>CM056993.1:78705824-80028824 GCA_029891345.1 Dryococelus australis
GCTGCACTGCAGAGGATCTAGGCGCTCGCTTAGCTATGTACACAGCCAGACCAAAGTGAGAGCATAGCACGCACACACGTATTGCGCAACGTCATATAAACTTTTTGATTGCTACATGCCTCATAACAATGCATGACCCATGAGACCCGCATAATAGATCTTTAATAATAAATAGTCTAATTCGTTCACAAACTTTCAATGGCCTTCTTTTTTATGACAAAGGATGATCCAATTAGCCTTTCTTGGGTAACAAAATAATCTGGATACGTCCAGCTATTAAAATATATGTATTTATATTTAATTTAATTTAAAAAGTGGTTTTTTATGCGCTAAAGATGATTGAACATACTTCATGCCAAAAATGGCAAGTTTGGGGGCATAGAGGTTTGGGGTGGGTCAAAATTGACCCAAAATTATCCAAATTTTTTATTAAGACCCTCCCTCCCTCTATTTCGACCCTATTCTCGGGAACCACGAGGGGTCGTAATAGAGAGGTTCTACTGTATGTCACAAACAATGACAAATGACAATAATTTTTGTAACATCAAAGAAATAACTGATGACTAAAATGTATGTATCTATTCTTCATTATGGCGATGATGCATGCACAGTATCATATTTCACAAAAAAAATTATTTATATACATATATCTCTATATTACACCATGGCACAGCACTCACCGCCTTTGGCCGCAGGAGGGAAAATGAGCTGTCGCCTTTGGCCATCTCTGCCACCCCTCTCCTCGCAAACCTCACTGCACCCCTGTGCTCTGGGTATATATGAGGCCTGCAACTCATAGTTCGAGGCCATATTGTGCACTCAGTTGTAGGACGTTATTCTGCCTGAATGTGCACCGATCCTATAACCCCCAGCTGTCACACGCTGCTCAGCATTAGGACGTTACACCACCTCACAGCATATTGACTTCTCATCGCTGACTCAGCACCACCGTAAAGTTTGCTCACCGGTAGCTGATTGTCGTTTAGTTCGTCACACTGCCTGCCAGCCCACCAAATCCTTCTGCACTTAGTTCATGAATCTGAGTATCGCACAATGGGGTCAACCTAGCTCCCCATGCCTACCAAGTCTAGGCGTCACTCTGGTCGGCATCTTATGGTTGGTCCTTTGGGCCCTAGTCAAGGCACTGGCTGGTTTGTGTATGTGTACTATTCAGGCAATAAACAGACATAAATCAAACTTGGTTGAGTTATCACTCGCAGCTCACTATTCTAATCTAGCTGCTACTGCGATCTCCTGCTTCAGCCACAGAACCTCTAACATTCTTGCAGGGGTAGACACGAACCACAACCTCTTTTCCTACCTTACCTTCAAAGAGAACCATCTCTACTGATGCTTTGATCTATGGCAACGTCTCGCCTTCCTGAGTAACTCGAGAGTGGTATCCTTCCCTTGGATAATGCCACCTTCTGTAAGAGCTTTGGTCTGCCGATGACATCCTGCCCACCATTTTACTTGCAGGAGACCAACAAACAACCCTCTGTTAGGGAGCTCAATCTCTTTCTGATGCTTAGATCTATGGCGATGTCCCACCTTCCTGAGTAACACGAGAGCGGTCGCCCCTAGTCTGCTGTTGACATCATCTGTCAAGTGCTTGGGTCAGCTGGTGACGTCCTGCCCAGCCAATGTACTTGCTAGTGACGAGTAGTTCATGCCCATCTGTCCAATCTACCTGTTTCCCTGTACTTCCTCTCAGGCCGTACCTACCCACCCGCTGTCACCTTTATACTATTACCCCCTTATGCCTCGCCACAGGGCTGGGAAGTGGAAGCTACTCGGCAGAGGGTAACATCTGCCAGCTCCACCAGAGGGAACAGGAGCTTGCTCTGACACGTTCCATGTGGTATCTCACCATTACCTACCACACCACCTAAGAAACCCGTAGCTCCAAGTTAGCCCTCAGCCACAGATAAGGTAGTCAGATGACTGAACTTGATACCTAGTCACATAAGACCTACACTCACCCGTGCCCCTCCTCGTGTTTAACACCATCTGATTGAGATTCGAAAACCTGCCAGCTCCACTCCAATAAAAACCCCATTAAGTTGACAATGCCTGCTTCCCAGCCATCTGAGGGAGGGGTGGGGGAAGCACTGACGCCGGCCAACACTAGAAGCATCCATTAGCTGGGGCATCACTATTACATTCATTATGGTGCGTTTCTACTACATATAGCTTCTTGTGATAGTACGGAACATTACTTGGAGATAAAAATCATCTCAACTTGCACTCGCTTATGTTACATGGTGCCTTTAGTTTTTACACATTTCCAAGGTGAATTTTAGTAGTAAAAACATCAAAACATTCAATGACACAATTTTAGCAACTTAAAATTTTGTAAAGGTTGGGTTACTAAGTTGTTCATTAGTTCTGGTGTAGAACACTACATGGTAATAAATTCAGGGCTTGGAAAGAACATGTTCACATGAACACTTTCACTTTATTTTGTACATTTTTGTTCGAAACGAATGTGTAAAGTGGTCACTAGTTTAGTAAATTAACTAAGTTCCAAACTTCGTTACTTTTTCTACAAACCAGAATAATATTTTTTGTTCCTATTTCAGTCGTTACTTTTTTTATGAACCAGAATAATATTTTGTGTTCCTATTTCAGCTTACAAAGAATAACTTACTTACAAAATTAAACAAATTAGAAAAATATTATGTATTTTCTCTAACGACTCAGTGAGAAAACAGTATGTTCATAACATGATAAACAAACTCAATCATATTTCCTTAAAATATTTCGATTTTGAAGCAAGTTTTTCACAGTTTTCCAAAAAACGTATATTGCTTTGAGCAAATTGTTATTGCTGGGGTCGTTCTGTTGAGATTTGACAGTATAACAATTTTTCTTTGTTATCTGTAAACATTTTGATATACATAATACACACGGTACTTACATCCAAATACATGCAGTTATGAACAAACATCTTTTAACGATTATTTCCAAAAGTGATCAATATCTTAAGGAAAAAAAAAAAAATACCTTCAGTGTGACGACAAAAATATACTCCAGAACAAAATGAGTTATATTTCAAATACTGTACTTTAACTTACTCTTTAATAGATTCTCATCCAGAAGCACAATCTCTCCTTCCTGTTGTAAAGTCGTGTTTGCTAGTCTGTTTCGAACAGAACCCTTCAGGTCAAACTTGTGCGTCACAGTGCGGCCGTAGAAAAGATTCTCCATGACTAGCAGAATTGACCTCAGAGTTGCATTTGACGCCATATTGCGGTAAACCACACGATACACTCCAACAATCTTGCCAAGTAGAGTCGGCTGGTTAGATGCATAGCATCTTTGCATATAGCTGAAGTAGTTTGGAGCAAACTCGAGGAATAAGTCTTTCTCCAGCTTAGACATTTCCTTTATTATGTATCTATCATCTGAAACAGAAATATAATAGCAGGAGTCTGTGAAGAGGCATGGTGTTTCTATCACTGGTCTGTTGGAGTGGTCGGGCAGAGAAATTTTATTTTGGGTGGGTACTTACCTCATATTTTTGGGCTTGGGAAGTGTTGTTTGGGCGTTAAAACCAAAATAAGTGGATGGATTTTGGACAAAAAATATCCACTGATATCCATTTATTGGTAAAAAATAATTTACATCAGATTTTTCAAAAATGATTCAGTTAGTTTCCAAAACTTACAGAAGTAATAATAGGGTAATGTTTTTAGTTCTCTATATCTCTTCCATTTAGCTATATGTTAGTAAATCCCATTTAAAAGATTCTTGCTGAAGAAACATAACCCGCATATAATGTGCAAAAATGAATTGAGATTTATAAAAAAAAACATTAAATTATATAATCTTCCTGTACACAATGTATGAAAAAACATCGCAAATAATTGATAAAAACTTTTAGTGATAATGAAATTGAGCTGTATACTGCACAGGTTCCAAGGAAGTTTCGACGAAACCTACACCGCATGCTGCAGAATGTTCCACATATGTTCAACCGATCATCTGCTCGCGCTCTTATTGATCCCATAACGCTGTTCTAACTAAATGCCAGTGCCCCAATATTATAATGGCCATCTTGTGAAACCTGAACAGCATGCCGCTAGCTAATCCAAACCAATACTCTCGCTGTTCACTTTACTTGGCCATGCTAGCGCAAATTATACGTATTTCTTTCAGGTGCAAAATCTGTAGAAAGCTAACTTATGCTGTAAATTAAGGGTGTTTGGTGTCTTACATTACTATTAATTAATTATTCGACTGACATTTTTCACAGTTACGCATGTATGCATTAAAACATTTGGAAAAGGTTTTGAACCAGTGGGGAAAATGTGATGTAGGCGAACGTGCCGCTGGCTATCATTCATTGGCGCATGCCCTTGTTTTAGTAAAAAAAAAATATGGTTAGGAAGCACGTGTTATTTTCCTACATAAGTGCATTTAGGCCTCTTTAAATAAGTTTTTGGTGTATACAACAATAGTTATAGTGCAGTGTATGATGATTTCTACGAATATTGACAGGCCTGTAAAGCACACAGTGTTATCTTTTGAAGAAAAACAGTAAACTTATGGTATCAATTTTTTTTTTGTAGATTCTGCAATTTTATTAAAATTTAAAATATCTTTCCCCTCTACGAAGTATTCCCTGATAAGAAGTTTTTAGCTCCAGACCTTTGAAAATCTTCCTAAGCAAGTTTTACTGTACTGCTTGAGTTATTAAATTAAGCTGGATGAATATTGGAAGGAATGTTGGCCCGATATTTTTGAGCAGTCACAATACCCGTCCGGTATTCCGGGCATTTCCATTACCCGAAATGAAATACTGACAGAAATTTTGGGTACCCGACAATCCCTACTGGTCAAGCAGGAACTTGAACTTGCCCTTTGTCTTGCAGAAGGTGGAGCCTGACTTGCCACCACGTGCGGCCCACTGCATGCAGCGAGCCAGTGACCTAATGTATGACTCTTCGCCGGCCGGTATTACACACTGGCGCAGCACCGAGAACTGCTCAGCATAGTATACCAGGCAGTGAAACTTGGAGGTGGCATCTGAGAACTGCACCTATCAACAAAACACATCACATTACAACTTGAAAAATATACTCTTGTTCATACACCTGTTTTCATATAGGAAGTTACAAATTTGGTTTCTATACTAAGTGGACTGTAATACATCCCTAGAAACAGTTGTAAGTTGTCAAAGCTGTTAGAGGCTGTTACTATTTCTGCCACTAGGTTACTTTGCAGGGTCTCCCTATATTAGTACCATACATTACATCCATCAATCCTTAACACGAGGACTGCCACTGTTTACTCCACATATCTTCTTTAGGTATGTTGGGAGAGATAATATAGTCTCATTAGGGTGTGTGTGGGTACAATGGTAACATCAATGTGGTGGTGTGCATGTTGCTATGAAGCAGCCTCCCCATTGCCTCGGGTTCGGCAAATACAGCATTATTCTTAACAACACAAGCGGGGTGCATGTCAAACAGTCAGCTGTAGAAAATTCTTGTTTGGTATGTGTCAAGTATATTCAAGGCAATCTGTCCCAAGGTGAACTTTGCTTGTGAAATGGAGTTCAAAGATGGCGACCAGAAACCCTTGATCCGAGTGGAAAGAGATGAGCAGTGTAAACAGCTACCTTCACAGTGGGGTTGTTTCCTAGAGAGACTGGGCATTTCTCCAACAATACTTCGGACAATGGAATGCAACATCTGCAGGCCAATGCTGTAGACTAATCATGGTCGCTTTCTGGCCACAAAAATTTTCTTTAATATGGCAACGACTTTACCTTGTTGCTGTTGTATCCACACGCAAACAAATTTGGTGAAGGTAACCAGAAATCTTGTTTGCTACAAGTAACCAAGACTGTACGTCACTCTTTTCCAAAAATAACTTCATTTAACTAGATTCTTTTATTTATGCGCAAACCCAGTCTGATGATATAACTTACCAACTGGGTACGACAGTGTCAATATTTTGAAATTAAGCTGCATTGGCATAAAGTATTTAAATATTACAAACAAAAAGATTTTTTCCTAAGGAAAGCATATGCACAAATTGCAATTTTATAACTTGTACAGATTATTTGTGTAGTTGGATTTTTCACAAAACTAATACTCAGTGTTATGGATTAAATGACAGGAGCTACCAGGTGTTCACAAACAAATGATGATAAACACAGAGTAGGGTAGATAAGTACAAATGGAGCATATTTCATCTAGAAAACAATAGTCTTACGTCCATAGTTAACCTGCTAATGGCAGTGTGCAGGGGCAGGTAGGCAATCACAAATACAAGGCTACAGGCAGTGCAATGAAATTACACTTTAGTTATACATTTGGGCTGAAGGCATGAGGACAGAGTGTCTGTTCAAACTGTCCACCACCGTCGGCCACACAGGTAGTGCAGCGCTGAAGGATGTTGCAACACAAATGTGCAAAGGTTTTGGGCATAATGAACTCATCCCTCGTGTTAAGTGGTGTGGCACACACCATCAATTTGATGTGGCCCCACAGCCAGAAGTCAGATGAGCGTAGTGGCCACATTATGGGGCCTCCTCTACCTATCCACCAGTTCGGGAAGTGCATGTCATGGTGCCAGCAAACCCCAGCCAGCTCATCCTGGGCCGAACTCTCCGCAGCCAAGGTGACTGGCAGTGGGAACAAGAGCGAACAGAAAGTCTCAACCAGAAAACATCCCCTGGCTGCCTTAGCCAGGACGACCAGAGCCCGTGAAGCATAAGTCCAGTACATCGATAAAAAGTACTAGCAGCTCCAAACTGGCGTGTGGAGCTTCAACATGGGGGAAGCAGTCCTCCGCAGCCACCCACTGAGTAAAGCCCACTGTCAATATAGTGCTGGCCTGGCCGAGAAGTGGGAGGGAACTTACAAGATCGTGGGATGCCAAGAAAACGTGTATAGGGCAGAAGATATACGCGGGCGCATCCAGAAAGGCACTAGAGGTCAGATATGTCTCATTCCCAGAAAAGTTCCCAACCAAGACGTTGACGTTCTCGACTTTGAGATTGATGGAGGAGAAGAGAGAGAAGACGACCCAGAATCCATGACTCCTGTCACCGTCAAACCGCCTCCACCCCAGGAACTGGAGGACAGGGTGAGTCAACAGCCTACCCCAATATGGGTGAACTTCCCAACACATCAAGAGTTAACCTCTGTTAGAACCTTGTCATTTATGCCGACCGACTTTCCACGTAGAGTCGCCGCTAGATGTGGCTGGACATCGCCCGCCACTACGGAGATAAGACAGAGTCCGCTGGACCGGGAACCCTGCTGCTGACCTCCACTGCTCAGCCCAATCTCTGAACCTGCCGAACCACACCAAATCGATGAGGTAGAGGAGCATCAAGAGCCTCTACCTCAATCGCCCACCCAGCACACGTCAGCTTCGGAGGGCCTGGCTAACCCAGAGGCCGTGACGTTGGACGACGTTGATACCATCGCAGCCACTTCACTTCCTGACTAGGAGGACGCACCCAGATGAGCCGAGGAGACAAGACGATCCTTAAGAGCCTCTGCCTCTGACGGCCACCCTGGTCCCGACATTAGAAGATGACGGGAACAACGCCCAGACTCAGCTACTCGCAGAGGAAGGTTAGCCCAGCAGCCACGCCAACAAGGCTGAGGAGTCCAAAGAGCCTTGGCCGGCCACCTCGACCGCTCCAGCTCAGAGACATACAATTGACACCACCAGGATGCCGGATGGTGCCGAGAACACTGGGGACTGTCCTTCAGAACAGGAGGATGAACCTAGCAGTGCCGACGAGGTTGGAAGACATGAGGAGTCCCTGCCTCAGATGGCAGCCATGGCTGCATCTTGCCTGGACGTGGCCACCGACCAGGTCCAGGCATCAGGAGACGTCGAGGCAGACACCAGGATCCATTCACCCGTACTGGAGGATGAGCCAAGCAGCCACGATGAGGCAGAGGAGACTGAAGAGCCCTGGTCCCTGCGGGCCACCCCAACCGCTCCTGCCCAGGGAAACGTGGTCGACTCTTAGGCCATGGCACCACGACCTCCACTGAGGTCCACCTTCCAGGACATGAGGATTAGCCCAGCCGCGCTGAGGAAGCCGAGGAGTCCAAAGAGCCTTGGCCTCTGGTGGCCACCCAGCCGCTACCCCTCCATAAGGAGAGGGCCCCTGATCATTCCCCGCTGCCTGGTGGCCCCCCCGCTTGCCACTGCCTGGGGCAAGAACACAGCACTCGCCAGCCGCCTGACAAGAGAGCAGCCCGCTCGTGCCTGTCATGGCACATTACAGCCCGGTCATTACGAAGAATCTCCATGGTAACCCATATCCCGCTTCACGTGGCTGTACCCTCAGCTCACAGCCATGAGGAAGAGGAGTCGTCCACCAAAGACCCGGACTGAACCACAGTAAGTGCGCGAATAGTGAAATGGACGACCGAACAATAGAACCCAGTGTCAAAAAAGCTGTAAATTGCTGTCACAATAGCCAAAAGCAATGAAAGACAGACAGTCTACGCACATCAGTGCAACAACCTATTTGAGCTAAGTGCAACGTGTAATTTAAAGTTTTGTGACGCTTGTAAAACTGCGCAACCTAATCAGTAAACAGTGAAAGATAGAATGAATAATGTAAATCAATCCCATAGCAGACCAGTGAAATTGTGCTGCACCAAGTAGGAGTTTTAGTGGCACTTAAGAATGCTACTTAGTGCCAATACACCAGTATACAGTGGACTCTCGACATATTGATATTCAGGGGACTGCCAAAAAATATCCATACATGCAGGATTTCAGTAGATGCTGTTTCTGACATGTACTTCAATAAAATACAACTTCTAACCTTATAAAACTTTATGTTGAGTATAGTGAGAGCTGTACATTATTTGTGAATAAAGTTTAGCTAAAAA
Organism: Dryococelus australis; assembly: GCA_029891345.1. Classification (NCBI taxonomy): domain Eukaryota; kingdom Metazoa; phylum Arthropoda; class Insecta; order Phasmatodea; family Phasmatidae; genus Dryococelus; species Dryococelus australis. The sequence goes on from CM056993.1 coordinate 78,714,707, forward strand.
AAAAAAAAACAATAAAAATGGGAATTTTTGAAGAAGTATTATTGTAAATAATACATTAAAAAACATTTCCCCTAAACTTGTTTGATTAAGAAAATAACGTCTTAAAATAATGTATATAATTGATTGTAATAAAACACCAATGCAAGCTGGCCTAAAATTTTCAAACCCTCTGAAAATGAAAATAATAGGACACAGAATGCAAGTCAAATTTTGAATGTCCCACGCGCACTTCTTCAGCTAAGAGGGCATGGAGAAGTTATTGATAGGGCAGTGTGCTCATGGTGACGTGGTGGAGGAGGGGCGGTGGCGGGAGGATTACCCCTCCATGCCGCTACCTGTTGCAGAGTGACGACACCTTGCGCCAGAGGAAAATTTCTGTCTTTTAAAGTAATTAATTACATTTTTCTGCAAAGAAAACTTGTTATTTTGAGACAGAAACGAATAAATAATGCGATTATAACTGATTTCTTCATTGTCTTTAATAATAAATCATTCAAAACCATGTCCTCTTGATTTTCCCTGTTGCGAGTTACACTGCACTCTGCTAGGTGCTTACATACCCATTATTAGATGGCAAAAGGTGTGAAATAAGCCCTACATTTTATCAGTTTCTTCAAAAGACACATGTCTATTGAAATAAATCAATACAAATCTTCCAATTTCCCCGCGAGAAGTTACTGAAAATGAACTTTACATTTATAAAAGTCAATCAATGTTCAAACAGTTTTCGATGACAAGGGGAGGTCAAGTATATGTTTATGGGCATATGATTTTATTTGTGAACATGCTGCCCCTTGAGTTCAATAAGTATTAAGTTTTAAAATCATGTTAATTTTACACCAGATACAATGAAACACCAACATTACAGGAAAAAAAACAACCTTTAATCACAAAAGATAACATCTTTGTAAATAATAATTCCCTGTTAAAATGTTCTGTGTAACATTTTCAGGCGAAACCAACTGCATTGAAATACACGTGATTATAGGTGCAACTATTTTGAGCGACGCATAATCTTGACGCATGTCACACTTCTGTGCATTCAACATGCGACCTCTACTTTTCGACTTCGCCCCATTATCATGCGTTGATAATTATTAGGGGAAGACATACATCAGCAGGCAATAAATCTCGCGCCTACACAGTTGGTCCGAGCATTACGGACAACTTCAGACACGTAGAAAAAATATTGAAATTGCACTTCCCACTCAAAAGTGTACATGCAGTCGCCACTCTCAAGGAAGGAGTTGTGTTATCTACCGATCCACCGATACAGTAGAGCGGAAGAAGCTAGTTGGCAGGGATGCTGCAGGATGGCAGCACCCTGCGGCCGATGTCGTCACTGCTACCTGAGCCTCGTGGAGAGGCGGTAAATATGTAATAAGCCTACAGACAGGAAGATAATAAATTGTGATGCGGCCCACTACCCTAATTTACACAACCCCTGCGAAACAAGGCTAGCAACCCCCACACCCCTGGGGCACCGGCCAAAATTAATTTTTCTGTATATACGGAGAAGTGAAACTGATCTCGCCAGTCATCGGCCCGCTGACCTGAGTAAGGTCAGAGGGCACTCTCCAGTCTGCACAAGACTCTCCAGCTGCAAATCAACCACTACCAGCTCCAAGAAGCTCTCCATCTCCAACTGCCGCAGCACACGGATTAAACCCATACAAGATTGGAATAATCTCCCACGCCACCGTCAAGATGTCCACTCCAGGCAGTCGGAGGTATCGCGACATCCCTGCACCTGTTTCCTCATTACCCAGAGTCAATTCTTTAAAATTCCACGGTAGCAGGTAGTATCTTTGTCCCTTCTGGACTACCACCCCTCGCCTTGTAAAGCAAATTTTGATTTAGAAGTTTGAAATTATTCATCTACACATGCAGGTTTGCCTTCACCTGCATTCATGTAATAATTAATTCATCCAATTTTCTTGTGTACAGAACCAGTCATACCCCTGCTCTTCAATAGTATTTTAATTAATAAGTGTGTCCAAATTGACTCCAAGCTATTTAATTAATCTTAAACCCCAGTCACTTACAAGGTATATGTGCATTTTATGTCAGTAAATTTTGTGCCTCTTTAAAACCAAGCGACAGCTCCACGATAGACACGAGCGGGCTGAACCGTACAGGGACTCTTGGCACCTCAATAAGGCTATAGTCTGCGTACGACGTGGGAGATCCTGGGAGGTGTCCGGAACGCTCGAGCCTACCTACAGAGACGCACACGACTATTCAGATTGTCTAACCCGCTCATTACCTCGGATCGTCTGAACAAGACTGAACCCAGGAGGGCTCATATGCTGGATAGAATGGGAGTGTGGCATCTTAATTGAGTGTAGGAATTGTAAGCCAATAGCTATCTATTTTTATTGCTCTTAAAGAATAGATTCTAAATGCCCCGGAAAGGAGGAGGGTGCAGTAGGTATCTTTACCATCTAGCCCAATGGGTACTACAAAGAAAGTTAAACTTACCCCCACTACTGCAGCTCCCAGTCCCACCAGTGTGACCTCGCAGAACACCCTGCCTACTGAGCCTCTCTTTAATACATCCAAGGAACTGCCCCCTATAACTGAGGACTGTAGTTAATTTTTAGATTTCTTGCTGGAAATTTGTTGGCGGTGGCCGGATCTAGAATACTTGAGCAATCTAGAGCCTCGAGAATCGAGAGTCCAGACTGGAACCTAGCCGCCCCCAACCACAAGATGGCAGTGCCGAGTCTGTAGTAATCCCACTAATACGGGTTCAATAAGCACCACCGCCGGAAAAATGATAACTGTCATCATTCCCCCTGAACAGGCACATTCCTGTAAGGTGGCTATGATTCCCTCAGAGTTTGTCCCGGTACGCCAACTGACTTGGCCAGCCTCGTCTAAACACCCAGGTGGCATACCAGAGACTGAGCAGGAACTGTCGGGAGAAATATAGTTCATCACCATTTCGTGACAATAACATACAGATCTATTCCAGTTTTTAAATTAATTAGTGACAGCTGGCATGACGTATTTTGGCAACCTTTACGGCGAGCAGGACCAAACTCCCAGGGAGGGAAGTCTATGCATTAAAGCTTTCCCCGGGGTTTGATTCCCCTCCTCCACTTATCAACACTTCTCCGAGCCAGTGACCCATTAGATCTCCCAATGTGGGTAGATCCACGACCCTGCCAGGCAAAGAAAGTCCAGAACTCACAGATACTGCTGAAGGGTATTCTCATAAATCAAGGAGGGAATCAGCACTCTCGCTCTCCAGATATTAGTTCAACCTTTCCAATATCGTACCGGCAAGCAAGTAGGTGAGAGAGAGAGGCAGTATGTCAATCCCGTAAAAATTACGTTTGCCAGTTGCACTTTATTTGCTCTAGGCCGGCGTGCGAAGACAAGTGAAGCAGGCATGGCTGAGAGAGAGAGGACGTGCTTTAACTTTTGCTAAACAACAACTTCTCTTCTCACCACCATGTGAAGGAAGGAAGGTGTGTTGCTGTGAGAGACACAAAGATGGGTGAGAGAGAGGACGCTAGGTCACCACGCTGGTTGATATATGTAACCACTAACCACTTCCCTTCTCGGAAGTGTGTAAAGGGAAGTAGCAAACCAGACTAGCACCATGCCACACGGCAGTAGTGTCACACAGATGTGTTGGGAAGGCGCAGAGCAGTGATAAACAACAGCGCACATGACATATTTTACTTTCGGTTACTAGACATTTACATAAACAACCACCTTAAAAATGCTAGTTGCAAGAAATCTTAGGTGAAGGGCCCAAAATATACGTTGATCGAAGCACCATGCGATAAACGATACAAGCGGTTTAAGTTAACATTATTTACATATGAATTTTGCCGGATGCACACAAAAATTGTTGGTGCATGCGGTTTATAAATACATGCGATAACAATACATCGAGAGTCCACTGTATATAGTTTGATGTAGAAACATCCCGATAAAAAAGTTTAAGAGACTTCCTCCTCTTAAAGAAGAAAAGATGACCAGGACTCTCAACCAAAGAGAAAAGAAAACCTGAACTGTGAAGCATGCCGCTTCTACATCTATTCAAATACTATTACGACTCATCGTCTAGAGCACCTCTTCCATCTCTACAGGCATGAACATGTTGCCTCCCCTAAAGGCAACGTGAACTTCTGTGTTTTTCCTTCTCACCTGAAGGATATGCAACCTGGCAGGCACGCCGCCTACCCCATTCCCCGCGCTCGACGCCAACAAGCTGCCCAGAACTTGGGCAAGGCTGAGCACACCCGATGAGAGATGAAGCCAGAATCACTGACGAGAGGATTCTCACGCCACCCAGGGCTGGAGGATGTCACACCTCCCCCGCACCCTGCGCCCGGCAGCCTACAAGCTACCACTATATATGTCCGGCCACAGCCGAGCTTGGTAGTCATAGTTTTGCATCTCTAGCAACCTCCCACAGCACTGCCAGTGCTCGGGATCTTCGGAGAACTTACCAATCTTACCAACGAGTACACCCTTGCAGCTACTTACTACGTACGTCGATGACCAGTCAACCCGACAACATACGAACACGAACATTTTATTTTAACTTCATTTTGTCTCCTCTAGAAATCATTATTTAGCAGTTTAACTTTAACTCTTTATTTTTCGTCTAGAACCAGTATTTCATTTTTACTTAGAACCAGGTCACCTACACCTGGAACCACGCAGTTACCTTCATCTATCCTCGACTTGGTAGGGGATAGCACAAGTCACATGTTTATTGAGCTCTCAATAAACATACGTTACTCTATACTTTTCTGTTTTTTTTTTTTCCAAGGTATTTCTTTGTATCCACAACTGAAGGTAAATTACGCTGTGCAGTGTTGACGGAAACCAGGAATTTTATTAAACCAAATTAAGACATACATATTAGATGGCTACGTATTTCTTCCCAGCTACACATCTGCACTGTGAGTGCTTGTGGGGGAGAAACAGCGATGCCACAACCACTAGCAACACCCTCAAACCAGAAGGCACGACAGATTGGGTTGCTTCTCACCATCTGCACTGGTTAGTACACAGCGACCGTGGCCTGCAGTGTTGCCAGACATTCTAGTGCGAACGTACAACCAGTAGAGGCTTAGCGGTCCACACGACTCCACGTCCCTGATCAGCCCGCCTACAGTGGGGGATCAGCGGGGACTCTATCAAACTCGAGCTGGCAATTCACTATTGGGTTACGCTGTTAGTATTTTTGTCTCAGTGCACTGCATGTACTATAGAGCTGTTTCCCTATGCCTCACGAAAGGAGGAGTGGCAGAAAATGCAGGGAGCAACACCTGACTCACTCTGCTCTAAGGCCGATGATATCATCACTCCATCCTATGCAGGATAGAGAGGTTGAACGGAACAGTGCCGCCAAAATCAGACGACGAGCAGTAGTGCCTGTTTCGAGTGTGTTCATTGACTTTCCACTGTGTGTCCGCATCCACATCAAGTGTCACCCGATTGTCACAGGACTTCTGACCAGTACTGAAGTGCGCCTAGGCTGAGACAACCACTTCTTCTGGTCTAAAGAAGCTCATCTGTGGAACATCTGTTCTGGCATTGACATAATTAGTCCTGCCTAACGGCATATCTATCTAGAATACACAACTAAAAGTAAGAGTGTACAAGAACTAGCCAACACCCCTCGTCTCATCCAAATTAACTAAGCCAATTTTGGTCTAGCAGATAAAATCCTCAACTAATGTGTCCAGTCAGTCTAATCACACACACGTCAAGAGATTTTCTGGCGCCCAACATGGGGCATCAGACAAATAGCTGTGCACAGTGAAAGGCACGAATTAGACCATACCCCGAGAGTTAAGGGTACACACGATTAGACAAGCGGACTTCGGAGAGTCCTTGAAACATCCTGTGGCACCCTTAACCACAACCATGTCAAACGCTGAGATCACTGTCGTCACCGACTGCTCAGGCCATGGCACACTAAGGGTAGAATGCACTTACTGTATGAAACTTTTCCATTATGCCTGCATAGGCTGGCCTGAAGATACCAGAGTTACAGACGGGTTAGAATACAGCTGCACAGAATGCAGTCAACAGCCAACAAGATTTTTGTAACGAAGTTACGTGTCCAAGGCAGGGCATAAACAGCATCAGGTGCACGACATGCAGTGAGCCCTATCACCACCTATGCATAGGGTGGCCCGACGAACGCGTCTCTATACCCGGGATGGCATACCAGTGTGAGAGATGTCGAAGGAAACACATATCACACTCCCGCATGTCCAGGCCTACCTGGATATATATCTAACCTGGAACAGCACCTGGCCAACCAGCTATGGGCAGATAAAACGACATACAAATAACTGACTTTGCAGGTCGCCCACACAAAGACCCCGTCGTATTCACGCAGGAATGCAAGAAGTAATTTAAAGAAACTAACCTACCACCGAAACAATAGGTTGACCGGGCTCAACTACATTTAAAGGGCTTCGTCCTCACATGGTGGGAAAGATACGGGGAATTTTTAACGGACTGAAAACAGTTCAGTAACCGTACAGCGGAAGAGTTCATGGGAGAGGAGGTGTTGGCTAAGCTAATCACACAGATCTATAGCCAGACCTAAGTACTCGACTAAGAAGCAGAAATCTTCATACAAAGTGTTTCAACGGGTATTCCCAGGAGTCAATTAAGCTACCGCCGTTCGCTCAATCCGCCGAATGTTATTACCAAATCTCCGGAACGTACTACTGACAGCAAGTCCCACAACCTCGGATGAATACGTCGATCGAGCTCGAGAAGCCAAGCAAAACTTTGCCGCCCAGGCGAGCCTCGAAAAACCAGTCTCCACCAAGACACCTAGGAGTACCAATGTCACCTGTTGCGCCTCTTAAAGGCGTACCAACCACAACCCCTCGAATGGCCTTCGTACCAAATGATGGTTCTGCCCCGAGAATCATTAGAACAAGGACTGTCTGCAGAAACCAGAAGGAACTGTCGTTCCACCAAATCGCATTGGCATCACACAGACAAACAACCAACATCAACCAGCTGGAAAACCAACTTCCGAAACCAAGCCCGGAAATGCCGACGCCGGGGTACAAAGCCGGCCGCCACCTTTGGTGTACAAGGACCCATCCTCCAGGGATTAAGTGAGGACACACCGGTTCCCGTAGCACCACATACAGAGGTGCAGGTGAACGATGACAGGGTACTAGCCTCACTTGACTCTGCGGCTACCGGGACTTTCATTAGACGAAACCTGCAAACGTCAAATCAGCTCGCCGAACTCCGACCACAAAACAAAGTGGTAAGAATGGCGCAACCCGATGCCACCCTGGAAGTAACCGGCAAAATTACATTAACTATAAAAATTCAAAACATTGAAACCCCAACCGAATTTATTGTTTCACCAACCATGTCCGAATCCATAATAATGGGATGTCCTTGGCATAACCACCATCAATGAATTCTCGATCACAGATAATGTAGGGCCTACTTGGGAGAAACCAACCATATTACTGCAAATTGGATCAATACCCAGACGACATCCATCCAATTCCCATTGGCCCGATTATCAATAATTATGAACTCTAAGAACCAGAGTTCTCCACCAATTAAAAGCCACACTAGAAGAGCACGCCCGTGTCTTCGGACAAGGAGGTCTATTAAGACAAAACGATCCATACAACATGAAATATGGCAAACCACTGAAGTACCAGTCTACAACCGGCCATACAGTGTGTCAGCCCGCCTCCGTGACATCATCATGGAACAGGTCAATGACATGAAGGACCTGGGGATAGTAGAATTGTCAAAATCTTCATATAACTCGCACGTGGTACTGGTACCTAAAAAGGACAGCAAATTGTGATTTTGTGTGAATTACAATTCACTAAATGAAGTCACTCACCCGATTGCTCCCCCAGCTATAGACTTGTCTCGTACCCTATGAGATACTGGCAAGGCCAAAATATTCAGTATGCTCGACATGGAGTCTGGATGCTGGCAGATTGCCGTCCACCCGGACAGTCGAAAGTATACAGCTTTTACAACACCAGAGGGCCACACCAGTGTCATGCCTTTCGACCTGAAAAATGCCTCCACAAGGTTCCAACAATTAACGTCGTCGGAAGTACTAACAGATTACATCGTCGAGTACTGCTTTGCATATCTCAACAATGTAATAATATACTCCAAGCTGGGAGGAGCATCTAGGCCATCTGCAACAAGTATTGGAAAGGCTCGAATAACATGGGACAACTTGTAAGCTATTGAATGGCTTCTTCTGCAAGACATCAATCAATTATCTGGGACACGTCATATCGCCCGAAGGGAATTTCTCGCAATACAGTTTAATACGAGCAATCGAAGAAGCGGAAGAACCTTCAAATAAGCGGCAACTACGACGGTACCTGGGTGTGTAATTGGCTACGAGACTTAGCTCCAAACATTGCGGAATACATGGCTCCACTGCACCCACTTCTCGTGAAAGACACCCGTTGGTGATGGGGCCCAGAACGAGGGTTTTCCAACTTAAAGAACAGCTTCAAGAATATCCACCAACTCCATTTGCTACAAGGAGACAAACCCTTAATACTGCAAACGGACATGTGTAGGAACGGCCTGGGCGCAGTATTATACCAGCAAGACGAAGGAGGACAATCCAATGTGATAGCGTATGCATCAATTCGCTTAAATGACACTGAGCAGTGCTACCACACTAATGAGCAGGAGTGTCTGGTCGTTATCTGGGCCATGAAGAAATATAGGTAATATCTCGAAGGGCAACATTTCATTCTGCGAACCCACTCTAAAGACTTCCAATGAGTCCCACAATTCGAAAGCCAAACTCGGCCAGTGGGACCTGTTCCTCACCGAGTTCGACTTCGAGGTCCAACATTGCTCAGGGAAGTGAAATGACCTGCCTTACACTCTGCCTTGTTTCCCGACGTTGGAGGAGAAAGCTGAGGAGGAGGAAGAAGAGAAAATGTCTCCCCCCCCCCCCCCAAGATCGAAAAAGTCCCGGAAGAGCAAATATGGCTCCAACTACAGATCAACCGTCAATAAATTACTTTAAGCCAGCAGGAAGATCCTGATATCAGACGCCTACTACAGGAACAGCCCCAACGATAAGCATTACGGGAAGCAGTGGACAACCCAATACACCGTGGAAGATCTGTGTTCCAATGCAGCTATGAGCAGATATATGCAGCACCATCACGACCATCCCCAAGCTGGTCACCCGAGTACACCCTACTGAACATTAAAACCCGTTATAATTGGGACGGAATAAGCCGTGATGTCTGGCAGTACGTTAGCAACTGCGTCATGTGCTGCCGCGGCAAAGCATACCCAGTTCCTTCTCCCACTGCAAAACCACAGAGACCCAAGATGGCCTGGACCCACATAGCCGCTGATCTGACGGGGCCCGTATCCATGTAGCACAAAAGGAAATCACTACCTCCTCGTAGTGACCAACCAATTTTCCAGATGGGTAGAGGCATTTCCTCTTCCCAGCCAATAGACCACCCCAAACGTGCTGAAGATGGAAGCAGAGATTTTCCCACGATGGGGCTATCCGAAAGTCATACTGACAGACAATGGCACTCGGTTCACTAGCAGTCAATGGCAAACTGCATGTCAAGAATGGGGGGTAGAAACCTGGACTACCCCTCCCTGTCATCCACAAGCCAGCCAACCCCTCTGAACATAGGAACCAGGAGATTAAGAAGTACCTCCATAACAGTGCGGGCAACGATCATAAGCATTGGGATAAGCACATCCCAACCATACCGTTTGCCCTTTGACGCCGTGTAAACGAGGCCGCTGACACCAGTTCGAGCATCCTACTCCTAGGACAACCCTTACACCGACCAGGCGACTGGCAGTGGGAAAGCGAACCCACTGATATGCCTCAAACTGAGGAAATTCGACTAGCAGCCCTAGTGCGTACCATGCACGCTCAGAAAGTACAGAATGCATATATTTTGAAGAAATATCCCCAACTGAAGACAGGGGTAAGAGAATTCAACTTAGGGGAAGCCGTCCTCCTGCGAAATCACCCACTTAACAAAACAAGCAATCAATCCAGTGCTCGCCACGCTGACAAATGGGATGGTCATACCATATCCTAGGCAAGCAAAAAAAGTCTACTGGGCCGAGGATATACGCGGATGGAATCGTAAGGCCACCAGAGGTCAGATATGACCATACCCAGGGAACATGCCAATTAATTGGGGATGACGACGCTGAAGAAGACATACCTGGCCAATCTGAGGATGAAGATGAACCTCCACCCAAAAGGGTAGAACATGAGATACAGAGCCAGGACCTTCAACGAGACCCGACGTAGAACAACGCCAAGGTGCATTCTCTGTCAAGCTGCCACGCCCGAAGTGCTCAGCTTCAAGACCCTGCCATGCAGGAACTTCTGCCAGCTTGGACATCAGACAAGAGTGCTCCGTCCCAGGTTCCTGTTATACAGGAAAGTCTGCTATCCGGAACGTCAAGCTGCAATAGACATGCTCTATCCCCAGGTCCTGTGACAGAGGAATACCCGAAGACCCGGACGTCGAGCTGCCACATTGGAAGTGCTTCACCCCGCCATCTTGCTATGCGATAGGCTACTCCAGTCGAGAACATCGATGCCACACACTACTCCTCAACAGACACATCACCCGCAGTGGAGGTCGACATGAACTTCCCTTCCACTACCTTGCCCCAGGACCTGGCCACAGAGACCGTCGATGCCGCCCACGACCTGGTACCATGACGAGCTGTGCTGCCCGCAGTCAGGGTGGAGATCTTTCTCCCTCGCACTGCCCTGTCAGAGAAATATCATGCCCTACGGGTAGGAACCCGTGCAGTCGGGGTGGAAGGGCTGACCCTCCCCCGCACTGCCTCAACGTCCCTTGAACGAGTGCTCTTTCACTTTGTTGCAGTACAAGCAGACGCCACGATGCCCCAGGCTGCTCCACGAGGCCTGATGACCCTACATAATGCCAAGACTGCCCACACGCCTGGGTGGTACAGGGAATTGCGATGGAGACCCACAACCAGGTATATGTGGCCGTACCCTCAGCATGTTGCCTTTCGTTCAAGAGGGAGTGACAATGAGGGCGAAACCAAAGATTCCCAATAAGGGCACGTGACAAAAGGACTTGTTATAGACCGGTCATGTGCACTATATTTAATTTAGACACAAGCCAAAAGACAGTGATGTAAGCAGAACAATCACATCAGGCTAAATAAAAAGTATCCAGTACAGTTCCAGTAAAAAGAACCAATGAGGTAAATGAACCAGTAATTATTCACTCGATTCTGTGATAATTAACTTTTTATATACAACCATAAAAAATTGTACGTAAGTAACTTCTGGATAGACATTTTACCTCATGGTTCAAGTATTTCATTGGCCGATAGTCCACTTAAGTAAGTAGCATTACGAATAGACACTCTCCACAGTGACAGTAATGGCTACTATAATTATATCACATAAAGATGCTCACCACAGTGCCAGTGATTAAGAGACTTTGACACCACAAAGACATTTAGCTTTTCTATATTTTTATAATAATCATCTGTAAATCTGACTTGATGTGTAGGTCAACCCTTAAATATGGAATTCATTTTGAAAGTGTTTATGTGAAGATCGGTTACACAAAGAATGCCGTCATGTAAGAATGTGTATTCAGCACGGACAAACGTGAACATTCCTTAGGAACTCACCTTGAACATTCCAATGAAGATTCTAAGTTTACATATTAGATGTTAGACCTATGATATAAGATGGACTCCCGCAAGGGATAGCTACGTTACTTTGTTTTTTAAATGCTTTTTAGTTTTTAGCACTAAATATGACTTGATGTGTAGGCACACTTTTAAATCTGAGATTATGTTTTCAAAGGGTATATGTGAAGATCACCTACAAGAAAGAATGCAGTTTTGTAGGAGAGTATTTTTATGTATGTGTTTGTAGTGTATGTGTTTTGTTTGCAGTATCTTGTACACCTACTCAGTAACACTCTGAGCGTTAAAGCTCACCACTTCCAGCGTGGCAGCTCGACGGAGAATGCAATTTGGCGTTGTTCTACATCGGGTTTCCATGGCGCAATGTAACTGGGTGCCCTGTCAATATGGTGCAAGATATTTTAACTTCAATTTGTAAGGGCATATGTAATGTACATAATGAGCAATGTACGCACAAATTTGCTGCATTAATCATGCATGTAGTGTACTCACTTTGTATTTTTCTAGCCGGACAACCCAGGTATTGAAGAGCCTGTGGTTGGCCACTTTGCAATATGTCACACGTAACTATTTGGCTTGCTGACAGACACAAAGGTTCCCTGGAAAGATTTTCCTTTTCTTTGTTAATTCACTGCAGCAAGCTCCAGGTTAGTAGTGGCATTTCCCCGCCTTCCGCGAGTATGGCTTGTACATATTATAAATATTCTTACTTTACACCCCTTGCTTTGACGTGCCATTCTTTTTAATAACTTTTCTTTCAGGTTTTTATGTATGATTCCCTTGTAATATACACCAGCGCTATGCTGGTTTTTGTGAATTGCATGCATTATGAAAAGTAGGACAGCGAGATACCCGACACACGCAGCTTCCTAACCCAGTAATCTTTGCACACAAGGGGAATACACACTCTCGCCACATCAACAAAGCCCGACAACCAGGCTGCGGGGCAGAGAAGGATGCCCGTCCGCCACCCGCAAGAGAGAGAAAGCATCAAGGTCGCCAGCTGGCTGACACCGATCCATGTCTCACAGGTTTCGCCCAGCCGACTGGACGCCCTGAGCGCACAGAACACGTGCTGCTACAGCAGTCAAGTACCCCTACCTTAAGGGTCCTGCCTACCTATCCATGAAACTTTTTTTTTGTGGTACCTACCTCAGCACGTCTACCGACGTCCACCCAGACCTTCTAGACCTTCCAGAGAGGGGGCCTATGCCTTTCTCCGCCACCCTTTCCACAATGAGTCTTCATCGCAATGCGGGGGAGGGGGGGGGGCATATTGACGTGTGCTGTTTCTACATCTATTCGATTACGACTCATCGCCTAGAGCATTTCTTACATCTCTACAGGTATGAACAACACATTGCCTAGCCTACAGGCAATGGGAACTTCTGTGTTTTTCCTTCAGATACAAAACTCGGCAGAAACGCCCCCCCCCCCCTTCACCATGCCGAGAGCGAACAAGCTGCCCAGACCTTGGGCAAGGCTGAGCACCACTGACGAGGCATGAAGCAGAAACGCTGATCAGAGGATTTCCATGCCAACCAGGGCAAGAGGACGTCAGGCTTCCCCCGCACCTGTGCTGGCAGCCTACAAGCTTCCGCTATATAAGTCCGGACGCTGCAGAGCTCGAGAGTCATTCTTGTTCTTCTCTCACGACATCCCACAACACTGCTCAGTGCTGGAACCTCTGAAGAACCTCGAAGCATTAAGTACGCCCTCTGCGGCTACTGCACCATCTACGAACGTCAACCAGCGAACATGCTCTCTAACACGTTATATTCACTTTGTCTCCTCAAGACACCTTTCTTAGAACAGTTTAGAACTATTAGATCTTTTCTCGTTAGATTTTTTCTTCCCACTTTTCCATTAGAACCAGTTCACCTACACCTGGCCAGCTTAGTAACCTTCTGCACTCAATTGCCTGGTAGGAGGTAGCACGAGTCGCATGTTTATTGAACCATCAATAAACATACTTTTGTTTCTTACCTTACTGCTTTTTTTTCTGAGAGTATCTACCTGTTTCCCCGCTATATACAAGTTGTTACGTACACCATTGATAAGAACCGGGTAATTGATATAACCGATTTAACTTCAACAGCAGACGCCTCTCAGGGGTCCATCATACTTTAAACACACCCATTAGACAGCCCCCTGTTGCTTCCCAACTGCCACAGCAATGCACCAGTGCCAGCGGGGAGGAACAGAAAAGCCACAACCACTAGCAACACCTTTACCTAGGGAGAAGCGAAAGTTTCGAGTTATTACTTTATCCTACAGCATTGTTAGTGCTGGGATATCTGTAGCTTGAGACCTCCCGCCCATCTTTGTGGGAACGCACATCCAGTGGTGGCATTGGTGACCCAAACAGCTCCCCGTCTCTGATCAGCCCGCGTGTGTGGGGGATCAGTGGAGACTTAACAGAGCCTGGTCAGCAAGCCAAAACCGGACTGACACTATAAACTGTGTTTAGTTTGTTCATGTCAAGGAGTACCTAGCATACTGTGAGCAGAGACTCTATGCCTTACGACCATAGGCACGGCCGTGAACATAGGGAATGAAACGCAGTGTTCCTTGCAACCAGACAGTTGAATGCACTTCTCAACCCACTCCGGAGCAACAGGCGGAACGGGGACCGCACTGTCCAACTCAGGCACGAGTAAGTATCGACTGTTCTGTAATAATCTTTTTTGTATCTCCGTACATACGGATTCATCTCTCGTGCCACTTCATGGTAAAAGGACTGTTAACCTGCACTGCAACAGCATTCGGCTGTGTTAACGTCCACTTCTGGTCAAACGAAGTTCACCTGTAGAACCGCCAGTTTGGTGTAGGTCATGCTCGCTACATCTGGGTAAAACCCATTATAACCACGGCATCCAAGAAGCAATAGTAAATACGTACTAACAAACACCCCTCGTCTCCCGCCGTCTATTTAATCTAGACCACACCGCTTTTGGTCTAGTGGACAAAATCCCATTACCATCGTGCCTAGTAGCCTATCCGGGCACGTGTCAAGGTAGTACGGGCCATCATGTTTATTCTTCATCGAATAAATACGTGATTTTTCTAAACCTATGAGTTATAATTTCAAAGGGTGATTGTCTACTTCCTCTTAGACACCAGTCTGTCAGAAAGAAGCAGTAAACAGCATACTTTTACTAACAGTTTTCTGGGATGCACGTATGTCAAACACACACACTCAACAGCCACCCATACTGTGCACCCTGTGTACAGTAAAGTAGTGCCACAATCATTAGAAAGACAATCCACAAGGAGGGTAAACAACTAGCCCAACTCAGTCCACCGCGCTGAACTGTCGCCGGAGGGTGTACTAGTCTCGTTCTAGGGGCCTGACCACCTTTGGACCCACAGCCACAGTCCTTTGTCAGACGCCCTACAGAAAACCCACATCTCCAACCACCAAGTTGATGTGTCGCCGGTTGGGGTAAACAGATACGGCTCTGTCTCGGCTCGGCTTCAGCTGTGGCAGAACACATAGCACAGGAAGCTCGGCGCCTGCTTCCCTCTTGCAAGGTTGATCGTAGTGCCTAACCTACGCCTTACACCCAAAGGAGAGGAACCAAGTGTCAAGAGAGAAAAGCAACAGTTGCCTCCAAAGTTAACCCCAGCCCCTTCTGCACTGAGCAGTGTCAACCCCTGGGAATGAGCTCAAGCCGCCCGCCAGCTGGAGAGGCCTCACCTCCCAGCTCCCTCTCCGTCATTCTCAACCCTGATGAAGACACTGGGGTCTCCACACCTGATTGTTGCCGCCTTTTGCAGAGGAGAACACATGCGCATTTGCATCGTAAACCCGTGGTTCCAGGGATATTGTAGCACCAGCCCAGCCTGGAACTAAACGAGCTACAGCAGCCGCAGCCCCATCACTGCTCCCAGCTCCAGCAGCAGAAGCAGCCTCCAGCAAACATCACTGGGTCAGCAGCCTTCTGGACCACCACCTACTCAGGTAAATACGTGGCAGTGAGCCACCCTGCACACCAGACGGTGAAACCAGTGATGACTTTGTACCATGCCGCCAGGCAATGCCCTGCAACGCTATACATTGGCCGGGTTCCAGCAAGCCAGTAGTGTAAAGACAGTCCTGTGTTACTGACCAATAAGATAAAACCGTACTTGACTGTAATGTCGATCTTTATCAGCTGGCATCACGCATCAAAGATAAAAGCTTTTTTACACACTGGACAATATACCAGCCTGAAGAGTGATAGGAGATCTGTGCCTGTATCTGTAAGTACAGTTAAATATAGTTGTCGAAAGTGAGAGTAGAGAAAAGAAAAGGGTACAAAAGCAAAGCATGCTGAGAACTGGAAAAACAGCAGATTGAATGTAAATCGTATTTTGGCAAAGCCAACTTGCAACATTCCACAGCTTGTACCCTGGAAATTGCACAAAGGGCAGGGTCCCTAAATTGCTAAGTGATAACTGAGGGCGGAGTGCGAAAGCGGCATGAAGCTGCAGCCACCCACCCAAGACAGGCATGCTGGAGTGCCGTGGTTGCCTTGAGACAGGCGACATATGGCTAGGGCGTAGTACACACTGCTATGTTTGTGTTGTAAGCAGCGATGCTTGGTTTAATAATGCATCCTTGGAGGGATGCAGCTGAGGCAGAAACTGAAAAATGCAAATATTGTGCCCTTGGTAAGTAACGCTGCTTCCTCTTCTTATGGAAAGAAGAAAAAAAAAAAAAAAAAAAAAAAGGACACTGAGCACACTGGTTCTGGATAAATCCTAGGTATAAGCACTGGCTCATGCAAGCCCACAAGGCTGCAGGAAAGAATGGAAAGCATATCATGTAATACATATGAATGGAATCAAATCTATTCAATCAAGGAGATGTTTAGTATGTAATTCCTAGGTGTCATTACTGGACCTACCAGTTGACTCTTAAGTTAATGAACAAAGCCACAGTGGCACTGCAGAGTGCTGTGAGTCCGCATATCTCCAGCAACACATACAGACGTGGTGAGTGGAGCCACAAAACTGCTTGTCTGGTATCAGGCAGAAAACACTAACTGACGTGCTTATTAATAATATCTATAAAAATCATAATTCCACTACTCTACATTGTAACTTTAGGCCATTATACACTCTAGTGGCTTATGACTTGATTATTGGTTGGTCTCACAATGAGTTATGGAAAATGCCCCTTTTCTTCTAGCCTACAGGGTGCTGCGTTAGCATCATTGTAACTTTATTCAAACCTGCCAACAGCCTACCAAATCGTAAATTGCCAGATAATTTCACTCAATATTACAGGTTTTTGCCTCTTTGCTGCCAGGCATAGGCATGCTCAATTAACCATGAAGATAATATGAGAGCATTTGATCGCTACGCAATGTTGTCAGTAGGTACCTCAATGTGCACAGATGGCTGAGACTTCTTCTCTTCGCTGTCTGCAAGCTTGTCCGGAACATCCAACACAGTGGCTGTGGAGCTGTGCTGGACCCCGTCAATATGACTCGAGTCCACACCACTGCTGTTTAAACAAAGCACATGAGAATGGCATACAACACGATGCAACACTGTAGTTGCATGCTCACACACACAAGAGCCAGCACCAACACACAGCACTCAGAACAACTACAATATGGTTCCACAAAGTTTCCTTGCTCTTCATGTTAATATCCTCATTTCCATTACCAATACCACTGAAATACAGGCAACTTTAGAGAAAGTGATATCAAGTAATCAAGTAGCGTTTTGCCACAATGACAATGTATTGCATTTTAATTTTAAGACATATACTAGTTATCATTACATGCTGTAGCATAACTATAATACTCAACATTGACTTTGTTTAGAGAACATGCCAGATACACACTTTTAAAGAATAATAATCAATGAGCAGAGATGCATGAAATTACCATGACACCATCTTGAAGTCCAATGAGCCATGTTGGTGAATACTGGTACTACTTGCATAGGTATCCCCCGAAATGATGAAAATAAGTCTGAGCTTATTTACACTACGGGTATGTGAATATATAAATTTCTGAATAGTAAACAAACATTAATTGTTTTTATAAAATGAATATTAAATACGTAATAGTTGAATTAATTATTTTTGTGTGAGCTTTTAATAAATATATTTACCCGATATTTAAAATTAACTTATATTGCATTCTGAATTAATAAAAAATATTGCTACTAGAAGATGACCACATAATTTCCTGGCAAAAGCAGCTTATTGTTATGACAAAAATGTCTGTGTTGCTCCAAAGTTAGAATAAAAAAAAATTTATAACTTTCCTTGAGTAGAAGTTGAACCCAAACTAGAATACTTTAGCTTACTGGAACTTTTAGCTGCGGCTTAATCATAATTTACTTGATTTTTGTGTTAAAAGTGAAATTTGCACATTATTTACAATATTATGAGGCATAATGTATGACATACACACGTGATTGATATCGAGTTGAGTTTATGTTGTGATGAGTGAGTCATCACTTAAGAAAGGTATGTAGCGGTTGGTAATTTTGAATTGGGCACTCATTTATGAGTGGTTACTATGTTATTAAATATATGGGTAGACCGGCCATCCATTTTTAATATGTTTTGTATTATACTTATATTTAGTATTTCTATTTTTGTATTGTGTGATATTTTAGAGTTTAGTTAGTAATTTTATAGGGTTTTTGTATGGTTACTGAGTGCTTTAGAAAGCCAGCTGAGCGTGCGCGTGTCACCAGCACTGCCCCATGTAGGGCGGCGAGAGTCGTGTAACTGCAGCAGACAAGTTAACATGTGCAAAGTCGTAGCACACCCAGCTCTGGTATGGCGTTGCTTAGTGAGCCTCAGTATGAGCTAGGGTTTTTAAATTGCATCTTGTGTTCAACATTGTATGTAATGTGATTGTTATAAAATTTGTGGAAATAATTGTGGAAATTAGTCTGTTTGCTCGTTCTAAATGCTCACGTCTTGTGTGTCGAGCTTGGTTGGAAAACGCTGCCGAACTTCTGTGTAGCCCTATTTTTTTGCTGTGGGTCATCGCCACGAAATTCGGCTGGGAGCTGCCTGCGTGATCAGCGGGGAGTTTCGCCTTTGCATTTCCTGGACGGCGGCTTGCAGTTCGTAAATGTCCGCGAGCTATGGAACGCTTGTGTGGAGGCACGCTATGTCTGCAAAATTCTCACCGTCCTCAAATTTGAAGATACTGTCCAGCTGTTCTTTCACGTGGGGGCAAGTTGCGCTCGATGCCCGTTACTACTTGGATAATGTTGGCGATAGTGCTATTCAGCTGGCCAAAAGAATAGTCACATTATCATAATGTACGAACTTTTTGTGGCCAGAAAAATGGTTCATAGAAATTAAAATAAACGAACTATTAGCACATAATTTTTCTTTAATTAAATGAAATTCCTGGCCACAGGTGTAGGGGGAAGGGGAAAATTTACTTATTGTGATTGTAAAACAACGTACGAGTGAGGTCGCTTTGACCCTACCCATTTGCCTCAGGCTTGGGGGTTTCAATGTAAAGACCACAACAGTAAGAGAGGTGCGCACACAATTCCGGCATGGTATATCTATAACCACAGAAAATATTGCTGTCAAAATTTACTGTGCAATATTTTCATTTCTGCACACAAGAAAAGAAATAAATAAATAAATAAATATTGTCACCCAAAAATGTTTAATCTTATCTGCATTGTTAAGATTTTTTATAAATGAATGAACAACCACTGGATGGTATCAATTTTTTTACCAAGATGCAGGAAAACAGTCTGTTATCTGCAAAACATACAAAACCTGTTTTGAAAACAAAACACCAACAGGTAGACCATAGCTTTTGAGTTGACATTATTTTCCTTGTGTTTATTTTAGTTTTATTCATTTTGATGGTTAAGTAAACTCCGAAAACCATTTTAGAACTATTTTTTACTTTGCTTTTGTTGTGTTATTTCCTAAAATCTTGACTAGCCCAACATTTTATGTAAATAACTGGGGTGTTTGCTTTCACCATGCTGTATCTCTAAGCAAAGGAAATATCCATGCTCCTTTCAGCATATTAAAAACAACAATATTTTATATTAAATTCTGACCGCTCAACTACAATAGCAATGTTATTGCAATCTTCATTTTTGTCATCATTAACTGCAGTATGAAAAATCACTTTTCCATTAAACATCTGCATTTACACAAGGAGTACCAGTCAAAGTATGCTGACTCCAAACATTGTAAAATGCCCTAGCAGAAGCCAATTACAAAGGACACTATCAGTAAATTTGTCCCTAAAGAAAACTGGTTACCAGAAAACAAAAATGCACAAAAATATGTCACGTAATAAATAGCTGACTTTTTAGTTTGTGGACTTTACAGTACAGGAGAACGGGTTTAACAATGTGATGGCGTCCCAATATTACCCCGTTTCAACATGTTGCAAAGGACTACAGTGTTCGTTTGCTGGGAAAATAACTGCATACTCCTACACACCAATATTTCAAATTTAACCTTAAATTGCTGTCTGCATACCTGTTTCTTCGATATCTGGATGTTCTGTGTGGCTACAAGAAAGCGTGATTTGTCATCCGGGCCTGGCGCAATCGAATCCTGCAGGTTTTCATCAGCACGCACGGTGCGATGGTGGTCAGCTCATCTTTGCTGTGGTAGTTGATTTTACCGCCACCCGTGGTGAATGGTGGCGCCACCTTTATGGGTACGGCTAATTGCTCCAGCGGGGTGCTGGCGTTGTCTGCTACATCTGCTGCACATGCGCGCAGGAGTACCAACTTTGGAAAAATATATGGCTGCCCACAAAGTTACTTCCTTCAAGCTCGTCTGGTCACCGGAAGTGTGTCAACATGGTGGTGACGTAGATTGCCATGTATGGACATCATTGCTGTGATTCGTTGCCAAATCAAGATCCCCCTATAAGGCCTAAATGAACAGTTTGTCCCAATAAAGCCATGTGTTTTTCTATTGGCAGAGCCTTTATTTTTTAAATTACTTGGCCTTGATTGGCTATCATTTCTGTGTAACCCTCTAAGAGGAAATTAACTTAAATGTGTATATAATGGAGTGCATGAGCTCAGTTCGGGGTTGATCGTTGCCCCGAAGGAGATCCACCTGTACTGAGTTAAGTAGCCCAAAATTAAAACAGGACGTAACTTTAAACTTATGCCTGAATGGCTAGGTTAGGTCAGGCACACTTTGTGCCCTAATAATTCAAGTAGGTGCCATGATGGCGAAATTTGTTCCTATCATGAGAATACTTTGAATTTGGCATTTTGGCAAAATATAACATATAATTCAACATAAGAGTTGCCTGCCAAAAATCTTAAAATTTTTTTTTTTTAAAGACATTTTAATGTCTTTCCTGGAAAATAATGAAACAATATATCTTCATGGCCTCTGGGTTAATATGAAACCTGATGTGCAGTTTTCTCAGATCCTGGCCTTTGTTTGGCCATGCGGCCAGTAATTTCTAGTAATTGTTTTGAGAAGTTCAAAAATAAATGGAACTTAGTAAAATTAATTCTAGTTCTCTAAAACTTTTGGCCACTGTTCCGCCATATAGCCAGTACTCGTCATTTAAATTATATCAAGTATTCATTGGATAAGGAATAAAATATTTAAAATGGTGAAATTAATATTTTCAAATAAAGAGACCTAGTTGTTGGAATCTGTTGGCTATATTAAGTGATAATATTAGACAAACAAATTCATTTAATTATTTTTTTACGGCTAGCCATAACCTGTGAGTTTGACTAAACAATCAATATGTTTTTGTCATGTACTATTTCCTTGTTGGAAAATTAACTTTGAAGTTTAAAATAGTTAAAACTGTTATTGATGTCATAAATGGCAATGAAATTTAAATGTCACATAATCTCAATATAAATTGTGGAATAATGAAGAACATGTGGATTCTGATAAAATCAAGTAAATTTCGAGAAAAAATTACATTTATTATTGCGTATAAGTAAAATATTTTCTATGTGGGCCAAAAATAATATGTATTTAGCCTGGCCATTATTCATAATAATTATATTTTTATTGGATGAAATAATATTTGTAAATGTAAAAGGCCTGAGGCATGATCAGTGCAAACTTAAATCCACGGTTTTCCTTAATGAGAAAGGAAAATTTTAATTGACACTGTGAAAAACAAAATATAGTCAATTTTTTAAATAAATTGCTGTATGCTATTTTCTGGAATAGTTGAAACTTAAGTGTAATGAAAAATATTATATGAAAAAAATAATGAAGATTTTGAATAAAAGAAAAGCTCAAATCACAATTTTTATATTTTCTTTGTTCATGTCATAAGTTCTCAATATATTATGCACTTTCTGTGCCCTTTTTAATGAGGGTTTCTTCTAAACCTGTCGGAAATTGTAATATTTCCTGAAATCCAATTTTGCTGCATCTTTGAGTCCAAGGGCATAACGATTTAATAAACAGTGCCTCCCCATAGTATGTTATTCCCTGCATAACAACATTCTAAAGATCCATTAAATAACTGTATAGGCACTACGCCAAAAGTCCTTTCTGAAATGCAGAGACATATGGAAGAAGATGTGAAGTACTTTTTACTTACCACTGCATTTTAGTAAAATTCTGTTACAACGTACTTCACATTAAAATATTTTTCCCTTTGACGCCTGCCCAAAGGTTGGAAATGCAAACAAAAATTATTTATTGGGAATACACACATCAAAGAATGACTTAAGATGTTTGGGGTTAAAAGTTACACTGACACTGGTCACGAAATGTTTAAGATAGGAAGATGATGTCTTAGTCTCTTTCACAGTTTTAACTCGTGGTGCCAGAACCATGATATTCAAAGGGTACCTTTAGGATTTAACTGGTGCACAGCCAGTGTACAGGACAGGTCTGGCGACCTGTCAGAGGGACACAAAGTCTAGAACTGCTGTCGTGGACATCTTGAAAGTAGAGCCAACACCAAAGTTACATAAAGTGTACTTCTGAATATTCACCGCCACACAGACAGGAACCAAAAAATCCTGCTCCTTTCACCCGACCCTATAGAGAGTGGTGGACAGAGCATAGGTTGTTTCAAGCTGCTTGGCAGGAATACCCAGGTGTGGTCTCCACAGGGGGGTTGATCAATTCAAGCCAATTCCAACTACCTTCTGGCCCTACAAAGAGCGGTGGCAGAGTATGGAATAGCTTAGTTAGTTTAATTCACCTGGTGGAGGCGTTACTGGTGGTATAGGTTCTACCAAATTCTACCAGGCGGCAGAGCTCGGTTGGCCACTTAATGTATGTGAATTTAGCTTAGTGCCTTAGTGGTCTGCCGGCTTCACTTTAGCAGGCTGAAACTACGTAGTGAAACACAAGACTTGAGCTCACAGAGAAAAGTTAGAATCACGTGTTATCTTAACATAGTAATAATAATACGGTGGCCCTGTACTATCTCCTAGACTAACTTACTTTGAAATGGAAGTTCTTAACGCGTGCAAGTCCGGGTGAAGGTAACCTGGTTCTAATATCATTGGGAATTAGGCGATATACACTGTTAGAATTGTAATTTACAGATTGCTCCTAACTGATTACCTGGTGTTCTGAAGGAACAGCAAAGGGGGACGACTACCAGAGGGGTAGTGTTTGTGTTATAAATATTTGTTGTTTGGATTGTAAATAGTACTATGTGACTTCATCATTAAATGATGTTCTGCGACAGTTGGCAAGTCAGACTCAAAAAAGGCAGATCAGTGTTTTCGCAAGATGGTGGTGGGTTGATAGTTTTTCGAGAAAAACTCAAGCATAATGTTTTGTTTTAATGGTCTTCCGGATTCTTCAAAGGTGAATGAAATCAACATGGTCAATGCCAACCGGATTACGCGAACCACGACCAAGTTTTCATTTAGATGTATGTCATTTAAGTGACAAATGGTGACGTACACTTGTGAAAGGCGGGCATGCGCTGTGGCAAGAATTTGGTGCATCAGATAGTGTTGGCCTCATCAGTTATTTTCTCCGTGAGCTGATGGCATTCATACGTGTAAATTTTAGCACATTCTCTAGCAAAACTTAATTCGTGATGTGTAAAAATTGCAAAGTGAGGTTAAGTGAAGGCGTACACAAAGCATCTTCCTGCTAAAATTTTTTACATGAACTTTTGTCAAATTACTTGTAACCCGCCTAGATACCTTAAATAAATAAATAAATAATATATATATAGTCCATTATGTTAGAAGAACATATTTTGAACACAAAATTGCAGTCGCACCAACAAAGGTTGAATTTAATTTTGGAAGGTGGAAGAAAAGCATTAGCAAACCCTGAAGACGGTTAAAAATGTGCTTTCTTTTGATTGATGTGCAAGGAAATTGAAAAAAATCAAAAGCAAATTTGCAGCAATATCTCGGACTTGGTCGAATCTAAGTCATTGTGGGATAAATTTGACACAGACTATTTTGAAATTGACTTTATAAAGGATAGAATGGAAATAAATTTGAGTCCTAGGCATAGTCCTGTTAGGGCAGATAAAGACAGGGCGTCGGCCCTAAAAATGCCAGCTATACAACTGCCAATATTTTATGGGGATGTGATACTGTGGCAATCATTTTATGACTTATTTCTTACACTGGTGCATGACAATGACCAGTTGCATGCAGTGGAAATATTCGTGTACCCGAAATCATAACTGCAAGGGGAAGCCAGTGCCTTGGTATGCACCTTGCCAGTGACGAATGCCAATTACGAAGTTGCAAAGGATCTCCTGGTGCAAAGTTATAATCAACCAAGAGTGATAGCATCACATCATTTTGATGCCATCTTCGATGCACCTATGGTAAGTGCAGATTCTGTACAATCTATTAAAGCATTGCTTAATATAGTTACGGAAAATATGGATGCCTTGAAGGTATTAGGGCTCCCTACAAATCATTGGGATGCAATATTGCTGCACTTATTAGTGCGTAAACTTGATTTCAAACTAAGGAAATATTGGGAACTCTCTGTGCCGCAAGATGAAATGCCTTCGTATCAAAAATTTACGTCACTTTTGGAAAGACAGTCACAAGTATTCGTGTGAGTCAAGAGCAGTGGAAGGTCATGGGAGAGTAATAAATCTATTAAGGCTGCTGGAAACTCGAAATTTGTCTTGAGTACCTTGAAACCAGATTCTCAAAACTGTGTACGCTGCAAAGAGGAGCACTCCATTCTCAAATGTGAATCCTTTCTTCAACTTTTGAGTGAACAACGGCTACAATGTGTCAAGGAATTGAACCTTTGTATAAACTGTTTGAAAACTGGGCGGGCACATCACGAGAGATTGTTTTTCTAATTTCAAATGCCGGACATGCAGGAAAGGTCATCACACACTCTTGCATTTTTATTCAACAGCAATTATTAGCTCTAGGAATGATAGTGAAAATTCAGGATTACCCAGTAGCGACAACAGTACCACAAAGTCAGTGTATTGCACAGGAACCCAGATTGAGTCGCCCACAGTGTTTCTATCCACAGCGTCTTACTTATTCTCATCACAGTTCACCATTGACTGCACTAAACCAAACACCTCTTCCAGCTGCAAAGGGAGTAACAAGCTGCAAGATAATGCCACTTTTGGGTAAGACTGAGGAAAGTTATCGAAGCTGTTGTGCTCTCGCAAATCACATCTTCCATTCCTCAGCACTTATCCAGAAGCAGGAATGGCCTCACTTGTCCAACTTGGTCCTGGCAGATCCTAATTTTCATAAACCTCAACAGATTGATAGTTACTTGGTGCAGAAGTGTTCCCCGATATTATAAATGAAGGTCTAATTTATGGATTCCCAGGAGAGCCAGCTGCCATCACTACCAATTTGAGATTACTCCAAACCTTTTTTGTATCCTCTCTTGAACCAATCAATAACTTAGTCACATGGTTCTGAGAAGTAGTGCCAACCCATCATACCATATTAACTAAAGAAAATAGACAAGCAGAAGCCTTCTTTGAAGAAACATGTTCTCGTGACCCAAATTGAAGATATTGTGTAGCACTGCCTTTCAAGAATGAACACACTGACTTGGGAGTCTCCAAGACAGTGGATCAATTTCTGTCCCTGAAACACAAGCTTGCTCAAAATCAAAAGTTGAAGGTGGAGTATCATATGTTCCTACAGGATTATCTCGACCATGGCCATATGGAATTGACTGGGGAGCTTTCACCAATACGAGACGATTACTTCATCCCTCACCACTGTGTAATTTGCCCAGGTAGTCTAATACCAAGCTCAGAGTGGTGTTTGATGCATCAGCCAGTGCCAGTAATGGGGAATCTCTCAATGATCATTTACTTGTTGGACCGAGGCTATTGCCTGATCTTGTCACTGTTTTGCTCCGTTTCCGACTTCATTTTGTGGCACTTATTGCAGATGTACAACAGATGTACAGATAAATTGTACTACATCCTAATGATCGTACCTATCATAAAATAGTGCGGAGATTTTCGTCAGATCAACCATTGTTTGAATACTAGCTCAACACAGTGAAATTTGGACTTTCGTCATCACCTTACAACGCGATAAAGGTCACTCACAAGTTGGCTCTGGATGAAAAGGATAATTTCCCCACTGTGGCTCAAAAATCATGCAAGATGTTTGCATGGATGACATCCTGACTGGCGCAAGCTCCCTTAAGGAAGCCATTTCTCTCCAGCGTGAGCTTACTGGTATCTTTGAATCAGGTGGTTTTACTCTTCACAAGTGGGCTTCTAATGACTCAGTTGTAATGAGTCAGGCTTTTCCATCAGATAATTCTTCTAGATCTCGTTCATTCTCATGCCCTGAAAATGATTCTATATAGGTTCTTAGTTTGTTGTGGAATTTTGTCCCAACCTACTGCAGGTATCAAATGTACCAAACTGTCAGTTTTGTCAGTGGTGGCGAGGATCTTTGACCTCCTGGGTCTGATAACACCAGTAGTTTTGTTTGCTAAACAGCTTATCCAACAACTCTGGTCACTGCAATTAGGTTGGGATGATTCACCTCTAGAGATGTTGTTGAAGAAATGGTGTCTGGTTCAGAAAGAGCTGGATGATATTTCAAAGGTGACACTCCCACGCTGTGTAGTCTCGTTGGGAGCTAAAAGGTTTGAGTTGCATGGATTTTCAAGACGCTTCAGAAAGAGGATATGCTGCTGTAATCTATCTACGGGTAGAAGCGACTGATAAGGTTGTAGTGTGTGTGGTTTGTGCCAAATCTAAAGTAGCGCCTCTTAAGGCTCTCACCTTACCAAGACTCGAACTGTGTGCTGCTCAATTACTTGCCATGCTGATGAATGTTGTTGCTGAAGTCTATGCCATTCTGCCAGGGCTGGAGCTGTTCGCTTGGTCGGATTCCATGGTGGCCTTAGCTTGGATTAAATTAGAAAGCAAGGAATGGAAGACCTTCGTACGTAATCAAGTTGGTGAGATCCAATCTCTTGTGCCAACCATGCACTGGGCGCACGTTCGATCTGAGGAAAACCCAGCTGATTGTGCTTCCAGGGGCTTGTTACCCTTGCATCTTCTTGACACAACCAATATCACCAATCTTTATGCTGTCACCCAACTTTATGCCTCACCATCGAGCTGAACATGAAAAAGCAGCAAAAAAGGCTCTCGTTCAGGTTGGAAGCCTGGTAAATAACAAGCAAAGCACTAGCAGGATGTACATGTGGAAATAGGAAGCCATTGCATGCCAGAGGGGAACCACTGTCAACTCATAGGAAGAGATAGGAGACTCATTATTCTACCTCCTGTGACACGTTCCACATGCTGTCTCGTCTCTACCCGTTACTCCACCCAAGATGCTAACTGCCAGTTAACCGCCCCCAGCTGTGGGTAGAGTGATGCCTGGAGCCCCAGCTGCAGGGCCAACGAGCATCCAGCTACGCTCCTATGAAGAGTACCCACACACCTTGCTTCAAGCAGTGCTCCACCTTATGCCCAGAGGGCAATTATCGAGCTGCCCCGAGTTTAGGCTTCTGGCCTCTCCAAAGACCTTATGAAGATGACACTTTATTCCCAGTCATCAAGTTGGGAAGTTCTTGATGCTAAATATTATCACTAGACACCACTCACCAGGTGAGGCATCAAATTTCAACACAGTCTCTAAGCCATCTATAATCCATTCCCCATTAGAAGCAACTTTCTCGGAGACCTACTAAATATCTACTTGCAGGCCCATTTCGTATCCTTCCGTCAAATGTAAACAAACATTGCCATATGACTGCCATGTAGAATCTGTCAAAATCATGTTTACATGCCATTGGTGTGTACATGTATTCGTTTACTTTTGCTAAGCCTAAAAATAAACTTTGAAATGTAACTTCTTTTATACCTGTCAAATGTGTTGTTTACAGCTTTCCAAAGAATTCTGTTTTAAATCTATTTCAGAAACAATTTCGTACGAATATTCACAGTTTAGGGCTATAACATTATGTAGGTCAGCTTTATGACGTTTTAAAAATGCCTGAATTAACGATAGTTCTTACGGTTACGTTACATATTTGTTTTCCATGACATAGCACATTACAGGTAATGAATGTTAATATTTTGCCGCAACTGTGTTAAACAGTGTTATAATTGCGGGGTAATGAACTGTAGTATTTAACTTTTTGTTATTGATTTGTGTTGGTTTATTTCTTTAAAAGGACGGCCTCAGTTTGAATAACAAAGGAATAGCCAGTCCAACAAAAAAGTGACAAAATCAAGCATGCAATTCGTGTTGCTCATTTTTTGTTATAGAAACATAAAATATAGTGGTGAACATCCACACAAATAAGCCTACTGTAACTTTAATTCCCCTCATATTTATATGTATTGCTACTTACTGTGTATTAGGTTTATTGAAATTAATTGGGGCTGGGCTTGGTTATTTTGTTGGGATTGGTGGTAAATCACGTTAAGACTGTGTTTCAAACACCCAGGGCAATGGTACAACGTTGTGATAAATAGACGTGGATGTAAATAAAAACAGTTCACATTTACAACGTATAAATAGTTAATATCAAATATTTGAAATCACGCACACACATATCCAGCGTAACGATCACTATGCAGCCAAGCCATGCTATTTCACAGGCAGCGGTTAACGAAACAAACCGTAACAGTATATTTATTACTGCCGCGGAAAAACAGATTTATCACAACCTTGTAACTTGCTTAGGTAGGTTTAAAAAACACGTGTACAAACGTGATGTGGTAATTTGAAGTATTTTTTGGAGTAAGTATAATTTACGCTACGTTTGGTAAAACAGCAACACGCCATGTCATGGCTCGCCACGTCTGCCAACTTCACTTTGTTTCTGCCCCGCTATCATATCCGAAATATATTAAAATAAGTATTCAAACATTAAAATCTCCTTCCAGTTGTAAATTACAAATTCAAAAATCATTATTTTGCTGTAATAGGTATGAAATATGCTACAATTGAAAACCTGTACAATTTTACCACACACTAGCGAAATGAAACTTCCCTAGTGTGAAAGAGACAATGACAGAGAGAGTGCAACAAGCCTTGCTCAGCAGACAGTTGCTTCAAAGTTGCTCTCACTCGATAAAACAACACCATACCATTACGGCCTAGCCACAATATTTTCCGCTGTTATTTTAAACTGTAAAAATGAGATATGTTGCCATCGGGGCTACCTAAATATTTCAATAGGCACCATTTAATTTACAAATAGTATTCTAAAAAACTAGGTTAAAATAATATTTTAACTGTGAACTATTTCTTACCGGCCGTTGCCAACATGTCACTGCTCTCGCTGTTGTTAATTCATATTTAAAAAGAAAGAAATATTACAAGTTATAGAAGCTATTAAGGTAAAGTTTCATTTATTCAATAATACAGTACTCTAAAGTTAACCACAGTGTTATATATTTGTGGAATACAGGTTATTGAAAAAAACAGATTGACATGTTATGACTAAGAGTATTTTTTCAAAGGTTGATTTTCATAAGTCGCTTCCAATCAGAAATGGACTATAGCTGTTTCATGGCCCCAGCAGCACCTAGTCATGTTCATCCTGTCTGCGCAGGGGAAAAGAGTGTTGCTGTGCCCCTAACTAAATCTGTCCTCAGCAGTAGTCATCAGTTTGTCGATGGCCCGCCAACAAAATACTCAGCCTCTACATATATGCTCCTATTTCTCTCAGCAAGACATGTGAACTAAAATCAATCAGTTTCAGTGGAACCAAAACTAAATGCCAACCTTCTAGGACAAATGCGATCCATGTCCACGATCCATTGTTCATCCTATGGAAGTAAAAACCTACACTTAACAGCAAAACATCTCTCTACAGTCATAAGCAGTTACTTACTTATGCGGCGCTGCTACTAATCTGGTTCTCTCACCCTGAATGGAGCCTTCATTTAGGCCAGTGCACTTCTAGTAACTATGAAGGCACAGGCTTTGCAAAATAAATCTTACATGACCATACCCTGAATTTTTCATTTTGCACTGTGATTTATTAACTGCAAGAAAAATAAGTTTCCTTAAGAGAGTGAGACAAGATTTACTGCTAGAACTGCTGCCATGATTGGCTGCTTGGAATGATTTCCTTGTTACTAGAGTGAGTGCTCTAACTGTTTGTACTAATTAAAAACTAACTGTGCAACAAGCTATTGGTTTAAGTGGCTACCAAAGATAATTGCAACATGATAAAAAAAATAGTTTCTTAGGTTTATGAACTTCATTACTACCAAACTACATACACACTAATATAAAAGAATTACATAAACTTGATGTCAGTTGGGTACTATGGTGATAGTGCACTGCCTCAGCATCCCTCTAGGGACTATGGAAACAGAGTCTCCTTAACGAGGATTTTAAAGTGCGTATGGGCCGATGCGTTTGAACCCTGGCGGTGACTGGCCCTGGCTCACCAGAGTGCATCGCTTAGGCACTGTCGGTTATGTTATCCGTTTTCTGGTCCGCCCGGCATTTAGGAAGGGCTATGAGTACACAGCTATGAACAGTCAGTGCTATTACATAATTATAGGAGATGAAACAAAACACGAGTAAAATAATTACTGTTCCTGAGAGAATTTAGTATGTGTCCTGTAGGCACAGGCACAACTGTAGATACCCTAAATAAAGTTACTTAGCAGCGCAGAGGAGGGCAGGTTCTGGCATGGTTCATCCAGGAAGGAATCTACTCTTCCCGGGACCGGTGCCTTGGGGTAAACCCCTGCACGGCGAGCATGCATGCTCAATGCCTGCCAGCTAGGGCAAGGCAAACAAGGGGGTGGGTTCACCCACTGGACAGGAGTGCCGCATTGTGTGGATTGCCAGCCAGTACAGAGGTGAAATAAACGAGGGCATTCAGCACTACTGTGTGTTAAGGGGGAGAGGGGAGAGCACCAGAGGCACTTCAAACTGGCAAGAAATGCTTGCTTATTGGGCACACAGTAAACTCACTACTAACCTGGAGCCTTGCTGGTCCATGGGGGGCTGCTTCTTGATGTTTGCATCACACAGGCTGCTGTGGTATTCCGATGAGCTGAGAGCATATGCAATGATGGAAGAAGGCTCACTCTCGTAGATGACGACAGGCACAGAGCAGCCGCTTGAGGACAGGTGGTGCTCTTGGGAGCTGAGAGGGCTCTGCAACACAAGGCTATTATATGTCAAGAGGAGCCCCACATCGCACAAGGAAAGCATGTTGCGGGTGACAATGCATTCACCTGCAGTGCCGCCACACCTGATGATGAGGGCAGCAACTGAGACAGTATGTTCTTGACGCTCTTCTTGTCAGAGTGTGGTGGCTGCAGGTGGCGCTCCTCTGGTGTGGAGCTCATTTCTGGAGGGAGGACCTGGCTTGGGGGAGAGCCAAGGCTGTTCATCAGTGATGTTCCTTCAGGAACTGCAACACGTTCCATGCACCATTCACACTATCCATTGTCCACATCACTATTGTCTAGTTACTAACAGCTGCCACTCTATGTTCACAGCAGTACTATGTTGATTTCCATTAAGATTCAAGTGATTACTTCTGCACAAAGAGTTGCAGAAACATCAGCATTCATGAATATGATCAGAAGTATGGCATCTTTGAAAGTCCACAACCAATCACTACACAATTTTAGGCCTGTGTCCTTCTTAAGAATGTGAATTTCAAACTACATTAATAGTTTGATCTTAATATGTTGCTGTAATAGTTTTTTTAACAAGTCTGTATAATAAATGTTCATTAAGTGCCACTCTTGCCATTATGCGATAGCAGCATTACGTGGTGAAATATAGTATTTCTCAGCATCCACTATAGGTGATGTACTTAACTACCCGGTTGACTGATGCTCGTAAAGAGAGTATACATAAGACAGAAAAAGGGAACTAAGCAAAGTTTTCAAAACTGTACAGTTAGCAACGATTGTATGACATTACAAATAAAACACTAGATAAATTTCTGTGATGACTCATTTAAAACTTTCAACGAAATAAAGTCAAAGAAAAATTTGTCCTTACAATTTAATTTATGTCTTACATTTCATGGCATAAGTTTTATGATGAAGTGGAGTGAAGGAGTGTGGGCTGTTCTTAACGAGGTCTTGAGAGTAAATGAGAGTGAAACAAGGTGAGTGTAAGCACTGCCAGAATGCCAATACAGGGGAAATAGAAAATCCTTGAGAAAACCTGCAGACAAACAGAATTATCCAGCACAATTCCCACGTGCAAAAATCGAGGAGTAACCCCACCAGTAATTGAACCCATTTCATCCTGGTGGGAGGCGAGTGCTTTAACCAATACGACAACCATGGCGCCTTACAATGAAGTGGAAATGTTTATGTTAGATAACTGAAAGACTTCGCGAGTATAAAAATGTAAAATGAGCACTTTTGAGACCGTAGTTAATATTTCCTATCAGTAATTTTTTTTTCCCTTCCAGCACTTTTTAAAATAAATATTGCCATGTAAGTAATAAACTCAATGTATATATTTAATCGGACTCGAATATTAACTTCTAAGGCTACAATAAAATATATTTATTGACTATTATTCCAAGTGAGAGGGCTTCAAAACGTGCTCACTTTACCGTGAATAGCCTACATCTGCAACTACATGGTGAAAACCTTACAGTGAAGATTTAAAATTTCTAACAGGTTGTAACAGCAACATAATTTTTTATTTGAATTAGAATATAAGAGACTCACTTTCTGAGCTGTCAAGAGGCTGGCTGATGACACAACAAACATCCTCCACATCTGACTGACCAGGGTCGATCACCACAACCGCACCAGAGCAATCACCTGGAGATGAAGGGCTCTCTCGTCCTTCAGAACAACTGCTTGCATCATCCTCTGTGCTACGGTTCTGGGAGTGCTGTGAGCAAATATATCAGCATTATAAGCAGTATTTAAGACTCAGGTCACACATGACATGAATTACTGGTCTTGCTATTTTACAACTACCAGATAACATGTGAATAAAATTTGGCAACTACATTGGAGGGTATTAGTGAAATGTAAATCTGCTATATTAAAAATATCCAGTTATTTCGCAGAAAATAAAGTTATAGCATACAGATGGAAAATTCAATATGGCAGCTGAGACAAAGCCTTAAAATTCAAGTGTAATCTTTTCATAAATGGCAACTTAAAGCGAGAAAATACATACTGTGGTAATAAAAAAAATGTACACACAAAGAACAAACAAGGATTTCAGTGACCTATGAACATGGAAAACATCCACCCCTTCACTGAGAAATTCTGTATGAAGGTTTCAAATACACTACAGTAGAATCTCACTGCAGCAACCCCTTTTATTAGGATCACCTATCCTATACAACCCATTTTTTAAGATCCGTGAAAAGTTTGTGTTAAACAAGTTGAACGTTTGAGAGAGAATGGCAGCAAAAATAAGTTGGCTGTACTTTTTTGAACAATACACATTGCATTTCTTGTGGTGAGTGCTGTACCACAAGAAATTCATATCTAACAATAGATACCATCCTCCTCCTTAGGCTAACAGTGCTAACCAACACCCATTGACTCATCCCAACCTCTCCCCCTCAGAGAGCCAAGTGTTTCCGCGCAGCGCAACTGCCATCTTCCATTATGTAATATGCTTGTTGTACCATAGCAATTTGGTAGCTAGTGAATATGCTACCTTCCGTTTGGCAGTATGCAAGCCTGCAGACATATTATCACAGTGACACCAAGAAGTTTTGCGATTTTCCACAACACAAAACCATACGTTGCATTAGTTCTGATTACAACTGCACAGTTTGCAAACGTAAAGTTTGTGTCAATGTTAAAATGGTTGCAAACTTAATGCAGCAAACATATATAGTGCAAACCACTTTGCATCTTGTGCAGCAAGAGAAAATAGTGGATATCTGTCATGAGTTGCCATAACATCAACTAAAACTGGTGTAATTAAATAATCAAGCTTCGAAACAATCTTCTGTAAGTAACAAAAGTCAAGTTTTTCAAAATAGTTTAACGTTACAGAAGAAATTTCTATTTGTTTTCAAAATAAGTACCTACATATATTTTCAAGCTGCTACATCACCTGAACGTATGTGTCTCAATCCACACGAGGAATATATTTTTTTAAAAAGGAATAAACATGAAATAAAATCAAGTAAAATTATACATAATTGGGGTAAAATGCACAAAATCTTAACACGAATCTGTGTACTATCAGAAACATACCAACATGTAATGACCATCCAAAATGTAACACAATTTGTGTTATCAGTTGTCAAAGTGTCTAGGGTTATGTACTATACATAGTTAGCCTCATTGCTTTCACATTAGAATGGTTAATGAGTTCAATACTATTATAATTTTAATTTTTTTTAATGCACAGTCATTTTTTTAAATGTTCCAACTAACTAGTTATTTTACATTTTTTCTCACTATACACATAAATTATGAACATTTTTAAATATCTAAAACTTATAATTACATAAGCCTACACCATTTTTGTTATGCATTATCTGTTACCCGCGTCTTCACCCATGTGAAAATACCAAACGTTAATTATAATGACCAAGTGCTCTATCTAAATGGTTGGTGGCATATTTTATACACTCCCTAAGAAACTGTTTGTTTTGCCGGGATGAAAAGTACCCTATGTGTTAATCCAGAATATAATCTACCCCTGTATCAAATTCCATCCAAATTTGTAGTGCTGTTATGCCGTGATTGAGTAACAAACAAACTTTGAAATTTATAATGTTATTAATATTACGAGTTGAAAATTACAATTAATTGAATTACATATTGTTCATGGTATGAAGTATATATTTCGTAATAAAATTTTAAGAGAAAATATTCTTTTTGTTAGGTTGCATAGTTTGATTAAAATTTGCACTGCCAAAAGTTTTATCACCTCAAAACACAATATCCATTCTATACAGTCCTGATTTTTGCCTGCAATTGTATTAAATTTCACACCTCAGGATTTCATGATAGATGACATTTCATAATTTTCTCAATGTTTGTAATATGTTTATTTTTATATTTTTATTTTATTTTTTGTGCACTTGTATGTTTCAGGCACGTCAAAAATGGATTTTAGGAACTTTCGAGACAGAAATTTGCCTTGATTTTATTTAAAGAACAGAGATATTTTCCCATTGACGTATTGCAACTGTCGTCGCAAAGTGTGCATTGACTCAAAGTTTTGGGTTGAAGCAAAATATAGCGATTGTCGCAAGGAGGAGTGGCCATAATCACTAAAACACAATCTGAAACATGGCACCACAAAGTTGCATTCAGAAGCAAATTAGTGTCCATGGGTCATAATACACATGCTGGTGTTTTAGTTTGAGCCAAGCCCGAGAAAGCCTACTCTAAAGTCCCTAAACTCTAGTACATGCTCATTTATTTCATACAAAAAAATAGTATTTATAAAAAATAAAACATTAGAAATTTGAAGATAATCTGTGTACATATTTGCAGTTCCAAGGATATCAATTTATGCATGATGCATTCCTGCGCATTAAAAATGTGCACTCTATTCTATGACTTAGCCCTATCTTTGAACACAATGCACATACAGGAGCAGGTCCCTATCATAACAATACTTGCAGGACACGTGCCTACAGAGTAGAATTGGCGCATGTCATGAGCAAACTACAGACACTTGATCCCAGATTTTACTGTTTGCCCAGAAACTCCAAGAAGCTGTCATGCAAACACCCAACCCCCGACATAAAATTGTGCTGTTGGCTGAGACATTGGCACCCTCCAGTGAAGGCCAAGCTAGTACCACAGCTCCCCACTGGAGGGCAGCACCTATTCTACTCCAACCGCTCCAGCCTCCAAGTGCCTCTCACACAGACTATAAGAATGAATCATATATGCCGCAGATGAGATAAGAAATCAACAGCATCGCCTCAGCAGTCATAAGTCTCAACCTCTGAGAATGAGGATAGCTTCACCTGCACCACGAAGCCTACAACCTTCTCGCCGGTATCAGTATAAAAGGGCTAGCAACCCTTAGCTCTGGAGTCGAATCTCCTCTACTGCCCGCAAGGGCCGGAGGCAGCCATTACAGCAGACTCAAGTCTCTGCTCTTCCACTGCTTGCAAGGGCCAGAGGCAATATTGGAGTGCATGACCACTGGGGCATCCGGAGATCCCACTGCTCACAAGGTCCCGGGTCCCAACCGAGCTGAAGACATCGCCGACCAGAAGCTCAACATCTTCAGCAGCCGCTCATCCGCCTCTGCAGCCACCGCAGATCCCGCAGTTTCTGAGAGACTCCACCATACCAGAGGCTCCTGAAGACTTAGCTACATTACCTACCACCCCCCTCCTGGTTAACACCCAGAACCCCTTGGTAGCAGGTCACATCGACTTCCCTTCTCAACCTCCCCCTTGCCCACCAGAGGGTGCGGCCATGACGGCAATCTACCCTTTTTGTAGCCGTCATCCTTAGATTCCTTCAGAACACCCCTGGTAGTTAGGGGCTGCCAAATGCGTTAACTATTAGAATACTTGCTTGGCAGTTTTAATTTGCCCATGCAATACACCTAGCTTAATCCAGGTTGCCTTTATCTGGATTTTAAGGTTACCTTCCATAACTTACGTTGAATTTGTATGAGTTAGTACGGAACAACCCTGTTTCCCAATGCATTTGATATAACATGTATTTTAATGTATCCTTGCGAGTTTAATTTCTCTTCATTTGTAATATGAGTAACCCATTAATTTCTTTTAGTAAACGTAACTCTTCCCCCCCCCCCCCCCCCCCATCCTGTCTGTGAGGAATAGTCGGCAGGCCAATAACCACAAAGGTAGATACTAGATACACACACAACTTAAGAGGTAAACCAATCTCTGCTAACTGGTAGACCTTCAGCTGCACTCAAAAGTACTAGGTACTCTTCCACTAGGAGAATCGACCAGACCAGGTATTCCATACTGTGTCACCACTGCTCATGTGGCCAGATTGGAGCTGGAACTACTTTAGCCTGATCGAATTCCAGTGGATATCATACCTGGGTATCTCAGTGAGGAAGTGGCATGCGCTGCACACCGTTCCGCCCACCGCTTGCAAGGGTCGGACAAAAAATAACAGGTTGCCTCATGCCACAAGAGAAGGAGCATCCCACTCATCACACCAAAGGTACTGGGTCAAACAAGGTGAAGGGTAGTGAATGTAGTCCCCACCTTGTATATCAGCCGGGCACCACAGAGATCATATGGTCCCTGTCAGAGAAAGCAGATCGAGACAACCAGGCCTAAACTGGGTATGCATCACATTATAATCAGAACACGTCTACTTTTTAAATATTTACATTTCATTGATAAACAATGTGTTACTGTATTTAATTTACCATACTGTTAGTCAACCTGTTTTACAATCTAGATCCTCACCAAAATCACCCAACAGCTAAGAATCAAGACCAGCAACATTATGTTTGTCAAGATTATTGTTACTACAAATAGTTTAAACACTACCTTTTTCCAAACCAACAGTTTTGCTTTAAAATGCAATAAATCTATTGTGGCTGCTTCTCCCCACCTCAACATACTCAACAACTTCCCATCTGAACCTCTATAAGATCCCGCCCGACAGCAAATCTGGGAAAAGGAAGGGATGGGAAGTGTTAATTCCAAAAACAAAACACAAAATGAGAAACTGGCATTTGACCCAAAATAGACAATTTCAAGCTCAGTTCAAGGGAAGGGGACAAATCTTTGCTACTGGCTGGGAGCATTTCACTATCCATAGGCCTCTGTGTTCATGCTACCACGGACAAACACTAGCGGTCCTACGCCGAAGGCCATGAAACACAAGTCAACTGACGTACTGAATTACCTATCTTCACGGGTGCCCAATTACTTTTTGGTAGATAGTGTACAATTACAAAATTGTATTCAAGACACATGTACTGATGCCGGCTAATAGCCAGCGGTGCTAGAGCCCATGATGGCGCTCACGTGTCACGTGTCCCGCACGTGCGCCAAGAGGCCAATAATTTTGAACTTTCGTATAAATGTTATTTTCCAGTGTAAAATGTGTTCTCTTGTATTTGCAGTTTTTAATATGTCTTAAAATGCTTTAAAGTGTTTGTACTAACTTTTAATTGCTTGGCTATAAAATTCAAAGTGCCCGCGGCACAGAGATTAAGAACACTTAATATTCCGGCATGAACAAGTCATAAAGTGACACTAAAATCATATAGAAATTCATTAGAAAATTATATAATTGTAAAACAATATTTAATTTAATTTGTGCCATTTTATTTCCAATATAAAATATTTTACTCAGGGTGCATAGCACTTCCGTTTATGTGAACCCTGTAGGCGGCCATGGTAAGTCCGTGCAACGCTTGTATTTGGAAAGCTGGTGAGGTAAGACACTGTCACATACAACTTTTGTTCACTGATTTAGGTTTCCATAGTTTAGTTTACCGGTTCACCTTTGCTTGCGTAAGTTTTGCCAGACATTTTCCCCAGAATTATGCTTCCGCTTTATTAATTTCTTGCGCCCTTGTGGCATTTTTAACTTAATAAAGGAGAAGGAGGAGAAAGATGTCTGAGAGGTCAAACGACCCGCGTAACTTGAATCAGGCGCCATCCGCCTATGTTTATGGCATTTCACTGTAACTTCTGTATTATTGCTACACACAATTTTAAGGGCTTTATTTTTATGTATGTATTTAAGGGTGATTTCCGTGTTTGAATATTTTACAGCAACAAAACGTATAACCACATGGCCGACCGACGCCTCCAAGTATTTGTATGTGTCATCATAACGTGTCAAGAGCTTATTTATGTAATATTGTAAGTGCAAATATTTATTTAAGGGTTTTATGTAAATTTTATTCAGGGTTCAATGTATTTTTCACGTAAATTGATGCTTTTTGTACTTGACCACCTGGTCACATTAATGTTTGATTTTACCGCCATCAGGCATGTTACAAGCCTGCAACCACTTTAATCGTAGAGAGAATCACTTTCTCAACAAGAATAATATTTTATCTGAATTTAGTTTGCAGTTTCCACGCAGAAATATTGCAATTTCACCTGCACCACGTGGTCCGCTATGAACTTCATCCCGGCATCTGCGCTATCTAAACTTGTTTTCACACATGTGTGTGATTATTGTGAATATTCATCTCGTGTCCCATCTTATTTCATGTATCATTCAAGGGTTTATGTAATTTTGTAATTAGTGTATGGTGTAATTATTCCTGTCCTAGCCGGCTCTGTGTATAGGCCGTCACCACACTACCCACGTGCTGG
Organism: Dryococelus australis; assembly: GCA_029891345.1. NCBI lineage: Eukaryota > Metazoa > Arthropoda > Insecta > Phasmatodea > Phasmatidae > Dryococelus > Dryococelus australis. The sequence goes on from CM056993.1 coordinate 78,754,083, forward strand.
AAGGCGAGCCCCGACGAGTTTGCGTTAGTGATGCAGAGTAATCACACGTGTTAATATGTATTAAGGGTTTTCATTTGTAATTCAGTGTCCTGTCTTCAGGGAAAAACCGTCAGTCCACCCTAGCGGCCCTCTTCCCTTGTGAAGGCTGTGCTTTCACGCACCTCTGTGAGATCATCCGTCTAGGGGTGCACTAGATTAATAACGGGCTGGGGAACACCCAAGCGGAATTGGCTAGTCATGACCGAGATAATCATTTCATTGGCACATTGATGTGTATGAATAATATCAATAAAACAAGTCTACAGTGAACTTGTATCTTTTACTCAGTAGTGACAGTGTACTAGCCACATATGTTTTATTAAGTGTTTATTTCAAGTTATGTTCAGTAAAAAGTTTAGTATTGCCTACATGTTTATAAGTACGCACGTGTGAGACGGACACACAGAACCCACAACATCCCTGAGAACCCTGAGTCTCAATAGTGCGATGATTGGGAAGCACCGCTGGCGCCCAAATTACCAGTACGTATTTGTGTCATCATTCGTCTCGTGTCTCACCCGACGGTGTCAGTACTGTCTGTCATATGTGTTCCGCCCAGCCCTACACCCATTTCCTTGGGTCATTCTGATTGCTGGGAGGTTGGCCTTTGCAATCAATAGTTTTTGTTAAAGGAGGGCCACCACCAGGCAGTCTGCCAGGATTAGGGAACCTCTCTTCACCCAAGTTCCTCCAGTGTGGTCCCAAGTTCTAAGTAGGAGTGGTGCAACAGTGTAGCCCCGGTGTAGTTAGATGTTAGCCCTGCTTGCTTGTAATCATTCCCTAATGGTGATGAAGGGTGGAACCTAACTTGCACCTTGCAATGTAGCAGGAGCCGCCTTACCTTTGCGTGCTGCCACTGCTCCTCTGTGTAAGTGTGCAACCAGTCAGAACTCACCTCCCTGGTGTCACACTGAAGACATGCCTGTTTGAGCACCTGGCAGACTCTATGGGATGGCCTGGCCAGTGTTATCCCGGCATAGGATGTGGAAAGGGAAGTGAGTGCAGTGAGACTAGTACATTTTATCAAGTGAATGCCCTATACATAGAGACAAGGTTATACGGTGAACAGCTATAAAACCGAAATAACACCAAAATGCAAATTAATATACCGCCAAACACCGAAATGCAAGTTATACACTGTCTAACATCGAAATTTCAGTTAAAAACCAAAATAAGTTAAATGTAGCAGAAATATATTATTTTATCTGTGAAATCATGACCAACAATCTGTATCCAAAAATGTATAAACTGAGTGATAATAAGAATAATTTTAGTTTTCTCATGACGGGAAGGAAAAAAAAAAAAAAAAATTTTAAGCTGTTTTCATTCAGTCTGAGTGAATAACAGCAGTAAATATTGAATGGCATGTGGATGAGAAATGATTGTTTAATAAGAATACAAAAATTGTAAAAGCAAATATAAAAATAACTTTATTATCCGTGTTGAATATTTTTTCTCTACAAAAACCATATCCAAGCAGTTCATGTAAAACTGTAACGAAAAATCAATAATGTTTAGTAACCTCAACATAAAGTTACGGAAAAACAAAAACTTTAAAAAGTGATTTTTTTTAACATATGGTAATGCTCTGCATTACCTTTGTTACAAATAAATTTTAATAATAAGATTTTCATTATAATAACGCAGTGCAATGTTGGCTCTAATAATGCACAATTTTAGTTATGGGCTTTAAATTTCTAAGACTTCCATAATAAAACTGATAACTCCGAAATCAGGTATTTTTAAAAACGAAATTAACCTTAAAATAACACCACAAAATCTTGCCCCTACCTATACACCATGCCCATACTGGTCCTCATCCTGTAACCTGGGCAACACCTACCATCCTGACCTTACAACTGTGTATACTACACAACCAGCCAATTGTGCCCACTCTTCAGGTACACAGAAGAGAGCTACCAACTCCAGATGAATTGATGAGAACTAACTGTCATCAGTTGGGCCACAAAACCTGCATAATGACTTTCATGCTACAAGTTATCTCAACCTATTGATTTAAAAAATTTTTCAAAATAATTTTTAACAAATAAAAGTGGAGTACTATAAGAATTATTTGAAAATTTTCATTTTATTAGGCTCCTAATACCTTATTTTCTTATCAAAACATGGAAATTCCCTGACAACTGCTAGCATACCCTTGCCTGTATTTACTCTGTATATAATTCCAAAGTTATGCCCCACCACAAGCAATCACACCAGCACAGGGATGCAAAGAAAAAAATATCCAGAAACTACAAAAACAAATACTATAAATTTGTTAAATCTTAAAATATGCAACAGTAAGTCATTTTAAAAAGTCCTTAGGAAAGATATTCTCTTTAATTGATAGAGATATCTGTTGATTTCACTAACTCACCCCTTCACCATCCGCAAGGCTGCCAATAGTCTGAGCTAACTTGGAGCCTCCATCTCGCTTCTTCTTGGAGAGCATGGATAAATCTTGTATGCGACAGTTCCAGGACGAGACAGCATCCGAAATGAGCTTCTTCAAGTGGACCAGAGAGTCTTCTATGTGCCACATGAGCTGCTGCACATCTGGCAGAGAGAACAACACACATAACCATTGATACATGCATGCACACACATGCATATTCATGCGCACATGCATATGCACACACACATGAATGCATGCATGTATGCATGCACAGAGAGAAGAAAAGAGAGAGAGCACAGAATCCCCACAACATGAGGCTTATCGAAATACATCAGAGTTACAGTCAGGCGAGTCTTTTTATATTACTGACCTTATAAATATTTCCTCCTTTGCAATATATATGCTGTTAAGAAGAGTAAGGACAAGCTCATATAGGGCTAAAATGACAAATTTAAATGGCACAAACATCCATTCCATATGCTACATAGATATTAACTCGGAATTTCATAGTCTAGAAAAATGCTGTAGAATTTAAAGTTTAAAATTATTTGTGTACAAGAAATAAAAAAATCATACTTAAAATATTATTAATTAGTGGGAGTATTTACAGCTTTGAAAGGGTTGTGCTGGTCTAATTTTATTTTCTTGATAGTTCCAAGTACAAGACTAATTAACTACTACCATAATTTCTGCTACTTTTAAATTGTGTCCAACAGTCTAAGGATCATGAATGTACATGCTTTAAATCCAAAGTAAGTCTAACAACTAACAATGTAATGCCTAATACACTCAATGTGATAACAATGAATGAAAGTGTACAGGCCCTTGTATCCCTCTAGACACCAGGGAAATGGTATCCTCTTAATGGGGATTTTAAGGGAGCCATGTGGGCTTACGTGCTTGCACTCTGGAGAGTGTCTGGCCGTGGCTCACCAGAGCACATAGGCATTGAGGGTTACGCTATCCCTTTTATGGCCCGCCCAGTGATAGGCATTCAGGAAAATAGCTATGGAAGCACAACTATGCAATGTCAGTGATGTTATGTTAACTTAAGAAGACAAAAAAAAAGAAGAAAAGATATTATGTTTTGGTGGATTTAGTGAGTGTCTCAAAGGTGCAGGCACGACCGTAAAATGTGATTTAAAAATTATATTAGCACCATGAGGGAGGACAGATTCTGGAGTGGTCCGTCCAGGAAGGAATCTACTCTTCCTGGGGCCAGTGCATCGGGATAAACCCCTACCGGAGTCCTATCACTCATTTGACGCAGGAGCATACGCTTCACAAGGGACGGTGCTCAGGCCTAAAGCAACTTGAGGAGAGGGGCCCCTGATCCCCCTTGGTGAGAAGTTGAGTGAGCGATGCAACCAGCTACAGACCTCAACTGCCCCTCTTGGTTCACTGTGTTCCCCACGCAAGGAGCCGTGTTCCTCATGTACGGACCCCATAGCTCTCGGTAAGCTGCATGACCAGCCTGTAGCCTGAGAGTCACAATGTCTTAACATGTTTGTTCTCCTCAAGTCTCGGGAGCCTAAGAGAAAGATTCTCTTTCCCCTTGTCGCAGTGGCGCTAATGAGAGGCATTACCAGCTGACGACTAGATAACCAAGCACTGACAAGAGGTGAGAGCGCCCTTCAGAGGACACTTTTGGTTCGACACTATCACAGCGATTGTGGCATGCGCTGAGAAGTAGATTCGTGGATATGCACACAGAGGCAAAGTGGGTAAGGGGGGTGAATACAAAAGAGAATGATTGGGGACCAAAAAGATGTTAACTGGTAGATATATGTTTTATTCAGTCAATAGGAATTTACAAGACATATATCTCCGACCTGTGCCAGCTAATGTCTGATCTACGAGAGACCGAGTTTGCCAGGCTGTTTGCCGCAGGGCAGCATTGAGATATTGACTTTAATTCAGGGCAACAGCGACTTCAGTAAAACTATACCCCGCCACGGATGAGGCACATGGCCAACACTCGAAGCAAATGAGAAGGCTCTGCGACAAGAGCTGCTGCCTAGTATGTTGAAAAACACAATAGTAACGTTATACGCCAAGCCTAACTGCTACTGCTGAAGGCTAGCAGTACTGCAAGCATGGTGAGAGAGCGAGAGTTGCAGGTGATGCTCAGTCAGAACTGCTTGTAAACTGCCTTTGAACTGCAACGTCTGAGGGGTGTGCATAAGAATAAATACCTTCAGGAGTGGTGAGCAAGGGTGGCTGGAGCAGGCCGCATGGATGGGAAGTCTCCCCAGATGCAGTGCGAACATGCACATCCGGTGCCTGCTGGCCAGGGCAAGGCAAGCGAGAGGGCGGGTCCACCCACTACTGGAGCGCGGTGTCCTGCAGATTGCTGGCCTCTCAAACAGCAAGGAGTTGACTTGATTGTGAATAGGAATGGTTCAGAGGCAAAATGAGTTGCTGCGTTCGGCACTACGGTACACCAGGGGAGCACCAGAGGGGGCTTCGATATATATCTGACAGCGCTTCTGGGACATCAAATGTCTAGCTGTAGCTACTTGTGGGTCAAGTGCGATGAGCTTAACCTACAGGTATATGATTTACCTACCTAGTTGCTTGTGACATCACTGTGTAGGAAGAGGATACATACCCTGATTGAGTAGACAGTGTGTGTGGCATAATGATGGTGCCAGAATGAAACAGTTGTTTGATACTATGTTCTTGCCTAATGACATAGGTTACCACCTACTCTAACATGCCATGGACAACATTGCTTACTTGATCTGGCAGCTGTGCCCCACCCCTCCCTACTCGAGCAAGAAACCGTTAGATTGCACATGTCTAAGGTGCACCATCTTTGATGCCACGGAATACATGCAGGCAGACTGCTGCTGCTTGATAGCGACTGCAACCTCCATCACATACAGGCAAGCCCACATCCCTTACTCCCACTGGGCACAAAGGAGTCATCACAATGCAGCACAGCTCTCATCCATGCTCGGCTGCACTTGATCATCACTTCTCTCTCAACCTCTCCCCATGCTGACCCAAAGCTTTGAGTATAAACAGGGCATGTGGTCCATAGTTTGAGACTGTGGTGCCCAGCACATGTTGCAGTCTGCTGAATGCGCAATGATGTCAGATATTTTTATGACTTTACAGTTTTTTTCGACTTGCTTTATAGTTGGAGTTGGAGAGATTTGGGCGGCTCTTAACACTGAGGTCTTCAGAGCCGATGTGGGTGATTGAGGCGAGTATGTAGCAGCGCTGGAATGAAGGGGTGGGGGAAAACATGAGATCCCCGAGAAAATCCGCTGACCAACGGCATCATTCGGCATGATTCCCACACGCGAAAATCTGGAGTGACCCGGCTGGGGATTAAACCCGGATCGCCTTGGTGGTAGGCGAGCAGGCTAACCACTCAGCCATCATGGGCCCCTAGCTTTATAGTGTGGACATTGTGTACTAGCATGCAGATGAATACCTATGCTGCAAGTAGTTCCTATACCCCAGCCCAAGAATTCCCAGTTGCTCTAAAGATGTCATCGTGGTATGTCTCACTCATACACTTTACCTTTCTCATTAAGTCTCCAGCAGATACGTGTGCATAATGTCTAACATAATTGGTACTCCAGTTCGGATAGATCCCTGTAGGAACTCCGACTAATGTTTTATACGGTCTCACTTATTGTGTGGTACATAAATATTCCAGTGCATATGAAGATACCGCTCTCTGTTGCCATAGTTGAAATACATTCAATGCTTCAATATCCTACGAAATTACAATCATGTTAAATGTTATTTACGCCACTTTTATATGCAGCTAAAGTTTGTCATCAAGTATTTTTATAGTGTTTTAGTGCTATCAAAAATTTGGTTTTATTTTTGATTCCAGTACACAATATGCCACAGGGGTGATTAATTGGTTCATTGTTTTGAGGTGAGGAATAATGGTTCCAGGAAGTTAGACTATTCAGTGTTGTAAACAGCTAAACCGGAGCAAACATAATCTAATTTAACATGTTTTTTTTTGGTTGGGCATTTTTTTCATCTTTCATTGCGGTATTCCGGGAAGTTTGTTCATTTATTTTCCTTCTCGTTCTATCAGCAGTATGGGTTTCAAGGCATTTTTGTTGAAATTCAAACTTCAAGAAAAGAAACAAACACCTAAATGAGAGGATTCAATCCTTAACCACTGCCCCTGAAATTACGGTCCAAGTTGACCTTTGGTTTCCAGTTAGCTGCATTAGAGAGGGCTGTCAATTCACTTTGTAATAATTTATTACAGTTGGACCCACTCCGAGATGAGTCCAATGAAAGTATTCCAACAACCAAAAATGATGAATTCTTTACTGTGTTGTTGGACACACTGTGCCTCTCAACTTATTTTTGCATCAGACACATGATACAAAACCGAACCAACATCAGCGGACACCAGTTAATTTGTGAAAGCGAGGCTCCTCAAAATTAATCTGCTTTTTTTTTTCTGGCTAATGGGAGGAATGGCCAATGTTTTCACAACTGTACCAGACTTCTATTCATAATAATCAATCATTGGTCAATGTTGAAAAGTTTCAGTATTTAATGAGATGCCGCAAAGACAAAACTTTGCAGTTGGTGAGGAATCTCCCCGTTACCTCTGAAAATTATTCTGTAGCTTGGTAACGTTTGTCTTGTCAGTATCAAAACCAAAGGAAGTTAACATAATATATCAATAAAATTCTTTATTTGCCCCCAGTCAATACCACGCAACTCAAATCTGTGAGACACTTTGTCAATACCTTCAATGAAAATGCACTGGCTTTAAAGGGTTTGTGCTGCAACATCACCGCAGAAAATCCAGTGCTCATCACTGTCCTAATAAGAAAATTGGATGTTGAAATGTGCACCAAATTTGAAAATTCTCGTTCAGGACAAAACAACATAATGCCTTATGTTTTTGAAGTGATACAGTTTATGCAAGTACTGGTCTTGACAATGGATTGTGCAGTCAATGTAGTGACAAACTCAAGTACTGGTCATCCCTCTCATTGAACCAATCATGTTGAATCATTTCATTCATCTCAAAAACATAAGTCAGTATTTGTTACTAACGCTGAATCTTAAGCATCAAAACCCTGTGTAATCTGTCGGCAAACCAGTCATTTTCTTTATAAATGCCAATACTTCATCAGTGCTTCAGCAACAGACAAAAAACAAACTACTGTATTTAAATTGCCTTGGAACACCCAATGTGTTGGCCACTTGTGCTTCATCTCAAACGTGTTTCCGATGCAAACAGAGAGGCTTTGTAGTTTACACAAAACTGCAGCTGGTCATTCTTCTTGGGAACCAAGACATGTGAATTATATGGGAAATCTGAAGGCTTTACGATCCCTTGCTGCTTAATTTTTAATTTCCTCAATTTGTTCCATTATTAGCCGGCATAGTTTAGCGTGCACCTTGTAGGGTAGGTTGTAGATGGGGGTGTTAGTGGTCAGCCATATTTCTTGTTGGATGGTGCTCGTTTGAGGGAATGTACCTCCATACCTGAAGGTAGTGACATGTTCGTTTAGGATGTACTTCAATTTCCGGAATTGCACTTCAGGGATTTAGTAATTGATATCCTCGGCTTTGATGGCTGTCTGGATGATTGCATCCGGGCAGTGTTCCAATTGACGGTCACGTGGTGTTTGTCGCCCAGGTATACTTTACATTGGCCATGGTCCATTACACACTGCTGTTGGCAGAGCCACGGATGCCTAGGTATCACAGCTTCATCGATGTCTGGAGAGATGACAAATTCCGCTGGTTTAGAGAGTTTGTATAATTCAACGTGAGAGTGGTCCAGCCATCAACATTTAGAGTGCAGTCACATTTAGCCAGTCTTACAGTATGACTGAGTTTTCAGTCTGAATGATGCCCTTTGTTTAGCTGTGAAGAGGTCACTACACACAAAATTTCCAGTGGCGGCGGAATCTAGTAAAGTGAAAAAGTTTCTCCCATTTATTCAGACTTCAATGTGGGGAGCTTCTGGTGGTCCTAATTCTTTGTCTAGCAGTTGTATGATGGGCCCTGCTGTCCGGTGGGGTTGGCCTGCTTCATCCGCCAGCCACAGCGTTTCCCACCTGCGAGATGGGTTTCTTATTGGCTGGTTGCTGTGTCGTGTCTGCTGCTTGGGTTACGTCCTCTTCCTCTACTTGTCCCCATCCTGTCGGCCAATGTGGGCAATCTTTGTTGAAATGATGCTCTTGGCAGAACCAACATTTTGGAAGCTTCCAAGTGGGGGGTATTGGCAGAGAAGGGTTTCCTCTTTGCTAAGTAGTCTTGTCTGATTCTGCAAGTTTACTCATTCTAGGCCGATCCAGTATAGCCCGCGCCTTGCAAGTTTTACTCTGTCTCTTCGGCCCTGTCTACTAGCTCGTCCACTGTGAGTGGCTTAGGTATCAGTAGCAGGTTTCTGAGTTTGGGTAGCAGCATGTGTGTCACATTGCATACACAGCTCAGATCTCTTCCCTTTCGTCAGGGAAAATCCACCTAAGATCTGCACCTTGCATTGAACGAATATCTCTGCTTCCTTGTCTGGGGTTTAGATCCAGTTATAGAAACTCATAGTGAGATTGGCCAGCACCTCTTTGCCAGTGAACTGGGTGGCGATCCAGCTATTCAGTTTTCCCCATTCTGTGATGAATTCGCCATATTTACTCCACCACTCGAGGGCTTTTCCCTCGAGTTTCTCTTGCGCCTTGCTTACCCAATGTTTTGGAGGAATTTCATTGTCGCAAACTTCTTTTTCCGCATTTAGCTGTGAACATGAGTGGGTCCTCATGCAGACATACCGCAAATTCGGGGATTTGAGGATTACCTGTGCACCGGGTGGTGATGGATTGTGTGGATGGCATTCGGTGGCTTGCCTACATACCTCACAGCCGTATACTAAACCGGGCCTGGTTACCCTCTCTTCAGGCCATCCAATGCAACTGTGGTAGGGTGCAGCAGACTATGTTGATCCCATGTCCCAGGCACGTCAGCGAGCTGCAAAAAGCTGCCTGTGTCCAGTGCGGCACTCTCGCACCTGAATTCCAGCCAATCTATGTATCTCATTTCGTCAGCCCACCCTAAGAAGACATAATGAAATTTAGGTTGGCAATGTGAGCACTCTATGCTGTATGACCCGATGCCAGGACAATTTGGTTTAAGGCAACGTTCAACAATGGCATTTGCAGTTACTTCAGCTTGCTTAGTTTCGTTCACATCTGTGTCTGACATGATAGCTAGATTTATTGAGTGCCAATGGGTATTTTGAAACTCTCCGTGGGTTTTTGGTGGTTGGTTCCATGCTAGTTCACTTAGACTCGAGGTCGTGGTGCCCTAGATGTGGTTAATTAGCCTTGGTAATAAAGCACTAAGACCCCTTATTGAGCATCAGAAAATTTCATGATGTGTGGTGTCCTTTTTGACAGAGAAGGCACGTCACAGCCTAAGTGGTTTTGGTGGGTGAGAGGGCAGATACACTGGGGGAGTTTGAACTCTAGTTACGGCATGGAACAGGAGCCAAACCAGTGTAGAGTACTGGTCATGTTGCTTTCCGGCTGGGCACAAAGTCTGGGATGGCAAGCACAATCTTACCTCTATGTGGAACCACTCTCACTCATATACCTGGGCGACTGGTGGTGGCCTGTGGAGGTTGCTGAACCTGCTGCGGCACTGGAGGTGATGAGCTGGGGCTAGCACCGGGACCTGGTGCGCAGGTGGGCAGGTTGAAGTTGGCGCTGCTATTCGTCCTGGCTGGTTCGGTGAGTTGGTGTCCCCTGATCCAGGGGTTGGCAATGCAGATGGGGATTTCCTCACTCATGAGGAAACCTGGATGATGGGGTGGATCTCACCCCTGAGGAGACCTGGATGATGGGGTGGATCTCTCCATCAGTCTTTGTGGGTGGTTCAAATAATACTGGCAAAGGGTCTGGAGGGACCGGCCTCTCCAGGCGACGGGCGGCTTGAGCTCTCTCCCAGGGATTTAAACTGTCAAGTACAGTCAGGCTGGAGTTAAGCCATTGTTTGTACTTAGAGGCAGTAGGAGCCTTTTTATCCCTCTTTTTAATACCACTTCGACGGGAGTACAGCATGAGGATAAGATTACTACTACCAGCACCGCAAAGGTGGAGCAGGCGAAATTAGTCCTTATCTAGGTGTACTTCCACGTACCACAAATGACAGCATTTGGCACCAGAAGCACGGTGGATGCTGAGCTTCGGGTTTCACAATGGCTGATGATCACAATATGTGGGTGTGGTCCCCTAAGAGTCAGGCCCTCTTACCCAGGCAGAAACTCCCTGAAGCGCAGTGGATGGAGTAAAACATGGACCGATTGTCTAGCCCCAAGAGGGTTGAATTCCTAGTGCTTGTGGCTCTACCTTTCTATACACTGGGGTGTATAGAACAGGTGGACGTCTAATGTGTGTGTGTTTCTGACATACGAGTTTCCCGCAGTCCTGCACTATGTTTGGAAAACTGGGTTTAAAAAATACTTAGCGGTCTCCTGCTACCTTGGCAAACCTGATGTCTAGTGCTTGTAGGGAGCTTCTGAAGGATGTCTGCGAGGGGCAGTGACGTCTACAAAGGCTTGAATGAAGATCTGGGTGGTAGAGGGGAGGGCATTAGCACACAAGGTGGTGGAGTGAGCTTAGTGCTGTTGGTTCTTTTAGCACAAGGAGTGCGGTGAAGGAACTGGTGTTCCAAGTATTTATACTCTCCCGGCTTGCCCTTGTCCAAGTGGAGGGGGGTGGTGGCAAGACATCCTCCGGGCAGTTGATGTCACCGGATGGCTGAAGTTTCAGCTGCTGGAGAGTCAGTGATTCATACTACTAGTGCCATCCCTCGGCGCTCCATAGAACTAGGTGGCCTTGATTTGTCATCTTGGTGGCTCGGCCGGTTACTGTTGGGTAAAGAGTACAATTTCTCGGTGTCTGGAAGACTGTACTGTCAGTCAAACTCCGTTTTTGTATGGCAGGAAGGTTTGCACTGATGAGGTGAAGTCAATTTAAATATGTTGAAAAGACGTCACACATCAAGTTTGATGGTAATCTTCCATTATATTGAATTGCGCCACTGTTTTCTAGCATGCAATTTACATGTGTTTTGTCTTCATAAAAAATGGTGGTAGTTTTTGTTAATAGTAGTGGCACACTACATCATCATAACACATGTTGTACTTGCTTAAAATGTTTACATTAACTCGGCTGCACGTAGTACCATTTGCTTTTGTCAAAAAGGAGCAACTAGCTAAGTACACCTTTTGAGTTGCGCTTGGTGACGAAGAGCAAAAAAGAGTAACACATCTGCCACACATATCAGTTGTTTCATCTGCGACAACAAGGATCTTCTTTTTGCAGACAGCAGTTGCAGTTGCAGTTTCTTCCAGTATGGCTTGGCCAACAAGTGAAACATAATTCTTTCTCAAGGTAGATGCTTGTGGTACATTTCTATAACCGGGAACATACTTAGAATATAAGAATAAAACATTGTGTATGAAATTAATAGTAAATAAAAATAGTACTGCATCTAAAGTTAAATTACTTACTTGTCCTTACAGCAGGATCATCAATCTTATGAAGCGGGATATTTACTTTCATAAACATTGCCACAGTGTATAGGAAAATTTGTGTTTTTCTGTATTTGCGCACTTTTCTTGCTGAATTACAGTCGGTAATGTTGTTTGCCATTTATTTCTCTCAGTATGTGAAAACTGTTCCAACAGTTTTCAATGAGATATTGTTTTAACATGTTTTTCTGATGTGTCTCTTCTCCCAGTTAATTCTAATATAGCATGGCTTCCACATTGATATATTCGAACCACTCACATAAAAATGATGAGACTTATATTCAGTCATGTACTGAAACAACTTTTGTTCAACCCATTTTCAGTTAATTTTCTTTTCACCTGAGTTCACCACTTCCCTCACAAATGTTATGTACGAGATTATGTAGGTTATGAAGGTTATGTACGATAAATTACCATAAGGATATTCAACGTGAGTGCAGCTTGTCAGGCGTTATGTTATGCATTCAGCTGACTTTCAATCATTATTGAAAAATTTGCTGGGATTATATTTCAGAAACAAATTCAGCATGCCACCTCAACCGCAGATCCTCAAACTAATATCAATAACTCAGAACCATTCTCAACTGTGGACACAAAATTCTGGCCTCAACACCACTCACTCAAAAATTGTTCTCCAAAACACTAAGATTGGTCTTCAAACGACTGCCCAATCTTCGCAACAAACTGGTGCACTACAAATTACCACCCAGTACCACAATCAGCAATATCACCACCCCCAGGGGGTCTCATCCCTGCAATAGCCCATGTTGCAGCTCTAGTACCTCCTTCAACAGCAGGCTCACCAGACTTATCCTATCCAGGGTTGCTACAACTGTGTAACAGAAAATCATATCTACCAATTGCAATACCGAGTACATTGGCCTCACCACCAACACTGAGACAGAGAATGAATGGCTGTAGAGCAGACACCAAACAAACCATAGCTGGGGAACATTTAAATTTACAGGAGAAGCCAGTTGCAGCACATGCAGCATTTCACAACCAGAACTTTGACTCCTGTTACACAACCAGAGTCATGAGGTCCCTAACTCCTAATAACAGTGCAGAACTGCGTCACTGAGAAATGGCCCCCCGATACATCACCAAATCCAGACAGACACCTGGCCTAAACATAATTCAAATTCCCAGCCTCACCCTAGTTTGCCTTCTGGATGCTAGGTTCACTGTTTGCCAACCGTCACTCAAAGAGATGGCAGTGTGCCTCCTCTCGCTGCCTGATGAAGCTGGCATAGCCAGTAAAACGTAGCGCGACTGCACATCTGCGTGAAAAAAAATTTGTTTGTCTGACTTTTGTTTGTGTGTGTTGATGGATCCATTTTTGGTGGATCTAGACTTTCTACTCATCCTTATTTTGGAACACAATGTAGGGTATTTCCAGTAGAACGTAATTTGGGTTACAAAGAAATACATTGCAATTAATTACAATCAAAATGTCAGACTGGGCCACGGGGCTCCGCACGTGGGAGAAAGCTTATGTTTTGTGTTTCTTTGACTTAGTGGCTACCACAGACGAAAGGGAATTAAACCCCAGGGTAAACTTGATTTGGTAGGTCACTTGGTAGGAGATTTATTTTTGTTTACCTTCAGGAATGCCAAATACAGTAAAGCCAGTTTCACAGGGAGTATGTGGGAGAAACTAGGCAGGGACTTTAAGTTCCTGCGATGTCCGGCCTTTATAATGTTGGCCTGATAGGCTGATGTGCGGGTACAAAGTTGAGAATTATAGATACAACCCTTCTGCATTTTGGTGCCTGGTTCTGAAGACAGGACGTGGAAGATCTTCCAGCTGCACTGCTCACTCTGCAAGTGGGCTGAGGGGTAGCTGCAGGCTCAATGAGGCGTAGAGAGACGGGCTGTATTTCTAGAGTAACAACTGGGTTGGGAGGCTCTGGTAAGTCGAATCTATGCCCAGGCCAATCAAGGTCTAGAAGAGTCTCTCCTCCCTGACGTATAGCCTCAATTCCAGCATGTTAGTCAGGGGTGACTGGTATTTGCCAGCCGAATAGTGGTACCGTGTCTTTGTAGTTTGAGGAGTGTCAGCGTTAACTGTGGTGGTTACTACATGTATTAAGGAAAGTAACTCTCGGACAGCGGCCTTTCTATGTTGCTTGCTCAAACTACCTTTCTCTCAAAAGGAATTAAAACGTAAATATAAGAAAGCTGCCTTAAGGATGACTTCCGAATCACAGTGTGTTCTACCCGGTTTTCCCAAGTCCGGTCTTTGCAAGCTGGGACTTGACTGGTGGGTAGTTGAGAAAACTGGTGTCCAGGGAGCGATACATGCTAGAGGTCTGTTAACTCAAAGTGCTGCAAATTCTAGGCCTTTGCAAACTGGGAGAAGTGTCCAGCACCCGACCTGGTCGGTTCTCTTAGCAAGTACAAGAAAGAGGAGAAACTGGTATTTGTAGGCGGTCCTAAGCGTGTACTTTCAGAACAGTGATTTAACCCCTTATTCCCAGCATCTGGCCTTTCCAAGCTGGGACTGAATTAAGGGTGGGACAGATTACTGGGCCCTGGGTGAGCAACCCACAAGAAAAGAAGTCAATCAAGTCTGAGCCCTGCTAGTAATACTTCAGCCTTTGCAAGCTGGGAGTCGAACTGAGTACCTAGTCTGGTCGCACCTCTTAGAAGGTTAAGAGATGCTAGCGTTTTGGGCGCAGCCGAAGTTCTACCAAAGGGAGTGAGTGTGTGTGTGTCTATATATATATATATATATATATATATATATATATATAATATATATATATATATATATATATATATATATATATATATATATATATATATATATATATATATATATATATATATATATATACACACACATATACACACACACACACACACACACATATATAGACACACACACTCACTCCCTTCCAACCAGGTCCAGTAGGGTGCGAACCCCCTTCTCCAACCTGCGTGACAAACAACACGTAGCAAACACTGCCCTTGTTGGAATAATTACATCCTTTGCCTGGAAAATGTGATATTTTTTAGGCATTCTTATATACATATATATACACACACATGCACGCACATGCACACACTCTGATGCATGCCAGCATGCTGTGCAGTGCAGTTGCGTTCTCTACGGGCGACTTCGTCCCATCTCCGAGTGACCCTTCACTTGGGACAAGTCATAACAGTGGCGAACGAGACAAACGTATTGAGCACGGAGATTCCACTAGCCTGGACAGCCAAATACGTAATTGTAATGTAGTTAAGTAATAACAATAAACACAGCCCGCCCGGTTCCCTACATGCAAGCGCCACCCTAACAAATAGAATTTTTAATTTTCAATACCCACATCTCTTTACGTTAGCACGGAAGTTCCAATCAACCCCCGAGACGGTAGCACCTCTGTGGTCTTGTGATGTCATGACCAGCCAGCCTCAGGTCGAGGTGTTTTTATTCGCTGTCTCGCCTCCTGCAGGGAGATAAGAAATGTTCAATGCTCCAGCACTAGGATAACCCAACCCCCGCGTTGGAAGGCTATGCTACCCCCGCACCCCAAAGACTTGCTGATCGGCAGAAATGAAGTATAAATAGAGATCCACCACCATGGTCCAGCAAGACGCCAGGCTCGCCAGTCCAACCCAGTCTGCGAAGACTCTCCTCCTTCTCTAGAGCCTGTACCAAGGCTCGAACTCCATCCACTCCAGCTGGCAGCTTGGGAAGGCCGCCAGCACTCCAGCTCCTGCAACATCGGTAAAAGTAGTCCACACTAGCCACTACTCACCAGATCCTACCACCTGTACCCACTACCCTCACTTTCAGTCAACTTCCTTTGACTCCGGCGGTAGCAGATCAGTACGCGATTAACGTCCCTCTGGAGACTTCCCCTTAACTTCGTCATACGCTGTGAATTGCGTACTTAGAGTATTTATGTTATTCCTTTATATTTCAGGCTTGCCTTCGCCTGTTGGGATTCTAGTATTGGGTTTAGTATTAATTTTTGTTGTATTCATTGGATTCCTTTTTTCTGGTGACATCCTCATTATTGCTTTTATTTAACGTATTAAACCTTACGTAACTCATACTCCTTGTGTATCGCCTACAGTGATTGTAAAATAGCATCCTTGCCTGTTACTGAGTTCAATGCATAACAACCACGGTGGATTTGGGAGCCGCCAAAGGCGACAAGAAAGACGCGCCTTACGTACATCACTCCCCGTTAATAATCTGCTAGTCATAACAAAACCTGTTGAACTACTACTTGTAGAGCCAGTAGAATCTGTTTGCTATGATATAGTACTACCAGAGACACATGAGAGCCCCCTTGATCATTTGTTAGGTTGGTGCCCACCTGAAGACATCGAGCAGGAAGCCGTAGCTTCAGAGCCCACCAAGACCATAGTATCCATTAACGTACTGCAAACCCCGGCAGCTCCTATACAAGTCACTCCAGCTCCTTCGAGCATTGTACGTTTAGCTTCGGGCAGATGGATTCGAGTTCGACACCCGACAGTGGAAGCCCTGCCCAATGAATGCATAATAAGATTAGCCTCAGGGAAATTCATTAAGGTTCGAGTCCCTCCAAAGGTGGCCCGTAAACTGCGCGGTAAAACCTAGGCTAATTTTGTTCCCGCACGCCGGCCGACGAGGCTGCTGTGGATAAATCCAGTCACCCTAGCCAGCTCAACCATTCCCACAATCATCCTCGATTGATCACTAGCCGCTTCATTCACCCCCTTGGAAGCACTGGCGTCCCACCTATTGACAGCTCTGGTTATGAGGGTATTTAAACTCCCCAGAAGGGAGCTTATTTCCATACGCCTCACATATAGGAAGACCTACTGAATAGCCGCTATATACACATTATAATCAAAGTGTCTACATCATAATTATAATGATTATGTAGAACTATAGCCCATAGGAGATTAATTATACACCTGTACATGAATTTCTAGACCTGCCTCAAATTTATTAGTTTTTTTCCCAAGAATAGGAAGACGTACTGTTATAACTGCTACATACACATTATAATTTAAGTATCTACAGTATTACTATAATGATTACGTAGCGCTATACCCCATAGGTGATTAATTATAGGCCTCTACATGACTTAGTTCCTACCTTACCCATGCATCTGGACCCAAAGCCCTTCGCATTGCAAAGCCAGTTTTATACTGAATGCACCACAGAAGTCGGCATCCCTTTTACGGCAGTATTCCAGCGTATTTTAAATTACTTTAGTTTAACATTTTGGCATTGAATAATTGTAACTGCTTAAATGTGTAATGCTATACAACGCACACACTTTTCATGTTAACTTCTAAGTGCCAGTAAATGTGTGACACTTACAAGTATGATATTGTGAAGAAGTGTGAGGGGGGGGGGGGGTATTAGGGGAAAGGATAGGATAAGGAGGTAGAAGAAAGACGAGGCCACTGAAATCTCAACCCAAATGACCGAAGCTCCACTTCAATGTCTTCAACGGTAGAAAATACTCCAAATATTCCCATCCGAACTTAATGTTGATGACTCACCTTTAATAACTAGGGGTCTTCAGGGTGCCCTCAAATACTCTAAACATACCTGTATAGATACTGCGACCAATCTCAGTCGACCAAACATTATTTAATCTTCCACACTTTGGGATAACATGGGGATAAAACACTCACACAGGCTGCAAAGAGGTATACAAAGGAAAGGAGAAGAAGGGGGGGGGGGGGGAGAATGGGGGGATAGGGATACAGGGATTGGAATCGTGTAATGACTCTGTAGGGTGGTTCTATTAAAATTCCTACCTATGAATACATTCACATGTATCCAGGTAATTTTCTCTATTATAAATTATTAAATGTGTAGCATTACTGTTGTGCTGAATAAAACCTAATAGAATTTGAAAAAAATAAGAAAAGGGATTCTCATAACCTTCAAAACTCTATAAAATTGATTAACTACTTGGCTAGGGTACTGAAAACAAAATTGAAACTCACCAGATTCATAACAAAAACATAATTTTACTAACAACTATTAATCTGTATAAGTTAACAATAACAATAAAAAGTGGATATAATATCTTGTTGGGCTGTAAATGAGTATTATTGGGTAATTTAATAACAAAAATAATTAAAAGAGGTTACTGAGTACTTTGAAATCTCTTAAAAGTATGTATAAGACAATCAAAACAAGTCTTTCATATGCTCAAGACAAAATGAGCCAAGAAAGGGTTGAAATTATACTGTAAACAGAGAGTAGCATTTTTGAGAGCTTAAAAAAAATATTTGGGTTATTCATTATAAAAAAATAAATAAAGAAAACTAATTCATTAGTATGAAGGAGAGTACGTGAAACTTTTAAATAATAAAAAAAAGGTTCAATAGAAAATAGTCTCTCGCTTGACTTACTTTCCAAATGTAAACACTAGACTCCATGATCAATAACTCTCAAAATAGCTAATTACTTCAAAGGATTGGTAAGACAAGCAGGAATTATACTCAAATAAAATTATCTTATATTTAAATTAACCTAGATCTTAAAATTAATTAAAAACTTCCTAGTACATAGATAATATCCACAACTTTACCTCGCACTTAGAGAACAAAACAATTGTACAACTGCCCAAAGTACCAACTACGAACTTCATATAATATAAACAAGGAACAAAAGACACAAACAACCGACTCATTACACACCAGTACTGGACTACTTCCCTCTGAAAAATAACATCTATTACACCACGAGAACAAAAATTAACTCACCCTCGACGATACTTCTGAAACAACAACAGTAACTACACCTCTTGTCACATAGATGCATATACACCAAATTCCTCTTGCCAACTCTGGACTACACTCTACGTCACCTTGCGTACTACCTCTAAACCTAATTTATCCTACGACTTAAATTTATAAGATTGACTGGGGCCATTCTTCCCGAACTTTCGTAAAGAAATGTCCCGACCAATCACTAACGTAAGCATAAAAAAAGATAAATCAGCAACTTAACTCATTCTGGAAGATTTCCGAGCGGCTCCTCCGACTGCTGCTGGGCGATGCACATGCACGACCTCCACTCACTCCTACATCACTCACTTGACTGCTCTCTCTGCTCCCCTCGTCGTGACTTTCCTTTTGTCTGCCTTGCTTGGCCTAGGCCTTCAGCCAATCAGTGGGTGGCATCCCCCCTCTGGCCTCAGCCAGACCACAAAGGAGGCATGTGACTACTTTCCCCTTTTTCCGGAACCATCACGCCTTGCCAGGCTGGCATCAGCAGGAAAGGCTTCCCACTTGCCCCTGACACAATCCTAGCTTTGGCCAGCCCCCACTGCAAAACACGGCATCGTAGCGTGCCTCGAACCTTCTACATGGCCTGCAAAAATGTGCAAGGCACAACTGGCATCTGCTAAAGTCCCCATTCCTCACATACCAAGTTCCTACAAATTATCATCGAAATGACCAGAAAAGAACAAAACTGTAACTTCACTTTGTCCTGGAAAGTTTGATACTGAAAACAGTAAAATTCACAGCTAACACAATAACAAGCAGATTCCTAACCCGACCAAGAGAGAAAATTCCAGGTGTCCCTAATTGTGAATATAAGAGAAAATTAAGTCAAACAATAGGAAAAAAAAAAGAAAAAAAAAAAAGTATTCCCTCTGAACAAAAAATAAAATTTAATCCTCTAAAACAATTCCTATCCTCAAAACTAATAAAATGAACCTCCAAACCTAACATCTGTCTAAACAAAAAAATAGAGATTAAAAAAAATTACTCATAACTTTTAAGGGCGTAACAATATAATGGCTTGGAATATCACCATGCCATCCCCCCACACTGATCCAACACCCAGATAAGATGAAAAGGTAGCTACAGTAACATTTTTTTTGTCTATTTATAAACAAATCAGCAGAACAGGTATAATAAGTTCACATAAAAAAAGACCACTAGGAATTCTTCCAACAAATACATTGCAGCACGCCAACGAAACTGAATACTGAAAACCATAGATTATTAGCTGTAATGAATCAGTAAAATAGATCTCTGCACTGAAAGGAGGGAGAATGGGCGCACGCTCCCTCCGCCTCATCCATCAACCTCCCTGACTCACGACCACCCACATACAGACCACACGCCTACCTGAACGCACGCTTTCCACTTATTTATTTATTCAGGCCAGGGGAAATAAATTGCCCATGGTATAACCAAATCTACAGTATAATGGGCAACGGTATTCCGGGCTTTCACTGTACATGTATTTGAAATACTGCCCAGCCGTGAGTGTAAATATGGTAAACAATTAATTATTTTTCCAAATGCATATACTGTTTGCAAAGTTACTTTACTAAGGAATACATTAACAACTTAAACAATAATTTAAAATATGGACTGCTTGCCCACCTGACCAGTTATGTGTGTGTAGACCAGTCTGAAAGCTGAGTTCCCACTCCACCTACCATAGCAAATACTGTGAATTCTCTCTCTCTACCATTCTTCAGTGGACTGTCAAAAAATTTCAATACATCCAGGATATCAGTACATGAGGAACTGACATGTACAACTTCTAAACTCATTAAATTTAATGTTGAGTATAATGGGAACTCTACATTACCTGTGAATAAAGTTCAACTAGTAAACAAAATAAATATGGAAGTTTAAAAAAAAAGTCATAGGTATTCCTATAAATAATACGTTGAAAACATTTCACATCAACTGACCTAAATAATGAATATAACATCAGAAAGTAACATTCTTCATGAGGAAATATTAGTTTCTCAGGAGGAAAAATGGTGTAATGTTGTGGCAACCTCACACAACAATAAGATGATATGGAAATAAGGCACCACTGTAGCAAGCGCACTGCTGTTATAAATATGAGCTCCTATAACATGGCTGCCGATAAACAAAACCTTGACGTGTGCTGCTTCTACATCTAATCTAATACAATTACGACTCATCACCTAGAACTCCTCTTCCATCTTTACAGATGTGAGCGACACATTGCCTACCCTACAGGCAAGGGAACTTACAAGCATTTCCTTCTCACCTGGAAGATATGCAACCTGGCTGGCATGCCGCTCCTCCTTCCCGCGCTCTAAGCATACAAGCTGCCCCGACCTCGGGCAAGGCCGAACGGTTCCGACGAGGCACGAAGCAGAATCGCTGACAGGAGGATTCTCATGCCACCCAGGGCCGGAGGACGTCACGCCTCCCCCGCACCCAGTGCCAGCAGCCAACAAACGTCCACTATATAAGTCCGGATGCTGCCGGCCTCGGCAGTCATTCTTTAGCATCGCTAGCAACCTCCAACAGCACTACTAGTGCTTGGGACCTTCAGAGAAGTTTGTTACCTTACAAGCACGCCCCTGCGGCTACTTACTACGTATGTTGACGACTAGTCAACCCGACGACGTACGAACACGAACACTTTCTTTTAACTTCATTTTGTCTCCTCTAGAAACCTTTTATTAGCAGTTTATCTTTAACTCATTTTTATTAGTCTAGAACCAGCTTTTTCCCTCTTAGAACCTGGTCACCTACACCTGGAACCACGCAGTTACCTTCAGCTATCCTCGACTTGGTAGAAGGTAGCGCAGGTCACATGCTTATTGAACCTTTCTGCTTTTATTTGCAGGATATTTATTTGTATCCACAGTTTAAGGTACACTACGCTGTGCACTGTTGACAGAAACCTAATTAAAACATACATATAGACGGCTACATGTATCTTCCCAGTTATACATCAGCTCTTTTAGTGCTCGTGGGGGAGAAACTGTGATGCCACAACCACTAAGAACACCTTCACACCAGGAGGCACGACAGAGACAGGTAGCTTCTCATCATCCGCACTAGTTAGTGTGCGGTGACTTTGGTCTGTAGTTTTACCGGGCATCTTAGTGCGAATGCACAACCAGTAGAGGCTTGGTGGTCCACACGGCTCCACGTCCCTGATCAGCCTACCTACGGTGGGGGATCAGTGGGGACTCTTATCGAGCTCCAGCCGGCAAGTCACTATTGGGTTACACTGTTATTCTTTCTGTCTAAGGTGCACTACGTAAGTTAGAGAACTGTTACCCTAGGCCTTGCGAGAGAAGTAGTGGCAGAAAACGCAGGGAACAACACCTGGCTCACCTCGCTCTCAGGCCGAGGATAGCATTACCCCATTCTATGCAGGATAGACAGGTGGAATGGGACTGTACCGCCGAACCGAGACTACAAGCAGTCGTGGCTGTTCTGGTTCTAGTAATTGACTTTCCACTGTGTATCTGCATCCATATCACGTGTCACCCGGTTGTCAACAGACTCCTGACCGGAACTGAAGTGCGTTTAGGCTGGGACAATTTTATCTTCTGGTCTAAAGAAGCTCGTCTGTGGAATATCCGTTCCAGCATCGATCAAATTCGTCCCGCCTAAAGCCATACCTACCTTCAGGAGCAGGAGTGAGTTAAGTTCTAGCCAACACCCCTCATCTCACCACAGCTATTTAAACCCAGTTAATCCGCTTTAGGTCTAGCGTTCAAAATCCTCGACTAATGTGCCAAGTCAGTCTAATTGGGCATGCGTCAACCTTATCATCGTCAAGCTTTTACCATACCTTGACAATATATTTTGTTCATAAATTTTTTGGACGTAAGTTTGTTAGTTTCTAAATAATTACATTATGTTTGGTTTCAGATGTCTAGTTACCTATTCATAGGCCTCCTGTAAACATATGTTTTGCATGGCATGATGATGAAAACAATTGTAGATTACTTTGAAGCTGCAAAAAAATATAAAAGTTGTACCAGGAAAAGTTTGGGAAAAAAGTATTATTGTGCTGAAAATATCTTTTAGTTGAACAATAAATAATGGCTAGCATTACACTAGTTTTTGTTAAGAGATGTGTATTATTTATTTAATGGTTCATGTATAAACCATCATTGAGTGAAATCTAAACTGGCAGGACCGGAAGATTATTTAATTGATGCAATATTCGATAAACAATGAAAACAGATCATTATAACAATTTTTATGTATATAGAAATTTTTCCGGTACCACTGAAAATTTTTGGTGAATACATTTTTACAATACATGCATTTTTTGTACATAGATAATCCATTACATATGCTTTGTTTCTATGAAAACATAAGACCATCTATGCACTCATTCGGAGGAGGGTATTGCAGTTTATGTTATGAAAAATACGAATTTTCCAATCCTATAACCTTGATATGTGTGTATGAACAACATTCCTAATTTTCAAATTTGTTTCTGCGAAAAATTGTTACTTTTATATGGGTGAATAAGATACAAATGCACACAAAAATATGGTAACAGTAAGTACAACATTAATATGCTATAAGAATAAGTTATATAATTCTGTACCTTTCTCTGCAACTTTCCCTTCAAGTTTTTTTGATTCCAAAGTTGGGGAAGTTAATTTAAGCTGAACTTCTTCAACGCAGGACTTGAAATTAATTTGTTCTTTCTGCAATTGTTGCTTCAGGGTCTGTACACCTGCAGTCATACACATATGCCAATAATGGTA
This sequence comes from Dryococelus australis, assembly GCA_029891345.1. NCBI lineage: Eukaryota > Metazoa > Arthropoda > Insecta > Phasmatodea > Phasmatidae > Dryococelus > Dryococelus australis. The sequence continues at coordinate 78,777,556 of CM056993.1, forward strand.
CTAGAGCTCAACACATTATGCAAGAACAGTGTTAACAACATGAAAACTCACCTTCCACATCAGACTCAAGAGATGACAAACGGTCCAATATGAAGCAGTAGACCTCATAACCCTTCAAGGCCAACTGTTTCACATCCTCTATGATGTTGCTCTGCTGGCATGGGTCATAAGCCAGGACTATGGCTGAGGGTGGCAGCGAAACTTCCCACATAACCACACTTGTATACCTGCCAACAGTTACACACAAAGGACTGCAAAGTGCATGTAAACTCACAAAACTTTTTTCTTGCAACCTTTACAATATCCTCTAACTCCTCAAATTACACTTGTGCTGAATACCCACAAAACAACAGCCCCAGTGAAAATATCATAGTTCCCCTTTCCATCCTGGCCATGACAAACAGGGGTGATCATGATCAAAGAAACAAGAAAATGAAGTGGAGTGAAGAGATTTGGGTGGTTCTGAACATTGAGGTCTTGAATGAGAGCCAATGAGAGTGAAACGAGGTGGAAATAAAGTACTGCTGGAATGCAAGGGCAGAGGAAATGAACAAGAAAATGTCTGCCAAACGTTTTCACGAGTGTGTTCGGGATGACACATGAACTCATTAATTTTTTCATTTTCACCCTTTTCTTAGGATGTACGGTAAATAAAACATGAGCGAAAAAGAAACGTATAAAAAACTTAAAATCAAAAACAAATTTTTAAAAATTACTCACTAAAGAAGTCTACAAAAGTAATTTGAAAAAATCAGAAACAATCCATTAGGTTGATGTACGGTAACAATAGTTGCCCCCACTCAGTCTAATAGCCGCAAGCAGGCTAAAATTCTGCTCTTCACACACATTTCCATACTCCTACTTTTCTGCCATGATGCTCTAGGTCATGTATGTCAAACTCAACATGTGTAAAGAGCCAACTTTAATGATGCTCCAAGGGTCTCTCATTAAAATAAGAAAAATAAATATTAGGGTACTTTTTGTATTTATATTATTTGAGGTTACTATTTGATAAATAATCTATTGTGACGCATGATGTCCTTTTAGTAATAGTGGATCGTCACAGTAGGGACTGCTTTATTTGGTGTGATGTCAGACAAACTGAGAAATTTGACCTCTGCTTGACTAGTAAGTACCGGTTTCCCTTGGTACTCCTTGCATAGGGCCCCATCAGATCTGCAGCAAAGTGGGTTCACGGTTTGGCAGTGGGTGGAGGTACCAGGTATGCCTTGCCCAAATACCATTTCTTATAACTGCCCACATTTTGCTGAACATCCCAGCTAATTCCGTCTCAGATGTAGCGACCGGCATGTTGGCCGGGGTTTCCCTTATCCCTGGGTGGCCAGCTTCGGGATGGATCTGGTAGAGCTTACAGATGTCGGCCCGCAGGTCTTTAGGCACCCATATCCTCCACTTGGTCCTGGGTCTACTGTTATGGGACCAAACCATCTCGTCCCTGATCACGAAGTGTTGGAGTTGTTTCTTCAAAAGATCCTGGATTTCCTGGTCCTGCTGTTGGTAGTTTGCTATTTGATGGGGGATGATCTGCAGTTGTAGCAGCCATATTTGCTCCTCAGGCATAAGGTTCAGCAGTTGGGGTGGCATCATGTTGTCCCAAGCCTCATCTGCCTTCTTGTCGTGATCCAGGTCGGGCTGGCATGACAATGCATCTGGTAAGTCCTTAGTTTTCCCTGGACAGTGCTGCACTTTAAAGTCAAACTCCATAAGGAACATATCCCATCTCCCGAGTTTGGCCTTGGTGTTCCTTGACTCCCTCAGCCACTGGAGGGCTTAGCTGTCGGTTCGGAGAATGAAATGCACCCTTCCGGGTAGTACAGGTACTTTCTAGCGGCCCAGATGATGGCAAGGCACTCTTGCTCACTGATGTGATACCTCTGTTCGGTGGCGTTGTGCCGTGTACTGGCATAGACTATCACCATGGGGTAGCCGTCCACGTCCTCCTGGTACAGGACTGCGCCAAGACAGTTTTGACACGTGTCCGTTTGTAAGATAAGGGGACTCTCCCCTGGGGTTGGTGGAGCTGCTTTATGTTCTGGAAGCTGGCTTTCAGTAATTTGAAGGCGGCGTAGTGTTCGGGCCCTCACCATCACCTGGCTTCTTTCACTAGTAGAGGGTGTAGAGGAGCCATTAGGCTAGCGATATCCGGCATGAAGTCACGCAGCCAGTTGAAAGGCCGAAGAAGCGGCATAGTTACTTCTTCGTGGCAGACTCCTCTGCCTCTTGGATGGCATATATTGAATTAGCATGGGAAAAATTACCACTAGGTGAGATCACATGAGCCAAGTAATCGATGGATGACTTCTCAAAAGGGCTCTTGGAGAGCTTAGTCATCATGCCATGGGTCTCTAGGCATTCAAGTACCCTCTGGAGGTGGGTGAGGTGTTCCTCCGAGGTTTTTGAGAAGACAAATATGTCATCGAGGTACACAAAGCAGAACTACCAGACATATCTCATCAGGACCTCAGATGACATAAGCTGTTGGAACGTGGCAGGTGCATTCTTCAGCCCAAAGGGCATACGAAACTGGAGGGTTTATCCCTCGGGATTTGTAAAGGCAGTGTACTGTCTGCTGCCAGGATGTACTGTGATCTGCCAGTACACTGACTGCATGTCAAGGGTACTGAAAATTTGAGCCAACCCAATGTCCCACAAAGTATGGACTAAGTATACGGCCGGCAGGGCAACTGGATGCGTGACGTCATTCAATGACTTATAGTTGACGCAAAAACGAAGTTATCCGTCTTTTTTCGATACCAGAATCACGTGCGAGTTATACGGGGAATCTGATGGCTCAACAATACCCTGTTATTTCATCTCATTCAGCTGTTCCATAATAAGGCAATGATGTCGAGCTTACACCCTATATGGTCTGGAGTATACTGGTTCAGTGGTGGTTAGCCATATTTCGTGCTGTATAGTTTGGGTTTGTCAAAGGGTTTCCCCAGTTCTGAATACTCCTGCGCGGTTATCCAGCCAGCACTTGCTTCAGTTGTCAAAATTCTCCTGCACTTAACTCATGGTTAATGTACTCTGCCCACAGTGGGAGTGGTACCACAGTGTTGACGCTGTGCTCCCAATTGACGGTAATTTGATTCTTGATGCCCAGGTATACCTTTCGCTGACCGTGGTCCATAACACATTGCTGTTGGTATAGCTATGATTGTCCCAGCACGAGCACTTCTTGGAGGTCGGTCCGGAAATGTGGTTCAATACCACATTCAAGGTAATCCGCCCTTCGACTGCCAAGGTACAGTCGGACTTGGCCATGTGTATGATTCTGATTTGTGGGCGTAGCATGGCTCTTAGGTAGAGTCTTAAGAGATTGCTGTGAACAAAACTGCCGGCTGTGACAGAGTCCAACAAGGAAAGAACGCTTCTACCATTTATGCTAACTTCAATGTGCGGTGCTTCAGGAGGATCGGTTTATTCGTCAAGGAGGTGGATTAGTGGTCCTTTTGATCCGCCAGGATTTGCGTTTCCTGCATGTGAGGATCTTTTTTGCTCTGTCATTGTGGGTCACGGACCACTGGTTGTGTCACATTTTCCCATGCGGTTGCGTGGAAACTGCTTCGGGCCGTCTTTATGGAAGTGATACTCCGTGCAACACCAGCATTTCAGAAAATTATGAACTGGGGGTTCCTGGAGGTGCCTTTTCTTTCCTTTCTGGCTATTTTTCAGATCCAACCAGTTTGCTAGTCTTGGGTCGTTATAGGCATGTCTGAGCTTGTAATTTTCGCCCAATTTCTCTCGCTCTTCCCACAAGTTCTTCACCCGTCAGTGACTTTGGTATGATAAGAAGGTTACGGAAGTAAGGAAGCAGCATTTGCGTTATATGTCGTACGCAGCTTTCTTCATTTTCTTTGGGAAAAATTTGTTTGAACATCTGAACTTTACAGCGCATAAACAGTTCCGCTTCTTCGCCCAGGTTCTGGGTACTGTTGTAGAATTCGGTAGTTAGGTTCGTTAACACCTCTTCTCTAGTGAATTCGTGGGCCAGGCAATTACTGAATTGTACCCAATCTGTTATAAACTGCCCGCACTTATCCCACCAAGTTTATGCCTTGCCTTTAAGCTGGCTCTGAGTCCGGCTTATCCATAGTTTGGGTGGGATGTCCTGTTCGCGAAGTTCCCTTTCGCACTTGGCGAGGAATACAAGGAGGTATTCGTGGGGTTGACCCGCTAAGTCATGCATCTGTAGATCCCCTATAGTTTTCACAGTGCACGTTCTAGGTGCGTGTCCTGGGTTCGGGGAGTAATATTTGGCTGTGCACCCACACACTTCGCATCTGTACACCATGCCAGATCAGGTTACTCATTCGTCAGACAAGCCAATACAACTTTGATGAAAGTTCTCTGCACATACTATACACCTAACGGTGTAATGGTAACGATGGCTGGGTATACTGAGCAGTATCGACTTCGGAATCACGAAGTAGCCTCTTACAGTGTCTGATGCGTCGGGCTTGACTCCTAGGCTCCCTTGTCAATTGGTTTGAGGCTGGTTCGTATCCCTTGATTTTAATCTGCAGAAGTTGCAATAGCTTTGGGGGCCTTCTTGGTGCAGGCTGTTGTTCGTCGTCGGTGTTGACTCCGGTTTCGTCCTGCTAAGGGGCTCTCGTCTGGTTCGACCCAACTGTAGAGGGTCGCGGCGCACGAGTTGCGTCCCCTTTTTCCATTCGTTCATGACTCTTGGCGGCCCGCCACGTGCAATCCTGACTTTAGTGTTTTCCGGAACAATGCCAGCATCTTGTCAGGCAGGACGCGGACGATGCGGTGCCAGGAGGGGGTGGGCGTGACCTTGTCTGCTTCCCTTTTCCCCTCTCCCTTTTGTTAGCATAGTGGAGAAGTGAGGAGGCAGGTTGCCAATCAACAGGCTTTCCGGTGGTGCAGGGGAGGGTGCATGGCCGGTCACTCTCTGTTCTCCCTTCCCTTTGACCCATCGGTCGGCGGACAATCTCAGCCTGAGATTCAAAATTACATTCTATTTCCTGGGCTCGGTTAATAAGTTCCTTTACGGTCATGGGCTTCGGAGTGATTAGGAAGTTCCGTAGGTGTGGTGACAATAGGCGAGAGATTTGTCGTATACATCCGTCTTCATCCCAGTGACGAAATATTCGTCAGTACACCTGCACTTTTCTTCTTATGAAGAGCTCTACTTCATCCCCAAGTTTCTGGTGGTGACTGTAGAACTCAGTCGTTAAATGGGCTACAACATCCTCTCCAGCAAAATGCTGTACCAGGCAGGTGCTGAACTGCCTTCAGTCCTACACGAATTCTCCATAGACTTTCCACCAATCAAGGGCCTTTTCTTTGAGCTTGGGTTGGATGTGAGAAACCCAGTGTTTCTCAGGGAGCTCGTGATTGTGAAATTCCCGTTCTCATTGATTCATGAACGCGTTGGGGGTCCTCATGTGGTCTTCCAGAGAACTCGGGTAGTTGCGGCTCTCCTATGCAGTGAACCTGACTGTGCAACGATGCAGGGTCAGGATTTGTCTACATTCTGCAGTTTGTTTACAAACCTCACACTGGTAAATGTGAGGCCTGGCCTGTTCTCTGGCTCATCCTGCCATCCAATGCAGGTGTGGTGAAAGTTCTCACCGCAAAGTGTACAACGAACGGTATGGATCCCTCGTCCAGGGCACGTTACCCAACTGCAGTATGCAGTTTGCTTGATTTGACAGTTCTTGCACCAGTATTTTAGTCCATTGGTGTACCGAGGCTCATTTGCCCAGCTGAAGTAGGTATAGTGATGTCAGAGATGGCAGTACACACACTGAATGCAATGTATTCCTGTTCCGAGGCAGCCGAGTCGTGAACAGTGGTTTTGATCGGGTGTGGACTAGTTGGCTTCTTCAAGCTTGGGCTCGCTAATTGTGGCAACTGACACGTTCGCTGCTGATTTGGACACCATGGGTGTTTTCTTGAGACTCCCCCAAGTCTGGAGGTGCCTGAGTGCCTCGTTGATGTAGAGGTTGCAGTCATAGCTGGCCTGTTTGTACTACCTCATGAAACTTTGGCAGTCGTGTCCCACGTTTGGCATCAGAAAAAGGAGGTGGTCCGGCTCTATCATCTTGACATGTGACATACACTGGAATTAATCCTCACTCGTCTGGCAGTGGTAAGAGAAAATCCTTTTTGGATAGGAGCTAAGCCAGACGCTCTTTTAAGAGCGGTGTTTCAATCCTGATGGGTCACTGGTGCTTTCCCGTTGTACAGGACCCGCCTGGTTGCTTGGCAGCAGGGCACAAAGTCGGGAGCAGGTAACGTAATCTTGCATCTAGGTGCCGTTGGTTTCTGAATGATACATGAGCAACGTGCAGCAGGAGGTCTCACTGGACCAGTAGTATAAATATGAGGGGTGGCGGGTGTGTGTGGGATGTTATGGGGCACTGGACGGGGCACTGGACGTAGAACAGCAGGTACCAAGTAGGCGATGACAGGTGTAGGAGGTCGCCCAGGTTGGTCCAGATGTTCTGCAATCCACCAAGGAAATTCCGCTCGGCCAGTGCGCACAGGTGTGTTGAAAAGATTCCTGGGTACTTCGGGTTCTACTGGGTCTTGCAAGTGCCTCAGGGCCTGATCTTGAGCTTTAGGGTTAAGGCTAGCTAAGTAAGACACCAGGGCAGGCTTTAACTCATGCAGACGACAAGAAGCCAGGACGATCTGTCGTACCTTCTCCTTGAATTCCCCCCCCCCCCCCACTTGGAGTAGGGCATTAGGACACAGACTCACTTTCCTCAGACTACTGTAACCGGACAGCAGGCTCCTTGTGCACAGACGTGCGGGCCGTAGACCAGTGGACACTCTATTCCAATGTCTGGCACGAAATGCAGTTCGTGTTGGAACTCAGGCCTCACCTGTCCAAGGTCGCAGCATGGGTGTGAGTTCCTGACCGAATCTTCCCAACTCAGGGAACGTCCGCCTCTCTCGGCTCAGAAAGCAGTGGCGAAACTGACGGGCATTGAGCAAACAATCTGGTTCAGGATACAAGTACCTGTGTGGTTCCTCCTTTCCACCAAATGTTGTTGATGGGAAGAATGGACTGGCTAGTTCAAGTGGCTAAAAAGGATCAGTGTTTTGGCTCACTTGAGTATGAATCCCAGAATCACTTGTGATCTTGTTACGGTACAGTAACTGAGGTCAAGGTGCTAGAAAGAAAGCCGGTACAGGACCGGTAAGATTTTCGGGGGTATGCCGGGTGTGTAGCGCTGAAAGTCAAAGTGAACTCCTCTTGCATTGTTGGGTGTAGTAACAGGTGTACAACAATGTTATGCACAGAGACTGACATGTAGCTTAGAAAATTATGCCAGGTGGTGTCAGGATAATTCCCGAGAATGACTCGAGGGAAAGAAGTCCTATAGACTCATCCGTGTACTGCAGGGAGATTCGTGTTTATGGGGTATGAAGCAGGGGAGAGATCCTAGCTAACGTAAATTGACTTCCGAGCGGCTAGCGCTGAAAATAAAACCTAGTCGTAAGTGGAGCTTAAATGATGGCAGGGTGGTCAGCATCCGAGGAATGCGCGCAGAACTATCCAAAGAGTGCTTAATCTGGTCACATACTAAGCAACTGGCGCTGGAAATAAAGACTGGTATGGAGACGCGGGCTCTCTCTCTCCTTTAATACAAACCTGAGCAACTGCCCGCCGCTCATAGGCTGGCGTCACTAAGACGAGGGGTAGTCGCAGAGCGAGGGGTAGTGAATGCATGGCTTGCCTATCTGATATCACTTGCCAGTAGAAGGGAGCAAAGGCAAAGACAAATGAAAATAATACTACTAGTGCTATCTAGTGGTGGGAAAAAGAACTAGTTGCCTGAGCTGCATAGTTATGGTGGGCCGATGAATAAAAGAATCTTCACTGTAGACAGTACAATCTCACCTTATGTTGGGACAAATGAAAATACAAAGTTCCAACTCCTGAGCAAAACTAATGTAAGGATGAAGTGGAAGTCGTCTGACCTACATTGTTGAAACAGACGTCATGCATCACTGTTTATCAAGGAGTATCTCCACACCCAAGCTACAAAAGGCCACTTCGAACTAGTCGGCGACACTCTTATAGCTCATTCATGACAGCTCCTTTATGGCTTCCTCATCTACAGTACTTCATGTCAAGATGGATATGATTGGTGCCAAGCAACTTCAGCCATAAATCATGCTATATCATAATCCTAAACCTCACCAAAGTCTTCGTCCAGTGCCTTGCAGGATTCAGGTTATATGAATCCATTGGCTACAATGCTAACTCACAGAGAGCCGAAGAGAACAAAACCCTGGATAGAACATAACAAAAGCCCTGGAAAGGACAAGACCAAAACTATTAATAATACTTCCATAACAAACAGCCATTCACTAAGAAAGTGGCACAAACTAAATTTATATATATATTTTTGATAGCCTAGCAGCCTATTTGCAACCTAAACTGTACCTTTGGTTGAGGTTTATGGAAAGGGCTTTCCTTGTTGACCTAAAAGGGCCACCCTCTCAAGAGATTTAACTCAATTCTGCACCAGTGTGTTAAAATGATAACATGTTGTATGGAAGAGTACTGATCAGTCTCATAATGAGAGATAACCTAAACTGGTGAGGAAAAAATACTATACAACAGGGGTACATTGCCATTCAGCCTTACTTCCTCTCAGAGTGTACGTTGAGAGATGTAGGAAGGAGGGTGTCCAGTCCTGCCACACAGAAAAAATACAACAAAACTTCCCCTCTCATGCTACAGGACAAGCAGTTGTGGTGGCTGACTGTTTAAAGGAATAGTTTCCTTACAAAGAATTCAGTTCCTTGTAGAATCACACCCAAATTTTGCATACGAAACATGTGGCAGATGTTGCCAAAGTCTCGTAAGTTTTCTCAGAGTACTACTGTTTTCCACACCATTTCATTCTGATTCTGGATTCTGGTCTACCATAGGATCTCATAAAGAGTAAAATTTTAATGATTGTAGAAACCTATGGCCCCAGCTTGAAAGCTTTTTCTCCTCTACTTTTAGTATTTCAGCAACAAACAAATTTGTGTACTGTCTGGGATCTCTTTAATAAGATTTTGTACACATAACTTCACATTTGTTGACCATGCTTACTACGTGAGAAATTACAGCGAATGGAGAGCTATAAATTCTGCTACCCTCTCCTCATATCAATTGCAAGTAAATGAGATGCTTCTGACTGAAAGTAGACTTATGTACGACTCATAAAGACACGGTATCCCTAAGCAGTGTCAATGTTACATCTTTAATGATCACATAAAGAGGATCATGATGTCTAGTAGCTACTCATTTGTCTCACATTTGAATGGAAAACACAGACTTTTAATTCACAGGTCAGTACAGCACACAGGAGCAAATTTTGTTACACAACAGCATGAACACCACTTTGTTTTTGTAATACAAGTGTCTGATTTACACTAATACATCACGTCCACAGAATACTAAAAATGTGCAGAACATACGTAGATTAATTTCCCAATACTTTATATAGGGCCTAAGGGAGCAGTGATGCACTCACTTGAAAGAGACAACAATGTTCTTGTAGCTGAAGTACTGGTAATGCTCATGATGTAGCGAGTGCTGACAGTCGGTGTCTCTTCCACGCTGCCTATACATGTAGCCATGGAAACGCAGCTCTAGGTACTTGGCAAATGAGAACGACCATGTCTCATCAGACATGCGGACCACTGGTGTTCCCTGGGAAACACATTGCTCATTATTACATAAAATTCACTAGTGCACTGAGTGACATTTACAAACAAGGGAATGTATACTTTCATATTGTTATCAAACCAGCACTAATTTACTTGCCAAAAGTAAAGAAAGATAGAGAAATAACAAGCGTGTATTTTGTTTTTTGTTGCCTTATTTTAACTTTCTGGGCATATTTATTAGAGTTGCGTTTATACATAATGAATTTGTAATTTTCATGAAAAAATTACTAACGTAAAAACAGATTTGCGAGTGTTGTTTGCAACGTCGCATTGCAAATTGATATTTTAAAAATATGGCACTACTGTTGTTTCTTCTTGCTGCTCGTTAGTCGTTACCAACATGGGTGGCACAATAAATATTGCAATTGTTTGCTAAATGACTATGAACTGTATTTCCAAATGTATTTAGTTTTCTTATATTGTGCTGTCTAAATGCATGTTGTGTAGTCTGAGATGTCTATTGTTATTATTTTTATTTTTAGTTACAAAGTATTATGACAAACTCAACAACAGGTTATTTCAGAAGTCGTAAATTACATAAATAGGTCTAAATGTATGGCAGTGAGACGTAAGCAAAAACAATGTTTGTGTTGAAAAATTACTATATATTATTTGTGCTATCAATTAGTATTACTTGTGCATGTGTACATAATGTACCGTATACTGACTTTGTATGCCTTGGCGACTACAGTTGATACTTATACTTTTTTGTTAATACATTGATGTGTGATGTACCGGGAATAAATACCCGCTATACTGTCTTCGCAGAGGATGTCCAGGTATTTTGGCTAGACGCTGAGCCATGTGCTTCTATGTGTGCTGGGGTTGCCTTCCCATTGTACAAACCTGGCAGTGTGGCTATGCGACAGGGCACAAAATCAGGCATAAGCAACACTATTCAGCATCTAGGTGCCATTACTGCCTTATATATACTTGGGCAACATGGGCATACAGCACTTGACGGCGTGAATGAATCTGACACAGAGTGGTGGTAGATAGAAACCCGAGGTGTTGGCAGAGGTGTGCAACGGAAGATAGCTGGCACTAGCTATGCTACTACAAGTGTCGGAGGCTGGTCGGGTTGACTCAGATGCTTGACGACCCACCAAGGGTACTCCATTGGGCCGATCTTCTCGGGTGGTGTGAAGAGGCCTCTGGACACTGAAACTTCCACTGGGTCTTGCAGATGGCGTAATGTTTGCACCTGGCTTGACGAGTTAAGCTAACTATCTGTTTAATCAGGGCAGGCTCATATTCGTGTGTTCTACCAGATACTGAGAGTATCTGTCTCACTTTTTCTTTCAGTCCTTTCCTCTGGGCGTAGGGCATTAGGAAATAGACTTTACCCTACTACTACTGTACCACGTCTGCAGGTTCCTTATGCAGTTTTACATGTAGCACCACGGGCGTGCGGAGGACTGGTGACCACCCTATTCCCAAGTCTGGCAGAATCTGCGGTACACTAGGGAGGTCAGGCCTCACCTTGTCCAGAGATGCACATGGATGTGGGTCCCTCTCCCCATCTTCCAAACCTAGGGGATGCAAGTCCCTCCCATCGGAGACTGCTCAAGCGAGGCAAGTGAACACCAAGCCGACAAGCTGTTTCCAGGACAGTGTACCTGTACGGCTCCTCCTTTCCATCAATCCCGTAGGGTTGAGAGGAAGGGCGGCCAAAGCTAGTTTGTGTATGGAAAAATAGTGTTTTGCTCGTTTGAGTGTTATTCCCCGGGATCACCTGCTAACCTGTTATGCGAGGGTAACTATGGAAGGGTGCTACATCTACAGGAAAAGTACTCAAATTAAAAGCTGACCCACATTTAGTTCCACTCCAGGAAACAAACACGTGGTGATTGCACCTTGCTCCTGGTCAACAGTGTGAACATCAGCGGGAAAGCTACAAGGGCAAGTTATGCTGGCCCGTAGAGGGGACCGGCGTACATAAGGGGAAATTCGGTGTGAGATGCTGTAATCCCAGCAACAAACTCTTGCATTGTTGTGCGAAACGGGCATATAGAACGATGTAACAATCGCTGATACGTAGCAGGGTGAACTAAGCAAGGACATGAGAAGTTTTAGCATTGAAAAAGAATTTAAGGAAGGGTCCTCTACAGATACGTCCAAAACTGCAGGAGAACAGGGTTTAGCAGGGTACAAAGCGAGAGAGCTCCAGACTAACGTAACCTAACCCTATTGCATGTGTAGCTTAAGCGATGTGAATGGGGTGTTGTCCTGAGCAACGTGTGCTAGAACAAACATAGAACAGGTGATTTCTGAGCGACAAGCACTAGGAAGAGTTGGCATCAATCTGGTGAGATTCTGAGCAGCGAGCACTAGAAGTGAAGACTGACTTGGAGATGCGGGCTGACTCCGCTTTTATAGAAATTTCAGGCAGCTGCCCGTTTCTGATTGGCTCGTGCCACTCGGGCAAGGGGTAGTCGTAGAGCGGGGTGGTGCGAATGCATGGCTTGCTTCTATGACATCACTGGCCAGCTGGAAGGGGATGCGAAACAAAAAACAAGCGATAATTACTAATAGAGCTATCTAATGGGGAGTAAAAGAACTTGCTGTCTTTAAGCATTGTTACGGTGAGCTGGTGAATAAAACAATCTGCGAGAAAAACAGTACAATCTCACATATTAACGGGACAAATTTAACTTCCAACTCCGCAACAAACTGACCAAGGGATGAATCGGAAGTTTAAAATCACCATTGTTGAAAAGACACCATCCGTAAACTTCTTTGTTTACTGATCGAGGCATTTAGTTTTTTTACAATGCTACAGAAATTTTCGTTAGATCAACACCATTTAACTTAAATTTTGAGTTCTGCAAAAACTTACTTTTTAGCATTATTTACAAAGCAATTTTGTCTGGACCACAGAAAATGCTCTGTGGACAGAGACTTTCAGTCAAACTGAGGTAGATGGTTTGAATTTCCACTGTATATGGTTATAAATAACCACAATATTGATTTTTAGGGGTAACATTTTTTTAAATGCAAATATCTCATAAATAAATAAATAAATTTTCAATATTCCATTCTGGACTGCTAGTTTTTGTGCCTTCACCAAGTAAAAAAAATAATAAAGATGAATGCTGTGTCTGTATACACGTAATTTCATTGCCTGGAATTTAAACTTGAAGCACGTTGAATTTAATAAATTCAACTTTTAAGCAACCCGGTACAAGGGGAGACCTTTCCTTGCACCTACAGTGTTGGCGGAGCATCGTACCAGTTAAGGTTGGTGAAGTGAGGGTTAGAATCTTGTTTGCCAATGTGAGAATATCTCGAGGAATGAACACCAATAACAAATTGCTTATCTACGGAATCACCTGAGGGGTCGCACACAAGTACCTGGCTAGCAAGGCAGTGGGTCCTCATGTTGAATGGGGAGAATACGAGATGAGGTTTCTTGTGGCGAGTTTAATATTGTGACTTGGGGATAGTAACCACAACAAACAATTTGAACTTGAATGTACGCTCGTACACGGTATGTGTACTCTCACACAATCCCTCACAGTACTCAAGCCTTGACCTCCAACCAAGTAGGGTGTGACCTGCTTTTTCTTGTTGTCTACAACATATAGCTTCGCGGCACACACCCTGTAAACTGTGGTCGGCCTGGAAACAGGTCCGAGCCTAGCCCCTAGTGGGTCAGCGGCCACAGTGGACAGCACCGATTTAGGCACTTTCTTAACAACACTCTCTCGCCAGTCTCACACACCACATCGTGAGTCGCTCCACACAGAGCCTACCCCTCCACCACCACCCTTGTGGGTCATGGCTCGTGGGAGCCGACTGAGCCGGCAAGGATGACAGGAACTGGCCCGTACAGTCTGTAGTACCTCAAAGAAAATAAGAGATGGATTGAACTTGCAAAGAGACGACCGAACCACCAATCTGTGTCTAACATCTTTCCCCAGGGTATCCCAGACCACATCAATCTTCTCCTAGCCACTCTCTCGGCTCCAACCACACCAACAAAACTCAGCACACCAGCTTCCTCCCGACCAACAACACCAGTGGCAGAAAATGATAAAATGAACATGGAAGCTGACTTTCAGGTGGTAAAAAGAAAAGGGGACAGAACATCCACAGTACCTGAGAAAAGAACCACACAGGAGAACAAGCTTCTCCATTCAGTGTCGTATGAGGCACAGGCCAACAATATCCCTATTCAAAATAGGATATCTCTGTTACAAGAGGTCACAGAAAAAACTTCCACAGTAAACAACCCCAGCTCTTCAAGCATTCCCACCCACCAAACATAACCGGCTGCACCTCAAACACAACAAAAAAAACAAAACCAGTTCAGATTAGTGGTTCCTGACGCCACTTAAATACGATTTACTTATTCAGAAACTGCAAGCAATTAGTAGGGATGGGTTCTCCCTTCTCCTCACTGCTCAGGGAACACAAATACTTACAAAAAATTCAGAATACTACAAAGCTGCTCGCACAATGCTCGAAGCGAATTACATCCATTATTTCACTTTTTGCCAAGCTTCCGAGCTCCCCCAAAAAGTATTCTTTGATCTCCACCCCACAACTGAAATAACTGACATCAAGGCAGATCAGGAATGTGCCGGTTACACAATCCAGCACATCTGCTAGTTCAAAAAACGAATCCCAGACCACACAGACCCGAACAAATTCACGTTGGAGCCGCAATTATTTTTCTGTGTTATGGCGGCGCAGAACACTGCTCTCCCTCCTCTGCTCTCAGTCACAAGGATCAACATGACTATTTTGCATCCACAACAATACCAGAAACGGCCGACAGACGTGGCACAATGCCGTAATTGTCTAGTCCTAGGCCACACAAGAAACCACCGTTCAATGCCAACAAAATCTCCACACTGCGCTAGCCCTCACCCCGAGAGTGCCTGCAATATGAACTAAATAAAATCCAAGCCAACATGCAGCAACTGCGCAGGCGACCACATGGCCCTTTCAAAAGCCTGCCCCAAGTTCCTGGACTTGGTGCAGAAGAGAACTGCTGCTGGAAAAGAAAAACCAACTTCTGTAAAACAATCTCCTGCCCCGTCCAGGTTCACGGTCAGGACATTACAACCAGGCAAGTCATATTCGCAGCCACTCTTTGCGCCTACTCACAACACAGCTCCCACACTTCACACCCCAGTAACAACAAACACACCACCTCAATCCCGCCCTCACAAGCGAAATTCGCCAGGAGAGGTGCGAGATGCTATGCAGGATTTCCATGTATTCATGGAATTCCTTACAGCATGCGACTTCGCGCCACTCATGGCACATTTCCACCCCTACATCTTCAAACTCCGCAATGTCACAGAACAACAAGCGAGAACCTGGCTACTCCTCGAAGCCATGGCGTCATTTGTGGCCCCCTAGCCCGTCAACTAGGCCTGCAAAAAACCACTGTCCCCTACTTTGTACTGGAGCGACACCGAAACACACAACATAAATATTAATCACTATGACGAGCGACAAAATCGCGAATATCTTCTAGTCACAACCAACTGATTGCAGCACATAGTTTTGCATTGTTAAACAGAAATTTTTCTGCCCTTAGCAAAAACTGTAATTACTTTAATAAAATAATTAATTAATTGAAATTACTGGCCACCTAGATACTTCATACTTCCTTAAAATTTAATAAATTTACTTAAAAACAAATTGATTATTGCAGTGAACAGCACCTGATTTTTCAGTTAATACTTAGCATTTTATATGGCCAGAAACTAGCATTTAAAGTTTTGCAGCCCTAATTATATATTTAAAATGATTAAATAACATTATTTACAGCACCTTTTAATATACTTTAATTTTTCCATGTCAAATAAAAGCTGTGAATGGTAAAATAACGACCGTACTGCCATCTCTTCAGCAACTTCGTAAGCCCCGCCCCACCAAGTTCTCTTGGCCAATCAGAGCCCTCTGGCAAAAGTTACATCCTAGCTTCTCACGCGACGTGTTTTCCTGGCTCTGCTTTTGAATTTTACAAGTTTGAATAATAAACAACACGGGATCTTGTTCAAAACTACTTTAAAAATATTAATTCACACCTTCAGCGCAAATATACAGCCCGAATTCATCTAAATTAAGCCCTGAAACTAGCCGGAATTTTCCGATCGTTTCGGGACAAAAATTGCCCACTTTAAACAAAACTAGTTGGCGCCAGCGTCACGCCAGCCATGTCGCTCTCAGACATCCACGAATTAACGTTTTGCATTACTTACTACCCTTTTAGTCGCTTGTCACAGTACATTCAGACATGCATTTACTCACAAATTAACATATTTAAGGTTTTTAACAATAACTCACTAGATATCAAGGAAAATACTGAAACAACTACACGGAAATTAAATTCTCGCGCAACTTAAATTCACCACAACAATACAAAAATAATTAATTTAATTATAATAATCCTTGCCACTCCAGTCATGGGAAAGCAACTTCTATAGATAATTTAACTTCATTTGGCAAATAACCTCCGCTTTTTATACCAAACTGTCACTAGCTTTCTCACAGGGAGCTCGTGACAGTACTTCACAAGTTCTGAACTTTAAAATTCCGTGCTGATTAATTCAATTAACTTCACCACTCTTTTATCCCGTACAGGCAGGGAAAAGGAGAGTAAAATACAGCTGTGGAAACAGCTCCCAGGTGCTACCCTGGGAATCCTGTAAAACAATGTTTACTTCGCAGCATTTAGTATCTTTGAGGAGTGTGGAGGGGGGAGGGGGTTAGCTTCTCGCCTCCACAAGCTAACAGATAATAGTCTGGGTGGCCAAGGTCCCTCACAAGGGACTGATCGACCTTCGTGCTGAGGGAGTAGCGTCCCAGTGATGTAAAACCGCAAGCGTTGCATCAATTATGTCCTGGGAAGATTATTCCCCCTTGGGCAAGGAGCCAGTCCTATACTTTGTGGGATGTGTGGGTTTGCGTGATGGGACAAAATTAGATACACTGGGTAACACTCCATGCCCACTCGTTACCTGTGGCCTCACAGGCAATGGAGCTCTCCTCTGCTCCGTTGGCTGTGCTGGGGCGGCTGGTTGAGGAAAAGTGGCAGACTGGTTGTGGCGTGATGGTGCTCATGCTGCTTGATGAGGTGTGGGAAGAGTGTGGAGGTGAGTACGAAGGTTCAATGCCAAATACATCCGTATCACAATGGCGCAAAATCAGATACTCAAATGGCAACCTGCCTGGGTTCCTTGTTGGTAAAGAATATAATGATCAGTTTCTTGTGGTTCAGTAATAGAATTGTTATATATCCCCTCCTCTAGGAGTTTCAAATTTCATTTAAGAATGTTCTTCGCACCAGTCCTATAATTCTTCGGCATGAGACCGATCTATAGTAATTATCTCTGATATAATAAGAAATGTCAAACAAAGTGTACGTGCCATGAAGCCAGGTAAAGTTAGCTGTCCTAATGTCTGGGTATACGACTCGCCTGAAGATTAACAAGTGCAATACCATGAGCACTGCCATGGCCAAACTCGGAATACCATTCAATGTTACTTTTACCTGACGTTTGGCTGTTATTGCATAACCATCGTTACTTCCCATACATACAAAAGTTAAGAAATTTAAATAATGCTAGCTTGTCTTGTAAATCACTACGAATATAAGGTTAGTAACTGCTAGGATTGAAAAGTCTATGCAATAAAATGGTTTGGGAGTGACTTTAATGCAATCACTTAGTTTGGAATATAATTCTATACTGAAATGTGAAATTAACATAATTACATTATCAGACAACATGGAATACCGTATTTTGGCGTGTATAGGTCACACATTTTTACAAAAAAAATTACTATAAAAAGTAGGGTGCGGCTTACTTATGAGATATTGGCATAAAAAAAATTTCTTTCCTCTAAAATATGTTCAGAAATTTGTCAACATACAGTAAATTTTAATGTTTTAACTTAGTTTCTAAGGAAGTAAAATAAAATAAGAACAAATGAATAGCTTATCACTCGTGTTTAAATGCTTAAAGGGCCAAAGGAAGAGATGGGGTCACTTTTTTTTTTCCCTTTGCCTCAGTCTTCAGTCATTTTCTTTTTTTTCCTGGTCAGGTCGTTATCTTTTATTTCTTCTACCTCTTGCTCTGCATTCCTTCTTTCCAACCTCTCCCCTCCACCACCCTAACAAAGCTTGCTCACTCTCATTATTTGATTTCTCCCTCTCGCTCAAGTCCCTCCCTTCTACTACCTGACCCCCTCTACCATGACTGGTTTCTTTGCCACTCACTTCTGCTCCCCTTCTTTCTTCTAGGTGTCTCTTCTCTTCCCACTCACTGTTGCCACACAGCTGCCTGGCTATTTTTAGAATGCCCCCTCTACCATCTATCTTGTTTCTCATGCTCTCTCTCTGGCAGAGAGAGCCTGCAGGAGTTCTGTGTGTGTATATGCGAGGGTGGGCACAGGGTGGGCACGGGGCGGCGTATGTTTTTTTCTTCTGCCAGTGCAACAAGGACACACCAGATTGCAAACTAATTAAATTGACATTGCATCACTGTAGTATTCTGTTGCTGATAAAAGTTCAGTAAGGCCTATATTTGAAATATTAATTATCCCTAATTTTTCATCAAAAACTTCTGATGTGACCCATACACCCACATGTCCTATACACACCAAAATATGGTACTTCACTCAAAGTATCTTTTAAAAACAATTAACTGTGGAAATTAATTATAATAAAATTAATGCAACTCAGGTGAAGATTACCTGATTACGCTATGTTACTTGATTTCAAGTGTGAAGCACACCGTTTTAAATAAAACCGAACTATTAAGCCACCGGGTACAAGCGGAGACTGCCCCACCTTGCACCTGGAGTATTTGCAACATACCGGACCAATGAGGCTGGTGGACGAGGGTTCAAAACTTTTTTTTTGCCAAAGCGTGACTGTCACGCAAGAGAAGTACCCTAATCACAACTAATTCATCTATGGAGCCACCAAAGGGTCGCACAAAAGTCACGGGCTAGCAATGAGTGGGTTCTATCCTTGTTGTCTAGAGAGTCAAAGAGATGAGGTACTTGATGGCGTAAGTGATGTCGGTGACTAGGGGATCGTAACCCCGCTGAACAGTTTGATCCTTGGGGAATGCTCGTACACTAAGCATGAACGAGAGGAATGAGTGGCCTTCAAATACCTCGACGCAAGCATTGTGGAAATCATGCCGGAAGAGGCTATTTCCTCTTGGGAAGATGCCAATATATTTAATCAGACATGTGGATTTACATGCCGATACAAAGTCAGGAACACTGGGCAACACTACTATGCTCCAACACCGTACCTGTTGTCTCGCACGCGGAGGAGCTCTCCTCTGCTCCGCTGGTGTGGCTTGGGCGGCCGGCTGAGGAACAGCGGCTGGTGCTGGCTGCGCCAGGTGGTGCTAGTGCTGCTCATGGAGGGGAAGGAAAGGTATGGGTATAGTGGTATACTATGGTGTTAAAACTGTCAGTTCAATACTACACAGGGCCGTATCACAATGGAACAATATCGAGTACTCAAAACGTAGTCGGCTGGGTGTCCTCGTGGGCGAAGAGAAAAGTGATTGGCTACTTTGAGATTCAATACTTTAATTACTGTTGATCTCCTCGAGGAGCTGCAAGCTATGAGCCGATTTTTGACACCAGTTTTATAGTTCGTTGGCATGAGGCCACTCTACTGTCCAAATTCTGAGAAAGAATTAATATGACCTGCCAATTCAGTGTACGTGCCGTGAAGCCAGGTATAAGTAGTGGTCCTAACAGGGTATGCCCTGATATCCAACTAGACCCAACGAGTCTCGCCCTTTAACCTCTCCTGGCCTTTCTCCAGCCCGGAGGGTTAAACAGCAGATCACGTGAGCAGCTGAGGTAACAGGATGTATTAGGTTCCTAGGGAAGGGCTCCCCTGAAGAATGATCAGTGCAACACCCTGAGTGATGGCTCGGCCAAACTCAGAATACCGCTCGATATTACTTGCACTTGCCGTTTGGCTATTTCCATGGAAACCAGTGTTACTTCACGTACACACAAAGAAGTAATTAAGTATTCAAAATAATTCTGTCTTGAATGTAAACTCACTAGGGTCTCAAGGTTCCTACTTGTTAGGATTGAAAAGTCCTTTTCAGAATGTGGCTTTTAATACAATTAAGAGCTTGGCAAAAACGACAATACATACTAGCAAGGTTAACAAAGCCACATTATAAATGCTAACATTAAATATCATTAGAACCACTGGAATACAAATACTGTGGAATTAATTATATAACAAAATACAAGCTTAAGGTTGGTTAACGTAGACCCTACTGGCCGCCTTGGCTAGAGCCAGGGCCTTCCCGACCGCCTTATGTTGTCCAACCTTATGGTAAAGCATTTGGGTGATAGGGAGAGAGATATATATATATATATATATCACACACACACACATGGAGAAATAGAAAGAGATATATATATAAAGAGAGAGAGATAGAAAGTGATGCCGGCTAAAAGCCAGCGGCGCTAGAGCTCATGACAGCGCTCACCACGCACGTGTCACGTGTACCTGCACGCGTGCAAAGAGGTCAATATTTTTGAACTTTCACATAAATATTATTTTGCAGTGTAAAATGTGTCTTGTATTTTTATTTTTCAGGGTTTGATATGTCTTAAAAATGTTTTAAAGTGTTTGTTGTTATTTTGAAAATGTTTGGTTATGAAATTCAAAGTGCCCGCGGCACGGAGATTAAGAACACTGATATTCCGGCGTGGATGCCATCATAAAGAGAGACTAAAATAATACAGAAAATTATAAAATGTAAAACAATATTTAATTTATTTGTGCCACTTTTATTTCAATAATAAAATATTTTACTCGGCGTGCATAGCACTTCCACTTATGTGAACCCCGTCGGAGGCCATGGTAGGTCCGTGCGACGCTTGCCTCTGGACAGTCTGTCGAGGAGAGCTGGCGAGGTAAGACACTGACACGTACGCACTACAACTTTTTGTTCATTGCTGTAGATTTCAATAGCACTTTTCGTATACTGGTTAACCTTTGCTTGTGTACGTTTTTCAGACATTTCCCCAGCATTATGATTCCGCTTAACTAATTTATTTCGCCCTTATGGCATTTTTAACTTAATCGAGGAGAAGGAGGAGAAATATGTCGGACAGGTCACGCGACCTGCGAAACTTGAATCAAGTGCCATCCGCTTCTGCTAAAAGAGATTCATCGTAATTTATGCATTATTGCTGCATGCAATTTTAAGGGCTTTGTTTTCATATTTATGTATTTGAGGGTATTTTCCATTTTTGAATATTTTACTGCAACATCATGTATAACCACGTGGCTAACTGATGCCAAGTATGTCTATGCCATCATTGCATTTTGAGAGCTTATGTAGGAAACATTGTGTGTGTAATATTTTTATTCAGGGTTCTACGTTAAATTTTGTCAGGATTCCGTGTAATTTTCACGTAAATGGATGCTTTTGTGTTTGACCATGATGTCACTTTAACGTTAGATTTTTTCTGCCAGCAGGCATGCTACACGCCTGTAACCACTTCAATCGTAAAGAGAATAAATTTCTCTACCAGAATAATTCGGAATTTAATTTACCGTTTTCACAAAAAAATATTGCAATTTCACCTGCACCACATGGTCCGCTATGAACTTCATCCAGCGGCATCCGCGCCACCTAAGTTTGTTTTCACACATTTGTGTGTTTATTGTGAATACTCATCTCGTGCCCTATCTTGTTTCATGTATCGTTCGAGGGTTTATGTAATTTTGTCATTTGTGTACGGTGCAATTGCTTCCGTCCTAGCAGGCTTTGTGTACATACCATCACCACACTACCCACATGCTGGTGGGTGAGACCAGGCGAGTTTGCGTTAGTAATGGCAAGTAATCACATATGTTAATGTTTTCATCAAGGGTTTCATTTGTAATTCACCGTGTCCTGTCTTTAAGGGAAAAACCGTCAGTCCACCCTAGCAGCTGTCGGCCCTCTTCCCTCGTGAAGATTGTGCTTTCATACACAGCGGTCACATCATCAACCTAGGCATGCACTAGATTAATTGCGGACTGGGGAGCACCCAAGCGGAATTGGCTAGTCATGACCGAGAGTATCATAATTTCACTGGCACATTGATATGTACGAGCAATAATAATGAAAGCAAGTCTACAGTGAACTTAGCCATCTTTTACTCAGTAGTGTCAGTGTCCTAGCCACACGTATTTTATAAAGTGCTTATATTCAAAGCGATTTTTAGTAAAAGTTCAGTATTGCCTACGTGTTTGTCAGTATGCATAGGAGAGACGAACACACAGAACCCACAGCATCCATGATAACCCTAAGTCTCAATAGTGCAGTGATTGGGAAACACCGCTGGCGCCCAAATTACCAGTAAGTATTTGTGTCATTGTTCGTCTCGTGTCTCACCCGACGGCATCAAAAGAGAGATAAAAAGAGAGATGGAAAGAGACAGAGATAGAAAGTGATATAGAAAGAGATAGGTCCCCTAAGGGTCGGCATGGCTATGATGGCAAAAAGTGCGGTAATAAGGGGTTGCTTCCCGGGTGGCCTTCCAGAGGGCCATGACTTTCCTCACGGTGCAGTGTTCCACATATCAATGTCCTCTTTCCAAGATAGCAAAGTGAGCAAGATTATCACAAACTCTCCAGTTCTCAGTGGGGAAATTTGCAAGTTGTGAGATGGAGTAACCTCCATTGCAGGTCCCTAGCAAGCACGCTGGTAGGTCTGGGTTATGGCCAGCATGGTACATACTGCAGGGGTTTCTACAGCAGCTAAACACTCCTCTCTAGTGGTGAATGAAAAAAGCGAGGTTATCGCTAGGCACATCCGACTGTTTTTAGCGATGCGCGAAATACACACAAAATACAGTTTCTTGAGAAAAATGACATATCATGGAAAAACAACAGAACACATGAAAAATATGCAAAAAAAAAACATTTCCATTGTGAATCCTTATTTTTATGATGCTAATATGGTAAATAATTTCAATATGTAATCTGGATCAGGATGCTGACACAATCAATGTATCGAATATACACCACTAAAGCGACATCGCCAATGAGCATCTACTACTACAGGATATCACTATATATTAGAAAAAACTGATCTCTGTGACTGCCTAATAAAAAACTCATTTTGTTTGCATTTCGTCCTTTTTCACTTTTTTCAGTATAAATAATGTAACACCTCGTTGGTAGTATAAAAATGTGATAAATAGAAAAATTACTGGAAACTTATCTAAAATGGTAAAAAAATTTTCTGCTGCCACTGCCGCACATTTATAAGGCAAAGGCACAAAGTACGCTCCATAGATTCGTACATCTAGGGCTATACCTGACACGTAATGGGCTTGGGAACTGTCTATGGCTACATCACGGTCGGTGCTGGTTTTATTGTACAGGGCAGTCACACGGGGATAATGGCTTCCCTATCTCAATGGCAGGTGGGGGCCTGACCATTTTACAAGGTTGGTCGGGTGGCCTTGCGACTGAGCATGAAGTCTATTATCGGCTGTGCTACGCGTCTGACGAGGTGGCTTGCGGATACAGAGTTACCTGCTCTGGTGACGATCTGGTTTGTATTGATGTCCTGGGCATGACTGCTGGTAACTGCAGCTGGATGATCCGGCTGGACCAGGTGTCCCGAAAACGCTACAATGGCTGGAGCTGCTGCCATATGCCTTGGATGGACTGGAGCCCCGGTTCCCTCAGTACCAGTGGCAGACGCTGAGCGGGACCTCCTCCCCTCGGCAGAAGGCAGATAACACTGGATGCAGCATTTCAGGTGTCTTCTAGGGGGCTGAAAATAGAGAAGAGGAGGGAGCTGGGAGGTGAGGTTTCTCCAACTAACGAGCGGCGTGAGCTCGGTCCCAGGGGTTATCGTGGCAGAGTGCCATATCAGATGGGGTGCAGCCCCAGGTATTGTAAGCGGTCGCGGCCTTTCTCTCCTGCAAATCCTTACCACCCCTTTTGGTGTAAGGCATGGAGAGTGCTACAACCAGCTTCGCAAAAGGGGAGCAGGTATCAAATAGTCCCGAATTAACAGTGTTCTACTACAACTGTGACTGGGGCCAACGTAGAGCCATTTACCCCAACCGGCAACACAAATGGTGTAGTGGTTGGGGGCGGGTGTTCTCTGAGTCGTCGAACAACAACTGCGGGTGTGGGCCCAAAGGCGGTCAGACCTCCAGAACCAGTCAAACACCCCCGCCAGCAAATCAATGGTGCGGTGAATGGAGTGTAAACTGACCTGCCTGTCTAGCCTCTTTATGGGTTGTATGACTAATGGTTGTGGCTCTGCCTTTCAGTATACAGAATAGGTGACTGGCAAATATGAGTGTTTGCACTGACGTCCCTGAAGGGGAATTCACAGTCCTACAATAGACGGTAAAATCAGGTGGTAAAACCTGGTCTCCTTCTCCACTCTGGTGGGTGTGGTAATTATATGGGATCACACAGTCACCTAAGGACATGAAAGTCAAAGTAGGTGAGAACTCGTGTTTTATTCCTGAGAGAAATGGACATGGTGGACCATACAATCCTACGAACTACCTTGAGCTGAAAATGTATAAACTATGTAAATCCAAGTGAAGGGGACCTGGTTCTAACTGGGTGCGACAGATTCGACTAGGTAGCTGTTAACTTTCCCTATCTATCCTGTGCCGTGTCCTGAAGGGACTTGGGGAACCCACTTCCTGAAGGGTTGTGGGGTTACAGTTACCAGGGGTAAGTGATTAAGGGGGGGGGGTGACAACTTCTTCAAGGTCTGCAGGGGGAGATCCTCTGGAAGGTCTGAAAGACTTGGGCATAGGTGCTGAAGATCTTCTGGGTTGTCAAGAAGATGAAGAGCAGTTGAGAGCTCCAGCACACGAGGTGGTGGGGCGAGCTGCCAGGGCTGATGAGGCTCTAAGAAGAGCAGATGAACAACTGGTGTTCCTGGGCCACGTACAGGTATAAATACTGGCTGGCTCACCCCTGCCCAAGGCTACTGGAGTGGGAGCATGATGACATTACTGGAAGTGGAGCCAACAGTTGTCTGCTGCAGGTTGAAGCGTGACAGGAGGCGCTATCCCTTGGCATGCTCTTGAACTACTTGCTTGCTAGGGGTAGGTTTCAGCCGCTCAGCTGCTGGCTCACTCATTCTTCTGAAGGGGCGATTTGGCGTGGCTCCAGATTGTGGCGTACAGTATGGACATGTGTGTATTACTCCTTGCGACAAGGGACGTAACCTATAGCCACTCTGATAGATATTACACTAGGTTCGGACCCTGTCCGGTGGGCCAAGGAGATATACACAGATGAGACGAAGTCGTGGTTGCATATATCCAGAGTGTCGTGCATCATACCAAATTTTTTTTTTTGGTTATGTTTTACACAAACATGTTTTTAAGTTTGTAAAATTATCCAGGTTATGTGAAGATGACTTGTATCTGACGCCATTATAGTTTTGTTTTGACCAAGTAACATATTAGTTAAGGTTCTGTTTATTTTATTGCTGGGGCAGGGAACTTTAGTTTATCACATTTACTGTCTTTCGCGATACGAGGTTGTTTTGCACCTCTTCTTATGAGAATGTAGCAATAATAACTGCTCATTGTTTTGATGATGCAGTGGAAAATTTTGCTTGTACTGAAATAATATTAAAATTACTATAATTCAGAAATTGTAATGTCAACAAAAGAACAAAATGTGATACATCTGACATTATTCATACCAATGCGAGAATTCCACAATAAAAATTTTCAGTAAAATACAAAATTGTTGGGTTTTTCATGAACTACACTGAAATCAGTACAGATTCCTGTCAGTAGAGTAGACACTGAAAAGAGTTTCTCAATGTCGAATTGAAATGACTGACAAAAGAACAAACCAAAAGCCAAGTAAAATGATAGTAATTAGTATTAATTAATGACAGTGCTTTCATTTTCCAATAAAGTGTATGTTACTTTATTTTTGTGCCATCACTGAAGTAGCCAAAGTTTGTTGCAATATGAAATATGTGTGAGTGATTGTATTTTTTACCAAATATATAGTTTTCTTTTTGTGCTATTACAAAACCATGTTTTTGGTCAGTCAACTTTCAGCTACCTTCTTGATAAAAAATTCACCGAAATCAGCCAAAAAAAATCGACAAAATCTATAAAAAATTTTCACCACAAGCATGTGTGTCTAATTATTGCCATACCCCGGTCCCCAGCACAAAAAGACATGTTAGGTACTGAATATGCCTGAAGGGTGAGAGGAGGCCAGCCTGTGCCATTTCCTGGAAGTGTGTGTGTGTGTGTGTGTGTGAGAACACAGGTCGAAACAGTGTGAAAGTGGGGAAAGAGGTTCAGAAAGATAGAGAACTTGATGAGAGACACTTAGGTAACAGGGCCTGAAGAGTCAAACTTAGGTTGGCAACTACTATTATCTGGCAAGTACACTCTGAAGACGTGATCACCTGCGGGGAGAGGGTAACCCCATTAACTGCAAATTCGAAATGCGAGCACAAAGGCTTAGCACTGTGGTTAACATTGACAATGAAACAAAAGTGCTCGTAAAAAAAAAGTGAAGGTCAATGCGTGCTCAGGCAGAGTAATAGCATACAACTGAGCTGAGGCGAACTAGCCTCAAACTGTTGCCTGCAGCCAGTGTCTATATATATATATATATATATATATATATATATATATATATATATATATATATATATATATATATATATATATATATATATATATATATATATATATATCATGCACACCTGGGTACCAGGGTGAACAAGGGGACTGCAGAGAAGGCTGGGAGTGCGACGAAGAAGGCAGAAAGCGGCCAAGTGGTGGGCAGTTTACCACTCCTCCGCAGCAACTACCGAGGAGGAAAGACAGTATGTGCCCAGGTAGAGGTGTGATGTGGGCAGGGAGCATACAGCTGGCAGCGGCTGGCTACTTTCACTTCGTGTTGGTACAATGGCGTCTACTGCTAATGGAGTTTGACCCGGGGAGGAGCTGTGATGGAGGCTAGGGGATGTTGGACGTCACCCATGATGTGTCAGGAGCAATGGTTTCCTGGCTTCAAGGAAGTGGGGGAAGAAGAGACTTAACATCCCTGTCAACATCTGTTGGGTGTCATTGTGTGCCCATAAACCATTTCCTGATATTATGTAAAGGCTAATCTGCAATTCCAGCACCCATTATGTGTACTGCCATTAACTCTACAAAAGTGGCAGCTTCATTTGCAGTGGTGCAAGGTCAGAGCAACAAGGGATGCCACAGACTGATAACCTGTGGTGTTTAATGATGACTGCTGATTTGTTATGGTGAATGATTATCATTATACTTGGGTGTGGAGTGACTCTGGTGAACTCCACAACCCAACCTTGCTATCAAGAGGCACACTTCCTTTATTACAGGCATTATGATCCGGGGAGCCATAACCTACAATCACTGATTTTCTCTCAACATGTTATGTGGAACACTGACAGCCCAGTGGTATGTGGATATCATCCTACACCCCCATCTGCTCCCATTTCTGGCCAGGATTCCAGGTGTGATATTCCAGCCCGATCATGCCTGACTGCACATGGCACTGGTTGCCCAGGACAGATTCCATCATGTCCAAACAATACCATGGCCTGCCTACTCATCTGAAGTCACCAACTGAGCATGTGTAGGACCAGTTAAATGCCACCAGCCTCTCTATCACAGTATCTGGGATTCGGAACACATCTTCCAACAATTGTGGGCCCGTCTGCCTCGGGACATCCAACATCTGCTGTATGCCACACCACACCATATTGCAGCGTTTATTGCAGTGAAAGGGGGTGTGATGCACTACTGAAGACCCATATGTTTTTATCCTGCCACTCTGCTTTTGTGATCATTTGTATTACTCATCTGTATCACTATCTCTATAACGTTTCAGACTTTCAGTACCATTCAACACATCTTCCGTCAGTGCTATTTATATTTTCTGGCAGTGTACTGTATTGCTTCAGTTACACAAAATATCAAGGTCCCCAAATAAAACAACCATTCTATACAGAAATCAAATGTTATGGCTTTTAATTAATCATACAATTTTCAAAGTTCATAAGCTAGCGTAATACCGGTGTGCCAGTTGCTTCCATGGATCAGAGAAGGGAGTATGCTATGTTGCCTCATTAACATCAGCACATGCTCCACAACAATGATACATTGAGTTTGCTTCCTTACCGACTTGCATATGCTGCAGAGGCTCCACATGAAAATGTTGTTGCCATCAGTTGTGTCAAACAGGTTGGAGTCCACCTCTCGCAGTGTAATGTGTACACAACCCTGATTGTGCACAAAGCGCCTGATATGGTGCAACATTGGTGTATCACATGACTCCGAAGGGCACACATATGACTTGCGGAAGCAGTACCGCTCCAGGAAGCTGCCCAGTGGAATGTCATTGTGCCCGTAGAAGTCCATATAAACAATCCTGTCAAATACACAGTACTAAGCTTTTATTACTTTCTCAAAATTAGATACAAAAATTTATTTAATACCTACAAAAGTTTTACCTACATGAGACATGAACATGCAACACTCAGATTAACTGTAATATATGTTTAGCCCAGAGCTGAAACCACTTTCAAAACAATATCCTTGTTTTCAAGGTAAAATATCCTGTAAAATCCTTGTTTTGAATATAAAATATCCTGTAAAAAATCCTGTATGTTAAACAAAGACAAAAATATTGAATTTGTATCATAAGTATCTACCATTATGTACTTCAGAATTTCAACTCGCCAAATAACAGAACGGGTTCTTTGTACACAATGTTATGGTTAAATTAACTGGAAACATCATCACATACTTCAAAACACACACACAAATATATACATACACCAGGGATGCCACCCAGAATGGTTATAAAATCCTGTACTTGACAATAAAATAAATTAACATCCTATAAAATTCTGTAAAAACAAAATTATGTATTTTGCATTGTCAACAAAAATTTTACAGGTAAGTAAATACACAAAATTATTAAGGATGTTACTTGGAAAATATAGTCCTGTCTCCTCCTCCTTGCATCAACTTATGTCAAAATAATACAATGTTCAATAATAAAAAATTTACATTTAAAAACACTAATAACTTATGAACTTCATTTTCATTATACAAAGACAGTAAAGCGTTACCAAAGACACTAATAACAGCAGTATTGTCCCCCTCCCTTCATGAACTGGAATTCTTCCAGCATATTACATCATGAGTATTGATGTCACTAATTTCCTTAGGGCAGGGTCCTTTTCATGCTGCGGCTTTCTGAAGAAACGCATTTCCAACATACCACTACCAGCCTTAGCAGTAATTCCTTGAAGACCAAAGCGGTACAAAAATGACAACAAAATATAACTTTCTTCTGCATCAACAATTTTAACAGTCCAAGACCTGTTGTCTTTATTAACTTCCTTTGAAAACAATAAAATATTTGGGTAATAACACGTACGCGAACGCCTCCGCAACATTGTGAAGTGTCTTCTCTAATGACGAGAAGCTAAGCGAAGAAAACTATACCTGGAATCTGCTTATATAATAACCGAGACTCTCACACTAACATCGGTAAAAATATATTAAAAAATTTCACAGATCAAAAAGCTCCTACTACTAAGAATTATTCAGTCACATTTAACATCGCAATGCAAGTTCCGCTGCAACAATCTGTAGCTCTAAGCATTGCCACGGAACTCGCATTGCACTGTTAAAAGTGATGGAATAATTCTTAGTAGTGGGAGCGCTTGCATCCTGGTAAATATTTATGATTGAGTGGTGATTGAATTATTCGCTATTTCGAGCGTTTATCCGTATATCTGTTTTAGCATTAAAATATCCATGAACACTGATAAAATCAACGAAAAGATGAACCCTGGACTCTAGTCCCAGAGTTGTACCTTTCAATAACCCGTGACAGCTAGCATCACGTTTTTTGACAACCTTCACGATTAGTAGGATCAAACTCCCTGGAAGGGAGACTTATTTGATCCAACTGATGTTGGGGTTTGATTCCCCTCCTCTTACTAGTCTCTTGGTCGAAAGGGCGCAAGTCCAAATCTTCCAGTATGGGAAGATCCCCTATCCAGCCAGGCAAACTATTACACACCCTCTCGACACCTCGGGGGAGACTCAGTGACATCCAAACAACGGGAGTGGAATCAGCATTTCGGATAAACTAGTTAGAGAAAGCAAGCAAACCCTTTCCAGGGTTAGCTCCAAGCCCCCTTCCACCCCTCCCCCCCCCCCAAGCAAAAACTGGTCAAAATATATAGCCCTCACTTCACACACCAGCTGATGTCGAAAGGATAGATAAACAAAATGTAAACATTTGGTGCTACTTTTGTCGAACTGTCAAAATCTTGCCAAGTTACATGAGACACAAAATACCTTAACACGTCAGTGGTCGTGCTATGAGCATTTCTCTCACACAAAAAGATAAAATGGTTATAGTTTAAACAATAGGTGGTGCGACACTGTATGCTCGTCTAGCTGAGTTTTCAGCTGACGCGTGAACGGTTAGACAAATAGTCATGATGGTCGAGGAAACTGTCCGCTAGAACAAAAGTGGGGTGGTTGAGTTAGATAGGTGATGAGAGGTGAGGAGGCTAGTACTCACTCACTCCTAATTCTTGGGTGCAGTGTTTGTGGTGAACTTGGTCCAGTCGAAACGAGCCTGGCCCACACCGTGGCTGTGGTTCCACAGGTGAAATTCGTTTGTCCATAAGTGGATGTTATCCCAACCAAACCTCACTTTCGTACCGGTCAGCAATCCTCTTACCATAGGATGGCACGATGGGTGAACGTGTGTGCTTGGAGAAACGAATAATTCCACAACCGGAGCAGTCGATACTGACTCGTGCCTGAGTTTGGAGGTGCGGCTCGGTTCCGCCTGTCTTTCCAGTGTAGGCTGAGAAAGTACACTCAACTGTCTGGTGGCATGAAGCGCTGCGTGTCTCTCCCTACGCCTTTGGCCGTGCCTTTGGCTGAAAAGCATAAAGCCTCCGCTGACAGGTTACTGGGTACACGCGAACAGACTAAACACAAGTTGTAGTGTAAGTCTGGTTTTGGCTTGCTGACAAGGCTCTGTAAAGTCTCCACTGATCCCCCATGCTAGGCGGGTTGATCAGAGACAGGGAGCTGCTTGGGTCACCAATGCCGCCACTGGATGTGCGTCTACACAAGAATGGATGACAGATCTCAAGCCACGGTATATCCTGACACTGGCAGCAATGCTGTCAGATAAGACAATAACCTGAGACTGTCGCCCCTCTCTGAGTGAAGGTGTTACTAGTGGTCGTGGCTCCTCTGTTCCTCTCCATCGGCTCTGGAAGCAATGCTGTGGTAGTTTGGAAAGCAACAGATGGCCGTCTAATGTGCGTGTAAAAATATGAGGGACCCCTGAAGGGCGCATGTGACTGAAGTTAATTCCATAGTTATAAATTCCCCAGTCCTTGTCAAAGGTGTTTGTAGCATGTATTAGCGTGTTCGCTATTTGTTGGATGATTGGCCGTCGAAGTTAGAAGCAGCTACTGGGGGCCGGCTCAAGACTTGGAAGATCTCTGTAGGTCCCAGCAATGAGCAATGCTCGAGATGTCGCGAGAGAAGAAACAAGAATGACTCTGGAAGAATGACTGACTGGAGCTTCACTGCACACAAACTTATATAGTGCTCAAGTCCAGGCTGTCGCAGCGGGGTGCAGGGAAGGCACGAAGTCCTTCAGCTCTGGCATGGGAGTAGAAAATCTATGGTCAGCATTAGTCAGCAATACTACTTTGTTCATCTTCAGTAGTGCTCAGCCTTGCCCAGTGGTGGATGGCTTGTTGGCTCTCAGCGCTGGCGAAGGGGGGGGGGGGGGGGAGGCGGCATGCCCGCTGGTTGCGTAACCTTGTAGCCACATTCTCGGCCGCCTGACAGATTTTTGGTGGAGAAGAGAACTATGTGTAAGGTGTTGCGAGCACAACTCTCTCATGGGTGATTGATGTAGACAACTCTTACGTAGATTGAAGTAAGGGTATACTTCATGTGAAGAATGATGAGTCGTAATCATAGTTGATTAGTAGTAGGAACAGCACGTGCCAGTGTCTTCTATTATCTGTATTCCTGTTATATGTAGCTATACATGCCATATATGAATAATATTATCAGCAAGTATTTAGTTTTAAAAATTAGTATATAGTTATTTTTTATAGTATATAATATATATATATTATATACATTGAATTTTATGCGCGCGCGCGCGAACACGCGCACGCGCGCGCGTGTGTTCGTGCGCGCGTGCGCGTATTATATATATTATATAATATTATGTATAAAATTTTATAGTGTATATACGTATATTATTCACACACACACATAAAATGTTTCACATAACTTCAGTAAATTATTACAGCTCTTAAAGTATGTATTGTTTACACGCTTAAGTAAAAGTGTTTTAAAAAGGAACCCAAAGATATTTAAATAAGTTGTGTTCTTTTTAAAAAATTTACGATTGTGTAATTGTAATATAAAAATGATTTTGGGACACAAATATACGGAATTAACAACATACGAACCAATACATTTACTTGTATTAACTCAAATATATTTTTAAGATTAAAGAAGCAAATGTGAACAAAGTGGTCACGCGCGACCAATGGTGTAACATAGTAACATGCGACCAATGACGGGTTAAGTTGTAAACCGTGGGATTACTCCCATTTAACCTAACACCAACATAAAAGAGAGGTGACTCCGCATTCAGTCAAAAAATCCAGAATAAGTGAGCCTGGTTACCCAACCCAATCAATACAGGTTAAGAACCATAGTCGAGACATTTTCCATGAAATGGGTCAACGGCAGCACCCAGTACACTAGACCTTAAATTGCTGCCCAATCTCATTTTGTATTGCAAGTGATTTCGCCCCCAGTCACATTCCTACCTGACTGAAGCGAACTGAGAACTCTACTCACGTTGTAACATATATAGTATACTAGTATGGTGTAGTTTTCCACCAAGAAACTTATGCCTACTGGCTGTACTGCACTGCTGAATATTTACATCACCCCAAAGCGATTCCGCTACCAATTTTGTCAAGGAAGGTTTGCTCCCGTGAGCTCCAAGGTGATAGTTTGTACAGAGAAGGTTGTGCATTGCTCTAGGAGACTGTAAACAGAAGAGAGAAACTAACAGCAGCATAGACAACTATGGAGAACCATTTTAATTACCTTCATTGTGTAGTAGAATTAGTAATAATGGTAGTAAATAGTAGACACTGCATAACAAAAATGTGTTGCTGACATACCATAAACCATTTCAGAAAATGAGGTAATTTGTAATTAGTAGGTCTCACAATTGGTTTCGGAATGCTAATATAATGTAACCCCCGCACATCACACACTGTTTGTGGTTTTAATTAATTTTCCTCTTTAGATTTTATGTGGCCTACAACTCAGGAAACCATTTCTACATCTGTTGCTATGTTGGTTTATTAATTCAATTTAGCCAATTCGACAATGTTTAAACAAACATACTAGCCATCAAAAGTTTGATTTTGCAAGGAGCACACCTAAAAGCTGTAACACTATCACACTCCCAGAAATTTTTATAAAAGACACTTAATTTAAGTGTATTGAGCTGTATTACTAAACTTATTGTGTGCTTTACTTGATAATGCATGCTCTGTTTGAAAATCAGTGTGTCGCTCCAATAATGAAAATAAAATATTGACAGACCTGAGTAAAGAAAAGATATGAATGAGGCCAAATGTGCAACAGTGACTGACTGACTGATAGGAAATGTGGGTTGCTTAAGTGAGCAGACAGTCGTATTCATAGATGCAAATAGGGTACTCACTCACCAGGGATTTACACAGAAGGCTGGAGTGTTGTTGGACTCCTGGGAGTAACTGCAGAACAGAACTGCCAGGTGCTGATGCAGCATCACATCCAAGGCATCTGGTGGAGGAGGGCTGGCTGCTGGGCCTAGAGATTCCACCCTCTCGGGTGGCTCAGCCCCAGTGCACTCGCCCGGGGGCAACAGGCGACCCCCACATGCTCGAAACTGGGCCAGCAGCATCTGTACCTCTCTGCTGTCAGCCGCTGTCGTCAGCTTCGAGCACACAAACTGATGTTTGGTCAGCAGCTGGGAACACACAGGTACCAACCTGCTGACAGCAACTTGGCTGTGACACACACTACTGAACAACATTATTTCTCGTACATGCATATTTTCTGACTTAGTATTAAATTTTGTTTATTTCAAACATTGATACAATGAGAAAAAAGCAAATGCTCTACAAGCAGTTACAAAAAATCTAACAAAGCAGAATTTCTATAACACTGCTGATGTAGGCTACATTTAAATATATACTTTCAACTGATTTAATTAAATGTGCAATATTTTCCCTACAACATTTCAGGATAGTTTAAGAACCACAAAATACATACTTGTTAATTACTCAAAATGAAAATAATCAACATTTGAACCATTACAACCAAAAACATGAACTATAATATTTATTTAGTTATGTACTGGCAGCAGCTGAAAACTGGGTGATTTACATACCAAGCATTTCCTTTATAAATTATCTTTATAATAGATAGAAGCTTACATTTCATTCTGAAAGCACTATGGATAGTCCTCCCATAACTAACATTTTGTCTTGATATTTTGTGTTATTTGCTACAGAGAAGAGTAAATATAATTCAGATATTGTATCATAAAGTTAAAGATACATTTGTCAAGAAACACAATGGTGGTGGAATACAAATCATAACTTTCCACGCAACTACCAAGTTACATAAAAATTAACACACACCACAGTAAAATACCATATTTACTCCTGTATAGCACACCCTTATTTCCCAAAATAAAGGAAAAAAATTTCTGGGGTGCACATGGAAAAAAACAACGAAGAGGGAGTGGTAGCCATAAATCGTCCAGGGATGTTGAGAGAAGTGGCTGGACTGTCTGTTGTCTTATCTCTCGCTCTTACATCACTCCTATCGCTTCTCTCTCTTTCTCTCAGCAACCCTTCAGTTATGTGTAGGTCCCAATCTGGGTCCCTCCCCCCTCCTTATGGCATCGTCATGCCACAAACCACAGCTGAAATGTGTTAACGCCCCCTTACCACTGTAATAACACCCAGTGGCAGAGGCTAGTGAACCTATGTCTGGTTGGAAGAGGAGGGGGAGAGGGAAGGGGTGGGGCAAGGAAAATGGACAAGGAGACCCTTTTTTTAGAGAAGGGTAATGTGTTATTCTAGCGCGGCAAAAAAAAATACAGCATTGTCAGAGCTGAAAGGAGAAAAAAGAAAAAAATGAAGCCGGAAGTGTTGAGTACGAGCGGTAGGGTTTCAGAATTTTTTTTGGGTTTTTGCACCCAAGTTATTTAATTAAAGTATTTTCCAAACATATCACAATCACCACACATTAATGTAAAAAATAATAATTGGTTCCATACATACCAACAGGGAGCCACAAATTTTTGGTGCATTTAATTTTTAAAAAATTTTTCCCTGGAACTTACAGCAAAAAACATGGTGCGCGCTATACACGAATAAATACGATATTAATACTTCATGCAACACAATGTCACCCTTGTTTTATCTGACAAACGTTCCTGACTGTCTCACCAGTTTGTACAATACCAGCAACAGCCATACAACATGTGAGAGAGAAGAGGAAATTGTACAAGACCTAGGAGTGTGTCACCAGCCATGGCAGTATGCACATATGAACCTCTTACTGTGTTTGATGATGAATAGCAGTGCACATGGGGTCTGCAACTGATATAGCTTATGATTAAAGTATCTTGGGAGATACTTAACAAGGCAGAACTTGCTCTGACATTAAAAGAACACAAAGAGAACAGCTGTACACCATGGGACACTTGATGCCAGAGTTGGTTCATACTACAGTAAAACCCTTTTCATAAGTTTTTTTTTTTTTTTAATTTCCTGCTTAATAGATTACATAATTTTAAGCCTAGTCTGCATCAATGTAATTTGACCCTTCTTAACAATATTTCGTAGACTACATTTTTTAGTCCCTTTATAAATTTCTTATGAGTTTTATTGTGTAAGTAACAGTGGATTGGCACTGTTTTATAGCTAGCTCATAGGGTTCCCTAAATCTATTAGAATTTTAAGCTTGATGCATGGTGTAATGTAAATTTGTACAAACCCACCACTAACATCCCCTTGAAATAGATGTTTGTACAGTTTGGGACAAGCCCCAAACCGAGTGCCAATATCACCTGTGCTAGCTTATCTCCCGAGATACATGCAAAGATGACACATCAAACACTCATCACTACCTTTTTTGGCACGCAGTCTGCATAGCTCTGGCAGAGTGGGAGTGGCCATCCAAGTTGAGCCACCCCCTTGCACTCCTGGTTCATTGCATACCTACATATTGAGTTGCTGGCCTCAAAATGCCAGTTTTTTACCCCTCAGTGACTACAACCTTCACTTCTCACTCTTCCACTTTATTAGGATGAGAAGTGCCTTCAGCTAGAAAGCAACGATGAGCCGACCCACACTCCTTCAGAGTCCTTGGCTGCTGCGCTTGCCGCACCATCCCACTTGATACACCATGCCAATGTCTTAGCAACATGTATTACAATTAGAGTAGAGAGCATTAGTACATTTGGCACATCTGAACATGTGTGTCTGTGTGCCAACCATATTCAGCCTCAGCATAAGGGTAATAAACTGGTGTTTCTTAAGCCTATCTTACATCATTCCACATATACCGGGAGGCAGCGAAGCAAGGCCATGATGAGAAGTCATCTCTTGAGTAGGACCAGCGACAAGTTTCACAAGGGATTTGCTCCTAAATGAGATGGTCCCTGTAAAGTCATAGAGAGCAAGGGATCATCTAATGCACAGAGGACTAGTGGGGACACATCAAGCAGGTAACCCGCAACCAGTTAAAACAACTCCACCACTAGACCTCCATGAAACCGGATCCACATTCGAAGACGACTGCATAAATAAAGCTTTAACAGACATGCAAGAGACCAGAGGCAGAACTCGCTTTCCTTCTATAACATGAAGATCAGTTAAACCTCCAAGGCATCTGCCCTCTTCCTACTTAAGGAGAATAAATGAGATACCAAAAATGCCACAGCACAACCTTATCAACGGAGCACACTGATTTTCCTGGTTCAAAGGGGAGGAAGAGACACTGCTGCCAAGCCACCAGTGAAGTGTCAACTTCTCAAGGGAGAGATGAGAAAAATTGTTACTTCTTGTCCCTGGCCCAAATTGTCAGCTGTGTGTTATTTCTCTGTCACTCTCTTAAATTATCTTGATGGAATACCCACTTGGGAGAAAGACTAAGCCTACAGACATGGTGACCAGGATGCAGCACATGTGTTATGCAATGTTGTTAGATTTGTCTGTTTCATTCTCTCTTCATCTCACTTGTTGCACACAACATACATGCAGCGCATCAGCCAAGGTGGGGTGTTAGTTCCTTTCCCCTCTTTTCTTCACTCGGCTTGCTGGTATTTATTTTTGTACCAATAATTTTCAGTTTCTTTGCAGCTTTGGGAATCACAAAACAGAAAGAAATCATGTGTCTTATGTTAATACTGAGTGGTGATGTCTGCATCAGGTTGTCAGCTTGTAATGATGCAGTTTATAATAATTTAATCAGGACATTTGGTTAGTTTTCTTTTGTTTTTTGAAGACTTGTAACTGCTGATTAGTATTTGAAATTTCGGCCATGTTAGAATATTTATCTGTCATACATTTTTTTTTAAATTGCAGTTGAGCTGCATCAGCAATCAAAGATAAAAGCTTATACAATTTTCGTAGACATTGTTTTTCTTCGAGAATGTTCTATAAATTCAATAATTTTACTATGATGCAGCTCAGTTGGTGTGGGAAAGTGGTTGTGATAGAAATTCACATAGTATCTGAAGTGATTCCGTACCATACCATGCCCTTATTTGGTTAGGTTTTGGAAGCCTGGTGCAAGGAGTGGGAGTAGAGCGTGTAGCGATCTATGGCGGGTGTGACTCCCGCTTGGTAACTGTTGTCAACCAGCTCTCAAAGAAGACACATTGAACGTGGCAAATTTTGCCCAAACCAGACTGGCAGGCACCCGTGAATGCTACATTTTTTTTTTTTGTTAACTCTAATTTTCAGCTAACAACATTATTTATACTCAATTATTTCCACCAGGTAATTGGTAATTGTCTCACAGTGAAAGTTTTATGACAGACACGAATATGAACTCTGCAGCACTGTTCTGTTTCTACTGGCTTGTTACGTTGACTGTTAATGACCCTGGATTAATGGAAGATTGTGAACTTTTTTTTAACTCGAAATAAAAATACGGAAGAAATAATCTGAGACTTAAATTCTTTTATTTTTAATATGGCACATTTATTTAAGTTTAAGGTCTCTACAATGTTCCCTGTTCCCTCACCAAACCTCCCCTCCAGGTGTTTGATACCTATTAAAAGGTCATACCTGGAGCACTTCTTTCTAACCTTACATCTCTACAGAGTGAGTAAAACAGAGCTGTGATTCCATTAGCCAATTCTGACATTTGTGACATTACAAGTTGCCCCTTTGCCTTTCATGAATGATGTATCAGTAGGGATTGCCAATTAAAAAAAAAATCAACTAAGTCGCTCACAAATGGTAATGTGATTTTCTGACAACCAAAATTATCAAGCACAATTATAATTTATGAAAATTATATGTACTTCAAACTTAACTGTATCACTAAGCAGTGTCAAACTGCATCATGCTGGCTAGTCACACTACAACTTTCAGTCTTTAAATTTGATTGTGACATGCACTGCATGCAGTGTTCATTTCATTCAGAATAATTGTTATTAACAGCCTCACTGGAGTTACACAAGAACATGTACATAATGTGTTTCATTCATGCCCAGTGAGACAGTCATGTTCTCCGAGACACTATTTACACCGAGATGACAGTTCAATGAAACCATCAGGATCTCTCCCAGAGGTAGCTTACCAGAAATACAAAAACGGAGGTGACTGGCAAAGATCTCCCAACAGAGGTACCTATGGAAGAAAACTGAGCTCATGACTCTCAAACCAGCTGAGGTAGTCTGCAAGGAAGCACAAAAATGGAGACGAGTGGTGAAGGCCTCCCAACATAAGTACCTATGGAGGAAATTCCCAGGGACTACACCTGACCAAGTAAACCTGGGGCCTGGTTTTGGACAAACTTAGTTAACAAACAATTTAGCAAGATGGAGATTTTTGGACATTCGCCCAAATCTCTTCACTCACTTTTAAGAGTGCAGCCTAGTGAGGGACTTGTTAAGAGCAAGAATAGAGTTTTACATGCTAAATGATTTTAGGCACGTCTTGATCATCTTTTATATCACTTTTGAACACAAAAGACTTTGTGCCCTTTGAAGAGAAGAACCATGTTACAAAAAAGCAAGTAAGAGTAAGTTAATAAGAGATTGTTTTTGTCTTCTTGTTGAAAGTACACATTTAAAGGCTGTTCATGAAAAAGTGAGCATTATTGAAATTAACCTGCAAAAAAATTCACTGCCCAATTCTAATAGGTACACGGAGTGGCATGCATCCTGTAAAGTTGGTAACAATAAGGAAAGTAGTTCCATGTCTTAATGTTGAAATTAAAGTGTTAGGTAAAACATTCGTCAAAACAGAAATTATTTCTCTTGCTTTCCAATTTTATTACTGAATTTACGTGTGGTGCTTACTAACACACGTGCACGTGAACACACACACACATTTATTTATATAAACATGACTTTGCCTCGTCTTTGTGTGTCATCACGTTACCCCAGGTGGTGTTTGAACACTGAATGAGTTTCTACCAGAGCCTACCAGCACGCCCGAGGCAAAAGGGCACCTATGGATATGACAATAAAGACCATTTTCACCTTTATGTCAGACATCATGCCACACTCCTCCACCCACAACCACATGTAATAGAAGCCAGCCAAGCAGTCCAGCGCTGCCCCTAAGCTCACAAAAGCAATGCAACCCACATACGAGGAAAATCATACTTCGGGTCTCCCCGAGAGATAGTGACCATCGCTAAGGGAGGAGCTCCAGCACAAAGATACTGAACTGGCCAAAGGACCCACAGCTGGCCATCCATATAGGCAAACGCACAGCCCAGAAATGTCAGCTGATTCTCAGCAGCTCGCTCCACCACCTCATAGGCTAGAACTCTCTACTACTACCACATTCCTCATGAAGTACCCCGCTCTTCAAGAGATCTTCCAGACCAAGAACCCTAAAAAAGTTTTCTACCACCCCCCCTCCCATAATACTCACTACCCCTCTATTAGTGATATCCGAGTCCCTTCTGGACACCATTAGAGTTAGTTAAGGTCAGTCAGTATTATAGCTACCTAACCACATCTGCTCTTGTCTAGTTTAAACACAGGTCTCCTTCACCTGGTAATACCTTAGTTTACTTCCATTATAGTTCATTGTTAGTTAGGAGTAAGTATGTGCCATCATGTCTATTCCTCATGGGAATAAACATGTCATCTTGCCTAACCTCAGAGTATTCATTTCTAGGAAGACTGTGACTTTAATCCCACGTAGACACCGGCCCACTAAGGTAGAGCAGGAGACGGTGTCACTGAAACCCTTTTTGCCAAACCTACAGTTGGACTGCGGGCTCCCTTAACTGGGCGCATGTAGATCTCAAACATACACATTAGATGGCTACCCATACTGTGTATCAGGTACGCCAAGGTACCTGGTGCACACTCAATCCACAAGGTGGCTAGTAAACCAGCCCAGCCAATTCACTCCATCCACTGCAGTTATTTTCGCCGGAAGGTGTGAAATGACTGGTTCTTGACGTCTGACCCCTTTTGGACAAGACCCACGTCGCTGTCACATATTCAGAGTAACCCACTGCACCATCATGTTATACTTTGTTGATTGGAGTAATTGGGTCAGCAGACTCCTGTTGGCTTGGCCATGACTGGATTTACACCTATCCAGAGATCTTCGTCACCTGCTCTTCCTTAGCGTGGCAGACCTTAGTTCGTTCCTCTATGCCATACACTCATAGGAGTGGTGCAAAGTGGCAAGTTAAGAGAGCAGCTACTGCCTCTGAGCCTAGCGTGAACTGCAACACAGTGCCAACTGACTTCTGCAGTTTAAACCCCAAGGAACGAGCTCAAGCTGCCCACCAACTAGAGAGGCCTCACCTCCCAGTTCCCTTCAGCTCCATCTTTCAGCCACCTAGCAATGCCACTGGCAAGCCACATCCTATCTTCAAGAGGTATTGCCAAGGACTCCTTGTACCGCTGGGACTCAACAATCCTTGGTTCAGACCCATCAGGACAAGCACACCTCCGCGGGCTCCCATCAGCACCGCCAACCAAAGCAACACCTTTGCCCATGGACTGGGCATGAGTTCTAGCTGGCACCAGCAGCAACAGCGGCCGAGTCAGGAGCTACCCCGGGCCACGCCCAATACTGGTAAACCAGTGGCTATGCGCAAACCAATACTGAAAAGGACAACTAAGCTCACACCAAACTGCAGTGCCATCAAGCCATGTGCCTCGCTTATGTAGCAGCTGGTGTCCGGTTAGCAGCCAATAAAGTCAGTCCAGTCATATAGCCCGTATCTCTGACAGACACATTAAAATTTGCCCGACCATGACGTCGTCAGTCACCTGACATCAAACATCAGCAACTAAGTATAATATTATTACCAAATTGGTAAATCATCTACTTTTCTAATAATTCCACAATTTCATTTGAGGAACGCAAAAACAAAATGATCAGGCCCTTGGCAGTGTTAATGTTGAATATAGCAGAATACATATTGTTCATCCAAGCAGATATTAAGCAGGACTTCCATCAAAACTGCTCAGTTTACAGTGAACAGCCCATAACTGATTTACATGCAATTTTCAGTTTTCAAAATTTTCACAAAAAAACATTTTTGCAGCAACGTGACCCAGGCAAAGATGGGCAAAGTGTTTTTTGATCAAAAGAGAGATAGCAAAAGGTGGTCAACACACACCTAAAATCATTAACATGTAAAACCCTATTCTTTTGCATAGCACGTCCTGCACTAGGCAACCATGTTGAGAAAAATTTCATGCCTGAAAACAAGTTTTAAGTTCTCATTTCAACTCTAAAAAGAAAATGGATGTTTTCATAATCAGTTTAAGCTGCAATATTTTTTATATAAAAACTTCAAAACTGTCTTTTGACACACATCATGTATTTTTATTTATTAGTGTGCCATAAAAATACTGAGTTCCCGCTCAATGTCACATTCAGACATGTCATTGACGGAAAGGCAGCACACCAATTGGGTGCTTAGAACATAAATATGATGAAACAAGTGATAACTGAGCAAGAATCAGCCTTAGAGCTCACCTGTTTTGTGGTCCTCAACATGTAAAATACATAGCTGCAGACAAGAAGAACCCTTAAGTCATATATTTTAGTAAGTTACAAAACCCATAAATTGTTCTCATTCACTAGCAGAATTATATATGTTAGTCAGTGTTCACACTAAAATAAATACAATTACAGGCAAATTTTTTTAAAATCGGATGTTCCAAAGTACTTGATTAACTATAAATTTGCATCTGATAGTTCAACAAACATTCTGAATGTATTTCCAGC
Source organism: Dryococelus australis (assembly GCA_029891345.1). Classification (NCBI taxonomy): domain Eukaryota; kingdom Metazoa; phylum Arthropoda; class Insecta; order Phasmatodea; family Phasmatidae; genus Dryococelus; species Dryococelus australis. Next base: position 78,819,906 of record CM056993.1, read on the forward strand.
AATAATTTCTCTGCCACTAAGTGTTAAGCATGGGCACCTTGATTGTTGCCTATAAGAATTTACACAAGCCTACATGACCTTACCTTCACTTCCCTCTGCCTTGGTTCTACTTCATGGTAAGTCAATGTTTCCTGGTGGTAGACACCATTTTCTGATAGTCCACTGATCTGCGCTGACCAAAATATATTCTTTGGGAAAAACTTGCGTAGTTCACAGTTGCGCCCAATTTCAGTCTCCAGATATGGAACTGTAAACTAATACGATGGCTATGTATTTGTATTCACTGGATTGAACACATTATAAACTATGACAAATCTACTTTTACAAACATTTAAAGCTTATAAATGCACACAAATGTAAAAAGAGTATATAAATATTACAATATAAAAACCATTACCATTATATTTCATTAAGATAATTCTACATATATTTTAGAGCTGAGCTGAATTACTTTAGAGCTCCCCCTTTCATTCTTTTCTCCTCTCCCCACCCCCTTAAGGTAGGAAGGGGACAAATAGGATGTTTACTCGCCAGAGAGCGAGAGGGGAGGAGAAGAAGAAGGAAAAGGCAAAGGAGGACGGGAGAGAGAGTGCGTCATCACTGCTACAAAAAAAAGTATGACTTGTTCGGTAATTTTCAGTGTGTTGCATTGCTATAGTCATCTATTTTCAAGTGAAGTAAGTTTGTTTCAAAGTTTGTTAATAATGTTCGCTTCTGGCAAATTTTTTAACCGAACTAGAACCAATCACTTACATGGCAATAAATTTCAAACCAAACTAAACAAAACCTGAAAGTTCGGGTTCGCCACACCCTCGTTTTTCAAAAATATTTTCGAAAAAAGCAATTGTGATATATTCTAGGCCTGCTGTTATAATGGATATTATCCGTTCCTTTTAATGGGTTTTTAACTCTAGGAAAATCTCTGTGAAATAATTCTAATATTTACCACTGATGTATACAAAATTATTTCTTGCTATCTTTTATATCTCGACTATGTTGAATACTTGAGGCACCATAACTAATGTTTAAGTAGCATGTTAAATTGCTCTAAACGATTATTATGTGTAACAAAACTATATGGTAAAAAGAAATGTACACAAGTCATGCCCAAAGCTCTTGAAGAGCAGTAATACCACTGCATGTTTTTCTCCATTTACCCAAATATATTCTGTTCAGAACAGTGAAATTTTTATCTCCACAACGAATATCCAACTCCATTATTAATACTTAAATCACGCAAGCATCATCTACAAAAGGTTTGATTGTATTTCCATTTGCAATATTTGCTCTGTGGATGAACGTAAAAAGTAAACAAACTTCAATTTTTTTACATGCCGAAGATATTGTACATGCACACAGCATTTTACTCAAAATTGCTGATGCGTACATCAGTAAAATATGGTATCGGTTCATCTCTAGTGAAAACCCCACACGTAACAGTGTCACATACTCCATACAATAACTTGAGGCTAGGAGTTTAATATATCACGTAGCAAGTAGACCAAATTACTTTTCCTTAGACAGAAAACCCCTATATAATTTTTAACATTAAAGTGAGTTGAAATGTTTTCTTATAGAGCATCCCTTGTTTTAGGTTAGGTAAGTGTAAGTATAACTTAAGAATTATGCACAATCCCTAATTATGTGAATGTACCAACGTCAGTATGGCTGGCACAACTTCTCTACTCAGAGCAAGTTAGAAATCATCTCATATGCCGTAAACCACGAGAAAGGAAATTTCATCCTTCCTACCGCCCCCCGCCAGGTAGGCTGCCACCATGAATAAAATCATGTAAATAATTGCACTTAAATCCAAACTTGTACAAAGAGTCAACTCACACCCCTGTACATAATTAGAAACGTACGAGCATTTACCCTACATGTAATCTCAATAGGAGGCCAGAATAAAAAAGTGTACTTAACCATAATAAATACACAGCAGTAAGAGTTTGTTTACTTATCATCCCACTTTTAATAATCACCAAAGGGAAAAATAAAATAAATTTTTCTTGTATAAAGTATAAGTTAAAAATCGTAATTGTAAACTAGTTATTCAAACTTTCACGTATGAAACGTGTTTAAGGGTACCTATGCTCAGTCAAGTAAGAGTGAAATGTATTTTGAGAAAACATTCTCACCCTGTGCACATGTACAAACTTCTTTCACGCTTGTGTGAAACCCCCTTATTGAGTTGTGATAAGTAATTGAGGCGTACCGCCAACAGCATTCCACAATCTCACCCCACTCACATGCCCGAGCTCATTTCATGTAACGTAAATGGCGGCCCATGCCTACCTAGTTCATGAACCCTCTGCCCCAGAGCAGACTTGTATATTTATGTGCGCACTAACCTTGTACAAACCTTGCTTAGGAGTCATGAACTCAAGCAGAACCTGTAATCCCACTATACAGGAAAATCTTCCTAATATGAGAGAGTATCAAGCTTTGTGAAGTCATTGAAAGTACCTTGTATGCTAACCTTACTTGATAATTTTGTCAAAGACCTGTTTGTACATAACATAGCTTGTAAGAAATTGTAGCCAGTGTCCATGTTTTGTAAAGATGCTACAGAATATGATTTTACGCACAAATCGTGAAAAACTAAACCACCTGAAGAATTCAAAAGAAAGAATTGAAAATTGAATGTTCAAATTGTCTTGCTCTATTTGTCTTGAAGGGTCTTTTATTCTATGCCAATTAGCTTGTAGGAGAGCCCCCAGAGAGTAGGATATTAAAAATAATTCTTTGTCACCGCATGTCGGATACTGTGCGACCACACTGGTTGAATACCAGTCTAGTTAACTTCTTCCAACAGGGGACACAGTATACCACTCCCACATGTAAACTTGTTTTTGTTAGTTTCCAATTATTTTCTCGAAGAACAGAAAATGAGTTAACGTAAAAATACATTTTCAAACCACATTAATACACGCACTGTACAAATTATTTTCTCTTTTCTGCTCTCGAACTAGGAAGGCCTAGGTTCAAAATAAACGGCTCATTCCCCAAACTTCCTTCCAAACACTTCCTCAATTGGTAAGCAAAAGAGAGAAGGAAACATGGCAGGAAGACTGCACTGCGCTGAGAAACAGAGGACGCCATGCCCGGCACCTGACCACTACCAAGAACAAGGAGAGAGAGCGAAGAGGGGAAGAAAAGGAAAGGCTGTTCACCAGCCACAGAAATGCTAACCAGATGGCAGCGTGACCCAGTTACGGGCGCCCGCAACTCATTCAAGGGCACGTAAAGTGCAGAGCAGGCGCTCGCCCAGAAGCGCAACCCATTCACGACAGCACACACCTAAAAGAGGTGCTCGCCCAAAAGATCAACCGAGGATCGACAATTGAGGCAACCAACTTCCAGCCCTAAAGCAATGTAGTAGAAACCGGATATGGGCCTACGTCGCTCAGAAGGGTGGCCGATTGACACATGCCAAAATGTTGTGCTGTGAGGATGCACACTCTACGGATGAATTAGCCCCATCTACGAGCTACGTGCGCTCAGGGGAGAAATATATAAGCCACAAATCACATTAAATGTATCGAGCTAGAAAGCACACGTGCCTGGATAGCCAATTACATCATTGTAAATTACGTGTGTAATTACAATCTCATTTGCCTGTCCAGATTTAAGCATAACCCAGCTATTTAAATAAATATTATTAGAATTCTACTACTCAATGCTTAGCCTTGGAAGAAGTTCCTCCTACCTCGAGACATGGTACCACCTTTGTAGCCGTGTGATGTCATGCACGGGTCGCCTCAGTAACATAGGTTTAAATTTATCGGGGGTTTTAATTTGTTGTCGCCTCCACATGGGACAATACGAAATGAGCGGTGCTATAGCAACCCCCCCCCCCCCCCCCCACAACCTATCCTGTGTGGAAGGCTACGCTACCTCTCACACCTTGAAAAACTGATGATAGGAGTATAATCAGTATAAATAGAGATCCAGCTTCCTGCACCAGCAGAGGTGCCAGGCTCATCGACTGAAGAGGACGCGAGCCCCCCTGCATCTGCTAAAGACTCTCTCTCCTACCTTGAGTCCGCCCAAGACTTTTACTTTGGGTCTGCTTAAGACACCTCTTACCTCGAGTTTGCTTAAAGACTCCCCAACACCTTAGTCTGATTGACTCTCCGCTACCTTAAAGTCTGCCCAAGACTGTCCATCTAGTCCAACCAAGGACTCTCTCACTCCTACCTCGAGTCTGCTCAAAAACTCCTCTTAAGGCTCCCATCAGTCTGCGAAAAACTCTCTCTCCTCTCTGAGACCTGCACTCCGCAGAAGATCAGCTTGAGAGACGACCACACCATCATGTATACCTCACCTTAACCCCGGTATCACTTACCCCAGTCAACTTCCTGTGACTTTGTGGTAGCTAGCCGGCATGTTGTAGAGTGCCCACCTGATTAACTTCCATTTTATTAGCCGCTGTATAACTGTGTTGCAATACCTTTTTGCTAGCCCCTGTGAAATTGCGATTTGCTATATTGTTGTCAGAGATTTATATTTCTTTATCGTCCGGCTCGCCTTCGCCTGATTTAATCCATTCACGTATCTTGTGTAGACTGTAAAGTGTTTAGCCAGGTAGATAATTAATTATTCTTTTGTATTTTCTGGAATAGCCGGGACTCTCCAGGGCGAACAACGTAATAAACATTACAGCAGATTTAATTGTTTGTATACAGTCACTTCTAAATAGGTACCCCGTATTCCCCCCAGCTTGGTATTGTGTCTGATGTACATTAGAAAGGGTGGAATACATCTGAGGATGAACCTCGTTCAGTGTGCCTCAACCTTGCCCTGCAACCTATCTCCTCCTTAATACCACTTGAGATTACTACCCCCCTCGATCACCTTCTTGGTGCCCCCTGGCCTGGGTACCCCACTAGCGAATACGAGGACCAGATAAAAGTATTAGCCCAGACAGATGGTGCTACTCAACAGGACACCCCAGCTAGGCAGAAAACCCAAGAAGACTAGCACGATCAAACTCACGTCGGGTAGATTCATTCTGGATTCACACCCGGAAGATACTAAACTCCCAAAGTTTCGTACAATTAAGCTAGCGTCTGGGAATATGTATGGGTTCGCTCTGGAACCAGCCACAGGTCAAAACCCGAGTAGCATCCACTTTATCTCATTTTGTCCCAAGCTGTCAACCCACTCGCCCTGTAAAGATATCCTCTGCTAGATCGCACATCCCCACTCCCAACTAATCATCACCACATTTCATCCACCCGGGATCGCTGGCATCCCGCATATTGGCGACCCTCACAGTGAGGAAAATAGAGCTCCCTGAACGGGCAGCTACCTCCATTTGCTTCACTCTGGGGTTTGATTCCCCTCGAGCCCAACTTAAGCCTACCCACAGATGTCCTAATACTGTGTACACTCCCCTTACACTCCACCGGCAGGTTAAAACGAGTATTGCTCGCCATGGTAGACACAGCTAGGCTTTGAGAGGGTGTCAACATTCAATCCCCTACCATCGAAGGTTGCAACATCAGGTAGATGTACATCAAACAAAACATAAAACATGTAAACATCCTTCAAATCCACTTTATTCCTGTAATTTGCCAATTGTTTTAAATTCAATAAATTTTACAGGATTTGACCTAATGATTCCAGGATTTTACAGGATTGTTATATACAAGAACCAGGATTTCAGCATCAGGGCTGGTGGCAGTACTGATATATTCTAAAACACTAACTAAAACTTTGTAACACATTTCAATTACCAACATTATTTTGGCATTTATAAAAAAACATTTTACTAAAAATTTTGCACCTTGTTACTTACCTTTAGGAATGGTGATGTAGACAGAATGATTTCATCCAGTGCCTTGCGGAAATTGTTGGCGACGGGGATCTCTGCAACGGACAACTGCTGAACATGCGGTGGGTTGTTCAAAAACACTTCGTCGTCCTGACTGAGGTACTGGTGCAGCGGGTCACTGAAGTCACTAACTGACTCCACATTCACTCTCCTATCTTCAGTCACTGACTTCTCTTTTAACACACGACTTCGCCACGTCTTGCAGTTGCACCGTAATCCATCAATGTCTTTCATCTCAGTCTTGTTCACAGACCCTTCACTCTCCTTTGAACTGCACATGCACACTTTCTTCAGCTCTTCACTTGTACCATCACCACATGAATGTATCTCACTGGCATCTTCAAGACTAGACCGAGTCTCAATGTCTTCAGCACTAGAACATGCTTCACTGAACGAGCAGGAAATATCTTTACTAATACTCATATTCAGTTTATCTTTCTTAGTGTTCCTACTCTTGTCAGAAGCAGAGAAGATAGCACTCGCTGCACTCACTACACTCGACAAATCAGCTGACCCGTCTACCCTCCCCTGTCTTTGCTCTGACTCCACGTCCTCCTCTAGAAGCAGCCGCTGCAGCTGTTGGACCTCAGGTGGAACAATGCTGGCACTGTCAGCACCAACACTCGCTTCCCTGGAGTACGTAGATGTTAGCGATGCACAGTCTTCCCTGTGCTGGTCTGAGTTTGCCATCAGAAACCTCTGACTCTCAAATGGTGCAACAGGAGAAGATGTACGAGAAGAGCTTGTAATAACACAATCTTGGAAAAATGAATCTGGTGGTGGGCTCGGTGGTCTTGAAAACTCATCCATTAAGAATGATTTCTCAAGCTTCCAACTGTACTCAACATAGGTCAAGAAAGTGGCCACTCGCTTGAGTTTGGCCAACTCCGTCACGGATGCTCCACGAAGCAACACTGTACAACCCAAGTGGGATGATGGGCCACCTTCGATGAACATTAATGTTTTCCGCATTCCTGGAAAAAAAAAGTGTTCTTGCAGTCCCGCAAAGAAAGTCAGCTTAGTAAAGAAAAAAGTTTAGTTTCAAAATGATGAGTGGGGAGTTGAGAAGTCACATAGAAACTGCACGGGCATTTGCATGGAATGAGGATGGAGTTGTCACCCCGAATTCAGTCAGGATTTAAGACAGAACCTATGAAATATAAGCTGACAATTTTTTAATTTTTAATTTTTTTTTTATTTGTAATAAATTTAATGTCCCTATGAGTCCAACTTAATGGACTCGTTTCTAGGAACACTATACATACACCAGAATTATTAATAAAAAATTAATAATTATCATCTATTAATAATAAATAATAATAGTGACACCACATTCTCCATACATTAATTTTCAATCCCTTTCGTTTACTCTGGTGATGATAGTCATAATTCAGTACTTAGTTCTAAATGAGTAGCAACATCATCCACCACAAAGACAAACAAATTCAAGAAAGTAAAGGATTACAAAAGAAAAAAAACACAGCCTACAACTGGGTAAATTTAAGAGCAATGAATATTGTGATGATAGGTCATCTCACAATTTTTTTATAACTACTGACAATAGTAATAAGTCTACCTACGTACATTTTACTTGATTATTACAATAGATAACTAAAATTAATGAAGTATAAAATACAGCACATAAACATCAAGAAACAAAACATACAAGCAGACTTCTGTAAAGAGTGGTGAATATTGTGAGTGATTTATAATTACTTACTAAGTATTGTTGCAATAGTTTTTTCTTTAGTTTACATTTGAATAATGTTCATCTTTTTGTTTTTCTCACCTCTGAGTTCATGCTGCCATATGATTTTGACAGCATGTATTTAAGACCCTTACTGCCAAATTTTGAGGTATTTGTTTTAGTTATCTCTAGATCCTGTGCACTTCTTGTATAATGGGCATGCACATCAGTATTGAATTTAAAAAGAAGGTTGCTCAGTGTTTGTTTACTGAATATTTTATAGACTAGTTTAATGAATTCACTTTCTATTAACATTTTCAAAGGTTGTATTATCTGCTCTCTATACATATCGTTTCGACCTTTTCTTGTTTGGTACTCACAAATGTGTTTTACTGCTCTATTTTAAATTATTTCTATGCTTCTAAGTTTCTGTTTGTTACATGTTCCCCAAATGTATACCATATACAGAAGGTGAGAGTGTATGATAGCATAGTAAATATTTTTTAATATTGACACATGGCACGTTTCTGCAGATTTCTAATATGCACTCTACTTGTGACTTTGCCCCATCTACGAGCACCAGCGCTCTCATGGGCAAGTCCTAACCACAGCAGTACAATAAATTGCGTGCCTACAGGGTCCAGACACGAGACTACAGACGTGATTAGGTAAGATTCTACTGTTCACACAAGTCGTCATGTGGTCCCCAACTCTCCAATGCGAGATTTTACTGTTCAATGAGCCGTCGACACACTGCCCACAAAGAAGCTAGTAGTTCCACATGTCACTACAGAAGGGCAGCACCCAGTCCACGAGATCACCACAGTCTCTAGCGTCTCACGGTGAGGTGATAGATATGTCAACAACCTTCAGCACGGGAGATAAGTAAATGGTGGCAGGGTCACGAAGCTATAATAACCTGATTCTGTGAAATGAGGCTAGCCACCTAACATCCCTCCGACAGCCTCCAAGCCTGAAAATTTCATATATACGGAAATGCAGCACCATGGCTCGAAAGAGTCGCTGCACCCTCCAGTCTGAGTAAGACCAAGGGTGACAGTCTTCGGCCCTCCAGCTTGTATAAGGCGGAGGGTCCAGAAGGGTAAGTGGCAGCCATCCTGCTCTCCAGAGTCTGTAGAAGACTGAACCATCTAATAGCAGGATCGGACCACTAGGAAACTACGTGCCTACCGCAGAAGTGAGTCTCCAGGGTAAGTGGTACACACCCCACCTGTCCTCATGACGTATTCTGGATACAGACGGTCCCTGACGTCAACACCTCCAGCAGCTCTCTGAAGAGGCTGCCTACAGCCTCCAGAGGTATTTATTGACGCCCATCCTGCCTTCCACCTTTCATCCTACCTCCCCAGCAGTAGTAGGTCATACGGATGTCCCTTCTGGACTGTACACGCTGAATCTAATAACGATACCTCCAGATTTTTCTTTATTAATCATAAAATCATTAGCATTACACACATCACTTTCACTTACTGTAAAGATAGCTTCCATCTCGTCAATCAGTAGTGAGCTATGCATCCCCTTGTGTTTTCATACGTACTTTAATAAATACGTAATCTGGCTTGAATCAGTGTAACACTTCTTTGCTCAACCTAGTTCCATTATGAGCAATATTGATTTGGAGTTGTTATGTTAAGCCCTCTAATTCAATAATTAACTTGCAATAAAAACGTCAATCTGGTATAAGCGAACACCGTAAAGGTAATTACTCATATCACTAAGAAGAGAAAACCGAGGTATGCCGCTGGGGAAACAGTCGTTAGATCCCAAAGCACTCGGTACCCCCTAAGAAACATGAACAGCCCGGGTACATGGTTTAAATCCCATCCTGAATAAGGCCGGAGGAAAACCAGCTGTGCTCAGATCTGCTCAGATCTACTCAGTCTCTTGAGGGTCACTCACCCTATAGTTAGCCGTCTGCTTCATTCTTCGGCAATCCCAGCCTGAATTAAGGCCGGATGGTGGGTTCGACAAGTGATATTCCTCACTATAGGAAGTACACTGTCTCGGGCCATATTTATATATCATATTTGTCTTCCACCAGACTAACCACAAGGTACAGTCGAAACTGATATCTTGGGTGTATTCCCAGCATGAATATGGCTGGAATAACCTGGAGCATTCCGGGACATCCAACCTTCGGCAGGTTTCACACCCAAGACCACAGGCTCTTCAATTATTCACTGTCTCAGTCTCAGCCTGAAGTAAGGCCACACTGGGAGACAACAGATATTGCCTGGAGCCTTGGAGGTGCTCACTCGGCAAAGCTTATTTACTTATCATGCCTTATGCCACAAAAGGCAAATTAAGTCACATAAGGAGACAAGCCCTATGTGTCATTGTAAGAGAGCTAAACTCAATACATTCTGTTGAAACACCTCCAATCAATAACGAGAAATTACCTACCAGTGTAAGTAGTGAACCTTTATTCGGCCCCTGGATAAGAATAGCAAATTCAGGACATAAAGGTTTTGAAGCAATATGGCAGGACGGAGACTCCCTTCTGGGTTTAGGCTGGCCCTGGCAAGAGTTTGTGTATTACAACCCACTATCGCTCATCTGGAGCAACACCTGCAGTGGAGGTCCAAAATTTTTCTCCCTACCACTACCTTGTCGCGGGAGCTGGACATTGAGACCATCGATGCCTCTAACAACCTGGCCCCACGACAGGATGTGTCTGCAGGCAAGGAGGAGATTGGTCTCCTGCTGCAACTCCCTTTCCCTGCGCCAGTGGCGAAACATCCTGACCTATGGGTAGGAACCTGTGTAGTCGGGATGGAGGACATGGAATCACTCCCCTGCACTGCCACAACGTCCCTTCTAGCTGTACCCTCTCTATCAGTTCCGGCAGAAGCAGACACCACAACATCATGTGCTGAAACACGATGCCTGATGCTACCTCGTGCCGACAAGGCAGACTCAACGCCTGGCCGGTACCAAGAATCACCATGGCGACCTATGTCAAGGTACATGTGGCCATACCCCCTGCATGATGCTGAACTGCGTCCCAGGGGTAGGCCAGCTAAACCAAAGCTCGATGAACACAAGTAAGTACAGTGCTTGACTAAGTCAATCACACACATAGTTGTAAACCACTATGATAACCATTACAGGACTCGTAGATCTGTATCAAATAGTGTCATTTAATCTCGCCGACCAGTCAAAGACAGTGAGATGCGCAGAAACACTCACATTTAGGCTAGATTAAATATTGTGTATCCAGTAAAAGTTCCTACCCAGCTATCATCAAGCGGGGGAAGTATAGGAACCAGTGAGGTAAATGCAACAAAATATTATTTAGACACTTGACTATGTGCAAACTGAACTTGTAAATACAGCAGTTATTATGCTGTACGTAATTTAAAGCCAGTGAAAATAGATGTTTTACACCTCACCGGTGACAAGGTTCCATAAAATAAGTGGCCAACAGCCTACATAAAAGGTAGTATTACCTACTATAGGCACTCACCAGAGTGACAGTAATAACTACCAATAGTGTATCACGTATAGACGCTCACCACATGCCATGTTAGTCATAGCCTACGTTAAAAAGAATCCTGCAAAGGAATTAGTAAATTTAGATTTTTGTATATTGAATTTGATGTGTAGGTACACCTTTAAATATTACCTCGAGTTTTTACAGCATACTTGTGAAAATCGCCTACAAGAAGAATGCAGTTTTTTATGAATGCATTTTCCACTCTGTTGACTTTTCTGTTTATTGCGTACTTATCTTCGAACATTCTACGAATATACACAGTGACATGACAGAATTTACACGGACAACCGAAAGGTAAAGTAGCAATTAGAAATTTGTATAAAGAATTTGACGTGTAGGTACACACTTAAATATGCCAATGAGTTTTTACAGTGTGTATCAGAAGTTGAACAAGAAGAATGCCGTTTTGGAGGAAGGAATTTTTAAGTTATGCAATTCTATGCTCATGATTTTCTAGTGTATGTGTTTTGTTTGCAATATCTTGTGCACCAACTCAATATCAAACCAAAGACTCTGAGCCACAAAGCTCACATGAACTCACTACGGTGAAACCAGAAGCAAGATATTTTAGCTTCAAAATATCGCAGTGTTATGTGTGTATCTTTAAAGTGACTAAAGTATGCCACTGCCAGCGTTTCATGCATGTTTTAAAGTGTACTCGCATTTTATTCGTTTACCCGGTCAACCCAGATGTTGAACGGCCTGCGATTACCGAACTTATACCCAGTCACATGTAATTGTTTAGCTTGCTGTGCGACCTAAGGTTCCCTGAAAGATTTTCCTTTTCATTTTAACCACAACAGCAAGCTCCAGGATAGTTAGTGGTGTCTCCCTGCCTTTCAAGAGTAAGGCTTGAACATACTTATTTTAATCACCTTCGTATTTTGCATGCCGTCATTTTTAAGTGCTTTTTATTTCAGGTTCATGTTGTATATTCTCTTGTAAATATCTACAGTGCTATGCTGAGTGTTTGTCGGCGGCATGCAAAAATAAAGAAGGCCAGTGGGACTCCCGATAACTGCGGCACTCCTGACACAGGAGTGTTCATCTCTGAAACGGGAGGAAAACACATTCGCAGCATCAGCGAGCACCGTACCACCTGGGAGAGGGGCAGAGAGAGGAAGCCCACCTGCCACGAGAGAGACAGAGCTATGGTCTCCACATCCCACGTGTCTTGCCTTCGTCGGCCCGCTCAGAGCAGAGAGCGTGCGCCACTACAGCAGTCAAGCACCCAACACTAAGGGTCACCCTACCTGATGTTGAAAGAAAAAACTTTTTTCCTTCTCTTCCCAACTTTCTTCCTATTCCTACTTAGACCTTCTAGACCTTCCAGAGAGGGGGCCTACGCCCTACTCCACCACCTTTTCACGATGAGTAATAAACACAAAAGGGGGGGGGGGGGGGGGACAAATTGACGCGTGCCGCTTATACTAGTAATAAACTACGATTACGACTCATCGCTCTTAACATAAAGTATACCCTTACTTTAACCTACGTAATAGTTGCCCACTTCAACCACCCACGTGAGAGTTGTGCATGCAATACTTTGAACATAAGTTCTCGGCTGTTTAAATCTACCGGGCAGCTGAACATGTTGCTATAGGCTGTTCATGGTAATGTGAACACTTTTTAAGGCCCTTAGAATTTTTTCTCTTAAGGCAGTTTTAATATTTAAGCCATATTTTAATATCAGCATTGTCACATGACTAATAAATACGGTGTATACTTCCATCACTCTCGAAAGTTAATGCCTGAGGCTGCAATAAAACATATTTATTAATGGTAAACACTACTGGAAGGGCCTTAAAAAGTCCTCACTTTATCGTGAACAGCCTATACAAGGTTACACAACCAGCGGGCACGTTGTCCCCCCTTCACGCGCAACGCTTAGTGCCAACACGCTTCAACCACTTTACGTGCGGCCGAGCGCTGCCAAAGATACACGAACCAAGGAATACTGACAAGAGGGTTACTACCTCCCATGCCATCATGCACCTTCCCCACACCCCACTGTAGCAGCCTAGACTTCGCACTATATAAATCTGTGTACAGCGGGGCTCCAGTCAGTCATTTTGCATCCTCTCTCGCGACATCCCGAGCACTGCTCAGTGCTGGAACCTCCAGTGATCTACCAAGTCTTAAGTACGCCCCCAGCAGCTACTTGCAAAAACGAAGACCAGTCATCCAAAGAACAGTTAACACGCTAACACTCGTTAACTTCACTTTGTCTCTTCTATACACCCGCTTTCTTTAGTACAGTTTATTAGTAAAGTATTTTTCACGTCTAGAACAATCTTTCCCTTTTTAACCTAGAACCAGGTTGCTTACACCTGGCTAACGTAGGTAACTTTCGGCATACCACCGTTCGGTAGGAGGTAGCACGAGTCACGTGTTCATTGATTTTTCAATAAACATAATTTTGTTCTCCATCATTACGCTTTTCCATTTACAAAGTATCTTTCTATTTCGCCCGTTAGGAACAATTCACGCCATGTACTGCCAACAGGAACTGGACATTTTTCTAAAACACACCCATTAGACGGCCGCCTGTTTCTTCCCAACCACCCGAGCACTGGTAGTGCTGGAGGGGAGGAAAAGAGAGCCACAACCACTAGGAATACCTTCATCCTGGAAGGGGCAGTAAGCCCAGGTTATTCCCTTGCTTCGAGCACTGATACTGCTGGAGTGACCATAGCCTGAGTCTTGCCGTTCAACCTTGCCTGAATTCACATCCAGTGGAGGCATTAGTGGTAAACAGCTCAACGTCTCTGATCAACCCGCCAAGTGTGGGGGGCACCAGCCAAGAGTACCACCTGGTTCTGAGAGGACTGGTTTACAGGACCAAGGCTAGGTACGGCCTGGCCAATCCCAGGTTCTGGAGCTGGGAATCTGCTGCCTGAAATAGTCAATACAGCGTGAGGCAACCCAGCAACCATTGAGTTCAGACCAAGGATCGAAACCTCAGCTTCATCAGCACCACGGAGGTCATGTAAGTCAGTACCGAACACCTCTCGCAAGCCAACGATAAACCTGTATATAACAGCGCACTTGGTCTAGCACATCAAATCTCGATGACAGTGCCACACAGTTAATAGCTGAGCACGCATCACTGTACTTATGATACAATCAGTGATTTCTGATCACTATTATGGAATGGAGTAAGCATCCTAATATTAATTTCTCAAATTAAGACTAGGATCAGCTTCAGTAAGTTGGCTGTAACATATTGTTTAGCTCTCGAAATGACATCAGCAGCTGATTTTAGCTTTTTATAATACTATTTACTTGGTTGTTCCAAGAGAGGTGTTGATGTATTATCAGGCCTAGGAATTATGCATAATCCACTAACAGAAATGGTTTCTTGTTCAAATTTATAGAGGGCGTGGTCTTTATCTTTTCACTTGGTTTTGTTATAAACATGAAGTTCAGTTTTTCTTAATTAATGCTGAGTTTATTAACTTTTAACCATTCTGTTATTGTGAGTATGTCTTCCTGCTTGTGTTTGACCAGCAATTCAGCATCCTTCCCAGAGTAATATATTTTTCTATTGACGCATGCCAACATGCTGCACTGTGCAAATGTGCGCTCTAGGGATGACTTCGCCCCATCTATGAGCCACCCGTGCTCAGGGGAGTAATATATACGCGGCAAATTGAATAAAAAGTATCGAGCAAGGAAAACCCAAAAGCCTGGGTAGCCAAATACTTCATTGTAAATTATGTGCGTAATTACAATCTCCTTTACCCATCTGAATTTACACATGCAAAAGGTGCCCCATGAAATAAATAAATATTGGTGAAATTCTACTACTCATTGCTTAGCCCTGGGAGAAGTTCCTGCAACGTCCAGAGATGGCAGCACCCCTGTAGCATTGTGATGTCACGACCAGCCCGCCTCAAAGACAGGTATTTTAATTTTGTCGCCTCCATGCGGGGCGATAGGAAATGAGCAGCGCTCCTGCACCCGCGATAACGTGCCCCCATGTGGAAGGCTACGCTACACCCCAGCACTCCGAAAAACTGCTGATATGAGAATTTTTAGTATAAATAGAAGTCCAGCTTCCAGACCGGCAGATACACCGGGCTTGCCAACCGAAGAGGACACGAGCCTTCCTCAGTCTGGAAAGACTTCCTTACTCAGTCCGACCCGGACTCTCTAGACTTTCTCAGTTTGGAACAAGAGACTCTTCAGTCAGTGAGGACTCTCTCTTCTCTCCGCAACCTACAATATGGCACACAGTCCACTCTGCAGAAGACCTGCAGCCATCAACAGCTTGAGAGACAGCTACTCCATACGTCAGGTAAACCTACTCCTCGACCCCAGTACCCTTTACCCCAGTCAACTTCCCGTGACTCCGTGGTAACAAGCCGGCACGTCTTAGTTTACCTCCCTGATTAACTTCCAGTAGATTTGAGCTTGCTGTACAATTGTGTTGCCGTACCGTACATTTTGCCAGACAATTTTTGGGATTTTCAATTATTATTCTTCAGGCTTGCCTTCGCCTGTTTCCGCACATTCACGTAATTTTAACTGCTAAAGTGCTTAGCCAGTTATATAAATCATACTGCATTTGTATTCTTTTAATTAACCAGGACTCTGCAGGGTTTGACACGTAGTAAATAATACTTCAAAACTAGATAATTGTGTTCCATTCTTTACAGATTATATTAACCTAGTGTCCCTATTGGGGTTTGCATTTGTGTTGGTATAGTGAGGTATTGTGTGGTTACCAGGGGCCTAAATGTACAACCGAAAAGGAGGAATACAGAGTAAGCAACGGCATAAGGAACGAAGCACTCTAGCACGATCTGAGAGAGTTGACTCTTTGATAAGTACCACAACTGAGGTCGAACCCCAGTCACAGAGCCCCCACTTCATTCCTCGACCTATTTCCCCACGGGGTGTTTACTACGACTCCCTGAAGTTGGGAACAAAAAAACTTATCTCCCTTGCTGGGAGCGACAAACAGATGCGTGCTATACGCGTAAAACACGAGAAAGGGTGGGGGAGATGTCTGGCAAGGTCCAGTTCTCAAGTCTGAGCTACCTAGAGCTGTTTACACCCCATGTTGGACGCCACTTGACACGTGCTCCCCTTCATGGATAAGTGGTTAGGGTGCTTACTGCCCTTTCTGACCTTCAGAGGTAGAGGGGAGTCAAACCCTAGAGTAATTCGGAGGGTTAGGCTATCCTTTCCGGGCAGCCTTACTCTCTGTGCCACAAGGGACATCAATAGTCTGGATGCCAGCTGTCACGATAGGGGGGATGAATGAGCTCAATCGGTTACGAGTTATGAGTGATTGTGAGGGTGAGCGATCTGGATTGTACTGACAGGATTAATCTGCTGGGGCCTCGTGGGATTGATGAGCGGGAATGAAATTGACTTCAGATTGTACCGGTTGATTGCGGGGAACTGCTTTAGGAGGGAATTGAACCCTGATAGTACGTTCGGAAGCCAACGTGATGGTGCAGAAGTTGGGAAGCACTTCTGTTCTCGGGTGTCGAACCTTAAGTATCCTGCTAGATTTTAGTCTCACTAGGCTAGATCGACTCGAAGGGCTCTGTGTGTAGGGTTCATGGGTGGTGCTTGAATTAATGTGGGCTGATCAGGGGTTTCCTCGAAATCTGATTCCTCATTGGCTCGGACCAACCGAACAAATGTTTTAAAAGTGTTTTGAGATCTGGAAGTAACACTACATTACAATCAATCTGGTGGCTCTCGGATTCACAAGAATTCAGAGTACTGGATTGAGAGTTGGTAATTATTTAGTTCAACAAAGCTTGCTGTAGTAAGGCACGTTTCTCGCGTCGCCTCTGACGGCTTCCAATACCACCATGTTGCTTGCACATGGTTAAATGAAATATAGGAAAAATTGAAATACAGGAAGTTTGTCAACATGAGTTGCGTACAAGCAGACCTGTGCAGGGAAAAATCTACAATCATTCCCACGGACATGCTGTTTACAATGACAACACAAGTAACAAAACCTTATGTCAATTATTGGCAGCGGGTGCACTGGAATATCAGGAATTAAGTCTACTGTCAGGCCCTACTTCCCGAGGGATTCAGAACAATACACTGCCAGATAAAGAAGTGAACTAAGTTAGTATTAAATGCGCACTTAATGGAATCACAACACTGAATTAATAAGCAACAATAATAAAAATGGTACAGTATCTAAATTAAAAAATGACGGTAAGCGACACACAAGAATTTAAGTTTGATACATATATTTTATTACGTTTAATAATAAGAGTTAGCAGAAACCCAGCTAAATAATTACATGCTATAAGCTAGGTAAGAAATAATATTAAGTATTAAATCAACTAGGCTAAGGCAAGCCTGGGAAAAATTAATAAAAAAAAGAAATAATTAACTCTTATGAAGATTCATAATTAATTAACCGAATTAAGATTACGCTATTTACAGCGTGATCGTTACGAGTGGCTCTATCCAGGGGGACGTAAATCACGCAACTACTTGTTATCGTGAAGTCAAGGGAAGTTGACTAAAGTAAGGGTGAGTAGGTAAAGGTGTGGGATTTACCAGACGTGGAGAGCAGTCCCTGGGCGGTCAGCTGAAGGATGCCTTGTCCAAGCAGGGGCTGGAGTGCTGGTGGCCTTCTGCTAGCTGCCGGCTGGAGGTGGTGGTTCAAGCCCTGCCTAGGGCTATTGAGTGAAGGAGGCTGAACCCTGTGCGGGCTGCAGAGGAAAGGAGAGAGAGTCTTCCGCAGACTGTGGGTGAGCTCACGGCCAGCGAGCTCCAGCGTCTCTACTGGATCACGGGGCTGGACTTCTATTTATACGAAAATCGTCCCATGTCAGCGATTCTCCAGGGGGAGGGAGGGGTTGCATAGCCTTCCAACACAGGGGCTGGTTTATCTGCTACTGGAATGCCGCTCAATTTCGTATCTCCCCTGGTGGAGGCCATGACATTTTCTTGCACCCCAGAATGAGGCAGGCAGGCCATGACATCAGAAGGTCACAGGGTGCTGCTATCTTGAGGATTGAGTAGAACTTCTGAGCCAGGCAGGGTAGCGTAGTATAATTCAAATACATTATATTATATTTTTGTCATTGTTGCTCTGGCATGTTCCTTTTTGATTAGATGTGGAAGAATATAAATTCAAAGGTGAAGTTCAGTTACTTAGTTGACTCATTAAAGCCTGGCATAATTTCAATATTTAATTTCCAAGTCTCAGCGGACAAAGAATTTGAATTTGCCCCGTGCTTGGCATGCTCAGAGAGGGGCAAAATCTGCTGTAGAGTGCGCATCTCTGTAGCACAAAAAACACTGGCATGCGTCACCATTAAGCGGCCCACTACAGTTCTTTAACCCCACACACCACGCCAGATCCGTAAATCTAGCATTAATTGCCGCGGTAGGCCCATCTAGTATGCTGAGAGGGTAGTCATCAATCTTCCCCCTACCTCACCTGGTATGACACGGGTAAGTATCATCAGCATACAAAGTAATATAACCATTTAATTTGCAAATCTGATATATCATTTATGTATATAAAAAATAATAGTGGGCCTAATAATGAGCCTTGGAGCACACCATGTGCTATCAAAGCTAGGTTACAACAGTGACTATTCACATAAACACATTATTTCCTATTTTGGAGGTAGGTTTCAAACAGTTTGAGTGCAGTTCCTCTTATACAGCATGGGGCAATTTCTGTAATATCTTATGATCTCCTGCATCGAATGCTTTCTTTAAATCTGATGCGTGCCCGGTTAAACTGAATGGCACGTTGGTCAAGGATTTTATCACTAGACCAATAGCAGGGTTTTTAAGTTAGGCTCAACGGGGTTTGGCGAGGGGTGTTGGGTATTGCCCTACACCGTCGTCCTGTTTGACGCTAGTGATGCTGTCCGGGTATCACTCAATGGTGGCAGGCTCGCCCCACTCTGAAGCGCCAATTCCAGGCAGTTGACTCACTGCTCCAAAAGTGCAGGTTTGACCAACCATACCTAGCACCAACACTCTCACCACGGGGGTGTACTCTAGGTTGAAACGAAGTTACTGGGAAAAATTTACAATTACAACTGGAGCAGGTACGACTGCTTGGCGCGGTCCCGTTCCGCCTCAACTGCTTGGCAGCAAGGAACGTTATGTTTTGCTCCCTATGCTTTTTGCCGTTCCTCACCTGGTAAGGCATAGAGTCGCTGCTTAACGAGATACGGAGTGCATCCTGAAGAGGAAACAACTTCACAGCATATGTCCAGTATCGACTTGCACAGGCTGTGTAAGAGTCTCCACTGATCCCCTGCACTTTGCGGGCTGATCAGAGACATGGAGCTGTTGAAGAAAAGAAGCTGAAGTATAGAGAACAAATTATGTTAATTGAGAACTCAATAAACATACGACACATGCTACCTCCTACCAAGAAATAGAGTACTGAAGGTAACAACGTTGGCCAGGTGTAGGCGACCTGGTTCTGGTTAAAGAGGGAAAGATAGCTCTATACAAAACAGTATGCTTTACTATTATATGGACTAAAGAAAGCGGGTGTCTAGAAGAGATAAAGTGAATTAGTAAGTATTAGCATGTTCGTTCGCTGTTCATTGGATGACTGGCCGTCGTAGTTGGAAGCAGCCACTGGAGGCGTGCTCAAGACTTGGAAGATATCTGTACGTCCCAGCACTGAGCAGTGCTCGAGATGTCGCGAGAGAAGAAACAAGAATGACTTTGGAGCCCTGCTGCGCACGGACTTATATAGTGCTGAAGTCTAGTCTGCCGCAGCGGGGTGCGGGAAAGGCGTGACGTCCTTCTGCCCTGGCGTGGGAGTTGAAAATCTCTGGTTCATCTTCGGTAGCGCTCGGCCTTGCCCGGTGGCGGACGGCTTGTAGGCTCTCAGTGCGAGAGGAGGGGGGAGGCAGCAAAGCCACTGGTTGTGTAACATTGTAGCCACGTGCTCCTGTAGCCACGTGCTCGGCCACCCAGCAGATTCTCGGCGGCCGAAAACTAATGTGAAAAGTGTTGTGTGCACAACTATTTCGTGGGTGGTTGATGTAGACAACTATTATGTAGGTTTAAGTAAGGGTATATTTCACGTAAAGAGCAATGAGTCTTAATCATAGTTGATTAGTAGTAGGAGCAGCACACGTCAAATCAACAAACAGACCAGAGGAGATTTTATTTCCATCTAAACATTCTTGTAGCACACTTATCAAATCTACTTTAGCTATTAGCGTGCTTGAATTTCCCATGAAACCATACTGTTTACAGTTAAAAAAACTTCATGTTTTGCAGATAGTCCATTAATCATTTTTTTTTTTTCCAAGTATTTTTGATATGATTGGTAACAATAAGATTGGTGTGTAATTATTTAGGTTAGTGTGTTGACCTTGTTTAAAAATGGGTATTATTTTTGCAATCTTAAGGTTGGCTAGAAAATTTCCTTCAACGATGGATTGGTTTATGATTTCTACAGTTGTGGGACTTATTGTATGCACTATTTACTTCAACATCTTGCTTGATATATTGTCGGAGCCAGTGATATTGTTATTTTTCATGCATTTTATAATATTTATTACCTTTTGCATGTCTGTGGGTTTCAGAAATAAGGATTTTGTAGTGACTTTCACTTTCGTTGGTTAATAGAATGCCTCTGATTTGGCGATTTTTGCTGCTAACTCTGCACAAATTTTTGTGTAGTAGTTATTTAATGTGTTACATATATCGTTGTTGTCTGCTATCAAAACATTGTTGACCACAACTGATTAGATATCTACAGACTTTGTTGACTTTATACTATAAATTACCTCCCTAATTACTTTCCAAGTATGTTTTCAGTTATTATTACACCTTGCAAATTTATCAGCATAAAACTCCGTTAAGTTTACATTTTAGAGATGTAATTTTATTCCAACAGAATTTATATTCTATTTTGATCATGTCATTATGTTAGTTTAATTTTTGTATGCAGTACATCTCTCCGATGCATTAAATCTACTAATTCTAGTGTTACCTAAGTGTTTCTGATATTATACCTGTTATTGGATTGAAGTGGTTTAAGCCATCTGATACAGGGGAAACTATTCCAGTGTACTGACAAAGTTGGTGGGATATCGCACCAGTACAGGGCGGTGCCTGAGAAGTTCCGCAAGAAACAGGTTCTAGCAATAACAGTCTTAGTCGCCCAGATATAGCGTCCAAGGCTCAGAACCTGAAACGTAAGATTGTTCTGGCAGAATCAGACTTTGTGCTCTGCCAAAAAGCTACCAGGCCAGTTCTCTACACTGTGAAAGCACTGGTCCCACAGAGACTAACTGCACAAATGAACCATCCAGAATACGGGTGTGCCTGACTTAGCACCTGAACAAAAATACACCTCCACTTCCACCTGACGTAGATTGGCCTAGTCGACAGGGTGTCACGTGTCAACATTTTATGTCTTTGACAATTTTGAATGACATTCGGCTATCCTTTCATGGCAGCATTACATAAGTTTTAGTGTTCAGAGAATTGAAATTTGAAAATGCTGCACCATAGTACATTTTAGATACGAAACGTAGAAAGATATGTCACGTTAGGCTTGTGAAAGCATGGGCATGTATGGAAGAGACCCTCAAACTACAAAATTAGTAGATTTTTTACTGTTTCTACGGCAGGCTTTGGTGACAAAGTCATCAGCATTGCTAAGGGATGCCACTAATCTCAGAGGTTTGACATGTGAGATGTACATCAGCCTAAATCTTATAATTTCTATCCTGTGAATTTTTGATTCTAAAATTTAAGTTTGGAGATTCTTACACATTTGTATGAAAATAGACAATTTTCCTATTGCAACAGCTACCAAGTGGAAAGTAAGATAACTATCATGCCTTTGATAGCCAAATTTTAAATCAGAAATTTTGCGTTTCAGTTTTGCCATCTTGGGCTAAAATATATTTAATTTTTGTTCTTATAGTGAGCAGCTTAAATCAGTTTATTTTAATTGAGAGAATCTTCCTCAGTAATAACATGCTGTATAAGGTGGATAACTTAAGGGCAGCATTAGTTTTTTTCTCTCTAGTATATCCTTTTGCTTTTGTAATAAATATGTTTAAATTATTGTTTTTTTCCTTCTGTTTTGTGGATATTGATGAGGTGTATGTTTCTTGGCAATATACTCATAGCATTTAAAGACAAATACATATGTCACGTCACGTTACCACATGCATCATTACAGCAGTCAATTTGATTTACCTAGAACTCACTAACTTAAAATAGTGTTGAGAAGAATGTATCACAGATACATGTTTGATAAAATTACACACAATTAAGCAGGAATAGCCGTCTGAATGCACTATTTATAGCTGCAACAAACTTCTTACTATCTTATTTTAAATTAAGAAATATTTTACTAAAGCTTCTAATCTTCTAAACTACAATATATCATGAGGACAATGATTTGATGAAGCAAAGTTGTCATGATACATTAAAAAAAAAGCATGTTCACAAAATTTGTAAGTATACTCCATTCACAGTTAAATACTTAAAACTTTTCTGAAGCCCCGTCAAAGTTCTGCCTCCAGGATATCCCTCTGCATCATACAAATAAAGATTAGAAAATGACAGCAGATAGCAAACACACCACATTCATGTACACTCAGTGTAATAATATTTAGCAAAGAACTATTTCTTACAAGGGATTACAAACACACACACATTTTCTCCCTGTGTTTATTCACATCAGTTATAAATTAAATATTGTAATTTATAGATAAAATATATGTTAAAGTTCAATTAAACAAACAATAAGGTACTTTTATGATAACTCAAGTATGAAACACTTGTGATAAGTGACATATTTAGGAAACAACTGCTTTTAGATGATAGGCAGGAAACGTACCTTTATCAGTAACAAATGTCTCAAGATGGAAGCGCTGGCAGGTGCCAAGCTGTGGTCGCCCTATGTGGGCATCTACGGAGCCCACAACGTCTGCCTGCGTGTAGCGTGCTACCCGCTCTAGCACAGATGCCTTCACATTTAGCACCAGAGTGATGTTCAAGTCCATGAGGAACTCCTGCGCCAGGCGTGACACATTGCGGTGGACCAGCACCAGGTCTGGTTGCAAATTGGCGATACGAGCCACTACATTACGTAGGTACTCAAATTCCTGAAACACATGAGACACACCTACAAATACATTACACAGTATGGCCACTACAATGTTGATGGCTAACTGATGGCTTGGTGGCAGTGTCCTCGGAGTCAGGAAGCCAGTGTGCTCCATTGACAGGCTTGTGCTCTGACGGTAGCTTGGTCGTTGATGGGGTTGTGCTGTGATGGTAGCTTGGCAGCAGGTTTTCCCCCCTCCCATCATCCCCCTGCCAAGGCAAGAGAACCCGGTAGCTAATATGTTTGTTGACAGGGTTGTGCTGCGGCCAGTGTGGGTATGTAAATTATCCTCTTCTAGCGCTGGAAGAGATCAGGTCTACTGGAGGGGCAAATACACTGGCAAAAGTGCTGAATGGGTAGGACAAGCCAGTGCTGGAGAGAATTTGATGTGTTGTGTAACAGCAAGGGCTGCCATGGGAGAAGGTGCTGGAGGATAGTACTGGGTGAGGTAGGAGGAAGGAGAGATGGCCCGAGGAACTCTCAGAGAAGACCAGAAGCAGCCGGGGGAAATGCAGCTGGCAGGAGCCCCAAGATGTGATGGATGATTGTATGTTCATCCTCTGGTGGGCTACTTCCTACCTACACCCGGCATGCATCCTCTGGGCACAGGGTTCCTGCTCCACAGCCCACTGGACCTAGGTAGCCATTATATTCTCTACCTTCTTTCTACCAGCACGGTGGTGGAACACATGGCAGGTGAAGACAAACCCAAGCACAGTCAGCAGACATAAAACAAGGCCTATGTGTGTGATGAAGGACTAGTTGTGCCTCCTGGAGAGCCTGAGTCTCTCAAAGTTCCAGTACCGGAAATGTTGCCCGCACTTCAGAAATGAATGGTCGTTCCATGCCCACCCCGTCAGAGGTCCAAGAAAAGCAGCCTCACCAGCTGGTAACCAAGTCTCTGGGAAGTAGCAAATGGCAAGCCCCGTTCCAACCCCAATGGTGTCCGCTGAAAATGACACTACCATACAGTCCTCAGGCGCCTGGTAGAGGCAACAAACATTACTCTTGTGAAACTTGGTTCACCCCTTTGGAAAGGGAGAAAACAGCAGCACTACAGCTTCTCCCTAAGAGCCCAGAGAAGTGGCACCACCAGCTAGTGGAGTAGAGGAGTGTAGTGGAGAGCTATTAAAGAATCCTGTTAACGGAGCAACTGCTTCCAGGCTCTGAGGAGGGGATAGGCTTGGTATCCTTACTGAACCACGTTGCACATCAAAGTAATGACAAAGTTCATATGATTATAGACTAGTGATGGCCCGATAGCTGATAACCGATATCAGATATCGGTATTATCAGTACATTTGTCATTATCAGAGATCAGCACTAAAATATTGGCATATCGGTAATGGCTATTCTAATCTGAACCTTAAGTATTTTCTCCTCTGCTACACACTTACCATATTTACTGGTGTACAACATGCTCTTTTTTCCCAAAATAAAGGAAAAAATTTCTGGGATGCGCACTATACACGGAAAAACATGAGGAAGGGGGAGTGGTAGTCATTAATTTGTTTCATAATTACTAATAGGGCGCCATAAATTTTATGTGCAATTATATTTTTAAAAATGATTCCCTGGGGCTTCTTGCAAAAATCTTGGTGCACACTATACACGAGTGCGCGCTATACACACGTAAATACGGTAATTTCTTAACTCTTAACATTTGGATGCGGGAATGTGACAGAAAAGAATATTAATTTGAAATGTTGATGAGCCAACAAACTCTAGCTTAAAAAAATGGTAAGAATTTGAGATGGCCACGGCAATTTTGCTGGCAAAGACAATATTTTCTTCAGATACAAACTAATTAGGATGTACATGCCAATCATTATTTTTCACATCAGAGATGAAATTTTAATTTTTGGTAAAGCAGTTTTACGTCTGATGTACGTTTGTCAAAGTAAACAAAATGATCGTGACTAGTACCAACAAGCAAACAGCAAAATTGTGACCTAACAATAAATATTGTATAAAATTATTTAAAAAATGAAAGACCTGTGACTCAATGGTATTTGAGTATTGGTTTTGTGCTTAAATTGTAGTTTACTGGTACAAGTAGATTTCAGATAATGATGTTTTAGTTTTTACGTAAGAATTAAAAATACCAGAAGCAAGCCTGTTATACTAGCACTGCACAGCGACAAGTGTAGTAGTACGTTCAGTAATGTTACACAGGTCGGCAATTCTTCAGAGTTCATTATTTACAAATGCTGCCCGAAAAGCTTTTTTTTATGTTTACATGTGGTAATATTTAGTGGTAAAGGTTGGAACGTTGCAAAAGTTTAACCATATTTTAGAAAATTAAATATTTTCATTGATTTGCTGCCAAGATCATC
Source organism: Dryococelus australis (assembly GCA_029891345.1). Classification (NCBI taxonomy): domain Eukaryota; kingdom Metazoa; phylum Arthropoda; class Insecta; order Phasmatodea; family Phasmatidae; genus Dryococelus; species Dryococelus australis. Next base: position 78,845,397 of record CM056993.1, read on the forward strand.
ATCATAATGATAGTTCTTTTCGTTTAAATGTTTTAGTGCGAGTTGATTGAGTGAATCACCATTACCAAACTATAAAAACATACAATGGCACCAAAAAGCAATATTTGGTTGTATTTCACGGTGAAAGCCAGTGATAAAACGAAAGCTGTATGCCTCCATTGCTCTGACAAAGTACCCTACAACTCATCGCCTGATGAAGCTGGATTAACCACCAGCGAAATGTCGGGATTGTGCAACCGTATAGCAAATGTGTCGTCCTTCTTTGTGTGTGCCTATCGAAAAGTACTACTCCGTCAGTACTTGAATACATGTCCTTGTAAATCCCACTTAACAGCAAGTCTTTTTAGCTTAGTGGAAACCAAACTTTTCCTGGCAGCCTTTTTCTCTCATCCACTTAAGTGACAATTGTCTGCCTACAGTATGATAATTGAAAATATCGGTTTACAGGTACCAGATCAGTAAAATACTAAATATCAGAACCTGCATCGGTATTGGGTTCTTTTCAGTATCGGGCAATCACTATTACGGACACAAAATATTTTTTAAGGGGCTGATTTCAGATTGGTACAATTAATCATGAAGGATCTATAGCTTATACCTGTTTGGGTAAAACCATATTTCTTGTACTGAGCAATTACCTGCATCATGACAGGCTCCAGAGACAGCAGTCTGCCTTCCACTCGCTGGTAGGCAATGGAGCATCCAAGCAGGAGGATGCGTGGGTTGATCAGGGTAGTGTTCATGGCACGGTGAGCCACGTTCTTGGTGCACACCACGCCGTTCACCACAGAGCACTCACTACGACTGCCACCAGGAACCTTCTTGAAACGCACGTAACTGTAGCAGAATACCATAATGTTGTTTCTCCTTGTTCGTATGTCCTAGGCATGGATACCACCTTTCCACTTTGTCAGATCGTGTAAGATGTGAGCTGGAAGGTAACCAATGGTGACCAGGTCCCCAACCTTGGCCAGCAGTAGACTGATAGTGTGATTAGAGTGGTTGGTGACCAAAACTTGTTACCCCTGCACCAGCTCAGCAAAGTGGCATGTGCAGAAGAAACTGAGAGGTTTAAGCAGCTTTTAACATTGGGGTCTTGAGAGCCAATGTGGATGAAGTGAGGTGAGAATAGAGCAGGACTAGAGAATCACGAGACCCCTAGAAAACCAGCAAACTAGCAGCATTATCCTGCACAATTCCCAAGTGTGAAGCTCCAGGAATGACCCTACTGGGAATCAAACTCAGTTTATTTTGATGAGAGGTGAACACTCTTGCCACTGATCTACTATATGGCCCCCATGTGCTGATGATTAGGATGACCTGGTGCCCAAGAGTGAGGCAGTGATGCTACGGATTCCCCCAAATATCTATAAATCCTCCTGTTTACTGCTTACTCATGGCTCTCCTAAGTACCACATTTACTTGAAATAAACACCCCTATTTAAAAAAAAAAATTACCACCTTGGCAATTAGGTAGACATTACTTTTCAACTTAGAATGTTTTGCCTTCCAGTGAGGCATGAAGTAGCTTGGCGTGGCTGTGCCAGGCAATTAATAACACGAGTGGAAGCCATCAGTCAATGGGTTACTGTTTGAGCAAGACACAAATACATTAGAGGCACATAAAGCAGCCCATACACTGACTGTTGGAAAGCTCAATATTTAACCTAGGTAAGTTAAAGTCAAAGCACGTACTAAACCACGAGCATAGGCCCGAAAGAATTTCCACTCTATTAGATACAATGGTACACAAACTTGGTTGGCACACAATATCACAAGCTAAGAATATAAACAAAGTAACCCGTAGACATAGTCCCTGAGTGTATTACACCAACCCATAATACTTACAAGAAATAGAAGGTACACCAACCCATAATACTTACAAGAAATAGAAGGTACATCAACAGATATGCCATACTCCACTGCAAAGGATTTCATCAAGAGTGTATGGCATCCGTGGAGGGCTACCCCTGCCACTTCTCACTAGACATTAGACTTCCCTGCATCCAATTGAGCTATAAACTGGCACGTGCTGGGCTAAGAATCGATTACATGGTCAATGTGGTTTTCGTTAGTGTGAAACCAAACACGCTGGTGGGCAGTTACTTAATTAGTTTAGCTTATGTTTTGTGCCAATCACCCTCGCTGGACACATCCATTGGCGACTGGGGACAAAAGTGTCTACTACTACTGCGGTAACCAGCTTTCGCGAAGGTGCAAAATTTCCCACAGTGGGAATGACAACCGGTGAGACTGGTTGGCAAGACGTATTGGTTGTACCAGTCTTACTCAAGAGTGCTTCGGCCGAAGATGGTGAGCTGGTGCTGACAACGCTGGCAGTGGGCTACAAGACTTTGATACCTTGTTGGCCAACATGGTACCATTGATTTCAGGTGGTTGACTCCGGGCTCCAGAACCTGGGGTTAGTTATCTTGTACCTTACCTTGGTACGCTATATTAACCCTTGTACAATGGGGTGGTATTCCCTAAGAATGCGTACATGAGGCGGGAAATAAATATATGAGTACACAGGAGATGTAGGCCTCTCTAACAGATGGGTTAGTGCAGTGCTATCTCGGCCAGTTTGCCTATTAAGAGTAGGAGGGGCTTGTACACACACTCGCTTGGCAATGATACAAGCTGTCCTTTGCTCCTCCCTCTGTTGGCCGTGATAGTTACTGTGCACCATGAACACAAGACAGTGCCCTATTTTAGTGTACTTCTAGTAGTGGCTGCTGGCACGAGCTCAGTGCTCCAAAAAGCCCCCCACCACTGGCGGGCGAACTAGAAGCATTGAGCCGTATGGACTGCCTTTCTGCCACTACTGGGTGCAGGTTGCAACAAGGGATAGGCCGTAGCTCTCGAACAAATACCCCCGCCAGTACCCAGGTGCTCTGGATAGGGTACAACTCAAGAGTACTATCTCTCCCTGGTTGGACGTGTTGCTAGTGGTGGTGGCTCTACCGTTCTATCCCCAGAGGTCTAGAACAGGTGGCAGTCGAATGGTGTGTGAGTTTACACATGCGGATTCCTGATGGGGATCCGCAGTTCTACTCTATGTCATACTGGTATACTCAAACTCAGTCTCGGTTGACAGTGCACAGCAACTATTATTCCTAATGGTCAATGTAATATACCTCTAGAATAAATACCCTTGCTGAAGGAAAAAATCTGTATTTATTAAGAACGTAATAAATACAGTGATGCGTGCTATCTCCTAACCAAGCAAAGGTGAGCATGGAAGTAACCTATGCTTAAGAGGCGTAGGTGACCTACTTCTAGCTACCCAAGATGAATAGTGGCGTTGACGGCTATCAAAACAACTCTGTCTCAGCTAACTATATCAAGGGACACCTAGAAGAGACAAATATATAAAAAGGGGACCACTACTTTAATATTAATTGGTGTAATTACCCTTAACAGCAAGTAGAGGCAGCTGCTGGTCCAGTAGGAACAGCAGTGGAATGTGTGGTGTGAAGAAGAAGCAGCAGCAGCTTCTGGTAAATGGTGGTGGTTGTCAACAATGAAGCCTCGTAACTGGTGGCTGCAGAAGAGAGTCTGGTGACGACAAAAGGAGCAGCCTCTGGTGGCAGCTGATGACTGTTGAGCAGTTTGATGGTCCCAGCATACGAAGTGAAGGAGCGAGCTACTGAACAAGGAAGAATAACTGGCGAGCCCAGTCATGCACTGACTTTTATAGTCCGAAGGACAAGTGCAGCGCCAGGCCGTGGTGGGAGGTGTGACATCACCTCATAACGTCCCTCTCGTGCTAGGCCGGAGTGGGGGTAGCTACCCTCTGCCGGGCCGCTTAGTTTCGTACATAATCGGCAACGGTTGACAGTTTGTAGGCTCTTAGTGCAGGGGAGGGGAGGGCAGCAGCTTGCTGGCTTGTGCAACCTAATTTCCCATTTGTTTGGAACTGCTTGGAATTTGTGGTAATCCAAGACGTCCGTGTAATAAGTTGCCGGGGTTCGATTCCTCCTCGGGTGAAGTAGGAATACTTGAGTCAGATGAGTCATAATCATTGTAGTATAATACATGAGAGTGGCACACGTCAATACCATAACTTGGTAACCTATCTTTCCCATGCTACATATAAAAACTGACTAGGACTGTGTCCCTTAGCGGCATCCTCTTCAGGAGGAAGGTTGGTCTCTGCTCGGTGGATCTGGGAGAATCCAGAAACATGTCTTAGCCTCAATATAAATAACTGGTGTAGGTGTTCATGGTGGTACGGTGTGGGGCATAACACAGATCCCTCTCACTTTGTCCTGGAAATAAGATCACAGCGGAAGAATGTGCCAAAGTACAGACCCATCCACTTACTCCAGTGGGTACCAAATCTACTGTGGCCACTGGCCCAACGGCATATGGGTAAGTCTCATCAGAGAAGGTGAAGCCGAGTGAACACTGCAAAGGGAAAAGATATGTGCATGCAGCACTGGTCACTCATATCAGAGGTCTCACAAACATCCAATGATGTGTCCTTACTGCTGTTACCAAAGACACTGAATACCTAATGTTTGTGGGACAGCACATGTGCTGCCAGGCCATTCTGTTATCGCTTAGCTATAAACCGGTCCATGATGGGCTACAGACTAGCACGTATGAGGGAATTCACATGACCAGATATCTGCCGCACACTGTATTGTGACTCTTTGTTGAAGTCTGAACAATGAACCCATGCTTAAGTTACATTCTGTTCCCTAAGCAGAACTAATGTACAGCTAAGACATATAAGATACACTGCTTATCACCAGATGAACATTCCCCCCCCCCCAGCCTACCTATGCTATGTTTGTACCATATGGTCATTTCATCTGTTTCTGACCACATTTATACATATAAAAGCTAATCAGACAATAGAAATTTACTGATTTTGCAGGTGGCAGAAAGCACAGTCATAGGGCAACTTGGAAAGCCCAAATTTAATGTTGTATACCCACGTTGTAACCAGAAAGTCACCTGATTAATGGCTGACAAATGCATTTTCTGGTTGCTCAAATGATAAAAGGGTGGAGACTTGCCTTTTATTGCCATACATGCCCTGCCTACGCTAGCAAGACCTGCAATAAGCCCAACTGGGGTGGTTGTACATAAGCATACAGAGTGATTATAGAGAAAACTGTACTACGAATGCTGAATACAGGACACACTAACCTTCTAGCATATGCCCATATATCCCTTGTGGAGCATCACAAGAGTGGGTTCAAGTGAATACCAAGGCAAATAGCCTGGAACAACATGCGTAACTAGTGTTGCACTCCATTAACATAATTGTGCCGTGTCTCCATCTCACTTGTGCAAGACACCTGTCCTCTATTTGTACTGCGAAATTAGAGCTGGGCAGGTCATGTCGTGAAACCTGCCTGGAATGCACCAGAGGGCACAACAATGTACAAGCCAGACAGAGGATGCTGTCCACATTACCTACTACCTTTTACTGTGTTGCATGGCACACTACTGCGCATCACGGATGCATAATCTACTTGACAACTTCGCCCCATCACTAAGCGCTGAGAGCATTTCGGGCAAGTCTAAAGTGGCAGCCAATTATTTCAGTGGCTACAGGGTTGTCTACACACATTGGGAAACTACAGACACGCAGACAATTAACGTGTTTAATTATGGAATTGTACTGGCCAATCATATTCTAGCATGCAGTCGCCACCCCTACAAACGAAGATTGTTACCCACCAAGTCACGGACACACCAGAGCAGAGAAAGACGTTAACAGCCACACCGCAGGATGGCACCATCCCTGTATCCAGTGAGGTCATAGCCGGAGCCTCGAGAGGAGGTGGTAAATATGTCATCAGCCTGCATTCAGAGCGATAAGAAATGTGCGGCGGCGCCTACTCCCCTGAGATACTCTACCCCTGGGATGGAAGGTTACCAACCTCTGAACCCCTGTGACAGTCATGAAGTTGAGATTTCGACTATATAAGGTGAGCCCAAAATGTTCTTGGGAGCGTTCTTTGGCCCACCGACCGCAACGGTTAGGGGGCTCTCATGGGTCTGCACAAGACCTCCTTATGCAAGCTTGAAAAATGCCCTTTCCATCCTACGCAGCTTGAACAAGGCTTTCAACTCCACCTCCAGCAGCCGGCAGACGGCTCTCCAACACCTATCCCACAACCCACAGAGAAAACCCTCAGAGGGAAGATCCAAACGTAACCTTGACACCTACCCGGTTAGACTTACAGGAACGATGGACGAGGATTTTGTCCGCCAGACCTAAAGAGAGGTAGTTTAGTTTAGATAGACGGTATTAGGTGAGGGGTGTTGGCGATTAACATACACAGTTGTCCTGGTTACTGCTGGAGATGCAGTTCGGGATTACAACCGAAGCAGGCTCAACTGCTTAGTGACTTGAGTTCGGCGGCGTGGTCCCGTTCCGCTGGCCTTTCCTTCGTAGGAGGAGCGAGTGCACTCAAGTGTCTGGTGGCAAGGAACGCTGCATTTCGTTCCCTACGTTTTCGGCCATGCTTATGGCCGTATGGCATCGAATCTCTGCTCGAAGTATACTGGGTACACCCTGATACAAACAAACTAAACAAAATTTACAGTGTTAGTTCGGTTTTGGCTTGCTGACCAGGCTCTGTAAAGTCTCCACTGATCCCCCACGCTATATGGGATGATAAGAGACTGGGAGCTGTTTGGGTCACCAATGCCGCCACTGGATGTGCATTCACACAGGAATGGGCAGCAGGTCTCAAGCTACGAGATATCCCAGCACTAGCAATGCTGTGGGATAAGGCAATAACTCGAGACTGTCGCTCCTCCCTGGGTGAAGGTGTAAATAGTGGTTGTGGCTCCTCTGTTCCTCTACGCCAGCACTGTACCAGTGCTGTGACAGTTGGAAAGAAACAGATGGCCGTCTAATAGGTGTGTAAGAAAATATGACGGAGCCCTTAAGGGCAACCATAGTTAAAGTTAATTCGTTTATTATAAATTACCCGGTTCTTGTCAAGGGTGTACGAGGCAACCTGTATCTAGCAGGCAAACAACTACAACATCTATTCAAAAAAGATTAGAACTCATCGCCTAAAGCACCTCTTCCAACTCTACAGGCATGTAGCATACCCTACAGGCAATGGGAACTTCTGTTTTTTTCCTTCTCACCTGGAGAAAATGCAACCCGGCAGGCACGCCGCCCCCCTTACACCGCGCTTCACGCCAACCAGCTGCCCAGACCTCATGCAAGGGCGAGCACACCAAACGAGGCAGAAAGCAAGAATAGCTGATGTACCGGAGGAATTCACGCCTCCCCCGCACCGGCAGCCAACAAGCTACCACTATATAAGTCCGGCCGCTGCCGGTCTTGGGAGTTTTGTAACTTTAGCAACCTCCCAAAGCACTGCCAGTGCTCGGGATCTTCGGAGAAGTTATCAAACCATCAAGTACACCCTCGCGGCTACTTACTAGGTACGTAGACAACCAGTCAATCCGACAACATACGAACACGAACATTTTCTTTTAACTTCACTTTGTCACCTCTAGACACCATTATTTAGCATTTAAACTTTAACTCTATATTTTTCGTCTAGAACAACTATTTCCCTTTTACTTAGAACCTACACCTGGAACCACACAGTTACCTTCATATATCCTCGACTTAATAGGAGGTAGCAGAGGTCACGTGTTTATTGAGATCAAAATAAACACACATTGCTCTCTACCTTTCTGTTTTTTTTCCAGAGTATTACTTTGTATCCAGAGTTGAAGATTAGATTATGCTGTGCACTGTCGACGGATACCGGAAATTTTATTAAACCGAATACAGACATACACATTAGATGACTGCCTGTTTCTTCCCAACTACACATTAGCACTGCCAGTGCTTGTGAGGGAGAAACCGTGATGCCACAACCACTAGCAACACCTTCAACACCAAGAGGCACGACAGACTCAGGTTGCTTCTTAACATCCGCACTGAATAGTGTGCGGTGACTGGCCTGCAGTGTTGCAGGTCATCCTAGTGCAAACACACAACCAGGAGAGGATTGGCAGTCCAAACGGCTCCACGTCCCTTTCAGCCCACCTTCGGTGAGGGATCAGTGGGGACTCTTATCGAGCTCGAGCCGGCAAGTCATTCTTGGGTTACGCTGTTAGTATTTCTGTCTCAGTGCACTGCATGAACAATAGAGCTGTTACCCTGTGCCTCACGAGAGGAGAAGTGGCAGAAAACGCAGGGAGCATCACCTGGTCCACCCTACTCTCAGGCTGAGGATAGCATTACCCCATCCTACAAGGATAGACAGGTGGAACGGGACTGTGCCGCTGAACTCAGAAGACGAGCAGTCGCGCCTGCTCCGGTTGTGTTCATTAACTTTCCACCGTGTGTCCGCATCCACACCAAGTGTCACCCAATTGTAACCAAGCTTCTGACCGGTACTGAAGTGTGCCTAGGCTGGGAAAACCATATCTTCTGGTCTAAAGAAGCTTGTCTGTGGTACATCCATTCCGGCATCAACATAACTCGTCCCACCTAAGGGCATATATACCTAGAATACACAACTAGAAGTAAGAGTGTACAAGAATTAGCCAACACCCCTCATTACTTTCCCAGCTACTTAAGACGCTTTTCGTCTAGCGGATAAAATCCTCGACTAATGTGTCCAGTCAGTCCAATCAGATACGCGTCAAGAGATTTTCTGGCGCCCAACATGGGGCGTCAGACGAATAACTGTGCACACTGAAAGGCACGAATTAGATCAACCATAACCCGAGAGCTAAGGGTAAACACGATCAGACAAGCGGACTTTGGGGAGTCCTTGAAACATCCTGTGGCACCCTTAACCACAACTATGTCAGATGCAGAGATCCATGCCGTCGCCGGCGAGAACTCTGACACAGAACCCGACATATCTATGTACAGTGTAGCCATGCCGACTGCCGAGGCCATGGCATACTAAGGGTAGAGTGCACTTACTGCACAAAACTTTTCCATTATGCCTGCATAGGCTGGCCTGAAGATACCAGAGTTACAGACGGGTTAGAATACAGCTGCACAGAATGCAGTCAACAGACAACAAGATTTTTGTAACGAAGTTACGTGTCCTAGGCAGGGCATAAACAGCATCAGGTGCACGACGTGCAGTGAGCCCTATCACCACCTATGCATAGGGTGGCCCGACGAACATGTCTCTATGCCCGGGATAGCTTACCAGTGTGAGAGATGTCGAAGGAAACACATCTCACACTCCCGCAGGTCCAGGCCGTCCCAGATATATATCCAACCTGGAACGGCACCTAATGACATACAAATAACTGATTTTGCAAGTTGCCCATACGAAGACCCCGTCGTATTCATGCAGGAATGCGAGAAGGAATTTAAAGAAACTATCCTACCACTGAAACAATGGGTTGACCGGGCTCAACTAAATTTAAAGGGCCTCGCCCTCACACGGTGGGAAAGGTATGTAGAATTTTTAACGGTCTGGAAAAAGTTCAGTAACCGTATAGCAGCTGAGTTCATGGTAGAGGAGGTGTTGGCTACGCTAACCACACAGCTATATAAGCAGACCCAGGTACTTGACGAAGAAACAGTAATCTTCCTACGAAGAAAAGAACAAATGTTTCGACGGGTACTCCCATGAGTGAATGAAGCTACCACTTTTCGCTCAATCAGCCAAATGTTACCACCAAATCTCCAGAACGTACTACTGACAGCAAGACCCATGACCTTGGATGAATTAGACGATCGAGCTCGAGAAGCCGAGCAAAATTTTGCCGCCCAGGCGAGCCTCGAAAAACCAATCTCCACCAAGACACCTGGGTACGAACGCCACCTGTTGTGCCACCTAAAGGCGTACCAACCACAACCCCTTGTATGGCCTTCGTACCCAAATGCTGGTTCTGCCCGGAGAATCATTGGAACAAGGACTGTCTGCGGAAGATGGAAGGAGCTGTAGTTCCACCAAACCTTGTTGGCACCAAGCCGACGAATAACCCACATCAACCCGCTGGAAAACCAACTCCCGAAACCAATCCGGGAAACATCGATGCCAGGGTACAAAAGGGGCCACCTCCCCCGGTGTACAAGAGCCCATCCTCCAGGGATTAAGTGAGGAAACACTGGTTCCTGTAGCCCCACACATAGAGGTGGAGGTGAACAACGACAGGGCACTAGCCTTACTTGACTCTGCAGCTACCGGAATTTCATTAGACGAAACTTGCTTACATCAAAACAGCTCACCGAACTCCGACCACAAAACAAAGTGGTAAGAATGGCGCAATCTGATGCCACCCTGGAAGTAACTGGCAAAATTACATTGACTATGATAAGTAAAAACATTCTAACACCAACCGAATTCCTTGTTTCACCAACCATGGCCGAATCCGTAATACTGGGGTGTCCTTGGCTTATCTGCCATCAATGTATTCCCGATCACAGACAACATAAGGCCTACTTGGGAGAAACCAACCATATTACTGTAAACTGGGATCAAAACCCAGACGATATCCAACCAATGTCCACTGACCCAATGAGCAGTAATCATGAACTCAAAGAACCAGAGTTCCGCCAATTTAAAGTCATACTAGATGAGCATGCAGTCGGCATCGATACACATGATGACGTAGATAGAAAAAATGTTTATTTTTGCAGACAGGTAGGTGGGACCCTTAAGCTTAAACGGCTTGACTGCTGTAGCTGCGCGTGTTCTGTTAGCTCTGGTTGCCCGGCCGGTGACGCCAAACATACGAGACGTGGAGTGGCTGCGGCGGCTGGCTGACAATCTTGATTCTCTCTCTCTCTTTCGGGTGGGCCTACTTCTCTGCCCTTCACCCTGATGATGCGGTTTTGCTGATGCAGTGAGTGTGTGTATTCCCCCCATGTTGTAAATATTACTGGGTTAGAAATCTGCGTGTCGGGTCTCCCACCAGCTACACTTCATATGCGTGCCATTGACGAAAATCAGCATATTGCTGGCGGATATTACAAGGAAATCGTACATAAAAAACTGAAAGAAAAATTTTATAAAACAATGGCATGTCAAAACGAGGGGATTAAAAATGATGAGACTTAAAAAGTATGTACAAGCCTTACTCGTGGAAGGCAGGGAAAAGCCACTACTATCCTGGTGCTTGCTGCACCGAGTTAAGAAAGAAAAAAGGAAAATCTTTCTAGGGAACCTTTGTGTCTGTCAGCAAGCTAAATAGATATGTGCGACAGATTGCGAGGTGGACAACCACAGGCCCTTCAATACCTGGGTTGACCAAATAAACAAATACAAAGCGAGTACACTACATGCATGACTATTGTGGCAAATTGTGCGCACGTTGGTCACTTAAAACAATATACATAAACACTAAAATATGGAATTTAAAAATATCTTGCACCGAGTTTGGGGAGCTTTGACGCTCAGAGTCTTTGATTTTTATACTGAGTAGGTACATAAGATTTTGCAAACAAAAGCATAATATAAAAATACCCTCTTACAAAACAGCATTCTTCATGTAAGCGATCTTCACAAGTACACCACTGTAAAAATGTATTGTGACATTTATAGGTTTATCTACACATCAAGTCAGATTTAAGTAATGAATATTAACAAAATACAAAAAGCTGAACTGTCATTGTTATGTGGAAGTCTCTGTCTTCAACTTAATCACTGGCACTGTGGTGAGCGTCTTCATACGATACACTTATGGTAGCCATTACTGTCACTGTGGTGAGCGTCTATTTGTAATACTACCTACTGTCGGCAACTAAAAACACTGGAACCTCGAGGTGTAAAATGTCTACAAAAAGTTACTGACGTATAGCTTTTTCTGGCACATAGTTGAGCGACTAATTACGGATGTATTTACCACGTTGGATCTTTATACTGACGCGTGACCAGCTAGGTTAATAGTCACGACAGTTAAGGATTCTGTCCGCTAGACCAAAAGCGGGGTGATTGTGTTAGATAGGCGACGAGAGGCGAGGAGTGTCGGCTAGTACTCACTTACTCCTACTTCTTGGGTGCCGTGTTGGTGGTGAACTTGGTCCAGTCATAACGAGCCTGGCCCACACCATGGCTGTGGTTCCACAGGTGATATTCGTTTGTCCAGAAGTGGATGTTATCCTAACCAAACCTCACTTCCGTACCGGTCAACAATCCTCTTACCATAGGATGGCATGATGGGTGAACGTGTATGCTTGGAGAAACAAATAATATCGAAACCAGAGCAGTCGATACTGACTCGTGCCCGAGTTGGGCGGCGTGGCTCGGTTCCGCCTATCTTTTCAGTGTAGACTGAGAAAGTGCACTCAACGGTCTGGGGCAAGAAGTGCTGCATGTCGCTCCCTATGCCTGCAGCCGTGCCTTTGGCTGAAAGGCATTAAGTCATCCACTCACAGGTTACTAGGTACACCTTGACTCAAATACTGAACACAAGTTATAGTGTAAGTCCGGTTTTGGCTTGCTGAACAGGCTCTGTAAAGTATCTACTGATCCCCCACGCTATGTGGGCTGATCAGAGACGTGGTGCTGTTAATGTCACCAATGCCGCCACTGCATGTGCGTCCACACAGGAATGGCTGGCAGATCTCAAGTCACTGTATATCCCAGCACAGGAAGCAGTGCTGTGGGATAAGGCAATAACTTGAGACTGTCGCCCCTCTCTGGGAGATGGTGTTGCTAGTAGTCACGGCTCCTTTGTTCCTCCCCATCGGCACTGGAAGCAATGCTGTGGTAGATTGGGAAGCAACAGATGGCCGTCTAATGGGTGTGTGAAAATATGACAGATCCCTAAAGGGCGCCCGGGTCTGAAGTTAATTTGGTAGTTATAAATTCCCCGGTTCTGTCAAAGATGTACGTAGCAACCTGTATCTAGCGGGTAAACAGACAGATACTCTAATAAATTGGAACATGCTGCTTCTACGTCTAATATAATACCATTACGACTTATTGCCTAGAACACCTCTTCCATCTCTACAGACGTGAGCAACATGTTGCCTTCTCTACACGCAATGGGAACTTACAAGCAATTACTTCTCACCTGGAAGATATGCAACCTGGCAGGAACGCCGACCGCTCTACCCCACGTTCGAAGCCTACAAGCCGCATAGAACTCGGGCAAGGCTGAGCGACTATGACGAGGCACGAAGCAGAATCGCTGACAGGAGGCTTCTCATGCCACCCAGGGCCGGAGGACGTCACGCCTCCCCTGCACCTCACGCAGGCAGCCAACAAGCTTCCACAATATGTCTGGCAGCTGCCCAGCTCGGGAGTCATTCTTTTGCATCTCTAACAACCTCCCACAGCACCATTAGTACTCAGGATCTTCTGAGAAGTTTGTTACCTTACAAGTACGCCCCGCGGCTACTTATTATGTATGTCGACAACCAGTCAACCCCACGACATACGAACATGAACATTTTCTTTTAACTTCACTTTGTCTCCTCTAGACACCTTTTATTTGCAATTTAACTTTAACTCATTTAGTTTCATTGAGAACCAGGTCATCTACACCTGGAACCACCCAGTTACCTTCAGCTATCCTTGGCTTGGTAGGAGGTAGCACAGGTCACGTGTTTATTGAACTTTAAAAAAAAACGCATTGATCTCTACCTTTCTGCTTTTATTTCCAGGCCCAACGATACGCACCGCGGAACGACGAATGGACCAGCAGCGGGCAACCTGATACACAGTGGAAGATCTGGGTTCCACAGCAACTACGAGTGGATATATGCAGGCACCATTACGACCATCCTCAAGCTGGTCACCTGGGTACGAGGGAAACCCTATTGGAAATTAAAACCAGTTACAATTGGAACGGAATAAGCCGCAATGTCCAGCAATACGTTAGCAACTGTCACATACTGCTGCTGCAAAGCCTACCCGGTTCCCTCTCCCACTGCAAAACCACAGAGACCCAAGATGGCCAGGACCCACATCGCCGTCGATCTGATGGGACCGTATCCACGTAGCACAGAAGGAAATCGCTACCTTCTCGTAGTGACAGATCAATTTTCATTGTTGGTAGAGGCATTTCTTCTACCCAGCCAAGAAACCAGCCCAATCATGCGTAAAATGGAAGCAGAGATTTTCGCACGATGGGGCAATCCGAAAGCCATACTGAAGGACAATGGCACCCAGTTTACTAGCCAGGAATGGCAAACCGCCTGTCAAGAGTGGGGAGTAGAAACCTGGACTACTACTCCCTACCATCCACAAGCCAACCACACTGAACAGAGGACCCAGGAGATCAAGAAGTGCCTTCGTATCAGTGTGGGTAATGACCACAGACATTGGGATAAGCACTTCCCCACTATATTGTTTGCCCTTCCACCCTTGCACTGACCAGCCGACTGGCAGTGGGAAAGCGAGCCCACTGATATGCCTCAACCCGAGAACATCCGGCTAGCAGCACTAGCACATACCACGCACGCCCAGAGAGCTCAGAATACTTATATTTTGAAGAAATATCCCCAACCTAAGACCGAGGTTACAGAATTCAACTTGGGGGAAGCCGTCCTCCTGCAAAGTCACCCACTCAGCAAAGCCAGCAACCAATTTTGCGCTGGCCTCGCTGACATATGGGAAGGACGTACCATATAGTAAATAAGCGAGACGTTTACAAGGATATACGCGGACGGATTTGTAAGGCTACCAGAGGTCAGACAAGACCACACACAGGGGACATGCCAATGATAGGGGACAACGATGCTGAAGGGGAGACACCTGGCCAATAGGAGGATGAAGACGAACATCCGCCCAAAAGGGTAGAACCTGATACAGAACCAGAATCTTCAACGAGACCCGAACCAACGCCCATCATGGTTGACAGGGTGCCTAGTTACATCGCACCATGGAAACCTGATGTAGAACAACGTCAAGGTGCATTATCCATGAGATCAATGCCCTCGACGCCACGCAGCTACGCCGATAAGATAGCAGCCAAAAAATGAGATCCAGCTGCTCTGAGTTATCCTGTCGGAGTCCCTGCAACAGAGAACACAGTCAAACACTCCAGCGATCAAGCCGCATCAGTGAGCAATTGGAAGTACCTTCCATGAGAGAGAGGGGTAGGAATCACACAGGCGCATATCTCTCTGACTGGTACAACTACGGAACCGGAAGTTGAAGCCATCCCAACTTCAGAAATGTCGTCCCCAGACGAAGAAGTACAGGATGCCACTAGACTACCGGAACCAGGTCGTACAGCTCAAACGAGAGTGCTCCGCATCAACCATCTGCCATGCAGGTAGACCCGCTTATTGGGACGTCAAGCTGCCACGCCGGAAGTGCTCCGCCACAAGATCCTGTCACGTAGAAACTCCCGCTAGCTTGGACGTTGGGCTCGGACAAGAGTGCTCCGTCCCAGCCTCCTGTTACACAGGAAACTCTGCTACCTGGGACGTCGAGCTGCAACAGACGTACTATGTTACCAGGTCCTGCAACGCAGGAAAACCAGCAGACCTGGATGTCGAACTGCCACATTGGAAGTGCTCCGCCCCGCCATCTTGCTACGTGAGAGGCACATCATCTGCAGTGGTGGTCAATGTGAATCTTCCTTCCACTACCTCGCCCCAGAACCTGGCCACCAAGACCATCGATACTGCCCATGACCTGGTACCACGATGAGCTTTGCTGCCCGCATTCGGTGTGGAGATTTTACTCCCCTGCACTGCTCCGTCAGAGAAACATACTGCCCTTCGGGTAGGAACCCGTGCAGTCAGGGAGGAAGGGTTGACCCTCGCACTGCCTCAACGTCCCTTGAACGAGTGCCCTCCCACTTTGTTGCGGCAGAAGCAGACGCCACGATGCCCCAGGCTGCTCCACGATGCCTGATGTACCTACGTACTGACAAGGCCATCCAAAGGCCTGGCCGGTACCGGGAATTGCAATGGAGACCTACAACCAGGTATATGTGGCCGTACCCTCTGCACACTGCCTTTTGTCCAAACGAGTGGCCCTTTGAAAGTGAAAACAAAGATTGTTAATAAGTGCGCAAAATTTAAAAACAGTGTAGTAGTCATAAACCACTACTATGTGCATGTGTCAAAAGGACTCTTATAGACCAGTCACATGCACCATATTTAATTTAGTCGCAAGCCAAAGGACAGTGACATAAGCAGAACAATACAATTAGGCTAAAAGTATCCAGTACAGTTCCAGTGTAAAGAACCAACGAGGTAAATAAACTAAAAATTAGTCACTCAAATATGTGATAGATAACTTTTTATAAACAACTGTAAAATGGTGTACCTCAGTAACTTTTGGATAGAAATTTTACACCTCATGGTTCAACTGTTTCAGTGGCCGACAGCCCACTTAAGTACATAGCATTATGAATAGATGCTCTCCACAGTGACAGTAATGGCTACTATAATTAAATCACGTAAAGACGCTCACCACAGTGCCAGTGATTAAGAGACTTTGACATCACAAAGACATTTAGAATTTTTATATTTTTATAAAAATCATATGTAAATCTGACTTGATGTGTAGGTAAACCTAAATATTTCACTATACGTTTTGAAAGAGTTTATGTGTAGATCGCTTACACGAAGAATGCAATAGTGTAAGAATGTGTTTTCAGCATGGACAAAAGTAAACATTCCTTAGGAACTTACCTTGAACATTACAATGAAGATACACAGTGTACCTACTAGAGGTTAGACATATGATGTAAGATGGACTCCCACAAGGGATAGCTACGATAGTTTCTTTTTTTTTTTTATGTTTTTAAGCACTAAATCTGAATTGATGAGTGGGCACACTTTTTAACTTCCATTTTAAATGTTTGTGTATTGTATCCAGTGACCAACGTGAGAACAATATGCCACGCTAATCATGCATGTCGTGTACTCGCTTTGTATTCGTTTAGTCGGTCAACCCAGGTATTGAAGGGCATGTGGTTGGCCACTTCGCAATCTGTGACATACAAATATTTAGCTTGCTGACAGACACACAGCTCCCCTGGAAAGATTTTCCTTTTTTCTATCTTAACTCACTGCAGAAAGCTCCAAGATAGTAGTGGCATTTCCCTGCCTTCCGCAAGTAAGGCTTGTACATATTATAATTATTCTTACTGCAAACCCCTCTTTTTGATGTGCTATTGTTATACAATTTTTCTTTCAGGTTTTTATGTACAATTCCCTTATAATATCCACCAGCACTATGCTGATTTTTGTCAATGGCACGCACATGAAATGTAGGCTGCTGGGACACCCGACACACGCAGCTTCCTAACCCAATAATATTTGCACACGAGGGAATACACAGACTCTGCGAATCAGCAAAGCTCTATAACCAGGGCGAGGGGCAGAGAACGTCCGCCCGCAAGAGAGAGAAAGAATCAAAGTTGCCGGCTGACACCACTCCACGTCTCACACGTTTCGGTTCACTGGCCAGCCGCCCAGAAGTGCACAGAACACGCGCTGCTACAGCGGTCCAGCATCCCAACATTAAGGATCCCATCTACCTGTCAACGAAAAAAAATTTTTTCCGTGCTACATAACTCACACATCTACCAATGTCTACCCAGACCTTCTAGAGACCTTCTAGACCTTCCAGAGAGGAGACCTACGCCTGGGGTCTGAATTGATGTGTGCCGCTTATACATCTAATCTAATACAATTACGACTCATTGCCTACAGTACCTCTTCCACCACAACAGACGTGAGCAACACGCTTTCTATCCTACAAGCAGCAGGAACTATGAGCAATTCCTTCACACCTGGAGGATAGGCAACCCGGCAGGCATGCCACCACCCCCCATACATGCACTGAGAGCCTACAAGCTGCCCATACCTTGGGCGAGGCCGAGCATCTCCGACGAGGCACGAAGCAGAATCGCTGACCAGAGTATTCCCCCAAAAAAAAAAAACCAGTGCAGGAAGACATCACGCCTCCCCGCGCCGGTAGCCCACAAGCTTCCACTATATAAGTCCGGATGCTGCTGAGCTCAGGAGTCATTCTTTCACATCTCTAGCAACCTCCCACTGCACTATACAAGTGCTCGGGATCTTCAGAGAAGTTCGTTACTTTCAAGCACGCTCCCACGGCTACTTACTACATAGTCAATAACCAGCGAAAACTACCACATATATTTCAACTTCACTTTGTCTCCTCAAGACACCTTTTTCTTAGCAGTTTAACTTTAATTTGCATTTGTTTTCAACCAGCTTTTCCCTTTTCCCTTAGAACCAGATCGCCTACACCTGGAACCACAGTTACTTTCAGATATCCACGACTTGGTACGATGCAGCACAGGTCACGTGTTTATTGAACCTTCAATAAACACTCATTGTTCTCTACCTTTCCGTCATTCATTTCCAGGGTATTTATTTGCATCAACAGATGAGGATAGGACACGCTGTATACGACCGACAGGTACCGGAAGTTTTGGTAAACCGAGTTAGCCTGACTGTGGAGTTCTTTCCAGGTGTCCAAATGTCAGTAGACATATAGTACATATTAGATGGCTACCTGTTTCTTCCAAGTTACACATCAGCATTAAGTCAGTGCTCGTGGGGGAGAAACAGCGATGCCACAACCGCTAGAAACACCTTCACACCAGGATAAGCAACAGACTCAGGTTGCTTCTCACCATCCGCAATAAGTCAGTGCGCAGTGACCATAGCCTGAGGTCTTGCCATGCATCATAGTGCAAACGCACAACCAGTACAGGCTTGGTGGCCCACACGGCTCCACGTCCCTGATCAGCCCACAACACAACTGTGGGGGATCAGTGGGGACTCTTTGTCGAGCTCGTGGTGGCAAGTCACTATTGGGATACACTATTAATCTTCCTGTCCAAGTACATCGCGTAGAATATAGAACTGTTTTCCCTATGCCTCACAGGAGGAGGAGTGGTGGAAAATGCAGGGAACAATATTTACCTCACTCTACTCTCAAGCTGTGGACAGTATTACCCCGACCTACACAGGCGAGGCAGGTGGAACGGGACCACGCTGTCGAACTTAGACGACAAACAGTCGCGCCTGCTCCGGTCCTGGTATTTGACTACCCAACCGTGTATCCGCATACATCCTACATGTCACCCGGTTGTCAGAGGACTCTAAACTGGTACTGAAGTGTGCTTAGGCTGGGACAACCTTATTTTTTGGTCTAATGAAGCACACCTGTGAAACCTCAGCTCCGGCATAGACCGAATTCATCGTGCCTAAGCCAAACCTACTCCGACTACAACCTCAAGAAGCAGGAGTGAGTAAGTACTAGCCAACACCCCTCGCCTCATGCCAACTATACAAACCAAACTACCCCGCTTTTGGTCTAGCTGACAAAATCCTTGACTATCACGCCAAGTCAGTCTAATCGGGCACTCAACAACTACATTAAATATGTAAATGTCTTTCATATCCACATTTTTTTCCCCTGTAATTTGCTATTTTTTTAATTCAAAGGATTTTTCAGGATTTGATCCAATGAGTCCAGGATTTTACAGGATTTTTATATACAGAAACCAGGATTTCAGCTTCAGGGATGATGGTAGCCCTGTGATAGTAAAATATTATACTTGGTGAGGTAGTCATTTCTCAATGCCTCATTCATTTTAATAAGTGTCTAAATTTAGATTGATTATTGTTCTCACTACTAACTACGCTACCTCCACAGAGTACAGACGAGTGCGCTGAACCCTTTAGGTTTCCTGGAGCCTGTATAAGGCTTTAGTCTGAACAAGACATACTGGGACTCCTGAGGTGCATCCAGTACACACGAAAATACCTCTGGAAGCGCTCCAACACTAGCATGTCAATCTCACATTTCAACGCCTTGGAGTGACTGAGCAAGTCACTCCCCTGAGGGCTGAACCCCGACTGCTACCAGAGGAGCATGCACATCTATCCAGTTGGTACTTGGGAAGATCCTATTCAATAAGTGAATATTTTATTCATTAACCTATTCTTCTATCTATTGTAATTGCTTGAAATTAAGGGTACTGATGCCTAAAGGAGGTGGACAGCGGAGTCACATTAGCTGACTAGTCCAACAAGCTCTACAGCAAGATTTACCACGGACCAAGGCTACTTCTACAGTTGAATCCGCTAGTGAGGTTGTACCATACCTACCCCTACACGAGACAAGGTCTGCAACATCCTGTAGGGAAGTCCCCGCGATTTATGAACACCAACATACATATTTAGAACCTCTATTACGGATTTGTTGGTCGTGGACAGATTACGACCACGTAAGTTATCTAATCCCACTAACGCCGACTCCGGTATTGAGACCACCCTCACCTATATAGCCTAGTATATTTACACAACCTACCATATGTAGAATACGGACTGCTGCCGGGACAGTTCTTGATATTATCATTAGCCTAAACCCTATGTAAGCCCAGACTAGCCTCCCCCACTCTCGACTTCATACCTGTTTGTTCACCTACTAGGCCAGCCCTGTATAGTTGTCCAGGAAGGTAACAAGAGCCCTAGTAGTATGTTGTCCAGCACTACATTTCCATCACCTCCACTTCAATGGCATATTCATGTTCATTTCATTCTTGTTTAATTTGGACAGCTGGCATCCCGTACCTTGACGACCTTCGCTGTCAGCCAGGCCAAACTCCCTGGGAGGGAGCCAATCACGAACAAGCTCATCCTGAGGTTTTATTCCCCTCCACTTAATTGGAACCCTTCTATCAGGCGGTATCCAATTAGAAAACCCCAACGTGGGCAAAACCCTGACCCGCCAGGCAAGAACCCCTTCCAGACATACATCAACCGCCCGAAGGTCCACCTCAATTATACCCCGGAGGAAAATCAGCACTAATACCCACGTCCTCTATAGGTTAAAAACAATACCCGCCCAGAGAGTGGGGCCTAATGGTATGCAGCGAAAGCGTGCAGGCATTAGAAAAAGAGAGAAAGGGAGTGGGTCAACTGTATGGGATAGGCCCATCACAAAACAAGGTGTATTTGTGAAACTTGGATCTGCACAAAATTTATTTTAACCTAATGTAATTGTCTTTGGAAAAAGCATACTCTAATGTGAAACAACTCCTTCCATGAAAAACACCAGAATTATGAGTAGAATCTAAAAATACATAATGCTATCAACAAAGTAAAATTACACATCTTACTGATAAGCTTCAAAATGCTTAGGTATAAATCAAGAAAACTATTATCAAAATAATTGAAGTTACAATAGTGTCTTATGTATTTGTTTACTTACCAAAACTTTATTCCATGAAAAAAAAAAAAGTTCACACATGTGATGTAACATATTAGCATTTTAAGGAGGCAGAAAACAAATCATTGGATTACTAAATACACAGTACAGTAGAACTTCTCTATTATGACCCTTCACGGTTCCAGAGTATAGAGTCATAATAAATGGGGGGAGGGGGTCGTAACAAAAAATTTGGAAAATTTTGGGCTGATCTTGACCCACCCATAACCCCTATGCCACCAAACTTGCCATTTTTTACATGTAGTTCATTTTTAATTGTCTCTAGCGCATAAAAAATCACTTTTTAAATTAAATATAAATACATATTCATATTATAATAGCTGGACGTCACCAATTAATTTGATATCCAAGAAAGGAATATTGGACCACCCCTTGTCATACAAAAGAAGGCCTAAACACAGTATGACATGGCCATTGAAAGTGTGTGAAAAGATTAGACTATATATTATTAAAGGTCTATTATGCAGGTCTCGTGGGATATATATATATATATATATATATATATATATATATATATATATATATATATATATATATATATATATATATATATATATATATATATATGAAGCTTTAGTTGTGCTAGACAGTTTGCAATTTGTAGATTGTGTTTCAGGCAAATTGAATCGACAACCAAGCCAGGATGGATGGATAACCACAATTCGCGCTATGCAGATACTATGGTTAGAACTTAAAAGTAAAGGCAATGAGGCCCAGCAATGTTTACAGGAATACAAAAATTTAGTGCGGCCTACTTGAAATATTAACACAAATTTTTCATGAAAAAATTCTGATGTGGCATATACACACACATGGCCTAACTGGCCAAAATAAATTGCTCCCCATAAAAAATTATCACCTTCTGTTGGTATAGGGAGAGGAGGGTTGACAGAAGTAAGAAATGAGCGGCAGGGTTAAGGCAGAGACAGCGGTATGGTACAGGTACAGTAGACTAGACAAACAATTCTCAACAGGGCCTGCAACCCCTCACCCCCCCCCCCGCCAAAATTCCCCAGTCCCCATCTGACTTGAAGTAATTTATTGCTTCACGCTGCTTGGAACAACAATTGTCAAAGTTTTGAGAAATGGGCGACCACCAACATCATTAAAGGTCAGTTTTCCATAGACTGAAAACCTTGGATAATAGAAACTTTTACCGTGGTTGAAGAATAGATCAACAAATACAAATCCGTGCATAACTGAAACTGTGGTTGGCGAGGGATTATCTATTTTTAGATGCGCCTCAAATTTTTTACTTTTTCGATCCCAACTTTTTACGGTTCCTCGGGATTGGGTCATAATAGAGAGGTGGTCGTAATAGAGGGGTTTTACTGTATTATTCCTACAGAAAAATGTAACTTTTGTGATAGTTACTTTAAGACTGACACATGAATAACGTGAGCAGGCCATTTCCATGTTAATTATACATACTGTGGAAGAGTGCATACAGGTATTGCTTTATCAAGGCTTTCAAAAATTCTTAGTTTACCATAACAGCATGCATCAGTGAGTATGTATCTAGTCAGAGTAGAAGGTGAGGTGGACACTCACAGCCGGATGTCCATGTCATCAACCTCATTCCTGACGTTGGGGCGCACAGTAGCCACAACTTGCTGCGCCAGGGGCAGCACTGTGTCGCCCCAGCTCTGGGCCAGCCCCTCCACCGTCAGCAACTGCTTTAGCAAGGAGTCTCCATGCTGTCTGAACGCAGCGCTGCACACACATTACCTTCACAGCATCCTCTCCCATCCAGTACAACAGCTTAAATGTACTCCTCTCTACTTTCATAATTAGAGACCTGCGAAATTCATGTTATATTTAGTGTTGTACACTAAACCACAAGAAGCTGTATGACCATTTCACAAATGCCATTTGTCAAAAATCTATGTTGCAAGCCCAATGGGCTTTTTCAACCAATAATAAAAATTTATCAAGATAATGTACCATGGTCACATAAATCAATAACCATGTATAAAGGTCAGCAGCTAAACAAATCCTGAATTGTGTTCAAATATGTATAAAGCAGTAAAGTCTATTATGTCACTTAAAATATAGTGAATTTTGCAGGTCTATTAATAATACAATTCACTCTCATAATGTAATAGAGAAGAGGTCCACTAGTTGCAAGCCAAGTACATAAATTTCTCAATGCCTGTACAAGCTGCAAAGGAGGATAAGCAACAATAAACCTCTGGGCACAAATCAGCAGTTTGTGACCAAGGCAACTGAATCTTACTGAATTATTGAATCGGGAGATAAACGACACATCTTACTGATGATGCAATACATAATCACAACACTACAGTATAAAAATGTTTAGGCATTGGCAAAATAACCACTTTAAGTTACATGGCCGTTCTTTTAAAATGTTCAGTCTTAATCTATACATTATACTAGATGTTGTGTAGGTTATTGTCATAAAATGTTCAATGATATGATGCCGGCCAAGGGCGAACCACAGCCAGCCCATGACGGCACTCGCCACTAAAGGTCCACGTGACGGTAGGCACGTGTTCCAGTACCGTTACAGGCTACATACTTTCCTGAAACGGGATATAAATTGTTTCAGTGCAGTATGTATTTTTCAAGCGTAAAATTATGTGTAAATTGTTATATGTCTTTTTGAGGGTTTTGTGTAAAATTGCTATTTGAAATTCAAAGAGTGCACGGCGCGAAGTAAAGAGAGAGAATGATATTCAGGTGAAAGCGCCAAACAAAAATCATAATTTAAATTCTGTATGTAAAATTGTACAGAATTTCTTTTGGTGCCATTTCAGTTTGCAATATTAATATTTTCACTCAGCGTGCATAGCACTTCCACTTGTGTGAACCCTGTAGGCAGCCATGGTATTTCTGCGCGACCCCTGCCTCTGGGCAGTCTTACTAGGAGAGCTGGTGACGTAAGACGCTGTCACGTATGCACTTCATCCTTTTACACTGATGTATGTTTCAGTAGTTCACTTTAGTACACCGGTTAACCTTTGCCTTGCGTACATTCTGCCAGACATCCTCAGCGTAATGCTATTCCGCTTAATTTAATAATTTACAGCCTTTCAGGATTTTTAAGATGTAAAAGAGATGAGAGGGAGTTGTACCAGAGAGGCCACGAGCCCCCAGCTACTTATGTATCAGACGCCATCCACCCATGTTTAGGGCTTTTCAATGTAATTTCTGCTTCACTGCCATGTGCAATCTTACGTGTAATATTCTTGTATCATTCTTTGAGGGTTTTTGTAATGTTATCATGTTTTATGGCCACATCGTCCACGGCCACGTGGTCAGATACCACCAAGTCCATAACCACGTAATCACAGCATTCCAAGGGTTAATTGTTCCATCTTATGCGCCATAATTTATCTCAGGGTTATATGTAATTTTGTAATAAGGGTTTTATTATTTTTCATGTTTTAATGCATTTTGTTCCTGACCACGCTGTCACCTTATGCACTTCTACTTTCCTGCTAACCGGCACTTTGAGGGCCTGTGTATGATAGCTTCTGGCAAAGATAATTTTCTAATACAATACAAATTTTTCAGATAATTATTCACCGGAGTTTCAGATAGATGATGTGTTTTTACACCTGCACACCTGGTCCGCTAGGAGCCCTGCAGCAACCGCGTCATCTACAAGTGAATTCACACATTTCTGTGTTTATTTTCCTTGTTCACGTCATGCCCTATCTTCATCAAATGGTATTTATGTATTTTGTGCGTTATTATTTTTGAACTAGCCCTCTATGACCGTCGCCACACAACACGTGGTTCGGGGACGAGTCCCAATGAGTAGGCGTTAGCTGCGGGAAAATATGTGCAAGTTCATTTCATACTCCATGTCCTGTCTCTGGACAAACCTGCAATCCATCCTAACAGCTGTAGGCCCCTGCTCTGTAGAGGCTGTGTTTTCAAGCACCGTGGAGCATCATCCAGTTGAAGTGTGCAAGTGTAGTACGTGCTTGGGGAATCGCCCACCGGAACTGGCTAGTCACGCTTGAGAAGTAATCTAATTCATTTTTGACACAAGTGTAATTTTGTAACTAAACATGCCTTCTCAGTGTAAAATATGAATGCCTTTGTAATGTCAGTTACCCAGCCCAGTCAAAGTGATTTGCATTGCAGTATTAAGTGTAAAAGTTGTTTCGTAAATACGCAGGGGTGAGACAAACACAGAGAACCCAGAGCCTCCCTGAGGTCCATGAGTTGCAAAGTGTTGTGTGTAGGAACCATTGCTGGTGCCCATCAACCACAGGTAAAGAGTATCGTAATTGTCTCCGTGTCTCACCCGATGGCGTTAATTGGTGTTCCTAAGAAGGGCCAAAGTCTTCATCCACATTGGGACAACCGCGTCATCCACTACAAAATGGTGACCACACCAGAGAAACCGCAAGAAGACATCAAGCAAACCGCGCTGATGCCCGCGGCGAACGTGAAATATTGAGAAATAAACCTGACGCCTGCCCGGTTAGCCTGACTGGCATGCTGGTCGAGGATTTTGTCCACTAGACCAATAGTGGAGTGTCTAAGTTAGGTCCAATGCTATTAGGCGAGGAGTGTTGGTGATTGAAGTACACCATTGTCCTGGTTACTGCTGGAGATGCTGTTCGGGATTACAACCGAAGCCAGCGCGACTGCTTGGTGGCAGAGTTTGGCAGTGTAGTCCCGTTCCGCCGGCCTTTCCGGTGTAGGTTGAGGAAGTGCACTCATCTGTCTGGCGGCAAGGAACACTGCGTTTCGTTCCCTACATTTTTGGCTGTGCCTATGGCCGTAAGGCATTGAGCCTCTGCTCAAAATATACTGGGTACAACCTGACATGAACAAATTAAACACAATTTACAGTGTAAGTCCAGTTTTGGCTTACTGACCAGACTCCGTAAAATCTCCACTGATCCCCCATGATATGCGGGCTGATCAGAGATGGGGAGCTGTATGGGTCACTAATCCCGCCACTGAATGTGTGTCCACACAGGAATTGGCGGCAGGTCTCAAGCTACGAAATATCCCAGCACTAGCAATGCTGTGAGATAAGGCAATAACTCGAGACTGTCGCTCCTCCCTGGGTGAAGGTGTTACTAGTGGTTGTGGCTCCTCTGTTCCTCTCCACCAGCACTGGTACAGTGCTGTGACTGTTGGAAAGCAACAGAAGGCCGTCTGGGTGTGTAAGAAAATATGACGGACACCTGAAGGGCGCCCATAGTTGAAGTTAATTCAGTTATTATAAATTTCCCAGTTCTTGTCAAGGGTGTACGTAGCAACCTGTATCTAGCAGGCAAACAGATACTACTATAAGAAATAAAAGCTGAAAGGTAGGGAACAAAAAATTTGTTTATTGAAGTATAAATAAACATACGACGCATGCTACCGCCTACCAGGTAATTGAGTGCTGAAGGTTACTACGCTGGCCAAGGTGCAGGCGACCTGGATCTAAGAGACAATGGGAAAGAATTAGCTTTACGAGAAAATATATAATACTTCTAAACTGTTATAATAAAGATATCTTGAGGCGACAAAGTGAATTAAAAATATGTTGTAAGCGTGTTCGCTGGTTGTCGGATTGACTGATCGACGACAGTGAAGTAGCCGCAGGGGGCGTACTTAAAGATTCAAAGTTCTCTGGAGGTACCAGCACTAAGCAACGCTGTGAGATGTCGTGAGAGATGGAAGAAGGAATGACTCCGGAGCCCGGCAGCATCTGGACTTATATAGTGGAAGCTTGTAGGCTGCCGGCGCAGGCTGCGGGGAGGGCGTGATGTCCTTCTTCCCTGGTTGGCGTGGGAAAACTTTAGTCAGCGTTTCTGCTTCGTGCCTCGTTGGTAGCGCTTCGCCTTGCCAGAGGTCAGGGCAGCTTGTAAGCTCTCAGCAAGGGCCAAGAGGGGGGGGGGGGGTTACTGCCGGATTACATATCCTTCAGATGAAGAGAATTTGCTTACAATTTCCTGTTGTCTGTAGAGTAGGCAACGTGTCTTCACACCTGTGGCAGTGAAAATAGGTGCCTTGGCGATGAGTCGTAATCGTAGTTGAATAGCTGTATAAGTGACATGCGTCAATCCCATGCAGCGGAGAAAGGCGTAAGCCCCAACTCTGGAAGGTCTGGGTAGGCGTTGGTAGATGTGAGGAGGAAGCTAGCACGGAAAAAAAATTTTAAGTCAGGTACGCGGGGTCTTTAAGCTTGGGTGGCTTGACCGCTGTAGCAGTGCATGTTCTGTTAGCTCGATTTGCCTGGGAGGCAAAACGAAACATATGAGACGTGGAGTGGCTGCGGCCGGCCGGCGAACTTGGTTCTCTTTCTTTCGAGCGGGTGTCCTTCTCTGCCCCCCGCCCTGATGATGTGGCTTTGCTGATGCGGCGAGAGTGTGTATTCCCCCGTGTAGCATTAAGATTACGGGGTTAGGAAGCTGCGAGTGTCTGGTGTCCCACCAGCCTAGATTTCATATGCGTGCCGTTGACAAAAACCAGTATATTGCTGGGGGATTAAAAATGATGAGACTTAAAAAGTATATACATGCCTTACTCGCGGAAGGCAGGGAAAAGCCACTACTATCCTTGAGCTTGCTGTACTGCGTTAAGAAAGAAAAAAGGAAAATCTTTCTAAGGAACCTTTGTGTCTACCAGCAAGCCAAATAGATACATGCGACAGATTGCGAGGGGAACAACCACAGGCCCTTCAATATCTGAGTTGACCGGCTAAACTAATACAAAGCGAGTACACTACATGCATGACTATCACGGAAAATTTTGCGCACATTGGTCACTTAATACAATATACATAGACAATAATAAAATTGAAGTTAAAAATATCTTGCACCTGGTTTTGAGAACTTTGAAGCACAGTAGGTTTGGTAGTGAGTTGGTGCACAAAAAATTGCAAACAAAACACACACAAAATATAAGCATACAAACTATAACATAAATATGCCCTCTTACAAAACTGCATTTTTCTTGTAGGTGATCTTCACATATACCCTTTAAAAACATATTGAGATATATAATTGTGTGCCCATACATTAAATCAGATTAAATGCTGAAAGCATAAAAAATATTAACCTAACAATCCCTTCCGAGAGACCATCTTATATCGTAGGTCTAACAGCTAGTATGTACAATGTGTATCTTTGTTGGAAAGTAAGTTCCTAAGGAATGTTCACAATAGTAAGTGCTGATAATACATCCTTACACTACGGCATTCTTCATATAAGTGATCTTCACAAGTAAACTGTAGAAACGTATTGTGACATATATAGGTTTACCTACACATCAAGTCAGATTAACAGATGATTATAATTAAAATATAAAAAGCTAAAATGTCATTGAGATGTCAAAGTTTCTTAATCACTGGCATTGTGGTGAGCGTCTTTATGTGATTTAATTATAGTAGCCATTACTGTCATTGTGGAGAGTGTCTATACGTAATGCTACTTACTTAAGTGGGCTGTCTGCCACTGAAGCACTTGAACCATGAGGTGTAAAATGTCTATCTAAAAGTTACTGACATACAACTTTTTACGGTTGTATATAAAAAGTTAATTATCACATAGTGGAGTGATTAATTACCGGTTCATTTACCGCATTGGTTCTTTTCACTGGAACTGTACTGAAAACTTTTAATTTAGCCCGAATGTGATTGTTCGCTTAGTTCACTGTCTTTTGCGGGGGAGAGTCAGCCCTTCCACCCCGACTGCGCGGGTTCCTACCAGTACGGCACGACGTTGATGGGGCAGTGCGGGGGAGAATGATCTCCACCACAACTGCAGGCAGCATAGCTCGTAGTGGTTCCAGGTCGTGGGCAGCATAGCTCGTAGTGGTTCCAGTTCGTGGGCAGCATCGACGCACTCGGTGGTCAGGTCCTGGGGTGAGGCAGTGGAAGAAAGATTCACCTCTACCTTCACTGCGGGTGGTGTGCCTATTGAGGGTTGGCGGGTGGCATCAATGTTCTAGATGATGGGACGGAGCACTTCCAATGTGGCAGCTAGACGTCTGGGTTTTCCTGCATCACAGGACTCTGGGACGGAGCACTCTTGTCCGAGCTCGACGTTCAAGCTGGCAGGAGATCCTGCATGGCAGGTTCTTGAGGCGGAGCACCTCCGGCGTAGCAGCTAGACATCCCAATAAGCGGGTCTACCTGCGTGGCAGGTGGTTGAGGCGGAGCATTCTCATTTCAGCTCGACGTCGCAAGTTCCAGTGGTCTAATGGCATCTTGTACTTCTTCATCTGGGGATGACCTTCCTGAAGTTGGGATGGCTTCGACTTCTGGTTCCGTAGTTGTACCAGGTGGAGAGGTACGTGCCTGTGTGATTCCTACCCCCTCTCAATGACGGTACTTCCAATGGCACGCTGATGCGGCTTGATCTGCGAAGTGTTTGATGAGGTTCGCTGTCGTGGGGCCTCCGCCAGGATAACTAAGGGCAGCTACATCTTGGTTTGGCTGCTATCTTATAGGCGTAGCTGCATGGCATCGAGGGCATTGATCTCATGGAGAATGCACCTTGGCGTTGTTCTACGTTGGGTTTCCATGGCACGATGTAACTGGATACCCTATCAACCACGATAGATGTTGGTTCGGGTCTCATTGAAGGTCCTGGCTCTGTATCAGGTTCTACCCTTTTGGATGGAGGTTCGTCTTCATCCTCCGATAGGCCAGGTATGTCTTATCTGACAACTGGTGACATTACAAATCCGTCCGCGTATCTCCTCGGCCCAGTAGACGTCTCGTTTGCCTATGATACTGTACGGTTCATCCCATTTGTCAGCAAGGCCAGCGCTGAATTGATTGCTGGCTTTGCTGAGTGGGTGACTTCGCAGGACGGCAGCTTCCCCTAAGTTGAATTCTCTTACCCCTGTATTCGGTTGGCGATATTTCTTCAAAATATATGTGTTCTGATCATTCTGGGCGTGCGTGGTACGCAATAGGGCTGCTAGCCAGATGTCCTCAGGTTGAGGCATGTCAGTAGGTTCGCTTTCCCACTGCCAGTCGCCTGGTCAGTGTAAGGGTTGTCCCAGGAGTAGGGTGCTCGGACTGGTGTCAACGGCCTCGTTTGCATGGTGTCAAAGGGCAATCAGTATGGTAGGGATGTGGTTATCCCAATGCTTATGATTAGGGGCATGCAAAAATTGCACTTGCAATAAAACAAATTTTTATGCGAATATTTATGTTTCAAAACGAATAAACTCAATTTTTAACTTTTCGTGATAATACTACAAAAAAGTTGGCAAAAACACTTTTCAGCTGCAAATAATGTATCAGTTTGATAGCCAGTTTTCATTCCACAAATTCTCAAGTGTAAGATAATATTAATAAATAAGGGTATAAAGAAACTAAGAAATTATGGTATAACCCTGCTTATCTGCTAGGAAATCACCCTACTGGGGAATATCCCATGGTATTTCACTGAGCAGAAAAGATACAGGCTTTCGTTATATTTCAAAACACTTGTTCTCTATCAACACAGAAACACTATATAAGTAGCATAAGTTAACGACAAAATCACTTGTTTAACCTCGGATTATGTTCATAACATAAACACACAAATCCATAGAGATCACACAGAGCTGCTGTTAGAAACTTAAAATTTTTTCCATGGTATCAAGTATTGATAATAGCGCCGTGACAAATCACTGGTGGTCATATTGCAACATTGTGTACCTGTGACAAACAACAAATAAATCTTTTGGCTGTTTCTACAACTGTAGACATATTTTGTTAATGCATTTTTAAATTTTGTATTGCCACCTGTTCCGGTTTGGGCTGATATCGCGCCTGGAGTGTGGGTGAAAGTATTTTTGGTTGAATATTTGGGCACTTTTTATGGCGTTAATTTTCTTTTTAAAATGCGGAAACCCACCATAAATGCAAAGCAACGTTCTGCAGAATTTTCAAAACATGGCTTGAATGCAAGTGACGATAAAACTATATTTTGTAAATTTTGCAACACATCAGTGACTTGGGACCTTAGAGTTTGTGCGTAAAGCACATTAAAAGTGAAAAAACAAAAAAACAATCAGCAGAAAATTTAAAGTTCAAGTTTAGAGTCTTTATGTCTCATTTAACAAAGTGTTACTGTTATTTTCATGTGGTTTTGTTTGCATTTACATAGCTAACTGTTAACCAAAAATAACACCACTTTCATAAAAAAATAACACAGATTTTTAAGAATAATAACCTCAAATTCTGTATAAAAATTAAACACCCTAAGTGCATGCCCCTACTTTTGATCGTTGCCCCCAAACTGATACAGAAGGACTTCTTAATCTCCTGGTTCCTCCGCTCAGTGGGGTTGGCTTGTGGAAGGTAGGGAGGGGTAGTCCAAGTTTCTACCCCCCATTCCTCTTGACAGGAGGTTTGCCATTGACGGCTAGTGAACTGGGTGCCATTGTCCGTCAGTATGGCTTTCGGATAACCCCATTGTGCGAAAATCTCTGCTTCCATCTTCCGCACGATTGGGGTGGTCTCTCGGCTGGGAGGAAGAAAAGCCTCTACCCGTGTGCAAACTTAGTCGGTCACTACAAGAGGAGGTAGCAATTTCCTTTCGTGCTACAAGGATACGGGCCCATCATATCAGCGGTGATGTGGGTCCAGGCCATCTTGGGTCTCCGTGGTTTTGCGGTGGGCGAAGGAACCGGGTATGCTTTGTCGGGACAGCACGTGATGCAGTTGCTAATGTACTGCCAGACATCGTGGCTTATACTGGCCCAATTATACCGGGTTTTAATGTCTAATAGGGTTTCCCTTCACACCCGTGTGACCAGCCTAGGGATGGTCGAGATGATGTCTGCACGTATCTGCTCGTACCTGCAGTGGAACCGAGATCTTCCACGGTGTATTGGGTTGTCCAGTGCTTGTCCATTCAACATTATCCCGTAATGCGTATCGTTGGGGCTGTTCCTGTAGTAGGCATTGGATATCGGGATCTTACTGTTGGCTTAAAGTGATACGTTGACGGTTGATCTGTAGTTGAAGGAGCCGGATTTGCTCATCCTGACGTCTTTCGGTCTAAGATGGGGGGGGGGGGGGAGACATTTTCTCCCCCTCCTCATCCACAGCTTTCTCCTCCAACGTCGGGGAACGAGACAGGGCATCTGGAAGGTCATGTAACTTCCCTAGGCAATGTTGGAACTCGAAGTCAAACTCAGTGAGGAACATGTCCCACCGACCGAGCTTGGCTTTAGAATTCCGGGACTCGTGTAGCCATTGGAGGGCTTTAGAGTCAGTTCGCAGAAGGGAGTGTTGCCCTTCAAGATGATACCGATATTTCTTCATGGCCCAGATAACAGCCAGATACTCCTGCTCAATAATGTGGTAGCGCTGCTCAGTCACATTTATGCGGGTTGATGCATACGCTATCACATGGGGCTGTCCTCCTCCGTTTTGCTGGTATAATACTGCACCCAGGTCGTTCTGACATGCGTTAATTTACAGTACTAAGGTTTTGTCTCCTTGGGGCTAATGGACTTGGGCTGTTCTACAAATCGGGAAATGCTCATTGTTGTTCCTTGCCCCATTGCCACCAAGTGTCTGAACTGGGTGCAGTGGAGCCATGTATTCCGCAATGTTTGGAACAAAGTCTCATAGCCAATTACACAGACCCAGGTACCATCGTAGTTACCGCTAATTTGAAGTTTCATCTGCTTCTTCGATTTCACTCATATTGAACTGTGTTGTGGGAAATTCCCTTCGGGCGATATGATGTGTCCCAGATAATCGATTGATGTCTTGCAGAAGAAGCTATTCAATAGCTTACAAGTCATCCCATGTAATTCGAGCTTTCCAATACTCGTTGCAGATGGCCTAGATGCTCCTCGCAGCTGTTGGAGCATATTATTACATCGTCGAGATAAGCGAAGCAGAACTCGCAGATGTAACCTTTTAGTACTTCCGACGACATTAATCGTTGGAATATTGCATGGGCGTTTTTCAAGCCGAAAGGCATGACTCGAAATTGTAGGGTTTCGCCCTCTGGTGTCGTAAAAGCAGTATACTTTCGACTATCCGGGAGGACGGCAATCTGCCAGTATCCAGACTCCATGTCGAGAGTACTGAATATTTTGGCCTTGCCAATATCTCGTAGGTATGAGACAAGTCTATAGTTGGGGGAGAAATCGGGTGGGTGACTTCATTTAGCGATTTGTAATTCATGCAAAACCACGATTTATTGTCCTTTTTAGGAACCAGTACCACGTGCGAGTTATATGAAGAATTTGATGATTCTACTATCCCCTGGTCCTTCAGGTCGATGACCTGTTCCATGATAAGGTCACAGCGGTGGGCTGACACACTGTGTGGCCGGTTGTAGAATGGTACGCCATATTTCATGTTGTATGTACCGTGTTTGTCTTAATAGCACTCATCCGGAGGCGCGGACGTGGTAGTCTAGTATGGCTTTTAATTGGCAGAACTCTGGTTCTTCGAGTTCATGATTAATGCTCATTGGGTCGATGGAAATTGGTTGGATGTCGTCTGGGTTTTAATCCAATTTACAGTAATATGGTTGGTTTCTCCCAAGTAGGCCATATATTGTCTGTGATCAAGAATACATTGATGGCAGATACGTCAAGAACATCCCAGTATTACGGATTCGGACATGGTTGGTGAAACAATAAATTTGGTTGGGGTTTCAATGTTTTGAATTTTTATAGTCAATGTAATTCTACCGGTTACTTCCAGGGTAGCATCAGGTTGCGCCATTCTTACCACTTTGTTTAGTGGTCAGAGTTCGGCGAGCTGGTTTGACTAACAGGTTTTGTCTAATGAAATTCCCGGTACCCGCAGAGTCAAATAAGGCTTGTACCCTGTCGTTCACCTCCTCCTCTATTTGTGGGGCTATGGGAACTGGTGTTTCCTCACTTAATCCCTGGAGGATAGGCCCTTGTAAACCAGGGGTGATGTCCTGCTTCGTACCCCGATGTCGGCGTTTCCCGGCTTGGTTTCAGGAGTTGGTTTTCCAGCTGTTCGATGTGGGTTGTTCGTCAGCGTGGTGCCAATGCAGTTTGGTGGAAAGACTGCTCCTCCTGGTTTCCGAAGGCTGTCCTTGTTCCAGTGATTCTCCGGACAGAACCAGCATTTGGGTATGAAGGCCATGTGAGGGGTTGTGGTTGGTACACCTTTAGGAGGCGCAACAGGTGGCATTTGTACCTTGGGTGTTTTGGTGAAGACTAGTTTTTCTAAGCTCACCTGGGTGGCAAAGTTTTGCTCTGCTTCTCAAGCTCGATCAACTAAGTCATCCAAGGTTGTGGGTCTTAATGTCAGTAGTACGTTCCGGATATTTCATAGTAACATTCGTCCGATTAAGCAATCTGCGTTATATAGGCTATTCAATGTAAAGTGAGCACTTTTAAAGGCCCTTATTAATTTTTCCTTTCATTCATTTTCCATCTTCCTGCTGTTTTTTAATAAAAAATTTACAATGTTACCAATAAACACAGTGTATACACTTCACCACCATCAAAATTTAATTCCTCAGGCTGCAATATGATATATTTACTAGTGGTTAATGCCTGTTGGGAGGACCTTAAAAAGTGCTCACTTTATCGTGAACAACCTATAGCTTCATTCATTCCTGGGAAGTAGAAACATTTATTCTTTTCTTTGTATGAAGATTTCTGCTTCTTCATCGAGTACTTGGTTCTGGCTATAGAACTGTGTGGTTAGCCTTGACTACAGCTCCTGCTCTCGTGAAATCTACCGCTATACGGTTACTGAACTGTTTCCAGTCCGGTAAAATTTCCCCGTACTTTTCCCACCATGTGAGGGTGAACCCCTTTAAATATAGTTGAGGCCGGTGATACCATTGTTTTGGTGGTAGATTAGTTTTTTTTAATTCCTTCTTGTATTTGTGCATGAATGCGACAGGGACTTCCTGTGGGCAACCTGCAAAGTCAGTTATTTGTATTTCGTCGACTCTGCCTGTAGCTGGGTGGTCAGGTGCCATTCCAAGTTGGATACATATATCCAGGAAGGCCTCGACCTGTGGGAGAGTGAGATGTATTTCCTTCGACATCTCTCACACTGATATGCCATCCCGGGCATAGAGACACGATCGTCGGGCCACCCCATGATTAGGCGGTGATAGGGCTCACTGCACGTCGTGCAACTGATGCTGTTTATGCACCGTTCAGGACACGTAATTTTGTTACAAAAATCTTCTTGGCTGTTGACAGCACTCTGTACAGAGATATTCTAACCTGTCTGTAACTCTGGTATCTTCAGGCCAGCCTATGCAGGCATAATGGAAAAGTTTTGTGCAGTAAGTGCACTCTACCCTTAGTGTGCCATGGTCTGGGCAGTCGTCATGGCTACACTGTACATTAGATATGTTGGGTTCGGTGTCAGAGTTCTCGCCGGCGAAGGCATGGATCTCTGCGTCTGACATGCTTGTGGTTAAGGGTGCCACAGGATGTTTCAAGGACTCCCCAAAGTCCGCTTGTCTGATGGTGTTTACCCTTAGCTCTCATGGTATGGTTGATCTATATCGTGCCTTTCAGTGTGCACAGTTATTCGTCTGACGCCCCATGTTGGGCGCCAGAAAATCTCTTGACGCGTGTCTGATTGGACTGACTGGACACATTAGTCGAGGATTTTATCCGCTAGACGAAAAGCGTCTTAAGTAGCTGGGAAAGTAATGAGGGGTGTTGGCTAATTCTTGTACACTCTTACTTCTAGTTGTATATTCTAGGTATATATGCCCTTAGGTGGGACGAGTTATGTTGATGCCGGAATGGATGTACCACAGACAAGCTTCTTCAGACCAGAAGATATGGTTTTCCCAGGCTAGGCACACTTCAGTACCGGTCAGAAGCTTGGTTACAATTGGGTGACACTTGGTGTGGATGCGGACACATGGTGGAAAGTTAATGAAGACAACCGGAGCAGGCGCGACTGCTCGTCGTCCGAGTTCGGCGGCACAGTCCCGTTCCACCTGTCTATCCTTGTAGGATGGGGTAATGCTATCCTCAGCCTGAGAGTAGGGTGGACCAGGTGATGCTCCCTGCGTTTTCTGCCACTTCTCCTCTCGTGAGGCACAGGGTAACAGCTCTATTGTTCATGCAGTGCACTGAGACAGAAATACTAACAGCGTAACCCAAGAATAACTTGCCGGCTCGTGCTCAATAAGAGTCCCCACTGATCCCCCACCGTAGGCATGTTGATCAGGGACGTTGAGCCGTGTGGACCACCAAGCTTCTACTGGTTGTGCGTTCGCACTAGGATGCCCGGCAAGACTGCAGGCCACATTCACCATGCACTATTCAGTGCGGATGGTGAGAAACAACCTGAGTCTGTCGCGCTCTCTGGTGTGAAGGTGTTGCTAGTTGTCGTGGAGTCACTGTTTCTCCCCCACGGGCACTGACAGTGCTGATGTGTAGCTGGGAAGAAACAGGTAGCTGTCTAATATGTATGTCATAATTCGGTTTACTAAAATTCCCCCTTTCCGTCGACAGTGCACAGCATAATCTACCTTCAACTGTGGATATAAAGAAATACCATGGAAATAAAAACAGAAAAGTATAGAGCAACGTGTGTTTATTGTGAGTTCAATAAACACGTGACCTGTGCAACCTCCTACAAACTCAAGGATAGATGAAGATAACTGCGTGGTTCTGGGTGTAGGTAACCTGGTTCTAAGTAAGGGGGAAAAACTGGTTCTAGACAACCAATAAGAATTAAAGTTAAACTGCTAAATAATGGTGTCTAGAGGAGACAAAATGAAGTTAAAAGAAAATGTTTGTGTTCTTATGTCATTGGGTTGACTGGTCGTCGACGTACGTAGTAAGTAGCCGCGACGGTGTACTTGAAGGTTTGGTAACTTTTCCGAAGATCCCGAGCACTGGCAGTGCTGTGGGAGGTTGCTAGAGATGCAAAAGTATGACTACCGAGCTCTGCTGCAGCCGGACTTATATAGTGGTAGCTTGTAGGCTGCCGGCATGGGATGCAGGGGAGGCGTGACGTCCTACGGCCCTGGGTGGCATGAGAATCCTCTCATCAGCGATTCTGGCTTTGTGCCTCGTCTGGTGTGCTCGGCCTTACCGGAGGTCTGGGCATCTTGTGGACATCGAGCGCGGAGAAGGGGGGTGAAGTGCCTGCTGGGTTGCGTATCCTCCAGGTGAGAAGGAAAAACACAGAAGTTCCTGTTGCCTGTAGTGTAGGCAACTGGTTGTTCATGGCTGTAGAAATGGAAGAGGTGCTCTAGGCGACAAATCGTAATCGCATTTGAATAGATGTAGAAGCGGCATGCATCAATATTATATAAAAATGTAAAATGCTAAAATGTCATTGTTACGCCGAAGTTCTTGTCTTCAACTTAATCACTGGCATCATGATGAGCGTCTTTACGTGATTCTCTTATGGTAGCTATTACTATCGCTGTGGTGAGCGTCTATTCGTAATGCTACCTACGTAAGTGGGCTGTCTGCCATTAAAATCTACGGAACCTCGAGATGTTTATAATGTCTATAAATAGTCACTAAAGTACAGTTTTTTACGGCTGTATTAAAGCGTTAATTAGCAAGTAGTTGATGACTAATTTCATTTACCTCGTTGGTTCTTTATACATACTTGTATTTGAAATGGATACTTTTTAATTTAGCCTAAATGTGATTGTTCTGCTTACATCACTGTCTTTGACTTGCTGCTACATTAACTGTGGTGTGTGTGACCGGTCTATAACGAGGCCTTTTGCCACGTACCCATAATGGCAGTTTACGGCTACTGCACGGTCTTTAATATTCGCGCACTTACTGGCGATCTTCAACCTCACCTTTACTGGGCGTCCCCCCAAGGACGAAGGGCAGCGTGCAGAAGGTACAGCCACATGTACCTGGTTATGGGTCTCCATGGCAATTCCCGGTACCGACCAGGCATATGGGTGGCCTTGGCGGTACGTGGGGGCATCAGGCATCATGGAGCAGCCTGGGGCACCGTGGCGTCTGCCGCAAAAATTGGGAGGGCACTCGTTCAAGGTAAATTCAGGCAGAGCGAGGGAGTGACAAGCCCTCCACCCCGACTGCAAGGGATCCTAACCGTAGGGCAGCATGTTTCTCTGATGGGGCAGTACAGGGGAGAAAGATCTCAACCCCAACTGCGGGTAGCACAACTCGTCGTGGTACCAGGTCATGGGTGGCATCGACTGTCTCAGTGGCCAGGTCCTGTGGCGAGGCAGTGGAAGGGAGATTCACCTCGACCTCCACTGAGGGGGATATGCCTGTTGAGGAGTAGTGGGTGGTATTGACATTCTCAACGAAAGCGGCTTCTCGCGTAGCAAGAAGGTGGGGCGGAGCACTTCTAATTTGGCAGCTCAATGTCCGGGTCTGTGGGTACAGAGCACGTCTATTCAGCTGGACGCCCCAAGTAACAAAGTTTCCTGTGCAACAGGTGGTTGGGACGGAGAACTCTTGTCAAAGCTCGACGTCCAGGGTGCAGGAATTCCTGCATTGCAGGTTCTTGAGGAGGAGCACTTCCGGCGTGGCAGCTCGACGTCCCGACAGGCAGGTCTTCCTGCGTGGCAGGGGTTGGGACGGAGCACTCTTGTCGGAGCTCAACATCCCAGGTTCCGTTGGTCTAGTGGTATCTGGTACTTCTTCGCCTGAGCCAGAGGTCGACTTCGTTGAATTTGGAATGGCCTCAACTTCGGGTTTCACAGTTGTAATAGGTGGAGAAGGAGGCGCCTGGGTTGATTCCTACCCCTCTAACCGAAGGTGCTTACGATTGCTGGCTAATGTGGCTTGATCAGCGGGGTGTTTGCGGGGTTCTCTGTCACGTGGCTCCATCAGGATAATTTGGAGCAGTTAGACTCTGTTTTGGATGCGATCTTCTCAGCGTAGCTGCGTAGCATCAAGGGCATTGATCTGACAGAGAATGCACATTGGTGTTTTTTCTACGTCTGCCTCCATGGCGCAATGTAAGTAGGAGCCTTGTCAATAATGATAGGCATTGGCTTGGGTCTAGTTGACGGTCCTGTCTCTGTATCGGGAGCTACCCTTTTGGGTACAGGTTCGTCTTCATCCCCTGATTGGCCAGTGTGTGTCTCCTTCGGCTTCGTCAACCTACGTGTCGGCATGTCCCATGGGTATGGTCGTATCTGGCCTCGGGTGGCCTTTCGGATCCGTCGCATACATCTTAGGCCCAGTAGACATCTCACTTGCCTACGATGCGGTAGGAGCCATCCCATTTGTCAGCAAGGCAAGTGCTGAATTGTTTGCTGGCTTTGCTGGGAGGGTGACTTCGCAGGACGGCTTCCACTAAGTTAAATTCTCTTACCCCTGTTTTCAGTTGGGGGGTATTTCTTTAAAAAGGTAGGCATTCTGGGCTTTCAGGATGTGCATGGTGCAGACCAGGGCTGCTAGCCAGATGTCCTTGTGTTGAGGCATATCAATGGGCTCACTTTTCCATTGCCAGTCGCCTGGTTGGTGGAATGTTTGTCCCAGGAGTAGGACACACTGACTGGTGTCGATGGCCTCATTTGTACGGTGTCGAAGGGCAAACAGTATGGTAGGGAACAGCTTATCCCAATGCTTGTGATCATTACCCACACTGATGTGGAGGCACTTCTTGATCTCCTGGTTCCTCCGTTCAGTGGGGTTAGTTTGGGGATGGTAGGGAGGGGTAGCCTACGTTTCTACCCACCACTCTTGACAGCTTGTAAACTGTGTGCCATTGTCTGTCAGTATGGCTTTCAGATAACCCCATTGTGCAAAAATCTCTGTCACCATTTTCTGCACAATTGGGGTGATCTTGGCTGGGTAGAGGAAATGCCTCTATCCATCTTGAAAATTGATCTGTTACTACTAGTAGGTAGTGGTTTCCTTTCATGCTACGTGGATACGGGACCATCAGATAGGCGGCGATGTGGGTCCAGGCTGTCTTGGGTCTCCATGGTTTTGCGGTGGGAGAAGGAACCAAATCTGCTTTGCTGCACAAAACGTGACGCAGTTGCTGACGTACTGCCAGACATAGCGGCTTATCCCATCCCAATTGTAACGGGTTTTAATATCTAGCAGGGTTTCCCTACTACCCGGGTGACTAGCTTGGGGATGGTTGTGATGGTGCCGGCATATATCAGCGCATAGTAGCGGTGGAACTCAGATCATCTACTGTGTATTGGGCTGCCCTCTACTTATCCACATGACATCCCATAGTGCATAAGGTTGGGGCTGTTCCCGTAGTAGGCATCCGATGTCGGGGTCCTCCTGCTGGCTCAAGGTTGTTTGTTGGTGGTTAATTTGAAGTTGAAGTCGGATTTGTTCTTCCAGACTTCTTTCAACCGGTGTTGTGGGGGGGGGGGGGGGGACATTTTCTCCTCCTCTTCCTTCTCAGCTTTCTCCTCCAATTTCGGAGAACGAGACAGTGCATCTAGCAGATTGTTCATCTTACCTGGGCAATACTGGACCTCAAAGTCAAACTCAGTAAAGAACACGTCCCACCGGCCGAGCTTGGCCTTCGAATTTCGGGCACCATCGCCAACGGATGCCTTTCTCGAGGAGTGGATGTAGCAGCACCATATATTCCGCACTATTTGGAACAAAGTCTCGTAGTCAATTACACAGACCCAGGTACCGTCGTAGCCGTCGCTTATTTGTAAGTTCTTCCGCTTCTGCAATCGCTAGTATTGAACTGTGTTGTGGGAATTTTCCCTCAGGAGATAAGACCAGTTCCAGAAAATCTATTGATGACTTGCCGAAGAAGCTTTTTGACAGCTTGCAAGTCATTCCGTATAATTCAAGTCTTTCCAACACTCATTGCAGATGGCCAAGACGTTCCTCCCAACTATTAGAATATATTATTACATTGTCGAGATAGGCAAAAGAGAACTCGCAGATGTAACCTGTTAATACTTCAGCAGATGTTAACAATTGGAATATTGCGGGACTTTTTCAAGCCGAAGGGCATGACTCGAAATTGAAGGGTTTTGCCCTCAGGTGTTGTAATGGCCGTATATTTCCGACTATTCGGGTGGACAGCAATCTGCTAGTAAGCAGATTCCATGTCGAGAGTACTGAATATTTTGGCTTCGCCAATATCTCGTAGTGCATGAGACAAGTCTATAGTTGGGGGAGCAATCTTGTGGGTAACTTCATTTAATGATTTTTAATTTACGCAAAATCGCAATTTCCCGTCCTTAGGTACAAGGACCACATACAGGTTACATGGGGATTTAGATGATTCCATGATCCCCTGGTCCTTCATGACGTTGACCTGTTCCATGATGTCACAACGGCAGTCTGACACTTGGTATGGATGGTTGTAGACTGGAATGAGAGTTGTAGGCCATATTTCATGCTTCATGTCATAACAGTCCTCCTTGTCCGAATACTTAGGCATGCTCATTTAGTACGGCTTTTAATTGGTAGAGCTCTGGTTCTTCGAGTTTGTGGTTAATGCTCATTGGGTCGATGGGTACAAATGGGATGTCATCTGGGTTTTGATAGCAGTTTACAGTGATCTGGTTGGTTTCTCCCAGACAGGCATTGATGGCGGATGAACCACAGGCACCCTAGTATTACCGATACGGACATGGTTGGTGATACAATAAATTCTGTCAGTGTAGCAATACTATGAATTTCTATGTTCAGGGTAATTTGGCAGGTTACGTCCAGGGTGGAGTCGGGTTGCGCCATTCATACTATTTTGGTTTCCGGTCTTAGTTCGGCGAGCTGGTTTGGTGTTAACAAATTCCTTCTGATAAAATTTCCAGTGGTTGCTGTGTCAAGAAAGGTGAGTAATCCATCGTTATTTACCTCCACTTCTATGTGTGGGACTATGGGAATCAGTACTTCCTCACTTAATCCCTGGAGGATGGGCCCTTGTAAACTGTGTAGGTAGTGGAGGGGGGGAGGGGTTGGCCCG
Source organism: Dryococelus australis (assembly GCA_029891345.1). Lineage (NCBI taxonomy): Eukaryota > Metazoa > Arthropoda > Insecta > Phasmatodea > Phasmatidae > Dryococelus > Dryococelus australis. The sequence continues at coordinate 78,887,376 of CM056993.1, forward strand.
CTTCGTACCCTGGCGTTGAGGTTTCCGGCTTGGTTCCAGGAGTTAGTTTTCTAGGTGGTCGTGTTGGGATATTTGACGGCGTTTTGCCAACTCGGTTTGGTGGAACAGCAGCCACCTGTGTTTTCCAAGGGCAGTCCTTGTTCCAGTGGTTCTCCAGACAGAATCAACACCAACATTTGGGTACAAATGCCATGTGAGGGGTTGAGGTTGGTATGCCTTTAAGGAATGCAACCGATGGTGCTCGTGCCTCAGGAACCTTGGCTGATACTGGTTTTTTGAGACTTGCCTGTGCTGCAAAGTTTTGCTCAGCTTCTCGGGCTTGAACAACTAATTCGTTCAAGGTGGTGAGTCTAGCCGTCAGGAGTACGTTCCTGAGATTTGGCAGTAACATTCGACCGATGGAACGAATGGATGTAGCTTCGTCAACTCCGGGGAACACACACTGAAACATTTCTTCCTTCCTTCGTATGAAAATTTCCGCTTCTTAGTCGAGTATGTGGGTCTGGCTATAAAACTGCATCGTTAGTATAGCCAACACCTCCTTGCCAGTGAATTCTGCGCTATCCCATAACTGAGCTGCTTCCAGTCCGTTAAAAATTCTCCGTATCTTTCCCCCATGTGAGGGCGAGGCCCTTCAAATGCAATTGGGCCCTGTCGACCCATTGTTTCGGTGGCAGGTGCATTTATTTGAATTATTTTTTGCATTCCTGTGTGACTGCTACTGGGTCTTCATGTGGGCAACTGGCACAGTCTGTAATCTGAATGTTGTCGTCTCAACCGGTTGCTGGATGGCCAGGTATATTTCTGATTTGTATATATATCCAGGATGGCTTGGATCTGCAGGAGTGAGAGATGTGCTTTCTTTAGCATCTCTCGTACTGGTAGGCCATCCCGGGCATAGACACGCGTTCATCAGGCTACCCTATACATAGGTGGTGATAGTGTTCACTGCACGTCATGCATCTGAAGCTGTTTATGCCTCGGCTGGGATACGTAATTTCATTGCAGAAACTCGTGGGTTGTTGTTGGCAAGCAGTACAGCGGTACTCTAATCCATCTGCATCCCAGGCCTCTTCAGGCCAGCATATGCAGGCATAATGAAAGAGTTTACTGCAGTAGGTGCATTCTATTCTTAGTGTGCCATGACCTGAACAGTTGGCAAGGCTACATTGTATGTCGGATGTCTTGTTTGTTGTTGAAGTTTTCGCCGGTGGTGGCATTGACCTGAGAGTCTGATATGGTAGTGGTTAAGGGTGCCACGGGGTGTTTTGGAGACTCTCCGAAGTCCGCTTGACTGATTGTTTCAACCCTTAATTCTCGGGGTATAGTTGCTCTAGTTCGTGCCGATTACTGCGCACAGCTATTCATCTGACATCCCACATTGGGGCCAGAAAATCTCTTGACACATGCCCGGTTATACGAACTGGCACGCTGGTCCAGGATTTTTACAGCTAGACCAATAGCAGGGTGTCTAAGTTAGATCTGATGGTATTAGGCGCCGGGTGTTGGTGATTGACGTACACCATCATCATGGTTACTGCTGGAGATGCTGTTCGGGATTACAACCAAAGCAGGCGCAACTGCTTGGTGACTGAGTTTGGCGGCGCGGTCCCGTTCCGCCGGCTTTTCCGGCGTAGGTTGAGGAAGTACACTCAACTGTCTGGCGGCAAGGAACACTGCATTACGTTCCTTATGTATTGACAGTGCATATGGCCATAAGGCATCAAGTCTCTGCTCACACTATACTGGGTACAACCTGACACGAACAAACTAAACACAATTTAAAGTGTAAGTCCGGTTTTGGCTTGCTGACAAGGCTCTGTATAGTCTCCACTGATCCCCCACGCTATGCGAGCTGATCAGAGACAGGGAGCTGTTTGGGTCACCAATACCTCTACTGGATGTGCGTCCTCACAGGAATCGGTGGCAGGTCCCAAGCTACGAAATATCCCAGCACTAGCAATGCTGTGGGATAAGGCAATAACTCGAGACTGTCGCTCCTCCCTGGGTGAAGGTGTTACTAGTGGATGTGGCTCCTCTGTTCCTCTACAGTGCTGTGACAATTTGAAAAGCAACAGATGGTAGTCTAATGGGTGTGAAAAAATATGACTGTGCCCCTAAGGGCACCCGTAGTTGACGTTCATTCAGTTATTATAAATTACCCGGTTCTTGTCATGGGTGTACGTAGCAAACTGTATCTATCTAGCAGGCAAACACACAGATACTCTAAGAATTAAAAGCTGAACGGTAGGAAACAAAATTATGTTTATTGAAGTCTCAAACATGCGACGCGTGCTACCTCCTACCAGGTAATTGAATGCTGAAGGCTACTACGCTGACCAGGTGTAGGCGAACTGGTTTATAAGGGAGAACAGGAAAGAATTAGTATTACGAGACAATATATAATACTTCTAAATTGTTCTAATAAAGATGTCTTGAGGAGACAAAATGAATTAAAAATATGTTGGTAAGCATGTTTGTGGGTTGTTGGGTTAACTGATCGTCGACGGTTGTAGTAGCCGCAGGGGGCGTACTTAAAGGTTCGAAGTTCTCTGGAGGTCCCAGTAGTACTAAGAAATGCGGTGGGATGTCGCAGGAGATGGAACAAGGAATGACTCCTGAGCCCGGCAGCGTTCTGACTTATATAGTGAAAGCTTGTAGGCTGCCGGCGTGGGTTGCGGGGAGGGCATGACGACCTTCTGCCCTGGTTGGTGTGGAAACACTCTGATCAGCGTTTCTGCTTCGTGCCTCGTCAGTAGCGCTTGGCCTTGCCAGAGTTCTGGACAGCTTGTTGGCTCTCAGTGCGAAGAAAGAGAGGGGGGGGTGGGGGGGTGCCTGGTGAGTTGCGTATTATCCAGGTGAAGGGAATATACTTATATTTTCCTGTTGCCTGTACGGTAGGCAATGTGTCCCTCACGTCTGTAGCAGTGGAAGTACGTGCCTTGGCGATGAGTCATCGTAGTTGATTAGTTGTAAAGAGGCACGCGTCAAACCGATCAATCGGTGTGCATACTGTGGAAAACTAAAACAAATTAATTTACTGGACTACTATCTCTGGGAACAAGCATTATGTCAGTGTGCGTCTAACACCATGTTATAGCCTTCAGAAGGCTTGGCAGCACACTGTCTACAGGTGCTCCTGGGAGGCAGACATGTTCCGCTGCCACTTGGAACAATGCTTGTTCCACCTGCTAGGATTGCCTGCTAGGGTTGGAGCGATCCTTCGCGTACTCGTGAAGAATGTGCTGGGTTTGACCTTTCCTCGGGATACGTAGATAATATGTGAGTAGTGAGAGGAAGTTGTGTCTGGTACAACAGGAAAATATCATGTATCTGAAACTGTCCTTGCACAGGAACAATCCTGTAGCCATCTATGGCTGTGGTTCCTGGTAGATGTAACACGTTAGGATGAGTCATAGTCATGTTTAATATAACTCATATCCGCATCACACGTCAGGATCGTGAGTACTGCTGGGAGGTGGCTAAGCTCCAATTGGTACTTAGAGATACTATCAGCCCTTTTTATTTTCTTATGGATACCATTTTGATGGGAGAAGGGCATGAGGAAAGGAACACACAAGTACAAGACTCGTGGAGGTCGAGCAGGTAACGCTGGTCCTACTCAGATGTACTACCACATACTGCAACAGTCAGGCCAAAGCTGCCCTCTATCTCAATATCCGTCACCAGAAGTGCGGTGGATACTGAGAGACAGGTTACAATTCGGCTGACGGTCCCAATACACGGGCAAGTTCCTCTGAAGGGGCAGTCCCCTCGGACCCGAGGAAGCACTCCTTCTGCCACCCGAAGCACGATGGAAAGAGCAACCCCAGACCGACAGTTCAACCCCAACAGGATGAGTAACTAGTGTCAGGGCTCTACCATTCTGTACACTGGGGTGCACCAAAAGGGTGGCCATCCAAGACAGATGTGTGTCTCTACTGGTATGTTCAGCTATTGAGAATAAAATATTTGGTCACCTGCAGTACTTCGACACGACTAATGTCTACAAGGTAGGGCTCTAGTGATCGGGAATGATATCCTGTTGCTTCTCTTGACTCTCTATTTATATTTGGAGTTGCAGGAGCTCTGATCTGGCTTACATTTACATGCAAAGATTTAACTATAATCTACAGCTACCCTCTCACAACTCTTGTTGTCTAAATGTTTTAGTTAAACTGATCCCCACAACTATTTTTCAAAACAAGAGTTTATGCCCTTATAAAACTTATGATTATTGGCAATTTCAGGAACATCCTTTACTCTCATCTAGCTGAGATGCGTGGGTGACGAACCTGAGCTTAGTGTATGCCTGTAGCTCCCCATTGTCTGTGCGCAGCTGAGAGGCACTGTGCCATCCCTCAGTGGGGCGCCTCTCTTCACTCTGGGTCAGCAGTGTCCCCGACAGGAATTCATTAGTGATGCCCACGTGAGTGCAGTCTTGCAGCGGACTGGCCACACCTCAACAAAGGGCAGCCATATGCTCAGCTACAACTGTGCTACATGCCACAATACACTATAGCAGCTAATGCTAATTGCCAATTGTCCGAGGACACCAAGAAAAATTTTTTAAATGTGGATTTTCTGACTGAGCATATTGGAAAATAAAACATTCTTGTCACAAGCATGACTTTTTTTTATCAGTAAACAAAACATTACAAAGTAATAAAAATTTTAAAACCATATTTTTTTAGCATACAAATTAACATTAAATTCCTTATTTCATTCAAAGGAGTACTAAGAAAACATGGTTTTAATGAGAACTTTATATTAAACAGGACGTCACCATAAATCCAAGCATCACAAAGAGTCGGACCCCCTTTACAGGGGTTTGTCTATTGGCCTCACCCAAGTATGATGGATGGGCAGGACATCACCAGCAGACCCAAGCACTTTAGGATGGTGACATCAGGGAACCAAGCTGATGCCAGTTACGCCAAAGTGGTATGAAAGTACACTGGCACAGTATCCCTCTAGAGACTAGGGAAAATGAGTTTCCTTAACAAATATCTTAAGGGGGCTGTATAAGCCAACACATCTGAACCCTGGGGTCGTCTGAACCTGGCTCACCAGAGCGGGTAACCGGGACGAGAGCGACCCCGGCACAGATGATTCATGTGGCCAAAACTCATGTCTAGGAGAAGACTACGACAAACGCTTCTGCCTACCGTGTTAAGAAACACTAGTTCCACAACGTAAACTAACATGGCTCAGTTTGAACGATACTGCTGAAGACAAGCAGTATGGCAAGCATGGAAAGATAGCAAGCGTTGCAGCTATAGAGCTGAGGCGAACTGCCCGCAAACTGTCCTGTCTGGCAGGTGTGCAAAGGAATAAATACCCTTGAGAGATGTGGCGAGTGAGGGGTGGCTGGATTAGGTCCCATGGAAGGGGAAACCTCCCCTGATGCAGCAATGAGTGTGCATGTCTGGTGCCTGCCGGTCAGGGCACGGCAAGCGAGGGGGTGGGTCCACTCACTCAGAATGGATTGCGGCATCGTATGGATTACCAGCCTCTCAGCGGAAAGGGTGACATGTAATGAGGCAACGTCCTTAGCTCATTGTAGCCTACCTGCCAGTAGGCAGCCCACAAGTTGCAGCTGCTCGCCACTTCAGTGGGTGGGCCAGCCCCCCGCACAAGGCTGTGCTGGGCTGGGTGTTACTGTACGTGCATCCTCGACACACTTAAGAGCTGACTGGGAGTAAGTCCCCATCCTGAGCACCGCATTGCTAGTCAGCTGTTGCTACAGTTCTGAAGTTCTGTGTGTTTGCAGTCAGCCAGTGCTCATCACACGCTCGTGGCATTAGTCTGTATCATGCACCATATCTTATGCTTGGTCCCTGTCTGTCAGGGTTTTCTGGGCACAGGTCTGTGTTTTGCATTTTGCCACTACAGATACTTGCTCTCAAGTTAGCCTTCTTCTATCAATGCTACCCTTACCTACCACTATCCTATATTAAACACACACAACATTGCCATGACACGAACCCCCCTTATATCAGGTTAACACGTGCCGCTTATTCCAAATATGTACAACGATTATAACTCATCTGACTGCAACCTAGTAAACTACTTCTACACACGTGAGATTCTAATCCCGTGCCAATCCGTACACGGAAATCACGGCCTGCCACATTCCTGGAGAGCAGCCGGACATGTGGATACGAGGGCTTGTGCAAGACAGCGGCGAGTCACCCTCCCCCACACTGAGAACCCACAAGCCCTCACCAGTTGCTCTTCTTCAGTCTTCGAGCTCGCTCCGCCACTTCTAGTGCTGGGGCCCTCCGACCACTGTTAGATCTTCAGCAGCCCTCCCAGAGACTGCCTATATTTACGTCGCTGTCAGAGCTCTGCAGCACCTGCAACCAGATGCTACAGCTATGCCAATCGCTAATAGCTACCAGACATACCACACTTAACTTCCTTGTTTCCTACAGACACCCTGATTAGAGTTAGATTTGTAGTAAGCAATTTCGACAGTTTATTTCACTTTCCCCAATTAGCCTAGGACCAGGTCACCTACAGCTGGCTACTGTAGGTTTACTTCCATCCACCGGTATTCTTCGTAGGAGAGCAAGCGTCACCGTGTTTACTAAGCTCTTAATAATCACTGCTTTGTTTCTTTTAACTTCGAGTCTCATTCATAAAGTACTTTGTAACCAACTGCTGGGAGAACCTCAAGTCGAGTACCACCGATCGGGAACGGCAAATTATTACTATGAACTAGCTACAACTGCTGGAGGCTCCCCCTCAGGCAGCTCTAGTTGCAATACACACATATTAGACGGGCATCTATTCTATTCCTGCCAAATATACAGGTGCTGAAGGAGTAGAATAGAGGAGCCCCGACCACTAGCAACACTTTCCACCCAGGGAGAGAGAGAGTACGCCTGAGTTATATCCCTACCGGAGCACCTGGATGCTGGCGGGGGTATCTGCGACCTGGCCTTGGTTGGGATCCCACACCCAGTAATAGTCTTGGTATCCCACACGACTTCAACGCTTCTGGTTCGCCCACTAAGCTGGGAGTGGGGGGGGGGGGGGCTGGTTCCATCCCCCTTACAGCTAATTGACGAGCTGAACGAGATTGTGCTGCCTTGCTCAGATCATTAGAACAACCTATGTCTACCCCAGGGGATCCAGCTACTTTCTCGTCATCACCTCTTCGCACGCATCCTGCCTGCCACCCAGTTGTGTATGGGTTAATTAAACGGACTGAGGAACGCCTTGGCATCTCGAATGCCTACTTCTGGAGCTCAGCAGCTATTAGGTAGAACGGTAGTTTTTGCATAGCGACACCTCGGGCCCTCGCTGCAGCCCGGGCAGAGAATGATCAGATCAACCAACTATACCCAGCTAGTCCTCGCACTCATGGCGTTAGTAAGCCTGTTACCGCTAGCACCTCCCACCAGTCATTGACGGTAACTAGTCATGCCACCAACCATAGGGTAGACCAATTCAAGGGACATGTCAATCGCAATGTCGAGAACTTTGTTCCTTCCCATATGGCCACGTGCCCAGCTACCATATCCAACCATAAACACCAGTAAGCATAACCGGCCGAAGTGCAACCAAAGTCACATGACCGTGATCCAGCCTTAGCTAACCAGACATGCATCAAGGTACAGAAGGAAGCTGCTTGTTCATGTCAGTGTTGGGTGCTGGCTGCTAGCAGGTCACACTGCTCTCTTAAGCACTCACGCTTTCCTTAAGATTAGGGATTATTTATAACTTCTGCTCTTGGCAGGGGCGGTGTAGGCAGTACGCTCATGCCTCTGTACACATAATAAGAGTAACACATAGCTCAGTCGCTTGAGCATAAAGGGATTTTAGTAACTAGTGGCGCTCAGCCGTAATTAGTTTGTAAGCACTTACACAGGTTTTATTGACATGGATGAATGTACATGCACATGATGTGAGACTAAGTTCTCACACAAAATTATTTTACAGTACGAATAAGCGAAGGGTTACTTAACAATCAACGTAACTTGGTACTTTCCTTTACATGGATTATAGCAGGAATACATTGATTTTTTTCTATAGGCTAAAACATTTTTATGATGTCATAGTCGTTATGTACGTTCTTATTCTTAACTCCTAGGTCACAATTTGCTTTATCAGTAAGTGACCTAAACCTACTATTTACAACATGTGGAGCATGAGTTCACCTTTTGTTATTTACAGTTTATGCTTCCTGGCTCGCTTACGCCTAGTAGTGCACATACACAGCCTCTCTGGCTGGAGAGGATGAGAACAAATTTTCTCATGGGTTAGGGAGTGGGGGTATCTGCCTCGCTCGAGAAGATATGCTTCTGTGAGCCTGTCTGGTGGCTCCACACACTCACTAAATGAGTTTTAATTTCTCATCATTCTTGCGTTCCTCCTTCCTTCGTACTCTCACTCAACTTACGGGGGGTCACGTTACGAACTATACGCTCCCCATCAGTCTCTTACTTTACTAGGGTTTTCCGTTCTGGAAAGAATTAAACGCTAAATACAATACAAGATATATACAATTTTCGTAGTCATTGCACATACCCTACCTGTACTTTACGGGGGTTCTTGTTACACACTTAGGGGTTTCACTTCCGTGAAAGAAAATAAATATACGGTACGTAACAAGAAGGATAATATAGTGTATCACAATGGGGGTTTACATGAGATGTTCATTCTCCACAATAAACATTACATTAATTTGCAAGAGCATTTCTTATGCTTGAGAGACACTTTTAAAAATCTACAAACTTTAAGAGATTGGCAATTTCCTGGGTGACGGTTACAGCGTGCTCGCAGCGAGCTCTCGCCTCATGCTCTTACTCAAGTTACAGGGGGGTTCATTAATCAATGTCGCCCAGATGCATTGCGAGAAATGACGAGGGGGTTTTTCAAGGTTATGTTTACGGGCCTGCTGATGGGCTTCGGTTACGCATTCACACTTCCTAACAGTGATCACGGAATTCGTTGGCGTACAATATTTCAAAAAGCCAAAAAAAATTATTTGATCTTTCGTAAATGCTTACTTTACGCGCGTACTTAGGGAATGTTCAGGGAATCTGCGGACAAGAACTTTCCAGCCGGCTTAGGGGGTTAAAAATTACTTTAAAATTTTACCTCCACAACAAAATTATTCTCTCTCGCAAAAAAGGGACCAATTTTAATTTCGAAAAAAAAAAAAATCTCATATTTATTACTTTTACTGTACTCGTGTCCATTGATAGGAGGTTAATTATTTTAATTTAGGACACTATTTTTAGGTGTTTTATTCTGTTCCTGTCAATGCTTTTCTTTAGAATTATCAACCTTACTGAAAAAAAAATTACGTTACAAAACTTTCTGGACACATAAGTAGCAAAACAAAATTATCTTGCGGATGACGTAGAAATTTCTCTCGTTGCACTGCCTACCTATCAGGCTAAGATTTTGGATTGTGTTAATGACACCTAGCAGTCCCAACTAACCTAGCGAATCGCTTTCACAGGTGTATTCACCTTAGGGTTCAGGCAACCTAACGCTATCACTGCCCTACTACACTAACTACGAGGAATAACATGTGGTCAGGTGCGCTAGTCTGTTACTGGCTGCTGCCAGGTACTCACTCTGACGATGATGCTGATGCTGGTAGAGGGCGGTGGCGTTATGCGAACCTGCACTTTGGGGGGGGCGTCCTTGCTTTTGTGGTGCTGTGGCAGGCCAGCGAAATGCAGTTGGCACATGCCATGGTGCCTCTCGGTAGTGCCCAGGCATGTGACATGTGCACCTGGCGCGTAAAGGGGCCACTCGTGACGTGGGGCCAGTGACGGACGGCAGCATGGGGCCAGCGTCCTCGGCTCTGGCACCTGCTGTTATCTTCTTACTGCTGGGCTCCTCTCCTTCTTGGTACGTGCTCTCTCTGCGAGCGTCACGGGTCTCTCTACTTGAACTTGTGACCTCGGCTTCTCAGAGTTTGGCAGCCAAGGCACGGAGAAAAGGTACTCGTAACTCACTTGCAGTTGTTTCTCCTGGCGGTGGAGCTTTACTTAGGGTGACCGTGGTGTTCTCGGACCACTGGAAACTTACACTTACTACTCTCGCAGTTGTCGCCGGTTCACTCTCTCTCTGTCACTAGCTCTGACTCTCTCTCTCATGGGGTAGTTCAGCATCACTCTCTCGCTCTCCAGCCAGTACCAAGAGTCTGAAGGGGCTCGTCGCCAGGCTGACCAGCGGGTCCATAGATGGTGACGAGGACCGAGTTGACACTTCACCTTTAGTCATTCACTAATGACGTTCTTGCCGGGGAAAGGGAAGGAAGGGTAGGATAGCAGGGGTTGCGTCCTATAGTCCCTATCCTAGATGGGCTCCACCGATTCAGGGGTGGGGTGGCCGGGAAAGATCCTGGTGGGAGAGGAAATGCTGCCACGTTCAGGTCGTGGTCCGGCGAGGGCACTTCCTTAGCCGTAGAAAGGAAGGCAGGGGAGACCCTCGCAACGCATGCGGTCATGATCTATGGTAATTCCTGGCGTTTAACAGCAAGGAAAGGGGGACGAGAGGGCTACATGATCTATCCCCAGCGCACGTAGCGAAGGTGGAAGTGGGAAGAATCCCTTCACGTTGTCAGCCTATAGGTTTGGGTCTCATGTCCAAGACGATCAACAGGATTGCGTCATAAGGGTTCGGGTGGACACTTGGTGATGCCCGCCGAGATTTAAACTGAACAGGAGTGCTTACATCACCTAATCGTGGAGCCGTCAGAGGTTCGGAAACAAATCTCTGGTACTGTACCTGCGGGGTGTAGGTGGTAGGACGGGGGAGGGGGGCTGTCATTCTTCCCAGAGTCCTGTGGTGGTAGTCTATTGTCGTGAGGAGGGGGATGACGCTTCGTCCACCTTGGTGGTGTTCGGGGTTTGAGTCACACTCGAGGTTCTCGTTCTAGTTGGGCCCCTTTCTGACCGTAATAAGATCTCAGCTGACCTCGGACACGTAGTGATGCGTGGTTGTGAATGCACATGCATCTGCCGGAAGTTAAGAGGTCTATCATTCGTCAGGGGTTGATTTTCCTCTGGATTCCTACCTCTGAAATTATGTCCACGCCTCTTGGGGTTACGTCGTTGCGCATCCAGGGGGCAGAGGAGAGGTCTGCGTGTCACCTGGGGTTGCCCCTGAAGGGCACCCGTGGCTGAAGTTGATTCGGTAGTTATAAATTCCCGGTCCTTGTCAAAGGTGTATGTAGCAACCTGTATCTAGCAAACAATCAACCAGATACTCTAAGAAATAGAAGCTGAAAGGTAGGAAACAACAGTATGTTTATTGAAGTCTCAATAAACATGCAACACATGCTACATTCTACCAGGCAATTGTGTGCTGAAGGTTACTATGCTGGACAGGAGTAGGTGACATGGTTCTAATGGAGAACAGGAAAGAATTAGCTCAACAAGTAATATATAATACTTCTAAACTGTCAAATAAAGATGTCTTGAGGAGAGAAAGTGAATTTAATGTGTTGGTAAGCATGTTCGCTGGTTGTCAGGTTGACTATAGTCGTCTGCGAAGTAGCCACAAGGGGCGTACTCAAAGCATCGAAGATCTCTGGTGGTTTCATCACTGACAGCAGTGCTGCGGGATGTCGCAAGAGTTAGAACAAGAATGACTCTCGAGCTTGGCAGTGTCCTGACTTATATAGTGGAAGCTTGTAGGCTGCCGGTGCAGGGGAGGTGTGACATCGTCCTGCCATGGTTGGTGTGGGAAAACTCTGGTCAGCGTTTCTGCTTTGTGCCTCGTCGGTGGCGCTCGGCCTTGCGCGAGGTCTGGGCAGCTTGTAGGCTCTCAATGTGTGTGTGTGTGGGGGGGGGGGGGTGGCAGCCGGGTTGCGTATCCTCCAGGTGATAAGGATTCGTTCGTAAGTTCCTGCTACCTGTAGGGTAGGCAACATGTCCATCACATCTGTAGTGGTGGAAGTGGTACTCTTGGCGATGAGACATAATCCAATTAGATTAGTTGTATGAGCGGCATGCGTCAGTGCTCTTTACACCCTATTTAGACCTCATCCTCGTGATTCTGCACGTGGGAGTGTAAATCTGTGATCAGATTGCTTAAAATTTTGTCACCTACGAATAGGGTCTTAGCTACACCTTAAACTGAGGCCAGCTCTCAACAAACTCTCCATATTTGTCTCACCACTGTCGTGCGGGACCAATGAGGTTTCGGTGAATTCTATTCTCACGTTGTTTATTTGGGATCCTATGCTCCCGTAGATTGCATTCCACGAGAATTTGCTCTGGGTTAGAATAAACCTTCTCCTTAAATTCGGAGAGGGAGAGCTCGGTAGCTCGGGAATCGGCCAGCTTAACCTGTGAGTCGTGTTGTTCGGTGTGTATGTTTGCCTCCTGCGGCAAACATTCATTGGTAGACTTGTCCTGTGTTCCGGACTGGCTTGTCTATCCAACCAATACAGCTGTGTTGGAACATATTGTTGCACAAAATGCAGTGGACAGTATATCCAGTATCCCCCGTACACTTGGGCCATTGTCAGACCCCTACTTCAGCTTGCCTGCATGATTCACATCTGTATTCCAGACCATCCGTGTACCTAGGCGTGTCATCCCAGCCTAAACACGTATAGTGGAATTCGTTCTGGCGGTAGTTACACATAATAAGATTCAGGCCAGTGCCTGGACATGCAGGGAGGGGGCAAGACCTGCTGCTTGTCACTTCTGTATTCAAATCGTCTACTGCACGGTGTGCTTCTGAGTCCGACATCTTGGAATACTGCAAACTGGGCACCACAGGGTGTTTACTACGACTCCTCGAAGTCGTAAACCAAAATAAGAAACTTATGTCCCCAGCACTAAGCGACGGAACAGACGTGTGCTTAACGCTTGATAACACAAGGGGGGGGGGGGGGGGGGGGGGGTCACTGGTGAGGTCCAGCTCCCAAGGCGTAACTATTTGAAGCTTATGGCCCCATGTTGGAGGCCATTTGACAGGCACTCTTGCCTGGTGGAGGCCCTGACTGCCCTCACATTCCTTACAAGGTGGAGGGGAGCCAAACCCCAGGGTGAGTTGGAGCGTTATGCTATCCCTCCCAGACAACCTTATTCTCCTTACCACTTAGTATTTCAATAAACAGGACACCAGTTTACCCAAAAAGGGTGAAATGCTCAGTCGGATACGAGGGATGAGTGATTGTCGTGGTGAGTGATCTGACTTTAACTGACAGGGTTTATCTGCCACAGCCTCGTTGACTGTTGAGCGGGGATAAAGTTGACTAGGGATTGTTCTCAGTACATCTTGGGAACAACCTTGGTAGGGATTCGAACCCTGATCATCTTCCCAGATGCCAAATTTACCGTACAGAAGTTGGGAAATACTTCAGTGTTCGGGTGTCGAACCCGAATTATCTTACCAGATTTTAATTTTACTACACTCGCTCTAACAGTGACGTCCTGTATGTTGGTACTAGAACTTGATACCAGTGTAGGGGTTGGTTTCACAGGGGTTTTCTCTGAGTTGGATCCTTCATCTGGGTCACACCAACATAGCAAATGTTTCAATGGGGTTTCGGGGTCTGGAGGTGTTATTATACTGAAAACAAGAAGTTCGATCTCAGGTTCACTATGGACCAGTGTACTCGGGTTGGAATCATTAAGTAGCTGATTGGTAATTGCTTGTTTAAGTGTGGCGCACCTCTCGCATCGCCTCTGACGGCTACCAGTACTTTAGTGTTGCTTGCACATTTTTCAGTGAAATACCAAACAAGAATAAGACTGTCTGTACGGGTTGCGGACATGCAGTACTAGGTGGGATGAAATATTCAATCAATCACACAGACCTGCCATGTAAAAGGGCAACCCAATCAAGAGACCTTGTGCCTCCTATTGGCGGCAGGTGTCCTGGAATCTCAGGGACAGGTCCTTTACCAGGCCCTGTCTCCTGAGGGATACAGTACACTGCATGGCCGAATAGACACATGAGAATAATTATTATTACTGGGCAACTGATTTAACACACTACACTGAAATTCAATACAAATTAATAGCGCCAAAAAATGACAAAAGGAACTAAAATGATGGTAGTCGACACACAAAGGGTTACGTTTGGAACGTAATATTTTATTACGCTTAAAGAAATATTTTAGAAAGGCCCAGATAATTTATACACACTAAGAGCTAGGCTACGAAATAATTATAAAATATGAAAAAACTGAAAAATTTATATTGATTCTCAATTCCGCAAATTGACAGGCGAAGGAGAGCCTGGGGAAAATTAATCTATTAAAATTAATTGCTGCAAAATTTCTAATCAATAATTAAATGCTATTAACAGCATGAAAGTATGAAGGGCTCTATCCAGGGGGACGTAATCACACAATGACCTGTTACCACAGGAGTTAAGGGAAGTTGACTGAGGTAAGAGTAGTGGGTACAGGCATGGGATTTACCAATAGACATGGAGAGCTGTCCCTGGACGGTCAGCTGTAGGAAGAGCCTTGTCCAAGCTGGGACTGGAGTGCTGGCGGCCTTCTTCAAGCTGCTGGCTGGAGGTAGATTACTGCTGATTCTCAAGCAGTAGGGGGTTCGAGCCCTGCCTTGGGCTGCGGAGGAGAGGAGAGAGACTCTTGCGCAGACTGGGATTGAGTTCGTGAACCTTGTCGGCTGGCAAGCCCAGTGTCTCTGCTGGACCACGGTGCTGGACTTCTATTTATATAAAAATCACCCTGTGTCAGCGATTATCCGGGGGAGGGGGTAGCATAGCCTTCTATCGCAGGTTGGTTTATCGGGTGCAGTAGTGCCGCTCGTTTTATCACCCCTGGTAGATAATTTCTTGCGACCCGGACTGAGGCAGACGAGCCGTTACGTCAGGTTACAGGGGTGTTGCTATCTCTAGAGTTATTTGGAACTTCTTGGCCAGGCAGAGTAGCATAGTATAATTTAAATAAATATTATTATTTCTTCATCGGGGTAGCTCTGGCATGCTTACTCTTGATTGGGTGTAGAAGATCAAAAATTTCAGACGTGAGGTTCAATTACGTTGATGACTAACCAATGCGTGAAGTCTATTTAATTTATTATTACCAGTCTTAGCAGTCAATGAATTTGATTTTGCCCCGCACTTGGTGCGCTCAGATGGGACAAAGTCGGCCGTAGTGTTCGCCTCTCTGTAGTGCAGTATACTGGCATGCATCAACCGCCACATGGGTAAGCCAAAAACTGGTTAAGCGATGCACGAATAAACAGGAGTATACTTTTTTTTCTTTTTTCCTATCCTACCCTAATTCTAAGTATTAGATGTAACTCCAAGGTGGGTGTGGGTATGGGAGCAAAGTGCGTCTCAGGATTAAGCCTCTCAGAGCTAAGCTGCTGAAAGATATTATAACATTTCCTACAAGAATTTTCAAACACTAAGTTGATCTGCAGCCCATTGGGAAAAAAAAAAATTTCCTAAGTCTCTTAACCTAAAGGTTAAGGTTACATTTTAATCAGGGTCAAATTATGCTATAGTAAGTAAAGATTGATTCTGAAAAAAAGGCACCGAATAACTGACATTTAAGGAAAATACAGTATTTCTACTTATTGTATTTATGAGTGAGAGCATGCCCGAGAATAAATGGAAACATGCCCTACCTGTTCCATTTGAATCACTTTTTTTGGGACTACTTGTTTTGGCACAGCTGTCTCGTCGTCGACTACCAAGGTGCACTGTATTTGACTCCAAGTTCAGGTCGAGGTAAAACAACGAGCCTGAGGATCGCATGCTGCCGCAGTCATCCTGCTTCTTCTGGTGGTTCTCATTCTCACAATCTGGAACATTTCCCAGAAGGTCAGACAACATGAACATATTCAACACAACAGCAAAAACATAAATTAATAAAAATACCGTATTTGTGTATAGTGACAAACCCCCCCCCCCCCCCCCAACCCTTTTTTTTAATAACCAAAATAAAGAGAACATTTCTGGGGTGCGCTATACATGGGGGAAAAAAGAGGAAGGGGGAGTGGTATGCATAAATTGTCCGGGTGGAGGGGGGGGGGAGGCTGAGGAATGTGGCAGAACTGTGTGTTGTCTCATATCTATCTATCTATCTATCTATATCTCTATCTCTATCTATATCTATCTATCTATATCTATATTTATCTATCTATATCTATCTATCTATATCTATCTATCTATATCTATATCTATCTCTATATATCTATATATCTATATATCTCTCTATCTATCTCTCTATCTATCTCTCTCTCTATCTATCTCTCTATCTATCTCTCTATCTATCTCTCTATCTATCTCTCTACCTATCTCTCTACCTATCTCTCTATCTATCTATCTATCTATCTCTCTATCTCTCTCTCTATCTCTCTCTCTCTCAGGCCCTTCAGTTATATGTAGGTCAGAACCTCACTCCCCTAACACGCAAAACTAATGACATCATGTCACCCCACAAAACCCCAGCTACCAATTGTTTACAGCCCCCCACCACCTTGTAATAACACCCAGATGTTGCCGCTTGATAATTCCGCCATCCCTCTTTGTTTCCATGGCAGTGGCTAGTGAGCCATGTTCCCTGGAAGGGGGGCGAGAAGGGGGGTGGGAAGGGACGAGGAGGCCCTTTCTTTTGTAATAAGGGTAGTGCAACATTCTAGCATGCCAAAATCAAGGAGAGCCCACCCCTTCCAAAAGGAAAAAGGAGAAAAAAAAAACACAAAACGAAGCTGGAAACGTTGAGTAGTAGGAGCAAGACGGTTCTGAATTTTTTTTTATTTTGGCTTTGTGCACCCAAGTTATTTAATTAAATTATTTTCCAAACATATCACAATCACCACACATTAATGTAAAAAAGAATAATTTGCTCCATACTTACTAATAGGGTGCCATACATTTTTTGTGCAATATTATTTTAAAACATTTTTCCCTGGAACTTGTTGCGAAAATCATGGTGCGCTCTATACAATAGTGCACGCTATACAAGAGTAAATATGGTAATGTTATAATAAATTAAACAAGTAGAGGAACTTCTGAATTAGCAAAGAACTGGCATGACCACAGGACATAACCAACAAACCATTGAGAGCACTGCTTGTTGGTGTGGCAATGTGAAGAAAGTACATTGATTGCTAAGAAATATCTATGGAAAGCAGCTTATTGATTGAATTAAATTATACATGAAACCACCCCAACTCTTTTACACTAACAGTGTAACCAAAGTACCTAGCCATGACAATCTTCTGGCCCATAGTTCAGGAGCCCGATATCACTGACTGCTATGAGGAAGCCAGAAATAAGCAGACACATTATGATATGGCAGAAATACAAAGACACATTATGGTTAGCAGATACATTTTAAAAACCACTTTCAGCTGTGCTTCTGAGAGGTCACACGTGCTTCCTTGCATATCAGCAGTGTGCACAACAGAGACCGTAGAACCCATGATCATTTGTTTACAACATTATGCTTAACTCCCAACAGCCAGTTTCAGCATAGTCTTAAGCTCCCATCGGTAGCATGGCTCATCCTTAACATATACACATAATGGTTGGTTAAGTGAAAAACGTACAATAGATCAACCTGAACCATCCATAAGTTAAATGAAATCTCAACCTGCCCTTCTTCCAAAACAATAATTGAAGAAATGTAACAGTTTCAACATACTCTGGTGCATTTCTTGCAGGGAGATACTTGGTCAGTGGGCATAGCCACCCATCCTTGCCACGTTCAGTTCCTTGTCAGATTGAACAGCCTGTGCGATGATGCTTAAGCATCGTGATCAAAGAGGCATCCAACTGTCCTCAGTGGCCTACAGTTGAAGCTTTTTAAGGCACACTCTCTCAGCCTCTTTCTCTCATTCCCATGATGCGTGCCGCTTATACCTTTATACCAAATACGACTACGACTCATCCGCACATGCTTCAACAACCGCAGGAAACGACGACTCCAAGGTGTCTAACAGGATATGTTCCTGGGAAGGGGCATTGAAGATACTTGGTTTCCGGACTGTTCCTGACCCACCCTTCTCTCTCTACTAACGAGTCTTAAAACCCAAGGATGGGTCGAACCAAGCACGGAGTCTAACAAGTGCATCAAGAATAGTTTCACTTCAAACTAACTATTTCTGCATGAAAAACGAAGGGTTGGCGCATGTCGCTCGTACTACTAATCAACTATGATTACGACTCATCGTTCAGTGTTCCTACTTCCACTACTACAGACGTGAGAGACACGTACAGAGAATTTTCACGATGAATTCTCAGTTGCCTATGCTACCAGGTAACAGGAACTGATAAGCGAATTCTCGTCACCTGAAAGTTATGCAACTCTGAAAGCACACGGCCCTCCCTCCCCCTCGCTGAGAGCAAACAAGCCGCCCGCCACCAGGCAAGGCCAAGCGCTACTGAAGATGAACGAAACAGTATTGCTAACCAGAGATTTTCAACTCCCACGCCAGGGCAGAAGGACGTCACGCCTTCCCCAGCACCCTGCTGCGGCAGCCTAGACTTGAGCACTATGTAAGTCCGTACGCAGCGGGACTCCAGCAGTCATTCTTGTTTTTTCTATTGCGAAATCCCGAGCACTGCCTAGTGCTGGGACCTCCATAGATCTATGAAGTCTTATGTACGCATCCTGAGGCAACTTCCGTCAAGGACGTTCAGTCATCCAGTGAACACGCTTATACTTATTAAATTCACTTTGTCTCTTCTAGACACCAGTTTACTTAATACAGTTTAAAAGTAATTTACTTTGTATTCATCTAGAACTATTTCCTTTCCCTTGTTTATCAGAACCAGGTCAACTCCCCCTGAACAACACAGTTACCTTCACTCAACTGTTCGATAGGAGGTAACATGGGTAGCATGTTTATTGTGGTCTTAACAAACATTTATTGTTCTCTATCCTCAGGCTTTTCTTCTTTAAGGGTACTTTTCTGTTTACTGGCTCGATACAAGATACAACATGCACTGCAGACAGGAACCGGAAGATTATTACTTAACCGAATTAGTCCGACTACGGATCCCATTCAGGAGTCCATGATTTAGCAACAAACACATTAGACGGTCACCTGTTTCTTTCCACCAACCCGAGCACTAATTCAATGCTGGAGGGGAGGAACAGCAGAGCTCCTATCACTAGTAACACCATCCAAGGAGGGGCTAAAAGCCTAGGTTATTTCCTCGCTTTGAGTACTAAGTTAGTGCTGAAGTGACCATAGCCTGAGACTTGCCGCTCAACCTTACCTGAATGCACAACCAATAGAGGCTTGGTGGTCCCCACGGCTCTAGGTCTTTGATCAGCCCGCAAAGTGTGGGGGATCAGTGGAGACTATTACAGAGCTCGTGCCAATAAGCAACTAGTGGGTAAACACTATAGATATTGTTGTTGTCAAGGTGCTACGTAAATAGTTAAGTCATATTACTCTATGCCTTACAAGGCGAGCCGTGCCAGCAAGCAACTATTGGGTAAACACTATAGGTACTGTTCTTGTCAAGGTACTACGTAAATTGTTAAGCTATATTACTATATGCTTTACAAGGCAAGGCGTGGCCTCAAGCGTAGGGAACAATACCAGACTATCCTTGCTGCAGACAGCGGTCTGCACAACCACCTCGTACGCAGGAAAGGCAGGCGGAATAGGACCGTGCCGCCACACTCAGATGCCAAGCAGTCACAGCTGCTATGGTCATAATTGTATACTTTTCAACATCTTTCCGAACCAGCCAGGAATACCATCTGGTGCTGAGAGGGTTAGTGTATCAGACCTAGGTTAGGCACGGCTGGTCCAATCCACACTTCTGGAGCAGAGAGTCCTCTGCCTGGAATCGCCGCTTCATAGTGGGGTGAGTCAGCCGCCACTAAGTGAGATCTAGACAGCATCACCAGCATCAACCAGGACGATGGTGTAAGTCAATAGCCAACACCCCTCGCCACACCCCCTCGAGCCTAACTTAAAAACCCCGCTATTGGTGTAATGACAAAATCCTTGACTAACGTGCCATTCAGTTTAACTGGACACGCGTCAGGGTACTCAAAGCGGCCGCATCACACATAAGTCTCGCCAATGCACCCTGCAGTGTGTTGCCACAACGCCGAAGATGGTAGAGCGCCGCAGAGCGCCTAAGGCCATATACCAAGCACACAAAGGTAGTTCACCTACCCCGCTCACTCCAGGCAGACATCACAGGGGCACGTCATGCCTCCCACCCCAGCGCACTCTCACGAGCATGCCGCATATAAGGAAGTGCGCAGCTGAGGTTGAGAGTTATCGTCTTCAGTAGCTCACCTCAACACTTCTTGTGGTGGGGCTCTGTACTGTTCTAGCCCCTCATGGTCCTCTCCAAGAGCTTCCAGTTCTTCACCAAACAACCAGTGGCTGCTGCCATCACTTACCAGAGGCTTCAACTCTTCCTGGTAATCACAGTCACCAGAAGCCCTCATCTGCAAGAAGACATTGACCACCCTAGGTCTTCGGCCGCCACTACTTGCTGGTAGTGGCTCCCCATAAAGTTAGGGCCTCCTCAAGCAACCCCGATAAGTATTAGTCACGATAGTTAGTTTATATTTTACCCTTGCTTCTTAAGTAGACGTAGGAGCGAGTCACCTTCACACGTGACTTGCATAGCTTAAGTACTTCCGCAGCACAGACTTATTGGTAGCACGTACGAGTCGCCTAGTATTTATTGATCGATAAATACTAAATTTCAACGCATCAGAGAGTTCTTTGTTTTAGAAGTATAACCCATTTGCCATAAAATATTCTAAGGACAAGCAAGAGACCGGGTGTTTTTACGAACCTAGAATAGGGCATCAGAGTCCCTTCAGGGGCCTGTTCGTCGACACACACACACCTCATATTTCGACAGCTACCTATTCTATACACCTCAGTGTACAGAATGGTAGAGCCTCCACCACTAGGCCAAACCCCACCGAGACGGGACAGCCGGGATTGGAGGCTTTACCTTTGTGGACCACACCCGGCAGTGGCAGGAAGATGGTTTAAAACCCACACCTACAGGTGCTTGCACTGTTTAGAGCCAGGGAGCGCACCATCTGCCATTGTTGGCTTATATGGCTAAGTTAGGGACATATACGTCTATTGCTTGCATTTTCAAGAAAATCAAGTGTGTTATACCGTCTATGCCATTCCACAGCTGGCACGGAGCTCAGAGAGCGGAAAAGAAACCACAGTTCAGTGCCGCCAAGCAGATCTGTGCAGCAAACCTCATTGCTCCAGGAGTCTATACCTCTCGGGGGCAGGCACAAACTGCTTGTCATGCGGGAAAACCAGCTTCTCCCATCGGGAGTTCGTGTTTCACTCCGCCCCAATTAGGACCGGCTACGAAGTTCATCTTGTAGTCCAAGCCCTGGTCACCAGGAGAGATACAAGGCTCAGGCAGGCCAATACACAAATCGACAGTGGGGCAGGAACCGAGTGGAAACGCCGACATCTGGTTGAGCATTACAGCTCCACCTCAGCCAAGGGCAGTGGAACCAAGGAGTCTACCTGTCCTTCCTACAGCGCTGCTTCTGCATGCTCCAAGACAAGTCCACCAAGTTCTGGTAAGTCCACGTTGCCTCAGAGGGCCAGTGTCAGTGTGAAGCATATTGCTCGTCCAACAGTACCAGACTTATTTCCTAGTAGACAGCCCACAAGGCCGACACTTGTGGCCGGGAAGAAAGGAAATTGAGATCCTAGTGTATGCATGACTGACCTAGCGCAGTCCCAAAAGTTTCTTGTACGACCAGTAGTTTAAACAACACACATTACTCTTCTGTTGTTCCTTCCTCTCTTTCTCTCTCTTCCTCACACCCTAAACAATCCTGCAGGTTGCCAATGCATGGTCCAGTACTAAAATTGGGGGAGGTCAACTCCTAATGATACAAGGGCCCTGCCTAACAACAGAGCCATCAGAACCACTGTGAACACTCAAACAGCAACTTACTACAACACCATAACTGAGCAACTACGGTGTCACCAAACTACCAACATGAGAGAAGTGGTGTTATCATCAAACAAATCTGCCAAACTCCATGATGCAGATATTGCGGTAACATACCTACACTTCCTATGACACACACACTGTTCTTGCATTTTTCAAATGGCTAGAATTAAATTTACAATATTCCACAAAAACCAAGATAACGTTCAACAATTGTACAATATTTAATACTGTATATATTCTTCACAGTGACAAAGTGCTGGTAATATTTCAGTACTTCAGTTTCCTAAATTCTAGCCAGAACCTGTAAAATCAAGGATTCAAAAATAAAACAGTCTTATTATTGTATATAATGATTCCTCCCACTTACACAACTAATCTACGACAATCACGACTCATCGCCAGAGTACCTACTTCCACCAAGACAGAAGTGAGCGACACGTTGTCTACCCTACAGGTAACAGGAACTTATGAGCGAACTCTCTTCACCTGGAGGATACACAATCTGGCAAGCATGCCCCCCTGCCCCGTACTGAGAGTCTACAAGCTGCCCAGACCTCGGGCAAGGCCGAGCACTACGACAAGGCACAAAGCAGAAACTCTGACAAAAGTCTTCCCATGCCAACCAGGGCAAAAGGACGTCACGCCCTCCCCGCACCTCGTGCCGGCAGCCAACAAGCTTCCACACTATAAGTCAGGACACTGCCGGGCACAAGCAGTCATTCTTGTTCCATCTCTCATGACATCCCACAGCAAAGCTGCCAGTGCTGGGACCACCAGAGATCTTCGAAACTTTGAGTACGACCCCTGCGGCTACTTCACGGTCCATGACCAGTCAACCCAACAACCAGCGAACACGCTTAACAGGTTTTAAATTCACTTTGTCTCCTCACGACACCTTCATTAGAACAGTTAATAGAATTATATACTCTCCTCATCTAGCTATTTCTTCTCCATTAGAACCAGGTTACCTACACCTGAACAGCGTAGTAACCTTCAGCACTCAATTGCCTGGTAAGAGGTAGCACGCGTTGCATGTTTATTGAGACTTCAAAAAACATACTTTTGTTTTGTACCTTTCTGCTTTCATTTCTTAGAGTAGCTGTTTGTTTACTTACTGGATACACATTACTACCTACACATTTAACAAGAACCAGGGCATTTGTAACAACAGAATTAACTTCGGCCATGGGCACCCTTCAGGGGTCAATCATATTTTCACACACCCATTAGACGGCTATCTGTTGCTTTCCAACTACCACAGTATTGCTTCCAGTGGCAGTGGAGAGGAACACAGGAGCCACAACCACTAGTGATCTCGAGTTATTGCCTTATCCCACAGCATTGCTGCCAGTGCCGGGATATACCTTGGCTTGAGACCTGCCACCCATTCCTGTGTGGACACACATCCAGTGATGGCATTCATGACCCAAACAGCTCCCCGTCTCTGATCAGCCCGCATAGCGTAGGGGATCAGTGGAGACTTTACAGAGTCTGGTCCGCAAGCCAAAACTGAACTTACATTGTAAATTGTGTTTAGTTTGTTTGCGTCAAGGTGTACCCAGTATACTCTGAGCAGTGACTTAATGCCTTTCAACCAAAGGCATGGCCGAAAACATAGGGAGCAACACGCAGCGCTCCTTGCCGGCAGACAGTGGAGTGCACTTCCTTAACCTACACCAGAAAGGCAGGTGGAATGGGACCGCAACCGCGCCACCCAACTCAGGCACAAGTCAGTATCGACTGCTATGGTCATGGTATTATTCGTATCTCCGTGTATACGCATTCACCCCACGTGCCATCCCATGGTAAAAGGATTGTTGACTGGTACTGAAGTTAGATTCAGCAGGGACAACATTCACTTCTGGACCAATAAAACTCACCTGTAGAATCGCAATTTCGGCGTAGGCCAAGCTCGCTACGTCGGGACAAAACCCACCACAACCACGGCACCCAAGAAGAGGAGTAAGTAAATACTAACCAACACCCCTCACCTCTCGCTGTCTATCTAAACTCAACCACCCTGCTTTTGGTCTAGCGGATAAAATTCTTGACCATCGTGACTGTTACTCTAACTGGACACACATCAATAACCAAAATAAACCAATTTTGTGCAGACAATGTAAACATTAGACTCATAATAAGAAAAGCCTTGGACATACTTTCAACGAGTTCCTGCTCACATTTCTGTATGTAGACCAGTCAGTGTTTATGTTAAAAAACATGTATTTACAGTTACAGGCAGGGATTTTTATCTTTATGATGGTAATTTAGAAGTATTCAATAAACAAAAGCTACACAAGCGAGCTAGCAACAAGTGACAGCCACAGATGACAGAGCAAGGCACAAACCTGGCACGATGGAAGGGTCATCCTGAAGGATCTGCTTGACCCATAGAGGCTCCTGGGCATCCTGGCTACAACGACTCTCTTCTGGTTCATTGCGCTGCTGTGGGGAGAGATTCTGCACTGGCCGGTACAGTGCGTAGCCATCCACAAAGTTCTGCTCTGACGATACCAGGAGATCCAGGTAACCTGCTACCAGCAAAGCCTGCCCTATCGCAGTGCCTTGGTCCCTGTACAATATATCCACCTCACTACCCACAGACTGCATTTATAACCACAAAAAAATTTCAAAATACTACCAGGTCCAATCTACATAATTTATTTTCTAGTACATAATATACAGTAAAATTTTGATTTTTACAGCTTTGAGTTGAGTAGGGTTTCAAGTTGTATGAAAGTAAAGTAGAGTCAAGTTCAGTATAAAACATTTAGTTAAAATTGTGTTTTCACCATAAATGTAAAATTGCACATATGTACACGAGTATAAAGCTTGCCCCTTATAACTTCCTTCCCTTCTTATAGTCACAGTTGATGAATGCCGCTTCTACATCTAATCTAATACGATTATGACTCATCGCCTAGAACTCCTCTTCCCCCTCTACAGACATGAGCAACACGTTGCCTACTCTACAGGCAACGGGAACTTACAAGCAATTCCTTCTCACCGGGAAGATATGCAACTCGGCAGGCATGCCAACCCCCCCTTTTTTATTCACAATGCTCAAAGCCGACAAGCTGCCCAGACCTCGGGTAAGGCCTAGTGACTCAGACGAGACATGAAGCAGAATCGCTGACAGGAGGATTGTCGCGCCCCCCAGGGCCGGAGGACGTCACGCCTCCCCCGCACCGGCAGTCTACAAGCTTCCATTATATAAGTCCGGACGCTGCCGGCCTCAGCAGTCATTTTTCGCATCTCTAGCAACCTCCCACAGCACTACTAGTGCTCGGAATCTTCAGAGAAGTTACCAACCTTAGAGTACGCCCTCATGGCTACTTACTACGTACGTCGACAACAAGTCAACCCGACGACATACGAAAATGAACATTTTCTTTTAACTTCACTGTGTCTCCAGATTTTATTAGCAGTTTAACTTTAACTCATTTATAATTGTTTAGAACCAGCTTTTTCCTTCTTACTTAGAACCAGGTCACCTACACCTGGAAGGCAGTTACCTTCAGCTATCCTCAACTTGGTAGGAGGTAGCACAGGTCACACGCTTATTGAACTTTTAATAAACACACATTGCTTTCTACCTTTCTGCTTTTATTTCCAGGGTATTTATTTGTATCCACAGTTAAACATAGACTATGCTGTGCACTGTTGACAGAAACCGGGAATTTTATTAAACAGAATTACAATATACATATTAGACGGCTATCTGTTTCTTCCCAGTTACATATCAGCACTTTTAGTGCTCGTGGAGGAGAAACAGTGACGCCACTACTAGCAACACCTTCACACCAGGAGGCGCAACAGATGCAGGTTGCTTCTCACCATCCACACTAGTTAGTGCACAGTGACTGGCCTGTAGTTTTACCAGGCATCCTAGTGTAAATGCACAAGTAGAGGCTTGGCAGTCCACGCGGCTCCACGTCCCTGATCAGCCCGCCTACGGTGGGGGATAAGTGGGGACTCTTATCGAGCTTGAGCTGGCAAGTCACTATTGGGTTACACTGTTATTCTTTCCGTCTAAGGTGCACTACATAAGCTAGAGAACTGTTCCCTATGACTCACAAGAGGAGGAGTGGTAGAAAACGCAGGGAACACCACCTGGTTCACCCCGCTCTCATTCCGAGGATAGCATTACCCCATTCTAAGCAGGATAGACAGGTGGAACACGACCGTGCCACCGAACTGAAATGACAAGCAGTAGCGCCTGCTCCGGTTCTAGTAATTGACTTTCCACCATGTGTCTGCATCCATACTACGTGCCACCCGGTTGTCAATGGACTCCTAACTGGAACTGAAGTTCGCCTAGGCTGGGACAATCTCATCTTCTGGTCTAAAGAAGCTTGTCTGAGGAACATCCCGTTCTGGCATTGACTGAATTCGTCCCGCCTAAAGTCATACCTACCCCGACTACAACATCCAGATGCAGAAGTGAGTAGGTTCTAGCCAACACCCCTTGTCTCACCCCAGCTATCTAAACATAATTAATCCGCTTTTGGTCTAGCAGCCAAAATACTCTAATAACGTGCCAACAGATATGCGTCACAGTTTACCAAGAAAAAAGTTTGGGACTACTTTCTACCAATAATAATAATTCTTTGCCTGGGTAAATTATTCACAGAAAAACTTTTTCCCTCTTGCTGACGAGTGGATGACTACGATAGGAATGGTAATGTCAGCTGCGTGAAGCAGACAGAAAAAAAAGATAGCTGTTGCAGGAGTGGAGTGGGATGGTAGCTTTCACACTGGTCTGTCAGCATGCAGCAGAGAGAGTTCTTTTTTTAAACAATTTTTTTTAAAAACAGTATTAAATGAGAAAAGCAATGACGAATTTACCGTTATGCATATTTCTGCTGAAGGTGGGGCGTGCCATAAGACAAAGGCTTCTCACATTTAAATACACGACGTCCTACGGTTATATGCATTTGTGTTGTGTGAAGACTGTACCTGTCAACCTTGACAAGTTACCAGTCTGTTATCTGATGTCGCGCCCAGCATAGCCGCAAAGAGGTAGTGCTTCGCTGGGAAGCAGAATGGATCAAGTCATGAATATAAACCCCACCAGATTTTATTACAGCCAAACATCACAAACGTCAATGAATCCTCAAGGCATGTAGCGGAGTTATTGTTTTCATTCCAGTGCAACTTTAGTGATTTAGCAACATAAAATTATTGATTCGCAAGACACTAAACATGATTGTTAGGTGCAAATATTTCTTGTTTATAACCTAAAAGCACAGTGACACGATTTGCAGTTCAGTAGCTCAATGTCTGCTGCAAAAAATACTTGACTTGAGTGAAGAGCCAATCTTTGTTAACTCGACTCAATTTTTTGAGACGCGATCCATTATTACAAAATTCCCCAACTTACTATATTAAATATTTTACTATACAGTAAAACCATGCCATAACAAGTATGGGATACAATAACACATTCCTCTAAACAATCATTTCTGAATCCATCTCCATACTCTATATTAAATACACTATTAATATACACCTTTAAAAGCACTGGCTTTTGGTGTACTTGCTGGCTGTAAAACTCCGCATCCCGCTTTCTTAGAGTTGTAACATGTGTAAACATTTTCATCTTTCCTCTGCAAACAGGTCACAGACAACAGAAGAATGTAAACTTTTCTTTCCTGACGAACATAAAAGGAAGTAATGAACGCCATCTTTCTTTCCCTTTCAATATCATACGGTCACTGCCTGTTCATTCCCTCTCTTGACTACTTGGCTATTGTCCTGTTGCCAAGCCGAGCTGCATTCCTGAAAACAAAGAATGGCGAGGGGTGGAGAAAAGTACCAAAAAAGAGGAGCTGGCGAAGGAGAAAAAAATAAATATAAACTGCAATGCAATGGAAAAAAGAAGTGGATTTTATGCTCAGCAGGCGGTGTGTTAATCTTCTGCAGCCTTAATGCCTTTAATAACATTGTTTACTTATGAAAAAGGGTACTGCTGTTCTCTGAAGTAAAAGAGCCTGCAATTACACAGTGAGATTGGGTTTAAAAGCCATATCATTCAAATGGATAAAGTGTGTATTTTCAGTCTTAGTTAAGTTTACTGATGAGGGATGGCAAAAAAATGTTTAGTTGAGTGTGTGATTATCGACTGTCCCAATTTTAATAATCTTTATGTGAATAATGGTCACATGTGGAAAACGCCATTGTTAGACATGCTACATTGCATTTCACTTCCAACTCGTGAGCTTCTGTGTATGACAATATTCAGAAAAAGGGTTCCCAAAAAGAAAGAGTATAAAACTAAGATACTGTACAGTAATTTTTGATTATAATGATAATTTGCTAGAGAGATTATTTATCTCACCATTGTCAGTTGTTATTGTGAGATTTCAGTGTATCACCAAACTTATGACTTCCCAACAACTTTTAATAAATTAAAAATAACAAAGAAATAATATCTTCCATATTCACTACTTGAGGGT
Organism: Dryococelus australis; assembly: GCA_029891345.1. Classification (NCBI taxonomy): domain Eukaryota; kingdom Metazoa; phylum Arthropoda; class Insecta; order Phasmatodea; family Phasmatidae; genus Dryococelus; species Dryococelus australis. The sequence continues at coordinate 78,915,737 of CM056993.1, forward strand.
TTCAAGATTCCTCTGATACTGTAGACTCAATGGCAAAATACACAGCATAAATAATATCAACTAAACAAATTAATTTTGTGTTTTCTCTTTGATTAATTAAAATTCAAACAGTCTGTAAAATTGATATACTGTTATTGTTATGGCCGTACTCAAAATTGGAAAAGTTAATGTTTGCATACTGCCTTATTACGAGACCAAAAACTTATTATTTCTGAAATCAAATAATATCACACATATAATGTTACTTAGATAATAAAATGACAGTTATAAGTTTATGGATCAGACATTTCTTTTCTCTACTTTGTTTTTTCAAAGGTCCATGTACTCAACAGAGGTGAAAATAACAGAATGGGACAATTTGTGCCCTACTGCTATTCATCAAGAGTATCTTCCATAAGAAAACTCAAATTTCTATTATATCCACACATAACTTTTTTTGGCTTTGATAACAGCAAATTTTCATTTTTCCCAAGTTGGAGACTATTTATTCTATGAAGGAAGTCTTCAATCCAGATAATTTTGATGTTGTACATTGTTCTACATGTAGAAATTAAGCACACAAAATATCAGATCTCTAAATGCAACTTTGTTGTAGCAGGGTGGGGTATAAAGTGGGATAAAACAGTAATCTGAATGCTGAAAGCAAATGGCTGCCATCTTGAAAAAACAAAGTGTATTTTATAATATAAATATTGTGATGAAGCTGAATTTTGGTATAACATTTTTTTTTAAGTATGAGCCCCTATATTTTTGTTCTGACATTTTTCTTTCTTTTTTGACAAGTTTATTTTTTTTAATCCGGTTGTTTCTGAGAAATTTTTCCATTTTGTTCCACGACGATTGCAGTCAATATTTCTAGACACCGAATGCTGTGTTATCTTTTGAAAGCTGCAGGATTTCACTTTTTCTGCAATTTAATGAGTTATTGAGGTAAAAACGTAGTTTACCTTTCGTCACTGGAACCATGGTGGTTGAGCGGTTAACCTGCTTGCCTCCAACGAAGACAATCTGGGTTCAATCCCCGGCCGGGTCACTCTGGATTTTTGCATGTAGGAATTGAGCCGAAAGATGACGTTAGTCAGCGGATTTTCTCTGGGATCTCCCATATCTCCCGCCCTTTCATTCCGGTGCTGCTCCATATTCATCTCAATAACCCATTGGCTCTCAAGACCTAGATGTTAAAAGCCATCCAAATATCTTCACTCACTCACTTTTCATAACTGAATTTTTTTTTGGGCGGTTTCCAAACATTGTTTTCACAGAAAGTTTACTTCGTAAGTTCTGGGGCTGTTGCAGAAAACGTTTTGTTTGTGCTTCGGCAGCTGCTAGCTTGGTGGTGTCGCCGGCAGTGATAGGAAGGTGACATACTAGTACAACAGAGTTTGTGTAGGCCGCTGAAGGATACAGTGAGAGTCATGGTGAGGATTTTTGTCGACCAGTTGTTGATAGGGAAAAACAGTGGTTCCTGATTGGATGAGACCGGTGGTATCAGTAGTGATGTATAGCAAGGTCAGGTGTGACAGAGAGGTTGTCGAAGCGGAGATGGCGACCTAGAAGGACATGTTTTTCGGAGACGTGCTGCTAGAAGGAAGCCGCCGAGACTCTTCCAAATATATATATGAGCTAGGTATTGAATATTGGTTTGTTTTGATTGATCGGGACAGTTTTTCCTGACTTCAGGAAGAATGGCCCCAGTCAATCTTATAAATACAGTAATCCTGATTAGAGGTAGTTGGGAGACTTAGTCGTTGAGAGAGTAGTTTGAGGCAGAGCAAAGAGAGAGAAATTAACCTTTGTATTTAGGTAAGACGTTTCAGTTTAAGAGCAACTCGCAGTAAGGTAAAGCAGTTGAGTGTTTAGTCGTAAATAAGTTGAGAGGTACTGAAGTGTAGGAGTGAACTAAGTAAGTTACTTTTCTTTGAGTTAAAATATTTTCTGTTGTTTTATTTAGGATCTGTAGCCTCGTAACTTTGTCTTTGATTATTTTTCTCTTTTAAGTGCAGTTTTCACATAATTACTGGCTAATTAATGAGATAAGTAACTTGTTGCTTTCATTTATATCTTTTTCAAGTATAAAATAAATCTAGACTGGAAGCTGAGACAAGTTAATACCTTTTGAAAGAGGTTAACTAATAATATCTATTAAATTTTTTTATCGAGGTCTACCCTGATATGTGTATTAACTTAACCTACAATGCTGACATCCCTTCAAAGTATTTGGAGAATATGGGGAAGTACTCCCTAATGGTGTTAAATTAGAAATGTTAAACTCTGAGACACTCCTTTCACAGTTCTTGTAATAAGATTGTTTAATGTAGTTTTCTTTATAAGCCAAAGCTGAATTCAGTTTTGGATTGTGCTATACAATTATAGTAAAGTAAACAGTGACGCATGCCAGCATGCTGCACCGCAGAGAAGAGCATTCTATGCCCCATCTGAGAGCACGTGAAGCATGACGAAAAGTCAAACTCATTGACTCTTTCCTAGTCTGTTGAAGACTCTCTCCTTTCCTCAGCAGCCCGCATCAAGGCTGGAACTGCTCACCTCAGCAGCATACGGAAAGGGTTCGAACCGTCTTTGCAACTGCTCAAGAACCAGCAGTGCTCCATCCAGCTCAGCTGACCGGCCTAGGGACAGCTCTTCAGCTGACCGGCCTAGGGACAGCTCTTCACATACACGGTAAATCCCATGCCGGTACCCTGTACCCTAACCTCAGTCAAATTCCCTCTGCTCCAGAGGTAACAGATCGGTGCGCGATACCGTCCCTCTGGATAGAGCACCCGCTTACATTCACGGTGTAAATAGCATTGTTTGGTTCATTACATCTTTACTATTTTTTTATTCTTAATTTCCCCCAGGTACACCTTTCCCTGTTGAGTAATAATACTGATATGCAAACTTATAAATTTTAGCATTCTGACACGTGCCGCTTATACATCTAAACTAATACGATTACGACTCATTGTCTAGAGTAACTCTTCCACCACTACAGATGACAGACGTTAAGCAACACGCTGCCTACCTTACAGGCAGCAGGAACTATGAGCGATTCCGTCTCACCTGGAGGACACGCAACCCGGCAGGCACGCGGACCCCCCTCCCCACACTAACAGTCAACAAGTTGCCCAGACCTCGGACGAGCGCCTCCGACGAGGCACGAAGTAGAATCGCTGACCAGAGTATTCCCACGCCAGCCAGTGCTGGAGGACAACACACTTCCCCGCACGTCGTGCCAGCAGCCTAAAAGATTCCACTATATAAGACTGAACACTGTCAAGCTTAGGTGTAATTCTTTCGTATTTCTAACAACCTCTCACAGCACTATACCAGTACTCAGGATCTTCAGAGAAGATAGTTACTTTCAAGAACGCTCCCATGGCTACTTACTACGTAGTCAACGACCAGTCAACCCGACGACCAGCGAACACTACCACATATATTTCAACTCACTTTGTCTCCTGAAGACACCTTTTTCTTAGCAGTTTAACTTTAATTAATTTGCATTCATATTCAACCAGCTTTTTCCCTTTTTACTTAGAACCAGGTCACCTACACCTGGAACCACAGTTACCTTCAGCTATCCACGACTTTGTAGGAAGTAGCACAGGTCACGTGTTTATTGAACTTCAATACACACTCATTGTTCTCTACCTTTATGTCTTTCGTTTCCAGGGTATTTATTTGCATCAACAGTTGAGGGTATGATATGCTGTGCACAACCAACAGGAATTGGGAGTTTTTTTAAACCGAGTTAGCCTGACTGTGGAGTCCTTTCCAGGTGTCCACACGTCAGCAGACATACTTATTAAACGGCTACCTGTTTCTTCCCAGTTACACATCAGCATTAAGTCAGTGCTCATGTGGGAGAAACAGCGATACCACAACCACTAGAAACACCTTCACACCGGGAGAAGCGACACACTCGGGTTGCTTCACACCATCCACATTAAGTCAGTGCGCAGCGACAGTAGCCTGAAGTCTTGCTGTGCATTCTAGTGTGAACGCACAACCAGTACAGGCTTGGCAGCCCACACGGCTCCACATCCCTGATCAGCCTGCAACTGTAGGGGATCAGTGGGGTCTCTTTGTCGAGCTCGTGCTAGCAAGTCACTATTGGGATACACTATTAATCTTCCTGTCCAAGTGCATCGTGTAGACTATAGAACTGTTTGCCCTATGCCTCACAGGAGGAGGAGTGGAGGAAAACGCAGGGAACGATATTTGGCTCACTCTACTCGCAAGCTGTGGAAAGTATTACCCCGTCCTATACAGATGAGGCAGGTGGAACGGGACCGCGCTGCCGAACTTAGATGACAAGCAGTCACGCCTGCTCCAGTTCTGGTAATTGACTTCCCACCCTGTATCCGCATACATCCTATGTGTCACCCGGTTGTGAAAGGACTCCTGACTGGTATCGAAGTGCGCTTAGGATAGGACAACCTCATCTTCTGTTCTAACAACGCACACCTGTGGAACATCAGCTCCGGCATAGACCAAATTTGTTGCGCCTAAGCCAAACCTACACTGACTACAACCTCAAGAAGCAGGAGTGAATAAGTACTAGCTAACACCCCTTGTCCCCTGCCACTACATAAACCAAACTACCCCGCTTTTGGTCTTGCAGACAAAATCCTCGGCTAGCTGCCAAGTCAGTCTAATAGGGCATGCGTCAATTTTGAATATTACGTACTACTTTGATTTGTGTTTGTCTATCACATTAATTTTGCTTTAGACATTTTTGTCACCTTGATCATTAAATTCAATTTCAGTGTGATGTATTACAGTACTTTAATTAATTGCACAATAGTTAACTTTAACTCAGGAGACAGAGCCCGTTAAACGATCCAACACTGAGATTACAGGACACCCGCCGCCAGTAAGAGACGTAAGGTCTCATTACCTTGGGTTCCCCATTTCACGGCAGGCAGTGGGAGTGATTGCAGATTTCGCCCCGCTTAGGGACTGCACATCCACAATCCCGGCAACCAGTACCATTTTACTTGTCTTGTAGTTTTACCAATGCGCAAACAACACGGAGACTTAGGCTCTCATAAATCAACTAATCCAGGATTCATATCCTAGTGCACTTGTTCCACGTGAGCCGGACAATGAACCAGTCGACTACAGCATAGTTATACACCCAGACTGTGAAACATCACTAAAGCGTTGGTTAGGTTGGTGCTCCCCCGACGGGGATTCCTTCCTGGAGGAAACCATTGCCAACCCTATCTCCACGTCTGTCGCAAGATTTATTGCTGAGAATCAGAAACCACCCTCTCAAGAGACCCCCAAACGCACTAGTATAGTCAGATTAATGTCTGACAAAGTAATTCGGGTATGACACCTGACAACAGAAGCACTTCCTGGCTTCTGCTCTGTGAAGTTGGCCTCTCGGAAAACAATACAGGTTCGAATCCCTGCTAGGTCAATTCTCCAGACATCTGGAGAAAGATCCCCGGTCAATGTCATCCCCGCTCGACAGCGAACGAGGCCGCGGTGGGTAAACCCTTGCCAGATCACTCACCACCACACTCAATTATAATTCGTGAATCCGAATGAGCATTTCATTCCTTCGGGACAGCTCCATTAACAACGCTAGCGGTAGGAAGAACAAGACTGCCAAGAAGGGATAGTCTGACGCTCCGATTCGCCCTGGGGTTTGACTCCCCTCCACCTTGTAAGGAAAGAGAGGGGGTCAGCGCCCTAACCACTTGCCCACCAGGCAAGCGAGTCACCCTAGAGCACGTCAACAGTTCAATTAAATGTTTTCTTTTTCACATATTTCTTTTCATGAAAAGGAGTTTGATTTCTGCAGTTTGTCTTAGAAATTAAATGAATTTCTTTTGAAGGTTATTTTGACAACAAAAACACTATAAGATTAATTTTACTGAATGCTGATCCAGATTCTTACAGCAGCGAAAACCAAAATGATCTATTTTAAAAACAGGGCAATTACTACTACAAGAATAGTTATTGAATATTATTGTAGTAAAATACTCTCTGTTCTCATTTTTTTCTTTGTTTTGGCGCATGACGCGTTTCCCTATTGGTTTTCAGACGACCTCAGTTCAATCCTTACATTTAGCTTTGTAGAGATAGGATTAATTTTACCATTTCTACACAAGTGAGCTGAGATTGTACAGTCTACCATTGTAGCTTGATTTGTTCACAGGCCCATCGTAATTATAAGTATAGGATAATGAGTTAATTTAACCCCTGCTAGATAGCACTACTTGGTTTATGGTTCATCTTTGCTTTCCATGTACCTGCCGGCCGGTGACATCACAGCTGTAAGCCAGTCTCCCACTACCCGCTCACCTCTCTCTGTAATGACCACGGCCAATCAGCGCGGGGTCCATTCCATTTTTAAGTATAAAAGAAGGTATCATTCGCACCTCCGAGAGAATTTGGTTTTTGTCTCTAGCACTAGCTTCTCAGACGCACCCCGTTCTCTAGCTTAATGCCAGCACTCTTTAGTCGGCATACATCAAGCCAAGTTACATCAGTGATTTTGACCACACTGCGACGTTAGTCACACGACACTCTCTCTAAGAAGATCCCTGTTAACTCCCAACTCCTTCACAGCACGGATGTGTTCGAGATAGGTAACTCCACTCCTACAGTCCTCCTCAGCAGGAGGGAATCAGCACATTCATCTGCCTAGATTAGCCCACCATAGATTGCGTACCGTACTTGACAACACCATTATACTGAGTGAGTGGGTTAGAGCGAGTGCCGCAGTTAGCACATACTCAGGGGATTTGAGTCGTTTTTCAGCTGTCTAGGACTAGAGAAGGAAGGGAAGAGGAGAGTAGAAGAGAGGAGTACATCAAGGTAGAGCTTTGTAAGATTGCAGACACTACAAAGACCATTTTTTTTTTGTGCCCAGATATTCAGGTGATGCTGTAACAAGGGCCTTATGCCCAAAAACAGTCTTTCGTGGGTCTACTGCTGAAAGACTGGGAGAAGTATATTTTTTAATTTGTCAGTCTAAATCCCAGTTACATATTACTCACATAGTACCTGAGAAATACTTTTTGACAAATGCCAGAGGGAAACTAAAATTAAAGTGTACTATTAGTAAAAATGAAACTAGGATGTTAGACAACAATGAATATCCAGGTGCTATTGATGTAGCAGTACCATGTGATTGTAGGTTATTTTTAAATGAAGTTCAAATCACTGAAATGTACCTGTGCGATTACAACACAAAAACTGAATTTGAAATTATTAATGTAATTCCAGCAGCATGGTCTAAATTTAAAAAGTTACATTTTCCTGCTCACTCAACATCCACTCAAACAGTTTTTCCTTCATTTAATGATTGTCTTGAAGAAAATTGGCCCTCTTCCATACCTCATTTAAATTTCACTTTGGACACCAGTATTAGTAGAACACCTCACATAATGTTGGAAACTCCCATTGATTATAAGAATATTTGAATTCGAAATCTGTAAAGTATTTCTTTGGGCTTAGTCATTGGAACCCCTATTATTAACTATTTAATTTTACACTAGGTGAAGGCAAACCCCTGGAAGAACTCTCTCTAAATAAACAAACTCCAAGAATACTAAATGTCGCAATTAACAGTGATTAGTTATCGGAGAGGTGGTTGTCCGGAGCGGACATCGCAATTACCTACTGCTGCGGGAGTCAAGGAATAACTGAGGTAAGGGGTAAAGGGTGGCGAATGATGAAGTTACTTCCGGAGAGCATTCACAAGCTGCTAGAGCTGGAAGTGCTGGAGAACATTTGCAAGCTGTTGGATGAGCCTTTGCAGGCCGCTGGTAGAGGAAGGCTGGCCTTCTTCAGCCTGGGAGAGGTGGAGGTCTTGTCCAGACCCAGGAGAGCACTCCAACCTCTGTTGTTGGCAGGCCGACGAACTCTGGTAAGAGAGTTTTCTGGATTCCTTATATAGTCGAAATCTTAGCTTCGTGGCTCTCACAGGGGTGCAGGTCGTTGCTAGCCTTCCACTGCAGGGGTAGATTATCTCAGGGTAGCTGGCAGTACCATGCTTTTCTTATCATCCTTGGTGGAGGCTGATGATAAGTTTACTGCCTCTTCTCAAGGCTCAGCAGCTGTGACGTCACTGGGCGCAGGGATGCTGCGATCCTGTGGTGACTCTATTAACTTCCTTTTTGGTGTCTGCTGATCCATGGCTCGCCAGATAAAACCATCTCTGGTCAAGGGGGTGGTGACCACATGTCGAATTCTGGGCAGGCAGTACAATTTATACAATTAAATGCCTTAATTATTTTCCATGTCTGTAATTGTCCAATGAGTGGAATCAACCCTGTAGCCACTAGAATAAATGTACGCCACTTTAGACTTGACCCAAGGATTTCGGCACTCGCTGATGGGACAAAGCCGACCAGTAGTGTGCGCAGTCACGCTGCGCAGCAGTGTGGCATGCCTCAACATACACTGTTTGTATCATTTATCGCATGGTGCGTCAATCAAAATATATTTTGGGTCCCTTCACCTAATATTTCCCGCTACTATCGTTTTTAAGATGGTTGTTTATGCAAACATCTAGTAACCGTATGTGAAATACGTTACACGCGTTGCCGTTTATAACTGCTCTGCAGTGCACTGTCTAGTGTCTTGTCTTCCCAACACGTCTGTTGACACTGCAGCCATGCAGCGTGCGAGACGGGCTTGCTGCTTCTCCTTACACGCCCCCGAGAGGGGAAGTGGTTACAAATAGCAATGTGTGTGGTGACCTAGCATCCTCTCTCACACTTCTTTCTGCCTCTCTCAGCCGCACACTTTCCTTCCACCCCTCACAAGTCAAGGAGGGAAGCTGTCATGCAAAAGATAAATCACGTCCTCTCTCTCTCTCTCTCTCTCTCTTGCCTTCCACACGCCGCCCAGCGGCAGCAGAGCAAATAAAGTGTGCCTGGCAAACATAATTTTATCAAGATTATGCTTGGCTCAAAATAGTTGCACCTTTTATCACTTGTATTTCAAAGCAAATGATTTCACCTGAAAATTTTACGCAAAACATTTTAACGAGGAATTATTATCTCTAAAGATGTTATCTTTTAAGATTAAAGGTTACTTTTTCCCATAAGGTTGGTGTTTTATTGTATCTGGCGTAAAATTAACATGATTTTAAAACGTACCATTTATTTAACTCGAGCAGTAGCATATTTGCGAATAAAATTATGTATATGCCCAGAAGCATACACTTGGCCCCTTGTCGCCAAGAATTGTTTGAAAATCGAGACACTTTTATAATAAGTGTACAGATCATTTTCAGTAACTTCTTGCGGGGAAATCGGAGGATTTATATTAATTTATTTCAATAGACATGAGAATTTTGAATAAACTGATAAAATGTAAGTGCCTATTCGACACCTTTTGCCATCTAATAATGGGAAGGTAAGCACTGAGCCGAGTGCAGTGTAACTCTCAACAGGGAAAATCAAAGGATGTGGTTAATTATTAAAGGCAGTGAATAAATAAATATAATTGCCATAGTAATACATTTCGGACTCAAAATTACAAGTGTTCTTTGCAGAAAAATATAATTGCATACTATAAAAGACAGACATTTGCCACGGGCGCAAGGTGTCGACACTCAACAACAAGTAGTGGCATTGAGCGGTAAACCTCCCGCCACCAATTTCCCCTCCCCCATTGTCAGCCACCATGTACTGCATGTTTGGACATTTTTTGGCAGTTCTCTGAATAACGATAAATCAAGAGTCGTTTGTAATTCAAGAATAAATACTCAGCAATCAGCTGTTTTGTTTGGAAAATGTTGCGTTTTCTACTTTTCTCTATCATTTTTTTATTTCGACTAATTATAATTCCAGATAGTTTCCTTTCTTTGTTGTTGGTTTTCAAAGGTTCAAGTTATTCCTTTTTATTCTCTCGTCACACACCCAAAAAGGTACAGCTTAAGTATTTAGTGAACAAGTAGATGTGTATGGGAGATAATAGTGGACAACACACAAGGTTATTTTTCTTGGTAGCACCCTAAAATTACGAAGTAATCCCTTCCCTTTTCTTGTAGCTTTTGCTAAGCATAGTGAGATTAACCCCCACCACCCCTCTCCTTTTCCCATCCCTTTTTAATTTTTCTTTTTTTCCTTTTCTTTCTGTTATCCACGATATTGTGGCTTACAGTAAACAAAATAATTGTGTTTTACGAATTTTCAATTCTGTTTAGTCATCCTTTGAGAGGTGTATACTAGGCTTAAATATTAATGAGGAACCGGACTGTTTATTGGGCCGTCCAGGTGCCCTTTAGTGAACCAAATAATCTCTCATACTATTCATCATCCACTCTTTGAAGGTAAAAATCTAAATTACATAACATTTTTCTTTCACATAGGAACTAATTTTTATCAAAATCAAAATTGGTGCAGATTCCATTTTTTTTAATTTGATGATTTCATATGGAATGACCCCAATCATTACATCTGTAGAAATGTCTATAATTATACTCTACCTATGGAAGAATGCATAACAAGTAGGAAGATAAAATTAAGGAGAACTTTCAAAGTGTTCAAAAAATTGTGAATTAAAAAAATGTACTGTATTTGACTGACTGTTCTAAGATGTACTGCACTAAAAGCATTCATGTACCTTCACATTCAACAGAACTATCTTTAAAAAAACAGATTAAAGTTTGTATTTGCATTCAAATAAAAAAAATTGGATCATATATATGTAAGTATATATGTTTAAAAAACGAGGCATCACAAAAACTGGCAAATTTAATAAAACTTGAGTGTGAGAATGGTTGAGCTGACCTTGTGCTAGCATGGCCCTGGGCAATGAGCCAGTGCACCAGTTCGCTGCCCAGGAAGCAGGAGTGGTGGCTGCGCAGGCGCAGACGATGAGTCTGCAGCGGTATGCCCAGACTGGGGTGGCACATTTCATCAAAGAGTGCCCGCAAAGAAGCAGACATCTGCAGGGCATGGCACGCCTCCTCCATGCTGAGATAGCCAGCACTCTGGGCCCTACATGGCACATCATACACATATCTTACGCAGTCCTTACCAGCAGTTGGAAAGGTAACATAAAAAAATTTGCTTTGAAATCTCTTTTCTTTTATCAACTAATCAATCAACAGTGTTGGACTATACAAGAATTTAATGTGAGATTACTAATCATGATCTGACATGTATAACAAGAACTGTAGACTGCAGTGATATCTCGTCAATAAAAGACTCTTTAATACAAGTTCTCATTAACACAAAGTTATCTTCTTTCCTTTGGAATGAGATACGAAATTTAATATTAATTTGTATTCTTAGTGAGAAATATTTGTTAATTTGTATTGCAATGTAATGACAGGTCCACTGGCAATCAGAAGTCATGCTGGTGATAAGAATGTCTTATTTTGCAATATGCTGAATAGTATAGTCAATATTCCAATTCTTTGAGGTTTTTTAAAGGTATTGCAAACACCTGTTAATACACACTTCATTACTGCAAACTGCTAAAATTATGGTCCCTTGAGGTTTGCATTAAAGAGATTTCACAGATATCTTTATAAAATAGTCAAGTTACACATTGAGCTGACCATGTTGCCTTACCTTCCCAGAGCAAAGCGGTCCTCTTGGTAGCCAAGGGAAATCTTCCTGCGGACAGCAGTGTTGTCCTGCACATCAGCCATGTTGCCACACGGGCCGGAGCCAGTACTGGAGACAGCATGGAATGCAGAGCTGCCGTACTTGGTTTGGAGGTCCTCTTGCACAGCACGCAGGTCAGCAGTGAGGTCTGCCTCCATGTCCGCAGACTGCAGGTACGACAGCACCACCTTGCAGCAGTATGTACACACACGCAGGTCCCCTGCTTGCAAACAACCCCACACATACTTCTCTCCAATACACAATGCCTGGAAAACACTAGCAACCCAACAACATTTGGATAGCAAAACATCTGACCAAACTTCATATTTCCAGTATCAAACAAGCCATTTATCACAGTTGTCATATCACACATATTGGGAAAGAAAAATTTCACCAACATAGACTAGCAGACTACTTTTAGTTTCTAATCAAAAAAGATGGAGTTAGTGGTACGTTTGTGGGTCACTGAGAAATAAAAGGGTGAAAAAAGAGAATGTTAAGAGAGTGAAATATTTATGTGGCCAGTATGAACTCTGTGAAAGTATAAGGGAGGACAGATTGGTTTCAATTTAAAAAAGTCTAAACAGGGAAGTGTTCTATTAAAGTTACTGTAATAATGTAAGCAATGATAATGGAAGTGACAAGAAAATTGGGGAAGACAAAACAATTAAACTGTACAATATGAGACAGTATAGTAATAGTTCTAATGTTAAGAGGCGACAACTCATGGTGGCGGGGGGAGAATTTACAGAAAGTCCGGTTCCTCATTAATATTTAAACCTGGTATCAACCTCTTAAAGGGTGACTAAACACTCCCCCTGACTCCCACCTATGCCCACACTCACTTCCCCCTTCACTCCCACTCCTCGTTTCCACTCCCACTCCTCGTTTCCACCCCCACTCTCACTCGCACTTCCACTCTCGTTCCCACTCTCACTTCCACTAATTCTCACTCCCGGGGATGTCGTGGTGTAGTGGTTAAACTACTTGCCTCCCACCTAGTGAACTGGATTTAATTCCCAAACAGGGTCACTCCCAAATTTTTGCAAGTGGGAATTGTGGCCCATGATGCTGTTGCTTAGCGGGTTCTCTTGAGGATCACCCTCTAAGTTATTTTTCTTGGCAGCACCCTAAAATTACAAAGTAATCCCTTCCTCTTTTTCTTGTAGCTTTTGCTAAGCATAGTAAGATTCCCCCCCCCCCCCCTTTTCTCCCATCCCTTTTTATCTTTATTTTTGCTTTTGCTTTCTGTTATCCAAGATATTGGAGATTACAGTATACAAAATAATTGTCTTTCACAGGTTTTGCCAGAAAGGATTTTAAAAAAATTATTGTCCATGTTGCTATCTTTTTACTTTTATCATATTAAGTGTATTAATGGAGAAAAAAAATTGTGAAAGTGGTCAAATATCTCATTTTTAAAGCTTGCCTATGAAGTTTCTTTAAGTGGTAAGAGAAAAGTACGATTATACACAGTTAGTTTGATCTGTAGACTTTCATTGCGTGTAATAAAATTATACTGGTACAGATCTAGTTTACACAGTAAAGCGTTAGGATGGAAACATTGCACGCCTTGCGTGTAGGAGTGATGAGGCACCAGGCATACGTGTTAGTGTGGCCTGTATCACTCCCTCGTTTTTTGACCTTGGACGCGCAGCTACATAACAATTATTTTTATAAGTGGTTATTTATTTTGTACTTGCCAAGGTATACACACAAGCTGGTAGAGAATCTCACCACATGAATCCCTTCAGATAAGTCAAACAAAAACAATTTTTGTTGTTTAGGGGGGAACTAAAGACCAACTAGATGGTTTCCTTTCTAAGATAGTCAATAATTTTCATTGCAGTTTTTGTAAACTTTGAGACTCAAGTCATTTGCTATACAAAAGAGTTGGGTTTTTAATACAATTTTGTAACATTTATTATTTTCTAAACATTTTGTATGTTAACCACCCCCTTTCAGAATAGGGTTGAATGAAAATAATAATTTTGTTTTGTTTTTCTGTTGGTAAAATGAGCACTTTTGAAAGCCCTCTCATTTGGAATAATAGTCAATAAGCATACTTTATTTTAGCCTTAGACGTTAATTTCCGATTGCAGTGGAATACACACACTGTGTTTATTACACACATGACATTATTTATATTTAAAAATGTGGTTAAAGGATAAAAACGGCTGTAAGGAAAAAGTAACTAGGACCTCAAAAGTGCTCACTTTACCGTGAACAGCCTATACCACAAATGGTTCTATACAACTATTTTTTTTTTTTGCTTGTAAAATTCATGTTGGACAAATATCTCTTGACGATAATAAGAACATTTTTTTTTTTACACCTTCTGCATAAGAGATAGTCTAATCCTGTTAATAGTTTATATTTTCATTTTTCTTGTTATTGACTACCCAACCAGATATTACTTGTTTGAGATTTTAGCTACAAATTGTTTCCTAATTTTACGATTGTTTCGCATTTAATTTTAAAGGTTATTGAGTAATTTGGTTTCTCATACTACAGATACTTATATATACTAATGTTTATTTAATAAAGGACTTAACTGGTTTTCATTCCTACATTTTAGGTTAAGGTATAACCTGATTCCTTGGCGAGAAAAACCTTTTTATTTTTGGTATTTAAATCTATCAATCTAGCAGTTTATTTTGAATTAAAATTGGATAACCTAGTGTTTTATTGCATGGAGATTGGTACTGCTGCACCTCATGCCACATTCTTATGAAGCCAAAAGGGGATCATGAAGCAATTTCAGGACCTTTCTGCTATGAAAGTGAGATTTTTTTTAATACCAATTTTCACTAAGGATTGCTTAAAATCATTTTTCTGCAGTTGTGTTTGTAAGAAATTTACATTTTATGAGTGTGTTGATTACATTTGACTGACCTTACTTGCTAGTTAGGTCTTCCAGGCGGCCCCTCTTTTTCTTTGACAGTGGTTTTTAAAGAGAACAGCCTGGTAGTGGAGATGATAATTTTTCAGTTCAGTTATTTTATTTTACCCGAGTGGTATATTTTTTTTACAAACCTCCCCACTAAATTAACCCCGCAACAGTACAAATCAAGAATTGAGATACATTTACGCAGATACATTTAAAAATGTGTATGTTACATTTAAGCAATTCAGATAAACCCTACTACTAGTTATACTAAAAAAAAAATTGAAGCACTTTGTAATCTTTAATTTCTAACATGATTGTGACTGGAAATTTTACTTTTTTACTTTTTTAAGCTTATCTATGTGAATAAGGTAAATGATGGGTGTGCACTTGTAGTTTTATATTATAAAGTAGAGTCTACGGCTTACGGATAAAAAAAAATTTCCCTTCATACGACAAGATTTGTTCTCATAGTTTTTATAAGCAAGACTGAAATGGCACAGTACTTACTTGCTTTAACATAACTCTTTTCATATTGTGAAGTTCTCAGCCCATGGCTGGTTGTTTTTGCAACATACTGAAGAAGCAGATTTATCATTTGCAGTCGGAAATTTAGAAAATTTTTTTGGTAACTCAGATTTTTTGTTTATCCCAGACGAAAAACCATGTAGGCCAAATTGAAATGCAGAAGACCCTGCCAGTAAAAAATAAATCCTTTACAGCATGGACACAGTTAAACCACTTTTCTAAAATGCAGGGTCAGTTTATCTTCTTCCTGGATCCAAATATAAGAAAATGTACTCAACTCCTACTACTCAAGAAACCTTGGAATTAATTTAAAATAATTTTTGTCTTCAATTGTTTAAATTACAACACAACTGTTGGACTTACGGAAACTTGATTAGCCATTGCCTGTCTTCCATTAGTCACAAGCTTAAACTATATGTTAAAACTAAAATTTGTGTGCGTATGTTCGTTAATTAGGGTAAGGTTCCTATTATACGGCTGGCTCCTTCCTTGGGCCACCTCAGTATCACCACACATATAAACAAATAGCATGCTCAGTTCATTGTAATGTGAATTACTTGAAAGTAAGGAAGTGTCACTGTAGTGCTACATTATTCCATGAAGTTGCAATGCACATGTAAGCATAGGTAATACTTACACATATTTCTTTCTATCAGTGTTACTGAAAATGTTTCACTGCACACTAACATTCACTGAAAGTGACAGCATGATGAACACCCAAAATTTTACCACATTAACCTTTAAAATGTACATTAATCAAGGCAATACAAGCTGTCAATATCCCATTTTGATTCATTATCAATCATCCACAGGCCAAATGATGGAAACTAAATGTGCTCATTTTTGCAATATGTATTTTGGTCTGGATAAGACATAATTATGTTTACCGTATTTTGGCTATTTTGGGTGTATAGGCCACACATTTCTACAAATAAAAGTTACTACAAAAAGTAGGGTGCGGCTAATTTAAGATATTTTGGCATTTAAAAAAATTTCCCCCCAAAACATGTTTAGAACTTTGTCAACATACAGTACAGTTCCATGTTTTAACTTAGTTTTTAGGAAGTAAAACAAAATAAGAACAAATTAATAGCTTATCGCTCGTATTTAAATACTTAAAGGGCCCATGCTTATGGGCTGCCCTGTAAAGGGAGAGCTGGAGGTCACTTTCTTTTTTATTCCTTCCATTGGGTTGGGTCCTTTTCCTTTTTATTCTATCTCTTGCTCTGCTTCCCTCCTTTAATCCCCCCCCCCCCCAAAACCCCTTCAAAGCTTACTGGCTCTCATTCCCCTCTACCATAACTTGTTTCTTTGTCATGCCTTTCCACTCCCCTTTTCAACATGGTCTCGCTTCCCCTCTAGGCACTCCTTGTTGCCACACAGCCCCCCCCCCCCCTCGCTCTCTCTCTCTCACACTCTCTCTGTGCGTGCATGTGTGTGTGTGTTTTTGTGACAGTGCAAAAAGGACACACCAAGTGGCAAAATAATTAGTTTGATATCGGTGGTAGTTTTCTATTACTGACAAAAATTCAGTGAGGCTTATACTTGAAATAATAATTATCCCAAATTTTTCATCAAAAACTTCTGGTGCATCCTATCCATGCAGACTGCCTATACACACCAAAATACGGTATTTTAATGTTAGATTTAATGAAGAATTTGGTAGGCCTATAATTAACAACCCCATTATAGAAGTACCTACCAAAACTAATTGTATCTATCATGGTGTAGCGGTAAAACCCTGTTCTGAGGAAGAGTCAGGATTTTGTGTAATCTGTTCTCATGGCATTAAAGAAGAGTTATTGATTATAACAAATCTATTGCAAAATCAAAACAAAAAATTTAGGATATGGAGTATTTAGCACAGGAGGTATTGCCTACATTAAAATTTTTGTTTTATGTAGTTATTTCACTTATATATAATCATGAAAACCAACAAAATGATTTACAGGTGAAAATTTTCTTTGCTGGTGCACTACATGAACATTCATAAACACACGAAAAGTAATCTAAATCGAGAATTTTAGTTTCGCTACAACTATCCGTAGTCAAAATTTCTTACCGAAACAAAAAAGAAAGTTGCCATTTTTAATTTTCGTTTCTGTATATTGAATATTTGCACAACCCTACAAAGAACTGTAATCATTAAAACAAATTATTATCAACTGTGATAATTATTGCTGTAATACATATTTTATTAGTTGCTCTAAAGGTTTTTCGCCAATTCAAATTGTATTTATATATAATAATGGGTATTGAAACGTTCTCTACTAACCATCGTTTGTGAATTGTCACAATATTTCCTTCAAAATAAAATTCACAGAACATTTCATCAGTTAAATCAGCATGTTTTTGCTCTGACAAATTGGCTTTAAATGTAATTTTTGTGGCTTGCTAACATTATCTAGCTTTCACTTACATGTGTAATATTAGCAAACGTGTATTATTTTAAGTTTGCCATGTTTCTTTTTGACTGTAATATGTTGTTAGTCCTACCTTAAGTCTGGACTGAAGTTAGTCCATACTAGAGCAAGATGATCCTTGGTGTAGCAATAATATGGATCTCTGAATACGAAAGAATTTGGTTGGACTAAACAAGACTATGAATACATTATTACAACAGAATACCAAATGAATTTTTAAAAATTACAAACAAAGGTGATATATAAGGATATATGCACATACTTCAAATATTTGCAATGGCATATTCAGTATTAATTGTCATCAATCTCCATAGTAAAAATAATTCAAAGACCACATTTCTGTAGCTTCTTAAGTCTCATTTCAATGTTTCCAATACCTTTGCAGTGACGCACAGTTGATACTTGACCTAATTAGACATTATTTGCAACATTTTGGGTGATTGAAGTGTAGACATTATCCCAGCGGGGATAATAGATAACCATGACACACGAGACACTACTCGAGGCACATCCGAGGTCAGCTAGACACAACATCCACTCGTGCTCAGTGGTCCCACCATAACTGACTAGGTCTACAATATTTATGTCACGACTGCTAACACTGGGGTATGTAACACCTGCTCTCTTCCAAGAAAACACTTAAAAGTAGTACACAACCATAATGGTCTCCACACATAATTGTCACAACTTTAGGATGCTGTTTGGTGTTAAGGCCAGCACCTGCTCCGGTGTGACTGCACGTAGTCCAACTTCTCCAGTTGGCGCCTTGCTCTACGAGGGTACCGACGACCCCCTGCTATGTGGTCACTGCTCCCCAGCAACCCGAACCCCCGGAAAGGACTTGTGTCACCGTTGTCCCCCAACTCCACGATAGGCTCCCCCTCTGCTGGATCTGGCCCGTCACAGGCGTCGGTTGATGATCCTCTACTTGAGTCCTGCATGATCCGCTCTGCAGCTTGGGTACCTGGTGCTACCTCCGTGCACCTCCCAGTACCTGTGGGCTGCTGATGGGCCGTCAAGCCTGGCTGTTGCTACTATGAGCGGGACCCTGGGTCCCTCTTGGAGCCATCCTAGGTGTCTCTAGGAAATGGTCCTCCCTCTGGTCTGGTATGCTAGGCTCTCTGGGCAAGACCAGGTCCATGTGACACCTGTGTACCTGCCCATCCTTACCTGCGACAGAAAATATCTGCTTCCTTGTGAACCAGTAATGGTGCCAAGCAACCAGTGCACGCTCCTGTTATAAACCCTGTACGACACAACATCTTATAACCTGAAGCATTGGCTCCTGTTTCCTGCTGGCAGTTGAATTGTCGCTGCTCCTGCGTTAGCCTCTGGACGTACCTGGTCCCAAGCGGTCCTGAGTGGGCGACCCATTAAAGGTTCTGCTGGAGTCTTGGGGCTTCCAGTGACAGCACTAGTGAGCAGTGCAAATAGTGTTCTAGCCAGTCTGGTCTACCAGTCGCACTTGACTAATTTTTTTGGCCTTCCTTCACTGTCTGGACCATGCTCTCCGCTTACCCGTTACTCGACGGGTGAAACTGTGTTGTGCGAATCAGCCAGACCCATTCTGCCGCGCAAAAGCCTTCAACTCAAGTGCTATAAAAGCGGAGCCATTGTCCGAGACCAAGCATTCAGGTATGCCATGCACACTAAATATGTCCCTTGGTTCCTGCACAACAGCTGCTCACGACAATGACCCTACCAGTCTCACCTCTGGCCACTTGGAGTAGGCATCCATAACAACCAGGAAAACTCTGCCTTGAAAAGGCCCGAAAAAGTCCACATGGACCCTGGCCCTAGTTTAGTTTCTTGCTCCCAGCCCACACTTCCTTGCTTGGGTGGGTTAGCTTGCAACTGTTGGCACTGCTGAAAACGGATTACTGTTTTCCTGTAATGCTCGTCCATCCTTGGCCACCACATGTAGCTCCGTGCGACAGCCTTTGATTTTACTACACCATTGTGTGTTGCATGATAGCATCTCTAACAGGTCCTTCCTTAGTGCGGTAGGGATGATCACTCTGTTCCCCCACAGAACGCACCCCTTGTAGAGGGACAACTAATCTCGCCGGGTCCAGTATGGTCGGAGCTTGTCTGGCACGGCTCTACTCCCGGCCCACCCGATGCTGCAGTACTCCTTTACCTTGTGCAGTACCGGATCCGCATCTGTGGATCTAGCGATTCTTGGAGGTTCCACTGGACTGGGAGGGGGGGGGGGTCGGATGGTACTTCTAGCATTCAGACGTCTCCTACAGTTGGGATATCCACATCTGGAGCTCCCAATGGGAGCCTGCTAAGGACATCTGCATGCCCGATACTCAGCCCTGGTTGATATGCAATCTTATAGTCAAACATGGACAATAATAAGCTCCACCGTAGTAACCGTGGAGACAATACGTCTGGGGTTTGCCTGTTGGTATCTAGTAAATGCAAAAGTGGTTGGTGGTCTGTTATGATAGTGAATGGCCGGGCTGTAACATACTGTCCGAACTTGGTCACTCTGAACATTATAACTAGAGCCGCCTTGTCAATTTGGGCGTAGTTCTTCTCCTATTTGTTTAAGGTGTGTGACCAAAAGGCAATGGCCCTTTTGATCCCGTCCACATCCACGTGAGCGAATATTGCCTCAATCCATACTCCGAGGCATTGCACATTGTCACTGGTTGGGATACATCATAGTGCACCAAAACAGCATCTGACTGCAGCAACCGCTTGACTATGCTAAACGTATCGTCGTGAACCTTTGTCCACTACCACTGGTGTCCACTGTCGAGCAGGTGGTGAAGTTGCTCTGCCGCACTGGCCTTGTCGTGCAGAAAACGGTCGTAGAAATTAAGCAGTCCTAAAAAAGGCTTGCAGCTCTTTCTTACATGTAGGGACCGGAGCGTGGTGGATGGCTTCCACCTTAGCCAGTGTTGGGTGTATCCCGATACTGTCCACCTGATAACCCAAGAACTTTACAGATGGTGCAGCAAATGTACACTTCCCTTCCTTCAATTGTAACATGGCCCTCTCCACGCGATTGAGGACCTGACGGACCCGTTGCCAGTGTTGCTCTGCATTTGTCCATGTGATGAGAATGTCGTCCAGTAGCACCACTGCTTCCTTGATACCAGCGAGAATGGTCTCCATCAATCTCTGGAAAACTGCGGTGGCACACTTGATGCCAAACGGCAGACATTTCATCCTGTATAATCCTTTCATGGTGTTCACAGTCAATATATAGGTCGTACTATCGTCTACCGATACCTGCAAATAAGCATCTGCCAAATCCAATTTGGTGAACAATCTCCCGCCTGACAAATTGGAGAACGCTTCATTAATAGTTGGCAGTGGGTAAATCTCTGTGTTGCACACTCGATTCACGGAACATTTATAGTCCCCACAGATCCATCAGCCTTGCCGACGGTGATAATGGGGGTAACCCAGTTTAAGTATGTTATGGGAACATAAACCCCCTGCCACACCAATCTGTCTATCTCCTTGCTGACGGCTTCGCGCAGTGCAAAAGCGATTGGCCGGCACTTCCAAAATATAGGCCTTGAGTCTGGGTTGATGTTGATACTTACTGGTGGGCCCACGCACTGCCCCAGGTCTGCATTGGTGATCAAAGTGTGGTGTTGAGCCATTATATTTGCTGCCTCATTTGAATGCATAGTGAGCATCCCTTCCACTGAAATGCCTAGTGGTTTCAACCAACTCCATCCCAAGAGACTAGGCCCGCGGCCTTCTGCTACCAAAAGCGGCAACCTGACGTCTACCGTGTATGTTTGTACACGCACCTCCAGGGATCCTAGCACTCTCAATTTCTCCTGGGACCATGTGTACAATAGCATGCTAGCTTCCTGTAGTTCTGGCCTCCCTGGCCACAACTGCTTAAATGTGTCGCTACTAATGACCGTTAGTCCAACCCCGGTGTCGACTTCCATTTCTAAAGGCTTGCCGTCCAAGCGCACAATCTTTTTTATCGACGGCTGACTCTTAGCGGGGTGCGACCGTAACTGGTACAGACTGTACAAGGTTGTGTCCTCCTCCTCAAACAGCTCCCTCCTGTCAGTTATGTGAAACGCTAAGCTGCTCGGTTTCTGTTTCAAGCCCCTGTGTGGGTCCTGAGGTCAGGAATTGAGTTTCTTTTTTGAGATGCACGCTCGTTCAAGGTGCCCTTGTTTAGAACAGAAGTTGCATTTTGTGGAGCGGTGCTTACAAGTATCTGGTTTGTGTGACCCATTGTAGCGCCAGCAAGATGGTTGATACCATGTGTGCTTGCATAAAGGTGACATTCTTCCCTGATGTGTTTTATCCTGAGAACAGAACTGGTGCCTGGACACCCCCACCTGGTGTACTGCTTCTACCAGCTCGCGCACACCGCCGTTAAGGTCGCAGACTGCTTCGGCAACAGTGACCATATCTACGGCAGTCTGAAATGTTAACTTGGCTTTGGCAATCACAACATGTTGTAGTACAGTGTCGCACACCCCACACACCAACCGATCCTGCAGCACTCTATTTAAATCAGAGAAGTTGCAATGCCCCGACAAGCGGGGCAGCTCGGCCACATAATTAGAGATCGACTCACCCTTGTGTTGGTCATGCTTGTGGAATTGATATGATTCCACGACTTTGTTCGGTTTGGGGTGGAAATGGTTTTACAATGCCATAAAAATGTCCTCTATATCCACCTCGTCTGTTGCTTTGAGAAGACACAATGATGCTGCCAAATTGTACAAAACAGCCCTGTAAATTGTGAAAAATATAGCCTTTTGCTCCTCCTTGTCTCCCACTTTGTTCGCTACGAAGCAATACTTCAGCCGTTCTGAGTAAGTTTGCCATGTGTCCCACCCTGGGATGAACTCCCCGAAAGAGTTCCACAATGCCATGTAGGTTATGTTGTATCATGCGTCCATTTTGGCACACCCGAGACCGCCCGACGCGATAAGTTCGTCAATGAAGTGCAGACATCCCAGCAGGGATAATAGATAACCGTGACACACGAGACACTACTCGTGGCACATCCGAGGTCGGCTAGACACAGCATCCACTCGTCCTCAGTAATCCTGCCATAACTGACTAGGTCTACAATGTTTACGTCACGACTGCCAACACTGGGGTATGTGACAGTGATTAGGCTTATCAATTTCTACTTGAATTTCCGAAGAGGATACATTTATTTCACAATAAAAAATTCATTAAATAGAGGAATTAATGCTTATCTAATGACCAAGTGAAGAATATTAAAAGGTTTATTTTATTTTCACTGTGGATGATTATATTTCTTCTTACACTGCCTAACAAACCGACAATCTGTTGTCTTAGATATACTGTACCCTTATTCATTACAAGATTTTCTACTCAAATCAACACCATGGCTTTCAGTTATATTTTGCACACGTTTTCTTAACATTTTGTGGTGTTACATCTTTGTAAGAAGTTTGCAGTTGAATTGTGATGTTTACATACCTTTAACATAATCTACGAAGTTTTTTTCCCTGAAATATCTTCATATGTTTTTAGTTATTATTTTCAACTATATACAAGCTTTTGCTATGGACATGGGCTAGCAAAACTCATAAATTGGTTCTAATTTTTGTAATATATATAACATATACACATTTCATGTTACGTGCTACCAGTGCACTTGCATTTCCAAGCTTAGATTACGAATCTATTTCATTGTTTCTTGAAGTAAGTCAGTGAACTAGTAAGACAGTTATGTAAAACTCAGAAAAAGCAAATGCCCAACAGCTGCCAGCAATAATTTCTCACCTAGCTCTGCACCCTCCCCTTGTCAATCATCTCAAGTCACTGGTCAAGTGACCCTCAGACCACCCGTTGGAATACAGCTAATCCTTCATTTTTCCCTTATTTCCCCTAGTGTCCATGGCCAATTAATAGGCCACAATGAAATTTTCTGGGATTTAAGTATTCTTTCAAACACACAGAATTGACATCATAACACAGGTACACGATGACTAATACCCCAGCATCCATAAAGAAACATTGTGTAGTTGTAAGCACAATAATATTATTACTATGCCAATTCATATTCTATTGAATATAAAATCAAAACCAAAGTTCATTTTAGTTGTTAGTAAGACATAAAAACATGGAATAGCTTTTCGTCACGATTGCTGTAAATAAGCAAGTCAGTGTGTAAATTAAAACATATATAACACTAAATGTACAAGTTTTTTAAAAGTTTTAATTTTAAAATGTTGATTAATTATGAAAGATATATTGCAAAATTGTGTGAAAGAACCACACAAAAATTTTAAGCGAAAAAAAAAAAGTTGTCAACAACAAGAATTACAGCAATGAGATGATGCAGATGGGTCAAAATCAACACGTGATAGTCTGCAAGAAGGCAAGAGAGCAGCAACACAGTACCTGTGCAGCCCATGATCTTGCCAGGTATCTCCTGGCTGCAGCAACGGGAACAGAATATCTGGCCACACACACGACAGTGATGCCTCCGCCTGAATGTTGTAAACTTCTCCCCACAGTAATAGCATTCCTTGCTCACCGAATCAGGCATCCAGTACTGCTTGAAGTCTGTATCCTTGTATGCTTGCAGGCCCTGCGTGCCCACAATCAAAGAAATACTAAAAATTTATTATTGTTACACAACTCCTCCACATACACAAAGTTAAGCCTTCATTTTTCACTAATCAGAGATTGTCCCATTCAGATATACAGTACACTTTTAAATCTCTGCAACATTTTCAACCTTATAAGCAGGCGGTAACATGTAATTGTGGTGACAGAAATATGAAGTGACAAGACTAGGCAATAATGATAATTATAGTGATTGTGCTGTTGATAAAAATGGCTAATTGACTATGAAAATGTGATTCCTCTAGTTCGGGGCATCCTGATGATCTAGGTTCAAGGCCTAACAAATCTGAGTCATCGATAATAACCATTCCTCCAACTTACCATCTGTATCCACATCTACCACAAATGCAAATGCAGAGGACACTGGGGCTTTTGTGTCATTTTATGGCACGACTCTGTAATTTTATAAGCGATATATATTTTTATTAGCGCCACAAATAATTTTTTTTTGGTACGGTCACTGATATGAGCAATTTTTAATCTATTTGAAAACTTTATTTGCAATATTTTGGTAATTTGCTGCTATTGCGAACTTTATAAATATTTATGTCTGATAACTAACTTTATATTTATCTGTTTCAAGAATATTATTATATGTACTTTCAGCCATAAGCAAGATTTCGAGAATTTTTATTATTGATTGTCTCGTGAGTTTTACTATTTTAATTATTGCGGTAGTTAATTACTTTATGCTCACTTTAATTATTTGAGATTCACATAGTTAAGCTATGAAATCGATCTGTCCAGTAAATATTTTTTATTCCCAATTTAAATTATGTAAGAGTAATGCACAGTAGAATCCTGTTGTAGCGAGCATGGCAACTGCGAGAACACAGTTATAACAAAGTCTTTTTGGGGAACCGTCAAAAAATCGCAAAAAAATTCCATGAAAAATTGAAATTTTACGAGTTGAAACATGTACGGCGAGATTGTGTGAAGCAGGCTTGCAATGGGACTCGTAACCGTGTGAAGCGTGCTTTTATCTGTCTGCCGTAACTCCACTCCCTCGCCCCGCATCATCGTTTCCCTAAGTACCTTGTGCCCCTCTCATGTGTCACATTCTTCAACCTTGCCACCTAACCCCCCCTCTCTGGCAAATCAAGCGCATTGTTCTAAAAATAGAATCCCGCCCCTTCTACTTCGAACCCGTTTAAATGAACCAGTTCTGCTTTTCCATAGTCATTCACTGCCATTATTCTGTAAACGTAGGTCGTCAATAATAGTAGCACAAAACCGTAATCCAAAACGTATAAAAATCTAAATCCAAATAAACTGTCAGAAACTCACTGACCAACCTTTCTACACACCACCGTAGGTAGAACGGTAGAGTTCACACCTAGGATACCCTGCAGAGGTGGTTCCCTGAGTTGGGAAGACTGTGTGCTTCTAAGCCCCACACCCGCTTGCCAGGATTGTCAATGGCAAGGCCTGAGTCTCAGTGTTCACCGCGTTTAGCCGCCGAGCACGGTGAGAAGGTGTCTCTTGAGTTGACAGATGTTCCACATGGTTTTACACAATAGTAGTACCCCATGTAACCCTGCAATTACTTCACGGATGTGAGCGTGTGTGTTCTGACTGCAATACGGATGTGCGGAGGAAAAATATGTAGTATCTAGTAGGAGCAGTCGGGATTACTCGTAACCTTAGTGAGGCTCCGCGGTCCCGTTCCGCCTGTCTTCCCTTCGTAGGAGGGGCTAAGGTAAACCGCTGCTTGACAGCTAGATGAGCGATCTATTGTTCCCTATGCTGTCAGCCGTATCTTATCTTATAAGGCATAGACTATGGTTCACCGCCGAACAATACACGTCGTGCACTGCAGGCGAGAAACTATTTCCTATAATAGTGTTGTCCAGTAGCCGTTTGGTAGCACGAGCTCGGTGTCCCCGGTGATCCCCCACTGTAGTGGGCAGATCAGAGACATTGAGTCATGAGGGCCACCAATGCTTCTACTGGATGTGATATTCAGCCAAGGCCAGGCCGCAATACCCAAGCCAATACCTCCTCCAGCACCCGGGTACTCTGCTAGGGGATAATAATATAGGGTTGCTGTCTTTCCCTGGTTGAAAGTATTCCTAGTGGTCGTGGCTCCTCTGTTCCTTCCCTTCAGCACCTGGGTGCTCGTGGTAATAGGAAGCAACAGGCTTCCATCGAAAGTGTGTTACCAGACTGGAGGACTCCAGAAGGGGTTCCTCAGTCAAAGCTAGTTCGGATGTAAAACGTACTCAGTTTCTGTCGGCAGTGCACAGTGTGAATTATTCCTAGCGGGCGAAATAGATATTACTCTAGAAATAAAAGCGTGTGGATAGAAAACAAAGCCATATTTATCGAGGACTCAAAAAACACAGTGATCCATGCTATCTCCTACCAAGCGAACGGAGTGCTACAGGTAACCTACGTTACCCGGTGTAGGCAACCTGGTTATCAGCTAGAGGGAAAGGTTGAACTAGAAAACTGGTATAAATTACTACTGAAGTAAAACTATCTAATTGGGGATGTCTGGAAGAGACAAAAGAAGTTAAAGTTCCTTTGCTGTAGTAATAAGGTGTAATCGTGTTCGATGTTTGACGAAGACTGTTGCTGTCACAGGGAGTAGCCACGAGGGCTACTGAAGACTAGGTTCACTGGAGGCCCCAGCACTAAGGAGTGCTCTGATTTTCTCTGCAGAATAAATACAAATGACTGCTGGAGCCCCGCTGCGCACTGACAGAAGTCTAGGCTGCCGCAGCAGAGTGTGGGGAAGGCAAGTGCTGTCCTTCTGCCGGGAAGCTGACAGCTTGTAGGCACTCAGCGCAGGGGGTGGGGGGAGGCGGAGTGTCTCGCTGACTGCGCAACTTTGTAGCCACGTGTTCGGCTGCCCAGTAGATTTAAGTGGCGCGCAACCCCCGTGTATTGGTTTGCGGTAACAACTCTCACATAGGTTGAAGTAAGGGTATACTTCATGTGAATAGCATTGAGTCGTAATCATAGTTAATAGTAGTATAAGTGGCACGTGTCAAGCTTACCCCCTCCCTCATCACTGTGATCAACCAGCTCTCGCCGAGGGATCAAGCCCAGTCATGGTGCCTTCTACTGATACCCATCACACCAGAGATCCCCAAGGACATTTTCGAGGCACCTACATGTCTGAATGGGGAGACACACTCATGGACCACCGAGTATTTAAGCCAGATAGATAAGCCCTTGGAAGCCCCAAACGCCAGCTGCAGACTAACTTCAGCTGCTTCAACTGAGGCAGCTCACACAAGCTTACAGAATCAGACATCCAACAGACCTGCAGCACCCATACACCAGTCTGAGATGACTTTGGTCAAGCCATCGTCCAAGGTTACGCGTCGCCCAGGTACCTCACCAAATGCCAACAATCTGAAGCAAAAGATCACGCTAGTTGAACCCTATTTTGTGGCTTGCCACATAGCTACCAGGCCAGCCCTCTACACTGGACGTGCATCAGCACCACGTAGGGATTAAGTAAAAACCATAAACCCCGCCAGAGGGTATACAGCTCGCTCTCTGAATGTAGACTGAGCACTCACAAGTAATTATATATGCGAAATGAATGTTTTTAAATTACTATTATTACTATTATTATTATTATTCAAGCGATATGAAATAAGTACGAAACACACAACATTAAAAATTACGTTTTGGTGCGCCTGACCTAGCACCCCACAAAACCAGCCCCTTCTTGACATGGTGAACGCCCAATCAGCCCAAGGTGTCACACGTCAATACTGTACATACCAAGTTTGGTGAAATATAATTGATGCATTCGAAAATTGAAAGGGGGGACGCATACACATGTACACACACACACAGTCAGGAAAGTGATCTCATAAACCTTTCTTTCCTTTGGAAAGTAGGGCTAAAATACTGGACTGAACACTGACACTGCTGTGAACAAATAGATTATTTATAAGTTCATATACAGATAACAGTTTTTTTTTCGATTACATGGAATTTACTACAACAGGCGAGGTGATAACATTGTGTGGTATTAAGAATAAAACATAAGCTAATTTTTTAAAAGCTCCTTTTCTACAATTTTTTACTATAAAACAAATACTCCTAGCCTAAATAGCAATAAAGGTGACGATACATATTTTTCATGGATAAAAATTGGAAGCTAAAACATTCCCACGACACAGCAAGTGGGAGAAGGGAAATTAGGATTAATTTCCTCCGTCCGATAGAAATGGAGTAAATCAATATTAACACTCCAGGAAAGTCTGAACACAACCCTCAAACACAAGTTTGTTAGCATCAAAATTAGCATAAAAATGAGAAAACGAATCAGGCTAAAATGCAGCACTGGAGGAGCTTGTTTGCCGTTTCCTACATGTTATTCATTCACAAAACAATATTTTTAAATATAGGCATGTTCCGATTAAAATTGTTCCTCAGAACTGCTAATATAAACACACATTACTATCAAAACACAAATATTATCTAAATTGTAAAACGTAAGCAGCTCTACGACATATTTTTCTGTCACAGCTGTTATGCAGATGAAGAAAAATGTAAACAGACGCTACAAAACCAAATGCACAAATTTTTCTCACCTTTAACTTTTGTTTTATTTAATGGCAAGCACTGAAAGATGACGTTTGTTAACTTAAGCCAGTACTTGTTTCATGGGGGAGGTGGGTGGGGGAGGGGAAGGAGGACTTTCGTTTAACATCTTCCATGAGGAGGTATTGCTAGTCTATTCTTCAAAATACAAATTGTTTTGACGGAGCAGTGGAAAATTTTGTTTGTATGGAAATAATATTAAAATTAGGAAAATTGGGGAGGCTTTATCTTCGCCAAAAGAATAAAATGCAATAAATATATAAATATGTCACTGATCATAGAGATGCAAGTAGATTCTGCAAAACATTATTTATGGTGTTAACCCCAAACTCTTATTTTCTATAAAATAAAATGATATTCTTACACTATAAAACTGAGTTGAAAGGGCATTTTTTTCTTGGCCACGCATATTTAAGACATTCTAAACCTGTAACTGTTTTGGAATACATTATTTATAAACACACAAGCATACTGTCACCTCCCACCAAGGCGAACCAGGTTCAATCCCGGCCAGGTCACTGGATTTTAGCATGTGGGAATCATGCCAGATGATACCGCTGGTCGGCGGGTTTTCTTGAGGATCTCCTGTTTTCCCTGCCCCTTCATTTCGGTGCTGCTCCAATACCCACTTCAATCACCCTCAATGGCTCTCAAGCCTCGCTGTTAAGAGCCGCCCAAATAACTTCACAAAAATACTGTTTGTAATCCCAATATCTCTTGAACACATGTTATATGAAAATCCATGGACGATTACTTATCTAAAACATTTGTCTGCCATTGATACAAAATAATTTATTTGCAGAATCATTCATGTTTCCCAAAACCAACCAACAAACTCAGGAACGCAAATTTTTGCTGTGCTTCAATGGCACATCAGGCTGTTTTACACAGCAGTGTGCAGATATTACGTCTGACTGAAGACATACTGAAAAGGCACAATCAACTATATTTCATGAAAGAAAAAACAAAAATAATTAATACCTACTGGTAAAATATTCTGAAAACACCAGAAACAAGCACATTTACACAAGAGACAGTTGGTGCTTTGCTCTAGTCGCTGTGAACTTACATGTTTCTTTCTGTGTGTGAGGAGAACGGAAAGCTAGATGTAGTGTGGCGACCGTTATGTCGATTCTCATGCAAAATAATTATACTTGTCTGACAGCAAACCACTGCTCTGCACCTGCTATTGCATTAAGTCAAACTTAATAAATATCAGGAAAATGAAATAAACATCATCATCCAAAACTCATTACAAGTATTGTGTGTTCCGCACTGCATTCACACATGTGCCCCATAAACCTTACCAATGTTACAGTATATGCTGATAAAATACACATAATAAATGCTATACACTCACTGTGCTCTTTAATGCCAAAAGACTTCTGATGCGACGCTTAAGAACATTCTGCAGGCTTCGATCTTCAGCAGGAAAGTGCACCTCAGAGTCCAAATCTTCACTCTAATGTAGAACGTACATAAGCACAATATTCTATTTCATACTTCTCAAACCAAATATATAAGCTTAAAACTAAACTACAACCAATATAAATCTTCAAGTTTAGTAATGCAACATTAAGGGAAGCAGCCAGATGTTCGCATAATCACATCCATTAATAATTATATTTTTTAATTTTAGACAGCCAATCAAAGGGAGTGGGTTTGCTAACTGGTAAGTTACTTGAAATGGAAAAGTAGAAGATACAAATGACATAAAATAATTACTGTCACAATTACTTCCATTAGCTGTATAAAATATTTTATGTTCTTTTTGCTGTGTAAATTTTCCCACGTAAATTCCTAACTATGGCAACAACATTGCACAATGACCACAATCCAAGAATATTTCTTATGTGCTCACAACACTAGAACAGAGAACAAATAACATTTCTCTGAGCATATTTAAACAGCAGCATGTCAGACATACCCAGAAGGTTATGGGTTCTGTTCCAATTAGCTTCATTATGGGTGGCTATTTCCAAATAGTTCTCTATCCTCAGTCCAAGTAAATATTGGTGCAGTTTGTCAACATGAAACTTCCAATATCCTCATCCACTAGGTAAAGATTATTACCTTATCAACCAGTACTGTGATATTCAGCTCCAGTACGTATCTCATAAAGAAATCAAGTATTATGGGCACATCTTTATGAAGGAAGGAATTATGCACACTTCAGAATACAGTATGTGTTGTAGCTGGGTTGGCTACAAATTGTCCTGTTTTCCTTATACTGTGTACTAGTATGCTACGTGTAATGGCCAGCAAATGGATTTTCTTGTAACTCTGTGGGCTGGAGTAAAGAAACTGCAGGAAGATCAACCCACCCAAGTGTCTGCACCAGTCATTAAAACCACATGATGAGGCTTTGCAAGTACAGTCTAAGCTGAGACACTTGATCTTTGGGCACAGCACAATATAATTCACTAAATTACACATCAATAATATTTGTAGAGAGAGAAACTTTTCCTGGAGACCAATGCAAAAATGTCACAGTTGTCCTATATTCAGGTAAATACAGTATGTACAATCTTTTGCTGCATTCAGACACACAAGCTCACTAAAATGTCTACGTAGCCTTGCAGTTAATATGTCAAGTCTCCCAATGCTGTGATCTGGCTTCAATCCCATGTTAGTTCTGGGAAGACAAGCACTGACCTTAGTTACCAGATATATGTATTACCCACTACCTACATTGCACTTATACACTGCCTTTTTTTTGTAAATAAAAGCTTACCCTGGCATCAGCATCACTCTGAAGAGCTTGCGAGTCCGGTGGCACTTCATTGCAGTTGAGAGAACTGGACTCTTGAGTCACACCACCTTCGCAATGAGAACAAGGAACAGTTCACATGACCTGCTTAAGTCCACTTTTAGATTACATTTTACATGAATAAGTAATAAGATACAAATGATCATAATACAAATTGTAAAATTAATGAGAGGAAAAAAAACCGCAGAGGATGAAATACATACGTAACTGTGATATTGGTATTGTTGAATTTATTTATGTAGAAAAATTTAGTGTAAATCTGTTACTGGTTGAGCACCATGAAATTTGACAAGAACAATAAGGTGAAAATTGTCATGTATAGTGAGACATGTTCATTTACCGGGCACACAAAACATAACACTTGAAGACCCAAACCAAGACACATTCAAAAAGAACCAAAAATGCACTCTCAAGAACATGACAGGAACTAAGTACAAACACAACATTCGCAAATAGTTTTCTTGTTATTTATTCACAAGTTAAATAGTGTGACAAAAACTGAGTTGGTGGTAAATGGAAAACTTGATAGAAAGAACAAAATGTAAAATCTGAATTTCTGACTTTAAAATACTATCGTCCTTAAAAGAATTTATTCAATGGGAAAAGATTTAAAAAAACTAGGTATCAACGTACAACATGTGCAAAACTGTTTCCACAAATGAAAACGTTCTTTCAAATATTAAAAATTATTTAAATTTATTATTGAAGAAATGTTTTATCAAATTTACATTTTATTTTTCCTTCACATACAAAGTTCTTATCAGATGTTATATTAGAAGTGCCATCTAGGATCAGGAAGTAGAGCACATCCCAAGACCACATGGTATAAGTGAATGTTTATGAAAATGCAAGGAAGTTGCTACAAACTGTAACCAAGTTAATCAGTGGGCTAAGTGAAATTACTACTGGCATCTAGCAGCCCCTCTGACCTGCGCAAAGGGTGGAATAGCTAAAATAAAAAGGCATTACCCTAACAAACTTGGCTGCCACAAGCATCTTCAAAAACTTCCTTAAAATACCAAAAATAATTAATGATATAATTTGCCCAGTGACGTCTTTTTTACACATCAGGGCAACCTACCATACTTACTAATTCTTGGTAGGCTAACTAGTTGCAAAATCTTACGATGGCACTGGGGATTTTCTGATAGAAAATCCCATCAAGTGAAGCAACATCCACCAAGTATGAACCTCCAACCAACCGCCTGCTTCTTGTTGTAGATTAAATGTCTAAACCGTTCTGTGTCCGCAGGGCTGATGAACACCTCACCACACAGTTTACAGGTGATGTGCCTCATGACAGAATTCTATAGCCGGACATAAATGGCCAAAGAAGAGACGGAAATTTTCGTCAGATGTAAGGTACAAATGTGCCGTTGAATTCTCCCAGATGGGGATGAAGGCAGCTACGTGCGACAATCGTGCCTACTGTTACCCAAGCTGAGCAATCTGTTGCAGATACTGAAGCCGCTGACGGTGGATGAGCTAGTAGAATGAGCGAGAGAAACTGAATGCAACTTCAGGGCGCAGGCGATATTGAACTGCCCAAAGCCCAACAAGTCAGTTGATTCTGATAAACTGCCTGAACGAAAGCAAAATCCCTCAACACCAGCACCCCCTACGCCTAGTCTTCTGAAATGTTGGTACTGCCCAGAGTTATCACTTTCACAGGGATTGCCCGCAGCGTCAGATACCACTGCATCAAGTAAGGGAAGGGGACGCAACCCGTGTAACAGATATCACCCGGTACACAACCAAAAACAAAACTACACCGCAGACTGTAAATGCCAATCCTAGAGGGAAACCAGGGCTGACAGCACCGGGCAAGAAGGGTCCATCGTCCAGTTCTTGGGAGAGGGATTGGATACACCCAAAGCTCCCCACATAGAAGTGGGCATTAATGGAAATGAAGTTCTTGCATTATTGGATTCTGCCGCCACCGGCAACTTCATATTCAGCGACTTGCTGAGCACACAACAAAGGGCATTACTGTGCCCTCATGCCCAAGCTGTAAGGATGGCAGAAAGGGATGTCACTCTCAAGGTCAACGGCCGGGCTACTCTTATAGTAGAGCTGCACAAGAATTCACAACCTACGGACTTCGTCGTAACCTCAGACATCTAAGAAGCAGTCATCCTTGGACACCCCTGGTTCACCCAGTAACATTGCGTGGTGGACCACAGACAATGCCGAATACACCTGGGCTACAAACCCAGCGTAATAATTAACTGATAAATCAATCTCGACGCAGTCATTGCACCCACCCTCAAGACAGGGGAAATAAATCACCAGCTTCAAGACAAGCAGTTTCAATAACTGAAGAGAGTACTCAATGAACACACCGGGGCTTTTGGGCATGCAGGGAACCTTCGCCAAACAAGATCCATTCACGATGAGATCTGGCATACAACCAGCCATACCGAGTGTTCACTCGATGCTGACAATTAATCATGGAGCAAATCAGAGAGATGAAACTGCAAAGAACTGTTGAGCCATCCAATTCCCTGCACACTTGCACATTGTACTGTCCCAAAGAAAAATGGACAACTACGATTCTGCGTAAACTACAAGGCGCTCAATGACTCCATGCATCCTATTGCTCTACCAGCTATTGATCTAGCGCACACTTTGCACGATATAAGGGAAACAAAAATATTCAGCACACTTGACATACAGTCAGGATACTGGCAAAACGCCATTCGCCCTGACAGTCGAAAGTACACAGTGTTCACAATGCCAGAGGGAGAAACCCTCCAATTCAGGGTGATGGCTTTCGGCCTCAAAAATGCTCCAGCTACCTTACAGCTTCTGATATCAGCTGAAGTCTTGAATAGCCACATTGGAAAACTTTGCTTTGCCTATCTTGATATCATCTACTCCCAAGTCCTGGGAGGAACACTTAGGATACTCCGACAGTTGGAAATACATGGAATGATGGCTAAACTCTCAAAGAGCCACTTCGAGAAGACCTCAATCAACTACCTTGGCCATGTAGTAACACCAGAAGGAAACTATGCACACGAAAAATTCATAAGGGCTATCCAAGAAGCAGAAGAACCAACCAACAAGAAGCAACTGCACCACTTTTTTGGCCTCTGTAACTGGCTCAGAGAATTCGTGCCCAACATCGCCACCATATGGCCCCGATGCACCCCCTTCTGCAGAAAGATACCTGGTGGTATAGGGGCCGACAAAGAATGGGAGAAGATGACTGCCCCAACTTCCAGCATGAAACCTCGACGAGCAAATCAAGTTTCTCCAAATATAGCTCAGCCGAAGTCAAACTGCCATACACCAGTAACCCTGATATCCAAAACCTACCACAGAAGTACCCACACCAGTTTGAACTTAGGGATGACATCGTGTGGTCCCGAAGTGGACAGCCAGGGAGCAAGTGGAGAATCTGGATACCAAAGGATCTATGGACCAATGTCTGCAAACATCACCATGACCACCCAGAAGCGGGATACCCTGGAAACCGGGAAACATTAGCAGACATCGGTGTGAGATTCATATGGGACGGCATGACCCGGGACGCCCGACAATATGTGCATAGCTGCAAAACAAGTTGCAGGGGTAAGGCCTACCCTGTACGACAGCCCAGCTTCAAGCCACGTCGGCCCCACATGCCCTGGACACATATCGCAGCCAATTTAATGGGATCTTATCCACGAAGTACAAGAGGGAACCGCTATCTAGAGGTCATAACAGATTTGTTGTCAAGATGGGCGAAGGCGTTTCCACTGCCTAGCCAGGAGACCCATAACATCAGCAGCAAGTTTGAGACTGAGATCTTTCCGCGCTGGGGCTACCCACAATCTGTGCTACAGTCTGCCACTTGTGGGGCAGGGGGGTCGAGACCTGGACGACCCCTCCCTATCATCCCCAAGCCAAACCCCACTGAGCAGAGGAACCAGGAGCTCAAGAAGACCTCCGGTTCAGTATGGAGGAAGATCACAAGCACTGGGATAATCACATCCCAAATATACTATTCGCCCTTCGATGCCAGTCCCAGTTAGCTCCTCCTGGTGGAAACACT
Organism: Dryococelus australis; assembly: GCA_029891345.1. NCBI lineage: Eukaryota > Metazoa > Arthropoda > Insecta > Phasmatodea > Phasmatidae > Dryococelus > Dryococelus australis. The sequence continues at coordinate 78,951,150 of CM056993.1, forward strand.
TTGCCCTCCCGGCGAATGGCAGTGGGGCAGCCCACCAACCAAAATGCCTCATCCTGAAGATATCCGTCTAGCAGCCCTCATTTGAGCAAACAATACCCGGGACTCCCAAGGCGCATACATCAAGAGGAAATACCTATCACTATGCACTGGCATCAGGACCTTCAACATGGGGGAAATAGTGCTCCTACGAAATCACCCTTTAAACAGAGCCAGCGGCCAGTTCAGCACAGGACTGGCCGAGAAATGGCAAGGCCCTTACCATATTGTTGGATGACAAGATAATGTGCCTAGAGCTGAGAACTACAAGGGGTACATACGCAAAGCAACGAAAGTTCAAATATGGCCCTTCCCGAGTACACTGTTGACCCAGAAGTCAACGCTGCCACCTCAGAAACCTACAAACCACCGGTCGACTGACAACCCGGCACCATTCACCGCCCCGCAAGCCAGACCTCCTTCACCTAGTCAGAGGGGAGAGCCAGCAGCAACCAAGGGGCCAGTCTCTCTATTCCAGCCAGAGTAGTATTTCTAAAACGAGCGGTAGAATCCATATTCAAACCTTGCCCTTGACAGCTTCAGACTTCAAATGCAAGATGGCTAACCTACAAGGAAATTGGATGCCTAGTGCAAGCGAGCTATCTTGGCGGAGCACATTGAACCTGCACCTTGCCTGTCTTTACCGCACTTGTCATCAAAGACTCCTACCATCGTCAAACACGTAGACACTGCCGGCCCCTTCAGGGCAAACATGTAACGTAGCCAAGTTCAATTTATTTTAATAGCACTTGGTCTACCTACCCCATTGGCCTAGGAGCAGGTCGCCTTCACCTGTCAAAGCGTAGCAGCTTCCGTTAAATTCCCTTTGATGTTAAGAGAGAGTGCAACACCACCTTGCTTATTTTCTTTAGAGGAATAAACAAGTCTTTGATCAACTCGAGGGTATCTTACCCGTAGTCTTAATACCTCTCCTTGTAGACGTTGGGAAGACTGGTCCTCCTGAAACACTCACCCCCATGCTGGGACTGTCCGCCAGCCAGATCCTACTCTCAGTAATCTCAGCGGTTCTTGGGCCGAATACAGAATTAAGGATACTACACTCAGTTGGCAGACACACTACGTGATTTTACACCCATGCTACTCACGAGCTTCTCTGCCGCTTAACATGATAGTAGTCATTCTGTCCTCATGCTCTACTCCCGTCGGAGTGGTATCCGAGAGCGGGTTCAATGGGCAAATGCTGCCTCCGAGCACCAGCAGGAACTTAACACCTTCCTCACTGCACTCGCGCACCTCCCACAGAGGAAGAGGGCCCAAACGATCTGACACCTGGAGAGACCATCCACACCTGAGACTCCCACGGATTTCTTCATTGCACCTGTCCAACTCAGCGAGGAGACACACCCCGTGCTCGCCGCATAACTAATTGCTCAGGACAAATTTCTCGGGATCACCAATCCATGCTTTTGGGGAATACATATTGAGGAGCCATCCCAGCAACCATCAACTGTAACGAGCCCCTGTCTACCAAGTTCTAACTCACGCATGTCTGAACCACCGCAGGTCAGGCAACCCCCACAGGTCACATTTACCCAAGTATTCCTGCCAGAGCAAACCCATAGAAGCACAAAGTAGTAATCACAGTACCTAACTTTGTGCCCTGCTGCAAAGCTATCAGTCCCATATTATACACTGGACATGCTCCAATGCCAGGCAAGGACTAGAGCCAAGCCTTGACCCCGGGTACGACTGACTTACGACCCACCAAAACACTTACATGTGGTGGCGTTCCTCTCTCTAGCCACAGGGCATCACATGTCAACACTCAGAGGTTAGAATTTTAAATATCTGACCCTATAAAATGGAAAGGTGATTTATGCAGAATTATATTTACTTTTACCTAAGTCTCGAATAAAAATAAAAATTACGAGAAATGAAAAATTATAGAATTTAAAAAAAGATCTAAATTAAAAATGGAAAATTCTATACCACAAATGGTATAGAATGCGGAACTGATACATGTACATAAATGCATAGAAAACGCAAGTACTTGCAATAAGTAAAAGATCTGACAGCATTTAAATGGAGCAATTTAAAAATTTACATAATGGATAAAAAAAATTAGGTTGGCAAGAATCTTATTTCCTATTCAAACTAAGGTGGCTTTCCTACGGCCACATAAAATATTCTTCAAGTTCGGTGGAAAATTTGTAATGATTATATTATAATGAACTGTAGTATCTTACTTAAAAAAATTAATTTTTAAAAGACTTCTGACACTACAAACTCAGGCATGAGGCAATATAATACCACAGCCATAAACTCAGCTATGCAAGAAGAATCTTGATGCTTACCTCCTTCACAATTCATTCATTCACTGTACTTTTGAGTATCTGAATACTTCTGATCAACTTACCCTGTCAAAATATATTATAAAAACTACATTTTACTATGGTAGTCATTATACTGTAATGCTCCTTAATTTGAGGAACATGAATTTTGCGAACACTGAACTTTTTTGAAACAGCTGCTAGGTACTAACCGATAATGATTAATAAAAGCATTTTTCAATTATGCTCATTCAAGAAAATGTACTTTGGTTAAACTGTAAATATGAGGCCAGTTGTCTGCACTGTTTTTATGGAACAGTATGACTGAAACTTTATAAAACTTTTTTTTATCAGTGCAGATGAGGAATTTAGAGGACACCTCCTGTTCTATCCTTGAGGCTACAACTTGATCATACTTAGTACTTCATAAATGAGGCATCTTTTCACCACACTGTGCACATTTATTTATATAGAACCAAAAAACTGAGCAAATGCACATTTGTGTTTCCCTGCTTTCCACAGTGCAAGCGAAGCAAGCATGCTTCATTAGAAACAAATAATGTGCAGCCTTTTGCTATTGCTTCACTCGAGCTACAGAAAGCATGGCACAGATTTGATTGTGATAAGTTTTCTGGAAGAATGGTGGACTTCTGTATAACTTTTTCACATTTTTTACCCCATGAATACCCTGATCATCTGAGCCCTTTTCACTATGACATTTTGAATATTAGCTAAACAAAAAAACATGTCAACAAGGAACAAATGAGAATCTTTGGTAAAGACAAAAAATACAATATGAATTTTTTTACAATTTCTGTTGGTTGCTAAACTAGACAGTAAAGTTCAAATGAGAAAATAATTTTTGTGCAAATTTTAAATGAGAGAACACAGGGAAGGGCCCTCTCGAACGCTGACGGGAGAGAAACCATGCGACACTGCTGGCACTATACATATAGTCCATTCATGGTTTCTTTAGATGTTTTGAAAGAAACATTTGAAAAATCACCTTAGGAGTAATATGTTACGGTAACTTGTTTTTATAAATAACTTGTATACCACAAGTATATACCACTGATAAACTTAAAATGTTATATATTTTTTAATAAATGATACTTTACCATAGTATCTTCTATAACTTGTAATATTTATTATGTATTCAGTACAAATTAAAAACAGTGAGAGCAGCAATGTTTTGGCAACAGATAATAAGAAATAGTTCACAGTTAAAATATTGTTTTAACAAAGTTTTTGGTATGCTATTTGTAAATTAAACATTGCCTATTGAAAAAATTACGTAACCTCGATGGAAACATACTTTATTGTTACAATTTAAAACAACAGCAGAAAATATGGTGCGTAATCCCTAGAAACGAGGAGTTTTTCTCAGCCGAGGAAGAAACTGTCGGTTGAGCAGAGCTTGTTGCGCTCTCTATCTCTCTCTCTCTCTCTCTCTCTCTCTCTCTCTCTCTCTCTCTCTCTCTCTCTCTCTCTCTCTCTCTCTCTCTCTCTCTCTCTCTCTCTCTCACTTTGTCTCTCTCTCCTTCAGAAAGTTTGGCATCCCAAATAGTAGCTGGAAATTATACACGTTTTCCATTTTACTATATTTCATACTTATTACAGCAAAATAATGATTTTTCAATTTGTAATTTACAACTGAAAAGAGATTTTTATGTTTGAATACTTATTTTAATATATTTAGATGTGATGGCGAGAGGGTTACAGATCTGAAGTTGGCAGAAGTGGTGAGTGGCTGCGACATGATGTGACTGTTGAGCAACAAAGCATTAATGTTTCTTTTCGTACACCATAGCCATTAAGCTGGCCCCGTGTGTATGTGATTGCAAATATTGGATGCCCTAAATTTATAAGTTTTAACAGTGAACTGTTTATGACAAAGTTAATTATTTTAAAGTCACAACTATTTATCACAAAGTTGTACCTTTGCCCTAGGTGTTTGGAACACAACGTGCTTACATTCCTAAGATGTTAATGTTTGCCACAATCCCAACAAATTACTACACCCAGTCAGAAAATTTTTAATAAATAATTAAATAAACCTAGTAAAAACCAAGTACCTACGCAAATAAATGTGAACCGAATACAAGTTATGGTTGGCCTATTTGTGTGCATGTTCACCTCTATCTATTAAGTTTGTCGCTGCTACATAAAAAATAAGTGACGCAAGTTGCGTGTTTGAATTTACTGTATTTTTCGTTGGACTGGTTGCTCATTCTTTTTGATATTTATTCCAACTAAGGTTATCCATTTAACAAAATAATCCAACACACATCAAAAACAAGAGGTTAAATATAATACTGTTCTTTCCACCACTGTTGTAACGGTTAAACACAGCTGAGGCAAAATATTAATGCGTGTTATGTGTAATATGCTATATTGTGTGTAACAAATATGTTAACAATGTAGGTAAAATAATAACCATAAGAACTATCGCCAGTACAGACATTTTTAAAAATTCATGAAGCAAACATAACTATTTTTATAGGCCTAAATTGTGAATATTCATACGTAATGGTTTTTTTTAAATATGACATACTTCTTTGAACAGCTGCAAACAGTAAACAACGCATCTGACAGTTATAAAAGTAGAAATTACATGGCAGTGTTTATGTGACTTCTGCTTTTATAACTGTCAAATGCGTTGGTTGCTGTTTACAACTGTTCAAAGAATTCTGTCATATTTCTTACGAATGTTCATAATACAGGTCTATAACAATATTTAGGTCGACTTTATAACTATTTGTTACATACTATATAGCACGTTACACATAATACAAATTAACATTTTGATACAACGATGTTTGTTACAACTGTGGCGGAAACAATAGCAGTATTTAACCTGTTGTTATTAATGTGGTGGGTTATTTCGTTAAAAGGACTGCCTTATTTGGAATAAAAATTAAAACGAAGGGAAAACCAGCCCAACGAAACCACACAGTAAATTCAAGCACGCAACTTGTGTCGCGTATTTATTGTATGTAGCATCAACAAACGTAAAAGATAGTGGTGAACATGCAAAAAAATAGGCCTACCATAAAGTTTATTCTGCTAATATTTACATGCATTGGTACTTACTTGTTTTTAGGTTTATTTTATTATTTATTTAAATTTATCTGGTTGGGCTTAGTATTTTGTTGGGATTGTGGCAGACATTCAAATCACAGAAACGTAAACTCGTTACACAACTGTGCTTCAGACACCTAGCGCAAAGGTAGAACGTTGTGATAGATGTGAATTTAAATAATTAACTTCGGCATAACATCAGTATATGGTTCAAACGTATACATTTTGCACATCCAATATTTGAAATCCAAACACACCTGGCTTGCGTAATAATTACAACGCAGCCATCATAAATTGAAATGGCGGCCACGCCCTTTCACACTTAGCAATCACAACACTCGTTACAGTATATTTTACCATGCCGCGAAAACACTTTTTTATTACAACATTGTAACTAGCCTAGGAAGTTTAAAAAACACGAGTACGAACTTGACGCTTTGTTCAGAAACATGCCATGTCACTGAAATGTCGCCACACCACTGCCAGTCATAAGGCACTATAAAAACTGGGTATAATAGCCTGCCATTTTGGGACAAGCGTGTGAAAGTAGGTGGCTACGTTAGGGGAAAGCTGATCAAATTCTAGATTCTCCTTTCCACACCACTTCTGCCAACCTGCTGGATCTCGTTTCAGTTGTAAATGACTAATTCAAAAATCATTATTGTTGCTGTAATTAGTATGAGATATACTGAAATTACAATAACAAAATGTACAATCTTCCTGCTACACAGATAGGGGAGGAGGAGGGGGGGAGAGAGAGAGACAAAGGGGGGGGGGGAGGGCTCAGCTTTGTGTATTGTATTGAACCTTTCTTCCGGACGGGGAAAAAAAGTGTGTCACTAGAACCTACGCACAATAATTTGAGCTGAAATTTTTAACTGCAGCAATAAAATGTGTTTCCTTCAGTGCTACCTGACAATTAAAATATATCAATAGGCAACATTTAATTTACAAATAGTATACATAAAAATTATTATAAAAAAATGATGAAATAAATATTACGAGTTATAGAAGATACTAAGTAAATGATTAATCTATTCAAGAACACAGTACTTTAATGTTAATCACAGAGTTAAATAATTGTGGAATACAAGTGATTGAACAAAACAGGTTGACATATTACGCCTAGGGTGATTTTTCAATGGTTCGATTCCAAAAGGCCGAAGAAAGCGTGAATGGACTATATTAATGATACTGGAGCAGTAGAAAATTTTCATTTTGATCCAGTTACATGAGATGGGAACTAATTCAGAAGTTTACAGTAACATGTTTTCTTTTTGGAGTCAGGATGCAGTACTCTTCAATTGAGGATATCACACTCTTTGATCAAATATATGTACTTTAGTTTTCTATCTCCAGTTTTACTAAACCAAAAATCAGCATGCCAATTCAGTAATTATAGTTCCTCCTGCTTTCATTTCACTGGTAATTAGGGTAGCCAATAGGAATTTAATTCAAGATTTATTCTGTGAAGTAATATGACGTGTACCAGACGTCCACGCTCTCTCTTGTGACCATTTGTACCACCGCAGTCGCATCAACCAAAACAGCAGCACCACATGGATTAACATTAGGTCTAGATTACGTGCAGATTGACAAGAACAGCATTTACACTTTTCGTGCCAGCTTGCAATGCCTGGTCCACCCCCTACTTTAATTCATTGCAAGAGGTAACTCTTGTAATAAATTAGTAGGCAGTCTCGAGTGGTGCTTCCCAGGAAGCCACGACAATTGGGTGCAACAGCCATTGGTGGAAACGTGGAAGTAAGAGATGCTTTATGCCCCTCTAAATGGTGCTACGCCAATGGGCCTGCTAGCCGTATCCAGAGTGCTAAGAGCCCCAAGAGGTGTCATCCAGTAAGGAATCAGATTCCCAGACAGTGCATAAAGTTTCCAGCGGCTCCCTAGTACCATTCAGTAGTAATTAACTAAACTAAGTGTTTTTCGTTATGTCACACCATAACTCATTAGGAGGCCGCCAGTTTTACCATAGGTGTTACAGCAAATTCCAAGAATTCGTGAGCAGGCCATGCTCGCGAAGAGGAAAAACCAACAAAGTCACACATGCCAAAATTGAAATACAGTGACATCAGTGGAAGTAAAATACAATGCAGAAATCACGTTTTTCAGGCTATTTCACCAAGGGTTCATATATGTTGAAATTTTAAGAATGCATATGTAACCATTTATCCATAAACTGCATCCAAAGGCTTCATTTCAGTTAAGATTACCTTTGAAGTGGACCAACAAACCAGTGACGTCACATTCTTGGCCACAATAAGGGCTCGGGTGCTCACGGATATGTCATCAATGTGTATTTAGTGAGTAGTCATAATTATCTAAAATCATCATAGAATTAGTGTGCACATGTTTTTCATTTTCGTTTTGGTGCCGGCTTCAGCAAGCTTCTCTGAAGCCGTTGCCATGATAGTTAGTTCGACTTGAACACTCTGCCTATCGGCAGGACGGGAGATGCGCTCCACATAGACAGCCCTCAGCACACACAACATTTAGCTTAAACTATTTTCAATGCAATAGAAACATAAGTAACAAGAACCTTTTACATCATAGTGCCGAGGGTTGGACCGTTCTGCACACTGAAGCAACATGCCAGGGCATAAAGTGCTTCCGTGCATAACTTCATAATTCACACTTACGGCCCACGCGTTACTTCGCAGCATTGGCCAGTTAGGCCACGAGTACCGGGTCCATGTAATTTTGCAGTGTGACAGTTTCACTGTCATGTAACATTATCAGCCAATAAAAGACCTTAAAGTGAAATCCAAACATTTTTTTGGTTTTATACTCTCCCAAGTATCATCGAGCACTGCGCCCAAATGCAGTACTTAACAGCAAATTTTATAAGGTGTAAAAAGTCTTGGCAATATGGGGCCTTCCTCCAGAAGCAGAGTAAACTCAATGTTCTGACAACGTACCAAGTAGCCCATAGCTTTGCCCTTTACAAAAGAACAGCATAACTTCACGTATTTAATAACGCACATAACACTAAACTTTCATGAACCTAACAGCAGAACCCGAGATCCCTTTAGGCCGTCACCCTACGACCATTATCATTGCTCTACCGAGCTGGCGCCAGGCACCGTCAACAGTTCTTGCCCCTTCCTGACGTACCTGGCGGGGCACAAACTCAGCACATCGTTGTGAGCACCGGGACCCGAGCCTGCAGCACCTGGTAGGTGTGCCTTACATCGGCCAAGCTGTCGAGGTCATGGCTCCAACGGTGGAACGCAGGGCGTTTTGCAGAGTGGCAACGATTTCATCGGGCTACCATATATAATGGCGTACAGTTCCGGGTCAGGGCCCACTCTGTGCGATTCTCAAACGTGACGGACTCCAGGGCAGGACAGCGGCAAGCAAGAGACACCGGACGAAGGAGCTTCGTGCATGGTCAAGATATTATTCAATGGTAGGTGAATAGTTTCCCAGTACAGGTCCTCAGTTAGGAAAAGCTACGCGCAGCAAATAACGAAAATAATTGTATGAAAATTTCAGCTTTAATATTAGTCCTTTTGCTTGCAGAAACTGTTCTGAAGTTTCAATCAAGCAAGTTGCTACAATTCATATTTGTTGTTATTTAGTCCTTTTAGTATTCAATATTTAATTTTAAACCAAGCTGAGAATAAATGTGTAGTTTTGTCATTATTTGAATTATCATTTGACATCAACCAGCTCGCACCCAAGTCAAATATGTAGTTAGCTGAGAGTTAACTTAGTAGAGTTGTGAGTAGTTTAGAGTCTGGTCGAGGGGCCAGAACAACATCATCTCTGGGATCCCACACCATGTCAACTGTATATTCTTATGACTGAGTGTCTATGTATTGCAACTGTCACTGTTACTGTTCATATCTATCTACTGTTACTCCAAGACTATCACCACACAACTATACTCTCTCACAAAACTCCTAAACAAAAATATTTATCTCTCAAATATATTTAAATTTAATTCTCACACCAAAGGCCCTTTCACATGATCAAATTTTCCTTCAAATTACCTTAAATTTTTATTGAATTCAATGCAGCACTGAATGCTATATGACATAATACAAACATCATAATCATGGCCATTTTCTCATTCAATTTCTTGAATGTTTTGTTTTCCTTCACGACTTTTATTTTGAACAAGTTCCATATTTTCTTGAACCCAAAATTTCAGTACGCTGCAACAGCTTTTCTGGTAATATTAATGGAGGTAATCTCATAATAATATAATTGTGTGCACTTATTTAAAGTTGTTACAATATACGGGGACACTTTTTTTTTACCAAGAATATGTAAGCCTACAGTAAAATTAAGACAATTTTTTTGTGGTTAATTCAATTATTTTCATGTTGTGCATGAGTAACAGATACCATACTTATATATAATTGGTATTTTTTAAACTGGTTTCATTAAAAAGTTTGAGATAAATTTTCACATGGAGACTTGAAAGCTTATTGAATGCAATTCATTGAAAGGCAAATGAAGTGATTTTTTGTTTCAATAAAGTGAATTCAAGTAATTGAATTCTATAAATATTTGATTGTGTGAAAGGGCCTTAACATATTACTTTTACAAGTTTGACTACAGGTGACATGAACCCCACCAATTAGCCTACTTCTCAAAATTCTTACAAACAGACTTACTCTTCCCAAATTTGAAGAGTTTTGAGAGAAGAGAACCGACACCTGGCTGGCTGTCCTCTGGACTAAGCGGTGCAAACACTGTCAGCTTAGACATTGTGGACAGTGACTGCAATTCTTCTTCATCTGGAACTCCACACTGCACAGTCAAAACAGGAATCATCTCCAGCAAACCAAGTGCATCTGAAACTAACACCAGACAGATAACACACTCCTGTGAAAAACCTGGAGTTGGTGGTGCAACTTCCAATACAGAGAGTACAGTGGCTTTTCATGTTCCAACTGTGGACTCCAGTTTAAGAAAATGTTTTACGGTGTAACCTTTGCCATGCTGTCTTCAAAGTAGTCAATGGTTTGGGTGCGAAAATGGCCAACAAACGAGAACGTGTTTTCAGCAGTCACGTGATAATCTAACTTCTAGTTTTTAGGAAGCACTTTTAAAAACACATAATCATAATACCAAATGCAATGTGACATTGGTTACACCACAAACCTTGCCAGCTATGCTAAAACCAAATATTTGGGCAAGTAGGTGGTTGTGTTATAATAAAATATTACTTCTGCTTGAAGTACGAGATCTATCACGGATTATTCATAAAAACAGACACTTAAGATGGACTCGCAACAGTCCATCACATCGGTCAGTCGCCCATCCAGCAGTCATCCATCTGTCATATTTATGCATCAGCTTGACACATGACGACGTTCATACCTATTAATAAACGACAATTACTCACCAATGCAACTATATCACTAGCAGTTGTCAACGGAATTGGTTCACCGCCACCGCCTACAAGAATGTTGTATCTACTGGGCCTGGATAGATCTCCCAATAATGGAAATTATTTTTGCCCGATGAGCCCACAGGACCATGCAATAGGTTCGGAGTCAGTACAGCAGTGTGCCGTGGGATGCAGCCACAAGTATGATGCCTAGATCCCACAACTGTCAAACCGAGGATCTAGGCGCTGGGCTTGCACCTGCTAGCCTCCTCTACAGACGCCCTATGACAGTGAAGGAAGAGATGGCCGAGGAGTATATAAGGAGATGTGCCACGGCCTCCAGACCGAAAGTTCTGCTTCAGTACTAGATCAGTCTGCCGACTCCTCTCCTGGGTTCTCATTGCACAAGCTATCTGTGCCGAGGCCCGCACCAATACAGAACACTTCACCACTACCTAATGGGGCCAAAGATCCTCTGCTGCCTTCGACTAAGAAAGAACCAGCAGCGTCATCACCTCAGCACACTGACACACGTTCAGTTCCTTACAGACAACCAAGAGTAGAGCTAGCCCATAGGAATAAACTATGTCCAAACACACAAGTAACTGCCTACTCCCTTTAGCTTTGCACAGGGTGCCTTCCCCTGTTTTAAGTAAGGGTGTTAATCTTCCGCCAAGCCCGAGTAGAAAGGAGTAGTACTTCCACCATCTTTCTTTATTTCTCTTAATGTTAAAATAAACATTGTTCTTACTTAACCTCTTGAGTATCACTTCGACCTCCTACGCATCACCCTCATCAGATCTGACGGGGACAACAAGAGACCGGGTTTGCTCTTTCCGAATCCACACAGACAACAGAACAAAACATCCTTGGAAGACCACCCATTCTCGTGGTCTAATTCGTGGCGTGAATAACATCCGTCAATTACGTGCAAAGTGCTGGTCAGTTGCTGGTGAAAGTCAAAAGTAGGCCAACTCTGCCCCACCACCATCATACCAGCACTGACGTCACAGCAGATAAGCCAATCAGAATTCAGATTGGCAACGACCAGCAGCTCATTGTATCAAGGCCAAAATAATGAATTAATTATATCAGGTTAGTCAGCATAGAGTCAAAAAAATGTGTGAACATGTAGGGCCTGCTCGTTTCTGATTGGTCGCATAAGTTTACTTACTGCAGTTGTTCACAATACTTTCTCAGGCTTGTACGCTAAATTCTTAAGGCAGGGCTACAATTGATTTAGCACAGAAAACAGCACAGGCACAGAAAGTAGAATACATGTATTAGCATGACACTCGCTACAATCACACACAGCACACGTACAGAAAAACAGCACAAAGGACGTAGAGCTATATCCTATAATTCCTGAGCATGTGAGCAATACGTGGCCGATCAGAACATAGATACCACCGAGTTCATCTGACAACGAAAATGGCTTCAAGCACTAGTCAATAGTACTTGATGAGTTAATTTTTTTTTTTTTTTTTTTAACCTTTGCCATACTTCTGTGTACAATATGTACTGCTGTGTGAAACCTCATATACATACATACACTCGCAATTAGACTACCGCCCGGTGGCGAGCCCTCTCACCTCTCCTTCACCCAACCAAATCCTTTTCCACTCCCTTACTGAATTTAACTACCCCTCTCACGGATACCAATTCCTCCCTCAACACATTCCACTCCCTCACAGACCTCACAAGCCTGGACTGCCTACCCCGCTTCGTTCTACTCCACACCCTCTGAAGCTTCTCACTGTTGTTTCCTCTTCCCCTAAATACCCCCTTACTTAGCTTGCAGTGTAGCCCTCCCCATCCTCCCTCTTCATTCACCACCCTGTACATCCTGACTAACCGTTCAACTTTCCTCCTGTCCTTCAATGAGCTCCACCCCATTTCTTTCATCATCACTGATGGCCTATAGTTTCCTTCTTCCTCACCATTTTGCCCCTGCCTTCTCCACCTACCCCTCACCCATCAGAAGATTGTTTTGATTGAAATAGTTATTGTACCAGCAATGTACGTTAACAAAAATTATATAACGTAATATATTTCTACAAATTATGACATGAGCAGCAAAGTAAAGAGAGCTATCGACAGTATTTTCTCATTCCAATGTGACCAACTTACACACGCACAGTTTACCAAACGTCGTTCCTTTCATTTTCACAGCTGTTTTCTGTAAACATTTGTCGTTTCGACGAGTGTGCGATTTTGATAGTAGCTTTCAGATTCAAGCTGTACGTATGTTCTGTGCTTTCGCACGTGCTGTGCGTGTTCTAATCAATTGTAACCAGGCATTTAATGTTTTTTCTTACTGGAACACTGCGATTGAAGCACAGACTTCATTAAAAAGTCCCCAGAATTTGTCAAAGGTCAAGTTGTTTTTCGGGAATACTATTTAATGTTGCAAAAATTAATACATAATTTAATAATTCCAACTAACACAATCTGAACACTATTAAATATATTGTGTTTCTGATACAAGTCGAAGTTACATAACCTACAAATGGGGATGTCATAAATTTTCGAACATTATTTTTCAAAATTACGAGCACTGGGTACTGCAATAGAGAGGTGTTTTGGTAGAAATAATGTCACATATACATGACAACTGCGGCATAAAAGAATAATTTAAGCTTACCCAATTTAACCATTATACAAACAGAACATAAACAAATCACACTGCAAAGCTTAACCCTATCAAACTCTCTATGCTACGAATACCACGGAATACAAAGAGGAAATGTTAGATAAAAAACTAACTAAATAAAAATAACAGATATTTTGAACGATATATCGATTTAATAATAAAAAAATTTCACTTAATATATTTTCAAAATCAATATTTACTCAATATCAATATGGTGGTTCCCGGATTCAGAACCAACTCTCATCATACTCACATTTTTGAGGATTAAGATTTAATTTATTAGGGAAATATCAAGGGCCAACCCGAATTATTTAAATTATGTAAATACTCTTTATGTGTACTTACATATTGTGTAATATAAATTTGAAACATGGACTTTGTTAGTGTATAAAATATATTTTGGTAGAGTTAGAAAAATTGTAAACGTTTTTCAGCTACTCCGTTCGTCATGTGTACAAATGAATAAAGAAAACTTTAATGATTATTAATATTCAATACCATATCGAAAAAATAAATGTCAGTGACCTAAAATCTCTTAAAAATTTAATAAATTTTATATTCTAATAACACGCAATTAAGATTTTATACTATGATTTGAAAAGCTATATGAACAATAGTGAAACAATATGTAAGAAAAAAACCTTTAATTGGAGCTCTTCATTACTGAAAACCATTTTTGTCAATTAATGAAGGTATGTGTTATGAATATTGTCCAGTAATTTGTTAATTTGTATGTTTTTTTCCGTTAACAAAACTCGTGAGTTTTCTTTACTTCTGTTCAATTAAATAATTCTTAACTAACTACATCAATGAATTTCTAATTTCTTTGTATCTAAGTATTTAAACCATGTCAACAGTGTGGAAGTTTTTCAAAAACTGGCCACAAAAAAAGATTTCATAACATTTATGTGGGAAGACATATACAAACCGAGTGGAAATACGACGAATTTAGCAACACATTTAACAGTTAAACAACTCCACAGATATGTCTAAATAACTTTTTTTATTTTCCGATATATAAAAAACACTATTTTAAAATAAATAAAAAATTAATTTATATGATAACGATATAATATATCGATATCAACAACATTAATATCAAAACCACCTTATCAGCACAGTCACAGAAACAACCAGTTTAATGACCATTCCCAAAACGTTCGCAGCTAGAACAGTAGGAATTATCGAATACGATTCTATTTGTATGATAATTGATTATTTCCTTTGTAAAAATCGATTAATTATAATGATTACTACATTTGGGAAAATTTCTCTTAATGTAATTCCTTTTTCTTTCCTTTAATGGCAGTAATTCACTAACTTTGCAAGTAATATGAAATTTTAGAAAAATTAATATTCTCACATTGCGGTAACAAAAAATGTTTGTAACATTTTCAATAAAGCTAGAATTTCATCTTTGAAGTGCCATGGCATGTATAAAAGGAGATGTTCCAACTGAAAAAGTTGAAAATCAAACTAATTGGTTGAGTAATATGTTCCACTGTAACACATATATTCACATGTTTTTATTACTTCTTCCCATACAAAAAAAATGTACTAACAGTAGTAAATATAAATTGTACAATCGTCCAAACAACCAGTCAGTCATCTGTCATCTCAGCTACACGTGGCCTCAACCACACCATGCTCCCACAACAACATTGCTAAGTACCACACCAGTGACAACAACGAGCAGGCACAATGCTCTCCCGCTTCCAGCTGCTGTCGACATTCTCTATATGCAACAATGAGAATCCATAGAAATTCCTGAGAGACTGCACAAAAAGATTAAGCAGGTAAAGAGTTTCACAACAAGCATGGCATAATTGTGTTGGAGGGCAGTTATCTGGTGACACATGCAGTAGGTAGTACTCCATAGCTCATTATGGAATGCAGTGGCTTTCCCCAAGCCCGTTTGCTTGCCATCACAGCCCACTGCTTCAGCGAGCAGCACTCTACCAGGGGCCTGTGCACAACGGTTCAGTATTATGCCACATCAGTCATAGGAATTTACTAGTGCGTAGATATTGTAAAACCAGTAGAAAGTTAAGTATTCATTAATTAATGTGTTTTAGTGCCCCACAGACTTCAGTGTACAATTTCTTATGTGTTACATCCCCATTTCATCTCATCCTGTGTTTTATGTTCATTAAAGAGTTTCTGTGTCTTATGTAATTGTTTATTCAAGAGTTATGAGTACTTAAGTTACGTGAATATATGTTTTTGCAGAATTCTTGTGGGTAAGAAAATAATCTGCCCTGCCTGCTTGCCGCCAACCTGGCCAGCAAGCCACAGCAGAGAGTTTTGTCATTCTACCATTTCACAAGTAAGTGGACGTGCGGACCAATGGGGTCGTGTTTCATGCGCTTGGGTAGTGCATCAAAATTTTGAACAAATCACCTTCACTGCAACAGATTTTAGCTTATCAGATTCTCCACTCCTTCCTTCCCATGGAATAGCATTGCCTGGGACAACTTCATTTTTCAACCTAATGCTTTTTGGCCACGAGCCTTTTTACAGTGTTGCCCTACTGGCAGGTTAAGCCTGGTAAGTGTTTTGTAAGTTGTTTCCAGAAGAAACATTTAATAAAACCAATTTAAATTACCATGCGGGGTATGTGTCCCCATTAGAGTTGTCTACAGGCTAAAGGGGCACCTCCCACTCCCCTTCCCTTAATTCCTTGCCGATCATTATAGTAATTCTATAAGTGTACTATTCAAAGTATTTATGTGTATTTTCGGAGTGTTTTGTATCTTCGTTTAACCAAATATGGGTGTGTGAGTCGCCCCAAGACCTCACTGCATTGCAAGCAGGCTACTGGTACGTATTTTATTAATCACGACGGATGAAGTACCAACAAAGGGATATTGCTGTGGCTGTCGGCACACTATCCTGGAAAGAGTCTGCTCTACATCACAGATTTAGCATTGCATCCTACAATATCTGGCGCCCACAATCAACTCTAGAGGTTTGGTAAGAAACACCCAAACCTTAAAGTCAACAATTTTGCTCCGCCATTGTATCGTCATAGTAATGATACCCTAACAGTGTTCGCAACCTGGAAAAACAACCTTACTGCCATTTTCACTCGCAAATGTGGGAAATGAAAATTCTAGAGGAGGTAGCATCACCTGTGAGACCCGAAGTTGTATTGGCTCTCGTGCCATTAATCCATAGAAGTGTATAGGATTTTGATGACTCTCAGGTTGCTCGCCCAGGTGGGAACATGAGGTTATATTTACTGGAGGCAATGTTTTGATGAATTTTACCAGGTGAGTGACAGTCCGCTCTGCGGACATGATGTTGCTCTTAACCTCAGGATGTACGGCCGATCGCCCCCAGTGGTGTTCCTCTGGTCCTGCCATCCTCTGCGTTACTGCAGGTGGTGATGATAATGAAGTCCATTATAAAATCCTTTAGGCCTTGGCTAACGAGAGCTATTAGCCTCCCTCGATTCTTTACTCACTCCCGACGGGTGTTTTGGCCCCCTCATGCCCGAAAAATATGTTATTGACATTTGCGAGATGCATACTTGATTATGAGGCTGAGACGCGGCCAGAAATAAATAAACACGTGAACTCGTTGCCACACTATTTATTTATTAGATTCCGAAATGGGCATTAACATTTCAACATTCGCCACTGCAGCTGGGCGAGCTCCTATGTAGATAAAATAAGCACAAAGGGTAGATAAAGACTTATGTGTACATTAAGCCCCCGGCATGTACAAATACCAGGGTGTGGAATGGCATTATTTTGCAATACTTGGTATTTCAGACCTCGCTCAATTTTGCTTCTTTCTGGTTAGTATGACGTGTTTATGTACCCTATGTCTATTTGTTCACACTGGTTACACAATATTTATGTTTTGATAATATTCCATATGTTTGCGAAATTTGTGCCCAGAAAATAATATTTACTAGTTACAGAAAATATTTTCCGAGATTGCAAAAAAAAAAAAGAAAGAAAAAAAAACCATCAGAGATTTTGCAGTAAAACCTAAGCAGTGAACATGCATATCCTCAAACTGGACGACATTAATTTTGCCATATGAAAATGACTTCGTTTTATTGCAAATTTGTACTGTGAACAACTGAGTTTAGTTCTATGACATTACTTCACACAAAGAGTAAGTAGACGAGCACACTGATGATTTCATTTCACTATTGGACATTTTATTTAAATCTCCGATGACAGTCAATTAAAAGGGCTGGTTGTACCCATTGTTAATGAATTAGCTTCTTCTATCGATAGTGTGGGTGGAGTGAAAGAAATACTCTGTCTTGTTTGATAAGGGTCGCCATGTGAACAACAACTAAAGGAAGGAGGAAACGATATTTGGTTTTCCTGGAACAGTGATGATTTTGTTTGAACTTTGTGAGTTATAAAGGCAGGAGTTGTTTGATAGTTTGAGAAGAAATCCTAGACTAGGGAACTGTGAAAAAGATTTGCCACATGTAACCTGGTGATGCCGACTCCGACTCCGAGTTCTGACTGGGACTCGAACCAGCTGTACCTAGGTAACTTCCACATGAAATCATCGCTTAATGCCGATTCCCTACTTCAGAGTTTCTGTCATAATTTTTTGTGGAACACGGAAATTTCATGCAGTCAGCTGCTCTGCTTGACAAGGCGAATAGGGACCAGCCACAACAACTACAAATAGTGCAATGCAGGGACTAGTTGTGCACAGTGCTGCGAGTGTATATCAACCCCCACCCAAAGGACATGAGACATAGCCACATAGACAAATAAACAGAGGCAAGTACAGCGATGTTAGGCAAAAACAGCAGCAAAGCACGGTGAAAAGAAACGCCCTCCTTACGCTTGTAAATATTGCACTGACTAGCAATACCATTGGCATACCGAGTATCAAATACGCAGACACAAACAGTGTAGATAAAACACCACCGGCAGGAAATGAGTAAGCAAGGTAAAAATGCCAAAACCAGTAACACTGACACCTCCGCTTGTCAAGCAAACAACACTACAAACCCCACAGCAGATAATTTTGCAGCAAATTACAAAAGGCACACGCCTGATGATCTGGATTACAGTTACTTCGAATAAGAAACAGTGTTTAACATTAGTCGATACTGCCACTTCAAGTAATTTTTTACGAGTCGAATTCATAGAGAGGCATGAAATCAGACCAGCCATCCATATCTTACAGCTCGCCATTCATCGAAACAGAGCAAGCTGTCGGGGAGGCGACAGTTACTGTTCATATCAGAGGTATGGAGACAGTTACTTCTGTCCTCAAGTCGGCCTATTTTAGGAAAGACGATATACTTGGCATACACTGGTTAATCGAACAAAATACCATCGTAGATCTGGCAGCCCATAGAATCCATTTTGGACAAAAATAATGGTGCCCAGTCTATGAACTCGATTCGCGCACCACAAGTTGTACTCTGAACATCCATTTCAAGAGTTGGATCACGAAGTGCCTGAAGCCTATAGGGAAATAATTCAGAAAATCTTGCACGAAAAAGGGATGTCTTTGCGGCAGTAGACCCATTACGGCATACCACCATTGCAGAGCACACAAACCCGCTCGAACATGACTGCCCTAATTTTGCAGGATCCCGTAACTATCAATTGCATCAGTACACAATCATTAAAGAACAAATCAGTAAATTTCAGGCTTAATGGGTGATCGAACAAACATAGTCAATACAACAGTGCTATCACACTAGTACCTAAAAATAACAGAATATAGTTATTCTGCATCGACTTCCAAACTCTCAAAATCATTACCAAAAGTGCACTACCCCCTTACATTAGCAAATACATAATAATAACACTCCCCATTACGAAAATAACAGGGGCGACCACCCTCTTATTGCCAGCAACTTCGTTACCGTCGGGAATTATGAACGTTTGATGTTGGTTTTTTTTTTTTTTTTGAAGTATGACCTACAAAAAATTTGCGTTTAAAATGCACAGAAATATTCCTCTCGATTCCGATGCTGCAATACAGTGCCTCGTACGTAGCCAATGTGTAATGGATGTTTTGAGACTACCGAATATATAGTTAAAGCTCTAGATATAGTTAGTTATACGAGTGTTTACAGTTAATGTTATGAAAAGGACAGTTGAGAGCGTACTATTATTAGCATAGCCAAATAGCTGCAGCAGAAGTTATATTCCTTCAATGTTTACATCAGTGCACGTTCGGTACACTTAGCCTATGACTGCATGCTAAAACTCATGTCGGCAATAAGTTAGTGGTCTGGCATTGCGTCCCTGTGAAGCCACGGCCGTCATACAATACTACCAGTTAAGGGAATGTTTGAGCTGCCAATACAATAAGCATAACACATGTCTCTAGTTTGGCGTGTGTCGGCAGGCCTGTAGGCCGAAGTATAAGTCTAGCGATGATGTGAAGTGTTTCAAAAGGCTAGTTTATTTACCCCATTCTTTGTGTCAATATGCCACTCGAGTGGTTACAAGTGTTAATATGAATTCCTTTGTAGAGGTACAGAATGAAGCTGAACTTAGCTCTTTCAAGCATTCAACTGCATCTCATAGATTAAAACATAGATGTGACATCAAGGAAAATGTGTGTTCACAGGATATTACTTTATGCAACCGACACCCAGTGAACGACGAAGTGCAGTACTCTCGCCAGTACCAGAGTTGGGCAGAGTTTTTAAGATAATAAATTTACATGTTTTTAAATCACCATTATATCACATTTTTCAAACAGTGCTCATCCCGCATACTCATGTTAATTAAATACTTCGTAAGGGTGGCGGCATTACTGTGAAATGATCTCAAAAATATCGCCATTTTGCGTAATGTAATTAATAGGAATTAAAAGGGCATATAGAAGTGATACATAACCTTTATGTAAGAGTAAGG
The DNA here is from genome assembly GCA_029891345.1 of Dryococelus australis. NCBI lineage: Eukaryota > Metazoa > Arthropoda > Insecta > Phasmatodea > Phasmatidae > Dryococelus > Dryococelus australis. The sequence continues at coordinate 78,971,439 of CM056993.1, forward strand.
AAAAAAGCTTAATGAGCTAGCACGAAACTGAATGCACCCTCATCTTTCGCCCATGCTAAACTGAGAATCGTTCGGAGCCTGATCTCCACTATCGGCCAGCACGCTGCTCAGGAACCGCGCTCTTAAGTGTGCCCTCTCGGTAGAGCAACTTTTGGGCATCAATCATAAATTTATCAATAGTGCAACTTCTGGAACCTCTTTGCTTTTATTCTAATACCGAGGGGTTGAATGACAGCGAGGGGTTGAATGACAGCTAATTTCATTGTAATAACTTAAGTGCGCAGTATGCACGCTTCAAAAGCAGTATCGGCTATCGACAGGCCAGAGTGCCGAGCCCGTTTAATTGAGTTTTGTAGAGTACAAGGTCAGTTGTATTCAGTTAGATGAAATAAAATGTATGTGATTAATTCCCACCTTTTATTGCATTTTTCCTTAGGTAATTTAGGGCATGGCATTCCTTAAGGCCGAAGTTTAACCTCAGAACTTTGTGCTGTGTATTATGGGTCCTGACCTCCATAGGCAGAGTAGAGACAGTGTTTTTCAGCGGCTGTGTAAGGGGGCCCTTACCCTTACGATTGTATAGTGGTAGAAACCACTATTTTATCATCAGTGCCGGTAAGTGTACAACGAGTACCGAAACTTGCACGACAGCAATCTACAGGAAGACTACCCGAATAAAGACGCAGTCACATCTTACATAATTTCAATGTGTTTTATTAATGTCTTTCTCTGAAGACAAAATATACTACTGCTGGGCTTAACCTGCCAGTAAGGTAACACTGTCCAAAAAGGCGCGAAAGCCACAAAGAATTAATGTTGAAACTTAAGCCTCCCTAGGCGATGCAAATCTAAGGGAGGTAATGAGGTGGAGAGTCCCAGGCGGAAGGTGAAAAACGATTCCGGATTAATTAGACCCATGAACAATGCAAAATTTGAGGGGCCGCCTGGACCGCGAAGATGTCAAACTGCACATCCATACTCTCCTGACACTATGCACTACCTCCTCCGTGTGGCATTCCAGGCGATGTTGGTGGGAGGGCTACTAGCGGGAACTCCTTTCTTACACTGCATACAACTGACATGAACTAATGCCCTTCTTACGTTTCTAAATTAATATGTAAATAAACATAACCACCAAAACATCTTTAATACATAACGCAAACCCTGCATGGAATGGAATGGGGATGAAACACGTCAAAATGGAAAAAAAACATGATGACGTAAAATATCCTTGATAAAGCCTTCTGGGGTGTAAAAATACTGTAGGACGTCTTTGTATATCATTGCTTGGCTTGGCGTTCATATGTGTTGCACAGTTATGGCATGTTATATACGCCCATTTACCTTGGGTATACTTGGGGTATTCGTGCACGAGCGCACGTGGCGTCTTCTCACATTGCACTGTTTTGTACATACCTAACACAGCCTTGTATGGATACTGCACTTAACCCCTTTTAGTTGTGCTAGTGGGTGGCGTCTTAATACTGCCGTTACGGCGCACTGTCAGACAATATAGGCACAGGATCTCAATAGGTGCTGATGCCAGCTGTGGAGTAATTATGGTGGGCAAATGGGCCAGGGCACTGGCTTTGTCAAATGCCCCCTTCTTCACGAACCACTCCAAGCCCGTTTGCATCTGTCGCATCACTCGTCGCAATAGTATTTATTTTGCTCCCCAGGATGTGGACGTAATGCATAGCTTGTTCTATGCGGGTGTAGCATAGTCTCTTATGGCTGCAGCTTACCGCACGTCCTGCATTCCCTCGGCGGATATCTCTGCCGTGTTGTCTTGCTTAGTGGTAGTGAACTGACCGACCCACTACTCTTGCTGTCTCCATCATGGCTTTCCCTGCTATTTACACTGCTCTCATTCCCAATGCAGCAAGTGTGCTGCTTCCGGTGACGACCTGGGTGAACAGCTGTCGTAGGCAGACGCTCTTGTGTTGAGACTCCTGCAATCAGCCGGGCCTGCTCCGTGGCCTCCCGACTGTTGTTGATATCTTCACTTAAAAATGGGACTACCACAACGTGAGTTGTCACTTTCATTGCTGTAGCTTCCAGGAAGAATGGGTGCTGTTTTCAGTTCGTTAAGCCGAATTGTTGTGTTCCGTGGTTTTGCACCACCGGACTCTGATGCAGGTCATTGTGTCCACCCAGATGCGAGTACGTCGGGTGACGCCGAACTTTCTGCATCAGACACCTGTTCGTCTGTGTAATGTTCTGACCCACTTATCACTGCTCTGACATTGGTAGAGTGCTTATCAGCACCGACGTCGTCGTGTGTCTCCTGCATGTCCCTGCTGTTCACATGTGGATCATTGCTTCCTCCTCCTCGTTGCATATTTACATAGTTGCCTGAATTAGGTGGTGCTGCCTCAGTTTGAGGTGTTGGACCACTATTTACTCCACTGCATGGGGGTTGTTGCTCGTCAGGAGCTTCACCATCCTGGCTTTCCAGGACACCTGTGGCTTCTGACTCGGGGATACCTCCCACTGTGGTGTAGACTTGGACCAAGCTTGTGGTCTGTCCGAGTGGTTCCATTACCCGGTGGGGTACTCTCCATCTTGGTGCTAGTCCTGTGCAGAAATTATTCCGGGCGGCTGACTGCAAGTGATTCCAGACGTAAACCATTTGCCCTGGTGCTATTTATTGCACCTGCTGTTGGTGCTGTTCACTGTATCTGCATCTGTGCCTCTCTTCATGTGCACCACTTCTCCTTGTTGCTGGAGGGCAGTTCTTTTCGTCCAGCAATGCAATATTATGACCAAGGAGTGCCTCTGCTGGTGACCTTCCTGTGGCAGAATTTGTATGTCAGCGACGTGTGAAAAGTGCAACAGACATGTTGTTAAGCCAGCTGGTATGCTGCTCACCCACACGGAGCCGGAGTTGCGCCTTCAAATCATTGTTGCGCCGCTCTGTGAGGTTTACCCATTTTTTCCCAGTAAAGTGGGTCCCATTGTCAGTGAATAACTACTGGGGATAGCCCAACGGGCAAAGAACTCCCCTTGCAATGCTTTTGCGATCGATCATGTGCATGCACTGCGTAACGCATAGGCCTCTCTCCAGCATGAAGAGTTGTCAGTTATTATCAATATGAAGTGCTTACCAGCACCATTAAATGGAACCAGATGGTCTCAGAAGCTGCTGCTGTTGCATGCCATCTGTCCAGCAGGACTTGAAATGGTTTAATTTTTCACACTGCCTTACTAGTTTCCTTATGCAATGTGTTACCACGGGTCAAAACTCATGTGCTTTAGTATTCTGTCCTTTTTGCTCTGTGACTTGGTGTCCTGCTCTTGTGGTTACATGTGGGTGTACAAACACTTTTTCCCTGCATGCAAGCAGTACATATGAGCACCATGTTGTTTTGTCATTTGAGGAACATGTTTCTGCATGGTTTTCAAACACATGCCAACCTTCCATGTTTTACCTTGTGCATCTTGCACTCATGCCCTGCGCGAACATGCAATTCACGTGAGCAGCTAATACTTCTCCATACAGGTCTGAAACTATTACTTCTTTTTCGACCACTGCGAGTTTATTTACAAATGCCTCTCATAACGGTTCCTGCATGTCGGGTGGTAGTACTTGTTCCTATTCTGTTGGTCTGCTAACTCATTTTCCTGCCCGAGCACATGCTCAATTACAAAGTCTTAAGCCTACAGTAATAATGCCCACTATAGAACTTGGTCCTTGCTTCCTTCATGCTGTTCAACCACACTAAACGCCAGTTATCTGTACGGAACATGAACTTCTCATACTCCAGATATCGGTGGTATTTTCTCACAGCCCAAATGACTGCCAGACATTCTCTTTGGTTTATATTGTACCTGCGTTCTGTACTGCCGAGTTTTGGGCTCCCAAAATCAATGCCCTGCATCTCACCAGCATCACCATTCTGGTAAAGGATCGCGCCCAATCCCTCTTGAATCGCATCCCTCTGTAGATACAAGTGGCGTGCTGGGGCAATGCTTGCTAGTGCAGGGCACATTCGGAATTTTCCTTTATTTCCTGGAAATACTTTCTTGTGCATATCCCTACACGTGCTGCATTTGTGGGGACAACAAGTCCATGAGGCATGCTTTTATAACCGCAAAATGTCTATTGTGCTTGTGCAACTAATTGACTAAGCCAAAAAATTTACCATATTATTTACATGTGCGCAGCGCTTGTTGGCTCTCTATCAGTCCCAGCTGTTCGGGGTTCGGCCGGTTGCCTGACTCATTAATGATGTGTGCTAGCAATTCCAGGTCTGTCTGTCCCAGTCTGTACCTGCTCACTGCAAATGAGAGTTCATTTATAGCTAAACGTTCTAACACTAATGAGAGGTGATGCAGGTGTTCCTCCTGTGTTTCCGACCATATCACCATATCGTCCGGATATGCTAGGTTGAATTCTCCTACTAATCGGTCTAACATACTGACCATCATGGATTGGATGGTGAAAGGAGCATACTTGAGCCCAAAGGGCATTGCACAAAATTGGTATTGGCAAACGTAGGGTGTGGTAAAGGCACGCTACATGTCACCTGATTGATGTGCGTGAAGGCGACACAAACCTCCAGGTCCCATTATTTTTCGGTACCAGTGTTTTTGAGGAATTAACAGTGTTCATTTTTTATATAATTACCCCATCTGCTAACATTTCCACTATCTGTTATTTTAGCTTGGTGGGGAAGGTAACTTCGCAGACTAGAATAGATCAGCTTTTCCTTTGCTAATGGGGTCGCATGCTCATCCACTGTAATCTTGTGCAGTCCGTCATGCCATGCAAAAACAGTTTTCCGCTTGTCTAGAAGATGTTGAAAAGTAGGCTGATGTTCTGTAGGGATCGCATGTTCAAACTCTGTTAACAGAACCCTAGGTGTTTGTATCGCCGCATCACAATCAATGTTGTATACCATTCTCCTTTCCTTAGGTATGAAATGAATATGATTCTCAGCAGGTTCTACAATGGTGTTTTTCTTAGTGAACCCCAGAACTCCCAATACAACATCTTCGTTAATATCTACTTCCACTACTGCGGTTGTTATTGTCTCCAAATCACAAATTCTGACAGTGTGGCCTGTCCTAATACTGAATTTTCATGCTGAACATTGGCAAGTTGAATGATAAGCTATGTTGATGTTACGATACTTTAATCCACAAATCGGAGTAGACAAAAATTATGAGATCCCGCATCACCCTTATAAATCTTACACCCTTGCTGTTAGATGTATAATGTGGGACCTAGCGCACCCTACGTATCCCGGCAATTTCCACCAAAAGTACAACAAAAAGTAACATTAACTAATTCCTGTTATTTTTTTACGAATGTACAATAAAAAACTAAATACTCAAAATCTGAAATTAAACTAAAGAACAATCAAAACAAATCAAATTTTTGCTCAAATAAAGAAAATTTCTCGTTATCAAGCTTAACAATTTTCAGTTCTATAAACAGGCCAAATTCATCGAAAATCAAGCAATTTAAGCCCTGAATCAAGAAAATTGTACCATAGTTAACAAAAATGGCATGCAAAATTTGTATACTATACAAACACGCAATTTTAATAAAAATTGAAACAATTTTACCCCAAAATCAAGTTAATTTGCCAGTTTTCCAAAATAGGCGTTCTGTTATTTCATTCTTAAAAACAACAAATTTTAAGTTGAAACAAGCAAATTTACTCTAAAAATCAGATGAAATATTAAAAAAGAAATTTGATAGAAAATAAATAATATAATATTTATAATTTAAAAAAAATTACAAAACATTCATATTTTTTCCATGATTCATATTTTTTCACCATTATATGTTATTAAAATCTATTCCTCAGTTATTAATTATAAAGCATTTTTATCAAGTATATTTACATAACGATCTAGTAAAGAAATTTTATATTTACCTCATAGAATACAATTAATTTTTTTCCCGAATTATCATTCATATTATTGAAATTCGGTAGCAGCATACTTTTTATTTTTTTCTAGGTCATGTAGTATTGCCAATGCAAATTAATAGTTCAACTTGTTGAGCAGCGATTCATTTTTTTTTTTAATTATTTAAATGGGAAAAAATCTTAATAATAAAACAATTATTTTACTCTAAAATATTAAAAAAATAAAAATTTAAATAACATTAAAATGAAAAAAAAAAAAAACAGATTTAAAAATTAAATTAACGTAATTAAACTAAAATTAGAGGTAAAATAAAAGTAAAATTACAATAAAATTCAAATAAAAATAACAATAAAAATAATGGAATAAAAAATAACTAGAAAATTACAATTAAAATTTTTATTATTATTAAAAATTTTCCTTTTAAATAAACACAAAAATGGAATCACTGCTCAACAATGAAATGGGAAATATTACCATATCTAAGCAATGTATAAATTGTGGTAAAGTATTTAACATACAAAATGTTTAGCACCAAAAAACAAATAAGGTTTGATTTTATAACAACTGTAAAAAATGTGTCATTGAAACCACCAAAATTAAATTTGTGTTTAAAGAGGAAAAAGTATTGCCTGAATGCAGAAAATTAAAATTTTCTCATAGTATCACTTTTTACAAAAAAAAAAAAAAAAAAAACACATATATATTGTAAATATTATAAATGGATCAAATAATAGAACTTTTGAATGATTGGTCTATTGGAAATACAAATGTTTCAACATAAGATCAATTTTCTAATTTTAAAGAAAATATTTGTACTTTGGATTGTTGTGACGGACGGGATTATGTAAACAGTAATGGCTTTCGTTCTTTATTTTTAATCTTTAAAATGTCTTATTAGTGTTTTACTTTTGTCGAATAAAATTTATAAATTCTAAATTATTATATTTTTTAGTATTTCGTATGATTTCTAGCTTAAATAAGCTTGTTTTTTGAATAAAAAACCCGAATGCCTATTTTGGAAAAATGGTAAATTTCCTTGATATTGGGGTACAATTGCTTTATATATTCGATCAAGATAGCTTGATATTAAGATGTGAAAAATTCTGCACACCACTTTGGTGAAATATTTGAAAATTTGCTTGATTTTGAGCTTAAATTGCTTGATTTTCCAGGATAATTGCATGTTTTTAAATTGAAAATTGCCATTCCTAGAAATACGAAAAAAAAAAAAAAAGCTTGAAAACGAGAAATATGCTTGATTTTAGCTTAAATTTTCTTGATTGTCATTGTTTTTTTTATTGAAATTCAAATTTTTTCCTTGAATTTTCGTTAAAAATGACAGGATATAGTTAATGTTATATTAATCTTGTACTGTTGACGGAAATTGCCGGAAGAAGAGGGGAGGGTAAGGACCCACATTGTACATCTACTGTTGCTAATAACCGTCTTTATCAGAGTCTGCTGAGATGTTATAGCTGTGTTGTTTTGTGGGGCAGGGGTAAACGACACGTCCAGTGCCTTTATTCCCTACTGGTCGTGTCCCTTGTGGTTGACAGTGGCCTTAGGAATTCTGTTGTTGTTGTTGTTGTTGTTGTTGTTGTTGTTGTGCGGGTTATTTGGAAATGTATTGTGCCAGAGGTACGTCTCCATTTTGCAGTAACAGCATGGCATTTTAGGTGGCCGTGTTTTATCCCACTTTACAAACCGATTCTCACTTGAAAAATTACTTGTGTTCTTTGCTTAACCACTTCGCCTTGCGCCATTGCGACTGTTGTCGGCTTCCCATTGCAGTTCTCGTTGCTGTCTATATTGTCCTTGTTGGTTCACGATCGCATTCCTGACACGGTCGTTCCGGTATCGCGAGGCCCATTGTGCCATTGTGCACCTCTTATTTCGCGATGCAGTTGACTCATGCTTCGCTCGAGGATTATCGCTGCTTTCATGAATTCTTCGAGGCTGTTGTTCAACAGGGGAACTAGGGCAGCACAGTACTCTGTCAATTTAATCTCGGCGATGACCTCTAGCACAACATTTTCTTGTAACTCCAGTCAGAACCTGCAAACCAAGAAAGTTTTGTTTATGAATGCCGTTAATAACACTCGATTTTGTTGCTCTTTCAATGTGAAATTGCTCTGGGTTTGAACTGAAGCAAATATGCCTCCAAATCTGCATTGATACGAGTGAAGAAAATCGGTCCATGTTAAGCCATGTAGATTTCTGGACTTCCAACATTGTTTAGCCTCACACTTTCTAGTTGTTTGCCCATGCAGCCAGGCCACTCATACTCAGACACTTCATACTGCTGTAAACGAGTTGTGCAATCTTGCACGAATGCTGCTGGGTGCTCAATGAGTGCGCTGGAAAATGTTGGTAGTATCTCAATACGTGTGGGCATCGGCTAGTTTGCCATTTATGGCCTGTTGTTAGTGGTGTCTGTTGGCTAAGTGACATTTGGTGGCATTGCTGTGACTGGTGTGGCAGTTGGGAACATCTGTGATATGTTGGGAAAAATTGCAGGATAGTGTGGAGTAAACATGAGAGTGGAATAATATGCCGGCATGGAAGGAACGAACAGTGTCTGCGATATTGGCGGGAGTGGCATGATATGTTTGTTTGACATTAATACCTACTGTGTTCCCGGGCTGTCCGGGCTGCTACCACGTGAGTTCTGCTGACATGTGGTGTGGCAAGCTCTTTCTTGCGAGTGGCCATAAAGTTCCTGCATGTAAAATTCGCTCCCTCTATTGTTGCTCGTTCCACTTCTGTTTGACATTGTGCATGGGCAGTTGTTCTGCATGTGTGGCATTTCCGTATTTCTTTGCTAGTTCCTCCTGCACATTCTCTGCAACTGCATTTATTTTTCCATTGCAGTTCATGACGAATGATTCCCAATTGTACATCGCTGCATGTAGCTTTTCCTGCTGTCTGCTGCACTGCCTACACTAAATAATTAGTTCATTTACAGTTGCTTATTCTATTGTATGTATACATTCTGCATGATATGTGATCTGCACTGCTCGCAACTCAATAGTAATGTGCCTTGAGCTGTGCACATTAGGTCATGACATCAGCTAGGTTGATTAATGTTCGTGTTATTTTCTATTTGTGGTTGAGGAGAAAAATTACTGCTTTCACTGGTGTACTCGTGGTTACGCATGATGCAGTTGTCCACGGCATGGTTGTTTGAGGGACTGGTCTTACGTTCGCATTGGGATTACTGATTGCCTGGTTCTCTTTAGTAGACAAGGCATGCGGCATTATGCGAAGACACTGCGTACACAGCAGCTCCAATGTGCTGTCATGAGTCCAGCCAGCCATTGTCTGTATGTAAACAGACACATGTGGTCATGGCACAGAATATATAGGTCATGGGAGTGCGAACCGGGAGTGAGGTCGGGATAGCACGATGCTTGGCGTGGTGTGGCGAGTGTTAAGGCATGTAATGGCAGTCTCTGCTCGCTCAGCTGTTTAGTGGTGCTCACTTTCATTTCTCCTTCCTTCTCTTCGCAGTGCGGCGCAATGCGACACGGGTGGGAGGGTAAGATATGCATGCGCACTCCGTTTGACTTGATGTGGCACCTGGTTGGCTCGATGCTGCTGTCTGGCACTTTCTCCTTTGTAGCTGTAATGGCGACTGCTTCCAATATCCACGTAATTTCTCCCCTGGACCATGTGGAACTTTCTCTGGCATCTCGACTGCATCTGGATGGCACCCCATGGCTCCAATCACACAAATTAAATGCCCTCGTTGCTCCCTCATTGTAGGTAGTGGTCAGGGTAAGTGGGAAAGTGTTTGGTAAGAAATTAGAGGGTTTGAAAATTTTGAGTCATTAGTGTAAGGATACACCAAATTATTTTGGGCGACATTTTGTCGTGGTCAAAATGAAGTAGGAATCTGCCACACATTCGTGCAAGCCATTTTTATGTGTCACAAGGTGTGAGAAGGTGTTACTGAGGTTTTTAGGGACAGTAAATTCAGTTACTGGGGAATTTTGATGAGGTTCATACTTATACCAAGGCGCCAGGCATTGCATGTGGAACAATGCCATTTTGAAGTGGAGAGACATGTTTTCTGGGGTAATGCATCGACGACCAAAGATGGAATCCTTCCATAGTAATGTTCCTTAGATTAGTTATAAGTTGAAAATACGTATTGTGCAGTACATTCTTAATGTGAACCACACACTTTTAACTACTGGTAAACGATGAACAAAACACTTGATAATAATGAAAACACAGTACCCTGAGAAATACATATTACACTTTAAGTGGAAAGGTGTGAGCCCGCACCCGTAAGTGTCCGAAGGCTATCAGAATGAAGCTGCAGACACATCTTATATCATTTCAATGCATTTTATTAACATCTTTCTCTGCAGCCGAGTTTTACCTGCTGGTAAGATAACACTGTACATAAAGGCATGATGGCCCCAAAGAATTAATGTTGCAACTTAAGCCTCCCTAGACGATGCAAACCTAAGGGAGGTAAAGAGGTGGACAGTCCAGGCTACAGATGAAAAACAATACCAGATTAATTCGACTATAGTAGCTAAAATGACTGATGCAAAACATGAGGGCCGCCCAGGTGAGCAGTAAACGCGAAGAAGTCGGACAGTGCGTACACACTCTCTTGACACGCTGTACTGACTAACTCCTCTGCGCTGCATGCCGGCCGGTGTTGGCAGGAAGACTAGCTGGGGGAACTACTTTCTTAAACTGCACACAACTGACATGAAACACTGCCCTTCTTATGTTGCTAAATTATCATGCAGATAAATAAACCATGCCAAAAAATATTTATTATATTAAACAAGCACTGAATGGAATCGAATGGGGATGAAACAAGTGGAAATGGAAAAGACAAGGTGATATAAAATACCCTCGAAAAAGCCTGCAGGGGCATAAAAATACTATAGGGCATCATGCTGTATACTTGGGGTATTCGTGTATGCGAGCACCATTGGTGTCTTCTCACATCACACTTGTTCGTACGCACTTTACATTGCCTTGCACTGACACTGCACTTAACCCTTTTGGGTTGCGCTAGTGGGTGGTGTCTTAATACTGCCATAGCAACACACAGTCACACACAATGAACATGTGCGCTCAGTAGAATGCTTATGCCTGCTGCGGAGTATTTATGGTGGGCAAATGGGCTAGGGCACGGGGGACAACAAACATGACATCTACTTTAATGGGATTAAGGCTAGGTTCAGAGAGTGCACAACACTGGCTCGCCATGTTCCCAACCGGCATCTCTATTTGCAAACTGATGCCAGCGAGAAGGGCATATGTGTAATTTGTTCCAACTGAGGGACAACAGTGAATGCAGAATAATAATGCAAAGTTTGGACCCACAGAGAGTTGCTATGTCGTGAATGATTGTGTGTGTGTGTTTAGCAGTAGCATAGGCAATAAAACTATATTGGACATATCCTAATAACCAGTATTGTACAGTACGCACCGACAAGCAGTTATAACTTTCATTGCACTCAATGAAAGAGGTCAGAAGCAAGCTCATGTCATATGACATCGAAGTGCAACATGTTCCGGGAGCAGAGAACCAACTCGTAGATGAACTATCACGAGCACTAGGGAGGACAGTAGCAACTGATGAAGACGAGTAGGATAATTTGTTACTACCTACAGCAGGTATACCAACATCGCCAAGCGAACAACATGCGATGTGCAAAAAACATACAAGCCACACCGGAAGGCGAACTCAGGCTCGACGAACTGCAAACACTAGTAATATACAACTAGCAACATGGTGCATCTACATGCCCCCAGCCACATGGGAACATGTGTTAAGGAACACACACAGCAGCAAGTCAACTGGCCACCCAGGAATACTGCAAATAGCATGCACAATGGTGCATCTACATGCCCCAACCATATGGGAACATTTATTAAGGAACACACACAGCAGCATTTGCATTGGCCACCCAGGGACAGCACAAGAGACGTGCACTAGTATGTGAGAGTGTGTGTTCCTTGAAGCCAATTTAAAAGTAGCAGGGCAGATAGGGTCACTCAACAGCAGTTAAGGGTACCGAAGTAGCCTTTTGAAACTGTGTCTCTCGTCCTTATGGGACATTACACCCGTACCCCTATCTAAATGGTTTATTCTTGTTGCCAGTGATAGTTTTTCTAGATGGATTGAGGCATATCCAGTCTCTAGTGCAACTGTGCGCACCATTACACGTGCACTGAGGACAGAATCCTATCACTGCTTGGGCTATCCTGGCATGGGAGGACAGCTCAGGGATGATGAATTCACCCCGCCTCTCACCGAAGGCAGGAATGAGTGGATGTTGTGACCGGTGCCAGCTCAGTAGAGCAATAATGTGGGCCGTGGGCTGATGGCCATGGGTGTCCCTGGTATCTCTATCGATGCTGGTGCTGCTGTAGTGTGGAAATGGACACATACTGATACAGATTCTTTTACAACAGCTTTTGCCGTAGTGCAAATGTAAGGATGTAGGCCCTCTTTACAGTATATTTTAAATAAACAGCTTTTACTCTGCCTGTTGGGTAGAATCCATACTGCATAACACTCCTAACACACTGATTTTAAAGACATATTAAAATGGGGAATTAAGTACACACACCTTTTTTGCTGTGAATGTGTACAAATCATGATATTTTACAACCATTTGAAGTTGATCAGATACTCTGGCCCACCGATAGCCTATGCTGCAAAATGTAACATGAAATTATGATGCATTACCCAATTATAAAAGAACTGATGCTCAATATCCTGGCACTGATAAGAGTAGAAGGTTCCATTAAACCAGAATGCTGTTGACAAACTAATCGATTACAACTTACATTGATGTTGCACAATGTTGCATGCTTTTATATACTACATAATTATTGACTGTTAAACAAAACAAATTGGCGATATTCCTATTGCACTAAAACTCTTTTTTCTCCCAAAAACATGACGCCATGGGAATGTTACCACACTGGTAGGATAATATTAATTGAATGTAAAAGTGCGATAACAATTGTTTGATGGATGGATCATGTTGACACTTTGAAGATCTTCTCTTACTTGCTAACAACTTGCCTGCACCTTTATTTTGTCATGTTGATGACATCCTGCACTCTCATATATCGTTTAGAAAAGCATTGTGCAGTTTTTGGAATATGCGAAATTTGTAGCGTCCATAAACAATGTGATGCACTATACAGTATGTGATTGTGGATCAACAAGCTAGTGGAACTTCAGTTTGCACCCTAACAAAAGATGTTTTTAATTCTCACTGTCACATGGGTAGTTTTTAAATACAACATGGGAATTGCTATGCCCTACATTTCTTAGCACTACACTTGGGGTCGCAGCCCTGTATATCAGCCAGCAGCTCCACCGATTTGGAACCGATTGTAGGGTGGAAATTGCACTGTTGTGCGCACAGTAATCTCGTTCCCCCTAATGGCTTGATCACCTGACAGCCGTGATTTCACAGCGATGTATTGCCAAACCATTCGCTAATTTCCCCCGAGAGTTACCTCTTGGAAGAAATTGGTTAAGTCGGTCATTTGTGTGATAGGCTATTTGGGTCACCAGGATAAAGCACTCGATGTTTTCTGCGATATGCAGAAATGTACTCTGGGCTGTTCTCATCGCTCTGGCTTCCCTAATGCGATAGGTGACTGAGGTGGTACACATGGCCAGGGAAACGCATGTGAATGCTGGGTTCGCATCAACCCAATGACCGTTTTAACAGATAACAGCACTCAGTTCTTGGTCAAGGTGTAGTTCGATGTATGTACTAGGTGGGTAATGAACAACCAAACCACAGCAGTGTACCACCCACAAGTAAACCCCACTGAAAGACATACTCAAGCTTTGAAAATGCAATTACACCTAAGAGTATGTAAGGAGCACATCACCTGTGCAGAACATTTGCCTGCTTCATTACTCACCCGCCAGCGACGTGTGAACTTAGCTATGTATCAATTACCAGCTGTCTTCTTACAGGGTAGGAAATTGCAACTGCTAGGGAAATTCGTTAGATGATAAGAAGGAAGCATAGGCGAACCAGAATGTGCCGAGAGGCCGAACTAGACACTGCACACGAAAGGGAAGACCTTAACTTAGTGCAGTGTGTCCCCAAAACAACCAGAACACCATGTTGAATAGCACCAGGCCAACTTGTTCGCATAAAGAAACATAGCTTATCAAACAGCACCAAAAACCTCTGTACAGGTTTTGCGCAAAAATGGAATAGCCCAAATCAAGTTGTGAAGCCATTGGGCTATACTACCTATTTTGTATGGGTGAGTAGCAAAAATATAATCGCCGACCACCGCGTCGACCTCTGCCTCGCTGTGGAGATGCTCGAAATCGAGACACCCAGCACACCAATGCCCACTGCACAGTGCACTCGTTCACCAGACCAAGATATAACAGTCGCCATCAGTTGCGAAACAGGGTCACAAAATTATGTGAGTGATGGGAGTGTCATCCTATTCCTCTTTTCCTCCACAACGTCCAGCATCACGACACCCATATGTGATACGGGGAGGATAAATTGTTTAACAGAGAACTGCAACTACCAAGCAGCAACACCAGCCCAACTACAGTTGCATCAATCTTGTAGCATCAATCTGCAGAATCGCGATGCCCAGCATCGTGATGCCCACCATCAAGAACGTCGCTGAAGGTGCGCAGCCATAGTCGCCTGTGGGTAAGAGCTCCCAATGGGGCAGCTCTCTGGATGGCACTGCAGTGATACCTCCAGTATCACCAATACCAGGAGACCTCACACCGGGGTATGATGGTCAAAGTAATGGAGGTAGTGTAATGTGGCTTCATAGCCCTACACCGGGGTCCTCTCCTCTCCCTCGCGAACTCCCATAACATACCAGAGTCGCCACAGAACCTGCGAGGACGAGATGGCAAAGGAGGGGGTCTCCATCCCTCTTTACCGCTCCAAACACCCACTCCATTTACACCATCCAGTATGCATGGCCTGTGGTGAGAATACACCCTCTCCTCTTTTGCATGCAGTAGCACAGTAGGTCAGTTTCCCGATCCCTTTCTAAGATGGCTCAGAACGACACGGGGCTTACGTGCTGAGGCCACGCCGCCCGCAGAAGCAGACCTGTACCGTCTGAACCTAGGTGCGTGATGGGTTACCTGAGGTCTGCATGGTCAAGAGATCGCCAGAGGAGGGTCCGTTTGATGTTAACCAGGCATTCACATGCTCCTTGTGTCCTTTTTAACTGTCACAGTAACATTAACCACACCAACTACACCAGGCCTCAACAGCTACATCAAGCCAGGAGTGCTTTTTTGCAGGTTGACAGGAACGGTATGTACACCTCGCTGCGAAGAATATTAAAGGGTATATTAACTATATATTGATTTTAAATATGATTTATTCTTTATTTCATTAATGAAACTCCTTACATCATGACCTCAAAGATTGTCACTGAGTTTAATGTAGTTATGTTTCCTCAATCAAACAATAAATAAGTGGAAAATTTAAATTCTGCACATTTTTATTTGTACTACACCAGTTACACCTCCTCAAAAGTTGGCGTAATTTTGTGGTACACAAACCTACCTGTGAAGCTTCACAAGGTTGAAAGAAACAATGATTTCAATAGCTGTGATGTCACATCAAGTAGAAAGAAACTACTGTTTTCGAGTTTTGCATGACTGTGTGGACTGTCTAGTTAAAAGGAACGCAGCACGTGTGGTCATGTAGTGATATTGGACAATAATTTTTTTCCCCATGCACGCACGCACCCACACACATTTATATATATATATATATATATATATATATATATATATATATATATATATATATATATATATATATATATATATATATATATACACAGATTGAGGCTGAATTCGACCGAAAAACTTAATGAGGTGATTATATATAGGACACTTTGTACCTAAAATAAATATTAAGGGCGATATAATTTCCCTCAAATTGAGATTTTGGAATGTATATTTGAGAAATATCGGAAAACGGGTGAGATGAAATTTCAATTAGCGGAAAATTGTTTTATCTTTTCGGGATCTTCAACCTAATAGAAAATTCACAATGATAACACTCCCTGTTACAAAATTAAAAGGGGTGGCTACCACTTATTGGCATCAATGTTGTTACCGTCAGGAATAAGTAGGTATGATGTTGGTCTATTGAGAAGTACGGCCTACGAAACAAAAATAGCCCCCTTGTTGCAACTGCTTTGGACTCACTATTTTTGTTAAAAATGTATACAAAGATTCTGCTAAATTCCTCTGCCGCAATTCAGTGCCTCATATGCAGGCGACATGCTCTACATACATGTATGGTAAGCTGCTGTTCCTACTGTATAAACAATGGTGGAATTCTTTTTTACTTACTGTAAGCAACCATTACTGTGTATTAAGAAGCCTACGATACAACATCCAACAACATCATATTTAAAGCAATAGTCAGTTCGAGATTCCCTACATCAAATATTGGTTTTGCCTACGTGCCTGGAACCGTATTGCTTTCACTGTTGTTACCATACTGCAAAAGCTATTGTTTATGCACCTGGAAATGTATCGCTGCAGCCGAAGCTTTATGTACTTGTGTTTTGTACGAAAGCAGTGGTCCTAGGCAGTTGCGACTGGAGGCAGTGTGTGTTACCTAGGCCAGAGTGTTAAATAAACAAACTTCAAATGATAACGAGTCTTGAAATTTTGTACAAACATCTTCTGCCATTAATAAATCAGGGACCAAGAAATTGAGGCGACAGTAACATGTTGGACTGGCACTCGGGAGGACGGGAGTTCGATTCCTGGTCAATTCATCCAGAATTCTGTTTACCGTATTTACTGTAATTTACTATTTATAATGTGCAATTTAATGTGGTATTGAACTCGTACATTCTTTGACTTTAGGCCGTTACCTTACCATCTGCTCTACCAAGCAAAGTTGAAATTACACCTGGAAAATATAAAAGTTATTGTTTCACCTAAAATGGTGACAATTAAATTGTATATCCTTACTTTTGGGTTTTGGTTTAATGTATACCGTTAGGATTGTTTAACTGTAGAGTATATGAGTGCTCTCTCTTCACCATATTGTATATAGCATATACTTTCAAACAGAGCTCTGTGATGGTTACATAAAAACGAAATGAAAGGCTTAGCGTTCATATTACCTCGTAAAATGGCATTTGAAAGAGTAGTCACATTTTATAAAGTATTTTGTGTTGTTTATGTTAGCTTATTCGTTGTTATTTTACTTGATACACGTTTACCGTCGCCCACATTATTTTGATAATCATTAAAGATGGAGCAAATTTCTAGATACTAATACTTTTTTTTTTTTTTTTCGAGCAGACCTTTAACTGATTGAAAGAGTAAAAATATATTCAACATTATTTGATAAGATATGTAGGAAGGAATATTTGATAACTCTTTTTTGGCACAAAGTTTATTGTCAAATATAGTTAAAGCCCGACGTCGGCATGTGACCTCGGCCATGCCAAACGATTTTGTGCCTCATAAGAAAAAGAAGAACAAAAACCAACAATTCTAATTTTTTTTTTTTTCGTAGTGGCTGCCAAGTGTAAGAAAAACATAGTACCACAAAGCAAGCAAGAGGAGAGTACGGTGTTGATATTTTGTGCTAAAGTTGTTTTTCAATACAGAACTTTTGTGTGTTACGCTTAGGGAAGCCGAAATTTCAGTATGGGAATACTACTATTTTAAATTTCAGTAATTCGTAGTAGCCATAATCAAAACAGAACTACAGGTAGCATGATTATCATCTGTGTAGTCGGCATGTTGGTGATACGCGTGATGTCTGCCGCAAACGAAAATATAAACACATTCGGGATGCGCTAACGAGTTCCGTGAAACGTAGAAATTGCGTTAAAAAATATAGTAAGTAGACGTAGTTTTAAGACTAGGAAGAAAATTCCTTGAATTCATGTAGCTATGACGTCTATGCTCCCCTTTACACCTCCGATCGTGAAACGACTTTTGGGATGGAAGAAAGGCGAAGGGGAAGATAAGTGGAGTGAAAAAGCAGTGAAAAGTTTAGTCAAGAAACTCAAGAAATCTGGTGGTTTGGACGAACTGGAAAAATCTATTACTACCCAGGACCCAACCACAAGGTGCATTACTATTCCCAGGTAAGTGAACGACTAAAGCACCTGTAAGTGTTTACCGCGTGTTTAATGTTATTCTTTCCCAAATACTCGTAGTTTAGTTTTTGCTGCTTTGCTTTCATGACAGTACATGTGACCTTGACAACTACTGCATCAGTCAAATTGGGAAATGTATATTGAACCACTAGTAAACAAGCAGGATAGTGGCTTGACTATAATGAATATTGCACACACATGGTGTATTCTGTACTTTTTTTCCGCACAAAGGGTAATGGGGACAGTTGATTCAAATTCATTGACCGCAATTAGCTTTGTTTACTAATGTTATACAGCATTTCCTAAATTTAATGAATAAGTGTTTCAAAAAATTACTTAGCTCTAATTACTTTGTATCTACATGTGGTTTACAAGATAAAACACTGAAAGGATATTTATTAAAACAGTAATTATTAAAAATCACAGCTGTGTAGAAGGAAATGTCGGAGGGGTATGGAAACTGAATGTTCCTTTTTTTAAGGCTTACCTTTTTGAAATTTGGTGGGAGGTTATCTATCCTGTGAAAATAGTTTTAAAAATATATATCATACAAGGCATTCAGGGGCTTTGTTTCTGTATAATCCCTTAAATGATGTAGTGACATGGACAATTGTAAATCAAACGTCTTCTGTTCCTTTACTATTGTACTGCAGTTAACAATTTGTATGTGGAAATCAATGATTGGTTCAGCAACATCAAAATGTTTTACTGTTTTTTTCCTGTTATTGTCAAAGGTGCTTTGGTGAGAACGCTATGTGATGCCTAAAAGTGGTTTCTTTGCCATTTTTACAGTGAACCGTTAAATGTAATATAATTGTTAATTTCTGCTTTTACAAAAAAAAAATCCTCAGAAAATGTTATGAATAGACATTACTGATGACACTGAATACGAATTTAATGGGGGCATCACACACAATATTCACAGTACATAATAGTGAATGCAATAGCAGGGAGGGCCATGAAGATCAGGGAAATTGTGAAGCAAAACACAACAATTTTGTAAAATGTATGTCCATCAGGTTACATTTCTGTGCTAAATGCAGGAAGATATAACCTAACTTTCTGGAACCTATTTTCATGATAGTTGAATCACACACACCTTGCTATTCTTTGTATATAAAACTCCAAACTTCTCAGATGTTCAAGTGCTCTGGGTTTGTTACCATCACAACTGTTGGCATGGCTTGGATCACTAGCCGACCCCCGTGGTGCAGTAGGTTGGTGCGCTGTCAGTCTGGGATGTGGGAGGTTTTGGGTTTGAAGCCCAGGTAAGGCATGGGTGTTAGTTTAAGTTAGTTCTTAGGCTGTCTGATATGCCTTCAGACATATCACCGGGGGATGTTAATAAGCCCTTTCCAGTCCAGTCAGTCCTTGGATCACTGTTTTGAAGCGTAGCTCCCCTGCTGGTGCTGGGGTCTGTGGCTCAGTGTGTAATATGTGGCTATGCTTGAACAGTTTTTTACTGTATTCAAGGGACTGCTTGAACGTAATTTACACGCAATGTTAAAAATGTATTGCAACCTATTGTGAAGTTAGGTTCAGTTCAGTTAAGCTGGGATCACAACCATCTGTTATACTCGTCAGTCGCCTCTTCATCAGTCAGTTATTAGTTTATTTTTTGTCCGTCAGTTGAAAGTGACTCTCAACAATCCAGTGACTGTAGATCCTTCTGTCTGGTAAAATTTCAGCATGACAACGTCTCAATCTTTCTTTCGTAGAAGGTTGATTTTGGTAGAAATACGTTTTCAACGGAGAAACATTTTGGGGAAATATTTTTTTACTCGATAAAAGTTTGTATTGAATTATTGTTTACGGTTTAAATTCTTGAATTTACCACCAAGATAAATACATATCCACCGCTTTGCATTTTATTTCAACGTGCATATTTGCGTCTACGGAATGTCGTCAGAAGGCGGTGGCCCATCTATCAATCAGTCAAAAGTTAAATTTTGAGATACATTTGACAGATTGAAAAAAAGTTGCCCTGCATTTGATTGAAGATCATGTGACCGCTTGACGGACAAGCGAATGACGGATGCGACGGATGGTTGTGAGTTCACCTTTAGGTCATCTGCATTTGATATGGGTAGGTGCCAGCAGTACATGTCTCCTTTGATTCCCGCGCTAACGTGCAATACATACTACACAGTACAATTCACTTCACTGTATATAATTTCCACACTAAACTAAAACTCAACTATCTTCTGCAGTTGACATGGCTAGGCACTAGCTGTAATTAAGGTAAGTGCACCAGTAGTTATCATGCTAAGAAATTTTTCACGTCAAATACTTGCATACCTAACCTGAAGCGAGTATTCCTGACTCTACAGATGTCTTGATTAACCTCAAACTTCCATTAACATGTTTCCTAACCTCGGTTTGATCAATTAAAATTAGTCACGGAGAACTGTTGTTTTTTAACAGGTGGTATTTTACACCAGTGGTCATTCCAATATTCATTTTGTCCAGTGTTTTTCACATTCTATCAATAGTCTTCATATACTAGCTTTGTAGCCGTTGCGACTAATAAGTGAACTTTAGCGATCAGTCTTGGCAACTTTTGTGAAATATTATGATGGCTGCGACATACGTGTGCCCCTATTGGATAGGCCACCATGTTGTGCACCAGTCTGTGAAAAATGTTATTTTGTTTTGCTTTATTACATCCTTAAGATCTTTTTTCTATACATAGCTGTACAAAGATATTGAACAAGTCAAATTACAGCATACAAAGTTTATACACTGGACATAGTAAACACACACACACGTCAGACTACACGTACACGCATCACATCTTTTCCTCATAATTTGACCATTCTTCCTCCAACATGCTGTTGGATGTCGTCGTTTTGCTGAAACAGAAGAAAAAGGGAACGATAAAAACCAGAACAAGAAACGTGTAAAAAGACATGTTATACAATTATTTCTTAATTTTTGTAGTTTAGATATTGATGTACACTATAAAATGTTAGTTTAGAAAAAAATTCTTTCAGCTGTTTTTTTTTTTTTAAGAGATTTTGGTTAGAGAAGCAAATTTCTTGAAATTGTTGTGGTAACTTATTGAAAAGTTGGCTACCAAGGTAGGATGTCCCTTTGTGGACAAGTTTTAAGTTAACTGAAGCCACATGTTAGTGTTTTTTATTCTAGTGTCATGCTTATGAAAGGACTTGTTTTTCTGAAATAAATGACTTTTTGGACATGCATATAAGTACTGAAAACATGTACTCACATGCAAATGTTAAAATCTGGGTTCTTGATAAGAGGTCTACTTGAGTCGACTTTGTTTTGCCATTGATTATTCTGACAGCTCTCTTTTGCATTTGAAACACTTATTTGCTGTCAGTGGAACTACCCCAAAAAATTATACAATAACACATGATGGAATGAAAATATGCAAAATATACTTACTTGGTGAAGGCAGGGAGAAGACAAAACCTTCCTCAGCCATGCCACAGCGACCAATGATCCTAGCAAACATGCATAAAAATATTGTATATCAGTTTTCTCACATACATCATTTTCAGTTTATTTTGTAAGGGTATTTTGAGATAATGAGAAAAGAACAATTTGTCATACGTAGCGCAATTGTTTCATGTATGTGGCACCAGGAATGGAGGGGGAGGATGGGAATGACGGCAAACGTGTCCCTTTAAAGATTTTGCGTGTGTGAAGGGAGAAAAAAATATATTCTGAAATGCAAATGAACCATAAATGTAGATTTAAAATGAATTCATCTGTACACCAACGATGCTGGTTATGCACTTCAGCAAACATTTACCTGAGAAGTGCAGGCATCCAGATTATTCTCATTGAAAAATAGGCATCCAAGAAACAAACTTAGTTTTCATACCATTTGTATGAAAATAACGTTTTGATTCCACAATAACTGACAAATTTATCACTTTAGTAGAGTAATCTAGGTACTATCAAACTACACCAAATTAGAAAGTGCATGTAAACTGCAGACGTGATTTTACTGACACAAATTGATGCGTGATGAGGTTTGTTCCATAGTTCAGAAATAACTTTTGACGACATTTGCTTTAAGTAAAACAACACTGATCCTAGTGTAATCATATTTGGAAACTTTGCTGTCAAATATTTAGTTAATTGTATTGCATATTATAATTGCCTCTCATGATTCCATTAACAAAAAGTCAAGTACGCGAGTGAACATTCAGAACTGGCTCAGATACTTTTTACACATTTTTGCATGGTTATCTTTAATTTTCCATGGTTAGCTCAAGTCTATGGTAAAACAAATAAGAAACTCTAAATTACGGGTTCTGGACTGTTCTGATTATGCCCTTAATTAAAAATTTCTAACATGCCAAACGAGAAATTTAAATCCATCTTCAACGATAACTTCAACAAAAAAAATATTAACCATTCTGACACTTGATTAAGCACTAATTTTGCATGAGACAGTTTTGTTGTTCTTCAGACTACCCAAGTGAAGTTGCAAATTGTTTATGACCAGATAGAGTAGCTCTTACTTAGGCCTCCATGGTAGAGACGGTTGCATCTTCAGTGGACCTTAAAAATTATATAAAATTACGTTAAGGTCTCTTCTTTACTTCCCTTATGTAAACCTACATATTGAGGTGCCTCTCAAACGCCAGATAAACCTACTTTTAGACTGGCGGACATAAATCAAATTACAACACACTTGCAACCTAAATTAGGTAGGTTCGTTCATCTTTATAGTTGGATGGAGAATCGCTTACCTATGGGGTTTTCATCCCCATGCCATCAGGCATTGGAAATTAACCTGCATTATTAAGTTCATTGTAAATTAAGATAATTAAATTAATATTCAACCTAAATTTGAAATAAATAATTTCTATTCTTGGGATATTTTACTTTGTAAAACAACTATTCCAATAATTTAATAAATAAATATACATGGTATAACGGTACTTTTAAATATACCTATTAAATAAATGTAATATATGCTGTTTCTAGCATAATAAGGGTAGAGTAGTCACATCAATAAACATATAACTAACATATTGTTACATGTTGCTGGTCTGCATTGACCTTTACGCACGAGTGAGCAGAAGAGGAGGACAAAGTAATGATTGTGATATCGGGCGGTGAGTCATAGTGGAGGTTTTGAATGACAGGCGAGCGATAATCCAAAAAGGTCTTTTTTGTTTCAAAAAGCGAGCTACCACAGTAATTCTTTTGCTGTGTGCGCTCCTGTCCTTCATCTGATTGAATTTCCACTTTTATCCAAAGAATTTTCTATTGGTTTACTGCCCTCTTTTCTCTCAGCATGACTCGGGGTGCATTAAACTTTCCAGATCATGGCTAGCGAGTATAAAAGTGCGTCAAGTCTCCGAGCTGAGAGTTGATGAGTGGATGAATGGCTGGAGTTTTAGCAATAGACGAGCGAGAGTGCAACTGGCAGGCAGGACCGTTGGTCTGGATGCGTGAGTGAAAGAAATGCCTACAAATGATGGCAACAGACAGACTGAACGTGTGTTATTGACGAGTTTGATTTAATTGGCCATTGACGGAGACATTAAGGATGTTAATTATAGCTGAAATAGACTGATGTATGGTGGGTTTAGGCATCAGCGGAATGGAGGTTTTGAGGTTGTAAATGGATCTTTGAGGGTTTTCCCAAAGGTGCCAGCATAGAGCATGAGTGATGCTGGGCGTGCAGTCGACAACCCAGAAGTGGCCTCCCCTGATGTCCAGCGTTCGATGATGATGATGTTACCTATAACCTTTTATGCCTTGTCTAGTGTAAGTTGTTTAGCATCTCCCAACGCTTTCTGTCGCCCATGAGATTGTTAGACCTATAAGCCATCTCATGCCTTATGAAAAACTAGCTGTTACCCAGGGCTCCACCTGCGTGCAAAATATAAAGAACAGACCACCAACCAGCACCTCTACTCAAATGGTTGGTGACATATTTTATATATTACCTAAGAAACTGTTAGTTTTTGCAGGATGAAAAGTACTCTATGTGCTAATCCAGAATATAATCTACTCCTGTATTCAAATTTCATCCAAATTCATTAAGCCATTATGACGTGATTAACAAACAACTAACATTCACATTTATAATATTATTAAGGTTACGTGGAAATGGGTATTGCGGTCGAGAAGCGACCAATGAAATTAATACGTTCGCAATTCCATTTGAGACAGCTATTTATTTACTGAAACCCTCCAAAGAAGTATTTATGCACAAAATTCTCCTGTTTGCGCAGAGAGCTCTGAAGCAGTAAAAAGGTGCGATGCCTACATGGTAAATAATATGTGACTTATGTCCCAGTCATGTACAAAAATGAACTGGGTGTGGGAAGGTGCTCCCTCCAGTAGAAACTAAATGATCACACGTTCCGGTATGCTAAAATGTTATTGTAGTTAAATGATTATGTCAAAATGATGAAGGCCGGAGGGTCCGCACACGGATGACTATCCCACCCGAATGCAAACACGTTACTGAAAAATGGATGGTGCAGAGCTGCCTGACTGGCCGAGTCTTCTTGCGTGACACACGTGAAAAAATGTGAATATAAAAATAACAATGATTAATGAAAGAAAATGTACACATGTAACACTGATGAGATGATAGCAAAAGTAAACACTTTCATCTTTATTCAAACTAAACACTGGCAAAAAAGATATAAATACATAGTACGTTACACTTGTACTGTTGATGTGACAATCTGAAAATGGTGGTTTCTTTGCGTGGAGCTTGCATGGCTCTGTCCACTGTCCATAATGTTTATAACGTAATTTTGTTATAAAAACTATGAGGTTTAACTTACATATAAAAACACTCAAGGAACAAACATCTGAAATCTAACAAATGAAAAATGTGGAAATGTGATACTGACACACTACTGGAAAACACTGAACACAATACTTGCTAATACTGAACGAAACAAGAAATATAAAAGATATATTCCACGCACAAATGAATGACACTGAAGCGCTGTATGAAAATGTCTTAATAAATATAGCGCACACCAAATTAATGAAGCACTGCATGAAAGTGCCATGCTGGATGTTGTGCAAGGACACACAAACAAACATTTTACAAAAACATATACATATTCACTGACATAAATATAAAGAAACACTTTGCACAAATAATACCACACTAAAACAATATAATAAAAAAAGGCCATGGAAATTTGATAATATAAACAAACACTTCTGCACACGGGGCAAACTACACAATAATAGCAAACACTTCACGGAAAAAGAAAATGAACATCGCAAAATATAATTTAAAAGTGATATGGAAATAATTTAAAAAATACATAAATTAAAATACATAGACTTGTGCACACGTGGGACACTATGTTGCACTTTCACCTAGCACAGCACCCACACGGCCGATGGTTGCACTACTTGTCATGAGGCTGACAGCGCAGTGAACTGGCTAGGAGTGATACCATGTGGGACAGTTCAAGACATTAATTATAGCGTTCTCTGAGAAATAAATAGAGTAATAGTTGAGGTAGATAATTTAATGCTGTTTGACTAATTTAGAAATCAAATTTAGTTATTTTATTTTTATTAAGACCTCCGTCCCTCACTAACTCAGATACACCCATCAGGCATCTTGTAACAATATATTGTGCGAATTCCTCCATAACAAGGGTAAAATGCAATTGATACATTAAAATACAAATTTGTCCTTGTGATCATGAGATAATGAAATTGAAAACAAAAGCTAAGTACACCACAAAATAAGTAACAACAATTATTCAGAAGTTAATTTTCATTCACAAGAATAGGACCCTTAAAATTGTAATTCACTCTGGCACCAAACTGATTCATGCTTGCAGTTGGAAGAATACCATCTATTTGGGACCTGTTAATGAAAAAAAAAAATGTAATTATCTTTCGCAACAAACACTGTTTTACTTTCATGCTCATAACTTTGACCTCTTCATTTTTAATGTTTAGGATGATGCAAACAAATCAGTATTTCGTTGTTCCTCTTTTTCCTTCCATGATGGTTGCAAGAACAACAGAACAAAGGTGCACATTTTGATTGGTTGCCTCTTCTAATTGCACACACTCATCATGTGATGCCAAAGGAACAATGTCTTCATCACATGGTGAACAACCTTCACAAGTGTCAGAACTTTTCTTTTTTGTTTTCTGTGAAAGTTTCCCTTTCTCCATCTTTTTTCTCATTCTTTCTGCAGCTCTTTCTCCTTTTTGCTTCTGCAGTTATAATTTTTCCGTTTTCCTTCTGAGAAAAATAATCTTGCACTGCTTCTGAATTGGCAACAGTGAAGAAAATTTTACCAGGAGATACGTTTCTTGACATGGTCTGCTGAGAAGGCCAGAACAAAGCTCACTTGAAAGGATAAGGAACTAATTTTCTCCAGCGGTAACAGGACAGCCATTTGATGTTTAAGGAATGGCATCAGAAATGTAGCTTAAGGGACTAGGAGCCTCATCCTCTGTGATTGTGGCTTAAATTTCTTTAGTTGTTGGAGGAGATACTCTTTCGAGCAGGGTATCTGGAATTTGTGGAGAATATGGAATTGTGGATTGTACAGAGGAGCTGATTGGGAAATGTTTTGATTATATAATCTTTCCAATGCTAAAAAATGGCTGTCTCTTTCACGTTTCCAAGCCAAACATCTGATTCCTCAAAATATTTTAATTTTGTTTCACCGAGAAATGTCTCCATATGTTTACAGACCACAAGATTGCTGGCAATATTTTTGTCTGAAGTCATGTGGTGAAGAAGGGGTCAACAGAGATGTGCAACACACACTAGCTGTCCTAGGGATAAACTTGTCCACATCAACTGCTGAAGGGTTCGGAGGAAGAATTCCACATTTTCTAAAGACTGCTACAAAATTTCAGGAGAAATTTTATTCTCAACCACTGTTTTCAGCAAAATCCTTCAACTCCAATTTAGGATCTTTTTGTGTCCCCTTCAAAGTCAGAACTCATGTACTGCTGTTTTCCATCCATTCTTGAGTGGCGTGAAAACTCCCACATCCATGGACTGAATCATGTGTGTTGAGTTTGGTAATAATGCCACTCCCTTTGCAGAATGTGCTGCTATGATTGGTAAGGTGTGAGGAATGGCCATCCATAAAAAGTATTTCTTGTGGAGATATGTTGTTCATCACCATCCAGGGATGAAATATGTTGCTAAAATACTCCTAGAATACTTTCCCTGTCATCCAACCATTTTGGGACTTCCCAATTCCCCATTTTGAAGGTATGCTGGCCATGATATCCTTTGGAAGTCTTTCGTATTTCAAGTAAAGAAGAGGTGGATTTCAAGCAGTATTACGAGTCAACTAGACTGTAAGAATGGTTTCTTTTTTAAGAATGATGTGCACTGTTTACTGCCAGGTCACCCAGCTTTGAAAGGAATTGGTCTTTTCAATTCTGTAGTGAGCTGCTGCACACAATTTTGCAGGTCTTTCGTGGTGATTGGAAAACCTGCTCTACAAAGCAATAGAGCCCACTTCACCAGCAAGCTCTTTTCCTCCTCCTTGAGCCTAAACTCAAATCCCATTTTCTCAGGGTTTGAAAAAAATGTCTTCTTTTGTTAATATAGCTTAACCCACTTGGGTTTTATTTAAAAACTCAGTTGATTTTAATTTGAAAAACAGGCAAAAATTATAACATGTACCTATATTCTAAATATTTGTTGTGGGTGTGTTTACTTGGACACTTATATTTTACTTTAATCAAATGCTTGTATTTAGAATCTGAATGATATACATTGTTAAATAAATATTAGAAAAGTTTTTTTTTTTTTTTTTTTCTGCTAAATATATTGTAAAGGAATAACTGATATTATAGCAGTTTACGTAATGTGGTTAGTATTATACACAACATGTACACTATATTGTAACAATTTATATAACAACTGCTACGTTTTTTTATATTTTCAAATTTCACTATATCCTACAATTATGTTGTGTTTTTGAAAAACTTTTTTCATATGTTGTGAAAATAGAATATTGTGCATACAAACACTTGACATTTATATGTACATATTTTTTTTACTGAGAGGACCACAAGTGTAAATCGTAATGGATATGATAAAGAGATGGTGAGAGGAGTAGAAGTTTCCATCTAGAAACAAATATTTATTCTTTATCACTGAAACATGTCAGCCAAATAAAGCAAGGTATTAAAATTGTATGGAAAGGTACAAATTACAAGATGAACTACATACAGTATTGTAGTGACACACTTTTATTTTCAAAATTTTTTCATTAGTTGACAATTATTTGACGTCTTAATTGTATTCAGATGCCCAACTGTTAGTATTGTATAGGGATTTTTAACGTCCCTGCTTTATGCTTGAAAGCTTAGCAGGGGACGGCTTACAGACTAACTTATAACCTAACTTAAATTAACACCCATGCCTTACTTGGGATTCGAACCCAGAGCCTTCTGCACCTCAGATTAGTGGCGCACCAACCGACTGCGTCACGGGAGGTCGACCCAACTGTTAGATTCAATACTATAACGTTGAGAACCCAATTCATTTAATTTGCAACATAGCATCAACTCGCTATGCTACAATTACATGTTACACTCTTCATCCACTTATTTTTGGTTCTGCTAGCTTCAGTTGGGTAGATCACTAAGTTGGTACACTTGGTTTGTTAGAAATAAGCTTCCTTTTCATCCAAACGCATGCAGGTACAAAGTCACTGTAGTATTTACCAAAAGTTGACTTTACATCTCGACTCGCGAGGAAAAATTAAGAAGACAAGAGGGAGGAAAAAGAAACCTTCCCCCTTGGTGCCATCAGCCTCCCACACCCGCGGAAAAGAATTTGACAGAAATTGTTGTTGAGTTTTGAAAAGTACTTGTTGCAACAATTATACATTTACGAGAAAAACAAAGTTCCGGCTGTCGGCACTTGCAGATGTGGGCGAAGATGGTCTCTCATGAGATGGTGGATACTATAAGAACGATCCCTGGGCTCGCTGCCCGCGGCTTGGCGCATGCAGCTGCACCTTCCCCTCTCCAGATAACAAATCTAAAAATACACTATTGGCCGGGGCTCACGACCTCCTATTGGCTGAACATTGCAGAATGGTGCTGCTCGAAACTACAAAACTGCTGATAGCATGGGAAACATGAAAAAAAAAAAAAAAAAAAGTTAATCTCAAAGGTTGCGTCACCTCGCTCTGAAGCCTGAGAATTCGAAAGAGCAACGTAGTACAGATAAGACTTGTATTACAGCCCTTACTTCTAAACCCTGGCATGAAAGGAGAAATTTGGACAATTACACTGAGTGACAAATGAAACTGGGGAAATGAACAAAAGTGATCTGAAAAACAAATATAAAAGCAATTAAAATGTGTATAAACTGGAACACTGCAAAGTGAATCAAATATTAATTTGATTAATTTAATAACTTGGACTCTATATAGATTTCACAGCCATTGACATTTAATTAAATGAGATATGAATTGATTGATGTAAAAGTCTGTACTTTTGTACAGATTTCACTACTATTAACATTTTAATGTAATTACCACACAATGGCCAAATGGAACCACATCCTTATAAAGGACAAGACTAATAAAATTGCATTTTATTGCAATGCTTTGAGTGTAAGTTTGACAAAATATCATTAAAGAATAGCAAATAGCGAATATCACAATTGTAAAGGAACTTTGCAATTAAATGGTGCGTGACTTACCGTAACCAATGGTACCTGACACTTTAAGGATTAGGTAGTTCGCAAACCACAACGCTACAGCTTAATCAAGCTGTCACTGAAAAAATTATATTTCTACAAGGATATATAGCATTTGTTGTGAACGTGAAAAGAATCTTTAATGTTCAACTTTCCCAAGCAAAAAAAAAAACCTGATACTATGATGTGGTCGTAACCTCACAAAAATGTGTGGCCCTATACAACCTTTTCCTTGGCGGACTCTCTTATCAATCATTAATTTGTGTTCAATGTTTTACCATAACAAATTATTATTTGTGTCATTCAATCCACTTGTGCGCATTAAAGCATGGTAAAAATATAATAGCATTAACGTTTTTTTATTAGCGCAGTGCCTGATAACTGCTTTGATAACCAACACTTTCAGGAAGTACAAAAAATGAATTTACTGTTCTTAAAAGCCATAGGGCCTAATATTTAAAATTACCCAAACAATTACCATATAATTTATCAATGTTAAATGGCAGCAAAATGCTTAGTAAAGCACTTCACGAGTTAAGACACTCTTTAAAATATACTAAAAATCCTGATAAAATTAATTCTGAGTGAGTGGCAGCTGATTTACTAACAACTCGAACAAACCACTCAATCCTAAAATTAATAATCAATATACACATTTATAACTACTCGTCAGCAAGGCGTGGCTGTGTAATTACTATCAAACATACTCACCCAGGGCAAGGTTAAATGGTGCGTCACAATGCAATATTATAGACAGAAAGACAATCCAAAAGTTATACATTACAAAGGTAACTGCTAATCTACTCTGTAGGGAATTTCAAACGTGCAACAAATCACAATTTTGAAAATAACTACTCCGAAAACCCCAAAACACTAGCATTACAGGGCAGACAAAACCAATTTCAAAACTATTTGCTCATCAAACACACACACCAAATATCCACGACTCACCGGAAAGCGTTCTCCTGGCCGGCTCACACATTTCAAAATGTTAAAATGAGAAATCATTAACAATTATTGAGGTTGAGGTAACACATTATATTTGCTCTGAGCTATGAGCAAGTTTAATGAAGCCATAGCTCATAATGATGTTGGTCATCACTACACCCAAGCTACGTCGAAGGCGGCGGTGTGAAGTTACGGCGAGAGGCCAAGCGATTAACAGAATAAATTTATAGCTCGTCGGTTTGAAACTTGCGATGCAAGGAGGAAGGAGCTGGGGTGGGGGAGAGCAAGGTGATAGGAAGGGAATGAGAACTGGCTAGGAGAATTCCGTGCTGCCCTACAGTTCTATGTTCATTAAAGGTACTGAAAGCGACAGTGCTGCCACCATGTCGCAAATTCATACTGCATCAGTCGTATTCTCACACATATCAGCAATCGTCTACTTTTTTAACTTAGTCATTTTTGAATGGTATTCCAGTAATACACTACACAGTCAGTTGCATGTAATAGGTAGACAAAATTGACATTACACATAAATAATTCAGTCAATCTTAACTTTGGACTGTGGAAACTTTGCTCGTAAATGACGATACACTTCAACCAGATTTATTGCTTTATCAACTCCTAAACAATTGCGTAACTTGTTCTAAACCAGTCCAAATATAGAGAAGTATCTCTCAATTGAAGTAGAAGCTAGTTCTGAATGCAAGCAGAAGAAAATGTGACAAAACCAAAGGAAACCGTAAGTTTCCTTCATTATTTTTTGTCATGATCTACCACCGTTTTTGTGAGGAAAGCTGTTTTACAACATTTGCATGCTTGATAGGAGGATAATAGTCAGGATCACTTATCTTGAAGTCCATGATGCCAGGCAGGACTTCAAGATGGTATTCCGCTAACCACATTTCTGCGGAGTGTTCTTGTTCTTCACTTAAATGTTTCCCTCTGAATTTTGGATCCATAAGTTTTGCGATGATGTGTAGTAGTTGAATTGCCATATAGTAGGTTGAGCCATATTTCAACTGCCTCTGAAATACGTGATGTTTCTTTCTGAAGTTTGTCCAGTGCATTTTCAACAACGGTATATATAACTGTTTCTCAAGATACACTGTTTCATGGTAAATCCCCAGATTGTTTAAGAACTTTGCAACATTTGGATGAAAGTTTTGAGCATGTTCAAGGGTGATTTTCCTGTACTTATGATAATTTGTAAAAAGTGATTTTACACAGTCAAGAGTTCCCTTGTGTTTCATTTGGCAACTCTGGTATCACACAATCTTACTCCAGAAGCCACCCATTTGCTTGATGAACATTTAGAAAATACTTTTGCACTTCCACAATGTGACGCATAACTGTTTCAGGAGATACGTTGTTCTCAGCTAAATTCAAAAGATGTGCTGAACAGCCATAGGTGATTAGATGTGGAATTTTTCTTTCAGTACACATTTTGCCCATTTATTCTCATTGTCAGTAACTACTGCAAAGACACTGTGTAAGTTTTCTTGGCATTCTTTCATTGCTACTTCTATTATTGCTGCGCACAAACTCTGCTCTGGACAGAACTTGATCACCATCACTCTCTGTGGTGTACAACAAACTCTGTAGGTGTCTACTGGACCCCTACAACATTTACTGACAGTCACTCCTGTCCAACAATAATTTCTCAAAAATTTTCATTCTTTCCTAGGAACTGTTAATCATCAGTTCAATTTTTAAAATCTCTATTTCTTATGTGCATCAACAAGGCAAAATTTTCTCAATCATCAATTGATCTCTTATTCCTTTTTTTATTAACATTGTCTGTGTTACGACCTTCCATTTAAACTTTTAGGACAAAGACTTACTGCAGTGAAATTCAACTGAGATAGCTTTAAAAGAAAAACAAAAATAACTTCCTCTGACTATTTTGATAGGAATAACTGAGTTATATTACATCAAATGTATAGAAAATGTGCATCAAAATTAAATTAGGAGTTCCAAAATTAACAATTCATCTCTGAGTAATAACAAGGTTGACTAAAGTCAAAAACAAAGAAGCAATAGTAGGTAAATAAAAAATCTCCCGTAGGCAGCCATCCCCCTTTCAATAGAGAGTAATTCCAGTAATGCATCCTCTACATGAGCTAACAAACACATCCATGTACATACTTGCCAGGAAACTGGCAGAAAGGTGGTATGATTTCCCATTTGCCTCTCTCTGTACAGAAAAACAAACCCCTATATTCCCGTTTTATTCCGTACAAGGTCCAGTGGTGGCTGCCTCTCTATAGGGAGTACACTGTCCCCTATACCACAGACTAGTATGTTCAGAAAAATGAACAAACCAAAATCTAAAAATTACACTATCACAAATTTATATTCTATCCCTGAACGTACATACTAGATGGCGCCCTACATAAAAAATTAACCTGACTATGTAGAACATCACAAAATCCAAATTAGATAATGCTCTTTGGCACTCATCCATAACTTCATTAAACACTATTATTGTACTCACATTACTTATAAGAGGTACTCTAACTTAGGGACTGATATGGAACACTGCCTGGCATCAACCTATAAACCGTCAATCAATAATTACCATTAATTATAAGTTCTATTAGATAAAAGATTTCTGAGTTTCATTCAAGGACAATTTATTCAGTACAAATGCGGTTCCATTATTTTGTGTGATTCATCAACACTACAAATCATTCAACGAGAGCTGAGACCAAAGATTATACATAGTTTCAACACTTACAACAATTTAACAAACAGATATAGAACTTTCTGCTGATACCTTTCTAAAAAACTTCAGAGCATGCTACTCCAGGCATCAAATCAGCCATAACTTGTCTGCTCATCATCAATTTCATCAATAAATTAAACATTTTATACTTTTGGCTCAGTTTGGTCATGACAAATCTATGTGCTCCACAACAACAATTAGGCCATTAACTACGCAACGATACTGAGCTGTTTTACTGTACTAAAATATTATGCTGTGCTGAGTCCCCGAACCTGTACCAACTACTTCTGGTGGCTAGTGCATACTTAACTTAGTGTGCTACATGATGTAGTAGTCTCAGGATCCTCTGGCCTCCCTCTGCTACTTCGTCATGGCTCTTCAGTCTTGAATATCGCACCACTGTCATACACCAAAGCCTGCTACAGACTGCCTTCAGCAGCTGCGTGTCCTCCATGCGCACACAATCTCCCTCAGCATTTCTCACTGCATCCCATGCTCTGTGCTGCCTGTTGCTACAGTATCGTCAGCATTCTTATGATCTCGCTTCCTCCACCTTACCCTACGGCTACCCATTATACCTCTTCCTCACTCCTCAGGGTGCACTATTTCTACGCACTACAGACACACTTGGTTAGCCAGGCTCAACAACTGTCAGACCACATCACCGCTGGCTGTACCGTGCTTGCACTTATGGTCAACCAAAACATGTGTGCATATCACCGCCATCGTGGGTACTTGGACGGAAGTCGGGATCAGCATTATTCATGGTCACCTGTGCGCTAGCCAGAACCCAACTGATACAATCATATTTCCAGCCATTTGGCTATAACAGTGTTGGCAATTTAAAATTTTGGGAAAACTAAATGAAAAAAACCAAACTCCATAGCATTGCCTAAATTTAAAATTCAAACTGTTGGAACAAAATAAAATCCTCAAGATTGACTCAAAACTAATTAAATACTCATCCAACCTATCGTTCGCTTGTGTATTTACAGAAAAAAAAAGAAAGACAAAATGAAAACTAGAAACAACTCAACTCATGATAGAAAATAAATTTAATATATTCAATTTGCACTGTGACAGTATACACAAACACATACTATGTGGTACAGCAGCTCCTGCTTAGATCAACCATTTATGCTTCACATCACAAAATTTTGATGTTCCTATTCTACAAGTGTGATATTTGTCTTTAAATGCAACAAAACCCGCTCATTTAAATTATTTGAAATTGACCACTTCTGCACTTTTGAATTACCTATTTTAACAGATACACAATCTTTTTTGCCAGGACATATTCTGCTACGCTCATCTTCATCATAAAAGGCAATCACTGTTTTCACAGCCTTTTCTGAAATTTCATAGCCTGTCCTTTTCCCCAACTTGGGGAGAATACCTTGATCTTTGATTAGTTTTGTGGTTAGTTTAAGGTGATCAGAAACATCTGATGTAATCTTTTTGCAAGACCATGAGCTATGAAGTAAGCTGAGGATTTTTGTTTTTATTTTCTGTGATCGCCAGTGAACATTTATTTTTTTCTCTTGTCAATTAATTAATTTTACTTATTGCAAATGTCAGGCTGGGAATTTTCCATCATCTGGGTCTATAATCACATTTTAAAATGTCTCTAAATTTTTCTTTATTTTTTCATATGCAGTGCCAACTTTGGCTTTTGTAGCATGTCTTCCATCATAACAAAGTTTTTATATCTTTGAAGCAGGCAATAAATTTAACAAACTGCATGCAGCAGCTACATTTCCTAATTTTTCAGAAGGTTAGTGAAATGTTTCTTCTCCAGTCAAGTTTTAATACCATTTGATTACTTTCTAGTACAAATATTTTAGAGTAACAATTAGGACACAAAGATTTACTGGGTACAAGGTTGCAGGTGTTTCTCCTTGCAAAAATGTTCCACCTTAGTTTCTCTTAACCTTAATTTCTTGTGTCTTTGAAAAGGGTCACAGCAAGACTGGCCAAAAAGATGATGATACTGTTACAATTTCTCTCTAGAAATTAAATGGGCTAAAACCAAGTTCGTTAAGGGATGAAGATCTTAATTAAATAAGTGAATTAATTATAATTTTCTAATTTTATTTACATTAGCTACAAGCAAAATTCTCTCGACTCAACATTTCACAATAAATTTATATCACTCACTGTTTACAATCAATGAATTCAATTAATACAATTTATAATTACCTAAGATAAATCAATGAAATTAAAGAATAAAGGATCAGTCCCAATAGACAATGTATCAACCTATTCAATTATTTTATAAATTATGTGTCCATAATTATTAGTTTGAAAGTGTACAATAAAGTTCATATTTCAAGTCCACTCAATCCCACCTCAGTTTAGTTCATGCCCCTCCAGTCCTCAGTGTTCTAGAGTCCTCCAAGCGCCCTCACGCACAGTAGGGATTACTCACTGGGTTTCCGCCCTCTCATCCATTCACACGAACACTCGTCCGCCGCCATCTCGCACTTAACTTCGCTCTCTCTCTTCCAGATGGCCTCTTCCAAAGACTGTTGGCCACTCGACCGCAGCAGTATATATATTTTCATAGGCTGTCACCCAGAATTTTCTGTAAATCATGTGTTGTGCCAAGCGTGTTAATTCCCAGAACATGTGCGCCTCCCACGGATGTCTGGTCTGCTTACTCAGCGAGGGGAGGAGGAGGGCTGTAGCTCCAGTCAGTCTCATCAGAATATTCTTGCGTCTTCGCTACATATGTGGGGATCTCCAGCAAGGGCAAGGAGGGTCCGTGACACCAGCCAGGAGCCAAGCAGTGCGACAGCTTAACCGCCGCTGTCAATCATACACTGGCTTCCCGGAAGAAGATGAGAAACAAAGCAAGGAGCGTGTCAGCCCGGTGGGGGGTACATGGATGAGGTGGGTCACCCTGGTCCACCTATAACGTGAGCTGGCTGCCGGTGCTAGCTGCAGCCTGTAATACTGTCCTCTCCTTAAGTCTGTTCATCCTGAACAGACTCTCTAATGTCAGGACCTTCGTGCAGTGCCAGTCGGTCGATGTGGACAACCTTAGGCTTCGCCTGAGATCCCTGTCGACAAATCCGGTAGACCACATCATTTATCTGCTTCACGATCCATCCTGTACGGGCCTTCCCAAGATATCTGTAGCTTTTGGCAATGTCCCTTCTTCCTTTGAGGGTTGTACAACCACATCAGCTGTCCTTCTTGAAAAGTCTCCTCAGGCATTCTTCAATCATATTGTGTTTTCATTCTGTCACTTATTAATTTTAAGGTGCCTCCAGACAAACTCATGAATGTCAATTAACTTCTGACGTAGTTTAATGGCATATTCTCGGGTGACTGCTTCTTCCACTGGACGTCTGAACAGCAGGTCACCAGGTAGGAGGAGCTCTCGCAAACAGCATTCTTGAAGGTGTTGCCCTTGTGGACTCGACCGCTGAGCGATATGCCAGGAGAAATAAGGGTACCTTTGAGTTGCAATCTTTCTGATTGTCTTCTATGATGCTCACAAGATGCTGTTCCAGTGTACGATTTAGCCTCACAACCATCCCATTTGACTGAGGCTGTAACACTGTGGTACTGGCGGATAGCATGGTCAGATATATTAATCATCCTAACAGATAAACTTTCTGATTTTGAAGAAATCTATGTCCTGGCTACAATAACACAATCTGGTAAAATACCACCTTTCTGGGCTGGTTTGATTATGCCCAACCGCCTGACAAATTTTTCCTGGTATCTGCTTGGAATAACAACTTCACTAGAACCAGGGAGCACAGTTGACTGATTACACTCTACTGGGAAGCTCATTGGCGAAGATATATCTCGTCGTGCTGACACTACCAACTCTGTATTACCTACCCGTAACACTCCCAGTAGAGTATTGATACAGCATCCCAGCTTACGTAATACATAAAGACCCAAAATGCATTCGTCCTCTATTTCCGCTATGTATATATCATGCTCTATCTCAAGGTTATCGAGCTGTAAGAGTATCCTTCTATTGCCTTTGTCTGGTGTGGTCTCATCCGTTACTGTAAAATAGCAGTGATCCATGCTCTTATCGGATGGTTGTCCAAGGATGTTCAGTCTAACCACTGTTATAGTCGCTCCTCTGTCAACGACCATCTGACAAGAAACATTATCTTGGCTTCCTCCACCAATATGGCATCCAAGTCCGGTTTCATTGAAGGCATCTGCAAAAGCATTGGGGCCTTCCCTCCAGCAATCACCGCTGTTTGCCCCTCAAGACCGGTGTTTACAAGTTTCCAGAAGACATTGCGCTCTCACCTGCCCCTTGGTTCTTGCTCCCTGGCTGCTGCTGCTGAATACAATTAGACCTCAGGTACCCTGGCTGTCCACATGTCCAAAATCCTGGCCGTTTGGGGGGGGGGCGACGAGTCTCCGTAGAGCGCACCCTGGAGGCGATGTCTCTCATGGTCATCTGTGAGTCCTTCAGCATCCTCCTCTTCATCTACCATCACTGCCCGCACTGGATGTCGGGGCACTGATGGCTGCTGTGCTGACTCCACCTCCAGTGCTCGGGCGAAGACATCCTGCATAGTGTGAAACGCAGCTAACTGCACAGCTTGCAGCACCTCTGTGTCAGCGATAGCGTTGACAAAGAAACCGACTGCTATGACATCTCGTGCCTCTTCAGAACATCCCTCTAGAGTCAGGTGTGATAGCCTCAAAATGTCCTGCCACAGCTCCTGCAGTGGTTCCCCTGGTCATTGGATTCTGCTTCGCAGTTAGGCATGGTGGGCATCGCAGATATCGATCACCTATACTCAGCTCCAAAGCCGACACTAGTGTGGAGTATTCTAGACAATGTCGTTCTGGCAGCGACTGCAGTATGCTCCATGCTGGTCCGCTCAGTACAGCCACCAGATAGTACACCCGTTCTTCAGTCCAACCATTCAAGGTGGTAACAATCTCAGACTGGTGTCTGTATTCGTGCCAAGGTGTGTGTCCATTAGAGGGAGTGGGCTTTATTGTGACACCGCCTGTACCCACCCCCTGGCTGAGGCGTACCTACAATGCTAAACTGTTGGACTTCTTCTGAGATGGTTGTTTTGGCGGCGACCATTATCTTCTCTTCTCTGTCCACATTCACCGACTCTGTGGTCTTCTTCCATGCTGCTGCAGGAATTCCTGCCATTCCTTCTTGAGGGCGCTCACCTTCTTGTCCATTTAATACTAGACACTGTTCAACCTTTCGTTAACACTGTTCATCCTTTCATTCACACTGTTCCTCGCGCTGTAAATTTTTCTTGTCCACTGTCTATATAGTGTTCGCCAACTCGCTTACATCTTCTATCTTTCTATCCACATTCTCATTCACACTGTCTGCCAAAATTTTTCTAGTTAGCATCCAAAAATTTCAAAACAATTCCTATGCCTATTGCTCAAATATTGTGATATTTACAAATACTAATTACAGTTATTTTAATATTTTGTTTTTATAAAATGCTTGCATCCCACTTCTGACACCAGTTTTACAATTTCTCTCTAGAAATTAAGTGGGCTAAAAAAAGTTTGTTAAGCGATTGAGGTCTTAATTTAATAACAGAATTAATTATAATTTTCTAGTTTTATTTACGTAAACTACAAACAAAATTCTCTCGACTCAACATCTCACACTAAATTGATATCACTCACTGTTTACAATCAATGAATTCAATTAATACAATATATAATTACCTGAAATCAATGAAATTAAAGAATTAAGAATCAGTCCCAATAGACAGTGTGTCAACATATTCAATTATTTGATCAATTATGTATCCATATTTGATGGTTCCAAAATGTGCAATAAAATCCGTATTACACGTTCACTCAGTCCCGCCTCAGTTTAGTCCATGTCCTGCTAGTCAGCAATGTTCTGAGTCCTCAGAGCGCCCTCACGCTCAGTAGGCTTCACTCGCCAGGTTTCACGCCCTCACGTCCATTCACACCAAGAACACTTTTCCACTGCCGTCGTCTCACATTTAACTTCGCTCACGCACTGCCAGATGGCCTCCTTCAAAGACTGCTGGTCGCTGGACCGTGGCAGTGTGTCTAGTGTCATAGGCCGTCGCCTAGGAATTTCTTTAACTTGTGCACTGCGCCAAGCATCTTAGTTCCCAGAACATTCGTGCTCCTCCCACAGGTGTCGGCTTATTCAGCGGGGTGAGTAGGAGGGCTGTGGCGCCAGTCAGTCTCGCAAGAATATTTTTTCATCTTCGCCATATCCATCGGCATCTGCAGCAAGGGAAAGGGGGGGCAGTGACTCCAGCCAGGAGCGAGCAACAGCTTGGCTGCAGCTGTCAATAATCAAGGGGCTTCTCAGAAGAAGGGGAGAAACAAAGCAGCGAGTGTGTCAGCCCAGGGGGGGAGGAGGGTGAGGTGGGTCACCGTGATCCACCTGTAATGGGAGCCGGCAGCAAGATGGGTGAAGGGTAGGTGGAGAAGGCAGCGGTAAGATGGTGAGGAAGAAGGGAACTATAGGCCATCAGTGATGATGAAAGAAATGGGGTGGGGCTCATTGAAGGACAGGAGGAAAGTTGAACGGTTAGTCAGGATGTACAGGGTGGTGAATGAAGAGGGAGGATGGGGAGGGCTACACTGCAAGCTAAGTAATAGGGTGTTTAGAGGAAGAGGAAGTGAGACGCTTCAGAGGGTGTGGAGGAGAACGGAGCGGGGTAGGCTTGTGAGGTCTGTGAGGGAGTGGAATGTGTTGAGGGGGGGAATTGATATCTGTGAGAGGGGTTGGTAAATTCAGGAAGGAAGTGGAAAAGGAGTTGGTTGGGTAAAGGAGAGTTGCTTGCCACCGGGCGTAGCCTAATTGCGAGTTTATGTAAATGTACATAATAAAAAAAAAGTACATTTCACAAGTCTTTGATCCTCTTCGCCATGATTGGTAACAGCCTATATTTCCGTAGTCACAGCACCATAAACACTTATGTTACACTTCTTCAATGTGATTCCCTGGGTACTATGCAACAGAAAGTAATTAACAGGAGAGTGTTAGAACTGCATATTCAGCATATTTGTGGATGGAGGGGGCACCAGGGAATGGATGCTGAAGGGTAGAGCAAGGGTGGACACACTATCATTAGAACACAACCATAATGTTACTGAGGGAAACAGCCACCAAGAGGATGCTTGGGCAAGCTGATTTTACAATGATGCAGCCACAACATTACTGATAACATGCTTTATCCAACCTACAGGAGTGTCCAAAATTACATTTCAATCATTGGGTGCTGTACAAGCAGGTTGTATGCACACTGGAAATGCTGTATTATTAAAAAAAAAAAGTTGGGTGTTTCTAAACATGATTGTGTTATGATCATATGCACACATTTTTATATAGTTTTCTGAAGTTTTGTACCTGTCATAACTCTGCTTCTAGAAAAATATTAAAGGCAAATTTTTTCCTGGCATTTACTACCTAATATGTAAAATTCAAAAGTTTGTCTACTCCCTCACCAAAAATAGTAGGCCTACCCCTAAATTTTGTAAAAAAAAATAATTGAAAAATATGTTTGTAGGACTATGTAAGAAAAAGGACAAGTATCCCGGTTCAATTAATTGTGTACATAGACTACTCTAGAGTAGGTACTAGCAAAAATATGCAGGACCTGTTACTTCTCCCCTCCCCCGTGGCAAAAAATTTGTTGTAAAATTTGGAATGAAATTTTAGGCATAAGGAAACATAATAGACAAATTATATTTGCATAAAAACTGTTATGTAAAATTTGCTTAGGATAACAGTTATTGTTTATCACAGTCGTGTGACAAACCATATGAATTTTTTTAGCAAACCTCTACAATTCCCAAAAAATGGTGCACTGCCTGAAACAAAAGTGGTTACTATTCTTAAACATGTTACTGTAGAGTGATAAGAATTTTCTTTTCTACCAACATATAAGGGTTATATCATATAAAAAAGAATATTTTTTTAAAATGGTAAGCAATGAGTGGTGGACCACTTAATGGACTGACCCAACATTTTCTAAGTTGCTTTTTCTGGGCAGTAACTTTTAATATAAGCTGCTTTTCTGTACTCGCTAAGTTTTAATCATTGATGAATGAGGGTAATAATGGCCATGCTAATGAAACTTTTCTTTTCTCGGCTGTTAACTGAGATTGTAGATACTTTGTATGTCGTGCTCTTGGTTTTTTTAATGTTTGATAGTGTTATGCAAAGCGCGTTAGTTCAGTACCTATTTTGTGGTTGTATAATTTCACCATCATGCATATTGAGTGTTTGCGAGCCAATAAACAATGTTCAGTGTCAAGATAATGTAGTTCTTATTGGCGTAGTTAAGTGGAAAATGTCTTCTCGCACAGACACACTGTCTATAACCAAACAAAAAGTGCAGTTGTACACATACGAAGTTGTATATTTCACACATACATTTTTTTGCGAAAAACAGGTGGCCAGAGCAATAAAGAATTGACCAACAGAAACTAGACACGTGATACAATTGTGTATATTTCCATCTCTGAGCAGTGGATTTCTGTTAATAATAGAACAGGTGTACCAAAGTACAGTTGTGGTTAACAAATGAATTCAATCACAAGGAACTTAGTGTGAGTTAAATTAATTTTTTAATTTTTAGAATGTGTGGTGATCCCGGAGGGCTACTTCCTTATTTCATAGCACTATCCGTGTTTTTATTTGTCTTTGTGTTATAGACCACCATAAATTGGTTTCCTTTTCAGTGTATAAAATCTTGAATTTCAACGGCAGTATGAACGAAGTGAAAAGTAAAATAGTGTGACGTGACTATTGGTGTTCACGTGTGTGGATTTTATATTTTACACTACAGCAAGCAGGTCGTAGCAGCCCTATGGTTACATGC
Organism: Dryococelus australis; assembly: GCA_029891345.1. Taxonomy (NCBI): domain Eukaryota; kingdom Metazoa; phylum Arthropoda; class Insecta; order Phasmatodea; family Phasmatidae; genus Dryococelus; species Dryococelus australis. The sequence continues at coordinate 79,013,668 of CM056993.1, forward strand.
CACCACAGATGTTGTTTGATGTGCATCACGACAGCAGAATTGTGAAGGAAAATTTTTTTGTGTTTTCACAAGAGAAAACAAAAGTTACTCTGGATTAATTTCACACTTGAGAATCTAATTTTTTTTTTTTTTTTTAAATACAGTATACATTTTTGTTTAAATAATTTGCTGTTCCATGGATTCAGCAAATTGCGCATAATTTAGTGAGCAGAGTGTTAAGTTTTCCACCTATAGAAACTGTGTGTGCTGTGGTGAATGTTGCCTGCAAGCTATGGTGTTGCAATGCAGAATGGGTTTCACTGCAGTCTTGCCTTCTCAGGTAAGTCATTAAAGTTACTGTGAATAACCGAGAGTGTTGTCACGTATTAGCATGCCTTAACTGTTTGTTGACTGCTGCGGGGCAGTATCGGTGACCCTAACACATTACATTTTTGTTCAAAGTAGGTATACGTGGCTTGCTATGATCAGATTTGTAACATATTTATTAGGAATCTCCACAAGTTTTTAAATACATGGAAATATTTATTGTACAGTTTGCAATTTCATTGTGAGATAGATAGTAAGTGTGTGGCGAATATTACTAGCTCTTATGTAATAAAGTGAATTCCCAATTTTGGGTGGGGGGGGGGGGGTGGGAAAGGAAGACAAAATTTGTCTTTCCACTTTGTTTCCACCTTATATGGGACCATCTTTTGGAGAGTGGTGCTAATTTTTAAGCCATCAAAACATATAAACTTGCTGAATAGTGACATGGAAGCTTGTTCTGCCCAATAAGGTTTGTACATATACAATGATGTGGGATTTGTGGATATGTCGTAGTAGTTGTCACGAAAACTGCAAAGCCTGTTGCATAGCATATCTGGTTTGGTAGATCCATATATTTAGTATTAGTTTGACAATGTCCACCAGGATAGCAAAATATTTTGTACTCTATTATGTGAATAAAGTTCTATCATATGACTAAAGGACTCTGTAGGCTATTCATGATAAAGTGAGTACTTTTGAAAGCCCTCTCATTTGGAATAATAGTCAATAAATATATTTTATTGTAATCTTAGATGCTAACTTACGAGTACGGTGGAATATGCACACTGTGTTTATTACTTACATGGCAATATTTATTACTTACAGGGCAATATTTGTTTGAAAATGTTTTTAAAGTATAAAAAATGGTTGAAAGGAAAAACTGCCTAGTGCCTTAAAAGTGGTCACTACCTGAATTGAATGGGTAGTGTATATCATACTCGTTCTTACAAGTCTGTAGGAGACAATCATAGTGGTAGTAACTCTGCTTTATGAAACTTATATTGGTGGCAGTAACTCAAGGTAGACTTATTTTGATGTGAATATAAATTTTTAACCAAAATGGCATTTGGAACAGTTCAGTAAGGGTTGTGCGAATGTGACTTTTGTCTTTTTTTCCTCACAAAACAAAAACAAAATATATGTAATGAGTAATTACAAATAGTGTTGTTACAGCCTTAATGAAAGCTTAATGAATTTGATAACATTTTAGTAAGATATTCATTATAACAATTTTGTTGCAAAATTAAGTTTAAAAAATTTAGGTTATGGAGTATTTTATGTAGTTATTTCAGTTATAAATTAATGATTTACAGGCAAAAGTTTCTTTGCTGGTGCACTAAATTAATTCATTAAACACCCTAAAATTCATTGAAATTGAAAATTTTCATTTTGTTACAACTTTCGGTAACCAAATTTCTTACCGAAGCAAAAATGAAAGTTGTAATTTTTAATTTTTTGTTTTAGTATACCGAATATTTACACAACCCTAAGTCTAGTGCTCTGTTATGCAATTTTACTATTGGAGAAGCTTTGGTGTTGTGTTAAGGGAATAATTGGTTTTAATGTCTGAAATACAAGCATGTCCTTCATGCTCATTCCCATCAACGCTGAAAACCTCAGTTATAGGCCTACTCTCCTAGTATAGTTTGAGCAAAGCTGGTTAGTTTAATCAGTTTGAATCTTAGATTTTCATCATAGATAACCAGTAAAAGGGTAGTAATAAACTCTGAATTTGGACGTATTATGGACCAGCTTTGTTAAACCAAAGCGTTATATTTAACTTCAAATGGAAATTTTCGTCTCGTAAGAAAACTTACAACCAATGGCCAAAAAAAAAAAAAAAAAAAAAAAAAAAGGGGGTACACAAAAGAAAAAAAAAAAGAAAAAAAAAGAATGCAAAACATAAAATTATGTGAATGCAAATTTACAAATAGTAGCTGGAAAAATGGAGATTATGTTCACTGCCGAGCTCTTCGTGTTAAATTGCAACACCAACTGCATAGTCAATGAACGTGGAGAAATTGTAAAAGTAGTTGTTCATGGTACCTAGTGAGAAGGAAGCAAAAAGTAAATCAGAACATGGACTAAAGCTGTTGTAGTAAGGCTTTGCTTCACCCATTTTGTAGAAATTCTTAGTTTTTGCATCATAATTTTGGATTCATGGTAATTACTGACAATGTATGACTCTCATAGGTGAAAGGCCGCAAGGTAATTAAAAATTAAAAACCTTTGCTGAAGATGGTGTTAAAAGTCAGGTGTGCCCAGCTGTGTTAAGTTGGTTAATTTAGTCACATTTGAAGTTGCTACTTAAACTCATTTCTCTTGTGGAGTAATCAATCTAATTATGTTAGAACTTTACTCCACTACAAACTGCATCACCCACTGCTTAATTAATGTAATTCTTTATAAATATTATATGTGGCAACCAATTTCTTCTTAATAGACACATTACACCGTTTCATGCCTGCAATTTTTGCAACCCAACAGGTCTCAAAAAAAGACGTTTGTCATTTAGATGCTAAATCTTTGTTCAAGTCACCACAGACACTAAATGTGTGGGCAAATTGAAACCAGGTAGTCAAGAGATTGAGTGTCATCTCAAAAAATGTGTGAGTTGAGTCCCTTGGTTCGGTCATCATTATTGCTTACTTCTTCCAACCAAGTTTAAACTGATCTTCCTTTGTTGTTGCTTGGGTGTCACTCTTTTTAATTGCTATTTGTATGTGTGCCAGACGTTATACAGACTTCTATTTGTGGAATTGTATGTTATTGGAACTCATACACTAAATAAAATGTTTTGATTATGCCTATAGGTTATTCATGGTAAAGGGAGCACTTTTGAAAGTCCTCTTACTTGGAATAATAGTCAATAAATATTTTTTATTGTAGCCTTAGACGTTAACTTCCTAGCACGGTGGAATATACACACTGTGTTTATTCCTTATACGACTATGTTTATTTAAAAAGATGGTTAAAGAATAAAAAATGGTTGAAAGGAAAAAAGTAACTAGGGCCTCAAAAGTGCTCACTTTACCATGAAAAACTTATAGACAAGTTTATATTTTGAAAGTTGCAAGTTTGCTCTTTTATTCTTCCTCCTCCCTCTTTCCCTTCCTTGGGGCCATGGTGGCTGAGCGGTAAGACATGCCGCTGGTCGGCGGATTTTTCAATGACTCGTTTCCCCCTCCCCTTCATTCCAGTGCTGCTCCATGCTCATTAGTCACTCTCATCGGCTCTCAAGACCTCGCTGTTAAGAGCCGCCTGAATCTCTTTACTCACTTACTTTCCCCAATTTACCCTCTCCCCACCCCAAAAAATATCTTTGTTATAAAATTGCTTTAACTCTAGATAGGCTGTTATTAATTTGTGTAATGTAAACATGGGTGAAATACAGTATGGCTAGTAATCTTGTTTGCCATTAATTGGCAATGTTCAATGTAGAATGTGACAACACTCTCGGATAGAATATGTAGTGTGCCACTGTTAAGCTAGAGTAGCTCTGCCCAGACTTGCGGGTACCTGCTGCCGTGTGTCATTGTGTGTGTGTGTCATGTTGGCATTGCTGTCTTTTCCTGTGGGTATGCTTCAACTTGGTTGGGTTTAACCGTTAATGCTGGGATAATTGCGAAACAAATGTGTGTTCAGTATTTCACTTCCAGTCAGTACATGTGCTTTTGTAATTATTGAAATTGATGGCTATTACTAGCATCCAACTTTAGCTCGAGATTTTGATTTTGTGCTCCATGAAGTAGTTAACACATCAGACGTTTTTGTTGGCTGTGGCAATAGCAAATGAGCAGCTTCAATGTTTTCTTTAGATTGGATGTATTAACTCTGGTTGTTAAATGTGTGTGGGCTATCCTTGTTCCAAACACGAGTTTGTGATGCTTTTCTACATTGGTGTGTTGCTGCATTTGTGCAGTTTGGGTATTTGTATGTGTGTGTCCGGAGGTTAAATACAGATGGCAAACAGCAATAGTGCACTTGAAAATTGAAAGAAAACCAGCACAGAAATGTTGATGGTATGAGGTGCAATGGTAGGCGTTACCAGAAATTGATGTATCAGATTTAAGGTTGACTGACCTCCCAATTGGCTTTTGTCTATCCAACATTGTATTATCTGTAGAGATCCCATCATTTCCCGTAATATTTGACTGCAGGCTAGACTTTATGATCCTGGACATGATGCAGAACCAGTCAGCTGTCCATTTTATATTTCTTTAATCTAGGGATGGATTGATGCTACATTTTCTCGATACTCTATACCAGATTTGATACCAATACTTTTCTCAATACCAAATTAAAATTATCATGCACACAAAACAACTTTGCCAAGAAAATTGCTCAGTTTACTAGTGTTGTTGACATACACTGAAACTAATAAAAATCCACATTACACTGGAAACAAATGGTGGATGGCTTGTAACCGAAACTTAACCATTGATAAACCAACACAGTCTCCTTCGATTGTATAAACTCATATTTCCACAGTAGAAGCTGTAATCAAACTTTGAGGAAATTTGTAGCTAAGTACACACTTATTTTGCGATTTTGCAGTTTCTTAATTTTATTTTGCGACTTCAAGGAAATTACTGTAACGTTAAATATCGTAATTATCTGATACACCTGTCATGGCCTAGCCCGCGGAATACGCGGGCTAGGCCACAATAATGCAGTTGCATCAGATAATTATAGTATGTGTGGGATGTACAATAACTACTCAATTTGCTCGCTCGTATCTTTCTGTCAGCTTTCATTGTACCTGTAATATATACCATAAAAAATGATAAATGGTATAAAAATGAATGAAATGAAAAATTTTGGCACAGCATATAATTGTGTTATGTATTGGATGTACAGTAACTGCTCAAGTTGTTCACTCGCGCCTATCGGCGCTTGCTCATAACTCTCTGCCTGTTTGTATTGTACTTCAATTATGTACCATAAAAATAAATGTCAAAAATCATAATTGTGATATATGGGTTGCCTAAAAACACCTCAAGGTGCTTACAGCTGTGTGAATAGTATGCTGTGAATAAAATATGGTATACTATGGTACACTTGTACTTAAATTATGGTATGCTTTTAGAAATTACAGTACATATTGTGAACATTATGGTGCACTTTTCAGAATTACCCTATACATTCCAAAAGTTATAGTATACCATAATTATGACATGAGAAAATGGGTGTTATTCGATACTTTTGGATATTCTCATGCGATACTCTATATTACAAAGTATCGAGGTATTCAGGATCCCATCCCTACTTTAATCACATTCCTTTGAATTGACTGTCCTGTACTTTGGGAGGTTTCTGCTGAATATATTGCATTAAAAATGAGTCGCACAGAACATGTTGATACAGTTGCGGGCTGATCACACAACTGGTAAAAATGTTGTATCTTAGAAGCTTAGCCTGTTGTCAGAATTTTACTTTAAATAATAGGATTCCTAATATCGGAGCAGTTACAAAGTTGATGCAGTGTCTATTCCCCAGATCTTAACACCACCCATTTGTAATCTCTGGTATAGACTATTCACACTAAAGTGAGCACTTTTTAAGGCCCTACCAAAATGCATTAACCCCTAATAAATATATTTTATTGCAGCCTCAGACATTTACTTTCGAGAGTGATGAAATATATACGCTATGTTTGTTACTCACATTGCAATTTTTGTATTAAAAAGTGGCGGGAAGATAGAAATTATCTGAAAGGAAGAATTTAGCAGGGCCTTAAAAAGTGCTCACTTTAGCATGAACATCCTATAGCAATGTTTAGCACTATTCAGGTTGCTATAGCTTTGATGTTGCTTCAATTGGTGGAGATTTGCTTGGCTGCTGCAGCCTGGGCTTGTATTCTATAACTACATTAACGTAAAGATATGTAAAGTTAGTATCTGTGGAAAGAACACAGAAAAGAGTTATAGGCTGTTCACAGTAAAATGAACACTTTTGAAAGACCTGTTTAAGATCTACTTGTATACACGTTGTGTATTCCGCCACCTTATGTAAAATTAAAATTGCTATTGGCCTCATCACTTTATTCATGCTTCAGTCAAATGAAACTGTGAAATTATTAAGAAAGTAAATACTTGACAAATCTACTAATTTTTACAATTCGGTGCATTAAAAAAAAAAAAAACCAGAAAGTGAAAGAATTAATTTTATGTTATCACAAATGGTTACCTAACCATCTGTAGTCGACATTATGATATGGTACTTTCCATTCATCGTTACCAACTTTACTGGGTGTATATCACTCAGTGCACTCATTAAAATATATGCATGCAGGGGCAGTGACTTTTTTCTAAGGTTCATTTCTAATGTACTCACTTTGTAGTGAACAGCCTTTACCTATAACTGTTGCCAAGTGGCATTGTCTGAAATCTCAGTCACAGAGGCCCGTCAAGTCATGGCACTTCTGTAGGCTCTGTTTTAAAAAAGCTTTTCCAACAGCCTACTAAATGATATTTGCCCAAAAAATTGTTTGCATTATGGTTACCTTACAGGATACTATCTTAGAAAATAATATTATTAATTGTAATTGTGTACTAGTTAGTTAATTTTTTGTGGAAATATAATAGAACATAAAAATGTGTCTCCTTAGCTCTCTTCTTAAATATTTATTCACCCTCAAAATTATCTGCAAAGCAGAAGCTTGGTACATCAGCATTTTCTTCACAGTTATTTGTACATAAAGAAACTTTTTGTCACACAGTAATTATATTTAAAGATTTGAGAGTTACACAACAAAGCCGTTGGTTTTAAGCCTTGGTAGCTATTGAATGGGGACCACTCAGGTATGTAGCTGCTTGCTTGGTGTTCAGGTATGCTTTTGAATTTTGAAGATTACTTCAACTTCAGCAAACACATGTGCAATTCGGAGACAGTCTATTACTGCTCTAAGGGCTTGCTAGTGGCTTGGCAAGGCTGCAGACTGAAGGACATTTTTTCTTCCACCATTTCAATGATTGCTAGCATTATTGGCATTGTTGCCAAGCTAACAAAAGTGAATCTCGTATTGTTTCTTACAGTGTGTGTGTGTGCGCAGAGTACAGTCAGTATTCACTATGAAACAATGCCACTTGTGACAGCTGTAACTCCTGTTTGGTGGCTAAGCTGGTAGATAAGAGAAACATAAAGTGACACGATGGAAACTATGGCAATCACGAGAAATTAAAATTACCATAGTGCAAGAATAAAAAAAAAAGCTGTAGTAATGGGTAGCTGTAGTTAGATAACTGAATAAATTGTAGATGACTGTGCAAGTAGGTAGGTAGCTGTTAATGTATGGTAGAGACACTTGAAAAAACTGTAAAAAGAACATATGCATTTTTGTCAATTAATACACAAAATGTGATTTTCGTTGTGGTTAATAGGTACAATTTCCTAATAAATTGTAAAAGAAAACAATGTTTGAAAACAAAGATGCTTGACTCCTGCTTGAAATAATTTAAATCAATTTTGTAAAAATATAATTTGCCACCAGGAGCATATAAAATACAACAAATTCCATGAAAATTAAATAGTGTGTATATGTTACTTAAGCTGGCAATGAATAAATTTAAATTTGAGCTCTGTAAGTAATTTCAAAAAAATAAAATATGGTAATTTACTGGGTATATATGTATTTAGATGATTATTTATCTTGTTACTCCACTCGACCTATCTCACTCCACTCTACCCACCTCACTCCACTCTACCCACCTCACTCCACTCACCTCGTCTCACTCCACTTCACTCACTTCATCTCATTCCACTAAACTCAACTCACCTCACTCCACTCTTCTCAACTCACCTCACTCTTCTCTCTCTCTCTCTCTCTCACTGCTCTCACTCATGCACTATCACCTGTGTAGTTTGTTCTTTTTATAGTGTGTTTTGTACTTAAAAGCAGAAGAGTCTAAGAAGTGAAAGTGGAATACACTATTGTAGGGTCCACACATAGGTGTACATTTTCAGTTAAGAAAAATATAGTATACAGTGCTACAAGTGTGTGTTGTGGTTTCTGACTGTTGTCCAGTATAATTTATGTGTATTTTTTTCATGTAGTGGATGGTGCATACTTTGGGCACTTCTTTCCGTACAGGTTATTATGAATAGAACCTGTAATTTACATACAGGAATCTAGGACTTTTTAAACATTCAGTGAGATGATATGGGAAGGACAGCACACACACTATGGTGCTTGTAAGGTAATGAACACCTTTGTGCTATTTGGAATTTTCAGACTTGGGTATTTCACTATTAACTGAAGTGATATCTTTAAAATTTTACAAAATTATGGTAACAGTTTTATTATTTATTTTAATGGCTAGCGTAATAATAATGTTCATTTTCAGCATTTAAAGTAATCTGTGCGAACATAACCAACGACTGGATTTATAGTATTGTACAAGCGACCACTTGAGTTTACTATGTGTCAAGATTTTGAACTGAACATTCGTATATTTTAAGTGGTTGTACACTAACCACTTACTATATCTGATGTTTTTTTTTTTAGATGTGATTGAAAATAGGTGATTACTTAGCTTTGTTATTCAGGCCTAACCAAGTTCGAGTATTCTTATCTTATCCATTATATATATTCGAAAACCAATATTGCACAATCACATTCTGCAACTTAAAAAATAGAAAACAAAGCCTTGTATGTAATTAAAGTATACCTATAAAAGCGTTAATTTTTTATTTCAGGCTAAAAGTACTTTCTCATAGAGAATAGTTATTGGGCCATTATGGGAATGTAAATTTTTGGACAATAGGGTGTGGCATGTAGAAGTTCATATAACCATTTCTACCATAGAAAGCCTAGAGGTTTTTTTTTTATTGCATTTAGTAAAGTGCACAGTTCTCTCAAACACTTCACTAACTTTGAATTAAACCTATAAATTGTTTGGTTTTATCTTTAGAAGCTAAGTAAACTTTACACCTCAAATGTGTTTTACCATATTAAAGTAAATGTCCTGTTATGGCAAGTTTTTGTAAAATTATTTAGAATGAAAGTCAGATTTTTTTGTTATGCCTACGTAATTTAAAAATGAAAGCAGATGAATGTGTAAGGAAATAAAATATTCTATTTGATGAGACTGCTTTGTTAACTAAGTTACGAAATACCAGGAATGAATCACAGAAATTAAATTTTAAAGTTGTTATGAAGAATTTTGTAAACATGTGGTGAATGTTGTAAGACAAGACAGCTAAGGACTTGGTAAGACGTTCCAATCATGTTCCAGTGATGAGGTATTTCTTGAACATAGCAGTAGAATGGTCGTAGACTTATTGTGTTGGGGTTAGAATGAGAGAGTTTGGGATGTTACTGTGGCTTATTATTGAATACGTTAAGTATGGTGTTCCTATTGGCAGAGATGTTGCCACTAGTTTGGGACCACAAAGTTGTGTATCTGTAGGCATGAAATATTACATTTAGGTTTTTTTGTCGACTGATTTGTGGTAGTTTCCTGCAGTGTTCTGTGGAGTCATATGGACAGGTGTGGCAGCTAAATTGTGTAGGTTGTCACGTCAGACTGAAACTGTGGAGTTGCACATTGTGACACACTCATATGTGTCACAAACTGAATATAACGGACTGAACATTGCTCTTACTGTTCATTCTTATTGCAGCTATGCTGCTAGTTGCTGTTCAGGCAGTGTGTTGTCATGGTGTTCATGCAGATTTTGACACAGTTTGTGGTAGTGGTGTAGCGTCATTAGACACTCTGATCTCTGGTCTTCCCTAACAGATTTTTTTTGAATTGGCAAATTTGCATTTTTAAAGTGCGAGCTGTATGTTAACGTTTGCAACAGTTGTGTGTGGTGCAGAAAGTCAGCAACCAAGTCTACAGTTTTCTCTGTCTATTCTTCCTTCCCCTCTTGACCCCAGAAGCTTACACAGATCAGTCTTTCTTGTAGCTGTCCAGATGCTCATGATGCCAATGTACAGCAAGATAACGAACATACAACATTTCTTTATGTGTCTAACAGAGAAAAGTTAGGCAGTTCATTTGTATCTATATCTTCTGTCTGTGATGAGTTGTATTGGTTTCGTGATAATGCAATCTCGACAGAATTATTTGGAAAAGTATTGTGTAAATTTTCCACATGCTGTTGTAGCTGCAAACATGAATGCATAATTCATTTGTTTCTTTAAACCGTAAAATTTTACAATTATTTTTAGAAAGGAAATAGTTAAGTTCCCATTTTACTAGTCAGGTTAAGGGCCTGTGCCACTGAGAATTCCCAAGTCATAATCTTGTGCTACACCACTGGTATGTGGTGGAACACCAAGTGGTAACAGAACACACATTATCATGTACAGTCTGTTGCAGGCAGTTTTACTGTCCAGGTGGTCGTATTTCTTGAGTGCAAGACGCTTGCCGATGATGTGAAAAGGGTTTGTTTGACTATATGTGTAGTAGTGCCAAGAATGCTAAGAGGCTGATGGTTGTAGTTAGGCTGCATGTATGTCACTGAGAGGATGAGGGGGGTCTGCATTTTGAGAGATGTGGGACAGCTACAACCTTTTCCATAATAATATTTCTTAAATACTTGTATATACAACATAATGTTATCTATCCATACTAACTGGGACCAAACAATGTTAGGATAAATGAAAATCCAATAATTCATAAATTAAGGGTATGAAATGATTTCTGTAATTTCCTTACAAATGATGTTCCAAATAGCCTACGTAATCATTTACCACCTTTTCCCCCCTCATAATTAACTCGTAAAACTACTTAATACACATTAACATTCATGAAGTGCTAAAGTAGGTAGTAATTAGTAAATTCTTTTCATTCTGATTTGTTTATGCTTATATGCAGCATGGTCAAGCTGTTATTTCAGTACTGTTGATTTGGCAGATGTTGAGCACAGCATTGCAGGCATATTCAGTAGGCGAGTCAGTATTTGTCACTTCAATATGAATTTAATAAAATTTTACAGGTGACCTATAATACATGTTGTTTTGCAGTTGTCAGAATTAAATTTTAAATCCGATATTGAGAGCCAAATAAATGAGTTTCCTGCGTAATTTTTATTTAAGTTGTCAATTATTAATTCTTATCGGGCAGTGTGTCTGATTTTTTTGTATTTAAAAATAAATTGCACATTTTGTGTATATATGGGTGTCTCAAATGTGTTATTTTAAGCTTTGATCAGTGTAACTATTTCTGTAGAAATAGGAAGTGTATATGTGACACAAGAATAATGTTTGTGCACATGGTAATATAACTAATAACTCTTAATGAAGAATTGTAGGAAATAAAATGAACAGTCAGCAATGAACAATATGACGTATTGGTGTTAATGATGGCACAGTACCATGTGCATACTTGAACATTGACAGGGTTATATTATGTATCAATGTAGATTTGTGACATATGCACTATCCATCTGCAAAAAGTTATTTATCTTCTGTGGTAATCTCATTTGAGAGGAATAAGGTGTTAAATTTTGGGGTGGAAATTTGGTTTTTCAGCATTTTCTCTTTGTGGGTTATAGTAGATGCTTATAAAATTGTTTACGTGTTTTTCTTGTCATAATTTTTTCCATCTTGTTTACTAAATGCAGCATCTAGCCTACATACATACACACACACACGCGCGCATTCCCAGACGTGGTGACAATCAGGGCGTGGTTGTATTTTTTGAGGTTGTCAACTGTATCATGCTGTTTCAATAAAAACAATTAGTTTTTATGAAAACTACTTCTTTTCATATAATCCGTACTTTACCAAAAATTATTAAAAGCCTGCCCATGCTATTTCAAATTTGTTATTCCGTGCTTTGCTAAAAATTATCAGGACTTGCTGTGTTACCGATTGATGCATTGGCACATTTCTGTCATACCGTGCCAAAAGTTATTTTTGAGAGACTGAGTGACATGTCCGCGGTGGTTGCTGACTCTTATTTGCGTTGTTGTTGCAGTTTGCGCGTGGAGAGGTTGCGGGCTACGCCTGGGGGGGCCCTGGTGCAAGACACCTCAATCCACGGCAGCAGGTACTCGCATCACCCAGATTATTGTAAAAAATTACCTTACAGTTTGGGCAGTTGAGAATTTGTATTTATTAAGATAATAGGTATAAGTAGGACTGATGTTTTATGTTTATTAATATTAAATGCATCTGGTGTTGCAAGGTGTATCTACACAGAGGTGATGCAAAGTACAATCTGATTACTTTATTTTTATTATGATATAATATAGTCTGTAGTTAATTTAGGTTATGAGTATGAACAGTGCTTGTACGTGTTGGATTTTGTAGTATAGAATTTTTAGAATTGTTGAGTTTTGGCATAGCAGAAATGTCTGCTCTTCCCTCTCCTTTTTCCCATCTCTCATTCCTCAAAGACTGTTATATGTGTAACTTAGCATTTTGCTGATGTACATACAATACATTTTAAAAGAAATTGCCCATGTAAGCAATTATACATGAGATATGTAACAGGTTTTTGGCCAACAACCATGCTGCACCTTTCCTTTTATTAATCCATTCAAGAAGATGCTTGCAGGAATCCTGCGGTGCTGTTTTTCCATAGGGTTTTATGTCTGGGCAGCATACTATTTCTGTAATAAGCACCAGAAAACTAATGCTTAATATTCTTTGAGAACAATATATTTTATTTTACTATGAAGTTGTTTTCTCAAATAAGAAAGGTTTAGTGTAATTAAGTATATCATCTGTTGACTGGAAATTGTTGCCAATTCTGGCTATTCTGGCTACTCAGGTAACCACTAGTATTGAACCACAAATTTCAAGGCTTGTCTATACTATGGTATATTAAAGAGGTTATGTGATTTTTTTGTATATTTGTAACTTGTACCCTGTCACAACACCTTTTCTGGCAGCATGGTACCAAACACCTCCACACCACCATAAGTTGGTTGCTGAGTTCAATATGGTGCCTTAAGGGAATGAAATGACCCAGTATACTTTCAGCCAGGGGAATCATTGTGGTGTAGGGGTTAAGTGTCTTGTCTTCCCCCTCCCACCAAGGGTGGATGAGGTTCTATTCTTGGTGAGTTCAGACAATTTTTGTATGGGAAGGGGGGGTGGATTTTTCTAGTGGCCATTGAGTTTTCTTGGGGTACTCATATTTTCCACACTAGTCTACTGTCACACTCCACCACCTGATTTCACTCGTTTTGGCACTGAATACCACAACTGTTCAAACACCCTAATTTCTCGCACGTTGTTTTGTGTATTTTCAGCTATCTCTGAGAGTTTTGGTGCTACCGGGTGCTACACCTGCTGAACAACCTTTCTCTCCACATTGGTCCCCAGATTTACCCTATCTGAATAATGAGTTTAGTTGGCCCAATACTTGGGAGGAATATTGAGGAAAAGTTAGCAAGTGTGTGTGTTGTCCACCGAGGTTAGACGTAGTTACAAGCAGACACTGCGAACACCCACCCACAGTTTGACCACAGGACCTTGAAAAAGGAAGCTGTAGGAAACTTGTTTCAATAACCTTTTTTAGGTATAAATAAGACTTGAATTGGGTAAACAACCTTTGCAACGACTAATAAAATATATATCACAGTGATAATTACCACAGTTGTTAATAATTTATTTAATTGATTGCAGCTCTTTGAAAAGTAGTACATATTTGCCTTGGAGCACCAAAAATATAATCTTAGCTCCAGAACAACAAACCTTTAAAAAATGCTAATTCAAAATTTAAATATTTAACAACTGATTAAAAATATTGCCATTTTCTTTGACTATAATGTAACACCCATTTGACTTTAAAAACTCGTAAGGAGGGCAGCAATTCACTTGCCTAGTAGAGCCTCCATTCCATAAAATACTTTAAAAACTAGTAAAAGGCATGCAAAATAAATATGGCAGGAGGCAGTCACGTAAGATCCAGTATTGCTCCAAGCGTTAAAATCATGAAGAACAAGCAATATATTAAAAGATTCATGTCCCAATGATATAATCGCGGAAACAGCTAAAAATGCATACTACGGCTAACAAGGACAAACACAACATGCTAAAACAAGAGAGATACAGCAACCCGTCATCACAGTTATGCTGGAACGTAATTTTGAAGGGCGACCGAAACCAAAATTTTTTGATGGCCTACCCTTACACCCAATACAACATAACTGTGCCACACAAATTACAAAAAACTTTTAAAACCCAACCACAAAGTTAGCAGTCTCCATGACTTACTGTTTACTGCCCCATCGCTCAGTAACTAAACTGGTAAACTGCATCAGCTCAGTAACATAATGACGGCTTTGTCCACTGCTGCCTAGTTTAAACCTGTTTCAATGGATTTTGAAACTATAAGTGACTTTTATATCGGACACAGAAAATCTGATAAGCAGCTTTTACACAATGCAAGATACATGATAAACCCATGATAAATGGCACACTCATGCTAAACCTCATATGAGAATATCTTGTGCAAGGCTGATCTTGTATGAAAGCAGGAGATACAGCATATCCCATTTTCAGGAGAGTTTTGCATGAAATGTCTGGTTCTGTTGGTCATTCTCTGCTGCTCATGTGGCCATCAATATATCAGCCAGAGAGGTAGTAGAACAGAAAATATAGCTGCGTGAAGAGGACTCTGATCAAAATTTTTATTGCAAAGAACTCTTGAAAATTTTATTTTATAATTGGAAAGGAGTTCAGGTAGTGTTGTAAAATTGTGGGATGAGTGCAAGAAATATCCTGTTCTATTTAATAGCCACTAATTTAAAACTTTTGTTCATGAGATTTGATTATTAAAATTATGGTTTGTTAAGCTATTTAGAAATCATCAATTTTTCTCATGCAAGGAGATATTTTGCTAAAAGTTGGTTTTGTGAACTTGTTTTTCATGGGATTCTTGAGATACTCTTGTAGAAGATTTCTCCTGTGAGTCCTCGTACAAAGTCCATTTTGTGTCGTGTAAAACCAATTTAAATTATTCTGTGTGCAGAATTGCAAAAGAAGATGGAGTATCTATGCAAGAAAATGTTGTCGTGAAGCTATTCATGACTAAGTGATTAATTATGCTGCAGTTAATCCATAGAGTAAAACTGATTCCATATATTAACAGATTGAGACATCAGACAGTAAAGATACCTCGCCTTGCCACTGTAAGCTGCAGCATCAATGATGAAATAGCTTTCCTGCACTAAGATTCTAATGTAAGTTAAAAATATTACCCTGAGGCAGAGGGCCCACAATTATTGGACAGTGTGTTCCAAAATCCCGGCTACTGTGGCATGTCAGCAAATAGAGTAAAATAAGGTGAGAATGGAGCAGTGCAGGAATGCAAGGGTGGGGGAAACTGGAGGATGCCTGTCTGAGAAAACCAGCCAACCAGCAGCAACATCTGGCACAATTCCCACTTGTGGAAATCTGGGAGTGACCCAAACAGGGATTGACCCTGGTTCACCATGGTGGGAGGTGAGTGAGTAGTGTAACCTCTCAGTCGCTGGGGCTCCAGATGGAAGCTGTCCTGGGCGATCCATGTCATATGCAATTGGGCATTATTCTGGTGGAATATTGCAACTGGAATCCTGACTAGAAATGGGAGCAGATAGCATAGAATATCATCCACATAATATGGGGCTGTCAGTGTTCCACGTAATGCGCCGAGAGTGAATCAGCTATCGTAAGCTCCCCAGACTATAACCGCTGCCATGGGGGAAGTATGCCACTCAATAGCGAAGTTGGGATTGTGGTGTTCACCAAGAGTTTGCCACATCCAGATGCAATTGTCATCAGTCCCCGTAGTGAAATGACACTCATCACTAAACACCAGACATTGTCAGTCTGTGGCATTCTACATTTCTCTGGCATGGCACCACTGCATGTGAAGCTGTCGCTGAGTTAATAGCAGATTTGTCTCTGCAAGGTGTCTGGAAATGGTTTGTGGAGACACAGGAGCCCCAACACTGACCAATATTGTGGACTAGGTCACCTGACGCATGATCTTGTCAATCCTCTCACTGGTAGTCAACCTCGTCCATCCTGAGCAATTCCTCCATGTGTGGATGCTTTCACATATCCACTGCTCCCAATAGCATCAGACAGTATGGTCTGAAGGATCCACATGGTGGGCTATATGAAGACACAACCACCCTGTGGTTTTCAACCTGTTTATGAGACTTCTCTTGAAGTCTATCAATTTCGTAAAGTTACATCTTTGGCATCTTCTAAGGTAAATAATATCCCAGGACTATTGTCATTATATTTTTTCATAACTTCATCATGTGCATGGTTGCAATCAAGTTAATGAGACAAGGTAGTTATAATGACATGTAAGAATAGTTGCAACATCCTGCATGGGACAGGCTCTTAGTCAGATGGATCCTCTTGCAATACCATGTGACATAGGTGACATAAATCCTCCATCTGAGGGTGTCTCCTATAGCCTATTCACAGTGAGCAGTCATCAGTCAGGTAGTCATGTAAGAACCTTTGGAAGATAGGCAAAAATTTTGATTTGTAAATAAAAAGCCAACTGGACTGTGCCAGTTTGCCATGCTATTGTGCATCTTGAAGAAGCCACACTGATGGTGTGAAGTCTGTGCTGTGGAATATGTCCCTCCCACAGTCGTGGTGTGTTGAATGTTGTGAAATCAGCTGTACACTTCTCACATTACGGGGTCCAGCAAGAAACCTTATCTACAGGAATGTACTACCAATGAGATCTGGTTGGTTAGCATGTTAATAGGAATTTCATAATTTGAGTTGCGTTGTGGATTGTGAAATAGATTTTTCAGCATTCAGGGTACTAAGTGTTATGAAGTCAGCAGTCATATTATGGGTTTACTTAGTGGTGTTACGTTGTACGAGCATAAACTAACATTTAAGGTGTTTAAGATATCCACTTCGTATTAAAGATAATAAACAAACCAACCAACACATGAATACTAAATGTGATTTATAAAATATATGTACCCAATAAATGACTGCTCAGGAAATAAAAATTAATGAATTAGCAAATTAATTATAAATAAATGAATGAGCAAATTAATTAATTAATCAAACATGCTGGGTACTTGCACATGGCATCAATAAAGAAAGGAGGTTAAGTACCTCATGATTAAAACAAAAAAATGTAGAATTATAGTAGTTAAAGGGCCAGAGGAAATATGTATATATTAAAAAATTAATAAACTTGGATTTGTGGTGTGCATAAATAATATTTTTTGTGTACGTTTATTATTCTTTTTTTTGTGGATATTTTCATAAATAGGTCACAAGGAATCAAGAAATAAATAATTGGTCACAATTTGAGTGCACCAAATAATCAATAATAATAAAATTATGTTTGTAATAATTACTTTGCAAATATAAATTATATTAAGGTATATAAAGTTCAATGTAATACTCTATTGACAAGTATAAATAGTTGGCCATTTGAAAGTATTAAAGAAAGATACTATCAGAAAATTAAACTTCAGTTAAATAACTAATTAGAGCTCATAATCTGCTAGCAGAATCAAAATAGATAATAGTAGAAAAGGGTACCCGCACATTACATTCTTATTCAATTTAAATGTAAAACATATCATTTCGAATTCAAATGAAAATCAAATTATGTTGTTCATGTGCGTAGAAAACAAAATATTACAATTATAAAATAGAAAATGTATTAAAAAAGCTAGGCAGTCAATTTGATTGTGCGTGAAAGAGTCATTAAATAAAACTGTGATTTAATGCACTATCTGTCCAGATGGGTAACACGAGCCTGGTGAGAGGCCAGGACTGCGGAGATGTAAACACGTCACATTTTCCTGGAAACTGGGGGAGCAGAGTTGAGTAGGTCCCACCAGCACAAATTCCTAACAGGAATGTGTGCCGATACATCAGAGAAACACCTAGTTGACAATTACCAAAGCCGTAGTCAAAAGTTGCACAAGAAGGTGAACGAGAAGTTGAACCCTCACTATAAATAAATATTGAAAATATTTGGTGAAAATTAACTAGGGACATGAGAAGCAAATGAATAGGTACTTACCAAAGAGGGAATACAAGGAATATAATTACATGTTGCAGGTGAATAACTTGAAAACTAAAATAAATAAATTAACACACTACTCTACATCTTGGCTCCACTACACTACGTGATGGTGCGTGTATGAAGACACTTAGCAGGGGCTTCAAGTCTCTGAAAACACAATCCTGGCCAGCACACGTGGACAACCTGACATGGTGCAGACAAACCAAGGAGACAAAGTGCCGAGAAGGTGGGGAGAAACTTATGTTGTAGTTAGAGACGACCCATCGAAAAGGAACCCGGCCGACCAGATAGTTCTATTGTCACAGCTAAATGTTGCAGACGACCCACAAGAGGCGTGAACAAGTAATGCATCAACAAGACTGGCAAGTTTGTACGTATTCGAAAGACGGTTTTTATGTGAAGTCGTACATCAAGCACGTGATTGCACAAAGACTTTGCGAAGACAGCCATGCCAGAACTTGAAGTGTGAAAGGCATTAACGACAGTAGTGAAAAACAATGTTCTGTGGATGGTGCAGCGTACACCCGGTCAGGCAAGGAACAAAAGGATGAAACAGCCACCTGGAAGGCTCTAACGAGATTTAAGAAATGTGTTTAAGAGTTCTAACTCAGAACGAAATTGAATTGAAACTTACACAGGGGATGTTCAACTAATGGAAAATTAGTAACCAGTACATCATTAATCTAACCAATACATAGTTAGTCTGGAATATATAAAATATTTACCAACACGAAAACAGAAAGAAATGTTTGACCACTAGACCTTAATTAAGAATTACATAAATTTCAAATACGTCAAACCTAAAATAAAGGTATTATTTACGGGACAAATTGACTAGAAAGATAAATTAAATGACTCAGATAATTAAAATGAGCATAAGGCATTTAATTACCACAATAATCAAACATTAATATAACCAGATGATTGATATATATTCTTAAAATTGTGCTAAAGACTGAAAGAGAAACAGATATAATATTCACGAAACAGATAAAAATTAAGTTAATTATCAGAGACCTAAGTAATTATAACATTCGCCATATCAATAACTGATCAAAATATTAAAATTAAGTTACCAAACTAGATTAAAAATAGGTCATATCAGTGACAACATATGCAATTTAATTATAGCCTATTTCAAAACTCTCAGCGACATATTATAAAAGCTTGGTGATGCATAAAATTTAAAAATAGAAGTGTCGTATATCAAATTTAAGAGTTGTGCCTATAACGGCACAGATCAAAATCTAGTTGTGGCAACAACAATCCAGGGAACTTGTTAGATTGCTCAAAAGGGAACTAGATCAGCAGGTAGTGGACCCACCTTTACAGTGCATCACTATTGTTGGTTTCTGTTGAAGTGGCATATTTGTGACTCATTCCCTAGATGTAATGAGTATGGTAGCAGTAGATAACTTGTGACAGCACAGAGGTTTTTGCATGTAAGAATCATACTGGACAATGCTGCTGATTGGCGAGATTTCTCTGGGGTCTCCCATTTTCCCTGCCCATGCATTCCAATACTGCTCCATATATACCTTGCTTCACCCTCATCTGCTATCAATACCCCGTTGTTAAGAGTTGCCTAAACTTCCCCACTTGTGACAGCTCAAGGACATGTTACCTGAGAAATTGCCCTGTGATTTCCTTTAGCATATGACAGTGACCCGGCTCCTTCCTCTCTTGTATTTCAACATAATGGGCAAAACCAGCATTGCCATAGCAAGGTGAATGAGATTGATGGAATGAGGAGGGTACTAGTAGATATTAAACTTGTATCCACTAAACTCTAAATGAATTTTCAGCAGCTTCAATTGTAACATATTTATATTTCTGTACCCTTAACTGA
Source organism: Dryococelus australis (assembly GCA_029891345.1). Lineage (NCBI taxonomy): Eukaryota > Metazoa > Arthropoda > Insecta > Phasmatodea > Phasmatidae > Dryococelus > Dryococelus australis. Next base: position 79,033,798 of record CM056993.1, read on the forward strand.
TTACATACATAAAACACATCAGTCATCCATTTTTTTTTCTCTTTTCTATGCTTTATTCCAAAAACTCATGGATAATAACATACACTAACCAACTGTATAAAACAAAATTTATGTGGCAAAAACTAATTATACCAACAAGTACGTTGACTGTAGAATTATTTGAAACAGTCCTGCCACATCTGCCTCATCCTGTGATACCTAAAAACGGTCCAACTGCATCAGTTTGCAACAATGAGATGCAGGATTGTGGGGTTTGAGGTAATGCCTGACAAATAAAGCTTTATAAACAAACAAATACTGCTGGGCTAGCAGTTCAACAGACATTGAGACACTCTTTTGATCTGAGGTGAAAGAGAACTGGCTGTGTTCTCTCTTCTACGTAACATAAGCCTGCCACTGTGCCCATCACTGCTTACACTACTCTGCTGTGTGCCAAGTATCTCATTGATTGTGTGAGAGGTAATCAAAGATGACCCGTGTTTACAAGCTTGCTGTGACGTGGCTTGCTCTCGATGACAATGGTGCTGCCTTCAGTGCAGCTCCTCTTTTGTGCACTTCTCATTCAATTACTGAACAAAAGCACTGAGTTTGATCAGTCTGTAGTAGTCTTTAACTGTACATTTCTCAAAGGAACTTGACTGTAGTGCTGCACATCACTTGTTACTAAACACATATGTGACCAGTCAAGCCTCTAATATATAAACTGCACTATCCCACTGAGCTGAACTGGTTCCAGGGCAAACCCTCACATGGTGGTTGTGCTCTGTCTCTTTTTACATGATAATTAGCTGTCTTAAGCAGAGAGAAGTTGTGCATAATTGTATGAACCATCCCAAGTACTCTTGTATCAGCTTTCATGTAACCTACCAGAGGGTTCAGAGAGGATTCAAAGCCACTTTATCACAGTCCACTCCTTCCTTCCCTAGTGTTACCAGATGTGTGGCATTAAAAAGTGGACATTTTCAAGTAAATGCGCTAAAGAAAATAGGACACTTGCAAGAAAAAAAACAAAGAAACAGGATACGTAATTTTACAATGGAAATATAAAAAACTAGTTTATTTTGCTGCAGATGCTTAAAAAATATATTACATTCGTTATTGTATCCCAAATTTGGTTCCATGTAGCTGTTAAGTAATGAAAATTTTCTTTGCAAATTTATAAAGTGATAACAAGTTCACATGAAAGTCAGTTCCGTTTAGTTTGTAGGCACTAGAGAATATTTTGAAAGCAAATAATATGTATGTATTCACACAAAGCACAGCTGTGCATATACACTGGACATAATTTTGTTAGTTAACGGTTAACTCTCGCACAGCTCAGGTTGACATACATTTCAATGTAATTTCTATGATGATTTTTATTTGTTTTAAGCTATTTCCTAGCAAATAATTATGAAATTTTGAATAGATTAGTTACTTTTCAACTTGCACATTAAAAAAAAAACAGAGAGGAAAAAATATGTATGTTGATAAAGACAAAAGAATCACGTAATATTCTCCAAAAAATTTGCACTTTTGCAGGAAGTTCGTTGGCACAGTTACTAAATGTTTAACACCATATAAAAACCCGCAAAATAGTAAACCTTTGCTATCTTTAAACTTTTATTGGAAAAGAGTACATTTTGATTTTTTTTATGACCTGATAAGATAATTTACAATGCCTAACAAGGACACATCTGGCTAGTTTTCTCGGAGATCTCCAGTTTCCCCTGCCCTTGCATTCCGGCACTGCTCCATTCTGACCTTATTTCACCCTCATCTGCTCTCAAGACCTTGTTAAGAGCTGCCCAAATATCTCAACTCAACAACCCTTCCTCCTTTCCTCCCATTGCTGTTGCATGCACTCACATGGCAGCCCATAGATCAACACAATGTGGCGCAATCTGGTTGGTGGGCACTTGTCTGCTATGGCCGGCATCTCTGGTAATGTGTGACGGGAAAAGCTGTTCTGTGAGCCTTCTTCTAAGTAGCTACCCATGTTGCAGCAAAACGATTAAGCATTAGTTTTTCATGTTTATTCATTACTAGCTGTTCCGGCGACTTTGTTTGCATGGAGTTTAGGATTTGTTTACATATTCAAAAAATAGAAATAGAAAATTGAAATAAGATGTGAATAGTGTCAATCAAAATTTATACATAATTATTTCTATAATCAAAACAAAAAAATTAATTTTAAAGTTTTAAATATTATTTAATTATAATATACAAATGTATTTTTATGTTTAGATGTAAATTAATACAGTGCCTCCGACTTCGTTCGCGTGGACTTTAGGATTTTTGCTTTACTTATGTTTTAGAGTTATTAAAATACAGCCCACCAGCACTTCGCTCAGGTTTAATTTTTAAATAAAAATATCTCTTCGTTCAGGTTTTATGGATTTATTAAATCACAACTTGCCAACGCTTCGCTCAAGTTTTATGGAATTATTCAAATACGTACCTATATAATTGGTTTGAAAGATTGTTACTTTATTATCTGTAATAGTTTTATCGCCACTTTAGTGTTAGTTGATAATATATTTTACTATGTTTTCCAAAAACTAATGTATCTTTTTCTATTATGTGTATTATTATTATCTGGTGCACTCAAATTGTGACCAGTTATTTACTTCTTGATTCCATATGATCTATTTATGAAAATATCCAACAGAAAGAATAATAAACATAAACAAAAGAGCTTATTTATGCACACCACAAGTCCAAGTCTATTTACATATTTCCTCTGGGCATTTAACTATTATAATTCTATATTTTTGTTTTAATCACTATATGGTCGTTTGTGCCTTACGGGGGCTAATCCTTTCATTAACAGTTTGAAAAGATGGAGCAACTCCAGAATTTCCCATTGTATCTTCCTTTAGACCTTGTCTACCAATCTGATTAATCCACTTGCAGAGGATGCTTCTAGTTGTGACTGGATCCTCGTATGACGTACACTGAAGCACTGGTAGCTCCTTCCTGTCGACTCCCTCACTCTTTTTATTGAGTTCATACAACTGGTTCTTTGACCTCCGAACCACTTCCTCCATGGGACCGCTGTCCTGAGAGCCACTACTGTGAAGGGTCATCCTATCACTCGCTCCATGCCATGGGCACCTTTTACTGTTATACGACACAGGGTGCACAGGTATTCGAGACAGCGCTCGCAGGTCATCATGTTCATTTTCCAACTTCTTTATAAGGTGTGGAGCTTGCAGCATTAGCTCGTTGATGCTGTCTCTCAGTGCTTGCATGCGCTTACCAAGGCCATTTGTTCTTCACCACGCTGTCTCTTTACTGGTTGCTTCTTCTGTTGTGGGCAATAGGCTCTCAGGTGCCCCAGCTGTCCATATAACCAGCACTCCCTCCGTTTGGGTCGAGGACGGTTAAGTTCTGTAGTACAAATCCTGGAAGTAATGTCCTCGAAAGGCAACTGCAACTCCTTCAGTGTTTTGGTTGTCCTGTCTTCGTCTTTGTTCAGCTTCACAGCACGTACAGGATGTCGGGTGCGGGCTCCTGTCTTGCCAACTCCACCTCCAGTGCTCAGGCCAAGGTGTCCTGCATGTTGTGGAGTGCAGTCAGTCATACTGCTTGCTGGACCTTTGTGTTGGCGATGTCATCAATGAAGAAGTTGACTGCTATGATGTTGCACTCCTCCTCATGGCACCCTTGCAACGATAGAGAGCTGCACATTGTCTTATCATAGCTTCTGCAGTGGTTCCCCTGGTTGCGGCTTGGCAGCTGTGCATGGTGGGAATGTCTCGAGTACTTGTCGCCAAAAGTAGCTCCAAGGCTGACACCAGTGTGGGGTACTCAGCTCAATGTTGCTCTGGCAGAGATTGTAGTATGCTCAGTGCAGGGCCTCTCAGTACTGTGGCGAGGTAGTTAGCCTGCAGTTCGGTTGTCCAGCCATTAAGTGTAGCAATTATTTCAAACTGATGTTGGTACTTCTGCCATGAAGTCTGGCCATCGTAAGGGAAATCTTAATTGAAATCCCCTTCCCCACTGCTGGCTGCATGACACCAATGCTGCTGAGCTGCTTGATATCCTCCAAGGTCACTGTGTTAGTGCCGTCTTGCACTGCCTCGTCATTATTTTTGTCTGCCAATGTGGTGGCTGTGGAACTTCGTTGTTGAAGAGACTCGTGCAGTTCATTCTCTAAAGCACTTATCTTCTGTTTCAGTTCATTCTCTATGCTGTCCACTCTTTTGTTTACACTGTTCACTATTTCAGTCACACGGTCCATTCTTTCATTCACACTCAATTTTTCCACCCACACAGTCAATTCTTGTGTTCACTAACTCACTAATGCATTCTATTTTCCTATCAACATTCTCGTAAACATATTCTATTTTCCTATTCACAAAGTCTATTTTGTTATTTACATTCTCATTCACACTTATAATTACTGAACTAATTTGAGTGTTTACAGTCTCATTCTCACTACTAATTTGGGTATTTACAATGTCATGTAAACTGTCTTTCACACTCTTAACTAGTTAAAGTTATTTACACGTGCACTCACACTAACCATCTGGCTACATAGCCTCCCAATCAGTGCTTGCAGTGCTTCCAGTTATGCCGACATTTTTCCGGCTAACGTTCACTGCTACGGTTGTAGAAAACAGTCCTAATTATTTTCACCTACAGTTATTACAGTTATTAATTAGTCCTAATATCACTAATTACTAAACTACTGCCTGACTTTGTTTACGATTGATTATCTAATAATTGCCTCCATCCCACTTCTGACACTAGCATTACATGCGAGAGGACGCTTGTGGGGTGTATCTGAGTTCGTAAGGGATGGAGATCTTAATTAATAAATAAAAGAAACTAAATTTGATTTCTAATTTATTCACTCTGCTACTATATACATCATCGATTAGCAGTCTCCACTTTTACTCGTTCTATTTAACAATAAGCGCAATATTTAATGTTTATTTCAACTTAAATTAATGCCCTCCTTAATGTCTCTCTTAATTGTAGTCAATTAACTTGTACCCATTATTAGCATGTGTCCAGTCTGTTTCCATCGTTCATAATGTCTTTCACTCACACACTTCGTCCAATAGTCCAGGCTCCAGCCTCGTCCTTCAAAACATTGACACTCACAACCGCCACCTTATTTTGCCCACAGCTGACCACGCCGCTCACTCTTCTATCGCTCGGAATCCCGCCAGTCATCCATTCAGCCACTCCAACTCAAAACTCCGACTCCAACTCAACTGCCAGCTCGAAGGTCTGACACTTTTTTTATAGTCTAACCCTGACCATCTCGAAGGTTCAACACATTCCGAGTTGCGCTGAGAGCCTAGGTCAGTAATCCAGAGCATTCTTCATATATTAGCAGAAAAACAATACTATCATGGTAAGCAGCTTGCGTAAAAAAGAAATTTATAATGTTGCATGCTTTGCGGTAGCTGATAATGCTGCCGCCGCTTGGTCGCCTGCCTCTTATCTCGCCTGCCTGCATAGTGCTGACTGGCGATTCGTAACAGTACTGTCTATCTCCCCCTTACAGGGAACAAGTCAGATTCCCAACCAATGAAGGGAGAGAGAAAATCAAGGAACCATTGCCAGATTTTACCTGTGTTAAGTTTGAGGATATTACTGTTAACGATTTTTGAAGTTTCTGAACTAACTGACATTGCTCAAGGAAAATGATGTTGTTGATGGCAATGATAGATGGTGTGGAGAAATAGTGATTTTATAGAGGTCCTGCTATTATTTTAGGTTATGTTCCTGGAAACCACATCATTACAGAAAATATTGTTGTAAATTAAAATTTTTTTTTTTTCTTTCAATCATTAACAATGTTAACCCAAGTTGTGGGTTCCCAAATACCCCAGATATATCGATTTTTCAGATTTTATGAACCTTGTACTAAATAAAGTTTCAATGATGTAAGTTGTTAAAAATGTCATAACTTGTCTGTATGCAAAAAGTATAAATTGTTTGAATATAAAAAACACTATAGCAAGATGAGGGGGAACAGCAAAATGTGTGTATTACTGAAAATGTTTTAATGGAACAGTGTAGTAGCTGACAGCAATATAGCTGGACTACAATTTTATTTTCAATTCAACTGTGTTCAGAGTAGCACTTGTGTTAACTGTTCAGACCAATGTTGGTAGGGATTGCTGTAGGGAAACAGGAGGACATGTGATGACATGACATGTTGCTGTCCAGATCACTGGACGGCCGGCTGCAGGTGTCCAGTCGGAAGGGCCTGCCACACGTCATCTACTGCCGCCTGTGGCGCTGGCCAGAATTGCAGTCCCATCACGAGTTGCGAGCTCTTGACAACTGTGAGTTTGCATTCAACCTGAAGAGGGAAGAGGTCTGCATCAACCCATACCACTACCAGCGCATTGAAACTCCAGGTTAGTGCTCCATTGTTTTTTGTACACTGCAGGAAAGGTGTGGTCTTCCTCATTTAACATGGTGTCTAGCAGTCAGAAAATGTGGGAAATGTATGGGATTTTAAATGCTGCAGGAAATGTACAGGAATTTTTTCTCCCTGCTGTGAAGAGCAAGGATGGCAGAGGCAGTTGTAAACTGTCGCCAAATATTGTAGAGAACAATACTGGATGCATTCTATACATTAGCAATGGAGAGGATGGTGACATTCACAGTAGCAACACCTAGGAGGCCATTAGTGGTAACATGATGTTGAATTCAAATTGCTGACTGCAAGCAATGTGTAAATGGCAGAAATACTGAAATGCATCAACATCCGTACATATTCTGCAATCTCACACACACATGCAGAGAGAGAGAGAGATAGGGATATAGAGATAGATAGATAGAGAGATATAGATAGATATAGATATAGAGATAGATAAATAGGTAGTGAGAGAGAGAGAGATAGAGAGATAGATAGATAGATAGACAATGTTGTGGCTTTAATAAACATGCTGTTACAATTTCTCTCTCTAGAAATTGAGTGGGCTATACCAAGTTTGTTAACAGATGGAGGTCTTAATCAAATAATTAATTATAATATTCTTATTTTATTTACAATAACTACAGCAAAATTCTCTGAACTGAAGTTCTCACAATAAATTGAAATCACTTAATGTTCACAGTTGACACCAATTAATAAAATTTTTAAATACGACAAAGAACGACAATATACGAGAGAGAGAGAGAGAGAGAGAGAGAGAGAGAGAGAGAGAGAGAGAGAGAGAGAGAGAGACACACACACACACACACACTCTTAAGGTTATCTTTTTTGTGTGTAGGAACATTTATACTTGTATAATGTGTTTTAGTTAAATAAAATAATATTTATAGTTTTGATGGCAATCATATTTTCTTGCATTTGGTGATAATTTCATGCTGCAGAATGGTAAACCATTTTCATGTGGTGAATAATTATTTGGACAATTTTCCTTGAGCTGTTCAATTATGTGTGTGTAAAGTGTAATATAAAATTAGGTTACTCATGTGCTATAACTAGCTTTTGCCAACGATGTTGTCAGCGTGGGACATGTGATTCCAGTTCAATATTTTTTTTAGATAGTAAGGATGTCTTTAAAATAGAATACATATTTTAAAATAGAAAGTGGAATGAAATGCAAGTCTAAAAATAAAGGGAATCGTAGCTGTAAAGTTTAGAGTGGTCATTAGTAATCAGCAGTGTCAACATGTATGTTGGGCTTTTTTACAATACATATTTGTAAACAATGTTCTTTAACCATTTTAGAGAGTGGCACCAAATTAACCAATTTGAGAGGTGAGTTTACACGCAAGCACGCCACGTAAAACTGACCATGGGAGAAACAGTCCTCCCCAAGTTAACTCCTGTGAATTTGAAAGTTTGCCCCTGCGACTTATTTATTTCATTCGAAACCACACTTTGAGGAGGGGGGGGGGGGGCTGCAGCCTTTTGAATTGAAAAGAGAGATCATTAAGAATAAATGGAATACATGGCACAAACAGCTGTTTCTCCCTGAGCCGATCCTGTCAAAATAGTGGCGTTGACTACATCACGATGTAGAGTTTTGACTTGCAGCCTACTGCCATTTCAGTGTTTCGGTGGCTTCAATATTCTGAGCAACATAACTGGTGTTCACATACTCGGTATAAGCCTTTGGTATGGGAGACCTGGTGGATTTAGTGCGTTCAAAAATTCCACTGGATAATGAACTGCTTTGTGTGTATTTACCACGTATATTGAATTTTATATAATTTATTCCCCTTTGAATGATTTCAGCAAAACATAATTGATGACCGTTGCTTGGTCATTTTTGGTTTCACAATGACTATTTCACACAACTGTTCCATAGGCTTGTCCTGTATCTGGGCAACATTTGGATATATTTTTGCTATCATCTCCTCAATTGTAATCACTATAATGCACAACTTGTCTGGAAAAACTATCATGCTGTCTGTTTCTGGATCATTACAGTTTCCTAGTTTGAGCAGGTGGTCTGAAAATTGACCAGCAGATACTTCACCTCTCAGATGTACTCTCATATTTTTGGTAAGTTTTAGCACATGTACTGAGGGCCACAAAGAAGATCTCTTGAGGCATGCCTTGATTTTATTGGCATGCATTCCTCTCGGGACCACTGGTAAAGTTTGGAGAAAATCTCCTGTAAGCAACACTGTCACATCACCCATTAAGATTTTGTTACCACATGTCCTGCAGACTTTTATTCAGAGCTTTATTGCTTAGTTTTACTGTTGGTTTATATCTAAGAAACTGTTAACCAAGTTTTTAATTATTTATTGCTTAGCATTAATAGGACCATCTAATATTTTTGCACCATACAAACTTTGAACCTGCTTTTCACTCCTTTAGGGGTTGAATTTTGAAAAAACCGTCATTAGTGACTGCCTACATTACATAATGATTGTTTCCTTCAAATTTCATTTTTTTGAAGGCCAATGGTTGAGACTGGGTGTTGATATATGTCAGTCATTCACAGCCAGTCAGTCAGTCGCAGTCCGTTAGTTTCTCCTTTTAGATGTTAGTGTGAATGATTGTGTTCAGGATGGCAGAAAACAAATTGTATTTATATTTACTGCAGTGGTAGGCAGCTTTGCTCTTGCGTATTATGTTTGTAATTGTATTTGTGTTATTTTAAAGGCTGGCCACCTATGAATTACTATTTCAGTATAATTATTGAGTGAAAAAGCTTTTTCAAAAACTGTTGTTTGTGCAGAAGTGACAAATTATTTTTTTCAAAATGAAAATTCTGATGTCCTCTTGCGGAAACCAGAGGTTATTTCAACGAAAGATTAATTTATATTAAACAGGCATCTTCCAAATAAAATGGCACCATAGAAAGGTATATGCGACTTCCTCTGTCGCTGATCAGTTACAAAAATTGTAACATTATGGACAACTTTTTACTGATGAAAATTAAATTTTTAATGGCTTTTTGCAAAAAAAAGTTAGGTATTTCAAAAAAATATTACTATATTAACAAACTTTCACTAGGTAGTGGATAAAGATTCACTGCTGGATGTTTGAATGTTACGGTGGCGGTTAGCCCTGTGGCCAACCTGGCCATTCCATCACTTCCACAGAAGTTCCATGATGCGTCCCAGTTGCCATTGAAGTGAAAATTTATCTTCCTTCACCAAAACTGGCTGGCTAACAACAAGACTTGCACATCGATCTTGCCACTTCTGACACTACTGCAATGTAAGTAATCTCTGTGCCACTGATGCCAGGAATCCTGTTGCATTTGTGTAATAAGCTGCCAACATTGCAAACAGTTTAGTGGAACCTCACTTAGGTTTGGTTCTGGCAAGGAACCTAACGTCTCAGATGTCAGAAAATGTCCAGAGTGCGTGCCCGGAAGTCATTGGGATCGGAACTTAAAGGAAATAAGGGTCAGGAATTCAGTGTCGCTTCCACTTATACCAAGACGGTGTACATTTCCTCATATGTGTTTACTCTTCAATAACATGTCTAAGGTTAAATGTGAACAACTTAACTTTAGTCTTCCCTAATACTAAAAAATGAGGGGATGTTGGAGGATCAAGACCCCATGTGACACCAAGAGAATCCTTTTGGTGGGAGGATATGTAAGTAGGTAGTGTAACTAACTCAGATGATGGCGGTCACAGGCGAAGTTTGTTCCACAATCACTGTAATATATCTGAAGATCTTCCTCGACAGCAATGAAATGTTTATAAGCAGCAATAAAGACATCTGTACAAAGATATGAAGCTAACTTCACATGTACAACCTTGGTGGCACTACACACAAAATTACACATATAGGCCTTCAACACAGCTGCTTTATGAAATGGAGCCATCTTGGTCATGAAAAGACGAGCATAATCCACTCCAGCTTTTGTGAATGGCTTCACTTGACAACATCCTCTAAGGGAAGGTGTGAAGTGAGAGGTGAAAATATCTCTTGTGAAGGCAGCTCTGTACCGACATGGCCAATTAAAATCCACCTTAGAATAGAGTTCATAGTGATTGGTGATACATCAATCTTGCCTCCTATATCAATATATGGAACCAAGTCAGTACCAATTAGCAAATTGACAGGTCCAGGTACGTCAAATTCAGGGTCTGCAAGCTGAAGATGAGACACAGATATGCACACTTCAGCAGACAGCTTGGCACTTAGCAGATTGTGGGTTATCTGTGGCAGTACATACATATCAAGAGTGAACCGTGTCTCGGGACATCCAATAGGCATAATGACTATTGATGTATATGACCTTGCCTCACTGACTGGTGTACAACAGTGGCACAATGTTTGTGACTGGCAGTTCTTGGATTGATGGGATAGAGATAGACAATTTAAGTGTAGAACTCACCAGACTGTTCGTTGAATGACCTCGACCTTGCGTCCATCCCGGTAGTGTTACTCAAGTGCTGTGTTTTGAAGATTATGCACCAGGAAATTTTGTTGGAGACCCTACCGCTTTTTGGGAATGACAGTGCTTTTCTAGGAATATAATCAATGCATTCATAGTGGGAAGATCCTCAGTAAGTGTCATTTCCCTCGGAGTTTGCAGAACAATATCCAACCGCTTACAAAGGATAGAAAGCAGGATTAATACCACTGATCAACTGGAACAACAGGTGTCTTAAGGGCAGAGACATTTTTTTTAAATATCTGTCAATAATAAAGTACACAGTGTTTTTGGGTAATCTACTGAAGCAGATGGTGCTTGCAGCATAGCTTCTACATGGATATATACAATAACATGCTTGTTTTCATATCAGCCAAGGAGCAATTTTCACATTCCATCAAAATTTACATCAGATAATGGGCAAAGCCTGTATCATGTCCAAAGGTTTGCCAGCGAGTGAAGTTTTCAAATACGTGAGTGGTTCAACTGCAGGCAGCTCGGGATTATCAACCACAAGTGTAAGAAACAAAGTTGAGAAATTCGACCACTCCTGAGGACTGCCGTAAAAATTAGGCAACACAAATTTAGAAAGGGCTACAAGAGACTTTCTGACCTGAGAATCAGCTGATGCAGTCCGTATCTTAGATTCATCGATGGAGTCTAATTCAAATTATTTCTCATCAAACTATGCAAAGTGTGCAGCATGTGTGTCAGAGTCAAAAATTTTCTATTTCGTGTACAGCAGTTTTAACTGCTACAAAGTCTTCCTCAAATTTGTTGCGAACTCTTGGTAGGTCATGTAGAGTAATGAGAAAAAATCTCTGCTTGTTTGGATCCAGTTCAACAACTTGTGCAAGGTGAAATGCATTCTTGATACGTCCTTCAGCCAAACGAATCCGCACAAGCATTGATTGAGAATCAGCCATTATGAATATAAGTCTTTGGTGGTGAATGTGGCACTAAACTCTTGCACAATACCACAAAAACTTGCAGTGAGGTGCCCAAAGGCACACACAAACAATCAACAAAATCACAACGAAACGGCAGACATTATAAAAAAAACACAGAATGCTTTGTAAGTCACATGACATCGCATGCTGGTAAGATAATGATTGTTGAAGCAGAAAACGTCCGCCACAATAATCATTGAAATTGCCTTTACACATATTGTGGACTTAGATGCATCCACAATCAAGTCTTTCATGAAGGAAAAAAGGACACTTGTTCACCACATGGTACAACTTGCTCTAAGCACACACTCATATTTTATCAGAACACAATGAAAATACAGACACATGAATCTACGTTGGAGGATCATAAATGTTGATAGTGACTATAATAACCACAACAGATATGTAGCTAATTTAAATATTGCGATAAATAGCCCAAAGGCAGCAAGCACTCCTGATAGTGCTACTTACTGCCATGATTGACGATGACCTACTGAAAGAGTAGGGCTGGCAACTCTCGTCGGCAGCTAGCAGTAGAACCAGTGTAGCCAACTGCTGATTTGATGGCGCCACTGTCATCCTCAGTTCTGGAAGTTTAAATTTAGTGCGTAAAATTAAATATATGTAAGTAACTTAAAAGTAATCAGCATGCCAAGTCAGCACAATAAGTAAAATATGATGCTTTGTTGGTTATTTTCACTGTGTCCTTTAATTGGAGTGGCATTTTAAAAAGTCATTGCATTATCAATATATTGCACATTTTGCAGTTGTCTCCCCAAACTTCAAATTTCAGTATACATAGCAGTATTCCGCTGTGGTAGGCAACACTGGGATCGTGCAAGTGAAACACTGTTCACAGCATGCACTGATTGGACAGTGCTGTTGCCAATGTTGCTCAAAGTTGATTTTTGTGTCAGATTTTCATGCAGCAGGTGGGCATGAAATATAAAATAAAAGATATTAGTGTGAAAATTATACAATGAAAATTTTTTTTTGCATTTTTTCTTGACTAAATATTGGATGTGACAGTTATGTGATGGTGACAATGCAAGTTCCTGCTAAATTGTTTTCTCTTTAACTAATCTTCACTCTTTGTTCTTTATGATTTTCGACACCTATTAAAATTTCCATGTAGTTTAAATCTATGTTGCTGGCTTACAAATACATATTTAAAATTTTTCTATCTTCAGCTAGTAGTTGTATTCATCACTCATATGACCAAATATCTTGATGCATGACACTTCTCCCATTACAAACCTTTCTTCATAGGCACTTTGAACTGTGCTGTTTGGGATTGAATAGCTTGCTAGCCAGTTGTACCTTCCCAAAATATTTTCATACCCCTATGGTTCTACTTTCACATGAGATCAGGCTGGTTAGTGACAGATCCTTTCTCATATTTTCTTTATGTGTTACATCTTTAAAGAAGGAACACGCTTCATGTTTTACTATGCTAACAATTTTGTGTAATTCAGCAGTTTTCTCGGTATATAAACTATTCTAATCTGTAGTTGGTTGCACAGCATTTTAAATAAATTGTGCCATGTGAGTAAACCATGAAGTAAACAATTAAAAAGTGTTCCACCCATCCCGTTGATAATCTTGGGGAAAATGGATGTTATAATTGTGGGAAACTGTCTTTGCTGACATTTCCCCAATTGCATGTATCCTTCCCAGTTGTTTACAAAGATTCTGGTAGTCAATGTAGGTATATGATGTGTGGAGTGTTTATGGCAGAATGATGGTCCGCAGCACTCCCGGCAATCCTTGTGCCGCGGCACACGGGTGCTGGCGAGGAATCCAGTTCCTTGTTTCCGACGAGTGTGCTGGACTGCAGTGACCTGAACTCGTCAGTGCCGGAGAACACCTCGTTCTCAGCCAGCCTGCAGCAGCTTCCGGGACTGCACCCTGTCCTGGAACCACCTCGTCCCCTGCCCACCACAGAGACTCCGCCTCCTGGGTACATGTCCGAGGATGGAGACAATGTTGACCACAACGACAATATGAGTGAGTGCTTCCTTGACTACTGTCACTCCTATATTAAGTACATAGCAAAACATTTATGATGGGGCCAGAAACTTTATAATTTATGTGGTACGGAGTAATTTTCTATTGAGAACTGATTTGGTGCCCAAATAAAAATAAATAGGATTAATTTTTCAAGCAGTGTTGTTATAACCAGGTTCTGAAGAATCTTAGTGTTACACTTTTTTTCTTTCTTAGACCTGGAACACTGTAACTTCAGGTACAATTAACATGCATTTAAGTGTACATTAAATTAATTTTTGCATAATGAAACCAGCTTGCCAACATGTGGCTCAAGATGTGTCATAAAATAGAACTGTGTGTACATATATATGATGGTGTCTTTCATGTGAAAATGTTTTGAACACTTCATGATCGTAGGATATTTTGCTTAAAGCTGTTTCACTTTGATTATGTCTGTTTAATTGTTGTCATGGCATTTGAGTGGCTTGAAAACATCAAAACTTCTCAATTTTTTTGACCAGATAGGTATTATAGTATGAAGGATGGAGAAAGAAAAAAATTTATATTTATTTCAGATTTTTAGCATCTAGGTTCATGAATCTATTAAACAAGGCTGGCAAAATTGTAAAAGTAAATATAACAATTTGGATTCAATAAGAGATTTTTTTCTATTAATTTATATTAAATATAGTTTTGTGATGTAGTAACCACATGAAAATCCCCCATTGGCACATTGCTATTAAATTTAGTTAAGTTATCAAAGAGGTGTTTAGTTTTAATAAAATTTAGTCAAAACACAAACTTTCAGGGTTACGTGGTGTATTGACTTGAATTTCAATGATGGTGGTGTTTTAACTTAAATTATGGTATTGGTGGTATATTGATTTCAATTTGTGTGTTGGTGGTTTATTAACTTGACAATCGGGGTTGGTGGTGTATTAGCGTGAATCTTGGTGTTGGCGGTAATATGAATTTTGGTGTTCTGATTTAATTCTATTTGCCATATAATCTTGCCTCTACATATAACTAACGTAATGTGCTTTCTTTCTCCTCTATTTAAAATGTAATTAGTAACCTAGCAGCCTATTGTCACCATATCTTGAGAATTGAGTGTGTTTAAAATTCCTGACACTTGATATCTCCCAACTTATTTTTGGAAATGTGTTCCATTTTCTTTTATCTAAATGTGTGTTCCATTTTCTTTCTCTAAACATATGTTCAATTTTTTTTTTTTCAAAGCATACGTTCTTAAATAACTTAAGTTCACTGTTAGCTTTAAATTATTTTTCTGAGTTTCAGTATCTTACCTAGCTATGTTGTATCTGCTGCCCCTAGGGTTAAAATTTTTTGTTGTAAGGTATCTGTCTTTCGGGTTAGCAATACGAAACACTTGAGAAGCAGTTAAGTCCTATATTGGATGCCATTTTGGGTCTACCCTCTGATGTGTTCTCTATTTAATGTGATTTAAATGGCTAAGCTAAGAATCTGGGGTTGTGGAGTTAAATGTCATATTAGAACGCTGTTTCCCCACGCAGGGGAGAATTTAATGCTTTGGGTTTCTTTTGGTGATGGGTCTATTCAATAATTTTTTCGGCTCTGGTTCTGGATCTGTTCTCAAGATTCGGTGTCGGATCGGTTCCGATTTTGATTCAAATTCCAGAAATAAAAAATTAAATACCTCCGTACTCCGTAGTCAGTTTGTATTAAAATTATATAAATAACTGACTATAATGGTTGATTTTACAACAAAGCATATGTACATAATGACTTAAGCCTACAAATTTTTGTTATGGAAAACCAGCATTTTAACTCTCTCTGAATCGAGTCTGAAAAAAACATTTTCACGTGTTTGTTGTTTACATTTTTGAACAGTTGGTTTTGGAGCTGGTTTTTTTGTATCAGAAACTTTCTTTTCAACATATTTTTTCCATTCAGTTTCATGTCGGTTCAGGTGATCAGTGAGTGTAGTTTTTGTTGCTGATACAATATAGGTCTTAGTTTGTTTGAAACCCAGTATTTAAATTGTGTCTATATAATTCTTTGCCCACACAAAAGGTACAGATTTTGAAGTACAATGGAACCTCCATAGAGCGTTTTTTCAAGTGAGTTCAAAAAAAAAAATGTGTGTGTGGACCAAAGATACACTCAGATTTGACCCTTGAGAGCTTTCCCACGACGTTAACATCTGGTTTGTCTGGGTGCCAAATCTTACACATCAGCTCTGTATGTGATAAACTGAAAATTACCCCTACTCATCCCTTTTAAAAAAAAAAGATGGGGTGGTGAAAGCTACACAATTCTTTATAAAACATTAAATCTTCTGTTGTGTTGACTTTTCAATGGATTATATCCCCGCCCCCTTCCAAACCCTTTTTATTTCTTCCCATATATCCAGTGCCATTTGGTGCTGCTACCACACTGCTTTCAGTGGCCAACTATTAACCTCTTTCCTTTCTTCCTCTGGGGATCCTTGTCAATGTAGGGTTGGATAATAATCTTGCTGCATGGTGGTGGCATTAGCGCCTCAGCGCAAGAGAGACTCAATTTTCACAATTTACAAGGAATGTTTGCAGTTCTTCAAAAAATACGTATCCGCTGTGGTAAGTACGTCAGCCAAACTCCCATACGTGATAAGTACGTTAACTGTTATACCATCCCCGCAGATAATTCTGGATAACAGGATAATAGCCCGAGCCCTCAACAACAATCCAAAAAATTATAAAAATACATGCATACAAAATCCACCTAAAAATGATGAAAAACCATTTATGCTGGCTTTTGTAACCAGTTGTTTAGAAAGACAGATTTTTTTTTTATGAAACCTGTAAAATAAATGTTGATAGGGAACAATCTATTGAGCTTCCTCTGCATTTTTCTCTTGTGTTCAATATTATTTAGTATTATTTCTATACTTTTATAGTGGAGTGGATAACTCTTTCTTGCAAACTTTGCTTGTACAAGTTTTATGATCACTCATTCTCTTAAAGAAATTGTATATAACATTCCAATTTGGCAGTTGTGTGTCATGCTGTGAACTTTTGCTCTTCGCTAAAAACAGTTCACATATGCTCATTAAGTATAAATGCAAAAATTACTCTTTGCAGAAATGAACATATTATATATATATATGTATTTAACCCACATCAACAAACGTAGCTAGACAGATCTCGTTAGCTCAGGGGGAAGTCCGGAAAAAACTGCATGAGAGGGAGGAAGAGAGAATGAACAGAACTCGGAAAAAATTTTTTGCGGCTTTATAAATGTTGGCCGGACTGCCGTCAACTATGCCGAGGAAAATGGCATTCCTTAAAGTAGGTTTTGTTCAATCGTTTCATAAATCTTTACATCTTGTAGAAAAAGGGTGGAAGTATTTTAATAAGAAGCAATATTGTTTCATTCAGTTTCTTTTTTTCGGAAAATCTACTTAAACTTGTATATGCAATATAACCATGAATGTTACATTAACCATGTCGATGTGACAACATTGTGATGCTCAAAGACACAATTGTGCACTTTTCTGAATAAAACTTATTATAGTTTCGAAGAAACTTAAATTTACTAAGGCAAGTCATAGCTATATTTTTTATTGGTTGTGAATTTACAGTGATATGTGTTTTAGGTTTAAATTTCTTTTACCTAGCGATGTTTACATAGTAATTTTCAATTATGCTTCGGAATGCAAATAAATGAATCAATTACAGTGCAGTGAAGTTAAAATTTGAAAACTTAGCAAAGTTTAATGTGCAAAATGTTTATTATTTTTATTTCTGAGAATAGTAGTACAGAGTCTGAAGATTGTGTGTGCCCTGATTGATACTGGCTGCTTTTTTTGATAAGAGTTTCGGTGGAATAAACATTTTGTGAAAATTTTCTACTTTTCACTCGGAAGATTTTTTAATTCGAAGATTAAGTGTAAGGTTTAAAATTCATCGTTTTGACTTTGAGAATGCGAAGCATTGCACTTCCCTATTAAGGTGGTCCACTAGCACATGGCCGGGCAGGCAAGCAATTCATACGTAGAGGTTTTAGTTAGTTTTTTTTTTTTTTCATTAGAGTGATGCGTGTCGCTTAAACTGTCTGTCATACAAGTAACTTTTAGGACTGTGTTAGGTCAGCTGCGCATAAACTAGGAAACTTAGTTTAGCCTCTTATTGGTTACAAGTGTTGGCCACGTGACCTGTCTACTGGGTACAAAGTCCGGTACTGTTGGTCGGGCGATATGTCTGACAGTTACACTGGTCCTCTGGGGCAATGTCGACTTACCAGAGTTTTTCGGGCTCGGCTTTGGTGAGGCAGTAGCGACCTTGCAGGATGGTTGGGCGGGTTCCGTGGTCTTCGTGGCCTTGGAAGGGGTGGTGCTGCTTTAGTGTTCTTCAAAATATCGGCGATTCCACTGCTTTCCTTCCCAACTGCCGAAGTGCGGATTGGTACGTCCGAGTCTGGTGTCACTCCTGGTGACCAGGGTCTGGACTACCGGATGATCCTCGTTGCCTGTCCTAGTTGGGGCAGAGTAAAACACAAAACTTCAGATTGGAGAAGCTGGTCTGGCCGCATGCCGAGCGGCTTGAGGCTGCCCTGGTGGAGTCTCGATTCCTGGAGTGAAGGGGTTAGCTGCACATGTCTGCTTAGCGGTACTGAACTCCGTCTTATCTGCTCTCCAAGCTCCGTGTCTGACGTGGAATGTCATAGAAGTACAACATACTTTATATCCCTTCTAAATGGCAATCAATAGATGAAGCCCTGACTAGGTGTGTAAGCCGACAATGGCTAACTGTACGTTCCCTTGCTCCAAACAGTGAAAGCACTGGGAGGTGTGGGGGTCATAGACAAATCTTCCTGCCACTGCCGGGTGTGGTCCACAAATGTACAGCGTTCAATGCCAAGCAAATACCTGTGCGAGCACCTTAGCTAGGTGCTCCGGTCAGCGATACAACTTGAGGTGGCTGTCTCGCCTCGGCAGGGTGTGTACCTAGTGGTAGAAGCTCTACCGTTCTATATACCGGGGTGGATAGAATGGGTGGCCATTGAAAGATGCGTATATGGTGACATGCAGGCTCCTGAAGGTTGTTTGATATCCTACTCTAGGTTCGTAATAAAACAACTCTGTCCCTTGCTTACCCTTTTTAGGTCTATACGTAGTGACAAATAGGTTCTACTCCTATGACAAAGAATTCTCGGATACGTTAAAGAAATTGTATTTATTAGAAAAATAAATACTAAGTGGCTCGTATGTAAAATCAAGCAGGTTTGTGTAGCGGAAATAATAGCTGTGCAGTTAACACATTGAGTTTACCCGCTCCTAAGACTACTCTATATGCAAGTAGGAAAATAAACTAGAAATTTACGCAACTAAGCCTATGGAGGTTGCCTAGGGGAGCCCCTAACTTTATGGAGAACCACTACCAGCAAGTAGTGGTGGCTGTTGACCCAGGAGGATTGACAACGGAAGTGTTAAGTTACTGGTCGATGTCTTCTGCAGACAATTGTTTCTGGTGGTTACAATTTACCAGAAGGTGTTGAAGTCTCTGGAAGGTGGCGGCGGCAGCCACTGGTCGTTGGTGATGAACTGGAAGCTCTGAGAGGCGTACCATGAGGGTCTTGAACAGTAGAGAGCCCCAGCTCACAAAGATTTGAGGCAAGCTACTGGAGAAGATAATTTCCAACCTTTTCCCGCACTGCCTTATATCTGGCTGATGGACATGACCATGCTGGGTTGTGGTGGGAGGAAGAATGTGCCCCTGTGATGTCTGCCTGGAGCGAGCAGGGTGGGAGAACTACCCTCATATGCTTGGTATATGGCCTCTGATGCTCTGCAATCTTCTGCGTTGTTGCAACACTCTGTCTGCAGGGGGCATCGGGGAGGCTGATGTGTCACACGTCCCACTTTGAATACTCTTCGTTTTACGTGTAGTGTGTGTGAAGAGAAACTACTTTCTGTGCAATCATAAAACTCCGTGCATGGTGTTACCCTTCCTCAGGTTTTAAGACTCCTTAGTAGAGAGAGAAGGGCAGGTCAGGAACAGTCCGGAAACCAAGTATCTTCAATGTCCTTTCCCAGGAACACATCCTGCTAGATGCCTTGGAGTCGTTTCCTTTGGTTGTTGAAGTACGCATGGTTGAGTTGTAGTTGTATTTGGTTTATTGGTATACGCGGCACGTGTCAATACCACCCCCCATTCAGCTGCAACGGAGGCTCATCCATCGTCTGTAAAGGTGGAAAAAGGGACAGCAGATCTAATCCCCCCTCTCTGGAACGTCTAGAAGGTCTTGTTCACAAACTCCCCATACCGGATGCACCATTTGAAAGATTTCCCAGTGAGTTGCGCCTGAGCTCGACTAACCCAGTGCTTCACGGTTGTGGAAGTAGTACACTAGGGTTGCAGTGGGATGAGTCGTAATCGTAGATAAATGGTATAGGTGGCATGCGTCACATTGTTTATTAATAATTAATAAATAAATAAAGTTAGCCATGTTTCCATTGTCTGCACAGTAGCCACATACTAAACAAGTCAAGGATGGTCACATTCACAAACTACAAGACATACCAGATGCAGCAAATCCAGCATCCTACAACAAAGATTTTGATTACTACCGCTACAGCACCAGAGTTTGGAGAGCCCTACCACCTTCAAGCAATAGTTCAGTATTCAGACGCTGAGGATTAGCTCCTCAATTTATAACAAAATCTAGCCATCCCACCCCCTCCCCCCATCTAAACCTAACATATTTACATTTCTAAACCATCCTCATCATGTAGACCAGCAAATTTTCAATTTTCCTGCAGCACCCTAATTTGACCCTTTGGCCTAGCAAGAGAAAAGTAGCGATCTTGCAACCGCATGAAAAATGTGTCGTCCTTTGTGTGTGTGCCTGTCAACAAGTAATAGACTGTGACCTGATAATGGACCAGGTGTTTGTAGAACCCTCTAACTCATCCTACTACTCCCATGTGGTTCTAGTACCCAAGGATGGAAAACTGCTCTTCTGCGATAGTTACAAGGGCCTAAACGATATAACGAACCATATTGGTCCCCCAGCCATCGACCTCACCCATACCCTGTAAGACATTGGTAAGGCCACGATCTTCAGTAGCTTGGATATGGAATCCGGATACTGGCAAATTGCGGTACATCCCGATAGCCGCAAATATACGGCATTTACCACACCAGAGGGCAAAACCCTACAATTCAGAGTAATGCAGTTCGGGTTGAAGAATGCCCCAGCCACTTTCCAACACCTAATGTCCGCAGAGGTGTTGACCGGGAATGTCGGAGAGTTCTGCTTTGCATACCTCGACGACGTGATTGTATACTCAAACAGCTGGGAGGAGCAACTCGAGCATTTGCAGCGGGTACTAGAACGCCTAGAACATCATGAGATGACTTGCAATCTTTTCAAGAACTACTTCGGTAAGTCCTCCATCGATTACCTGGGATATGTCGTGTCACCCGAGGGAAACTTCCCACAGCAAAATTCCATATGAGCCATTGAAGACACTGACGAACCGGCCAATTAATGACAGCTACGACACTATCTGGATCTATGTAACTGGCTACGCGACTTCGTGCCGAACATTGCGCAACTCATGGCTTACATCCGCTCCTGAAAAAAAACACACGGCGATGGGGACCGGAGCAACAGTGAGCCTTCCACGACCTGAAAACAAGCTTTGGAAATATACAGCAGCTACACTGACCACAAGGAGATCAACCATTGATCCTATAAATCGACATGTGCAAGAACGGACTGGGAGCCGTCCTCTACAACCACCACCAGCCCTGTGTGATAGCGTATGCATCCACCTGCCTTAAGGAAACGGAGCAACATTATCACATAAACAAACAGGAATGCATGGCGACATCTGGGCTGTGCATAAGTACAGATACTATTAGAAGCCCCGCACTTCATCATGCGAACGGACTCGAAAACCCTCCAATGGCTGCACGAGTCACGAAACAGCAAAGCCAAGCTCGGTCAGTGGGATATGTTTCTCACCAAATTTGACTTTGAGGTCCAGCACTGCCCAGAAAAAATTAATGACCTGCCAGATGTCCAGTCCCGCTTTCCTACGCTGGAGGAGAAAGCAGAGGAAGGGGAAAATATGTCCCCTCCCCCTCAAGTAGAACGAAGCCCTGATGAGCAGATCCGTCTCCTCCAGTTACAGATTACCCTAAATCAATTCTTGATAAGCCAACAGAAGGACCCGGATGTACACAGGCACCTGCAAGAGCATCCACAGCGCTTCGAAGCTCGGGATGACGTTGTGTGGACGCGAAGTGGTCAACCTAACGCTCAGTGGAAAATCTGTGTGCAACATCTGTGAGTAGACATTTGCTGTCACCATCGTGATCACCCCCATGCCAGACATCCGAGGACCCAAGAAACCCTACTATATATCGGGATTCGCTATAGTTGGAATGAGCAGCGACGTCCGACAGTACATCAGCAACTGCATTATGTGCTGCCGCCGCAAGGCCTACCCAGTCCCTCCTCTCACTGCACGACCAAGGAGACCCAAGATGGCGTGGACACATATAGCCGCCAATCTAATGGAACCATACCCAAGGAGCACCAAGGGAAACCGCTATCTCTTAGTCGTTACTGATCAATTCTCCAGGTGGGTGGAAGCCTTCCCTTTGCCCAGTCAAGAAACAGCCTCCATATTGCGAAAAATGGAAGCAGATATATTCGCACGTTGGGGATACCGGAATGCAATCCTGACTGACAATGGCACTCAGTTCACGAGTCACCAATGACAGTCAGCATGCTAGGGATGGGGAGTCGAAACGTGGACGACGCCACCATTTCACCACCAGGCCAACCCCAATGAACGGAGGAATCAAGAGATCAAGAAATGCCTCCTATCAGTGTGGGGAATGACCACAGACACTGGGATAAACATATTCCCACCATCTTGTTTGCCCTACGTCATCATACTAACAAAGCGGTAAACACTATCCCAAGTACACTTCTCCTGGGACAGACCCTACGCTGACAATGTGACTGGCAGTGAGACAGTGAACCCACCACCATGCCTCAGCCCGAGGACATCCAGCTAACTGCATTGGCTTGCACTACCATTGCCCAGAAAGCCCAGGATAAGTATATCTGTAGAAAGTACCCACAACCCAAGACAGGGGTATGGGAGTTCAACCTTGGGGAAACTGTGTTACTCCGACACATCCCCTCAGCAAGGCCAGCATTCAGTTTATTGCTGGCCTCCCTGACAAATCGGACAGGCCTTACCATATTGTCGGCAAACGGGAGAATGTCTACTGGGCCAAAGACGTCAGAGGAAGAATACGGAAGGCCACACGAGGTCAAATACATCCCTATCCGGGGGACATGCCACGAGTATATCACACAGATGACGTAGGGGAAACACTAGGGGACTACGACAGTGAGGATGAACCACAACCCCACACTGCCTCGCCACAGGACCTGGACGCCGAGACTATTGACGCCTCCAACTACCCAGCCCCGACGGGATGCTTGCGTCAGCAAGGTGGAGAGCTGTCTCCCACTGCAACTCCCTTACGTTACAGCAGCAGAGAAACGTCCTGCTCTACTGGTAGGAACCCGTGCAGTCGGGTTGGAGGATCTGGGATCTCTCCCCCTCACTGCCACTATGTCCCTAGTAGCTGTGTTCTCACCCTCAGTTCCGGCAGAAGTAGACGCCACGATGCCTGATGCCATCTCGTGCTGCCAAGACTGCCTCTATGCCTGGCCGGTACCGAGAGTCACCGTGGCGACCCATGTCGAGGTACACATGGCCTTACTCACTGCACGCTGGGCTATGCCCAAGAGGAATGGTAGCTTAACCTGCACACACCGAACCAAGTAAATAAAAGTGTGATGAAGTTAGTGTACGTACATAGTCGTAGACTACTACGCAAAAACAGAACAGGATTTGTTACAGACTTGCAATCAGTGTAATTTAAACTAGCCACCAGTTAAAGACAGTGAAACCGAGGAACATTCACAATTTAGGCTAGGTTTAAATAAGGTGTGTATCTAGCGTAAGTGTCTACCCAAGCTGTCATTAAGTAGGGAAAGCAAAGGAGCTGGTGAGGTAGAAGTAAAATAATCAGTTTGTAACCACTTAACTAGGTGTGAACAGAACTTGTGATAACAGCAGTTATTATGCTGTAAGTGATAGAACCAGTACAATTGAGATGTTTTTGACCTCATCACTGATAAGGATCTGAATAATTTATGGCTGAAAGCCCACGTAATTACGTAGAATTACCACAGTGCTTGTGATAAGTGAAGATAGAGACTTTCATAGTTTATAGGTTAGATTTAGCCTTTGATAACCTGATTTTTTTAGCTAGTTTTAGATTTTTATGATGATTTGATGTGCAGGTACACAACTAAATATGTTTATACGTTTTAAAGTGTTACGTGAAGATGCAACTGCAAGAAGAATGCTGTTTTGCAGGGAAACTGCCAGAAAGAATGCCATTTCGCAGGGCTGTGGGTTTCCCTAATGTTTTCTCCTACCTTTCTAGTGTACTGGCCTTGAACATTCTATGAGGAAGTAAGCTTTTTAATAGTATGTCTGGATGTTTAGGTAATCGTGTATATATATCTATGAATTTTTTACAGTGTGTGGGTGAAGACACACCTACAAGAAAGAACGACGTTTTGCAGGACTGTGTCTTTATGCTAAACTTTAGATTTCTCATTCATTGCTAGTGCTTACATATGTTTGCAATACCTGTGCACTGCCAAAGAATCGAACCTGAACTTTGAGCCACAGAGCTCCCAAGTATTCACTATGGTGATACCCGGTGCCACGTATATTAAATTCAATTTATTAAAGTGTTTTATGTATGTATTTAGTATGACCTCCGTGCGCCAATTGCCGCAATTTTCATGCATGTTATTCAAGGGTACTTGCATTGTGTCGTATAGCATGCTAACTCATGTGCTGGAAGGCCTGAGGTTGGCGAACTCTTAACCTGTCACGCGCACGTAACTGCTCAGCTTGCTGTAAGACCCACAGGTTGCTTCCGTAAGATTTTCTTTTTCTTTCATAACACTACAGCAAGCTCCAAGATAGTTAGTGACGTTTTCCCCCGCCTTCCGTGAGTAAGGCTAGATCATACTTTAATAATATCCCTCGTTTTTAGCATGTTGTCAATTTTAGTGTTTTCTTTTTCATGTTGTAGGTATGTATTCTCTTGTAAATAAACGTAATGAGATGTTGATTTTTGTGGCGACATGCAGTAAATGGAGTAGGTTGTTGGGACACCCGGTACACCGCGTAACTCCTGACACTAATCGTCACCAAAAAAAAGGGGGGGACATCCATTAGCACCATGCACCACTCCGCTTCGCCGGGGTAAGGGGAAGAGAGAGGAAGCTTGTGCAAAGAGAGACACAGAACTACTGGCCAGTGTGCCACGTGCCCGGCGTTTTCTAGCTGCCCTGAAGCACAGAGCAAGTGCTGATACAGCGGTCAACAGCCTGATACTAAGGGTCCCGCCTGCCTAATTTAAAAAAATTTTTTTTTCTTCTTCTACATTGCTACTCTTGCCTAGAATTTCAAGATGAGGGGTCCTACGCCTTTCTCCGCTGTACCTTCACAATGAGTCTCCATCACAACGAAGGGGGGGTGAATGAAGGAATGCCGTTTATACCATTTATCTAGAATGATTACGACTCATCTCACTGCAACCCTAGTGTACTTCTTCCTCACACGTGAGATTCAAACCCTGAGCCATCTTGTACATGGAAGTAACTGTCTGCCACAATCCTGGAGGGTGGCCGGACACATGGATATGAGGGCTATGCACAAGCATTACAGAGGATACATGAAGGCCGACAGATGACCAGAGGGTGCTAACCCCACTCCGGCCTCATACCTGAGGGATGTAACATGCCCTCCCTCGTGGCCACGCGACACGTGTTACACTGCTATATAAGTCAGTGCACGGCGGACCTCGTGAGTTGTTCCTGCAATCTTCTCCGAACACCTGGGGTGCTGGAATCTACTACTACTGCTAGATCTTCAGCAGCCCTTCCAGAGGCTGTCGCCAGTGACTCAACAGTCTTCAGCAGCCACCAGAGGCTGCCATCCTTGACGTTGTCGTTACAGCTCTTCAGCACCACTACCAGACGCTCCAGCGACACCAATCGCCAATAGCTACCAGAAACTTTCTGTAGCTACCAGACATACAACACGTAACTTCTTTGTCTCCTACAGACACTCAGCTTAGAGTTAGGTTTGTATTATGTAATTTTCGACAGTTTGTATTTCACTTCCCCAACTAGCCTAGGACCAGGTCACCGCCTTCTGGGTACCGTAGGATTACTTCCGACCCCCGGTCTTCGTGGCAGGAGAGCACGTGTCACCGTGTTTAATAAGCTCTTAGTAAACACTGTTTTGTTTCACTTAAATGCCAGTCTCATTCATAGAGTACTTTGTAACCAACTGCTGGGAGGACCTCGAGCCGAGTACCACCAACCGGAAATGGGAAGTTATTATTAGTACGAATTAGCTACAACTGGAGACTCTCCCTCAGGTGGTTCCAAGTTGAATACATACCCATTAGACGGCGATCTATTTTATTCCTACCAAGTATACAGGTACTGGAGGAGTAGAATAGAGGAGCCCCGACTACTAGCAACACTTCTCAACCAGGGAGAGACAGTACATTTGAGTTGTATCCCTACCAGAGCACCTGGGTGCTGGTGGGGGTTTTTTGCTTAGGAGCTACAACCTGGCCATGGTTGGGATTGCACACCCAGTAATAGTCTTAGCAACCCATACAGCTCCAGCGCTTCTGATCAGTCCACAACCGTGGGGGATCTTCTGAAGCACTGGAGCGTGCATTGGCAAACTGTTACCAGGCAAAACTAATCTAGGGCTATCCGTGTATGTGGTGCTCGATTCAAGGTCCTCAGTAGCTAAACCCGCTCTATGCTATTTAAGGTGAGAGGAGCGAGGAGCAAAGAGTTGCACTCCTTGATGCTGGGCAGCAGGCTGTTCTCGTACCATTCACAGCTAGTCGACGAGCCGAACAAGATCGTGTTGCCTTACTCCGATCACTGGCTCAACCTACGTGTACTGTAACCAATCCGGCTTCTTTCCCGTTAGCACTGCTGCGCAAGTATCTGACCTGCCGTCCCATTGACCGAGGAACGTTTGGGCATTTGGAACAATAACTTCTGGAGCAGAGCCTCAGCGGACTCGAACTACGAGTTCTGTATCATATCACGTTGTGCCCTTGTTACTGCTCGAGCCGAAGACGAATGACTCAATCAGCTGTGTCCAGCTACCCCTCGCCCGAAGACAATGTCAAGTCACCTACCGCTAGCACTTCTCGCCTGTCGTCAACTATGACCAGCTCCGATACGAGGTGTACGCCTGATCAATCGAAGGAAGGGACTCATGAATCATAAAGTTGATAACTCTGTTCCATCACGTAAGGCCACGTGCCCGACCGCTATATCTAGCCGCAAACAGGAGTAAGGCAACTTGCAAGTTCAAACGACCGAAGTGCGACCAAAGCCACACGACAGTCATCCAGCCCTAGCTAATCGGACAATCGTCAAATGTGTTGTTTTCTTTCGTTAACAGTAAACAGTCTCATCGGTCATTGTCTGGATGACACAAACTTTGTTATGGAAGCTCAAATTTTTCGAACCTGAAAAATATTTTGAGCCACACTCAAGGTGCAAGCAGGTATTTGACTCAGCTCAATTTTTTGAGTACTTGTAGACCTCTCTTTTTCATACACATGTAACTTGTATGATGATCAAATTACACATCATGTACTGTTCCTAGTGAAATTGGAGACACACATGGGGTGGGGGCGCAGTGGTATAGTGGTTTGACCACTTGCCTCCCACCTTGGCAAACCGGATTTGATTCTCGGAGGGGTCATGCCTGGATTTTCACAGGTGGGAATCTTGCCAGGCAATGCTATTGGTCGGTAGGATTTTCGAGCATCTCAAGTTTCTCTCTCCCTTTCAGTCCAGTGCTGCTGCATGCTCACCTCACTTCACCCTCATTGGCTCTGAAGACCTCAATGTTAAGAGCCACTCATATGTTGTTGCATCATGCACCACATTGCAGCGTTGTCACTTTCGTACGAGTGGGCTGAACACATGCTCTACCATGCATTGCAGACCACCTTTAAATTGCTCATAGTAGGGAAACATATAAACAAAATGGTACTCCCTGTAAACACCTATCTAAACCATGGTTTTGTATTAGATGAGGGTGCATTCAAAATATTTGAATTACCATATAATTGTAGTAGGCCATATACATATCTATGAGATTCCACTGTATTTTTGTCTTTTAGAGACTGGTTATGTTATAAATTGATTAATTTTGGAAGATGAATATGATATGAGTACATTTACTGTGGAAATTGCCGCATATGTATGCTTTCATTGAATCATGTATGTGCATTGCAAGGTGTGCTGTCACCCGTATTGTAACACGAGGTGGTGCATTGTGTTTTGGAGGCTTGTCTCGACTATCGCCAAGCCCCCCAATTGACGCCCAGCCTGTAATGTACTGTGAGCCGGCATTCTGGTGCTCCATCAGCTACTATGAGCTGAATACCAGGGTAGGGGAGACTTTCCACGCTTCACAGCCATCCATCACTGTAGATGGGTTTACAGGTAACTCTATTTTTATTATTATCACAAATGTGTTAATGCATGTGTGTGGGTCTACAATTTATGATTGTAGCATTGTGCTTTTGCACACATGCTGTACGGTCCTTGAAAAAAATGTAGAGTTGTGGGTGAAGTAGAGTAGGGTGCACAGCATTATCACCTTAAAGAAATGTCTTAATTTTGTTAGTGGTCAGTTTGTTGTTTACTGGATAAATACAAACATGTTACAAAGAACAGTTTTTAGTGTGTTCAGCAGTTCTCCAGTACCTACATTTGGCATTTATTAATTTATGTATTTACTAGATATGGGCCGATGCCGATACCACGACCATCGCCTTCAGCAGCATCTGAACATTATTTGCAGAATTTTATTCACACATTAGTTGCACTAATTCTTTTAACACAATGTTAAATAAACCCGCATGCTACACCACGTAAAGCAATAATTTAGTGCTTCCATCAATCTGATATTCTGTCTAAAACCCAAAATATATTTGGATCAATTTTTTTTCCAATGATTTGTTGTCGTTTGCATTTTTCATTATTTCCTGTTGGTACATTCACAGAAGATTGTGTTTATCATTCGTTTTTGGACACTACGCGATTGCAAAACAATTCAGATAATTGACAACTGTTGGTATCAATAGTATTCTATTGATTACATCCCACAAAAGTTTTTTGTGTTTTATTTTCTTTTTACATTTTTACTGCATATGTAGGTTGGCGACAATGAGAAAGCAACCTGTATTCTTGTTCTTTTGCATTTATTGCATTCATAGGTTGGTGACAATGAAAACGAATCTCACACTCTGATACTATTAAACGATCTGTGACTGTGGTGTTTAGAATCTTCTTGTCTGTGGTGGGGGTGTTTGTTATTGTAAATGGAAAATGAAAAACCGTGGCAGAATTTTGACGGGCGTAGTTCTTATTGGAAACAGTCGACTGCGGTTTTGGTTAGAAGGTTAAAGGCCTGAATAAGGCCCGGGAAGTAATAATTGGTAAGAATTGTTGCGAATAGATCATTTGCCATTTTAACCAAGGGATTGAGTATAGTACAGTGGACGAAATAACACAAGGTGAAATTAATAATATAAATAAAAAAAAATTTTCTCAATTTCAAGTGAATTGATTTCTATAATTATAAGTTCTTTTTAATTACATCTTTAGGCTGTTGTTTAAACAAACATGCATTTTGATGTTATGAGTGGTATTTCTCAGGTCTAAAATCCATGTCCACATCATATTGTGTGAAGTTTTGAAGGTTGTCTTTAATAAACTCAGTTTGTTATGAATGCTGTATTGTCTTGCCACAGTTTTTACTTGACAGTGAAGTCTCTTACTTGCCCAGTTAAGTTGTCTATCTCATCATTTATTATAAAAATTAGTGTTGAATTTCATTTCTATGCTGTAGACACCTAATACAAAGTGCTTAAAGTGTTCACAAAACTGAAGACTTAAATTTAAGTAATAAAAAAGTATTTATAACTATTGGGAATTGGGAATTATGATAATTGACACGTGCTGCTCCTACTACTAATCAAATACTATTACGACTCATCGCTAAAGTTCCTACTTCCGCTGCTACAGACAAAAGAAACAGGTACAGAGAATTTTTCACATGAATTCTCTGTTCCTACTGTATCAGGCAATAGGAAATTATAAGTGAATTCTCTTTACCTGAAGGTTACACAACCCAGCAGGCACACCACTCCCTCCTACCCCATACTGCGAGCCTACAAGCTGCCCAGGTCTCAGGCAAGGCCGAGCGCCGCCGAAGAGGCATGCAGCAGAAACGTTGACTACTGCTGACCCGAGTTTTTCAACTCCCATGCCAACCAGGACAGGATGCTTGCCCTCCCCACAGCCTGTGCCGGCAGCCTACAAGCTTCACCTATATAAGTCCGGATGCTGCCGGGCTCGGGCAATCATTCTTGTATCATCTCTCGCACATCCTGAGCACTACTCAGTGTTGGGACCTCCAGAGATCTACATATGCATCGACGATCAGTCATCCAGCGAACTCGTACATACGTATTTAACTTCACTTTGTCTCTTCTAGACACCTTATACTTAGCCCAGTTAAACTTTAACTTTGTATTCGCCTATAACCAGCTATTCCCCTTTTTAACCTAGAACCAGGTCGCCTACACCTGGAAGCGCAGAGATCTTCAGCACTCCACAATTTGATAAGAGGTAGCAGGTGTCACGTGTTTATTGAGTATTCAATAAACACTCATTGTTTACTACTCTTCCGCTTTTCATTTACAGGGTAATTGTCTGTGTTAATGGTTAGAGACAGAATACGACGTGCACTGCCGACAGGAACGGAGAGATTGTTGACATCCATATAAGACTGCTACCTGTTTCTTCCCAACAACCCGAGCACTATCTTAGTGCTAATGGGAAGAAACAGTGACGCGACAACCACTAGAAACACCTTCACCTTGGGAGCGGCTGCAAGCTCAGGTTATTTCTTGCTTCGAGCTCTATTGCTGAAGTGACATGAGCCTGGGGTTTGCAGCTCAACCCTGTGCGAACGCACAACCAGGAGAGGTTTGGTGGTCGACATGGCTCCACGTCCCTGATCAGCCTGCATATGTGGGGGATCAGTGGGGACTCTTACCGAGCTCATGCCAGCAAGTCACTACTGGGTTTCACTGTAGTAACTGTTCCTGTCTAAGTACATTACGTAAACTGTCAAACCGTTTTACTCTATGCCTTACAAGGTAAGGAGTGGCAAAGGACTTGGAAACAATACCTAGCTCATCTTTCATCTTGCTATCAAACCGTGGTTGCCATTACCACCTCATACGCAGGAAAGGCAGGTGGAATGGGACCACGCCCCCCCAACTTAGGCACCAAGCAATAGCACCTGCTCCGGTCATAGTAATCTACTTTGTCGCCTTGCCTTCATATGCATCCCTCGTGTCACCATGTGGTGAGAGGGTTGTTAGTCCGAACTGAGGCAAGACACGGGTGGGCCAACCCGAACTTCTGGAGCTGAGTAGCCTACAACTGGAATCGCCGCTTCGGAGTGGACCAAACTCGCCACCATTGGGTGAAACCTGCACCAACAACAACACCCAAGACGACAGTATAAATAAGCAGTAACCAACACCCCTTGCCTCATGCCTTCTAACCAGAGTTAATCACCCCGCTTTTGGTCTGGCGGAAAAATCCTCGACAAATGTGTCAGTCAATCTAACAGGGCACGCGTCATATTGCTCATCAAAACTGATATCAGCATTGCTGTAATCTGCGGCATCGGAAGCCGAGAATCGGTATTGTTGGTATCTGGAAAATGTGGTATTGCTCCATCCCTATTATTTACTTTATTTATTTTTGGAAATTTGTGTAATCACCGTTTATCGTGTGAGATTTTGGTACGACAGTATTGTTGCCTTTGTGTTATGTTTTTTTTTATCTATAACTTGTGTGTTTTCATTTCTCAAATGTGAACGTTTATGTGTTGCAGACCCTAGTAATTCTGAGCGATTCTGTCTGGGATTGCTATCAAATGTGAACAGGAATCCAGTGGTGGAGCAAACAAGGAGACACATCGGCAAAGGTGTGCGGCTCTACTACATCGGGGGTGAAGTGTTCGCTGAATGTCTCAGTGACTCTTCCATATTTGTGCAGTCACCAAACTGCAACCAGCGCTATGGCTGGCACCCTGCCACTGTCTGCAAAATACCACCAGGTAGATCTTGTCTACCTTTGCCTATCGTATAGTCAAAAATATAGTGTATTTCGGTCAATAATGTAACCTATTTTGGTTCATTTATAAGATTTCAAATTTATCTATCTTGCTCAGTCTGAAGAGTTGGAGTCTTATAAATACCAAAACAAACAATTTTTTTCTTTGTCATTGAAAGCTTAAGAACTACAGTAATTTTTTTTTTTTAATGTTACTCACAATGGCCTTAGCCAGAAGTTGACGTGTGACAGCTCGTCGACTGGGAGAACACTATGTCAACTGGGCTAGTTTTTGGCGGGTACTAAATCAGGTGCACCCTATTCTGGTTGAGTTCTGTGGTTAAATTAGTCCTTGCATGGCACTAAGGCATGCCCAGTATAAATTACTGGCCTGTTAACTTTGCGGCAGGGTACAATGTTGGGTTCTGGTAACATGATCTTCTGCTTCAAACTTGGTGTTTTGGGTGGTATACCTGGATGACATTGTTGCTTGTACTAGGTCCTGTCTGTGCCATAACAATTGTGGGTGTGGGTGCAGCAGGTACTTGTGGATGCTGAATACATGTGGGGAGTCTTGTCGGTAGGGACAGCAACTGGTGTCAAATATGCAATAGGATCTGTACATGGTTAGTCTGGCTGGCTGAGGTACTCGGGGAGCCATGGGTGTATCTCCTTACTCAAGCATGTAGGGTCCTGGAACAGATTCTTCTGTAACTTTAAGAGTGATGGGGACAATAAGATGGTTCAGTGCCTGGGCCTGTTCCTTGGGTGCGAGCTTTTTGACGACGGCAACTAGGGTGGGGTCAGCCATTGTAAATGCCCGGAGGCGATTAGTACTGGCTTTACCTTTTCTCTAAGTCTACTACGTCTGGAAAAAGGCATCTTGAGTACACAGCACACACTCGCGTCTGTGAGGCAAAATGCAGGAATTGTACACTTTACACATGTCAAGCCACGTGAGTGTCTGCCAACTATACGGTCACCCTATTTCAGTGTTCGGTGCCTAAATGCGGTGAACCATGAACATCAAGCCTCCCCGTCCACAGACCCTACACATGGGTGTATGCTCCAGCCGAGTCTTCCCAATCCAGGGAACATACCTTCCGGCACTGAAAGTGCGGTGGAAAGGTCGAGCACCAAACTGACAAGCTGGTCTGAAGGCAGAGTACCTGTGAGTGGGCTCTACCGTTCTGCATACCGGAGTAAGCAGAAAGACTGGTCGTTGCTAGTGCTTATGGGTTAGCAATTGGTGTCTTGGATCGATTGAGTACAGTTTCCTGGTCACCTGGTTCCTCCCAAAGGGCGAGGTCAAGTAGGAAAGGTGCAGTGTCGACAGGAATGTGGTACTCACAGATTGTTTCAGACACAGTGTTTATTACATGTGATTGGAATTGAACATGTGGTGACACACTACCTCCTATGGTTAACAAGAGGTTAGGGGAAGCTAAGCCTATGTAAGCGAGATAGGGGAGACCTGGTCTTAAGCTACAAGGGTGGGGTATATGAGCACTGTGATAACAACTTAAACTAGACTAATTGCCTAAACTATTGTTGCTAAGAAGGGGCCGCAATGTCTAGTGTGTAGACGAGCTAGTATATATTTCTTCTGCACAATGCTTGGATTACTAAGCTGGGCGTGGAAGAATTTATCTTGGCGAGACCAAGGATTAGGAGTCCATTTGGCACTGAAAGTGTGGGGAGGAGGGAAGGTATACAGTCAACTCTCCACCTATCATTATTGTCCATACATGTGGGATTTCAGTAGATAAGGTTTCTGGCATGTACACAATACAATACCACTTATAACTAAGTATGGGCCGATACCATGACTATCGGCATCTGCGGCATTTGAACATTATGTACAGAATATTATTCACAGATTAGTAATACTAATTCATTTAACACAATGTTAAATATACCCACATGATACATCTTGTAAAGCATTAGTTGACTGCAGCCATCAATCAGATATTCTGTCCAAAACCCAAAATATATTCGGAAAAATAGTTTTTTGTTAATTTGTTCCCATTGTTAACATTTTACCGTGTTTCCTGTCAGTGCATTTGCCAAAGATTGTGTGCATCATTCGTTTTTGAACACTACGTTCATGCAAAACAATGTGGATAATCGACGACTGGTGCTATCAATAGTATTGATTAATAGGGATGGATCGATACTACATTTTCTTGATACTCTGTACCAGTTTCTATATCAAAACATTCTCACGATACTCAATACGGATACTTTTCTCAATACCAAATCAAAATTGTCATAAACACAAAACAACTTGGCCAGAAAATCGCTCACTATACTAATGTCGTTGACACACACTGTAACTATATTTAAAAAAAAAACCACATTACACTAGAAACAAATGGTGTATGACCTGTAACTTAACGTCCTTAACCAATGATAAACCAACTTGAGGAAAATTATAGCTCAGTACACACTTATTTTGCAGTTTCGCAGTTTTCTAATTTTGTTTTGCGACTTCAAGGAAATTACTGTGACATTATATAAATATTGTAATTATCTGATACACCTGCTATGACCTCCCGCTGAATATGCGGGCTAGGCCATGACAGGTGTGTCAGATAATTATGGTAATTTTTTGTGAATATTTAATAATGCAGTTTCATCATAGCCTGCAGAGTCCCCAGGCTAGGCCATGATGGGTGTATTAGATATTTATGGTATATATTTTTTGTGTATATTTAGTAATGCAGTTGCATCAGATAATCATGGTATGTGTGCAGACTTGCCAACTTTTATGATTTTTCCGTAAAATGTATGGAAATCATACCCTTTTTACGGTTTTATGGATACGCCTTGATTTTTTACGAATTCCAATACCGGGAAGAATATTAGAGTAAATATTTACTAGAGACGGGACATTCGATACCTCGATATCGCTTGATACTGTGACATATTGAGTATCGGGATGCACATATCGATACATTTGTTCGATGCATGGTTTGGTTCGCCATTTTCATAATTGTCATGGAGCAGCACTGTTTATTTTGGTTCTATAGTTTACTGGTTTCGGCAAGCCTGCGTAGTGTCACATTTATTTAATGACTCAATTAATTAATATGTATCAATGGTAGAGAAATGTGTAGTACGGATTGCAACAAAACAACATGTATTCAGGAGTTGCAAATAGGAATTACAAACAGATAGTCAGTGTGTATTGTAAATAACATATTTTGAGACGGTTATAAAATGTTTGTTTTAAATAATGTGGCCTAGAAAACAATTTCAACTCTGTTTTGTAGTGTAAAAATAACACATTTACTGTATGGAAAACTAACTTCGCCAAAAATATTTACGTTCTAAGTGTGTTTAATATTTGAATTGGTACTACCTACTCATTTATCGCGTTTTATTTTGGTAAGGTTAAAACTTTAAGTAATAATTTGAATATTTCTTTCATACGATCAAATTTTAGCCTCTTCCATTAAAACAGTATGTAATTAAAAATCGTAGCCTCATAAGAAGTGAGCGAAGAGATTTTGACGGCTCTTAACATCGAGGTCTTGAGAAGAAGTACAAAACAACGCCGTCTCATGAAAGAAAGTCACTCCCAACTCCATCCAATCCACTGGCAATAAAATTAATGGAGCCCCAGCAGTATAACTGCTTACAAAAACAAGTTAGGTTGGAATGGTAACCTACATTGATCATAGCATTTGTTTACAATAAACTCATTGTTTTCTTCATAGACAGGGCAGTTTCACAATGATACATTGCGACAGAGCTATGTTTTTAGAACTGTCAATATTTAGTGAACTTATGTTTGGTATTCTGAATGCAAGTGCATATTTTGATTTTTTACTTGTCTAGTGTTGACAACTCGTATTTCATATTTATTTTATGTGTTTTGTGTGTGTATGATCTGTGAATACAACCAACGCAAAACAACAAACTCAATGATAAATATATCTTTCGTCAGGTAGCGGAAAAATTGCTATTGTCGTTTTTCATCTGGTGTAAACAATTCCCACATTTCCTCTATCTGAGTTGATCCAAAAAATCATATAATGCTTGTTTTTTCTAAATAAAAATTTGTAAGCTTTCTTAGTTCGAAAATTGACATGTGAGTGAGTATTGCACATTTTTGATATCAAAGATGTAAATGTTATAATTTTTAATTTAAATCATTGCAGAATAGGTATTTTGTATACTAGAAAGTGGATTTTTAATACTTTTATGGTAAGCACATTAATGCTATAAATGTGAATATAAGTAGGTCATGGAAGTTACCTTAAATTAATGTATATTTCAGCCAACTCAAGGAATAAGTATATTTTTGCTTTACATATCATATTAAGCAAACACATTTCTATGAAGTGTCTTCTATAGAGGAAATCATAGTTTCTTGTCTGAAACACTGAACAAATAACAGATTATATGAAATTTTCATTGTTAAATTATGGAAATTTTATTTCGTGAAATTAAGTGTGAATGTTAAGAAAAATTAGTGTATGTGAAATTGCCACGGCCAGTTTACACCTTGTTTTAATGATTTTTATCCATTTTACCGATTGGAAATTTTAAAAGTTGGCAACTCTGTGTGTGGGATGTACAAGAACTAAAGTTGTTCACTCGCACCTATCAGCTCTCACTTGCAACTCTCAACCAATTTTTATTGTACCTCAGTTATGTGCCATGAAAGTTAATGTCAAAAATCATATGGGTTGCCTAAAAACACCTCAAGGTGCTCACAGCTGTGTGAATATTATGCTATGAATAAAATATATATTGTGGTACACTTGTACTTAAGTTATGGTACACTCTCCAAAATTATCGTACACATTATGAAAGTTATGGGACGCTTTTTGAAATTATTGTGCGTATTCCCAACATTATGGTATAATTGTACCATAATTATGGCACATGAAAATTGTGTAAAAATATGATACTTTAGGATATTCTCATGCAATACTTGATACTATAAAGTATCGAAGTATCGCAGTATTGAGGATCCCGTCCCTAATATATACAACTGAAATGAAATGTTTATTGATAGCTGTTCGACTTCGAAACTATTTGCATTTTCGAAAATTTTAATATTCTATTAAAAAATATTTGAACATTGAAATTCACTATTCGTGCACCCCTAATAAAACATGACTGTATTGTTATTTGTTATATGTACCTACGTAGATTAGACAAAAAAACCTAGAACATTTCTCAATGATTTCAGTATAGGTTATCTGTGATATATGGAAAAAAATATTGGAAACATATTGGTGTCAGTAAAAATGTGTATCAGCTAAGC
This sequence comes from Dryococelus australis, assembly GCA_029891345.1. Classification (NCBI taxonomy): domain Eukaryota; kingdom Metazoa; phylum Arthropoda; class Insecta; order Phasmatodea; family Phasmatidae; genus Dryococelus; species Dryococelus australis. The sequence continues at coordinate 79,071,171 of CM056993.1, forward strand.
ACTAACTACATAATCATGCAAATAATTAGGGGCAGCTGCCTTTGTACACAAAATTAGCAGTTTTGCAGCATTATAGTTTTTTGGTTCACATTTAATTACAAGTGAAAAATAATTTTTTGTGATCTTGTATGCAGGTTGTAATTTGAAGATCTTCAACAACCAAGAGTTTGCAGCACTATTATCACAGTCAGTGAGTCAAGGTTTTGAAGCAGTGTATCAGCTCACCAGAATGTGCACAATCCGCATGAGCTTCGTTAAAGGTTGGGGAGCAGAGTACAGGTCAGTGTTGTGTGTCAAATAGAGTATGTATCTAGTTTATTATTGAACAGTTTTTTTTAAATATCAAAATAAACATTGATAGTAGATTTAAAATGGGCATTCTGGACCACCCTACATTTTCATAGGAAAAACAGAGTTTTTTGCTCCAAAATTTAAGGAATTTGAAATTTAAGAAACTAAGCATTCTAAAAACAAGCCAATTCACCCGAAAATCAAGCAAATTTACAACTTTTTTCAAAAATGGCATGCAAAACTTTTCATACTATAAAAACAAACAATTTTCATTGAAAACCAAGTGATTTTACCACAATCAAGCAAATTTAAGCTAAAAACAAGTAAAATAGAGTCAAATCAATAGAATTTATACATTTTGATATTCTAAACATTTATCTTCTTCATAATAAATTTATTTTTGCATAAATAAAACGAAATTGTTGCTCGAAATGGAAAATAATACCATATGTAAGCAATGCAAAAAGTGTGGTGAAGTATTAAACATTGAATGTTTTTACTACCAGAAAGGTACAAAAGACAGGCTTGGACCAACATGTAAAAAATGTATGAGTGAATATTCTAGAAACTATTATGCATTAAATAATGTGGTATGCAAATGTGGAAAATATGCTTGTAATGTATATCTCAATAAACGTATAAATAGTATGACACTATACATTAGATATTCTAAATGAAATTCAGAATGGTAATTATCAAACAAAAACATCTACAGTTTGTAATGAGAATAAATATATAAAGTAATTTTCTTCTAATTAAAAATGTCAAGGACACGCACGCACACACACGCACACACACACGCACACACACACACGCACACACACACACACACACACACACACACACACACACACACACACACACACACACACACACACAATGATAATCATATATTGAACTACCTGACTTTATTAAGAATTAAAAAGCATGCAGTAATGTGTAGAATGAAGATTATTAATGTTTTCTTTGGGCAATAAAGACTCCGTTATTTCCAGCAGACAGCCATTCAGACAAAGTATCTACATATGAAAACTTGGGTCTTAACATTGAGAAAGCATTAGATAAATTTGAATATCCAGTCAAAATTGATGATATACCAAAAATAGAAAATCGAATAGATACTTCTATAAATGTATACTCTATTGAAGATGAAGGTAAGAAATCCATGATATATCCATTAAAACTCACAAAAAAATAAAAAGGATAAGCACATAAATTTACTTTATTTCAAAGATGATACATCATCAGCTAAAGCAGACGCAGCTGCGGAAAACTCGGATTATTGTTGGATTAAAGATTTATCAAGGTTAGTTTCAGCACAAAAAGATAATCATAAATGTAAAGCTTATATATGTGATACGTGTCTTCAATTCATAATTCTTAAAAAATAATGAAATAAACATACTGAAGATTGTTCTAAAAATGGCTTTACCCCCAAAAGGAGAGTAAATAAAATTTAAAAATTATAAACACACCACGAAAGTCCCATTCATTTAATGCAGATTTCGAATCAACTCTAAATATAATATTAACTGAACCAAATCCAAAAGAAATTTATAAATTTAAACTAATCAAAAATATCCAGTTTTAACAGATGATATTGATAATGAATGGCCTTTACAAGGTGGTACTCAAAGAAAGATATAATCTTACTAGCGATCAAATAAATAACATTGATTTAAAATTGAATGATGAATCATATACAATGAAATATTAATTACAAGAAGTTTCTGGTTTTTGCTATTATATTGTATCTAATTATGGTGAGTATAAGCCACCATTTGTATATCATGGCCCAAATGCACATCAAATATTTATACAAGTGACGCTGTCGGGTGAGACACGAGACGAACGATGACACAAATACTTACTGGTAATTTGGGAACGGTGCTTCCCAATCACCGCAGTATTGAGACTCAGGGTTCTCAGGGATGGTGTGGGTTCTGTGTGTCCATCTCACCTGTGCGTATTTACAAACACGTTGGCAATACTAAACTTTTAATAAACATCACTGAAATAAACAATTGATAAAACATATGTGGCTCGCGACCAAGTCACTGTTTAATAAAAGAATTGAGTTCACTGTAAACTTGTTTTTATTGGTATTGTTCGTACACATCAACATGGCAATGAAATTATTATTTTGGTCATGAGTAGCCAATTCCACTTGGGTGCTACCCAGCCCGTAATTAAGCTAGCACACGTCTAAATGGATGATCTCTCCGAGGTGCGTGAAAACTCAGCTTTCAGAAGGGAAGAAGGCTTACAGCCGCTAGGGTGGACTGACGGTTTTCCCTGAAGACAGATCACTGTGAATTACAAATGAAATCCCTTAATACACATTAACACGTGTGATTACTCTGCACCACTAATGCAAATGTGATTAGTGTGGTGATGGCCTATACACAGAGCCGACAAGGATGGGAATAATTGCACGGTACACTAATTACAAAATTACATAGACCCTTTAATGATACATGAAATAAGATGGGACATGAGATTAATACTCACAATAAACACACACATGTGTGAAAACAAGCTTAGGTGGCGCGGATGCAGCTGGATGAAGTTCGTAGCGGACCACATGGTGCAGGTGAAATTGCAATATTTCTGCGTGGAAATGGCAAATTAAATTCAGATCTATTATTCTTGTTGAGCAAGTGATTATCTTTACGATTAGTGTTGTTACAAGCTAGTAACATGCCTGATGGCAGTGAAATCAAACATTATTGTGACTGCATGGTCTAGTACAAAAAGCATAATTTACGTGAAAAATACATTGAACCCTGAATAAAATTGACATAGAACCCTGAAATAAATGATTGCACATACAATGTTACATAAATAAGCTCTTAAAACGCAATGATGGTGTATACAAGACTTGGCTTCAGTCGGCCACGTGGTTATACGTGATGTTGCCGTAAAATATTCAAACACGAAATTACCCTCAAATACATACATAAAAATAAAGCTCTTAAAATTCTGTGTAGCAAGTATGCAGAAGTTACAATGGAACACCATAAACATAGGCAGATGGCGCCTGATTCAAAATGTGCGGGTCGCGTGACTTCTCTGACATCTCTCTCCTCCTTCTCCATGATTAAGTTAAAAATGCCACGAGGGCGTAATAATTAGTAAAGCGGAAGCATAATGCTGGGGAAAATGTACGCCAGCAAAGATTAATCGGTAAACTAAATTGACAATGGAAACCTAAATCAGTGAACAAACATTGTAGTGCATACGTCTTACCTCGCCAGCTCTCTTCGACAGACTATCCAGATACAAGCGTCGCACAGACCTGCCATGGCCACCTACTGGGTTCACATAAGCGGAAGTGCTGTGCACGCCGAGTAAAATATTTTATATTGAAAATAAAATATCACAAATTAAATTAAATATTGACTTTACATTTCTATCATTTTCTTATGAATTCCAATATTATTTTGTCTCATTGTGATGGCGTTCATGCCGGAATATTAAGTGTTCTCAATCTCAGTGCCGCGGGCACTTTGAATATTTATAATCAAAGAATTAAATTTAGTACAAACACTTTAAAACATTTTTAGACATATTAAACACTGCAAAGACAACATAACACATTTTACACTGAAAATAACATTTATAGGAAAGTTCAAAATTATCAGCCTCTTTGCGCACGTGCTGGACACATGACACGTGAGCATCGTCATAGGCTCTAGCGCCGCAGGCTGTTAGCCGATGTCACAATCAATAAAAAGAGAAGTAGTAGAAATTGGTGAAATATATTTACAAATTGAGCCAATGCACCCACTATCAAAAGAAGAAAAAGTATTATATAGGAAATCAAAAGGCTGTACTGTATGCGAATGTGAATATATGGAGGAGAATAAAAAAGTGTGTCATCATGATCATATAATTGGAAAATCATTAATCCAGTATGTAATAATTATCTAAAATTTAGATTACCAAATTGTGTACCAATTTATTTCCATAATTTAGCTGGGTATGATGCTCATTTATCTATTAAAGAGTTAGGATATGATGATAAAAATATAGATTTAATAGCATCTAATTAAGAAAAGATTATAACTTTTGGGAAAAACACAGAAAATTGAAATATGAAATTTATAGACACATTCTAATTTATGGCTAGTAGTTTAGTGTAATAATAACTAAAGATCAAATGAAACACACACACAAAAACATTTTCCAGAACAAGTTGATTTAGTTATTAAGAAGTTAATGCAGAATACGAACTGTTTGTTTCCAACTAGCTCCCGCTATTCATCTGCCACAAAAATTAAACTTACGAAATTATTAGTAAAGATCTTCTTGAAAAGGATTGTTTAGAATTAAGAGAAATGTGGGATGAACGATGAACACATGTTATAAACATTAACAATCAGTTTTTTTTAATAATTAAAAAAAAATTTTCTAAGGATTCTTCAAAATTAAGTTCTTGGAGTTTTATTGATCATTCTTTCTCTTGTAGGATTAAATTAATTAAAATATCTTCTATAGAAAAATATGTTAAAAAGTTGAATTTTTGTGTGGGCAAAGAATTGGGTACACTTTATTTCTTTGTAATATTTAGTAGTAAAGAGAAGATAAAGTAATTATAATTGTTTAATAAGGTATTATATTTTCCTCCTGTAGAAATAAGGACAGCCACTGCCTATTTTATTATCCAAGGCCATAGCCTCTTCTTCGTATTCTGCATTAACTTCTTCTTTAAAACAATTGCTAATGGCATACAGAATTCTTCCAATGTATTTTGATCTAGTTTGCTTATTTGTGTCCATTAATTCTAAAAATGCGTCTTTTTCCTTGTCGTAAACTGTAATTTTTGCACAGCCATTCTTAAGTAAAATTATATCTAAACTTTCTACCTGGTAATCTTCTTCCAGAAAACGATTCAATTTTTCTCTGGTATCTTGGTAATGTTTCTTATTGCTGTAGAACAAAGGTAAAAGCTTGGAGTTAAGATCCATTTATTAAAATAAAAAATTTACTAAAAACATAAAAATTTGAGGGAGGGGGGGGGGGGGGGATATTTCCCGTCTGGAATATTAGAATACAAACAAATACATAAAACTTATAAATATATTTAAACTCTGGTTGGCAACGAGAAATCAACAGTCTACATTAATAAACCTTGTCTGTATTCATTAATTTTGTCTTCTAAAAAGAAGCAACAGAATTTAAAAAGTAGTTTACACACAAAGTTATTGGATATAACTTAACAAATTTAGCAATATTTGGTATATAATTATATGTTTTTAAATAAAATTATAAATTTTGATATCCATGTGGCAGTGTATCAATTTTATTTATTTTTACTATATTTCTCTCGTTATCACAAGGATTTAATGCAATTTTATTTACCTGTACTGTATATATTTTGTGTTTCTCACTCCTTATCAAATTCATTGTTCTATATTGAATTTTCTCATCAAACAAACAATTCTTATAGTCTTTGAATGTAAATCGCTTATTGACAACACATTTTTTCACACCTTTAGATTTATTGTTTTCATTATCACCAACTCTATATGCATACATTTTTGCTCGTTAACCAACAAATTCTTTCATTATTTTACCATTACATTCGTATTTCATTTTTCGTAAAACTTTTTTATTTATTTGAAGCATGTAATATTGCTCTTTCGATAATCACTTGTATCAAATTTTTCTATCATTGACTTCATATCTTCATAAAAATCTTCAGTTTTTATGTTATAAATATAGCTGTCGGTATCTTGATAGCATAGTTCAATTTTATCATCATATTTTGGTTTCATCATTTTATAATGGAAATCATACAGTAATTCTTTCGATGTGTCCAAAATTGACATGCCCTCATAAATAGGCTTATTAAATTTTACATTAATTTTATTCATGTGAATAGCCGCAAGATTTTCATTAAATATAGTACTTCTTTTGAAATTTGGTTTTGCTAATAATTTTTCCAATTTTTCAGCATCTGATACTAGTTTTATATCAACTCTATTTCTAATATTTTCCATAGTTTTACCAAACACGGAATTATTCATGAGCGTATAAAATCATTTTCGAAATCATTTTTAGCATTAATTTTCATTGTTGTATTCTAATCAATATATTTCTTCAACCAATCAGATTGATTAAATGTCAATATTCTATGTATTTTAGTGAGTTTTAATTTATTATTTAGACACTGTTTGAATGTTGCAATAGTGAATTTCATACTTTTATTTGTTATCTAAAGTTGTTAGTAATTTTGATTGATTTGACTGGAACTACCTTATTTTCTGGGCAAAATGGAAGATCTTTATGTAAATTATGTAGTTCTGGTGGATATTCTAAATCAACTTTTAATATATAACCATACTCAGAATTGTCTTTCAAATTTAATATTTTTCACTCCAGTAATCTACATCATTTAATGTATAGTAAATCAATTTGAATCTACCATAGCCCAACCATATAAATTAATTGCATCGAGATATGCTAAATAATTTTATTCTTGATTTGGATTAAAATCTTCCAAATATTTGTTATTTGCTTTAACATATCGCTTACAACATTGTTATATTCCACCTTGAATAATTTTTAAATCATTAAAATCATATCATAGTTATATAATAAATCTAGTGGTGGTTTAGTCATTATTAACATTGCATCCCATGATAAACCTGGTGCTGTAAAATACCATGCAGGGTCTAAATCATATGAATTTGTACATGTGTTTCTAAAATTTTCGAATATATATTCTAACAATAATACATCACTTAAAAAATATAAATCATCAGATATACAATTTTCGTTTAATTTGTTATAAAATTCACTCTTTGTTGAAAGTTCAGTCTCTTTAAATTTCTTCCAACTATCGATATAATTTTGTGTCTATCACCTTTCCTAATAACTAAATCAACTTTATGTTCTGGAAAATGTTTATGTGTGTGTTTCATTTGATCTTTAGTTAAATTATACAATAATTTGTCCAAACTACTAGCCACAAAAATGATAAAATCATTTCACATTTAAAACATATAAATAGTGCTAATCAAATATTTGAAATCACGCGTACACACGGCCAGCGTATCGACCACTATGCACAAAGGCACGCAATTTCACAGATGCAATGATTAACGAAACACACGTCACAGTATATTTGTTACTGCAGTGGAAACACAGGTTTATCACAACATCTTAACTTGTTGAGGAAGGTTTAAAAAACACAACATCTACAAACGTGATGTATTAATTTGAAGTATTTTTCGGAGTAAGAATAATTTTTGTTACGTTTGACAAAAAGAAACGCCATGTCATGGCTCGCACGTCTGCCAACTTCACTAGGTAACTGCCCCGCCATCATATCTAAATATATTAAAATACATATTCAAACATTAAAATTACTTTTCAGTTGTAAATTACAAATTCAAAAATCTGAAAAGATGTATAATTTCGTTGCTTACTAGCGAAGTGAAATTTCCCGAGTGAGAAAGAGAAGAAGAAAGAGAAAGAGGGCGACAAGCCTCGCCCAGCTGACAGTTTTTCAATTGCTTTCTCGCTCGATAAAACAATACCGTACCATTACGGACTACTCATGATATTTTCCGCTGTCATTTTAAACTGTAAAATGAGATGTTGCCATCGGGGCTACTTAAATATTAAAATATTTCGATAGGTACCATTTATTTTACAAATAGTATACTAAAAAACGAGGTTAAATTAATATTTTAACTGTGAACTATTTCTAACCTGTCATTGCCAACACGTCACTGCACTCACTGGTGATAATTTATGTTTAAAAAAGAAATAAATATTACAAGTTATAGAAGATATTAAGGTAAAGGTTCATTTATTCAATAATACAGTACTGTAAAGTTAACCACAGAGTGATATATATTTGTGGAATACAGGTTATTAAAAAACAGGTTGACATGTTATGTCTAGAGTGTTTTTTCAAAGGTTGATTTTCATAAGTTGCTTCAAATAAATAAATATAAATATATATATATATATATATATATAATATATATATATATATATATATATATATATATATATATATATATATATATATATATGAGTGTGTGCATGTGTGCGTGCATGTGCGTGCATGCGTGTGTGTGTGCGCACGCGCGCATGTGCGTGCGTGTGTTTTTTTTAAACTTTGTAGATGTTTTATGTGTTATAATTACCATTTTGAATTTCATTTAGAATATCTAATGTTGTATTGTGTCTTTTAGTATTTATATGTTTATTGAGATATAGATTACAAGCATATTTTCCACATTCGCATACCACTTTATTTAATGCATAATTGTTTCTAGAATATTCACTTCTCGTACATTTTTTACATGTTGGTCTAACCCTGTTCTTTTAACCTTTCTGGTAGTAAAAACATTCAATGTGTAATACTTCACCACACTTTTTGCATTGCTTACATATGGAATTATTGTCTATTTCGACCATCAATTTTGTTTTATTTATGTAGAAATAAATTTATTATGAAAAAGATACATGTTTAGAATATCAAAATGTTTAAATTCCATTGATTTGACTCTATTTTACTTAATTTTAGCTTAAATTTGCTTGATTTTGAGAATGAAAATGCCCACGCCAACCAGGGCAGAATGCTCGCCCTCCCCGCAGCCCGCGCCGGCAGCCTACAAGCTTCACCTATATAAGTCCGGACACTGCCGGGCTCGGGACTTATTCTTTTGCATCTTCTATCGTGGCATCCCAGAGCACTAATTCTGTGCTGGGACCTCCAGAGATCATGTAGGCTTCAAGTACGCCCCCAGCGGCTACTTACTACATCTCGATGACCCGCGAACACGTACGTACGTATTTAACTTCACTTTGTCTCTGATAGACACCTTTTACTTAGTTCAGTTTAATTTTAACAAACTTTGTATTCGTGTAGAACTAGCTATTCCCCTTTTAATCTAGGACCAGCTCGCCTACACCTGGAACCGCAGGTACCTTCAGCACTCCGTGGTTTGGTAGGAGGTAGCACGGGTCACGTGTTTATTGAGTATTCAATAAACACTCATTGTTCACTACTCTTCTGCTTTTCATTTACAGGGTACTTGTCTGTGTTAACGGTTAGGGACGAAATAAGACATGCACTGCAGACAGGAACCGGAAGATTGTTGACATCCACATTAGATGCTTACCTATTTCTTTCCAGCCATTCGAGTACTAATTTAGTGCTGGTGGGGAGAAACAGCAGGTGCCACAAGCTCAGGTTATTTCTCGCTTTGAACATTAATTCAGTGCCGAAGTGACATAAGCCTGGGGCTTGTCGCTCAACCCTGTGCAATCGCACAACCAGTAGAGGCTTGGTGGTCGACACGGCTCCACGTCCCTGATCAGCCTGCATGCGGGGGGGATCATTGGGGACTCCTATGGAGCTCGTGCCAGTAAGTCACTTTTGGGTTACACTGTAGTAACTGTTCCTGTCTAAGTGCGTTACGAAAACTGTCAAACCTTTTTACTGTATGCCTTACAAGGTAAGGAGTGGCAAAAGACGTAGAGAACAATACGTAACTCATGTTGCTATCAAACTGTGTATGGTATTACCACCTCCTACACAGGAAAGACAGGCGGTACGGGACCGTGCCGCCCAACTTAGACACGAAGCAATAGCGCCTGTTCTGGTCCTAGTAATTTTCTTGTCACCTTGCATTCGTACTTATCCATTGTGCCACCCTGTGGTAAGAGGGTTGTTAAACTGTACTGAGTCAATATACGGCTGGGCAAACCTGAACTTCTGGTGCCATGAAGCCTACAACTGGAATCGTTGCTTTGAAGTGGACCGAGCTCGCCACTATTGGGTGACCCAAGACGACAATGTAAGTAAGCTGTGAGCAACACCCCTCGCCTCACACCTTCTAACCAGAGTTAACCACCCCACTTTTGGTATAGCGGAAAATTCCTCAATAAACGTGCCAGTCAGTCTAACTGGGCACGCGTCATTGTACTTATAAATGCATTAAATATGTAATCATAAAATTAACTCCCATACCTGTTAGTGTTTTATTTCCATGCTGTGTTAAAATACATGTGTCCATTTATGTCTCGCATGGTTTAAGTGAATGTTCTATTCCACTGTTTTCAAGCCAAGCCTGTGTGTGCCACATGATACTCCTAACGGAAATTTTTTTTTGTGAATTTTTGTTATGTTCTTAACTGTTGTTCTATGTAACATGAATTTGAAATTCCGTTACATTTATTTTATGAGCTGGCATGTGCCGCGTGCCGCTTTCCTGTATACTATTATGACTACCACTCATCTGACACAAGTATTTCTACTTCACCTGAGAGAGAGTGTCAAACCCGGCAACTTACTACACAAGTATGATCTTGGATCGCCACGACCCTGGACGGCTATTCCAACACGTGGAAAATAAGGTTCCGCAAGTCAGCGATACCCCCCTCCCCACCCCATCTCCACAGCATTGAGGTCCTACAAGCTGTCAACCGCCTCAGGGAAAAACAGAGCGCCGCCGATTATGCACAAAGCCAAGAGCCAGACAGATGGTAGCTACCCTCACCCCGGCCTCACACGAGAGGGACGTCATAAGGTGACAACACACCTTCAACCACGGCCTAGCGCTGCGCCTGTCCTTCGGACTATAAAAGTCCATGCACGACTATGCTCACAAGTTATTTTCCTTCTCCAGTCGCCTGCTCCTACACTTCGTGTGCTGGTGCCTTCTACTGTTCAACAGTCTTTGGCAGCCACCAAAGGCTGCTACCTTTGATGTTACCAAAGGCTCTTGCAGCCTTTACCAAAAGCTCCATTTCCGTCACCAGAGGCTTCTACTGCAGCCACCTGCAGTTACCAGAAGCTTCCACACATTCTGCTGCTGCTCCTCATGGAACAGCAGTCGCCTCTACTTGTTGGTAGAGGCAACTACACCCCTGCTCTTATAGTAGTGGCACCTCTTTTGCTATTGTCTCTTCTAGGCACCCCTTGAATAGTGTAGCTGCGACTGAGTTATCATAGCCGTCCACACCACTAGTTATCTTGGGTTGTTTAGGAGCCGGCCACCTACACCTGTCTAGCATAGGTTACTTCCATACTCATTCTCTGCTTGGTTAGGAGGTAGCTTGCGTCACTTGTATTTAATACGTTTAATAAATGCAGTTTATTCCTTTCCCGAGTACCCGAGTATCTGTTTTGGCTGTATTTCCCTTGACCGCTAGGAATATATTATGCTGTGCCGGGTTTTGATATTTGTACGAACCATAGAGTATGATAGTGGAGACCCATCAGGAATCCGTACATCTGAGACACACAACATTCAATGTCCACCCATTCTGGACTGCTGGGGATAAAACGGTAGAGCTGTGACCACTAGGAACTCATCCGACAGGGGCAAGACAGACTCCTTGAGTTGTATCCTACCACACCGCCTACGGTGCCGGCTAGGATATTTGCTTGAGACTGACTGCCTACCTCTGTTGCGACCTACCCCAATAGGAGTGGGAAGGCCGTCCACACGGTTCAGTGGTCTAGGTCTGTGTGCCACAGTTAAGGCTGATTAGAACATCGAACTTGTGCCATCAACTACTATTGGAACTACTCTAAGATAGTGAACTGTTTCACATAGACAACGATCAGTAGATTTCTTAAGTGTCAAGGCAGCTTACATCGCCGCCAAGAAAGTGTGTGTACTAGTCCCCCCTACTCCAAGTACACAAGCTTAGCGAGATGGAGAGTCTCGTATCCGTCTCCTGGAGAGGCCTTCCTCTCCAGTATTTGAATACATTTATTTCCCGGTGCACACGCACATTGCTAGGGAGTATCATCCAGTGGTGCGAGGTCTTATACACGATACCGTGGTAAGGTATGGACCAGTCAACCCCAGATTCTGGAGCCAGGAGTGAGCAGAGTAGAGTCAATGGTACTGTGTTAGTCATCACGGTACTAACGCCTGACAACCTGCTACCAGCTTCACCAGTTCCAGCCAATCTGCATCAGCTCTGTTACCACCAACTGAAGCAAACCCTGGTAAGACAGGTAGCACCGAAGCAGCTAGCATACAGCACAGACCAGTTGCTATCCCTTTAGTGGGAAACTTTGTTCATAGTCGCCAACCGACACGTTCGGCTAAAGTTGCAGGCACTAAACGTAAAATAACTGAATAAGTCGTGACTCATCAGCGTGAATTGTCTAACACTACCAAAACCATGTTGACCGTGCATTCAATTCTTAGCCCGGCACGCATCAGAGCTAAAAACTAAAAATAAGTGTACACTTCTATCCTAAACTACACTTCTAGCACAAACTTGCACACTCACTCATGGGTGGGGTTGCTCACAGAGAGATGGAGGCTGCCCAAAATTTCTGGTACCCTACCATCCGTACAATTTGAATGTTCCATCGCATGGAAGGCTATAAGGGCTGAATGGAGATTGTAGCATTGCAGCTAGATATATATAATTGGTATATTTGGGAAATATTTCAATTGTCTATATTTCAGTCAAGGATAGTAATTCTTGTAATATTTGAAGGGTCGTGGCAGTTACAACTTGTTTGTGTTTCATATATTTTAGTTTTTCCAAATTTATTATTTTTCTTTCCTCATTTCATCAATAGTAACAGACATCAACAGTAGACGTCATAGGACGATAGTGCATCTTTTCCTTTTCACTGGGTTAGTAAACTAAAAACATCACCACCGCATTGCATGACATGGTGAAACAAGGAAAATAACAGAGGTCACCTTTAGCTGATGTGACCGACTGCTCAAAAACAACTTATTTTAAATGAGGAAACTTTTGATTAATATATAGGGAAGCACAACCTTTCTCGGGTATCACAACAGTTAATCTCAGCACAATTGTTTGTCAGCTGTCAGTCGGACAGCCTGCAAGGAGTGATCATGTTACTCACATTGACCAGCGCCCACAACTTTAACCTTCTTTTGTATTTCGGACATTTCAGTTTAAGTATCTATTAAATTTATTTTCCGTCTGTGCGAGGAGTCAATAGGGTGCCGGGAGAGAAAGTAACGATTCTCTCTCGTCTTCGTAACTCTTGAAGTGAGAAGTTTTGTTTTATGAAGGCTACCATTGTCGTGTTTTTTTTTTGTTCATCTGTTGCGAGTGTCAATAGTTTGTTTTACCAAGAGGACAATAAATCTCCAGTAAACCTTTAACTTCTTCTTTTATTTATTGGCAATCCTGGTATCATCAAACTTTCTTTATTATGTAGTCAAAGTCTCCAACTCACACTGAGCTAGTTTGTTGATGTATTACTGAGGACTACAACGAGAGAACAGGACAATAACCTGTTACAAGATTTAGGTTGAATCGCTTCGCATGTGAAGGAGGAGAGTTGTACGGAGAAAAGGTGATATGGCAAATGCCGTAAGAATAACACATTACGAAAAATTTTTGAGGTGAACTGTGAACCATTATTTGATACGATTGATGTGGGCACACCAAAATTTTGGAAGATACGGACCTGCAAGGCATGAACAGTTGATGCGCCATCAGCTTTTCTCATTGGAATGAGCCATACAAATTTAGAAAAGGCATCAACACAAACCAATAACATATTACTACAGTATTACTAAACTTGCTCCTGGGAAATGGGCCAACAAAATCAATGAAAAGTTTTTGCATAGGCTTCTCAGCCACATATGGAGAGAGTAGTCCTAGGTACGTGTTTTCAGCAGGCATATTCAAAGCACGCAATTTACAACATTTAACACGTCCAACAATTCCAGCATCCATGCCCTTCCTTATGAAATGTTTTTGAATTGCCTGAATGGTTTTGCATGTCCCTAAATGGGCACCAAGGGGCGATGAATAAAAATAATCAAAAACCATTGGTCTGAGATAAGTAGGAAACATGACATGTTTTACATTATTACAAGATTTACAACACTAAAGACCTTTAGACAGAAAGCATAATTTTTGTTTAATGCTTGATTTCAATTTTGTGATAATTTATTTCAAATCCTGATCTTTTTCCTGATCCTTGATAACGGTAAAAGCCAAAAGGGAATTCCACTAGAATGTTACCGTTTGGAAGAACTGCAGTTTCATTAGTAATTTTTGCATCATCAAACATACAGGAGAGGGCATCAGCTACTACTTTTTGTGATCCTTTAATATGCTGTACTCTGAATTTAAAGGATGAAATCCTAGCAATCCAACTGCCAATTCTGCCCAGGTGTCATGGGTGAGCCAAAAGCCACAACAGTTTCCAGGAGGAATTTGGCATGCTCTAGATATTCTGAATTCATCAATGCCAAATACAACTGTTAAACATTCTAGTTCTATAAATTGGATGCAAAAGAGATTGGCTTCCTAATAACCATTAAATTCTTGACAAAGGACAGAGCCCACAGCCAGACTGGCAGTGTCCGTCTGCAAAATAAATTCTTTCGAGAAGCCTGGCATCATAAAAACAGGAGGGTTGACGATTCATTTTTGAGGGTATCAAAAGCCTTTTGTTGTTCCTATCCCCATTCAAATGGAACTGATTCTTTCGTAATTGATTAAGCGGCACAGCCTTCTCAGCCAGACTGACTAAATTTTCCAAAAAAAATGCACCATATCAATGAAATGCCCTTAACATCCTGAGGCAGCGGAAACTGATAGATGGAAACTCCTTGAGCAGAAATTTTATTGCCCAAAAAGGAAATTTCTTGAATAGCAAACTTTACCTTACTAGGGTTAAGTATTAAACCTGCCTTTTGCAAACAAAATAGCACTTCCCTTAAATGATCCAGATGTTGCTGAAAAGACTCAGAGTATATCACCAGTATGTCAAATAGTTATATACATACTTAAATTTTACATCATGTAAAATTTTATCCAAAAGACACACAAGTACTTGTGCTCCAGTGTCCAATCCAAAAGGTATGCGAGTGAACTGATAAAAATTCCAGGGTACACAAAAACTTGTTATTGGTTTGAATTGTTTAGACAACAGAATTTGGTAGTAGGCCGCATTAAGGTCGTTGTAAAAAATTTGGCTTTACCAAACCAGTTGAATGCTGAATGAAAGCCAGAAAGTGGGACAGACTCTATTTCAATTTTTTTTTTGTTAATTTTACGTTGATGTGCTTTCCTGCTCAGAGCTTTTGCACTCCGCAAGAAAATAAGAATTTTCCCTTTCCTACTACGCAACGGGGAATTATAAAAAGGGCAACCGCTAATTCTCTCCTAATGGTTGCAATTCTGGTTCCCTCCTGAAGTGTCTGTAGATTTATTAAGTTGGTTGCCTGGCTGGGATGCGGACCTTCCCACATTGAAAGATCTGGAGTGACACTGTTTAGGTGAAGGGACCTTAATTGGAGGAGGGAAATCAAACCCTAAGGTAAGCTTGACCATGAATGTCTCCCTCCCAGGGAGTTAGGTCCAGCCCACCGTAAAGGCTGTCAAAAGTCTTGACGCCAGTTGTCACTGGTTAATTATGGAAAAAACTGAGATGAAACCCTACCAAAAATTATTTGGCTTATTCTGAGGATACCCTACGCCTATAGGGGGCTGATCTGGTTGATTTCTGTAAGGGGATGAAGTCCGGTGTAACTGATCGTAGCCTACGTGTAGTGGCAGATTTGGGAGGTATGTGTATTTTTAATACCTTACTGGTGGCTGTGTGAATTTTGCAAGTGACGGCCGGTTCTTGTACGGGATTACAAGAGTGAGGCGGAGGGGTCAGTTTGGAACAAAATGCGACAGATATTGTGTCAATATAATCCAGATTATGCCAAGGCCAGTCAGTACTGATTAACGAATCCCAGTCAGATCTTAAAACCACCTGATGGAGGGTGGCTGTTCGTGACTTGGCTTTATCACTAGTGTTTCAGCATTTTTTAGATGTTTCTAATACATCGCCGTTGGTAGGTGTGTGTACTGGAACATTGAGTGCGTCTAAATCTGTTGTAATGCCCAATGGGCTAATTGGCTATCTTTACTTTTGGAAGTATAAGGTATCTCAATATTTAATCCACACACACAGGAGCTTACTCCCCTGAACGCCAGGCGTACACTCAAGCCCTCCTGAGTCTGGTCTTTAATGCAAACTGAGACTGGGGTAATGCGTAACTGGATGACCTGGAGTCCCGTATTTGTATACGACCGTAGGTCAAGCGACCCAGTTTGTTCTGTGTGTATTCCTGGTCTTGTTCAGATGATGAAAATACTATCTCAGCCTTGTTCAGGCTGAGAGTGTGTAAGAACTTCTGGTTTCGAGAGGACCTAGAGGTTGGAAAGCTTTGAATTTGTGGCTCGTAAAGAAATAGTGATAATGCACACACTGAATTTATCCTGGGGGTACTCAAGCCCTCCTAGATCTGATCTTTAATTCAGACTGGGACTGAGATAATGTGTATTTGTGATGCTGGATAACTGAGGGTGAATACTACAGAAGGTACAGGTGATCTGGACAATATTTGGGATGATCCCAGAATCTTCTACAGATTAAGAAATATTATCCTGGCTTTGTGCAAGCTGAATATAACCAAATATGTTCAGGACGTAAGCACCTGTCAGTAAGTGGTTGCTTAGATTAAAATGAGCTAATTAAATAAAAGTGACTTTCTAGGTTGTTCTGAAATGAGCAACAAAAGGACAAGTTACAATTAATCATATTTTTTTATTTTTGTGTGGAAAAACAATGGGGAATGTGTAGTTCTGTACATTGATAAATAAAATTATATTAATATTTAAGGCAGGTGAAGACAAACCTGCATGTAGAGAAAAGAGGATGCAGTGATTGTAAATTACGTAATGCTCTTGAAAAAAAAAAGGGGGGGGGGGAGTCCAGAAGGGACGTCGGCGCGACTTGCTATAGCGGAGTATACAAGAATTTGTTTAGCGTGTGAGAACAGGTTGGGACGTCGAGATACCTCTGTCTGATGTGGTGATGGCGTCCTCGGCAGCGGACGGTGTCGGCAGGCGTCACTGGAGACAGTCGTGAGTAACTAGCACTGAGACTGTGAAGAGTATGCCTTCAGTGCGTATGGCGTAGTGGTCATGAACAACCCTGGTTAAAATCTGCTCAGCCTTTTACAGACAGTGAGGTCAAGGTGACAGTCACTTCCCCAGTATGGCGTAGTGGTCATGAACAACCCTGGTTAAAATCTGCTCAGCCTTTTACAGACAGTGAGGTCAAGGTGACAGTCACTTCCCCAGTTGGTGCCCTCAGCCTTGTACAAGCTGGAGGGTTGACGACTGTCCTGAGCTGCGGTTTGTCACCTCCTTATATATGAAAAATTTTAGCTTGTAGGCTGTCAGATGGGTGCAGGGATGGCTAGCCTCGCCTCACAGGGGTGGTTTTAAGTATGGTTGTGGGCTGCGTCACCATTTATTTTCTCCTTGGCGGGAGGTTGTTGACATATCTATCGCCTGTCCACAAGGCTCTGGCTGCAGTGACAAACTTGTATGTTGTGTGCTGCCCTCCTGCAGCATCCCCTTGAACTAGCATCTTTGTATCCAGCGTGTCGGTGACTCGTCGAACAGTTAGAATTCTCAGACCAGAACTGGGCGACCCTATGGCGGCTTTTGAGTGGGCAGTACAATTTCAAATAATTACTGCGTGTCTGTAATTGATCACTAGGCTGGGAGCAACCCTGTAGGGACGGAATTGATTGTGTGCCGGCGAGTGACTTGCCCATGTTGAGGGCTCAATTACTTTATCTACTAATTCCTGAATGGGTTTTCTCAATATTTCCATTTTAGGAGGGCTAACTTATAAGGATTGCTAGGGACATATTCCTTATCCAAAAGTTTTATTTCATACTCAAGTAGGTCAGTAAGGCCTAACTCGGAAGTAAGGCCTTTGGGAAATCCATCACAAACTTTCTGAATAGCAACATGCTGTTGGGGCTCTAAATGTGCAAAAGTGTCCACGACTAATTTAGGCTCTGCTAACCTCTGATGAGAGGGGTTGATGTTGCTCATAATTAACAAAACTAATTTTTTCTGCAGATGCAAATTTAAAGAAAATATGCTGTGTCTGAATATCTAAAATAAGCCCTATGGATGCCATAAAATCTGGTCCTAAAATAAAAAATAAACCTAGTTTCTCAGAGACCAAGCATTTATGCATCCATGAAAAATACCCAATTTTCAACTTAAACGTGGCAGAACACAAAATGGGTAACACTTCACTAGAAGTGGTGTAACACTGAACTTCACGTGGCTCAGTGGCTTTAACTAACTTTAATTTATTCAATTGATTAAAAAGTTTACCGGAAGTAATTGTGCTGGCGGATCCAGAATCTACCAGCACATGAATTAACAAAGGCCCTAAATTCACTTCAACACAAGGGCTAGCTACTTTCTGAACACCAACTACGTTTGGGAAATTAAGCTGAAAAGTTTTATACTGATTTTTACTCTCACAAGTGTCATAAGGACCAAAAATACGTTGAAAACAATGGCCAAGGTTAACCGACTGTACTGGGTGAGCATTGAGTTGGGAATTGGCAAAGTTGCCAGGATACTGGGAATGAGCGCTCACTTTTCGTCCCCACAGGATTTGTTTTTTGCTGAGAGAATAGGGCATTTAGCAATGAAGTGACCTGTTTCTTTACAATAAAAACATGCTCTTGTGTAACTGCCCGAAGCTTTTGTACCATGATCTTTATTTTAAGATACCCTATCTGACTTCTCGGTATCCAGGTATCTGGATTGCGTGTCTTATTTTTCTTATCAGGGGGAGTACCTGACTTTGTAGGGTACCTGCCTTGCCCAGAAAAACACTCACGTTTCTGCTCTGCATACAGAATGTCGTGGGAATTTATAAAGACACAGTTCAGTTAAGCGAAATAATCAGGTTTGCCCATGAATACCAAGCGAGAACGATCCGAGGCTTTAAACCCTCTAGTATAGTATTGACTATGTTACTCTCAGACAAGATCAGGGGCAGAATGACAGCAGCTTCCTTAATTCTGCTAAGGTACACTGACAAGGATTCATTATACTCCTGAAGTCTGTTGCACATTCTTAACTGCAACTGGGTGAGTAGCCTAGACAGGATGAAATAATAGATAATGCCAGCATGATATTGGTCAAAGGTGAAATGCTGTGAATTGTGATGTCTGATTCTCTCACTTATTGGAGGGACCCTGTGTGTAAGGATAAATGATTTCTAGCAGCTGTGCTTCAGATACAGTGTTGCTGTAGTGCAATTTCACAATAGTTTTTAAAAACTCCAAAAATTTGGGGACCTGAAAGCCATCTGTAGATTGGGAGGTTGGTACTACTGCAGATGACATGAGTGGTGTAGTGGAAAAAACAGAATTTACAAAAATGGCAAATGATGTGGTGGTGATGTGGGCTGGAATGGATGGGATAACATCATGTGAAACAGGTTGGGAAGTGGAAGGGAGAGTGACTAAGCTGTTTTGAGCAGGTGTGGAAAATGAAATTGTAGTGGTGGTAGTACTGAGGGTAAGAGTAGCCAACTGTTCACCAACAGTGGCAATTTAAACACTAGAGGGAGTTTTTTGGGAATTGCTTGCTTATAGATTACATACAGCTTTAAAAAAACTTTGCGCCTGGGCAATCACATTTTTTAGTGAATTAGTCTACATTTCAGAAAGTTGCTCAGAACAGAAAGTGAGCAATTTGTGGGCTCTGCCTTTGAGGTGTGTGATCCTATTTTAAAACCTGATCTATTTCACGGGACTGGAGTGCTCCTCAATGTTTTCATAAATTTCCTAAAGGGCGATTGTTTTGGAAGCACACACATAATATTTGTTTTCAGAGTTCATGGAAGACACAGTTTCAAATACTAAAGGCATATTTGTATTAATGGCTGCATGCAGTGCACTTCTGCATGCCATGACAGTAGATTTAGGGAGTTGTACACCCCTAATGGCACACTCACATTATTTTTCGTCTATGAGCAAGTACTCTGGAACAATGGCAGCCATGATGCCACTCACTGCCCGAGTTACACAAAAGGAAACACCACTAAACAAAATATCACACAAAGCAAACTCTCAAAAAGGCCTTACAAATTATAGCACATAGGGTGAGCAACACAAAAGGAAACTAAAATAACATAACCTTAAAATGGACCCACAATGTGTGTGTATGCTGGTGCCTCGGACCACTCATGCAAATATCTCACACACAGCACACGAGGAAAAGCATACAACATGCAGAAAGCATGCACAAGTATGCACACTCGTGCACAACCACCAGCTCCTGCTACCAAGCTGCGTAGCTGTGTCAATGCGGAAACACTCAAAAGGCCAAAAAAACTGAAATGCACATGGCTCCCAACACAACCACAGACCGAAAGCCATGTGAACCTGGCTGCAACAAGCAATCATGCTAAGGTATTAAAAATAAGTAACCAAAGGCCAAACCCTGTTTGGTTATCCACCAAAGAATATATCACTTTCTGAGTCACTGATAGCACAGAGCGTAGCTGATCAAAATGAAAATTCACCAAACCAAAATAGATAGGACAAATATTGTATACACTGCATATTTTGAAAGTAGGGTTAATTTATAACCTCAAATGAACACAAAATAATTCAGATGATTCTCTAGGCGAATTTTTTTTAACTCCATACACAGAGATCCCAACAAATGAAAATAACATTCAATAATTATCTTTTCAATACGTTAGATAATATCATACTATTTCAGATAGTTTGATATCATGTTATTATTTTTAAATTAGTATTTTATTTTTATTAGACCTTTGTTCATTTGACACATTTTCAATATATTCCTGACATTAGCAAATGGTCACTTGACCTTGAGAATGACTGTATTTTCATATTTAAAAAAAATGTGTTCACATTTATAATTTTTTTTTTTCTTAACCATATTAGTGGCTTCCTGGAAGGATTGCAACAATGTCTGTATTAAACAGTGGTAGTTCATGGTCGCCCTAAGTTGCACATGCACAAAAGCAAACAAAAATTAAAAAGGTATCATGGCCTTGAGTAGATAGTGCTGGAACAAAGTCACATGCTGGGATTTCCTGGGCTTAATATATGCCAAAATCACAAGATGAAAGAAGGAAAAATGCTACGCGACTACATCGGGCGAACAAAAGTCAAGGCCTTGTTGTGCAGTACCGGTGGAGGACCGCTACACACAAATAACATAAACATTAAAACCTGTTGACCTCAAAAATGCAGACAAAAGGTGACAACAACATTAATCTGTAAGATTCACTTACCTGAAGTGGTAAACAAAGTGATTATTACATGAATAAGTTGAGATGAGCTGAAGCGAAGAAAATAGTCGGTGATCACACCATTAGGCTAGCTGGAGAAGAAGGAAGTGGCTTTCCCAGAAGACGTAATAAGTAGGGGTCGATTCAGAAAATCAACAATAATCAATATGTAACATTTCATGATTACTTAAAAATAATACTTATTAAAATGACGTTTTGTCCAAAACAAAATTACAAGAACAGTATGATTAATTTACAAATTTTTAATTATGTGTTGCGACAAAACATGGCATGTTTTTATTGTATTTATTGTTTTTGACAACATCAATGTTGACAAAGAGTTTTGCCAAAAAATGTTTCAGAAAACTCTTTAAGCTAAATAGTTCACCAACAAAATGTAAAATATTTAAATATAGGGAACTGACAATGTATGCTGAATAATACAAAAATTAATTATAAATCTTTTGACATAATGACTGGCAGAAACAACCTTAAATTAGTTTTGTAAAAACAAAGGTTTGAATAGACACAAAATAACTTGCTATTAACAAATTATACATAATGTGTAAAGTTAACAAAAATGGTTAACATTACTAACTTACAGAACAAATACATGCATAGAACTGTCTCACGGAAACGGAGACTAAAGAACTAAACAGTGACGTACATGTGCCCAGCATAACAAAAGAACGAGAGCAAATTAATATTAGGTGTAGGAACCAAAACTCGGGGTTTTGCCAAAATACATTTTAAAAATTTCCCTGGAAGGGAATACAAATTATGAAACTCCCTCCAAAAAAGATGAGTGCCACTAAAGCAGCACAGTTTGTTATACGTATTTGGTTCTTAATAAGTATTAATTTATTTAAATATACTGTAAGTGTAGATCCCCTAATGTTGCAGGATTATCATTTTCAGTCCAAATTTGTCTTTGAATTACATGTCTTCTACTCTCAAAGATTACGAAATATGGATATGTTAATCGTATTTTTTTTAAACTGTGTAACACTTGTATGTCATACCACTACATAAAAAATCAGGCTCACAAATGCCACAAAAAACTGTCCAAATTTCTAGCTTATTTGAGTTAAAATGTCTTGTCAACATAGACGTCATTCCAGACCAGGCCTACTTCTACGGTGATTAAAAATCACAGTCATTATCTTGCGAGGATTTCAAACCCAGAACCTTTTGTACCATACGACAGCCTACTACCAACTACATCACGGAGGTCTACAAATCTCGTGCTTGAATTCATGCAGGATCATGCATTCCCCCCACCCCCCTTTTTTCTCCCCCCCCTTTTTTTTTCCATTTTGATTGCTAAAAAATTATTATTCTCGGTGTCCCCAATTGTGAAGAAGTGTTGGCCATTAATAAGATAGTAATTCCTTTTGTTGAAAAAAACTGAATTTTTCAAAATATGTCAATACATTCTACTTCAGTAAACAGAAATATAATTAATATCTACAGCATACAGTACAACATGACAACTGGTAAACAATTAGTGATTCATATATACTGGACGTATGTGAAGCAGATTTCAAGCATGTAAAGAATTGATCAAGGTGTATTTATGTATAAGTCCCCCATTGCATTAGTAGTTCAAACGTTGTGGTCATTAGTCCGTAACCGTGTTACCTGTAGCCGGCAAGATGAAGGGCCTCTCAAACTACGTCATTTGGTCACTGTTTAATTTACATTCTAAAACATAAAGGTCCAACTCATGTGCACGCCAGTGACATTGAGGAGACATAACAATCAGAACTTAGTTATTTGTTCACATTTAGACGTGTTATCTGCATTGTTAAACCACAATTGTTAGTTGTTTTAAACATGTATTCTGTCCATCATGAATATACTGTATATATGCACAGCCTATTTCATGTTATTTCAGATGTTTTCTTACTCCTGAGCGAAACTTATTTGCTCAAGTATTTGTCATGTAGAAAATCTCGATCAAGAATTAGTTATATTCTTCGTGTATTATGGTGAAATTCATGGACGTACAAATTTATTTACAACCTTTCTACAATGTGATGTGTTGGAATGGAAACTGAGATGTGAAGTGCGACCCGGCAACACTGTCACGTCCCCAGTGCTCGGAGAGCTATGGGCTTGCCCGCTGGAGAAGAATGCCGGGTGCTCTGTTGAGGGATCCAGAACCATGGGCTGGCACTCAGCATAGAAAAGTCTCGTGTTTCAATTTTTTCTTTTCAAATATTGTTCGTATACTGTGGTTAAGAGTTGCATACTCAAGATTTGGAATTTTGCTTTCACAACTGTTTTGAAGAAATCAGAGGTGGTGGAAAATAGCATTAATTTTGTCTCCTTGTAACATTTTCAAAGTATGTTCATACAATTGATTAGCATTTGTTTTTATTATGTAGTAAGCAGGATTTTACCAGCAATATAGTTGGTAGAACTTGGTCACACCTCCCCCTCCAATTAATGGCATCCTGTCACGCCACAAAACCAGAGCTGCCACGTGTTTACGGGCGCCCACCCCCTTCTAATAACACTCCCAGATGTTTCCGGTCGATAATTCCGCCATCCCTCTTTGTTTCCATGGCAGAGGCTAGCAAGTCATGTTCGTTGAGGGGGGGAAGGTAGGAGACCTTTTTTAGACAAGGGTAGTGGATATTTAGCATGGCAGGTCGCTGCTAAAAGTAGAAAAAAGAGAAGAAAAAAACGAAGCTGGAAATGAGCATGAGGTTTCTTAATTTTTTTTATTATTTTGGCTTTTTGCACCCAAATTAATTAATTAAAGTATTTTTCAAACATATCACAATCACACCTCATTTCTATGTGGGTAGAGGCACATATATATATATAGCAAGAGTCCTTATATAGTCGAAAATCCAAACTTCGGTGAATGAACGCCTTTCTCCGCAGGGGTTGGTTATCATAGGGCTGCGGCGGCACCGCACATTCCTTATCATCCTAAGTGGAGACTGCTGACAAGTTTACAACCTCCTCTCGAGGCTTGGTAGGTGTGACATCACGGGGCAGCAGGGGTGCTGCGAACCTGTGGTGTCGGTTGAAACTTCTTCTCCGTTATCTTTGGGCAGTGACTCTTCAGGTAAAACAATTGTTGTTCAAGGGGGTGGCGACCCCTGTCGAAGTCTGGACGGGCAGTACAATTCATAATTAAACGCATTAATTATCTTCGTGTCCGAAGTTTTCCAACATGTGGAGTCAATTCTTTTGGCATGTGAATAGTAGTCTGCCATTGTTATGACTTGCCCCAAGCTCTTGCTAGCTCGTTTGTGGAACGAAGTTGCCCGTAGGGTGCGCAGGTGTGCTGTGCAGCAGTGTGGCATGTGTCACAGTAATACTTTTTACTATTTTTATTGTGTTTATTAGGTAAACTTTAATTCACAGATAATGAACAACTCTCATTATACTCAAAACAATGTCTAATAAGGTCAGAAGTTGTATTTTATTAATGTATGTATCATAACTCTCATCTATTGAATCCTGCATGTATGGAAATTTTTTGACAGTCCCCTGAAAAATGGTAGATATGAAGTCAACAGCTTGAACTACAAACATTAACTTGAACTGTTATTGGCTTTTGTTAAGTATTGTGATTTATTTCATGTTTAAATTTTGCATCACAGTTTTTTATTTTGAAATTATTATGGTATTAAAAGACAGTTCATGAAAACAATTTTTAAGGTGCAAAATTTAATTTCTACATCTGTATCAGACTGCATTTTGAAATTTATGCAGTAGAATCTCTAGTTAATTTTGTGAGGGACCAGATTAAATAAACTATGCATTCAGATTCGCCATTTATTCCATACTTAATGTAAAAGTTGAATTTGCAATAGAGGTCTGATACAGTGAGTTGTGCTATACTTGAGTTATATTCCTAAAAATGTTGATGTTATGGAAAGTGATATTGCAGAAGTTAAATTTTTCCAGAAGAAATGTTAAATCCAGTCTATAGGCTCCCAGGTACACCAAATATAAATGTTTATTGCATATTATGACTTGAATTTTACAGAAATAATGAGAAGGCAGAGTTGTTACCAATATAGAAATAAACAACAAAATGTCAACAATGACAATAAAAACTTTTTAATATTTTCGCTATTAATTGGTTTAACCATGTTGTATAGTTTGACTTTTATTTTGTGTGTAAAAGTAAGTTGTGTGTGCATTGTATCATGGAAGTTTTTTTTTTACTCCAGTAGTAACAAGTATGGCGGGCGGTCATTGTTCTGTGGGTGTTGGTGATCATTAAAAGTTATGTTTGAGCTGAAACTGCCCCGTTTTTTAATCTATTGATTACTTAATTTTAACATTATAATTTAAAGTTCTCATTATTTATGCAAAAATGTGTTGCCAGGAGTTTTTAATTAGATCCAAGTTATCTACATTTGCTCAGAAACAGTGCGAGCAACATAAATTGTTTGATGATCATGGAAGTGCTAGTGACAGAATTCCAAAATGCATTTATTCTTAGTTGAAAGCCAGAAAAATGTTAGTTTTTTTTATGCCTAATTGAATCTAACAAATCTATAACCGTTGGACTTACATTCGGTAGCCTCAAGCAGATAATTTGATGGTAATTTGTAATGGAATGTGCCACACTTGCAGTAGTGCAGTCACTTGCAAGAAAACTAATGCTTTGATAGCATCAGTTCAGTACATCGTTCAATAATTAATGCAGTTCATCCCCCAAAAATTAGTTGGGATAGTCTCTAAATTCAGAGTGCACAAGTTTCTTTTGCCAAAATTCTGTTGTACACAAAAGAGAATGTATTAAACAACGTTATAAAATATATTATAGCAGTACTAAACTGTATAACATGGTCATAAAACTTTGACTGCTAATAGTTTCACCAGACATTTAGGCAAAGTTGCTATAATGAACAAAATATGTATTGCAGACAAATTACAAAATAAATATGTTAACAAAAATTAAAATTGAAATAAAATAACAAAATCTTAAATGTTAATGGAACATCACCTGTTTTGAACACGTTTAGGCGATACTTTTGCTATTGAAAATGGAAATAGCAGTTAAATAGAAATGCTTACAAATAGAAACAGCAGCTATATAGAAATCTTTACAAATGGAAACAGCAGTTACATAGAGATATTTACAGATGGAAACAGCAGTTATATAGAAATGTTTACAAATTTAATAGATTGTCAACTAATTATTGTATACACATAAAACTATAATAATGCCTAAGTAGATGATGTTTTTGAAAAAGGCGTTGAAGTTGTAGTCAAGCTGGAAATATGAGAGGTTGAGTCCTGCAGTGAAGCACGGTGCTTGAGAATGAGGTGTGTGCGGTTGTTGGCAGGAGGCAGACTGTGACATCGACGCCATGCTGGATAGAGCTGCACCTCAATGGGCCTCTGCAGTGGCTGGACCGTGTGCTCACGCAGATGGGATCTCCGCGCCTTCCCTGCAGTTCCATGTCGTGAGCCATCCCTCTGCACTGCTACATCCCATCTCTTCCTCTCTACTCTCCTCACACATCAAACGTTTATTTATATTGTACAAAGAATGAAAATCCTTTGCTCTATGGTTGTTGATTCTTTAACATTTTATGATAGTAGGTGTGCTAGCTTGTGTTGAATGATACCTGTGTGTCATAGGGAGTGGATTTTAATTTGGCTATAATCATGAGCTATAAACTGTAAATATCTCTGAAGGCATTCAGACTTTGTTGCAGAATATTCCAGCTTGTTTCTTAGTTCGATTTTAGAATGTTTAGATTTTATTCAGATACTGTGCCAATCATTTAGTGTTATGTGTCCTGGTGATGGACTGTTTCCATATTGTAGATAGTCGTTTGTGTCAAAGGATCAGTGCTAGCTTTGAGATTGTAAACTGTTTAACATGTAAATACATTAAATTTTCAATTTTCGGATGTGTAGCTATTGTCACATATGGTACTATATAACATTTTGTACTGTACCTACATAGTCAGGGACAGTGTTGTTTGTTCTGCTGCAGTATTTCAGCATAGCTGAGCTGTGGAGCCACCAGTATGCCACTAGACCATGTGTGATGTCTGTCTTTTTACCTAGTTTTTGGAAGATACTTGTTCCTAAATAGACTGAATACAGTTATTCTATTGATCAAGACATAGTTGACTCAGTAGTGAGATGTGTGCACATAGTATGACCATCTTCGAGAATATTAACCACATATGAGTTGAAGTGCCTACATAACATGCTCTATTTTTGAGAAATGTATGTTCTCGTTATGCTAAATTACTGATGCACTTCACGCTGTGTAATAATTTTCTTGTGAATATTGTGTGTTTAGTTTGCTGTGGTGCTTATTATGACACAGTGTCCTGATATTGACTGCCATATGGCATTGCAAACTGACACTACTAACCATAAACTCAAGGTAAGACCAGTATCTTTTATCACCATAATAATAATAATAATTTGTTGAGTGCCTGTCACCTAGTAAAGGCAACTGGTGGTGAGACTGATAGTTGTTGACCCAGTATGTGTGAGCTGTCTGCAACAGTGTTCCAATATGGAATATTCCATACACTTTTATATGGCTGTTGTCTTGTAGTACGGTCAGATCTCATAAGTTTACCAGGCAGGCTTATCATGTGCAGCTGTCTGTAGTCACATGCCATGAATTTAGTACATACTATATTTGTTATTGCTAATTTAACAGAATCACGAAATGACAGACCAGCCATAAGAGTTTTGAATTACTAAATGCAGTTTTTTCTATACTTTTTAACAATTTTCCTTTAAGTTTTGTAGAGTATTAGTGTTGCTAAATTATAGAGTATTACATAGGGTGACTAAAGCCACATGGTAACTGCCAGGAGGTTTGTGGGTGCCATTGGCATAACATCGTCGCCAATATGAGTCGTTAATCACACTTCTTCAGTCCAGTCATGCCACTGTTGTAGAGACTGTTTCTGTGTGCGAGGTAACTGTATTTACCCTTGTAATTTATCATTGTGAGTAGGAAAATTTATATTGGGGAATATCTCTGTTAAATCTGCCATTTTTCAAATTATGAATGTCAGATTCAGATTCGAAAGTCAGGAAAGTGAAAAACTGTTGTGTTATTAAAAGTAGCAGTAGTGTTTTAGCTGCACAAAGAAATTTGACGCATAGTATAGTGGAGTATTTATGCTGGCATTTGATATGGTTGCAGAAATTGTTTTTCAGAAACAGCGACTCTGCTGAACAGTTGTATCGCATTTAATCCTGGATAGCAGCATTGCAATTTTGTGGTGGTGGTAGTTTTTCTTTCACCAGGAAACCCACTACCAAAGAACAACTAAACAGATAAAATATTATAACCCATGACGTTTCCTGGCTAAAGCTGAGTCTGGCCTCACCACCACCTTCTCCCAGAACCAATCCTCACTGGGTATTCTGTGAGCACTACTTCAATTCTTAGACCATTCATCTATGAATCATGCAGATTTTATTATGGCATCTGCTTCCCCGGGAAAACATTGTCAAAAGTTGGGCCGTCCTGTAACTCTTAAAACTTTATCCTTCCTAAAGAGAGGTCAGTTTTATCAAATCATTCTATGCCATATCAAAGTTTCTATCAAATCTGGGGTTCTCATATCAACCCTCAGTATTGCTACACCATGGCTAATGTCAACTCCATCCAAACTGTGCTTTTGTTTCCATCTTTTGTTATAATAGTGTGATTATAGAATATTCAGTGTAGTTAGAGGTCGTAATTGAGAATTGTTTTGTCACCATAAGGTAAGTCATTCATCTATGGAGCATAGGAGATCAGATACAGCTTGTATTGGTCCATGACACTGCACATTCTAGCCTCTGTTGATCTCCTGTCAGTAAGGGGGATTCCAATATACAATTCCGTGTCCCTATCCCGACCAGTCTCGGCCAGAATGTGCATTCTGTACCAGTGTCATCTTCACAGAGTCACCTGACTTAGTCATGTCAGGCATGTGCAACCATACAGAAGGAACTGGTGTCACAGGACCTCTCGTGCAACCAATGACAGAACCGGTGTCTACGGCCAGGTTTCGCCGGCAGGGGGGCCCAAGTTTAAAATCCCAGGCTAGTCCTGGGGGTATTCCCTCTTCCCCAATCCTGCCGATCAACTAACCCAAACTAACTGGAGCCAAGTCTGTATAACTGAATATTATTTCAACATTTGTGTCAGCGTGAGAGTATAGCCTTTTCCTAGGTTTGAGTAGCCAACATGTTAGTTGCTGCTAGTGGCATGTATTGCTTCCTATGCACACAAACAGTGCAGCTCTGCTGCAGTTTATTAGGCTGATTACGCTTGGTTAGTAACACGTCATGGAGGGAACATGCTATATCACTATTTACATTTTTATTTGTTGTCTGCATCTAATGTACCTAATTATTTTGACCAAAGCTTGTTTTTGTGGCATGTTAATACATTTTTGAAGAATGTAGTAGTATTTGGCATCCATGGGGTGACTTAGGGTTAGTATAAATATGTATTTCTGTAGAAATTCTTCAAACACTGAACAGCTCAATTTGTTTCTTTAAATGTAATGAAATCAAAAGAGGATAGTACACAACTCTACTGCAGATCAAATATGGCAAAATATGAAGCTTTTATGCAAGTTACTATTAGTATAATACAGGATGTCAGAAAAGTCTTTCCCTGATTACAAATTTTATTTATATCCATTAAATGTAAGATAGAGATGAGAAACCGGTGCCAAAATGTTGGCAAACTGATGTGCGACGTCCTGTGGGCAACTGAGTTACGTCATGGCCCGAAGTATTTTGGTGGTTGCTAGGGCAAATGCACTCTGGGTGTGGATGGATCTCTAGTCGCTGCACGGAACTGGAGCCCTGCCAGTATACAGCACTAGCCGTTTGACTTTCTGGCAGGGCACGAAATCTGATACAGTGAGTACAATCTTTCATTTAGGTGGGACTATTCGCACAGGTTTTCCTTGGGGGACAGGTAACCGGCAATAGTCACTGGACCTGCGGTGCCTCGGACAGAGGAGTACTAGTGCTGACTCTAAAGCTTGGTGTGTAGGTGGGAAAGTGATCATGGATGCTGGTTGTCGCAGGGATAAGTTCAGTAGTCGAGATCCCCCAAAACCACAGGTTAGCTGTCCCACATGAAGTTTCTTGGGCACTTAGGTATGCGTTGAAAACGGGTGAGTTTTTCTGTCTAGTTTGATGGGTGGCGTGAAGAGTACTGGTGCTGGTTCTGGCGATGATGGTATCTCTAAGCGGCGGATGGCTTGTTCTCTCTATCGGGAGCAGAGGTGCGCGAGTTCAGCGGGGTGGTGGCTAAACTGTTGGTACTTGCAGACAGTATCTGCCCTTTTTACCCTCTTACGGATACCACTTCGATGGGTGAAAGGCATGAGGAAAGAGTTGCTAAAATGAGACTCGTGGAGGTGGAGCAGATGGCATGGTGGTCCTACTCAGGTGTACTTCTATGTAACGTCTCTGCAAACCCAATGCTGTCTTCCTATCTCACTGCCTGGCACCATGATTGTTGTGGGTATTGAGTGTCTAGTATCACTGGCTGACCATCCTAATACGTGGGTGAGTTCCCCTGAAGGATGAGCCTTCTCAGCCCAGAGGAAGTATTCCTTCAGCCACCAGAAGTGCAGTGGAAATAGCAAACTCTAGACTGACAAGCTAACGCCAAGGGGAAGAGTACCTAGTGTCTAGGCTCTACCGTTCTGTACACCTGGGTGCACAGGAATGGTGGCCATCCAAGATGTGTGTGTGTGTGTGTCTACGGGTGTGTTTGGCGGTTTTTTTAATAAATTTTCCGGTCACCTGCTGTCCCTCCGATGGAACTGGTGTTAATGAGGAGGGTTCTAGGCTCCGGGAAAGATACAGTTAAGTGGAATAAAACTTGTTTATCTCAGTAAGGAAATAAACAAGGTAGTTATGCACTACCTCCTATCAATGAGAGCTTAACAGACGTTAGCTACGCTGGACAGGTGAAGACAACCTGTTTCTAGGCTAGCGGGGTTGGTAGAAAATAGTGGCTATGAAAATAACTTCCACTTTTAACCATAATTAATGGTGTGTGCCCTGAAGGGGCCGGGATGTGTCCAAGTGTGCAATGTCTTAAACTGGTGATGATCTTGGAGGCGAAGAGGGATGCTAAAGACTTGAACTTCGGCACCAAGAGCGCGGTGAAGATCAAGCAGAGCTGATGGTTCCTTCACCACCAGGAGTCCAGTTAAGGAACAGAACAGACTGGCGTTACAGGGTCTGGGTCCCAGTATTCATACTCTTCCTGGCTCGCCTCTGGTCGTGGTGGAGGCAGTGGCGGCGTTAGATTCTCTGAGCATGTGACACCACCGGTCAGCTCAGGATCCAACTGCTGCATATCTCAGTGATCATACTAGTAATGCCATTCAGCGGTGCGCTATAGTACTCCGTGACCTTGATGCATAGTCTCGATGGCTGGGCCGGTGAACAGTACAAATCTTCGGGTGTGGAGCATGCGTCTTTTGCCATTGGATAAACAGTACAAGTTCTGACGCTTCGTAGGTTGTACTGCCAATCAAACTCTGTTGAGGTGTGGGTAAGTAGTTCACACTGATGAGTAGAAGTCGGTTTAATAATGTTGAAAAGATTTCACGCGTCAATACTAACCATGTTTTTTGGAACAAGACAACACATCAGTAAGTCTTCACATGAGCACCCTTAGTAGCACATAACATATCTTGTCAATATTCAATTTGTGTCCATACATTAGCCAACATCACAGGAGGAATGATGCAATGACTGTGGATATCCATTGTTGCAGAGTTACACTATCCAATACAGGAGTTTTGTAAACATTTTTCTTGTGTCAGGGTAGCATGGAGGCCAAGCTGTTGTGCCATCACGACCGATCCATCATCCAGGAATAGTTGTATCAAAATAGGCATGAATCTCCGAACCCCAGTGAGGCGGTGCACCGTCTTTTTGAAATATGCCATGTGGGTGGTACTCAAGCAACTGAGAAACAGCAAACAATTGCATCATGTCCATATACAGTGGAGATGTGATGGTGCCCTCAGCAAAAAAGAATGGTCCAATAATATCGTCATGCAAATGTGTGCACCAAACGTTCGTCTTTGGACTGTCTCCGGTACTCTTTTGACACTTCACCAGGGTCTCTGAACCCCAAATACACACATTATGCCAGTTCACTACATCACAAGAAAAAAGGTCACCTTATCAGAAAAAGCAACACGTGTTATAGGTAGTCATTCACCTTCAATATGTGATAGCATTTTGACTGCAAAGTCATACCGACACGTGGTTTTATTGATCAACAAATCTGAACAATTTGCACTTTGTATGCATGAAACAATAAACGTTTATGTAAGATATTGTGAACAGAACCTTTTGGCATCTGTAATTCACATGCCCTACGCATTGATTTCTTGGGACATTGCACAAGAGACTAGTCTCGCTGCTTCAGCCAAGTTTGATGGTCAGCCAGTTCTCGGTAAGTCAGAAACAGATCCTGTTTTCTTGAACTTGTCATTCCATGACTTAATGCTCTTATCAGGGGGCATCTTTCCATTTATTGTCTGAAAGTTCCCCGGCAATGTTATTGGTAACTGGATCTCATCGTACCACAGGACACATGAGCTTTTTTCTGATTTGTGAACATGTTTGATGACCTGGACACTGCAACTGCTACACTACAGAAACATAACTGAAACATGCAACAAAAAACTTGTTTAGTTTGCCAACATTTTGGTACTTGCCACATCTCTATCCTACATATAGTGGATATAAAGACATTTTTGTAATCGGGGAAAGACTTTTGGGCATCCTGTATTGGCTGATATACAAGACAGTTTTTGTACAATTTTACCACTTATTTACACTCACTTGGCTCCAGTTGCACATGAAATGAGATGCAGATTGTGTAGTATTTGTTGGTTGTCTCCAAAATTTGAGTATAAGACTACTGAAGGCACAGGTACGTAATGAACCAGAGTTCACTTCTCATTCATATTATTCATGAAGTATGCAGTAACATTGTGATCACACAAAAATTTCAAGTGTGTAGGTAATATAAACTTATAAATAGCTTAAAAAATATGGAAATTACATGGGTAAATAATGTACTTCTCACACATTGGTGTTATGTGATTGGTGTTCTAGTCTAATGAGTTGGGTGTTTCTGCAGAGAATCTAGAACCCAGCAGTGAATGTGGTCCCAAACAAATACATATTACAAGTGAGATACAGTATTCTAGGGAGCACAAAAGTGCATTGTTACCTTTTTGTTTGTGTAACAAGGATTGATACAGTCCATATCCAGTCAGTTAAGTGCTGGCAACCAACATACCTATTATGTAGCTAATTGGAGTATTCGTTTTTGTTTTGTTTTCCTGTCGCTTTTAAAGTGTAAAGAGAGATTTTTTTGGCTTTGTTTTGGTTTCGATAAATTTCAAAAAAATAGTTTTACTTACTATTTTTTTTTGTATATTACTTATTTCGATTTTAATGTAACTAATTAAATTTTATCAGAATAATTGTATGTCTTGTTAGATTTTATGTCTTTTTACTAGAATTAAGTCTTTAAAAATAATTTTGTGTGACTGTTCTACAATGTATAATTTATATATATATATATATATATATATATATATATATATATATATATATATATATATATATATAATGTGTGTGTGTGTGTATGTGTATATATATTTGTTGACTGACTAGCTGTGTTTTCCTAGCATAGAGAAGAGTAGATTTTCCACACACACCGAGTCTTGTATTATTTTGTGAATAGCAATCATATAAAATTTTGTTAAACTGTTGAAAATAAATGTGTTACATCAGTTTCAGCTGTTAAATTAGTTTGCTAGTTGGTATGCCTGTAGTTGCCAATTCTTTAAGGCTTCCTGATCTCTTTTTGCGATCTCTCTTAAAATTCAAACTGTCAATAAGCAATATTTCTGTTTTATGCATTTCTGGCATGCATAGTAATTTTCATCATATTCGTTTTTTTACCATTGCTTTCAGTTAAATAATTTTTCATCAGGATGAAGCTCTTGAATTTTGGATTGTGAAGTGCATTGTTTTAGTGCACTCACTTGATTTATGCACATGTACTTGTATGGATTGTGGGAGAAGGGGCATGAGCCAGCCACAGCACTTGGTTTAAAACATTTGTGTGGCATCTGCCGTGAGTGTTATGACCTGAAGTAACAATTTCCAAACAGAATCAACCATAATGGGCTGGTAATAAAACCACATGTGAGAAGAGTCAGGTTTGTTTAGGGTCTGCAATGTTTGATAAATTGTATTTATTAGATCCAGCACAAAACAGGTAATAATGTTTCATGACACAAAAATAATTTCAAGTCCTTTGTGCTGTAGCCACTTAATAGTAACATAATAATATAGACACCATAGAAAGAAATATTTAAAAAAATTACATACTGTCACAGCACCAAAAAAAGTGCATTATCAAAATAATGTCTCTTGAAATATGTTCAAAACACATAGTCACAACATGCAAGTTATGAATAGAATGCAGGCATCTGTATGCTAATGAACCATATTTCTCTATTGATAATGCAATGAAAACTAGCTAAGTGAATTAATTAAAATTTTTCCTTAGAAAATTGGCATTGTTTGGAATTTTAGAGTCTCAGCAGAAGCAAGAGAAAATTGAACACAACTTTCATTGAAACACCACCACATTCTGAATGAAAAATAAATATGCTTTGCTTGCATGTTAAATGGTTTCAACTAAACCCATATTAAAAAAAAAACACGTCTCTGTAAATTAGTTAACCATTTGGATTTAAAATATCATAATAAAATATTCATTGTGTAATACAGTGCACTTTTCACATGTTATTTATATTGAAACTCGTGTCCTGCATCAACCAGCAATCCATATGTGCACAGAAAATAGTTTTACAACTGTATAGATGTTGCTAGAGTAGAAGGAGAATTCATTGTGCACAGTCCACCGTAACTTCACAATAGCGCATGCGTGCTAAAAGGTGTTCATGATAAAGTGAGCACTTTTGAAATCAACCTTAGAAAAAATGTCGCTCCTGCCTGCATATAGTATTTTAACGGGCGCACTGATTGACATGCGCCCAGTAAAGTTGGTAACAACGGATGGAATTTACAGTATTTACTCGTGTAAAGCATGCACTCGTGTATAGCACGCACCATGATTTTTGCAAGTCCCAGGGAAAATTTTTTTAATAATGAAATTGCACCAAAAATTTTTGGCGCCCTATTAGTAAGTATGGAACAAATGATACTTTAAAACATTAATGGGTGGTGATTGTGATGTGTTTGGAAAATACTTTAATTAAATAATTTGGGCGAACAAAGCCAAAATAAAAAAATCCGAAAAACCTCAACACTTCGGGCTTCGTTTTTCTTTTTTCTCCTTTGTCCTTTCTCCTTTTAGCAATGACAAGCTCTATTTTTTTTTTTTTTTTGCCACACTAGAATGTCACACTACCCTTCTCAAAAAAAAGTGTCGCCTTGTCCCTTCTTACCTCACCCTTCTCCTTTCCCTGTTCGTAGTTCGCTAGCATCTGCCATGGAAACAATGATGACTTGGTGGAATTATTGACCAGCAACATCTGTGTGTTATTTGCTGGGGGAGGGGAGGGGGGCGTAAACAGTTGGCAGCTCTCGTTTGCAGCGTGACAGGATGTCTCCAGAAGAGGGGAGGGAGGGTGCGACCTACACATAACTGAAGGGTCGTTGAGAGAGAAAGAGAAAGGAGAGGAATGATGTAAGAGCGTGAGATGAGACAACAGACAGTTGCGCCACATCCCTCAACATCATCTGACAATTTATGACTATCCCCCCCCTGATAGTTTTTTCCAGTGTATAGCACGCACCCTAGAAATTTTTTCCTTTATTTTGAGAAAAAAAGGCACGCTGCTATACACAAGTAAATATGTAGTTCCACATATTGACGTTGAATAAAAAGTGTTAGGTAAATGTTTGTGATAATATAAATTAGTTCTTTAGCTTTCTATTTTTTTTAATGTATCAGTCTGTAAAAATATGATTTGTAAAATGTTTACTTTTCTAATAATTTCAAAGTTTCTTTTGACCGATGCTTGAATAAAGTGATGAGACCTGTGACAATGTTATTTTTACAATAAGATGGAAGAATACACTATGTGAATACAAGTAGACCTTAGCAGGGTTTTCAAAAGTGCTCAGTTTACAGTGGACAGCCTATATCAGTTTTAATCGTTTTTCTCCAATTAATACACAGTGCAATGCATTTCATGTTGACTAATTTCATGTTTCTATGCAGTGAGCTTGTCGAGAGCACAACCTATAAACAGTGGCTAGTACACAAGTTGATAGTCTTAAAGCTACACCACTTGTCTGTGGCATTGACTTGCTGTCATGGCTTCTCCCTTCAATGAAATAATTAATACTTGTGTTTATTTCTGAAGCTTGCAAATATATTACACAAATTTATGCTTTTCTCTAATCATGTGGTGTCATGATTACTATTACTGATACAAATACGTATTATCATACAGAATTGCCTGTAGCTCATGCAATAAAATTTTAAAATTGTTTTAATGAGCAGAGAAATCAAAATTTCCATGGCAATATTTTGGAGCCCTTGTATTTTTATTTGAGGGAAAATGTTTGCAACAAGTATGCTTAGATTGGAAATTATGTGAAATAAGTTCAGACAGCTATGTTCAAACCTGTACTGTTATTGTTCACTGTCATGTAATAGCTGTGTGCCAGCTGTGCTTAGAAAAATCTTTGGTTGAACTGTGTTGTTCTTACTTCTTTCAGACAATAGTTAATTGTAAAACATAGTCATGTCATTTTCCTGTAGTAATAAAGTAAATCTATTTCCTAATCAACTACATACTGTTGAGTTCCATTCTTGGGATGAAACTTTGAGAAATTTATTGGGAATTATTTAGAACAATGTTAATTACCTAATGCAGTTCAAGAACCAACATTTTGTTAGGTTTTTAGGATATTTGACAGTTTTGTCTCATGATGACATGGTAACTTGATAAAAATTTTAAATAATTTGAAAATTAACTTTTGTAATTTTTTTCATCATAAATGTGAGAATTTTTACTTAAAAGCTTATTTTATTCAAATTAAAAAAAATTTGTTTTTAAAGTTGGGTTTCAGTTATAGTGTTTATTAAAGTCACAGGAATGGAATTTTGCAATTTCTTCAAAAGCAGACACTTGGTTCACGTGTGAGAAGGGTTTAACTTTTTAGATATTTGATTTGGATTTTATCTCAAAAGTTAGAATTGAAATACAGGCAAACCTCATGAGAAATTTACAAGTTGATTCTTTGTGACATTCTGATAGCGTGAACAATTATTTTGAGCTGTAGTTCGACATGTTACTTGTGTACCATTTTCAGATTTGTGTAAAAAGTGATATGAATTTAAAATTCTTATAACTTGTTTCATTCATCTTGAAAATTATTCTTCTTCCACTGTCATGCTTTCTTCATATTCATATTTCATATCACAGCAAATAAAAAAGGATTTCAGATGCTAAAAATTTAGAAATTAATTTTTACCTCTTAAACGTCCTTAAAGTATAAAAAAAACATGAGCACTAGTACTTACAGGCTGTACGTGTAGATGGTAATCATGTTTTGTTTATTACTGGGCCGATACAGGCTATTCACTGTAAAGTGAGTACTTTTGGAAGCCCTCTCATTTAAAATTAATGATCAATAAATATAATTTATTTAGTGATGGGACAATTAAAGGTTTTTGTCTATTCTAATTCTCAATTAGTTTCCAAAATTTTTGTGTCGATTCTCGATTCTGGACTCACTTTGATTATCAACAAATGTTAAATACATTGTAACATTTTGTATACAGTTGTACAGTTCTATATTTTACACAACTTACAGCAGGAACTGCAATGAGAGCAAGAGAAAATAATTTTTCTTGGTTAAATTAGCAAATCTATTGGCATTAACTATTTCATCCAGTACTCTGTGGAAGAAATTTATAGTTCTGTCATGTAGAAATGGCCCTGCTAGGTAAAGCGAATGTGTCAACATCCTGTGATTTCAAGAATACTGCACATTTCCCAAAACAAACTAATTTCAAGGATACACTGTAAACATTAAGGCAAGTTGTACACATTAATATTATTTTCATAAACTTTTCAGTGTGGCATTTTTAACTTTTAATTTTGCTGTGGCTAGCTGAGTTTTATAGTACTGCTGATTGTAAACAAAACAAATCAATTGCCATGCATTGGAGGTTAAATACGTACATTAGTATGGACATGTCCAAATCATAGACATTTTACGGTCTTTCACATTGGCTGCAGCATCTTCTATAATTTATGAGACTAGATATTTTATGAAAACAGTTAGTTTAATGTATCAATTTAGATATTGCACTTTTGTTTCATGAAATTTTACATGCAACTGTAAATGTACACACATTTGATTCTGGACTGCGGCCATAGATTACTGCACACATTCTATTTGCGAGTGTTCACTTCACACCATTTTGCTCACTTAGCACCATGTTACTAGCGCTTGGAGACAGTTTGTTGTCAAACTAGTGTAACTTATTTCGAAGTGCGTATTTTACTGCTTGTGTAGTCTTTGGAATATGTTTGTTTACATTTTGTTATGCAAGGAAAAAAACCTTAACGTAATTACGTGCATGTGTTGCATGTAGAACTATGATTTCAGATTTTAAAAAATTGTCTCCAGACGAAATCGAGAATATTTTTATCTAGAGTATTTCTACATATTGCCTAGAACTCGCACAACTTTAGATTTTTAATTTTTATAGTGCTTAAGTAAATTAGTTTATATAACATGGGAGAAGAGTTCATTTTTTGTGAAGAAAACTAATTTAGTGAGATATCGTGCATTTGTCTATGTTTAGTGTTGTTTCACATTTTATCTTGTATTTTGGTGTTATTTTGTTTTATCGCGATTTACCACAAAATTGTGCCTTGTATTATGCCTGCAAACGTACACCAAGCTATTTGCATCACGTTTACAAGCACCCCCAGGTTTGCAGAATATGCTACCCAGT
Organism: Dryococelus australis; assembly: GCA_029891345.1. Taxonomy (NCBI): domain Eukaryota; kingdom Metazoa; phylum Arthropoda; class Insecta; order Phasmatodea; family Phasmatidae; genus Dryococelus; species Dryococelus australis. The sequence goes on from CM056993.1 coordinate 79,110,644, forward strand.
AAGAAAATTTTGCAGAATCGAATCAAACTTTTGAATGCAAAAAATCGGAACTGATTGATTCTTCGATTTAGGGAAGAATTGGTGGAATTGAGAAATCAATAATCAAATCCTCCCATCACTAATTTTATTTTAGTGTTTGATGGTAATTTCAGTGTGTGGTGGAGTATCCACACACTGTTTAATGTTTGCATTGCCAATATTTATTTAAAAAGGTCGTAAAAGGGATAAAATGGCTGAAAGGAAAATGTATCTGGGACGTCAAAAGTGTTCACTTTACCGTGAACAGCCTTTACCATATTTTGCAGATACCCCAGATACCGATACCCATTACACTATCGACTGGAGAAGAATCCAAACTGATGTTATCATTTATAAAGAAAGCAATTTACTTACTAAGTGTACAAACATATTTACTGTAGGTTTACTTATAGTTGTGATGTCTTCGAGATTTGGACAGTTTTAACCAACGCTAAGATGCACAATTTAAGTACCTACAATGAGATAGATTTTTCACATAAAACAATTATCCTACAAAAATACAAGTAAAAATAAAACATAAAAATTTTTGATCTTAGGTCAGGGCAACTTAAATAATATATGTTTTAAACTTATCAAATAGAAAATATTAAATCTACAAGGTTGTGTACCACATTTCTCAGCATAATTCAACTTTGTTTATATTCAGAAAATTAAAAACTATTAATATTTATAGTTTTTAAATTCAGCACACCTTTATTTTACTAGAGTAAAATTGAAGCACTGCCAGTTGCTAGGTAATGAATGTCAGATTTCATTTTGCTTTTAAAAGATTTTAAATACTGAAATGACAAGGTGGAGCTGCAGTGTGATGCCTGCAAAGTTGGTAATTCGGCGACCCCCGACCCCTGCAACCCTGCAACGCAGGGTGTAGATGATTATCTCTTACAGTGCCTGTCACAGCAGACCACAGTGGGGTGGGAGTGGCATCACTCTTTCCCCTCATTCTTTCCTTAGATGATTATCTCTCAGTAGGGTAGCTTCTCCCGCCTGCCCTTTTGCATTGGTAAGTGCCAGTCTTGTCAGTTTAGTTCTTAGAATAAGAGTGGCAACTGCTGCCTTAAAACAGCAGCAGTTTAGCCTGTCTTACTCCAAAGTCACCATTCTATGTCTTATCCTCTAGTGTTATAGCCAAGCATAGGTAAACTGTGGTATCTGCTCCATGGAGTTTCTTAAGATACATATAACGATTCTATAAATATTGGCAGATACTGTGGTACCAGCACCAGCATGGGCCCAGCACAAGTTTTGATAACTACATGTTTTCTCATTTGATTAGTGAAGCAACGCTGCCATTTGATTGATAGTGCATTGTTACCAGTAAACCTAATGGCTGGAGGACAAACTAGGATTTGGCAGAAAATTTGCAGAGTTTGCCAATTGACTGCTCTGTGTGCACAGCGCACCATGAAAACCTGAAAAGTGCAACTATCATGTTATTGTCTGAAGAAAGTGCTTGTTAATCGACCATATTTGCACTCTGTGTACACTGTTTCGGTGCAGTGAACAATTTGAACATGGAAAATCACTGCATTCAGTGTGAGTGCAGACAAACTGAAACACACGCCACACTGCCAGTGCACATTGAGTGCAGTCCAGTGCAGTAACTGGAATTTGCCATTAAATGTCGAAGATGTAGGTTTATGTATGCTGTAGGTACAATTCACGTTTAAAAGTGCAAGAGAGTTATCATAGATAGAGACCTGAAGACTGCCTGAATTTTGTGGTTAAGTTGTGAGTGAGTTCCCACTATCAGATTCTAGCTATTTGAGGGTGGCAGGACTCTACACCACTCTAATGTTTTAGCAGGAATGAGTGTTTTTTTATTGAATGCTACACATGTTTGTACAGACTTCCCTGAAAACTGATGATGCAACAAGCTCTATTGCTTGTTTTGTAGGAACTCTGTAGTCATTCATTTTCTGCAGGAGTGTGTTTGTAGTGAGGAAGCGTCAGTAGCCATGTTAAGGAAAGACTGGTATTACTGTTTGGTCGCATTGCTTGCCCAGGTAATTCTGACTATAATGTATGCTCTCTGACCTGTCAGAACAAGCCGTGTAACCAAATAGCCAAATTTTTCTTCTACATAAGGCCTCTTGACCACCAGCAGAGCTATTTCAGACCCAGGAACCCAAACCAAGTTCAACAACTCTTTATCATTATCGCAGTTATTCCATATCATGAAGGCCTTAACAAATTCAGAACAAACCTCAACTCTGAACATAAAATTTTAGGTTTCTCATCATGCTGGAATCACAATAGCGCAACAACAAAAATTAGCATTAATTTGAACACTAGATTTACCGCCTCGCAGTCAACATTTAAAAATAATTTTTATAAATGGTTTCTTACCTCTACATATTAACCTCTTTTACGACGGCTATTAATGTTTCCATTATTTTCTAATTTTGCAATCCTTTCAAAAATTCTTTCCATGTCCGCTAGTACTTTTAGCATTAAAATATGGCTGTAATTACATTTATGTATTAAAATATGTTGTTTTGCTAAATAATAGTGGATGTAAAAGAGCACCAAAAATATGGGGGTTGTACATATTTACAGACCTGTCGCGCCTGTGATGCAAATAAATTAGAAATATTTTCTATTCGGAAATCTTTTTGTGCTGGCGATTTTCATAGCATTGACGTCATAGAAGCCTCTATCCTGATTGGCTGGAAAATTATTTTATTTACGTTGCGCCCATTGTCTCGCGTCTGTCATGCTATTGTGGTTACAGCATCACTCGTGTACTATCTGTCCTCAAATACATGTGGGACTGGTTGTCGTCCACATAACCTCTGAAACAAACTATGGTTCAGTATTGTGGTTACCAGTCAACTACAGCTATTGGAGGAGCTCACCCATGCGATTGTCCATGTTACAGAACCTGTGTTATCCATCAACCCTTCGCTTCCAGTAGTCAAGCATGTCCTAGACAAGGCAGCGACGTGTGTGATAAAACCTTATCTACCAGCTATTGTGCAATCACTGCAATACAGAATACATACTTTAACCTCACCACTGTAAAATATATGTTATATTGTTTGTGATTGTATTTTAATGTGTTCGTAATTTTTTTCCAAATGTTTAATTTATAGTGAAATCCCATTTTCATACTTCCAAAGATATTGGAAAGAATTGTTGCAAAATGCAGTCAAGTGGTGATGGGGGAAGGGGGAGGAAGTGTATGCTGTATGTGCATTACTTGGAACCAAAGAAAGTACTGTAGGTGTAAAAGAAGGTTCTTTACTGTAATACATTATAATCTAGTTTTAATCTTGGTCAAAAATTTAATAATTAATTACATTGTATGATTGACTGCATAAAAATTTTATTATAATTTTTGTGTGTATTCAAAACAGCAGTTATTATTTATTATTATAAGTATTATTTAAAAATTGAATTAATCTTTTCTTTTGCTGTGTTACCTAGTAATTACATAGTGTAATTTTAATGCATCTAATTTTTCTATAGAATTACTTTGTGTACCCATGAGTTCAGTAAATTTTATAGTATAGTAATCTCTTTGCAGAACAAATGTTAAGTACAGTATGTGGTTTATTTAGACTTTAAAAAGGACTCTTTGGTTCAGACTTCAGTAGGATAGAAACATTATAAGGAACTGCTGATTTTCAGGCATTAAAAATAACCAAAATGTTGAATCATTGTTAGGAATCTTGGGCATGATGAAGAAAATTTTCAAAAATGCTGAAAATAGCCTTTTTTTAGTAACTTCAAGAAAGGAGCAATTACCTTCATTTTCCCAGTATCATTTAAGGAAGCAACACTGTCAGCCCATCACCCATCTACACAGGTGCATGGCCGCCTCATACAGGTTACTTCTCTCTGATGTGTAAGCAAGCATGGCTTTAGTCAAGTGAACTAACTGTACTTACTGCAAACTATGTACATTTCTTTTTTCGTAATTGGTAGTCCGTTAAGCTTCATGCCACAAGATTTTAACTTGGCTGAGCACTGACTAAAAAAAAAGACTGTAGATTTAAAGTTATTAATAATTTTAATATAAAGAGAATCATTTTTGGCCAGTAAAAAAAGTATTGGGGAGAACTATTCTTTTGCATTACTCTAACAATAGGAATATTTTTGCTAAAGATTTTTTTTTTTTTTAATTTTTCTTGTACCCAATTTTCTGCTGAGAAATTATACTTATGAAAGTTGAAAAACTCCCAGTCTCCTAATCGTATAATTTTTATTGAGTCAATCAAGATTAATAATATATTTTTTAGAGTAGTTCCGATGAGTTGGATACAGAAACTGATACCCCAATATCACAGCCAGTACCAATATTGTAATACCACTTTGTTGAACATTCCCATGTTTATTTCAACCTTTTCTTCCTTCATGCATGCTTTATGCAATTTTTATTAACCATACTGATGCATGCCCGACTAGGGAGGTTCTATTGGCAGGGGCGATTCACATCAAACTTTGACCTATGGTGTTGGAAATTAAGTGCAACACAAATCTTGGTTATGTTATTTTTGAGGAATGAGGTTTTCGTAGTGTTCAATTTTACAGTTTTAGTTCGTGATGCCAGAATCATGAGAAACATAAGAGGTGCCTTAATGTTTTGAAGGTGTTCAACCTGTATATAAGATGGGTCTTGTGGCCTGTCTTGTTGGCACAAAATCTGTAGCTGCTGTCACGACCCTGCAAATGGGCTGGTCCTTATTCACTGGATTACTTGGGGTCTTGATGATCCTCCGAGGTTGCTGTGCCAGGTGACATGCAGGGTGCTGGTTGCCGGCTTTCTCTTCTGGATGTGCAGTGCTGCTGGGGGTACAGGTGTCCATGACGGGTTGGTGCTGGCTTGACTGCTGGGCCCCGAACCATGGGCAAGCTAAGCCGAGGGGTGGCTTTTCTTGCCGGCGTATCGTCTCTACCAGTGGGTGAGTCTTTCCAGAAGTCTTGACCCAACAGAGGGAAAATGGCTGAGGGAGGGCTGAGGAGTGAAATGTCTCAGTTGTGAGGGCGGTGAGAACTCTGCCCCGCTTGTGAAGTGCAAAGTGCAATTGGGGGATTGGGTTTTGTAGGGCAAGTTGGTTTCAGAGGCGTAAGCTGCCCTTCTTAACTTTCTCTGTGCACTGCCCTTCCGGGTATACAGTATAGGAAATTAATGTGCAAACTACCGCCTCGTGAAAGTGGAACAGAGGACGCAGTTCCCTAGCGTGTACTTTCAAGGATCGCAGTTGTACAGGCGAGAGTTATACCTTAGTCCAGCCCCGGAGAGAGTAATGGACAGAGCAGTAGGTTGGCTCAAGCGCCACGACAGGATACTCAGGTGAGGTTTCCACTGGGTGTCAGTTCATCAGAGCTAATTCCTGCTTCCTTCCGGCCCCATAAAGAGTGGTGGTGGAGTATGGAATTGTCTGATTGGCTGATTCATTCGGTGGAGTAGTAGAGTGGTTGGGGCTCTACCGACCTCTACTAAGGGGCAAAGCTCAGGTGGTCTCCTAATGTTTGGATATTTATCTTTAAAGTACTTGGTCTGCCAGCTTCACTTTGACTGGCTGAAAATGATGTAAGGATAATGACAGTGACGCTCAAAAAATTTGTACACAGAAAATAGCTTGGAAAAAAAAGTGTTTTATTCGGAGAGAGTGAAACACTGTGACCCTGTACTACCTCCTATACTAACTTGCATTTACACGGAAGTTAATCCTGCATTCAGTCAGTTGAAGGCAACCTGGTTCTAACATATAGGGGATAAAGGTGGTAATATCTGCTGAGTTACTGCACTGCCATAACTATTGACCTGTTGTCCTGAAGGCACAGGAATATTGACTACCAGAGGTTAGTATTGCCGTTACAGTATGGTAAGGCAAGCGTCCTGAAGGGACTGTCGATGACGGTTTACCAAGGGCTGGTAAGGAAGGAACTGTCAGCATCTTCAGGAGCTGTTGATAGTCCAGTTTTCCAGAAGCAGAGGGGCTGCTGCAGTGCAGAAGTAGCTTCTGGAGGGGTTGTCTTCAACGGTTAGCTGATTCTGGCCCTGAAGAGAGCGCAAACTGCCTATGGCTTCCTCTGGCCTCGCCCAGAGCGGTGGAGGGAGCATAGACTGAAGTCCTGTGGTCTCGCAAGGCTATTTATACTGGTTGACATCGGGAGAGGTGGTGGCGAGGGGTGAGGAAAGAGATAAGCACCTCCCCTGTGTCATCTGCTAGGCATTGTCTGCTGCGTGGCGGAATCGCTGATGCGGCGGACTTCATCAATCCCTTGTAGTCATGTGTCCAGTCTCTTCAAGTATTCTGAATTAAGTAAATTATGTATCTCGATAAACATTTTATTGGTTAAATTAATTGTGCAGTCTCCAGATAAAAAATAAATACAGTGGTGATTGGGTGATTCCGTGATTTCGTAAAGGTTTCCTATAAACAAAATTCAAAATGTCATTATTTTTCTTTACTGTATCAAGTAATATGTTAAAATCTGCCAATTTCAGTACAAAAATAATGGAAAATGTTAACAGCTCACTTTTTTTTTATCATTTGTAGTGAGCTCTTTTCATGTTACAAAATACACCATTATCGATCATGAAATAAATAAATGAAAATATCATAAATGTTGCTAAGATATGATTGGGGGTGCAGCCTCCAACTCTTTAAATTTATCTAGAAATTTAATTAATAAATAATATCCAACACATGCTGCTTTGTATATTTACATTGCTGGTCCTGTGTTGTAAGTTGTACCTGTTATGGGGTTTGCTGTGGTGTCGATGGGGCAGGAGCAGCGGGAAGAATGAAAGAAGTCTAGTCTATTTGGCTACTGTGTTAGGGCAGGGAGGGGGGAGGAGGACAGACATAAAATTAGAAAAAGTTGTATTAAACACAGCAGAAATGGTGGGAACGGCAATGAGAGTCATTAATTTGTCTTTCCACACTATGTCGCCCATTTGTGTTGTTTGAAATCACCCCCCAAGGTGTGGAAGCTGTTGCAGACATTGAGTTAAAAGGAGGGGGTAGGGAAGAAAGGTTTTATTGTTCCTGTCATGCGGTATGGTGTTGCCAGCCCCGAAGTTGTTAGATGTATTCTTGTGGCCAGTCGAAGTCACATGGTCAACAGTGATGAATGTGTCTTAATTTTCAAAATTCAAACCTCTTTCATTTCAATAAAATACTTTCATCAATTGGAATTTAACCTAATTGCATTAAAAATTGGCAAGAGATTGTATAAAATTATCTCAAACTCAAAGCATTTGTTTACATGAATAGTGTTCGAACCTCAAACCCTGTCCACGCCATTTATGATAGTCGTATTGTCAGAAAAGTAGTCTATGTTGGAACGTGAAGTTCTGCGCAGTCAGCAATATCTTACTGCCCTATGTTCACTATTGAGTTCCCTGCCCACACCTGCTTCGTGGCCATCCATGAAGCTTTGTTTATGCAAAACAGCTTATCACTTATCTATAGAACTCTTCTTCGGCCATGGGGATGTATGCATTTTTTCTGTAGAAGGTACTTTTATTTTTTGTGCTTTCTCTAGCTTGCCCATGTTACACACACCAACATCTAACATTAACTAGTTTTCCATTTTGTGTGGTAATTAATCACACTAACTTTAACTTAATATCTGCAAATGCTCAGAGCCGCTAGTTACATGTTTTGAAGCCAATACTAAAATATCGGCTATTACCATACTCGACCCTGATACCTTAAAAAATTGGTAAATGTTGGGCGATACTAGTACTTAGTATCGGTATCAGAACAACTCTATTTTTCACTGTCCACAACCTGCATGTGTATCTGTTTAATGGAGTGTGTTTAGGTTTGCCTGATTTTCACTTTTCCGTGTATGCAATTTTTTTTAATTATCAAAAAGTGGACTGGACTGTTTGGGGAGTTCTAACAAAGAGGTCTTGAAGCCCAGATGAGTAGATGAAGATGAAGTAAGGTAGATGTGGAGTGGCACCGGAAAGCTAAAACGAGGGAAAAGGGGGGGATCCCCAAGAAAACCTGCTGACCGGCAGCATTGTCCAGCTCAATACCCACAAGCGAAAATCCAGGAGAGACCCTGCCGGGAACCGAACCCAGTTTGTCTTGGTGCGAGGCGAGTGCTGTAGCCGCAGTGCCAATTTTGAAAAGGATTGTATGTGCATGTTTCTATAAAGTACTTCTATAGCAGGATTATTCAGTTAGTTTTCCCATTGGGCAACTTATAAATAATTACAGTACTGAGACTGGCCATGTGCCTTTACTATAAAGTTGAGGCTCACTTTTACATACATAGTTTATTTGCTTGAGAATATAATAAATGAATAATATATATTTTTTGTTAAAATATTAATACAAGTGATATTTTCTATTGATGTTAAATATAGGTAATTTTATTAAAAAGTGTATTTTTAAACAAGAGAATAGGTGGTAAAATATTTTTTCAGTTGACCAGTCTGACAACATGTTGCTCATGAGCTGCTAATATAATAGCCCTTTTCTATAGTGTTATATTTTTGTCTTATGATAAAAAAATTTTGTTTGTCCAAATACTGAATTATGCGTTAATGCCACATACTTACTTACATTGTCTGTTCTCATTTATTCATGAAACCACTAACATTGCCAGGTAGAGAATAAATGGTCACAAAGCTGATTGAGAAATAAGTTAGCAAAAAAATCAGTTGTAAGTTGCAACAAATGCAGCATTCCAGAACAAAGATTTACTTTGATCATTACTTCAACACCAGAGCAGTATGCATTCTGCCACCCTCGAACTGTAGCTCAGAATTAAAGATGTTCGGACAAGCTTACCAGTTCATTGCAAAAGCCAGGCAGCCCCTCTGGCAGGGTCATTCCAGGTTTTTTGCATGTGGGAATCATCGTGCTGATTGGTGGATTTTCCAGGGGACCTCAGTTTCTCCTTCTCTTGCATTCTGGTGCTGCTCCATATCCATCTTGTTTAACCCTTATCAGCAGTCAAGATCTTGTTAATAGCCATTGAAACCTTTCCACTCCACTCTCTCCAGCCAGCCAGCCTGCCCGCCCGCCCCTGGGTTTCAACATAAGAGAACTCGAGGATACTTTTTTAATTTAACCTGTCACATCATAGCCCTTCAGTTAGGTTCACTGGTAATAACACACCATTTACCAAATCACAGTGCACCATCATTCATCACCTGAGAGAACTGATTAAGCGAGTAAATTGTTGCAGTTACACATTCTTGCATGAAAGTGTGTCTCATTAGACTACATATTCGTCTCAGATTCTATATGTAAACACGCATCAACCTGTGACTGCAGTGGCACATCATCTCCAACTTAGGAGGGGGCAGTCTTTAGGTGTATCTCTTTACATTTTCACTTCTATTACAAATTTCGTGGTACGATCAAAACCTAATTTACAAACTGCACACAAGGTAGAAAAAGTGTATAATCTTGAAGCAGTGATGTACATAAGTATTAGAAATATGTTGTGACAATTTATTACAGATTGTATATGACATGTATACTCGTCTTACTGAACAAAGTAGTTAGGGCACCCATTTACTTTCATTCTGGTGCCCTTTACCTAAATTTAGTGGGGTGGGAGTAATGTACACCCTGCCCCCCCCCCCCCCCCCCACATACCTAGTTGTTACACCGTTGCTTGCAAGTGCTTGTGCAATTTTCTATATTTAAAAAAGGGTGATGATTGGCAGTCTACTAGCCCATTTTCCTTCATGTCAAAAAGAGGTTGATTAATATTGGGATGGCTTTTTAGTTCATCAGTAAACAATACTAAAAGATTGTAATATACATAGCTGTTGCACACAGCCTAACTCGTGTCACTAATCCTGACCTCTGTATGTGTGTCTGAGATGCTGAACTTTTGAATCTTTTGCATAATCTCTGGGTGTGGGGGGGGTCTAACAATTGTGAGGTGTTCCCCATGCAGTTATAGGCTCAATGCAGTTTTTATTAAATTGAAAAAATGCTGTGTTACTAAATTGTAGTAACCATGTTCCTGATAGAGGTTGTATACTAGTTGTTAAATAACACTTGTAAAAAAATGTGTATGTAGGCTTTACCTAACCTGACCCAGCCCAGTTTGGAATCTGCCAAGAATTGATACTAAAAATTCTACACATGCAATGTATTATATGAGATTTGGTGATTGTGGATTCTCCCACTTGAGCATTGACTGTAATTTAATTGCCCCCACACACATCACAAAGCCCTTAAATTCTGTGTTTGGAAATTAATATTGTGTAAGGTGGTAATTGAATTACTGTATGCATCTCAAGGTTTAATGGTACAAACAGTACACAAGTATTTTTGTTAATTCTAAAATTGTTGAAAATGTACTCTTTCCCTGCAGGCAACAAGCCGTTAGTTGTGACATCTGTAAAACATTGTTCTTCAGATATTTTAAAATTGCACATTATTGTAGATAAGAGTATACCTGTTTGTAAAGTGAATATTGTTTTGTTGTTAATGTTAGACTATCCCAGTACCAGATCAAACATGATTACCTTCCTGTGCATTGTGAATATTAGTGTGTCTGAAGTCATTATTGTGGTTTGTTGATCATTTTTTAAACTATTCTACCGTCTGAAACAAATAGCACTTTGTGTTGTGCAAACTGTAGATGTCTATGTGTGGAAACAAATTATTACTAGTGTTAAAATTGTAGTGTTTGTTGATGTTTCTGAATTGTTTAGTCATAGATTTAGTTGACTGAGCTGAGGATTTGTGGAGAATATACGTACATGTAATATGCATGTATATTTCTTCTGCAGTCATCATTGTGAACAATATCTTTCATCATTTTTGAATTATTGTATGTTGTATAATAGTGTTGTTTTTTTATGATAATTTAGAGGCTATTAACAATTTTATAAATAAAACTACTGGTCATTGCAATGTGTTTCTCAATGGTGTCTTTTCAGTTTTTTTCCTTTATTCTTTATGGATATCTCTGGCATAGGTGTACTATTGCAAGAAAATTTATTTATTAATCATTATTTGGAATGACTTGTTCAAGTGGCTGTTTGGAGGATGTGCAAGAAGTGTTAATTTGTGGGGAAGTTCAGGTGGTGGTTACTGTGTTCATTGTGACCTGATAGTTCATTCATTTTCCAACAACTCAGTACAAAAATTTTTAACTAGTATGTGGTTTTCCCCAACAAATAGTCTTTACCCCATGCCACAACCACCCACATATTATTCAATCTACTCAATTAAGTTGATGCACTCCTCACCCTTACCTGATAGGAGGGAAGATGCATGAAATATTTAAAATGGAGGTGGGTAGTCCCGTTTCTCGAAAGAGGAGGGGCAGAAGGATAAATTAAGTAAATCAATTACGTAAGAGCACTGATTCCCTTCTCTAGAACTAGCCAAGTAATTTTCCTCCGGAAGTGTTGACTGATTTGTTGGGTTTTTTGCCTGGCTGGGTTGCCCATGTTGGGAGATTCGGGGCGACACTTACTAGGCGGAGGATTTTTAATTGGAGGAGGTGAATCCAACGCCAGGGTGAACTTGACCGCATAAATCTCCCTATAAGGGGCAGGCGTAGTTGGTTTCCTCACAGGAACAAAATCTGTGGTAACTGTCGCAACCCTATGCGAAACTGTCGATTTTGGAGGGATGCGAACAAATATCACTTTCCCTTTGGCTGTGCATATTTTGCATGTATTGGTTAGCTCGCTTGGGACGGTACACGGCCGAGGTAGGGCACTAGGCTTGGGGTCTGAGCCGAGTTATCTAGGTTGCCAAAATACCCCTGGTTGGGCCAAGACCAATATATACCCAATAAGTGATCATGGGGAGAACTGCAATATTCCGTTGTGGTGACACTTCGCTCACTAGTGGATTCAGTGGGCTGAGAATTCTATGGTAATTCGCTAATTAGCTGATAAATTAAATTCTCTTTGTAAGGCCCATTGGGCTAAACGAACCTGGCTATTGCATCCTCCACTATTTCTGGGCATTACTACAACTGATGTTAGTATAAAATAATTGGCTCAAATTTACAATTCTTTACCTAGATTAAAATTGCACACTCGATTTATCCAGAGTCGCTCAAGCTCTCCTGTATCCAGTCTTCCGCAGATGAACCGAGGTAATGAGCGTTTGAAATCTGGATAGTCGAGAATGGATCTCTTGGGAGGCACGGGTGTTCTGGACAGTACTTGGGGGATCCCACGTCTTATTCAGACTATATAGCCCTCTTCAGGCACCAGGATACCCAAGCAAGTTCAGCCCACTCGCGTCTAACCAAGAGCGGTCACTTTAATAAAAGGCCTTAATAGAGGTTGGCAAAAATATTACAATTACCATTAATAAATCATGAACTGGGGATAAAATAAAAGAATATCTGAAAGATTAGGTTTTTAACACAAACATATTTATTCAATACATTGGAAAGTAGTGGGATGCATAGCTCTGTACATCAGTTAAAGGCTGTTCACGGTAAAATGAGCATTTTTGAAAGTCCTGCTTGAGATCTACTTGTATACATGTTGTGTGTTCTTCTGCTTTATGTAAAATTAACATTGCCACGGGCGTCATCACTTTATTCAGGCTACGGTCAATCAAGTGAAACTGTGACATTATTAGAAAAGTAAATATTGTACAAATCTGCTCATTTTTACACATTGATTCGTTAAAAAAACAGAAAGTGATAGAAATTATTTAAGTTATCACAAATGGTTACCCAGCACGTTTTTTTCGACGTTAATAAATGGAACTACTTTCCCCTTCATCGTTTCCAACTTTACTTGACACATGCCGCTCATTGCGCCCAGTAAGATAGGCGGAGGCAAGGGCAGTGACTTTTTTGTAAGGTAGATTTCGAAAGTTCTCACTTTATCATGAACAGCCTATAGTTAATATAAGAAAAATTAAAATTGTTATGGCAGGTGAAGGCAAACATACGGGTAATAAAAAAATATTTATTTCAAGTTTCAAAAATGGAAATTTTGATTTACTAATTGAGGGGTGGTAGTCCAGAAGGGACGACGGTACAACCTGCTACTACAGAGTTAGAAGGATTGAACTCAGGGTAAGGGGAACAGGTGAGGACGTCGTGATATCTCTGGCTGTTAGATTCTGTGTTGACGGGCTGACAGAGTGGGCAGCATTAGAGACTTTCAATTATCCAGTTGTTTTTTCTCCATATGCTTCCTGGTGAGTTGGAGAGCTTTTACAGTCTCTATGCAGGGTTGCAGCACCTGCTGGAGAGTCTTATGCAGGCTGGAGCCCCTCAACCTTGTTCAGGTCGGAGGGCTGACGGAACTCTCGAGCTGTGTTTTTGCATGTCTGTATATGCAGAAAATTTCTGCTTGTTGGCTGCCCGAGGGATGCGGGGATAGCTAGCCTCGTCTCACAGAGGTTGTTTAAAATAGGGTTGTGGGTCGTGCCACCATTTCTTATCTCCATGTCTAGAGGTTGATGACATATTTACCGCCTCTCCTCGAGTGTCTGGCAGTAGTGACGACATCGGGCGAAGGATGCTGCCATCCTGCAGCATCTCTGGAAACTAGCTTCTCTTGCTCCGGCGTGTTGGTGGCTTGCGGGATATACAATTTCGCAAGTGTGGGTGGACGACCGCTTGTCTGCTTTTGCGAGGGCAGTACAATTTCAATAAAGTATCCATGTGTCTGTAATTGTCCGTTGAGCTAGGATCAACCCTGTAGGCACGGGATACATTGCCTGCCGGTGTGTGACTTGTTCATATATGATTAATATGCTCGAGAATGTGGCAAAGTCGAAAAGTAGATGGCGCATGTGTAATGCACAGCACCGGTAGTGCGACATGCATCAAAGTACAGTCCCAATTAACTCCTGGTGATTGTATCAACACAAACCTTGTCGATCGTGTGTATTAATAAAAAGTTTTTACTTTTATTATATTAAATGCAAATTTATATGATTACAAGGAAACCGGAAACAACTGCTGTTGAAACACTACAAAAGAAAATTTAGAAGAGGGATACTTGAAACAATAGAGCCCCTATTTTACATAGTATAATAGTTTCTGAGAATGTCTTCTTAAAATTGATGCCTTCTAAAAATTAAGACAGAGTGGATTTTACCTACATAAACCAAAAATTGTGGTACATGAAAGTATTTTTCCTGTGATGTCTTAAGTTTCATAATCTCTAATGCAAAAATCTGTTTTTAAAATGAAGTATAGATTTGATTCAATAGGCAGATGATTTAACAATTAAATGATACCTTACAAGAGTACCTGTATAATGATTAGTAGACTGCCCGTGTCAAACAAAAAAAGGTTTGAACATTGATCGACGCGTAACTTTGACAACTGCGAAGTCCATTTTCTGTGGCTTCTTGCAGGAAAATCAAAGGTTTTATTTAAAATGAGCTGACTGGTGCTACTTTGTTCGCATGATACATAGCTATTTGAATCGCTCTATCCACTGAACCACTACTGCCCCACTTGGAATCGCTCTTGCCACTGGGCCACTGTGGCCTATTTGATATATATCTATTCACTGGCCACTATGGCCCCACTTGATATAGTTCTGTCCACTAAGCCACTGCGGCCCCACTTGGAATAGCTGTAGCTACTGGGGCACTAGGGCTCTTGGGAATGAAAGGACAGCCCATAGACAAAAATAAAGGAGAAATTAAGGAACTTTTTTAAAAATGTTTTTTTAATGCTGTAATATGTACATTTCTGATCATATTTTTGAAACCATTTGAGATATCTCGATGAAACAAAGACCAAGTTGGTCCTAGGGTTATTATTTATAGACTGTGTAAATTTGATGTCAATACGTGCAGTGGTTTTGAGTTAAATCCGGTCGGACAGACAGACAAACATACAGACATGAAAAAAATTAACATTGAATATGGTTTAGTTATCAATTATACTGTACGAATAAATAATTAAAATTGGAAAATTCGATAATCACAGATACACTTCAATTTTATTTATGTATAGATATATAAATTTGTTTTAATATTCAGACATTAAATTATAACTGGAAGTTTACGAACAACCACTCTAGGACACCACTCGTAGACACCAAAAATCAAATATGCAAATTCCTACCCGCCATCTTGGATTTATTGAAGTTTCGCCAAAGCTTCTATTTAAGAAAATGTATTGAAATTTCCCGCATGACGTATACTAAAGAACAGCTTCCCAGCTGTCACAGCTTCGCTACATTCTTTAATTTTTACCGACCTCAGACAATGCACTAGGCACTGTGTGCCCTGTCATTCCAAAAAAATATGATGCAAAACTTTATTTCCAGAGTTTGGTAAAAATTCCATAAAACCAAGATGCCTTAAACAAAATGCTTTGTAACTTTCAGCAAATACAAATTACATTTTTTATTTCTTGTGGGAAAATAAGCGGTTTTGTTAAAAATATATACAGTTATTTCAGTATTCAGATGTCTTAATAAGAATAAAATAACTATGCAGAAGTTAATGAACAACCTCTCATGGATGTCAAAAATTAAATTTTAACAGAGCAAAGCATAACTTTGACTGTGAAGGCCATTTTAAGTTACCTCTATCTGGAAAATCAGAAGTTTTGTTACAAATATATAAATTAATTTTAATATTTAGATGCCTCAGAATAAAATAGTTTGCCGGAAGTTAGGAACAGCTACTCATAAACATAAACATCAAAAATTATATTTTAACAGACTGCTGCATAATTTTCAAGTGCAAATTCCATTTTCTGTTGCTTGCAGTGGGGAAATTCAATGGTTTTATTTAAGGTATATAAATTAATTTCAATAATTAAAAATCTTTAGAGTGAAATAATAACCCAGAAAAATATGTTCAGTCTTTCGATGCAAAACAGAAGTTACACAGGCCACAGCATAACATTTAGCCGTAAATCATATCTACTGCACTGGAAAATTCCGCTTAGCATTTCGTGACAGCTTTAAAATTTGACCCAGTTTGGCATCTTCACACTTAGATGCACACATACGAACACAGTTGGTGGTGGTGGTGGTGCATTGTAGATTGTTTTTTCTGTTTCAAAAATTTGTGCTATTATTAATTTTTTCTGTTTGCTATGCCCACAAGATTGGAGTGTACACATTCCCAGGATGGCCACTCTTCTGGAAAACGTGGAAAAGTCAGGGAATTCTAATATGTTAAAGTCAAAGAATTTTTAAAAATTTAAAAATACATTTTAAGAAAACCAGTAAAGTGTCAAGTTTTTTGTATTCGAAAATTGTAGAAATAGTTATTAAATGAAGAAACTTGTGGAAAACCTTTTACACTATTTTCAGCTGTTATGTTAGTATTCATCAATATTGGATGACAAGACAGTTGCCATCTCTGCAGTGCACGTTGTAAAGTTGCTAACATTCATCTTTGTATATTCTGGGAATTGTACCACATATATGGTGCAGGTTAAATAATTTAATCTAAAACTATTTTTAAAACCATGATGTGTGATGCCCTGTCAACTAGAACAACATTACATCAAGTGGAGGCGGGGTTTTGGTCGGGTGCTAATCAGGCATGCCGCATTCTGGTGGGGTTCTTGAATTATTCATTCCCTACGTGGTACTGGATCTTTCCTAGTGTAGAGAACAGTCCTGGTAGCTTTACGGTATGGCACAAAGCCAGGTTTTGCCAGTACAATCTTACGTTTCAGGCTCTGTGCCTTGGGAGGTGTATATCTGGGTGACTGAGGCTACTGGTGCTGGGACACATTGCTGGTGGAATGACTATGCATGTAGGTGCTATGGTTGCTAGTGTGTGTTGATTGGTAGGCATTTTTCGTGTTGTGGACAGAGCAACAGGTGTGAGGAACGCGATGGCAGCTGTCTGCTGCTGTTCAGGCTGATTGAAGTACTCTGTGAGCCACGGGTGTATCTCTTGACTCAAGCAGGTTGGAGGCTAGAATAGATCCCGTGGTATCTCCGATGTGATGGGGATGAGTAGGTGTTGCAGAGCTTGCTTGTTCCTTAGGGGTGAGCTATCATATGGCAGCGACAAGGGCAGGGGTTAGCTCTTGTAAACGCCCGGAGGAAATTAGCACCTATTTCACATTTTCTTGAGACCACTGCATCTGGAAAAATGCATTTGGAGTTTACAACACACTCTCACGTCCATGAGGCAAAAGTCAGGGCTCGTGTGTCTACAGTGTTGAGCCACATGTGTGGCTGCCAATGGGCGTACACCCTCTTTCAGCATTCGGCGCAAAGGCACAATGAGTAGTGAAAGTTAGGCCTCACTGTTTGCAATCCCTACACGTGGGTGTTAGTTTCAACCACATCTTTCCAATCGAAGGAACGTCCCCTGAGGCACAAAGGTGCGGCGGAAAGGACGAGCACTGAACTGACAAGTTGGTGTGAAAACTGTATACCTGTGATGGGGCTCTGCCGTTCTACCTACCGAATGATGTAGAAAGGCTAGCTGTAGCTAGTGCTTGTGGGTTAAACAAAGCGTGTATTGGTTCAATCGAGTATTGTTCCCGAGATCACCTGCATTTCTCTCGAGGGTAAGGCCAACTAGGATAGGTGCAAAGTCTACGGAACGTGGTACTCGGGGATCGGTTTAAACTCTTTTATTCCGTGACTAGAAGTAAACAAGAAGTGACGCACTCCCTCCTGCTTTTATCAAGTGTTTACAGGAAGCTGAAGTACGCAAGACAGGTAGAGGAGACCTGCTTCTAAGCTAAATAGGACGGGGTAGTATGGCGCCGTGTGGATAGACAACGTGGCATTTGACGGGTTCGCACAGTGCTTGGATAACTAAGCAGGTCGTGATGAGGTACGTTCCAACAATGGAGCTTAAGGAAAGATTTTTCTTCTGACACAAAGGTGGGGTGAAGGAAGGAAGGTATAGCGAGGAATGAAGCTGGTGAGATCTTCGGCAGCTAGCGCAGTGCAAACTCTCAGGCTGGTCAGTTCCAGCAGTGAGTGCGGTGGAAGATTGAAGACTGGTCTCTTTCAGGTTGGTCAGTTCCCAGGCAGTGTATGCAGTGGGAAAATTAAGACTGGTCCTGAGTAAAATTCTGACTCCGTATTTATGCTCTGCCGGGTGGCTGCCTCAGCGTTTATTGGCTGGCATTTTGAGGGCGACGGGTGGTTGCTGAGCAGGGTGGCGAAAAGCATAGCTCTCTGGCGTGACGTGACGTCACTGGCTGGCTGGGAGAAATAGAAGACAAGCGACGAAACATACTAGTGGTTTCATCTAGCAGTTAATTGCGGTGTTTATTCCACAGACGCAAGGTAAGCATTGCTTACCCTATATATATTGGAAATGTTTGACCCTTTATAGTTTTCGCCATATCTTTAAACACGTGTAATTATGAGTTTCCCATTTCCAATTCGAGAAACTGAGTTTTCGTAACTCCCACTGTACATACATGGTGCTGCTATCGAGTACCTATTTCCACAAACAGGAATGACTAGCGATGGAACGAACTCACATGCAACAATATGCCACATGCTCGACCACATTCCTTTGGCATTGTAAGCAGTCATTATGTTTGCGTCCTCCAGTCCTACATTTTCCCTTGGAAAGTGGAAGAAAGTGTTCGGGAAAATTGGAGTTTTCCGATAATGTGTAATATCTCTCAAAATAATATACAGTTTAATTATTATTACATTCATTTAGTTTCCATTTTTATAACTAATATTAGGTATTATAAAATGGAAAATACATGTGGAGGGTAAGCCAAGTTGGAAGTTTCATTTGTTAGTAGAAATTGCTTACCCTGCAAAATAACTCGCTGCACACCACTGGTAGTAGTACTCATTGCCTTGTGGTGCATAGCTTCGGTGGGCCGGTGAATAATACAATATGCACTGATTGGATTATATAGTCTTGCTGGGTAGACAGTACAATCTTCTGATGTCTCGTGGCCAATGGTAATGCAAACTCCGTAGAAACCAGACACGCGTCACGCTATGCTGACGAGATGAAATCGTTTAATTACTAATGTTGAACTGCGTTGTGTGTCAACCAGTTATGATAGAAATTTTAATGCCTGTGTTAGGGTATTGATGCATCTTACTTTCCAGTATTAACTACAACTCGTCAACCTCATGAGTAAGTTTTGTGAGAATCGTGTTTCAGGATATTTATGGGTATACATGTTAGGAAATCGGAACAGTACCGTGAAGTTCATTTAATAATTATGTTCTTGTTACAAGCTTGCACTGTACTCTCTCTCGTGTTTGGAAATGTTGTCTTGTGATTGGTTGGCGTATAAATCGACGTAAGAGAATAAAAAATATTCAATCCTCTTTACGCTGCTACTGCGAGCTGGCTGCCACCTAACGCCGTTATGTTGTATGGTAGCTGGTCCCATATCCAAGCGCAGGTTCAATTTTTTATTGTTATTTCTTATAGTGATTGTAACCAGGCCTTAATACATCTCTCATTTCCAGCCAGCTGCATACATGCATGCACGTATGGCCTGTTCGCTACTGCCGATTCCAAGGCAGCCTCTGGCCAGACAGTCTGCAAATACACTATCGACAAAAAAGTAATTGGCCACCCATGAAGATAGGTAATTCAGTATGTCAGTTGACTTGTGTGGCTGCCATATGCTGCAGGCCAGTGTAGAACCATTTGACAAGGAGATGGCACAAGGTACAGAGCTATCGGACTTCCATAAGGGCTTGATGTGTGTGGGCTGTCATCTCAGTGGGCTGTCTAGACGGGCGATTGCATGGAAGGTAAACAGGCCCAAATCAACGGTCGCATTCTTCCTGCGTAAGTGGAAGATCGATGGGTATTGTGCTAATGCTGTATGTTCTGGGCGACCTCCAATCTTGACCTGAAACGTGAAATTGGTCTAAAATCAGACAGGGGTTTCATGCAGCAACAGGAGTATTGGTTTCCATTGGAACATTGCGTACATAGGCCCACCGACTTGGATATTTTGGAAGAGCAGCTGCACGTAAGCCCCATATCACGGCAAGTAATAAAGCTCAGTGACTCAGGTGGTGTTTGGATTGTCGCAACTGGACACTGGAGCAGTGGAAATCGATTCTGTGGAGTGATGAGTCGAGGTTTACATTATTCCGGTCCGATGTACGTGTATGGGTGTAGCGTCTACCCAGGGAGCAGCTTCTACCGGAGTGTATAGTGCCGACTAGGAAATTCGGTGGTGATGGAGTGGGGCTGTTTCACAGCCTTCGGCGTAGTACCACTGGTGTTTGTCTACTGTAGCATGAACACAGAGTCCTATTGTAACATTCTGTATAACAAAATACTCCCAACAGTGTGGCGTTTTTTATGGGATTTATCCGTGTTACTTCCAGGATGACAATGCCAGGTGCCATGTTTCAAGGGCTACTATGCAGTAGTAAGCCGACAACAATGTTCGCCGATTGGACTGGCCCGCCCAGAGCCCCGACCTCAACCTTATAGAACATTTTTTTTTGGATGAATTGGATCGCTGGGCGAGGGCTCGTCAGGCACAGCCAAAATCCATTGTTCCACTCGTGGAATGGTGGCAAGAGGAATGGCGACGAATCCACGTTGATATCCTACAAACACTCGTAGAGAGCATGCCAGACAGGGTGGCCGTTGTTATAGCCGCAAGAGGTGGTCCTACAAGAGTCTAACAAGGTAACAACCACCGAGCAAACGTGGACAGGTGACCAATTACTTTTTACTTTTAGTGTGTCTGCAGAGGCTGTGGCGATAGTGTGCTTTCTGCAGCAGCTGGCTAGATCTCCCGCATGCACCATTCAAGATAGTAGCTGTAGTTTAATCTGAGCTACCCTGAAGGGACACCTCAGCCCAAGTTAGCTATTAATCTTAAAGAGATAACTACACCTCTCATTCCCATCCAGCTTTGTGTGCGTGCGCGCGTGCGCGGTCCGTTCGCAACTTACGATACCAAGGTGGCCTCTGGTCAGATTACCCGCAAAATCTGAAGAGGCTGTGGCGATAGTGTTCTCTCTACAGAAACTGGTGAGAGATCCTCCCCATTGCCAAGCTCCGTGCACTCGTAGCGTATGGCTGTTGATATGCTCTGTTACAGCCAATGGCTCCAGAGATTGACCGCTGCGAGCGAGGTAGCTCAGCATTAGGTTAAGAAATATGTCTCTGAAGACACATGTAATTAATAAGTCATTTAGGCTAGCTAAATTGCCTCTTTCTTTCTACAGGTATTCGCAGTTTTTCCTGGTCCGGTAAAAACCAGTAAGTTTTGGTCCTGCTGACACTTATTGGCAGCTCACTCTTTTTCTTTTAATGTTTCAGGTTCTACTGGAGAATCGGAGGAAAGAGGCCCAATGGCACCACTTCCTCACCAGACTGGTGTGCAAACACCACTCTGGTTAAGCCAGTGTTCCCTCCTACCAACTAAGGCAAAGGATAAATAAAGTTCTTGCCCTCTTTCTACTAGTTTTTCATCTTTACTAACAAGAGCATGTCTCCAACACACTGTCTCCTGTAGCATTTATGAATAATGCTTGTAACAATTTCGAATTATTTCCTGTTGCCTGAGTTTTAAAGGTATATATGCCGGTTTTTCTCAGTCTCTTCATAGTTATAGTGTAGTTATAAATACACTTAGGGAGGTAGTAATGGTCCCAATTGCTGGCCATGGCTGCCCAATCCCTCTCTGCTGTGATGCATGTCACCCAGCACGATTTCCTTCCCTTGTAGGCATAAGGGGTTCGCCCTGAGACACAAGTAGTACTCCGATCATACTTTGGACGTACATCAAACACTTAGAAATAGGGTAGGTTAGAAAGACAAAAGCAGGAGGGTCGGTGAGGGGGCAGGAGCTGCGGCTCACTTCAGTTTACTGCTTTCGAGTAGTTCTAAAAAGAACTGCTCAGCCAAATGAAAGGATATCAGTGTAGGTAGTTCTTCCCATTCCCCACAAATTACTTTTAGAATTTTTTACAGGCGAATAAGATTAAAACAAAAAGTAAATACCAGCCCCCTCTGGCCTTGTCTTCGATAGAGAGGTTAAGGAAAGGAGGAGCCTGGCCTTGGGCGGGCACACTTTTGTTTTTCTAGGGCCACGCTAGGTTTTCTTTGTGCTCTTCCCCCACCATTTCACTTTATTGTAGGTAGCGGAAAATTGCGAAACTATGGCAGACCGCGGGACTGCCATGGATGCGGGGACACAGTACCTGAAGCGCTCAGCCACCGAAGCAGCGCCCAGGAATACGAGAAAAAAAAAAAATAAAATGCGACCCAACAGCCACAGGTCCCTCAGGCGCCTCAAGCCACATCAACGCCCCTTCCGGGCCCATATGTGTACCCTCAGGGCACAACTGCGCCGCCTCAGGGCACAACTACTACTACTTAGGGCCATCAAAATGCGCAAAGTAACTGCGCGACGACACAAGCCCAACAACCAGCGAAAAAGGTGCAAATCAAGTCCTTTACGGTCTACATGACCAAGCAAAAACCACATCCAGTCCTAAAAAAGGCGCTGGATGCGAACCTGACTTTGTCATGGAATGCTGTTTGCATGGGGGCAGACAGTATTTGCGTAGTCGCTTCATCAATTGCGGACTTCATTACTGCAGTTCGCATAGTGAAACAGATGGGATGTCAGCACAACCTGCTGCGACAAGAGGCTGAGATCCCAGTCAATCTTGTATTTTGCAGGATACAAGCAGATACGCCCCATGACTTCCACCTGGAGGAATTTTAAGCTGTGCGAATGTTGGTAACACAGTTTTACTTCATTCACGACCGAAACCACCGCACCATAAACAAACTGGCTGTTGAACTGCCCAATGAAACCGACACAGCGCCCTACCTGGCCCTCACAAGCTTCACTGGACTATCAATCAAGGTGGAGGACTACAACCACTCAACGGGGCCTGTGCAGTGCTCAAGATGCCATGTGGCCGGTGGCTGTAATGCATTCCCGAAATGCAGATACTGTGGGGGAGATCACCTTACATCTGCCTGCTCCATTCAAAACGACCGCACACAGGTTAAGTGTGCACAGTGTGGGACAACCACTGTGCCAGCTATAAGGCCGCCAAGTGGAGCAGGCTCCCACAGGAGGAGCGAAAGTCGCGCCAGCTCCAGTCAAAGCTGGTTATTCGAGAAAATGCGTGTGTAAATGCATGGCAGCAGCCAACACAATCGCAAACCCCCTCAGGGCAACAGCAGGCGCCACCCCAGCCTCTGCGAATTACATTTCTGCCCCACTGGGCGCAACAAGCGTGGCCGCAACCAATTCCTGACCTATAACAGGTACGGGTGTTTCGTGAACGAGGCAGAATTCCCACCTCTCGCGAACTATTTCATTCCCTGCGATCCAAACAAGCGCTGGGGCAAAAATAATGCAAAAATGCAAAGAAAAAGGCCCGAAAATCCCCCCCCCCTTTTTTTTTTTTCCTTCTCCAGAAGGGGCAACGTCAGCGCAGCAGGCGCTGTCAACTTAAGCGCAGCAGGCGCAACAAGCGAAGCCGAAACGGCCCGACCTCCGACCTATCACCGTTTACCATACTGCGGCGTGCAACTACGCTTCAGCATGTCGTCTCTTTCGAGAAAATTTGAGTGAATCGACTACAAACCGAGTCATCCCAGAGAGCGGCTCATACATTCCACAAACGATTGAGGACTACAAAAAAGCAATTCGAATCCTAGAATCACTATAGAGTTCTCAGTGCTCACTCCATGGAGTGAACTATCACTTAAGGTAGCTTTGAAAAGGCTGCACAAGTCCCTCACAGAGGATTGGGTCTGCGAAGATCTGGTTGGCCAAAGGCAGCAGCAGAGCAGATACTCTGTTGCAGTCGCAACTCAGCCTCGCCCATGCTATGTAGTACCAGTGGCTCCCTGGGCCCACCCGTTCACCATCCTCCCTCCTTCACAAGCTCCCGCGAAGTCATCCGATGGCTGGACTGTTGTTCAAGGCAGATAGCAGCACACCCCTGATCAAACTTTTGGGCCACACTTCGTTCAAAACAGACCAGTTTCAGTTGAAAATGGCTGTAGTGCCTTAGCATACTATAGTCAGCTTTGAGGGGGGGAATTCCCGCCTCTTGCAAACCCATATCGCCCTCGATGGCAGTCACGCAATTCCCCATAATCAATAGGGGGGGGGGGGGGGGGGGGGAAGCAAAAAACTCGAGTAAAACTTCACAACCTTCAGAGCTGCAGCAGTCGCGCCCAGCCCCCTCTCCCGTCTTCGAACGGCCACGGCAGGCACTTCTACCTGCGCGGCCAATCAGAGACGAGCTCCTCGCTCATTGGGCGAGCAGGTTAGCTCACTACCACAACAAAAATGCCCCGAAAATCGGGAATAAGAAACTAGCTGAGATGCTGCGGGATGAACATCACGCACCACTCTCTGGGAACTGCACGCTCCTTGGATCCAGAGAAGGCGAGGTGTGTGTGTGTAGGCGTGGCGGGACTGTTTGCAGCTCAGATGCGGCGCCTATCCGCAACTAGTCGCGTCCTCAGGTGGCGGATCGGGGATTCCCAGGTTCTGGGAATGCCAGGAATAATCGAATACTGGCTCGCGGACCAAGAGGCCGGCTCGATAGACCCGTCGTCGTGGGCGTTGATTACTTGATTGGCTCTGTTGAAGATGACAGTAGCACGTCGGCAGGAGGCAGCCCAATGATCAAGGCGGGGAAAGTGGGGACAATCCAGATGTGAAGTTGGCGAACCACCTTTCTGCTGGATTCTGCGGGCGGTCGACTTTGGATGTGCGAGGAATGGAATTGAAGACTTCGGAAGCTCCCCGATGGCAGCCTTCGCACCTGTGCCAGCGGATTCCCCACCGCACCTGGTAGCTTCTGGATGTCCCGTCGAGCGAGTCTCACGTCTACGACCGAGGGAGAGTTCGGAGGAGGGGGAGGGTTGGCTCCCCTGTCCGTTACTCCCCGCCTTCACCCACGGCGCGGAGTTCCTGGCATCGCTGCGGACGAGAGAAGATGGCGTCGATGCCAAGACTGAGCTGCCCTGCTTTTTGACGCACTCGACGAGACGCAGGGGGGCCCTGAAACACATACTGCTGCCGATGTTGTGTAGGCAGCCTGCACAGAAAAATGGACGGCAGTTTCTACCTTAAGGGCGCATGTGCCTCCAAACATGCGACCACAAGCCCCGCCACCTCTCTACTAGTTTCTTCTGTCGTATTAAACCAATATTAAGTCCAAACCTGCTACTTCCTGTAGCATTTTCATTAATGCTCCTACACTTTGCCTTTTCTGTAGGTATGGGTTTTACCGTATCTGTGCGTGATTTACCATACCCCTTATATAATATAGTTCCAGCTATAGGCACACTTACGGAGGTACTCATGACTTTAATTCCTGGCCATGGCTGCCAATCCCTCTCGCCGAGATGCACGCCTCGTCGCATGAATTTCCTTCCTTATAGGCGTAAGGGGCGCAGCACTGAGACGCAACAAGCTCCTGTCCTACCGCGGGCACACACCTAACACTTAGAAATAGGATAGGCTTAGAAAAAAAAGGAACAAAAATTCTGCCCTCTCTTAGGTTTAATTTAGTAAATAGTATTATTTACTGGAATGCTAACGGTATTCGCAGTAAGAAACAAGAGTGGATAGATTTTATTTCTCTCCACCATACTCCAAAAATTGCTGTAAATGAAATACATCTGACCCCACAACATAGATTTTCAATCTTAGGCTTTAAATACTTTTGAAAAGACCGCGATAATCGAGGCGGCGGTGTATTAATTTTAATTCATAATTCAATCGCATGTAATCCTGCGAAAATATTACAACTTCAAACACTTGAAGCTGTGGGTGTTACCATTAAAGTAGACAATCAACATGTAGCAATTTATTCAGTTTATTTTCCGCCAGGTCGCACGCTTTTACGCGCAGATATTGATGACTGAATTAATTCTTATCCTCTTTTACTCGCTGTAGGCGATTTAAAAGCTAAACATCCCACTTGGAGCTGCCTGGCGCGCACGGACAATGGGAATACTCTCTTCAGGCACAAGGAGCAACATATTTGTGTTGTTTATGCGCCCGGCGAACCAAATTTTGACCCAAATTTAGCGAATGATAGGCCCGATATACTAGATATCGTGTTAAATAAAGGCCTTATTATGGCCTTAGAATTTTAAGTTCTCCACGAATTGGATTCGGACCACTGTCATGTCCGCTTGTCTTTCAATGAAATTGACACAGGTAATACACCAATTAGCAAAATTAAAGATTTATAAACTTGCGAACTGGCCTGGTTGTAGAGATTATCTAGAAGAAGAGATTAATCTGCCAGCTCTTATTAGTACTGCCGACGAATTAGACTCTGCTGTGGAGCACGTCACAGAGTTAATCCAGACAGGAATAAATAAGTTTGTCCCGGAGATAACATCGCGGACAACTCAGATAAGCTCCCTGACAATACCAGAGAGCTCGTAAAAATAGGCTGCACAGGGCCTATTCTCGAACTATATCTAGGCTTCTTAAAGCCCAGGCAAATGAACTTTGCAAATTAATACCGAAATCACTGCCTGGCAGACTGATACTTGGAATGATGAATTATCTCGCCTTTGTACCCAAGATAATAGTCTGTGGCACATGACAAAATCGTTTATAAAGAAGCATGTTCCAATTCCGCCTCTTCAAGGCAATGCAGGAGTGGCTTATACGCCCTAGTAGAAGGCCGAGGCTGTGGGTAATCAATTAGAACAGGTTCTCCCAAACCAATAATCATCCAGCTGATCCAGCATTTGTGGCACGAATTTATAGAGACCTCCGAGTCCGCCTGAGTCAGCCTACAGTGGCTGAACCAGATCTCATGCATGCGGAGGAAGTTAAGCTCATTATTAAAGATATGAAGCCTCGAAAAGCACCTGGGTTCGACTCCCTGCAGGTAATAGTTCTCGAGCAGCTGACTGACAGCATATTTAAGGCTATAGCATAGTGCAGAAATGCAAGTTTTAATCTTGCTCATTTCCCTACTCCTTGGAAATCTGCCACAGTAATTGTTCTTCCCAAAATAGGCTCGCGCTCTAAGATTCACGAATGAGTACTCTTGCGCCGACTAAATAATCGTATTCGCATGACCAATTTATTTCCTAACGAGCAATTCGGCTTTAGGAAAATCATTCAACTTGTTGGGTTATCCGATCACATTACCAATACAGTTAACTGGCGCCAATATACGCAGGGCTTATAAACTGTATCAAACTAATTTTTCAGACTGCTTTATTAAGCTCCTCGGTTTCTATGGAAGGTGCACTTTCTGAAAAGAAAAAAAAAATATTAGGGCAGGAGTCCCCCAGGGCAGCATCTTAGGGCCAGTCCTATATAACATCAATACTCACAATATTCCGCGCCCCTGTAATTGGCATATTAATTTGGAAATTTATGCCGATGTCACTGTCATTTACACCCGGTCCCGCAGAGCTGAACTTGGCTATTCAGCGCGCCCAGGCACAGCTCAATGAGCTCGAAAGTTATTTTCGCCTGTGGCGAATAAAGATGAACGTGGTTTAAATGCGAAGCGCTGGTGCCACTCCCCCACCCCTAGTCGGGCGATCACTGCGATATGTGGTATAGCTTGGTAGGTCCCAAGGTTGGCCGGCCTGAAGCCAGGTTTCACTAAGACATATGATATCCGGAATGTGTTCTCTTACAAAAGTCTGAAATTCGGCAGCCTTATTCAGCAGACCTCTGACATTCCAGGTGATTACTTTTAAACGCTAATGTAGGGCATACCACACCTAGAAAAGTTAACAGACTATGAAAATATATTTGTGCCTGTTCTAGCGGAGACGGAGTTTGTATCATTGCCAAAGAGGCTTCTGGGAAGAAGCGTATCCATGGAAGTAAATGAAGGTGGGATATTACCATAAACATATCTATAAATACCTGGTACTGTAACCCTAACGGTGTACTAGGCAATGTCTCCGAAGGGGGTTGGGCAGCATTCTATGTCACACCCTCCCCTATTGCACCAACACCTGATGACCCTGGTGTGTGGACCAAAACCTGATTCGGGATGAGAGACCGGAATAATAGGCAGGATCTCCGAACTCAAAACCGGTTCAGAGGACTCTGTCAAGGAGACAGCAACCTGCCCCCTTCCACCCATCCAATGTCCAGGGCCTAAACAGTGATCGGAGGGAGAGGGTTGAGGGGAAAGTGGAGCAGTAACTCTGGGAACACAAATTAATCTCGGAAATTAGGAACTACCCATTGTGGAGGAGCCTCAGTGAAACCGGAAAGGGACACCGTCGATAAGGACCTGCTCCGCATCCCCAAATACTTAATGTAGTTCGGACATATCCGCACATTTGTGGGATGTGGGCCCATGCAATTGCAACATTGTGGTGGGTCAGAGTCCGCTTTCGAGCAGGCCCCTCGGGTATGGGGCTGCGTAAAACATAAATATTTAAACAGGCGCCCGCACCCTACAGCCACATGGCCCCAGCCTTGACATTTAAAGCACTGTGGTGGTCGTTGTGCTGTACCCCGAAAGTCCTCAAACCTAATTTTCACACGAACCAGTACACGCAGCTGGTTAGCGCGTTGCAACATCTGAACCGAGTCAAAATTTAACAAATACCTGCGTTCGGGGCTAGACGACGTTTTGACTCATAAGTGCACAAACATTACCCACGGCCACCCCCTGCGCAGCTAACTCCTCCTCGACTGTCTGATAATCAGCTGGCGCAGGGAGGACCAACACTGTGCGATAAATTTGTACTTGATCAATGGGATAGGTATAGTACGGAATAGTGTGTGATCAGAAGTATCGAAGCGATGCTGTCCTGTCCTCCAAACAGGAGGGATGATAGCAGGGTTTCTCGCGCACATAGTCGACTGAAAAGTCCCCTTCAAGGGTCTGGTGTAAGTTACGATTAGATTTGAGGACGTTCGGGGTTAATGCATTCTCGACATAAATAAGGGGTATTTTCTCAGGTGGTATTGAAGACACCTCAGAAATGTTGGGGGAGCGACTTGATCGTTGACTATGTGTAGCATCTGAATAACGACCAGGACTACAGCCACCTTGACGACTACTAGAGTCGACAGTCAGGAAGAACGATGAAGTAGAAGCTGTACTTGGAGTTGCTGAGTGCGAGGAAACTTAAGGAGTACACATCTTCTGCTGGGGCTTCGGGTACTCAGGAGCTGACATGCCGGCCCGAAGACCGCCTGGTGAAACTAACCTCAGAGGCCATCACCAGTTTCGATGTAGAAGTGGAGGGCATGGATACACCCAGTGTGACCATAGAAGTCCCTGTAGACATTGCGGTAAACACAGGCACAGTCACCACTGGCAGCTGTAGAGACACAGGAACTTGCACTTCAGCGCTATCCTGATCTATCGCCTAATCGAAATTTATTTGAGTAAAATCTTCCTGTTATCCTTGCCCGACAATTCCGAAACCCCCGACAATGAGGGGGCTCCATGAACACTGCCTTTATCGGACCCTTCGTCCTCACCTGGCCAACGACCGGTCGGCGAACCATATTCTGGAGAGAGAGGTAATTTTCATCACCATATCTTTTCAGTTTAGACCGTTGCTGTGCCTGGCTACGTTTTCGGGTAGGGGGAATAGACTGGCCGTCGGTGTCCAATACTACAGCCCCACACCAACCATGTTTGACTTGGGCTTTCGCCCCTCCCTTTGTAAGTTTACCACCATAGGCAGTTTCAGAATGCAGAGTTCCCATGATATCGACATCAGTGTCACTACTAGCCCGACGTGTGTGACTACCGTGCGGTGTAGGGGTTTCTTGACCTGACACCTGAGATGACAGCGCAGAAGCACCGATATTACTATTCTCCTGCGTACAGGGGGTTGTCAATACGGAATCCATTGAAGGAGGGGTTGGAGATATAACCTCGCATGATGCTAATAACTCTCACTCTTCACCCGACGTCCTGGGAAGTTGCAATAAGTTAACATGCACATCATACATTATAATAGAGTGAAAAATATTTCCTTGCAACTTTGTTAAGTCTATGGAGAGTCTGGACTGTATCTCACTCCCACCAAAGGACACATTTCATAATATAATGAAAGGCGAGGGCCTAAGCGACGAGGATTACCCTCATGCTCACTCTGTGTGGGATAAGTTCCATTGTCAAAGTTTCTTTAGTACGCAATACAATATTTACGTGAGGACACACGTTTGTTGGCCGATATATTTTAAAAATTTCCGGGCATATGTTTGGCAAAACATGGCCGTGACCCCACAATTTATGTCACAGCTCATTCTCTCTCATGGGATGCTATTTTACTTAAAACAGGTGTGCGGGTACGACTGATGATGGATGTTGATACTTTTTGTAGACTGCGGGGTTCGGGCAATAAAACCCAGGTTTCCAAACGGCATGCAGAAGCCAATAATATTTGCATGGGTGATAAGTACGACTGCAGTGGGACAGACAAGTATATTTGTTCTCCGAAGTGAATGAACTGTACAGTCACACGATGAAATGCAAGTTGTCGATTGGTAATTTTGAGTGGTTCGAGACAGACGAATTTCCAACATGCGATTTTGCCAACATGGACAATGCAGGGGATACTTGTTTTTTCGCGGAAGCAGATTTTTTTTTCCGATAGAATGTCATGATGTTCTATCTGATCTGCCTTTTGCCCCAGTATCTGCCATAATGCTGAACGGCAACACTGAAAAATTGCTTTTGACACTCGCGCTGAGGAAAAATTATGTTATACACGGGGAAATGACTGAAGCACTATTTGTTGTAGGCTATGGGGCCAAACTCGACACCGTTCATCGTGTTATGCGCTTTGAGCAGAAAGCATGGATGGCTCCATACATCGCTTTCAATATTGAAAAATGTGCTCAGGCTGCGAACACATTCGAGAAATAGTTTTTCTTAAGCTAATGAATATTTCCATTTATGGAAATACCTTGCAAAATCTCCGCCGGAAGAGGGACATAAAGAGTCGTATCGCGATATGACACAATATATGGAGCAGCAGAATTTATTGGGCATCCGACATTTAAGGCAAGACAGATCCTCAATGAGAATATAGTCGTAATTGAAATGGAAAAAGTGGCTGCTATGTTTAACAAGCCTTTGTATACTGGTGTTGCTGTTTTGGATTTGTCAAAATTATTTATTTATGACTTTCATTATAATTATATGCAAAATAAATTTCCTCAGCCAGCCTTGAATCTTCTATACTGCGATATAGATTCTATTAAGACATTGTCACGATATGTACGAACGTATTTTCCCTGATTCGGCTGCACGATTTGACACTTACAATTATGTGCCAGATAATCCGCATATATTCCTGTTAGTGAACAGTCATTATAGGAGTTATGAAAGATAAATGTGTTGGCCGCATCATCACACACTTTGTAGGCTCACGGCCTAAATTTTATACATATACTGTTTGTAATGAGCAGCGTGTGTGTAAAGCTAAGGTCATAAAGCCTAATGTATTGCAGTCTCTCCTGTACGTGAATTACCTGGAATGCCTAATGCAAAATTCACGGATTATGGGGACCCTATTTCATTTCCATTCGCGTGCCCACAATGTCTTCACCGAACGTGTACCCAAGGTTGCGTTGTCAAGTAATGATGATAAAAGCTATGTCGGGCCGGATAATGTGTCGATATCACCTTGGGGGCAATACGAAATTACACAGTAAATTATCCTACTCATCAATATCGTCTCGTGCCATCTGCAACCACTGTCTGCCAAGCTCATCATCTGCCAGCCACAGCAACATCAACTAAACATCTGTCAGCTACATCAACATCTGATGGGAGGTGGGATCATACCAGCATCACCAGCTAAAACGCCCTCTACAAGCATCTCCAGCTAAACATCCTCAAATAAGTTCAAAGAAAACGCCATCCACCAGCATCGAAGGAAAGGCCATCACGCGGCGGGAGTAGTTTTACTGGTTCGCCACACATCTACCTGCTAGTCCACATCAACATCTGTCAAAACCCTGGGTCATATCTTCAGTGCCAAATAAATGTCTTCTACAAGCACTGAAGGAAAGACCGTCTCGCTGCGAAGTTGCATTTCAAAATTCAACAACGAAGACACCGTCCCGCAGAGATGCTGCATCTCCAGCTGTGAGGGGAGGCCTCCCTCACTCCAATGCGGAAGAGAGTTTGCCCTCCGCCCCATCAACCTGCTAGAAGTTCAACGTGAAGAAGGCAAGGAAGATGATGTGTCATATGTGTAAATAGAAGAGACGTGTGTTAGAAGAGAAGTGAAGCGATACCTAAGAAGATGTGTGTAAATATTTGAAGATTTATTTTTGTGTATATAAATAAATATTTGCAATGTCAAGTAAGTGTGAAAGAAGTTTCTGTATTTGTGTATGTGCGTGTGTGCGTGCGTGATTATGTATAACTTATATTGATTGGTGAGTAGGAAAATAGTTATTTAAATCTATTTTTTTATGTGCCATACCTCAAAGTGTATATTTGGTGTTAACAGGGCGGGTACATGTATATTATAATTAGGTTACACGAAAAAAGCATAACTGCCATATACAGAATGTTGGCGAACATAGCTAATAGTGAAAATAAATAAGGCATGATGAAAGATAAATGCTACTATAGTTAAAAGGGAGGGTACACGTAGATACTCCTGGAGAGTCGAGAAAAGATTATCTGGCGCACAATGTGGGGATAATTTTTAACACTAAATATTAATTTACTACACAAACACTTTTTTGTCAATGATTTTCCTAAGCAAAATGAAAGTATTTTTTTAACTAAGCAATACTGTGGTGAAATAAGTAATGTTAACAGGAGGCATAGATAATTTCAGATAGTCGAGAAAAGATTGTCTGTCACTTACATAGTTGCGATGAAAATAAATAAAAAAAATTGGAAAAAGGGAAGTATAGTTAACAGGATGGAAACACGCAAAATGGTTACGTGTGAAAAAATTAACTGATACACGAAAATAAAAAGTAAAAGTTTAATTATAATGATTTAAACACACATAAAGTTTATGTGAGGAATGCTGGTAGTTAACAACACCATGCATCACACATGTTTGACACAAACTTAGTCGTCAACACCATGTATTACACATGTTTGACACAAACTTAGTCGTCGTTTGGCTAGCAGCTTTCACTTCCCGCCAGGCGAGCGGAGGGTGAGCGAGCGGTCCACTATCGCCTCCTGCATACACCATCGCCGGCGGAGACAGAGCTCCGTAACCCTAGTGCTCCATGCAGATGCGTGGTGAGATACACTCAGTCCGCCGCCGTAGACGGGAGCGACCGGATACGGGTGCTTGGCACTAGGAGACGGAGCGCCATTCCAACATGATGGGCGTATAACTTAAACATATTAGTGTGTCTCAGCTCAGTTTTAAGTGGGCAGTGCTAGGGGAGGGACATGTACTTGGTGTGTAAAATTTCTCTCGGTACTTATTCATCATGCAATTGCTAATTATTCATTATGCATGCTTCATCATTATACAATTACTATCAGTACTTATTCATTAGGTGTACTTACACCTACTTACTTATTAAGCATACTTGCATACTCTGTCGTTAAACAATTACTCGTTATGCATATTTACCCTCTACAACCATTTCAACATGGCGACCTTATAACTTAACCATATTATCTATTCTCAGCTCAGTCGAAAGTGGTCAGTACTAGGGGATGGACATGTACTTAGTGAGTGTAATTACTCTCGTACATGTTCTTAGTGTGTACATATTCATTATGAAATTGCTAACTACTCATTACACATACTTAGTCATTATGCAATTACTTATTACATGTACCATTCCAACATGGCGTCCATATAACTTAAACATTATCGATTCTCAGCTCAGTTGCAAGTGGAGAGGGCTAGGGTTGGATGTGTACTTAGTGTGTGTAATTACTCTCGGTACAGTGTTTAATGTGTACTTATTCATTAAGCAATCACTCATAACTTATTCTCGGTATTTATTCATTTTGCAATTACTCATTATGTGTACTTAGTCATTACAGAATTACTCATTATGCATAATTACTTTCTACGGGTGTCGAACCAATGACTACCTCCCCCTTACCACATTATTCCAACCTCTTCACTAGTGGTTCTGCAGCCGAAGGGTAACATGTGTACTTACTTTCGGTACTTGCTCGTTATGCAATTACAGAGTACTAATTATGACTAATTGCACATTACTCATTACGAAATTACGCTTATTACCATCGGTGGGTCTCAAAACAAGAACTGCTCATAACCTCAAAAGATGTCGTTGGCCACAAATGTCGCTTGGTGCTTTGACTGATACTAAAGGGTACCCACAGCAACCAATCACAATACCTCTCTAGAGGGAGGGATACCTGTCAAACAATTATCTGCTAACCCTTCACATTTATGCCCTTAGAACATATATCAATTCGTGCTCATCTGAACAGGGATCGTACTGGGGATTGGTTCCCTCTTTATCGGGCTCGTATTACCTCGTCACCTTATTGGCTCTCAAGTTACCTCTTTCAAAGTCTCGCCAAATCTACTCACTCACTCACCACTATATGGATTCATTTGCGAATTTCCGAAACGCTGCAGTTACTACTCTGGCGCCTGTTTTATTTTTCCGAGCGTGGTGGGGTAGACGGTGACCCAGCGCACATTTGGGGAACAGGGCTGAAACTAAGAATGTGGCTTTCCTTAGCATACTGCAGAGATTCTCGCGTACTACTCCTTTTCCCATTCCTTTCTACGTGCCACGTCAACCAGGGATGACTTTTGGTGGAATATTTCGTTAGGGAGCAAAATGACTACGTTATGTTATTCAACCCTCGTCACTGGATCTAGATAGGGAAGTGTGCTATTTTACTTGTTTCCGTTCAATTACTAAGATTCCATAATTAGTACTTAATTTGCACCATTTTTAATTGTGTTTGGTGTGTCTAGACTGCATCATCAGGTCAGATGGTCGTGCCGACAGATGTCGCTGGGGTGTTTTACTCAAAGGGTTCCCCCACCCACCCACACAGCAACCCAGGCGAAACCTGTGTACAGTTCCTACATGGAGACCTATAACCATCCATACTTCCTCCCAGGAGGAGGGGTGGTCGGGACACCCTTCATGAAATTAATCAAATGTCCCTTGTGCCAATTTTGCTCCCCAGCAATCCAGGACGAAGGCGTGACCCCTACTGTCGGGGATCTCCCGTTTCCCCCGCTCTTTAATTCCGGCGCTACTCCATATTTACCTCGATCAACCTTATTGGCTCTCAAGACCTCGCTGTTAAAGAGTCTCCCAAATCTCTTCACTCACTCACCACTAGTGGATTCATTGGCGAATTTCCGGAAACGCTGCAGGTTGAACTCTCTGCGCCGCTGTTTTGTTTTTCGAGCTGTGGTGGGGTAGGTACGGGTTGACCCAGCCGCACATTTGGGGAACACGGGCTGAAACAAGAATGTGGCGGTCCCAGGATACTGCAGGAGATTCTCGCCGCACTACCTCCTTTTCCCTTCCCATTCTACGGAGCCACCGAACCAGGGGAGACTTTTGGGTGGAAAATTTTCGTTAAGAGCAAAATGACTACGGTTAGTGTTATTTAACCCTCGTCACTGGATATAATATGGAAGTTGCTATTTTACTTGCTTGCACGTTCAACTTATACTAAGAATCTCATAATGCTAGTAACTTAATTTGTACCGTGTTTGGTAATGTGTTGGTGTGTCTTGACTTGCATTATTCGGGAGGTCGTGTGTTCAGTCCCGGACAGCTGCTCTGGGGGTGGTTTTATTCCCAAAGTGGTTCTCCCCTCCCCCCCCCCTCAACCCAGGCGAATGCTGGTGTAGTTCCTACATGTAGACCTATACCCTCCAAATTCCCTACCCTGTGCTGCCCTGTTAAAAGACCTAGAGATTTTGGCGTGCACATAATAAATTAATAAACATAAACAGTACTCAGAGGTGGTGGTGTTGTACTATTGGCTTCCCTCTCCTTAGATGACTAAAGCTAGGCGTCGAGTCAAAACTCGTACTAAAAGTGTCATAAGTTAAGAGAATTTTATACAAAAACATTTCCTGTGAAGTCGTTGTTTGCGCGAATACGCGTAGCGTATCTCGGTGAATAAACGTTCTGGAAAAACGAATTTTTATCATAAAAGGTAGAAAATAATTATTTATGTCTCTATTTCTTACTCTTTTCATATTAAGTGTATTCGTGGAGAAAGAATTCATAAAAAATGGTTCGAAATCGCATTTGTAAAGCTTGCCAATGCAGTTTCTTTAAGCGGTAAGAGAGAAATACCACTATAAGGGAGTAGTTTAATCTGCGAGCTTTCATCACGCGTAGAGTCCCACAGTTACAGATGTAATATGCACAGTACCGCATCGGAAATACTTTACGCTTTGCGCGTAGGAGCGCGTGTTAGTGCCGTACGTATCGCGCTCTCACTTCTTGACCTTAAACACGCAGCTACATATTCCGCTTTAAGGGGTCCGTCTGCCTGTCGCTCGAACTGCGTTGCTGAGTGTTTGAAATAATTTTTTTTTTTACGAAACTATAGAAACTGTGTTCAAAGTGCTGAACTAGGAAAAGAAAATACACTTCAGACTATGCATGTTGATTACTTCACGCACGCACTCCAAGATGATTAAAAAATGGGGTTTTCAAAACTCTGCATCTCACAATATGCGCGTTATATACTTACAGAAGTACTGTGGGGACATGCAAAAAACCTCGCTACAGAGCTTTCACCAGAATGATAGGGTCACCGCTTAAAGTCCCTTAGGTAGACGAAGCACTACGAGAACACCGCGAGAGTCCAGCGCCCTGCGCGTAGCGGTGATGGCGCACATGTAGGGCGTGCCAGTGTAGTCTTTAAGGTTGAAGTAAAGCAACTGCCTATGGAGCACTGCACACGATTATACAACACGAAGAACTCATAAGCAAATAGTACAGACACCATACAAATTGTCAAGAAAGTGCGATTTATGCTGTATATGAAAGAAGAATGTATATATTTTGCAACATTATAAAGTATTGTACTAAAATATACTTTTTAATTGTAAAAAATTAATCGGTCTATAGAGTCCACATTTTAAACAAAATTTAAGTGTATTACAGGTTTGGATGCTTCGGAAAGTAGAATTTGCAAGAATATATTCTCCAAGAAATATCGTCATAATATTTATTGTGATCATGTGTAATAAATTCATAGTAAATATGTATCATATCAATCTTATAATTAACTTTATTTACGTCAGTTTCAGCCATAAATATTTGTGACACATGGACGCACATAAAATCAACTATAAAGATTATTTCTTACGTTATTATTAGAATTTTCTTAACCAGAATCATAGTATGAAGATATTCCATTACGAAGATTTTATTGCAAATCCTATTTTCTGAAGCATCCAGAATGGAAATATGCTTAAATTTTGTTAAAAGTACAGATTATTTGAATCGATTATTTATTTATAATTAAAACGAATATTTTAGTAAAGTAATTTATAATGTTACAAACTTTATACATTCTTCTTTCATTTACAGTATAAATCGCACTTTTCTGACAATTTTCATGGTATCTGTACTACTATTTTATGAGTAGTTAGCGTTGTGTGGTCGGGTGCAGTGCCCCGTAGGCAGTTGCTTCACTTCAACATTAAGGCTCTTGCGCTTCTCGGCTTCAAACGCGGGAGAAAGCTCCTAGCAGGCGGGCTCCTTAAGGAGTCAGGGGTTCGGAAAGCGGCGGAGGAGGTGTTGCGCGGTGGCGCCGCCGTGTGTGGGAACAGCCGGTTGCGGGGAGGACAGCTGTGCGGTGTGAACTGTGACCGGCTCAAGTGCCGCTGATGAGTGCATCGCCAGCAGCCCCGGCGCCAGCAACACGCCTCTGCAGTAAGTACTACGCCGCCTCACTTTCTATGTCGCACCTCCCCTCTGCGTTTCTTCCACCTCGTGCTGCATGTGCTCCAAGGCCCTCGCACTATCGGAAACTTTAACATTTGGCGTTACGATTTCACTTTACGTCTGATTTCCTTCATGTATCATGGAGCTTGATACAATGGATCTGTCGAAGGTCAAGTCAAGCACGCTTGACTTTACGGTTCAAAGTCAAGCGGCCATTGCCGATACTCTAAAAGAGGTTATGTGGAATTAACATTATTTTATTGTAAGATTATTTTCATCTAGGCACCTTAAACAAAGCTAGACTAAATTAAAGAAATGACGAAAATATAATGTGAAAATATATGAATTTAAATTTTTTAATAAATTAAAGAAGTAAGTTTTTTTTGTTTAAAAATTAAGTTTTAGTATAAATGTTTGAGCCTATTTTGAAAACAGGCACGTAAAATGCATTTATGGATAATATAATAATAATAATAATTTAGATAGCAAGATACACATTTCTACAAAGATCGCCGAATCGATTTTCAATTGTCTGAACTTAGCTTTACAATTGTATTGTTTAGTGATGGTTTCGTCAAAGGAAAGGAAATGTAAAGTCAAACTCTTAAGTTTTATATTGCGTAAGGGCCTTTACCCGCCTACCTCCATGTTGTCTGCATGCTTCCACGCCTGAATGCTGCGCCGCGCCTACGTAGGCCGCTACCGGCAAGCACGCAGCTTTGATTTCAAAAGGTTTCAATTAAAAACTGGTTCAAATTTCTTGAGTGACTTCTGCTAAGGAAAAGCATCTGAGTAGCTTTTCACGTCCTAAGGATAGTTTTCGTTCTATATTTTCGTTGTCAGGCAGTCAGCGCTCGCGCGTTTTTAAGCTTGGAATGTGCAAAATACTAGCTATTGGACTACGGCACCTTTAGGACGCCGTCAGACATGTTTTGCAGCCGTTAGCACCTGCGTGTACGTTGCTGTCGATTGGGAGTGTTTTTTTTTTCGTTCCAATTTATGCGAAAGCCAAACATTAATAATACTGTTGTTTACACTTCTGTAGGTGCGCGCGCGTGTGTTTATATATATATATATATATATATATATATATATATATATATATATATATATATATATATATATATATATATATATAATAGTTTCTGGTACGTGGGTACGTGGCCAAAAATTGTAGAAAAGATTGTTCTTGCTACTTTGATTCGTATTGACCTTTAAAAGCAGGTCGTAATGAATTAAATAGTTTCTCGATTATTATTTATGCATCACACATTCTGAATGCCCCGTTACAAGTGTTATCAGTAACCATTGGCATTAGTTCGTTTTATACACATTACAGCAAGTACTGGCGTAATATCCACGTATTTGTATTTACGTTTGGAACAGTGACACAGTGTCACTTGAAAAGTGCATAAATTCTAGTTCTTTGGTCCATGACAAAGTTAATTTTACCATATCGTTATCACGGGAGGATACACAGTGGAGTGAAGTATAAAACGAAGCTTTTAAAAGTGTTGAACCGTGAGTCAATTATAATACCCGCTCGTTACTCCAGTGGTACTGGTATATTGTCATACGCATAAATATGTTAAATATTACACCAGTTCTTACGCTACTGGATTAAAGTAAAAGTAAAGTTGTTTAAGTAACTATCGGTATAAACATGACCGGTACGTTCTACCTTTTAAATAAAACTGTAAGACATGTACCTCTTTCCCCCCCCCCCTTACCACGCCCCCCCCTTACTCGTGAGAGTCAGTGTTTATGTTAAAATATATAAATTAACGAGCAGGGTATTATATTTTAAAAGATGAATGTGAATGTTTTCAATTGACCTTTAACCAACTCTCTATAGATCGATGTTCGTGGTCGCCCATTACCCACCCCCATTCCTAGCCTCGATCTTTTGAATAAAAGTGTTGTTCGGTATTTTGCAGTGGAAACTTGGAATAAGTCCGAACGTTGTTGTCAGTTGTGTCTCGTACGCTTAGGCCTACTTCTCTAACTGTACAACTTTTCAAACTGAGTTTGAAAAGTAAACAAAAACTATTTTAATATTTATCGGCGATATTGCCAGGATAATATTGTCCGCGCACATCCCCCATACTTATTTTACTTCACCCTATCAAGAGTCACGAAAGTGACCTGGTCAGCACTCGATACTCTAAAAAAAAAAAAAACAACGGACACTAACTCCGCCTCCACTCCACCAAATTTTCGTTGCCCGCGCTATTCCTGCAACATATACAGCACCAAAGAAATACGCACCTTCAACGTAGGCTTACAGTTGTGTCGCTAAACATGTGCACTCATATTTCTGTTTTCCTGCTATAGCTGTGAAAACTGTTTTTAACAGAAATTATTATTGGCAGTTACGTGCATGCCAAAGTTCTGTCACCTCAACCATGATATTTTCCATTTATGTGCCATAAATGGAAATTTATGTGCCATAAATTTATTTTCAAATAATGACTGAATATTTTTTATTATTGTGTCACGTCCAGTGATAATTGGTGTCGGACTGGACGTTAGTGGGAAAAAGGGGGGGGGGGGGGTGGTAAGACGTTAGGCAAACACTCGCAGTAATTTTATTTTACTATACTGGACTTATAGCAAAAGTTACACACACACTAAATAATAAATAATGATGAGATGACAAAGGGTTCCATACAGAACCCTGGTAACACTGATACTTTAGAAACGCAAATTAATCC
The DNA here is from genome assembly GCA_029891345.1 of Dryococelus australis. Taxonomy (NCBI): domain Eukaryota; kingdom Metazoa; phylum Arthropoda; class Insecta; order Phasmatodea; family Phasmatidae; genus Dryococelus; species Dryococelus australis. The sequence continues at coordinate 79,151,113 of CM056993.1, forward strand.
ACTCTCAGCAATATTATTCCAACCCAATGGATTAAGGGGGTGTACTATCTAAATAAATTAAGTAATCGCTCACCAAATAAGAAATTACATAAATAAATAAAAAATCTAAATTAATCTCATAAATTATAATGTGCTAGCTGGGGCAATTAATTGTGTTGGACACGATGTATTTGTATGGGTGGAGGGACAATTTTTTTACATAAGACCAATGCTTAATTTGGGAGAGGAGGGTGATGGTAAGAGGCGGAGGTGTTTTAGTTAGAGTTGTGGGGTGTAGCGTGTTGTTAAATTAAAAGTTCCCTGATTTTTAGAATTATTTTTTATTATTGGGAGGGTTGGGGTGAAGGGGGAAGGGTTGGTTAAGGTTGTGGTGCGAGTGTAAGCTTAACGTTGTATGCTCCTCGATTTTTAAAAGTATTGTTTTTATTGTTTGCAACTTTTTATAATTTTGTGGGTGGGTGGTAGAGAGGAGTGTTGCTATGCATAAACCACGTTTAAAACCTGACTTCTCCCCCTGTGTTGGTGGTTGAGTGATCTAAAGTCTCCACCATGTTGGCGACCCAAGGTTTGGCAGTTCGATCCCGCCCTACTACAGACGATATTTTGAGCTCTGCGTAAATTAAATGGTAGCGCTCCTAGCAGTTAACTCAAGAACCAACATGGTGGTCGAGCGAGAGCCACACCAGCGCCCCTATCAGGCAGCAGTTGAAAAAAGGACAACTGGAAGCAAGATTGTGGGGAAGAACGAAGGTAATATGGTGGCGCACTCTAGCAGCAATAAAACATCATAGTTGCACTTTAGCAGGAGGAGAGGGAACTACAGCAGACGACATCCATGATGGCGGACAAAGAAGGTACGTAATTAGGAAACAAGATGGCAGGTGAAAACAAGACGACAGACGGAAACAAGATTGCGGACGGAATAAAGATGGGGGACAGAAACAAGATGACAGGCGGAAACATGATAGTGGAAAGGTCAAGGTCACAACATGGCTGCTGGTCGACCGGAATTACATAGCAGTATGTGACATCATCCAAGATGGCGGCCGGCTGCTGGCTCCCAGAAACAACATTCCTATACTACTATTGCAACCTACATCTTCAGGGCGAAGTAGCAGAAGCAATAACTATCACTTTCTGCATATTTGCGAGGTTCTCCTTCCTTTATATACTGTGGGCTGTTCCAAGGTGCTTCCTGATTGGCACCTTGGAACAGCCCACAGTCTACAAAGGCAGGAGGCACTCGCAGAGACTCAGAAGGTAACTGTTATTGCTGCTGCTTCTTCGCCCTAAATATGGAGGCCTCAGTGTGTTCCGAAACGTCGGGAAGGAAAACGACAGTGACGCGCCTATTACCCAGTAGCCAAGATCTTAACAGGATGGGGAGTGTAAATGAAAATGTGGTCAGTGGAAGGATGGGCTGCATCGAGAATAAGATGACTGCAATGAAGAAGGAATGGCAATAATTTATTCACAGAGCAATTCCATTACCACCACACCTGCACTTGAGAAAAGTGGGGAAGCAGTCCAAGTCATCACCAACGCAGCGACCTCGGAGGATAGTCAGCAACTTTGCGGCATTGGTTTGTTGCAGCCAGGCGAGGGGAAAGGGGTCTCAATTAGCCCGCCCCTACATTGGTCAGAATTCTTAGTGGGAGTACCAACAACAGTTTGAAATAGTCGCCACCTTGAATGGCTGGTCAGCCGAGCAGCGCGCTTACTACCTCGATGTTGTGGCTAACATCAGCAAAGCGGTAAATTTGATTATGACTAATATAAAATAGTTTATAGATCTTAATGCTGTAGATGTTTGTGAAGTATTTGAAAATTCGTCGTTAAAGGAGCATTAATAGTGCATTCTGGGCCTATATTCCAGATAAAGGATCAAAGTAAAACAAAATAATGTATTTCAGCTAAATTATATAATTTCATCTCAACTGTCATAATTGCACGTAAAATAAGCATAAAAATAGTGGAACATATTGAAATGATGAAAGTTGGCGTGAATGAATTTGTAATAGCTATGTGTGTGTGTTTGTGAGTTTGTGTGTGTGTTGTGTGTGTATATATATAATTATATACACATATATATATAATTATATATATAATGTTTCAGAAATGATTGTCAACATGTAAGGATGAGACGTACAAATACGGAGAAGCAACAAATGTCCAGTAAACTTAGGTCCAGAAATAAACCGTATACGAGATAATGGCATTAATGTGCTGGTTGGGCCGCCAGTGTACTCCGATTGCCTGGATAATGCAGTGCGGCGATATGTTTTGTTTACAGCGGCAACGTGCTATACCGCCCTCTCCTCTAACCGCTTTCCGGCCACTTTTGCATTGCGTGAGCCTTGGTGCTAAATAACACAAGCGGTCTGTCGTGATTGTGGTGGCTATGTACATTGTGCATGAAAGGTCTGTGAAACAGTACGTACTGAAGCGTGATTTACTTGTGCGAATGTGTTGTAAACATGGACCATGATTAAAGCAACGTAGAGTACGCAGATATTAACTTCATGTAAGACAAAGCCAATGGCAATGCATTAGAGGCTGCGCGGCTGTATGCAGAAGCATTTCCTCACAGAAGGGATTCCGAATGGCGAACATTCATCAGGATCCATCAATGCGTTAGAGAAATTGGGTCCTTCGCACACCACCAACGACCAGGTGGACCGAGCTCCTTAGCTGCTGATGCAGAAGAGCGTGTGTTAGAACGTGTAGCTGTAAACCCAAGAACTTCGACTATACTTCCTTCCCAGATTGAATTTCTGTTAGCAGATACAACATCAGAGAATCCTAGACCTCAGTTTTGAAACGACGTGTTGTTTACAGATGAAGCTGTGTTTACCCATAACTGCATTTTTAATTTCCACAACTGTCACATCTGGAGCACAGTCAATGCTAACGCAGTGAAACAGGCACGACATCAACGAAATTTCTCGTTCAATATATGGGTTGGAATACTCGACGACTGTCTAATTAGACCACATTTCCTACCACAGATACTAAACGGAGAACGGTACCTGCGATTTCTGCCGGAAGATCTTCCTACGGTTATCGACGACGTGCCATTGCAGCAACGCCAGCGGATGTGATTTTATGCACAATGGTGCACCAGCACATTTCCTTCTACGTATAAGATGATATCTAAACAGATGCTATGGTAACTGATGGATAGGTAGAGGAGGACCGGTACAATGGCCTTCTAGATCACCAGATTTAAATCCGTTGGGTTTTTGTGTATGGAGTTATGCCAAAAGCCTAGTTTACAATACAAAAGACATCGCCACATCTGAAGAATTGCAACGTCGGATTGTACAGGCTTTCCAGTAAATGAAGAATGACCCCGGATCGCTCGAGAGCATTCGCGTGTCTTTGCGGAGACGACTAGACAGATTCACTCAAGTGCATGGTCAGCATTTTGAACACCTACTGCAATCGTTTTCAGTTAACATGTCCTTACTGTACTGTACCTTGTGCAACCACAGACACCGTTGTTGTTCACCCCAAACCGTTGCGTTTGTGTATATTTAATCACATTTAGGTGGTGCTAAAATCACAATTATTACTTGTAATGTCTCGTGATTGATACATTAAATCACAGTGTCACTGATTTTGTTGGCATTCGTACTTAGTATTCAGCAGGTCCCAACCAGCACAAAACGGGCCCATGTTTACCGGACCTTTTATGCTTCTCTTCATTTGTACTTTTCATCCCTACATTTTTGACTATCACTTCTGAATTATTTAGTATGCATACAAATATATTAAACATCACCATATATTAATCATATTCAAAATTAAACCATCACATATATTAAATATTACCACCTTAATAGGAATGCTCACAACTCGGACTGTAGCTAGTTTTGGTGCGTGGCAGACAATAAGATCCAACGACTGTTGTTCCAGGAGCAGGCGACATGAGACGTGCAGTCGCTGCAACTTCCCTGCTGCCAGCTGTGGCTGTGCTTGTGGCAGCGACTGCAGTAGGCGGAGATCTTCTTAAAGAGGCGGGTAAGACTTCGTATCCAATATAATCTTAGCTCTAACAACCTCTTGGCAAAACACAGCCCACACTTGCGCATACTGGGGAGATGTGGCGGCCCTTGCCGGCGGGGTTTTCTCGCAGTCCTCCCGTTCAGTCCCACCATCACATTCACCTTATCGTCTCTGGTTTTCATTCGCTGCAAAAATTACGGAGGTGATAGAAGCCATGTCTCCAAGTGGAGTTGTGTCACGGAGATGCTGGTAGAGGTACTATCTATGCCAGACCTGGCGGCACTTGTTTGAGTGCGAGAGTTTGTCGCGAAGAGGAAAAACAACGACGGCGTGCGCAGCTTTGGCTGTGTGTAGCATCCGACTTGAAAACATTATCCCACATCACACGCAGTATAACAGCAGAAGTCGTTTATGATGGATGCCGACGAATGTTCCGAAAGATATAAAACGTTTGTTCATAGCAGTGGAAGAGAAATAGTTATGCGCATGATTGAGTATTGTGACTTTGAAACTGAAAGCTAGTTTTAAGACATGACGAACAACAAAATAACAAATTGTAGCCAACTACTGTACATTAGTGCCAGCTGGAAGATATGCTCTAAGGATAAGGAAACAATGCAAAGATCACCCAAACTACCCACAAACCTGTCCGAGGGGGGCAGGGGGGGGGGGGAGTTGAGGCGAATGTATGTAAAACATGGCGCTGACATAAACATACTTAAAATATCTTAGTTAGTTTCATCTTGTAAGTATCCGCTGTTACGACGTCATAAATTACTATACTTGACACTTTATTTGAAAGCGAATATCAAGCATTCCGCCTGTAGGCCATTCACGGTAAAGTGAGCGCTTTTGAAAACTCTCTCGTTCAAAACAATAGTCAATAAATATATTTTATTTAACTTATAGTGTTAATTTCCGAGTGCGGTGGATTATACACACTGTGTTTATTACTTAAATGGTAGTATTAATTTTAAAAGAGGTGGTTAAAACATAACAGATCGCTGAAAGGTAAATGTAACTAGGGCCTCAAAAGTGCCCACTTTACCGTGAACAGCTTATATAAAGGTATGGTTTGTGCATCCGGGGCCTAGAAGCGCGGGAGAACTAACAGCGACCACGGCACGCGATCATCGCCTCTGTTCGAAAGGCACTGAATTGGAACGCTGTCTTTACGCCGGCAACTTGCCACTATGAGTCTTTCAACGGCGATTATCATTTTGTGACGTAATGATGAAAATAAATGTGTACTGCGCTTTCCGTACTACTTCATTGTATCGCAGATCCCTTACATATAAATTACTGTTAAGATGTTAATTTAATCAATTTTAATTTTCAGTGAATAAACACTAGAACAATAAATAAAAAAACGGAAACTTGTCTTCTAATTTGGAATGTTTCTGAAATACCGTTCATAAGCAGACAGCCCTCAAAAAATACGACACACTTTTTTAATAATACACTTTTCTTCAAGCTCTACATAATTCGGTGGTCAAAGCAGGCGGATCCCTCAATATGTACAAAATTTCTAGTAAACTCACCAGTTTTCCGAATTATTTCACTTATGGTTTAAGTATATTGTATGACTACTATGGTAAAACCTGCGCCACTCTTAAAATGTAATGACTAATTATTTCAATGGTCACGTGACTTGTGCAGAAGAGCAACTAGAATAGCTTGCTTCCTGCAGTTACACGGCCTTGAATTACAACACCTGGCATGTTTTACCTTGTGATCTTGCACGGAGCCTTGTCGCGTACACAGAATCCCGAGAATCTTGCACCGTTTCAAATCCAGCTTTCCTAGCGCGGATAAGAAAACTGGAGTGAACAAAGATGAGGTGGGGATATAGCGGCAGTAGGGGCAGCCATCGCGAGCTGTCTCAAAAGAGTGAACACAGGCCCACCCACGAGCGTCAACTTATAACGTATCCTCAAACCAGGGCGAAAACAGGGAGGGGGGGGGGGGTCACAGCGGACATGACGCCCCCCCCCCCCACACCGGAAAAACCACCACTTTGACATGCGAATGTTTTAAAACTGAAATGAGGTAATATCGGAAAATATTTCAAATATTTATGTTATTTGATTCATTTAATATCGTTTCTTGAGACAATGCCTACCTTTCATGCCACAAATGGAAAGTTTAAGTGTGGTTCACAATTAAAAGCATAACAATAATTGCATAACATGGGTCGAGTGCACAAGAATTTACCGCCATGTTTTCTAGCCTATTGATTCAACTGCGCATGACAGGTCGTGTGCATGAGATTTCCTGACATAGCACACAAAGGAAAGTTTATATTCCATTTCTTGTGCGGGCGCAATGAGCAACAGCCAATCAGAGCAGAGTATAGAATTTTCAAATATGTTGTATATTTAAAATGGGGAACAGTTAAGTTACAGAAAAGAAAAAAATGTCGCAAGATATAAATTTTAAAGATTTTAAAGAAGAGTTGTAACATTGCAGACAATTTTCCTATATTTGTGAATGTTTAATTTCTAATTTTTGCATTTCACACGCAATTTATATTTTTATGACTTGCATTTTTAATATTAAAATTTCACGCTTCTTCTATTATTAGAATGTACGATGGCAATATCTTATGTATTCTTGTCAGGTCAAATACAATTATATATATATATACATATTTATATATATATATATATATATGTGTATATATATATATATACACACACAGACACACATACTTTCATTATTATGAGTCTCGCATATTTGTTAAAGTTTCTGATTTTATAGTTTGTATTGTCGCCGTTTCGAGACCAGCTACTCTATGTAATTAGGGTGTTAGGATCGTCGGAGTGGCATTTTTGAATAAGTTTGAGTTTAGAGCCATGCGATTGGCCAGAAGGTTCAGAACCTTTCTTAAGATAGGCTAGTTTAGTATGCTAGAGAGCACTTATCTCTATGTCACCGTAAGGGCAGGACGGCGTTAGGTCGCACGCCCGAGTGGGTGGTGCGATAGGCTTTTAAATTAGCTTGGATAGGGAGTCCTTACATCGCCCTAACTTCAGTTTATTTAAAGAAGAAATGTGTATTTCGAAATGATTTAAGACGGCCCGAACGAGCCCCCTCTGCGATAGTTGGTCAGGAGTTAGAGGCTAGCCTTGTTTGAAAGTTGGTCCATAAGTCGCGAGCTTATGTGTTGAAGCTGACTTCCCTAATGCTTATTTATCCTGCTGCGGGCGACGTCTGCATACCTCAAGCCCTTGAAATTAAATCAGAATCAGCAAATCTACGTCTACAACAGCTAACAATGAGTTTTCGATTTTAATAAAGTTTTTCAGTGACATGCAACTTTGCAGCCTACTAGATGTTCTAGAAGCTTTGAAAAGCCCCCATCTTGTTTTCACATAAGAGCACGCTTTCCTAGTATAGCTATCATGGCGAACCTGATAATGATTTTCGTGCCACCACTTGCTAGGAATGTTAAAGTTTAATGCAAGAATTCAATTATTTCTGAGAATAGTTTTTGATTTTTGAAGATTTGAACCCGTTTTCAAGTGTAGAAGTTATAAAAAAGACATTTTAAGTTTTGATCAATTGGGCATACGTAACTTAATAGCCTCCTGTTTGGCAGCCTGCACGGTGCCGGGCAAACAATATCCCGTCAGGCTGTCTCAACACTGTCTTTGGAGAGTGGAGAAACGACATCAACAAAGGGGCAAGGACACTGCGCAACTAGAGCACTCACTCTACCGTACAGTCTAGTAAGTTATTCTAAGATGCTGTTTTTAAATGCAGTTGTTGGCAGTATGGTGCCTATTGTTGTGGTTTATTAATTTAAAGTTATTTCCTTATTTATTCTCCACACACTCATACATATTTCACTCATAGTGTATTGTCACGCTTTCCCGTGTCCAGCTGCTATACATTTCAGAAATTTGGCGCACCAACTTGTGTCACGATCATCTGGGGAAACTCAAGGACACCAACACTAGTCAATGGACAGGATCAATCGCATTCCATACAATCTAAGAGCTACCACAAATATTAACTACAGGGTTTTGAGTACGTCTCAGAAATGGAGGAAACTACCGAGATCACTCAGGTTGTAGCGAGTACTAGACAATCCAGGGACACACAAAATACGGCCAGCAATACCATGCAGTTAGTTATGCAAACAAACACTGCGGTCACTGGTGACGAGACAATTTCGCCCACCATGATGCAGCAGTTGTTTCCGCTGATGCAAACACAAACACAAAACAGTCAGAAACTTTACGGTCGCAGGTGGAGGAAAGCAGGGCCCAAATGCAAACACAGTTTCAGCAAAGTTTGTAAAGTCAAACGGAAACTTTGAAAACACAGTTGTCGGGAAAATTTACAGACGCAGCTGCATGAAAGTTCGCAAACAGTCAGAAACCCTATAAACACAGTTGTCGGAAAAGCTGGAGGAAAGCTGCAAGCACAGGACAGCCTTATACAGTAGCAGTTCACACATCTAGCGGAAAGTATGACTATTAACCTAGGGCAAGTGAGGGAAGAAGTTAGCTTATTTCGCCGTGGGGTGGCAGAAAACCGTGAGGAGCTGACGTTAATCAAGGCGAGCTGCATTATGCAAGTTAGCGTAGTGGAACAGCGGATCAACAAGCTTGAAGTTAGACCAGTGGCATCAGCTGATCAGACCAGGAATGACATCATCTCGGAACAGTTTAACTCGTTCGACAGGCACTTAGAACACTGGCTAAATCAAGTTGAGAAGGCATCGGCGGAAAAATTGGCTATGATTTCAGACTAAATTGAGCAAATCGGACAAGTAGTTGAAGGGATATGAAACCTAAAAATCGCTGCTGACAACATTATTAGTGAGGAGGTACCACCAACGAGCACTAGTACACTGCCCACAGACACGAGAAGTCATATACAGTGGCCGACAAAAACCATGGCAACACTGTCTGCCCCAGCATCTAGTACACCGATGAGTTCGTAATTGCACCATCCTTCGGAGCTCTGGGCAGAGCGATTACCTAAATTCGAGGGAAGACACGAAGAAAACCCAGTAAATCTTCTGATCAAGTTTGAGTAATACTCCATGCTATTTGGCCTCCCGGACAGTGATATGTTGTGCTGTTTGAATTTAGTGCTCATGTACACTCCATATTATTGGTGGGAGGTAGTGAGAAATACTGTGTCCAATTATTCCGAATTCTGCCATAAAATCTTGGACAATTTTTGGTACACGAGGGTCCAAGGAAACTTAATAGCACAACTACATGCCGAGAGGTTTATTCCAGGCAAGGTTAAGAGCCTGGAGAACCACAACTCCGAGGTGTACGAAAAGTCCAGACACCTTACTGCGCCGATAAGAGACGAAGAGTTCGTCGCCATGGAGCTGCATCAGCTGCCATATCGGTACCCATCTCACTAGACAGGCAGGCAAGGTAGTGGTCTAGTAACCTTGAGGGAAGAGCTGCTGGCTGTCAACCAGATCGATCACCTCCAATGCCAGCAAGTGAATAGAGATGGAGTGAAGACTGGACCAACTGAACGTCCACCTCCTTTATAACAGGGTAACCAATCCCACAACTTCAGAGGTAACCCCAAGCAGGACCAAAACCACCGAGTAAATGCATTCAAATTGGATTATTTCGAGCCCTACCAGCTGTACCAGCAAGGTAACCACCGGGAACAGACTATATTCCTAAAAAGGATGAAGTACTACTCGAGCCGAAGCCCTAGGCGGGGCCACCGGTATTGTGGTGCACGGGACGAAGCGAGAGATCACGATGGAGAAAGGTCAGGAGAAGACCGAAGCCTAAGCTAGTGTCAGCCGCGAGACCCTCTAGCACCTGCGAGATGAAACCCACAAGGACCCATGTAGGCAAGGGCAGCAAGGAGCAGCTAATCCTACGAAACAAGGACAAGGAAATGCACCACAATTTCAGCGAGTAGATACTGTGCAGGTGGACTACTGTAAACCAGCTGCAGGACCAATGTTTGCACAAGGAAATGCCGGCTAGGCAGTACAGCTGCAGGGTGGGTACTTTGAGAGTCAAGTTGCACTAGACCCTCTCATCCCGGCATTTGTACTGGCGCTGCCACAGATAAATTGGCGTGTCCAAGGCACAGCTGCTTCCGAACGACAGAAGTATCGGAAGTTAAACTGAAACGAGTCAGGGAAGTAGGGTCCCATTCACTGTCTTCTATCCTAGTTGATGTAACCATGGGGTCAAATAATGTGATTGCGGCAGGTAGAAATATTAAGGTAGAGCCGATGGAGTTAACAGAGATTGTAATTAGTGCTGTCTTATTGAGAGAAACTGATCGTGAATTTCTTTTGAATGACCCAGCCGACGAGATCGTCAATGTTCAGGAGACACTTTGCGCAGAATTAATACTGACAGTTTGCGGCATAAGAGTATCCTGTTTGATAGACAGTGGAGCCGAGGTAAACTGTGTGTCAGAAAAATTTGGGGACGTGATTTTGACCACTGGCCATAAGCTGATTATTGTGCCAGTACCCAGACTGAAGATTATTGGGGCAATTTTGAAGTTTAGTCCCATAGTCAGCTGGAAAGTTTTGCTGACTAGTGAAGACCTAAGTAAAATTAAAGACGTCTCAGCTTTAGTGATTAAGTGTCTCACTAAGCAGGTCATACTTGGTGTAGAGTTCTTAACACAGTATAAGATCAATATGGATTGTGACTGATGGTTGGTGAGAACATCTGACAGAACCGTAAGCGCAGTGACTACACCGGACAGTTGGCAATGGTCCGACAAGTTTGTCTGCCAACTACATAGGGAAGTACACCACATGAATAAACCACTACGTGTTGATGTTTTGGCTACACCGTAAGATATTTTTCAGGCTCTGGAAAACGTGAAGGTTCTCGACCGTAACCAGAAGTGTTTACTGAAACAGCTGTTATTCCATAATCAGCACATATTTTCGGAACAACCATGGAGGAATTGATTGTTTAGAGCAGACATTAAAGTAGAACCTGGAGAGCCATTCCATTGTAAGTCCTACCCAATGATGGCAAAGTATGCCAAAGAGGCAGAAGAATAATTTTGTCTAATGCTATCTTGGAGCATTATCCGACATGCCTCCAGCCGCTACTGCAACCCGATGGTGTGTGTCAGGAAAAACTACGGTTCAGTACAGTTGTGCTTGGATGCTCGCAAGTTTAATGACATTACAAGAAAGTCGAGAGAGACCCTAGACCTACATAGGTGCTGTTCTAGCTATACAAAGGTGTAAATTTATGTCTACGATAGACTTAATGCGTGGGTATTGGCAAGTGCTCTTAACAGAAGAATCTCAGCAGTACACATGATTCTTTTTCCTCAATCAGCAATTTGTTTTTCAGGTGCTCACTTTTAGTTTGTGCAATGCAGTATCGAAATTCACCCCTGCTTGAGTGTCACATTAGGAGACGAGTGTGCCAACTTTGCAAGATGCTACGTCGATGATATTCTGATTGTTTCAACCATGTTCGAAGATCACCTAGAACACTTCCGATTTGTTTAAGGAAATTTACAGAGGCTGGCATGATGGTAAAGCTGAAGAAGTCAATCTTTTGCTGGGAAGGAGTGATATTTTAGGCAATATTATAACGCCTACTGGAATTCGTACCACACCAGATAAGCTAGCCGCCATTACGAATTTTCCGGTACCCAGGAATGTTAAACAGCTACGAGCATTTCTTGGAGCAGTGGGTTTTTACTGGAATTACTCTGATATATTTGCCGGAGTAAGTTTGCCGTTATTTGAACCGTTATGGAAGAACGTCCCTTGGACTTGAACAGAGGAGTGCCAGAGAGCCTTTGAAGCCGTCAAGAAGTTTTTTGACTGGGCACATCATTCATCATCCAGTACAAGGTGCAACTTACTACCTTTACACGGACGCCTTCAACAATGTGCTCGGAGCAAAGCTAGGCCAACTGAGCGAGGATGGCAGTGAGCAGACCATAGCAATGGATAGCCACACCTTAAATAAAGCAGAAAAGAATTATACCATTAAAGAGAAGGAGATGTTGAGTGTTATGTGGGCACTGCAACATTTTCGAAATTTGCTACTAGGTGAAAGAATCGTTCTGCAGACTAGCCACCATTTTTTTGCTTAGCCTTAAGGCACGAAAAAAATTCAGTAGCAGGCTGACCAGAGGGTCACTTTCGGTGCAAGATTTTGACCTAGGATTTTGGCAGATAATGGGTATTGATAACCTGGCAGCTGATTATGTAAGTAGGATACTCAATGGCGCACCTAAGTAAGCCAGTAAAAAGCCATATGAATTTTCAGTCCCACCAGCCAAGAAGCAGGCAAGCCCAATGGTAAATTGGCAGCGAAGTTTCGCTAATTTGAAAGAAGAACAGAGTAACGACAAATTTTGCAGCATGGTGCTGAATAAACTACAAGAAGCACCGAAAGAGCACCTGATAAGAAAATCATTTTGTATCAGTCAAAATGGTATTCTGTTCCAGCAAAGCCCGAAGAAATCAAACTTTGAAGACGAGTGTTGTCGCACCAGAAAAGTCACAGTTAAGTTTGATTGCACACACACTTGAAATGATTGGTCATGTAGGTATTAGAAAAAACCTATGAAGCATTGAGACAACAATTATTTTGGAAAAACATGCAGAAAGTCGTGACCAATGCGGTTACGGCATGTGATTTGTGCCAGCGGTGTAAGCCCCTGCAAAAAATTTAGTGGGCGAATGAAAGCCTATCATCCCAGAGAACCCTTTTGACTTAGTCTCTGTGGATTTATTCGGCCTTTTGCCCAAATCCAAGGCCAGAGTAATGTATATTTTTGTAATGATGGATGTGTTTTCTGAATTCGCAAAATTATACACCATAGTCCAGGCGGATGCGAAGACAGTACTGGACAAACTAGAATTATTCATCAGACATATCTGGCAAGAGGACTTAAGAGCCAAAGGAATTCTACCTACGGCCACAGTAGTGCGTCACTCACAATGAAATCCAGTCGAGTGTCGCATGATGATCCTTGAAAACATGTTACCGTACGTATTCTCTGCCGTGTATCACAGCAAGTATGGCGAGAATAAGATTCTGCTGGTGGAGTACATTTTGATTCACACTATTCATGAGTCCATGTGTTTGACCCTGTGGGAAGTATTGACAAGTCAGCAATCGATAATTTTTTAGGCAGCTAAATTGCCAACACCACCTATGATATCAGACATGCCTGAATTACCAGCCAAGGACACGTGAGAATAAATTAAAATACTTTTAAGGAACAGATTATTTCTTGCCACTAAGAGAAGAAGCAAGCATGTCATAAAGTTTAAAGTAAGCGTGATGGAACCTGGCCATTTAGTTCTTGTGAGGGCCATGGACATAAATAAACACTGGAACAATTTAACTGGAAAGTTTATGCCGTTACCTGAAGGACCCTATAAATTAAAGTGGGCAGTGAATAGGAATTGCTACGAGCTTGTTTTGCCAGCACATGTGAGTAGAAAGAAATTGGTGTAAGTGACCCACACAATGCAATAAACAGAGGAAGCTGGGAAGCTTTGGAGAACGCCGGTATGTGATGGCATGAGTTTATTGTTTCCGCTTGGTAAGGGATTAGTTTCATAATAAATGAGGTAGAGAGAGTGCGACGTGAGAGTTAGCAGCCTTTAGATTTGCCACGCAAGTAATTTAAATAAATTTACCTCCAAAACATTTTTTTTTTCGCCACGCACCAGGCATTATTTCAAGTCATCTGTGTTGTCGCGCTACTATGATGTTAATGCACTACTGCCACAGGAAGTTTTCATGTTTTAAGCTGCAGAAAGAAAGTGTGCTACGTCAATGCAAGTACAAGAGAAGTTCGCCTAACCACCTACAAGACCTGAGCAAGGGACATAAGCTAAGTCTGCCTACAATGAAGCTACTCTGCTTACCCGCACTTTCAAAGTCGTCTCATTTACAGTTTTCCTGTTCCAAGGATCCGAACTGATGATCTGACACAGAAAGAAAAGAAGCCCGGATGCTTTTGAGAGACCACAAATGTATATATATATATATATATCTTTATATATAAACACATAAATCCTCTGGTAAGAGGTTTACGTGCGGTCGTTCTGACAGCATTATTATTTTTATCTAATTGCTGTTTAAAGTCTTCTCAGTTAACCCGTCAAGTGGTGCTGTAACAGTTGATTTTTGTGTTTTGGTTCACTGTTTGTTCTGCTATCCTAGCTGATATGCTATTTGTAAATATTGTTGATGGTCGTATATAGTGTCTTCATGTATGTTCCTTTGTTTGGTGTTTGAATATTGCTACAGGGATTAGCAAATTATAAGTTTTTGCTTTCGGCAAGAGTGCGTTTTGATTTTAGGTGGGAAAGTGAAGTGACTGTTGTATATGTTTTCTTCGAATGTTGCTACGTTGTATTTGTATGTTCATCTTATCTTCTGCCTATATGATTTCCTGGGTTAGGTATCATCGAGGTAGTTGGCCTGTTCAAGTTGTGTAGCCCTAAGTCAAAGTGATCTTGTGTATGCGCTGAACTGTTTCGATAGCATTTCGTGTGTGAGTGCTTGTGCATGGGATTTGTGGACGTCACCACTAAGCCAACCAGTGCAGTGCCCCGCACGGACACTGAGCGAGTTATTTGAAGAAGAAATCGACGCACTACACATGTAATAAGATGCACACGAGTACACCAACAGACAGCGGGAGGCTGACGAGCCTCGACAGCTTTAACGAGGCGTAAGCTAAGAAGTTCGCCGGTGCATTGCAAATGTGAATACTGTGCTATGATTGAACTGTGTGTGTGCTATTAGGATTGTCTGCACACACGCCTATGGTGCACGTAGAATAGACCGGCATACGCCCGAACTGTTGAGCATCGCCCAGCTGACTGACGGGGCAGACGCGCGCTTATGGCCTGCGCGGGAATCGTGCTGGTCCCGACCACCAAGAAAGATCTCCGAGTACCCATGAACGAGACGTCGAACAGCGCAGCACACATGACTTTTGTCGTGTGATCCGTCTTAAAATAGACAGCCCCGATGAGGCATTGTTGCCTTGAAATTAAAATTTCTGATGCTGTAACCTTTCTCATTAAATGAAAGTCTCCTATGTGTGTTTCCTTTTTCAAAGTTTTTGTTTTGTATTTTCTGATGTAGAATGTTTTGTGATGAATGGAATTTTTGCACTCGTTGTGTGGAGGTGCTAACCATGGACAACCATCCTGTATATACACACGCAGGATGTACATAGAGCACATTTTTGCTAGGTGTTATATTTGGTAGCTGCCGAATGTAAGAACTAATAAATATTTCACATTTGAAATTTTGAACTATTTTGATTTTGACAGAGTTGTACAGTAATAGTTTTTCATGATAACAATAAATCTACCAAGATGACATAAATTACCAATTTTAAGAACTTTTATTTAAAAAAAATTTAACTAGCAAGCATTTGGAATATTTGATATGGAGAAGTAGAACTAGTAACTTACATAGCGAACTAGGGATGGGCGCGTCTCCGTTGAAGGAACCCAACACTCAATTTCGCTAGTATGAAGGTATGTACTTGTAGTACGGGCTAATGATGTACCCCAACCACGCAGTAGGCAATTGCCTGCATGACGTGGTCTTCCGCCGAAAACAAGGGCAGGCGCGGGTCGTTACTGCCTTGTGCCGAGGTCAAGGCGAGTCGCCGGACAAAAGGAGTGATTCAGGGAAGCACTGGCGCCAATTATCTGGACGCCCACGGTGAGGCGGTACCTAGCCCGCCGCCAGTCCTGCACACATGCACTGCCGGGGTCCTCCTTCCAGTTCCTTCTGTAGTATTCCGCCTAGTATAAACACTACATTTACGGGGGTTGCTAAATACTTATACTCACACGTCAATGAAGTGACTCTGGTTGAATTCGAGTTTACCTTTATTTTGTAAATAAGAAAAAAAAAAAAGCAGATAACCACTCCCAATTCAATCATGGTTACTTATATTTGTACTTTGGAAACTAACCTTTGACAAAAAAAATTCACTGCCTATACAGGTTGTTCACGGTAAAATGAAGACTTTTGAAAGCCCTGCTTTAGACCTACTTGTATTCACATTGTGTATTCTTCCGCCTTATATAAAATTAACATTGCCATGGGCCTCATCCCTTTTTTTTCATGCCCCGGTTAAAATGGAACTGTGAAATTATTAAGAAAGTAACTACTTATCTGCTCAGTTTTACACTTCGATGCATAAAAAAAAAAAAATTATCGCAAATGGTGACCTAACATTTTTTATTCAACGTTAAGGGGTATTCTTACCTGCCATCTCGGATTTATCGATTTTTCTCCAAAGATTTGATTTCAGAAGGTGTATTGAAAATTTCCAGCACGACATATTCTAAATAACAGCTTCCCAAACTTTATAGACCTGTCACAGCTTCGCTA
The DNA here is from genome assembly GCA_029891345.1 of Dryococelus australis. NCBI lineage: Eukaryota > Metazoa > Arthropoda > Insecta > Phasmatodea > Phasmatidae > Dryococelus > Dryococelus australis. Next base: position 79,167,504 of record CM056993.1, read on the forward strand.
CAAATTATTAATTTTTAACTGGTAAATGTTGAGGAGAAACGCGAGATTATTTATTGCGAGGGATTACAAAGGTGACGATATAAACAGTAATCAAAAAATACTGACCACAGAAAATGTACTAGGCAATGCTCTGTGCTCTGTCGTTCCAAAAACATGATAAAAAAGAGCATTTCCAGAGCATGGCAAGAATTCCATAAATCCAAGATGGCGTGTGGGAATCTGCCTAAAGATATGGAATTACCTTCCATCCATCGTTACCAACTTTACTGGGTAAATGTCATTCAGTGCGCCCATTAAAATATATGCATGTGAAGGCAGTGAATTTTTTCTAAGTGCTCACTTTATCGTTAACAGCCTCTAACTACATATATGCTACATTACGCTTTAGCGTGCAAGTTCGTAGTTAAGTTGGCAGCGAATTAATAACAATGTTTGCCGACCTCCCGTGGCGCAGTGGGTTGGTGCGCCACCGAACTGGTGTGCGGGAGGCTCTTGGTTCGAATCCCGGATATCGCATGGGTGTTAATTTAAGTTTTAGTCTGTAAGCCGTCCCCTGCCAAGCTTTCAACGGGGGACGTTTAAAATCTCTTTACAATACAATTCAATAATAAAAATAGTTCTTGAGGCCAGGCTTCACCATGCATGGGGGTGTAGGAAATCAAAGGTTAAATTCGGACAAAGATAGCTCAGTCGTTTTTTGTGATAGTATTTTAAAGTAAGGTTTTTTTGTTTGTTATTGAACTCATCTAGATTTCTAAACCTTCCAAATTTTAATTTTTAAATTTTAAATGCACTTATTTTTGAAATGTCAAAATTTTATAAATAATGAAAACGTACATTTGAAACTAAAAAATAAAAAAATTGAAAGGTTAACAAATCTAGATGAGTTCAATCTGAAACAAAAAAGCCTTAGTTGAAAATACTATCACAAAAAACGACTTAGAGATCTTTGTCCGAATTTAACCTTTGATTCCCTATACCTCCAAGCATGATGAAGCCTGGCCTTTACACGTGACGTATTGTGAGCGTAATGTTCCAATTTATGGTCATTTAAAGATAGTATCGCTTGTCTTTTAACTGTAGAGTATGAATTTTGCATATGAGTAACGCATTTACGTTCGTAACAATTACACTGTTTTACTTGGATGGCGCATCAACAAAGCAATCAGGACCGTGACAATGTTAGTTTTACAAATGGCAGAAGGATACAAAATGAGAAGGGAAATGAGATCCTAAGGAGGGCTTTCAGATATGCTCAGTTAACTTGTAACGGCATGCAAAGTGCATTTTAACAACTTCGAAGATGGCTCATTACCAAATACAAACATTCACAGTAAGTTTTTCCAATAAAATTTGTAGTGTGCATACAAATAATATTCCACAAAGTGTGTTGCTGCAATATTAATTAAAATTTCAGTCATACATTTTACGTAGCAACACTTTTACCGCATAAGTGCCAAAACCAACCAATGTTACATGAATCAGAGTTGTATACCTTTTTAATTAAAAAAAGTATTAATTCAGAAATTCTTAATTTTTTACATGATTAAAATGTCTAATTTTATTCTAATTTGCGTGGTTGTGCTATATAAAAGGTAACGTCGTTGCGTTTTGAGCAGTTAAACTTTGATGACGTTCCAGATAAAATAAATCAAAACACAAAATTTCATAAATAAGTTGTAAGTTTGTCGGAATACGACCACTTTGGAACTATAACAAACATGATGTTTACATTGCTCAGAATCTTATTAGAGCACCTATAAAACATAAATAAACATTTTAGGTGTAGCTTATTTCAATAGCGCTATTTATAATCAGTAATATTTGATAATTTTTAATATCTTCACCAGAGGTAAGATTTGAAAATATTAATAAAAAATAAATAAGAAATAAAATATACCAATAGAATGAGTAGTTATACAGAAATGAAACGTCTTTGTAGAATCTGTTGCTATTTTTATTGCAGGTAAGCTATTCCAGATATTGTTAACGTTGAAGCGTACAAGAATAACTTCAGGGTATTTATGACTTGCAATTCAAATGTTAATGTTTTGAGTACAGCTACTGAAAATTTGTGACAAACCTGTCCTCTTTACGTACAGTTTGTAACTGAACGTAATCGTATTCAACCATCATTTCTTTGTTTTTTCTTCCACTCTGGCATTTTTATTGCGCAGCTTGTATCTACGAATATAATTCACAAATAGAGGCATAATCTTCCTCACACGTAATATTTCTGATTTTAGTATGCGGTTACCAAAATATACTTCCATAAAACATTGTACAACACTTAGGCCTTAAATACAACGAATTATTTTAATCAGATTTTGTATGGAATTGATACACTGGCAACTGATTTATGATTTATTAAAAAGGTGTCATTATTTAATACATTTTTCATTTTCAAACCCTGACGTAGTATACTTTATCTCTTCGCTACTTCAAGTATCTGACCGATTCCTTATGTAAATTAGACAAGATTAGGCGAATTGAATCAAGACTGTTCAGTGTTACTGACAAAAAATTAGTAGCAGAGGTTGGGAGTCTCTTCCTTTTTCACACACGGCAACAAAAAACAAATATTGTTTGAGCTTGACAAATGGAAAAGTGTGTGTGTGTTAGGGGTGAGGAAAAAAGGGGGGGGGGGGCAATGCATCGTTCCACATTCCTATATAGTTTCGACGTTTCTGATTAGATTTAATGTAAGGAACTTCGCTACTTGGTTTGCAACAAGGAACGATGAGTGCCAGATTGTCGCAATGAAGTGGAAACTGTCTTTGTCCCCCCCCCCCCATGGCCTTGTAAAAGCAGCGCACCCCAGTCTTACGCTGAAGCCTAGTGTTTCTTTTTCTATGTTCGTGTTTCAGTTTTTATTTTTACTCTCTCACTCACCAAGTATTGCTTATCGACCTTTCCTGACATCTTAAACAAATTTGACAGTCAAATTAAGCTCTGCAGTTCCACAGCAGTGCCAGGGGAACAGTCATATAGGTTTCCACCAAGTTAAGTACACGTGCAAAAAAATGGATCACTCTGAAGGCGTCGTCGCAGGGGCACAGGACACACGTCAAAATATTGTACCACACCAAGAATTTAATGCAGTTGACCAACATTTGTACCAATCCGTAGCACGGATACAGGTGGCGATACTTTCGGGCATGGAGGCATACATATATATATTAGGTTATCCCGAGGAAGATTCTGCCACAGCTGGCGCAACTGACCCTCCAAATCCGTCCTAGTTGTCACTGGCCGAAGTTGCCGTCCAATCCGGTACTCTGAGGCAACTTCCATTGCACTAGAGCGATTCGTTCATGGTGATCAATTTTTTTTTTCAAATGAGTGTAATAATTACGTAGCTAAGTTTTTTTTTGCAATGCCGGATTTTCTCCCTCCTTTATTAGTTCGGGTTAGAAAGTAAGCACGGAAAGCAGCCATGGGCCGAATCGTAGCCATGCATTCCTAATCACAAGAAAGCCGCTATGTACTGTACATGTCCCTTAGTTTAGAATATTTACTGCATATCTAGACGTATGCGGCTCTGCTCTGAGACGCACTTAGATCTCGTACACACCTAGGACCTCTGACTCTCCTTTTGGTTTTAGGTTTAGTTAGACTGAGGGAAAAATCCTCCGTGGACCAAGCTGGTTGGAAGGCTAATCTTCGGGCCGTGGGGTGCTGGGTTCGGATCCCGGTAAAGACGTAGGCATGTGTGAGGTTTCAGGCGTATGCACACGTTTAGTTTTGTTTCCTTACTAGTGTAAAACGGAAGGACTTAATAAAAATAATGAAAGAAGGGATTTTGTACGTATTACCGCGACTCGGTTCTTTGGCCGAATTTAAACTGTCCTTTTACAGCCAGCGTAATTGTGGCATCGTTGAACTTTACGATAACAACGACTTTATAGCTTAACTACTCTTGAGCTGTGTAATTACGAGTACCGCCGAGAGCGTGCTATCCCCTCTTCCCACTCTATCTCTTTCTGTCGCAGTATTCACTCTTGCTTCAGAATACAGATGAGCGTGATCCCTCCTTACGATTTGCTTTCCTCTTCTCGACGGTGTGGCAACTTACTACGATTGCGCAAGTCGTGTACGAAGGAGAAGTGAATGACTGGATCGATACTTTCCTTGCGAACGTGTCAGGACTCGATTTTTTTGGGCAACGGAGTGGCGCACGTTAATTTTGGAATCTGTCTTCTCGATACATTATCAAGTTATTTGAAGCACTGCGTTGAACGACTACAAAAGTTTTGACCCATCAAAACAAGTCACTTGTAGATCGTATTACAAAACCAGTATTTACCAATTCCTTTACAGTAAGCGCGAGTAAAACTGAAAAATGTTCAAACTTATTTTCACTGATTACAGTGTACGTGATAAATGCAACACCAACTCGGTTGTAATAATTTATGAAATGTAGCACCTCTTTCTGGGAACGTAGGAACGTTTCCGGCCGTTGGGTCTGGCGGGGAGAGGGGAGGGGGGGAGTGTTACATATAGGCATTTTTATGTGTAAATTTGAGAAAACATATCACTGTTAGTGGGGATTAGAATGTGTCACTCTCTGCAACATTTTAGCTTCGTAAGTACCAAATGCGACTGCTATAAAGGCTGAAGACTATTTTTTATTATGCTGATTTTAATGTAAACATTAATTTTTAGTTGTTTCGTCCATTAAAAAACATTTGCTAAGTATGAAATGACAGCAATGTTTCAATGTGTTATAAATTTTAAGTACTGTGCATGCTTAAATACGTACCTGTAAAATACACACGACTAGTGACTGAACGATAAGTGAGTGAAAAACGAATAGCGCTATCTTTACTTTGAACGTCCAAAGAGTCGTGTGTTAGGCGAGAGTCCGGGTGAGTTGCATTACAGAATGGTGATTGCACGTCGATGTACTTTTAGCATCATAAGGTGCATTAGTAAATAAGTGTTATAGGCTATTCTCGGTAAAGTGTGAACTTTTGAAAGCCTTCTCATTTGGAATAATAATCAATAAATAAATCTTATTTTAGCCTTAGGCGTTAACTTCCGGAGGCTGTGGAATACATACATTATGTTTATTACTTACATATCAATATTTATTTTAAAAGGTGGTTCAAGGGTAAGAAATGGCTGAAAGGAAAAAGTAACTTGGGATTCATAAGTACTTACGTTATCGTGGACAGCCTAATGTACAGTACTGCAAAATGAACTCACGGCAGATAATATTGTATTAAACAAATTTATTGAATCGATACAAACATCCGAATTTGCAGAATTAAGTACACTAATCACACTGTTCACAGGAACTGTTTGAAGGTCCAGCCACGAGCATGTCGCCTACCTGAAAGGTCACTCGTACTATTTATTTAAATGTCTTCGTGGATTTCTCAAAAACGGTTCACCTTAGAGTGTTCCGAGACGACCTGTTGCTTTAGACGCACTTAAGCATAAGTTGTCTTAATAAATCATTTACAATTTAGAATCACAAATATCCATCCAAACATAGGGTAGCAATCTCCATTTACATAACGAAAGGATGTGATACTACCGACCGCGTTTTCAGAAATGTAATATCTCCCTTATACAAATCACTATTCGCCCATTTGTTCCTTAATCGCAAGTACATTCTGAAATTTTTTAACTGAAAGCATTTCAAATCTCAAATTTTGGGAACACATCTAAATACGCACCATTGCCAACAGCATGAGCACAATATTTATACCCATGTGTTTTGTACAATACAGACATCAAAACACGGTAAATGAAAGAATTCACACAGCATGCATACTGTACACATTTTACAGACGGATGTACCGTGTTCTGTATGATTGGATGTTTAGAAATAAGTGAATGAAATGTTACCATACAAGAATACTGTGTATTAAATATTAACATTCAGATGCAATATATTCGTACTAATTTCAAACTTATGTGCATAAACTACGTGGTTGTGTTAACTTCTGTCTTTCAGAAAACTTATTATAATTAATTGCTGCTTTGTATAAAAAACGCATAGTTCTAAGTAAATTGCTCATAAAATCTTAAGTTTGAATTTTTATATAAGCATATCGCTTTGTGTCTTGAACTTCGTAGTTTAAAGTAAATGCAGTACACCCGGCTCAGAGTAATAATATCACGAGTATCAATCAGCACACGAGGCTAAAACACCAGAAGCTTGCTTGGGACATGAGTATTACTTGCGATTAATTTTCTTTATGCAGCCATCTCCCCCCCCCCCCCGGTTTAAAATTCCCTTAGAGAAAAAGGAACATAATGAAATATACACGAATTTTTATTACCTTGAAGCTATTAGAGTCACTTGGCACGCTAACCGTGAAAAACAGATTTTCTTAAACTACAGCGACTGAAGAGGAGAAGCAACAAACTTACTGTTTCATGCTGATTTTCCCATATTTATTTTTATGCTAATGTCGAACATAAATTGTGTATAAATTTTGCGTGATTGACCAAGTAACCTGCCTGTTTTCGTACTATGGGTTTTGCAGTTTTCCACTATCAGAGGCACCCGGAGTTTAGACAACCACGAATCACGGATCAACGAACTTATTGCCTGTACCTTGCATTCCGTATTAGCTTACACCACCAAGTATTTTGTATCTCTTTATATAAGTTTAATTTAAATAACATATTAATCTTCAGTGCGCCCCCACGTATTACAACTGGACGAAATTGCGCTTCAAACATAATATTCAATATAGAGTTTTTTTTTTTTTTCGCAGTTATGCATTTTGTTTTACTTCGGCCCGACAAGTTTAAGCGTCATTACTATGCAGTTTTCCTTCCCAATAAAAACTTGAGAACGTACCTAGTTTTTTAAAATTTTAACACATACGTGGTGATAATGACCAACATGACAACTGCGAAGGATGAGGGTCGTAGACCCTTTACTCCTTGGTCCATATGTTTCTTCTAGTATCCATGGCATTCCTAACTGGGCATACACAGATATGAGAGGGCGCGAAACACGACATTCGACAATCTACCATATAAATCGCTATATTGAGTTTCCTTGAAAAGTTATTCAAATATGTGTGTTTACAATTACTCAGACAGATAATAAAAAAGTGGTATTGAAATAGGTCTTTCAAAAACATTAACTTACATTTTCTTTAGCACTTTTAGAGCTACACGTACAGAGACTTAAAAGTTCTACTTGGTTAAAGATTCCACGAATGGGCGGAATTAAATGTCCACTACGCATAATTGGTAACAATGTGACCAAAACCACATGGCTACGCTTAAATTAATTATTATTATCTATCTTAGAATTTGTTGTCGAACCAGAGGTGCCCCTCGGAAATGTACAATGCAATGGTAAGATGTAAGATGTTTTATTCAAATAAACTCGAGAAAAGAAGGAAAGGATTGTTAAGCTGGGTTTCATAGATACTTTTCCAATATTGGATGTTTGAGTTTCGTACACCTCTAAACATTTCTCCAAAAAAGCTTCCATGAGATTTGAGCGCAAGACCTATCGCACTGTAAAGCTATTTAGCATTCAACCAACTACACCTCGAAAACTAGCGACGAGCAAAGTGTTGAGCTACACCACTAAACATTTATCAAATATTTTTCCGTTGTTAATGGGAGTAGTGTAGATACGCCGATTCAGGGGCAGCAGCTGGGAGCTGGGGATCTGTGGATCCGGATGCAAACTTAGATTCTGCCATCTTAGATACCACCATCTGAGTAGCCAGTATGGCGCCATATTGTTTCCGCATGCCATTTTGGTTTTTTCGTTTGTCATTTTTTTATACATTGCTGGAGGATGCTAATCTTGGTTTTTTGTTTGTCATTTGTTTATACATTTCTGGAGGATGCAATTATGGCTTTTTTCGTCTTTTGTTTACATCGGCTGTTGCTAAGAGTGCTGGTGTCGCACTTACTCGATCTCCATGTTGGTTGTAGAGTTGACCACTAAGACACTGCTTTTTTAAATTTTCAAAAAGCTCAATATATCGTCTGGAGGAGGCCGGGATCGAACTGCCGAGCCTTGGGTCAGCATGCAGGTACCTTAGACCACTCGGTTATCAGGACACGTGCTAAGACAAAGGTTTAAAATAAGTAAATTGTGTGTGTGTGCGGGGGACAAATAAATATTTTGAAGTGATTATTCTAATGTGCAGTGATAAATTTTTGTAAGGTTTTTTCCTAAGAATTCTTTTTCACATAGTCATATACATGCAATAAGAATGTTTACTTTTTAATTATTTCCTTTCTTTTTTAATATTATGAGACGGCGTACCTTTGAATTAAAACACATTATTATTATTACTACAATTTTTATTCACCTATATATATTTTTCATTAAAGACATTACTTTTTCTAGTGCTGGTAGTCCATCCTTCGGTTTTGGAACTTGGAGTTGAGTTTGCGAACATGCATGGACAGGCAGGGCAGTGGGCCTTGTCAAAGTTTTAAAATAATATCTGTGCTTGCATGGAAAGAGCTGTGTTAGCAATTTCACAAGCCTCCACATGCACAGTGTTAGGTAACTGCACACATGCACATATACATCCTTCCAGGTCGTTTTCACAATCTGCATGGTGTCAGATAGCATAAGTCAGCATGTGCATGGGAAGAGTTGTGTTAGCATTTTCACAGGTCTCCACCTGCACGGTGTCTGGTAACTGGAGTCTGCACGGGCATGTGCTTCCACACAATTTTCACAATCTACATAGTGTCATATTGCCTAAGTCAACATGGGTGGGAATAGCTGTGTTAACATTTTCACAGGTCTGCACCTGCATGGTGTCGGGTAATTGCATACGTGCATGTGTACATGCTTCCACCTCATTTTCACAATCTGCATACTCTCGGATAACCACGAAGTCTACACATAGCAATGTTAGAATCTTCACAGGTCTGCACCTGCACAGAGCTACCAACCTCCAACACAACATTTTGTATAAGGACAGGTAAGTATAAAATGAATGTAAAGTAAGGAAACCAGACATACATATAAACAATACACGTACACAAGAATATATATATCTGATCTTTTTTAATCATTTGTAAGTACTATTTCAGAATGTCCTCGTCGACCCTAGATTCGTCACGTTTCGAGGTTCCAAGCCGCCTCACATACACACATTTATTATGCCATTTCAGCACCTTTTCCAACAAATAAACATAGGGAAAATTCGTAGGCTGTATCTCCTCTGAATAAAAGTCTCCGACGATAGGTTCGCCTTGTAGGTCCTCGAGGTAGTACATGCATGGGTACCAATGTCGTATGCGAACCACCTTGTACAAGTCTCACGACCAGTTGTGACTACAGGCCTTGTAGAAAATGCCACACTGTTTGGAGATGTGCACCAGGTCAACGATCTTGGTTTTAGGTCTGCGCAGGTCCCTCCTCTTCGGAATAGCATAAATGGACCGAAGCAGGGACTAGTCCTTGACGTCTCCAGGCTTCATGTGAGTGGTAGAATGAACGCTAGAATTATACTCGCGAACTAGTTTCAGTAGTAGCTCAAGCCACTTGTAGTTTCCATTCGCCATGATAAGTCTCCACAATTTGGCTTTTAGAGTCCCGTGAAAATGTTCGACGATGCTAGCCTCGAGTCCAGAGTATGTGGAATAGTGATATAAATCACTAAAAATAAAGCCGTACCTTTTCACCAGTGCACCGAAAGTAGCATTAAAAAATCCTTTACCATCGTTGGTGTGGAGATTTTTCGGTAAGTGTCCTTCGCTCAACACATCTGCCATGACCTCGGTGATGTCACATGTATTCTTCGACTTGGGCGATCTGACCCAGACATACCTGGAAAACACGCCTTGTAAGGTCAAAACGTAGTGGTGCCCTTTATTCGCACGAGCAAAGTCTTGCCTGTCGATCAGGTCGTATTGGAAAGTATCGTCCAGCCCTTTCATGACGTACTTTCTCCGAGGATAATTATTTCTGGCCGACCTGTGCGATTCCCCAGAAATGTAATGTTGCATCATCGCACGACGTACCCAGCTTCAACAAGTTCTTCGATAATGGATATAATCTCTATGGTGCGTGACAGGTTGCCCGCGGACTGCGAAGTGACCAGTAGTCATAGTTTTGAGTGTATACCCTGAATTGTCTCACAGAGCTCCAGGAAAAAGAGCTAGCCATTATTTTGGATATCCTTATTTCTTTTAAGCCTATTGGTTATTGGTCTGTGCCAGAAAAGGTATTTTATGAAAATTCAGCATGGTGAGAGAAGGTTGCAGCTAGAACATGGCAATGCATAAGATGCTAAGCTATTATACTATTTATCTATGTTGAACTTATTACCTGCATATGTTAGTCTACCATCTTGAAAAATTTACTAATGAAATTATTAAGACCTATGAACACCTATTGTAATTGTATTGTTACATACTGTAAAATGTGCTAACTACTAGTTCGATATTGCTTATCGAATATGACTCTCATTTGCATAAGCCTCATATTCTTTTCTTATACAACTTACATTGATTTACACAAGCTAACTTCTGATTTCCATGTGCTTTACATCAATTTACGTACAACCTGCATCTTTATACTTCTTAGTTGACAATAACTCATCCAGTCGGACATATTGTTTTTGTGAGCTTACAAATATCACTTCATGTATATTACCAATATCTCATTATTCTTCAACACGCTTCAATGGAATATGTTACTGCTGTGGCTATTACTAGAGTTACTACCCTCACAACCAACCTCGCACAGTTCACCATTATAAATTTTCTTTTTCCCATCCTATGTTTTACTTGCCCCAGTTTTATTTCCTTAGAATGACATACCGTTTTCTTGCAGTGTACAAAACCAACTTTATAAATGTGTATAAAATCTAATTCCCTAGAATTCGATGTATCATGGATACAGTTTGTCTTATATTCTACGTGTCATTCGAATAATCTGTTGCCACTGCACGCCGACTTATGTTGTGAAGTGTTCTGGGTTCGAGTCCCAAGTGAATGATGACTATGTTGCTTGTGACTGTCAGTGACTCCCTACTCTCTATGTAAAGATTATGTATATATATTCAAGAATAAATTCGAAATAAACACGTCATTATATTAATATTCACATCGAACTAAATGATTCTATTTTCTTAAGACACTTACATTATTTTAAAATCCTTTAATTAATAATTTAATATCAACAAAGGCAACTCATATTAATTATATTATTTTAACCTTCTCAATTTTTTATTTTTGGAAGCTTGTATTAGTTATTACACTTGGAGATATATGGTGTATCATATATTTTAAATTTATTTTTAATTATATAAATTCTTTGCCTTGTAACTTATTGTTTGATACTGTTATCGTGGCTTTACTTTACACTTCGCCGATTGATCGATTTTATTTTTATTTGAAAAATACTTTTAGCGTGGGTGCGTGAGGTACATAATTTTAGTTGGTGGGAGGTGATGTATCATTTATCCCTCGCAATAAATTTTATTATCAATAAAGTTAACAACTCGCAAAGTTTAGGAATTTATTATAATTTTAAACTTGTAGTTTACATGAGTGTTATTTAAGGGGATTGGCAAGGATTACAAGCTTTGCATGCTAAAATGTGGGAAAAATCCTAGCCTCCACAACTGTTAAGTTTTCATTTGGGGAGCCGTACAAGTTAAGTGGGGGAAGGCGTACTTAGATGAATAAAACACGTAATACTAGTTTAACATCATTCTATAAAAAACCTCTTAAACGTACAACATTTACATTATGTTTTGCATTAAGATTTCATTACGTTAAGTTTATTATTTCGGGAGAACCTGAAGTTCTTTATTTATTAAATGTTTAGATGTAAATACTTTAATACTATAGTTTAGTTAATAAAGCCACAGACTAATAAAATGTCTTTAAGGAACTGTTGAACTATTATAACATCTTCAAATTAATGTTTCCGAAGGCTCCTCAATGTCGCTACGGCGCGGCGGTCAGAACTCTTGTCATCGTCTCTCCATCTTGACCCGTCAGCGTCTCGCTGTAGTAAAACCGCGCTCGTTGCCCCGCCGCGCCGGTCTTAAATATATCGCTTGTTTTCCAAATAGGCTGCCTATTACCACATTGCCCGCGTCTCGTTGCCTCGCTCACCGCGATACTCTGCTTCTATGCTTCTGTTACAATGTGGTTTACAAGATACCCTCAGGGACTACAGGGCGACCATCAAGTATCAGTTCTGTTTATACTGCGCTACAATCGAATCACAAAGGGAAGCAATAAAGTGCACTAGGAGGTAGCTTCGACACTTTTTGGCCTACTTTCCGAAGGAAAGAAATGCTTATAAGATCACTTTCCTGTCTGACAGTCTTTTATTGTGTATGTTTATTTCTGTGCGTGTGTGTATGAATGTGTGCGTGTGCGTGTGTGTGTGGGTCATACCCCTCTTTTAAATTTTTGAATATTTTATCCCAATTTTAGTAATTTGGTACACATATAGTTCTTAGTAAGGACTTTTATAGCTGTTGGACTTTTTGGGCTCTTAATTTTAAATAGGCAGCCATTTTAAAATTCTGGATGCAATATCTCGAGAACCATTCAACCGATTTAAACCAAATTTTCTATACTGCCAGGGCATCATGTAAGCATTACATTCTTAGATGAATATATATATTAGTCCGCCATTTTAAAAACTAGCACCAAATGAATAATTGGAATATCTCATCCGAGTTGGCAGGTATGTAATACTTCCAAAGTCCAAGTTATCGTAAGTGACTGTACTTGATTATGCACTTACGTTCAAAATAGTAGCAATACAAAATTTGTGAGGTGTATTTAGTATATCTACCATACCAATAGATAATTTCGACCAAATGTTGTATACAGTTAGTATCTATTGGAAGCATCATATACACCAACACAAAACAACTTTTGTAGGCCATTTTAGAAGATAGCACCATAGGTATAAATAAATCTATTATGTCATATCTCGGTAAAAATTTTCCGATTCCTACCAAATTTGTCAAAAGAGTAGTACTGATATATATGATGTTAAGTGGTGTGTTTTAAGCATGCTAGGAGAATTTATTTGAAAAATGGCGGTCACATAGCCATTTAAACTAAGAATACTATATCGTCGAATATACGTAAACAATTTACGCATTGCTATCACTTTTGGCGATTAAGTAGCACTGCAGCAGATGATGAAAAATTGAATACTGGATAGCATCTGATACTTATTTTCAAGATGGTGCACATTTAGATACTTTAGATTTAAATTTATATCACCTTAACCAAGCAATAATTTACAACTTATAATTATATACTGGTAATAGATATAACTATTAACTGTACATATATGGAGCATATATTTACCGCCATTTTGGAAGATTAGTGCCATGCGAATAAAGTTTTTATGCCATATCTCAAGAAGCAATTATACAATTCCTTTCAAATTTGGCAAACAAATTCTACTGAGGCAGATGATGTTCAGTGGTATATTTTATGAATATCTGACACATATTTTCAAAATGGTGGCCATATATCCACTTATAGCTTAGAATACTGTATCGTCTAAATCATACAATGATTTCCACCTTAACTTTGTATGCTGGCAGTAGTTATTACAACTATCAACTGTATTTACTTGATGCTTTTTTCTCGTCTATTTTGTAAGTTAGCGAAAAACAAATAAATAAAGTTTTTATGTTATATCTTGGGAAGCATTAACATATAGTTAACATATTTCTCAACCAAATAGAACTGCAGCTGGTGGAGTAAACTGGAACGTTTTAAGTATGTCAGGGACTTATTTTCAAAATGGTAGCTGTATACATATTTTATCTCAGTATATTTTATCAATAAAACTAATTCCAACTTATGTTTGTATTCTGGCAGTGCCTATAACAACCTGAGAATATGTCTATGCAAAGCCAAATTTCTCTGTTATTTTGTATAATAGAACCGCCAATAAAAAAATAAAGTTTTTATCTCGTGTCTCAGGTAACAACAAACTCATTCTTACAAAATTTGGCGAAGATGATGTGCTGTGGTAGGCTATATCAATATATATATTACTTAAGTATGACGCACTTATTTTCAGAATGGAAGCTCTATAATAATTTTTTTCTACTATAGCTATGAATATATGTAATCTATTTTAACTTAACTTTGTATATTGACAGTAACAACATATAATGTGCTACTACACAATATTTTTGTCCTTCATTTGTGAAGATCGCCATATGAAAATTGTAGCGATTTTATACAATATATCGCAGACAAATCAACCGATTCCCACCAAATGTTATAGTGGAACATTTCAAATAATTGTTACCAAATTGTGCAAACCATATATTCTACAGAAGTCTATGTATACACTCATAATTTAAATTGAACAGACAATGATGTTCAAAATCCCAAAAAAAATTAGCCGATTGCTATTAAAATTGGGCATACTAAAAGTACTACAAAAGGCTATGTAAAATTACGTTTTTTAAAAGCGGGGTAAGACTTTATTTTAAAAATTTTGACTTAACTTTATAACCTTGCAGGATCTCTTGAAAAGTCGATTGCGTTTACACAGAGACATTTTGTCTATATTTTTGTAAAATAATACTACGTGAATAATTAAAGTTTTTTCATATGTCGGGAAACAAGCTATTAATACCTACCTAATTTCACAAAACAGTAGGACCTAGTATGGTAAGCTATTAAATCATATATGGTTTATGTGGGTTGATGGCTTGTTTAAAAATTTACGACCATAAATATATTTTAATTTAGTATGTAATATGTGCCAATGGATATCAGTCTTGTTCTCCAGTAATGGAGATAGCACTACATGAGAAAAATTAACAAATTTCAGTGAATGTTACGCTACGAGTATTACTTATAAGCATCCAATATTCTTGTCAAGGCCCTCTTTTGACCTCATTTTTGGAAAATAATGCCTGGTGATAAAATATAACATTTATGCTATTTCTCGGGAACAAAACAACTATTTTCCCCCAAATTTTTACCTAAGTAGTAATACAGTAGGCCATGTAAACTTACATGATATAATAGGGTCAGATATATTTTCAAATTAGTTGAAATATAAATTGTACAGAGAATTTTGTCCTATGTATGAAATAATATTACAAACATTCAAACAAACTTTTATGCTGACGGTATATATTAGAAGAATAAGTCATGTATATACAGATCCTGTTTTTAGGCTATTTTGCACGATACCACCAAATGAGACCACCAAAATTTTTATGTCATATCTCGTGTCCCAGTCAACCTATTTCCGCCAAAATATGCACAAAAATGCTTGTACGATTAGCTATTTCACCTTGCATGTTTTAAGTGGTTGACACACTTGTTTTCAAAATGATTTTCTAATATATACTAGACGTTGGGAAATTATATCTACCAAAACTTTAGACTAATTACTGTCAAAGTTGATCCTCAGAATTCCACCTACGTAATTCAGTTGTCTGCACGTCATCGTTCAGTACGATGTGTTTAGAGATGGACTCCGGGGTAAGAAACACGTATATTTGTAATTTGTATCATCATAAAAAATAATTTAATACGGGAATGAATGGGTTTAGATCTTGTTTCGTTAACGCAAACAATAGGATGCAGTCTTTGTGCTCTGTGATCTGTCGGTCATAACCGGTAATAACGTAGAGCATTAGTAAGGTGTAGGAATCAGTTACCCACATGAATATCAATTGGCACTGAGACTCGCAGAGTACAGTACCGGTCAAATATAAGCTTCTTGTGCAACATGTAGACGATTGTCTACATTGGGCATGAGAGGGTTGAAAGGTTATATGATACATTGGATAACGTCTTAATGCAAGCGATATATTCAAAAATCCAACCAGAAACAAAGCTAATACTAGGGCTTAAGTTACAAATACACCCGCGTCTTAAACTGGACTCGAACCCAAAACACATGGTACCGCACGATGGCGTACAGACAACAGCATTACGGAGGTAGAATTCGGAGCATCAACATAGGCTGTAATCAGTCTAGAGTTTTGGTAGATTTACATTCCCAACCTCTATTATTCATAAGAAAATCATTGTAGCACAATTTATGTGCATAATTAGGTGTAAATGGGTTGATAGGTTCCCGAGATATGACATAACACTTTCGGTTTCTCATTTAGGTGTCTCGTATAAAATATCCTAAAAACAGGCTCTATATATACATGTCTTATTCGTTTAATATATGCCGTCAGCATAAAAAGTTTGGTTGGATTTTTGGAAATTTGTTATAACTTACGACAAAGTTCTCCATAAAATTTATATTTCCACTATTTTGACAGTATATCTGACCCAATTATATCACGCAATTTTGCGTGACCTTCTGTATTACTACTTATGTGAAAAAGTTGGGGGCAATTAGTAGGTTTGATCCCGAGATATAGCATAAATGTTAAATTTTATCACAAGGCAATATCTTGCAAAAATAAGGCCATAAATGGCCTTTATGAAAATATTTGATGCTTCTAAGTGATACGCCCAGCATAAAAAGTTTAACTGAAATTAGTAAAAATTTTCTAATGGAAAACAACTTTGTTATCTATTGTCATATATATATAGTATACATATATTAAATTTAATTATATATTGTCATAATTTTTAAAATGAATGTTGGACCCATATAAAACATGCCTGTTTACATAGCTTACCAAAGAATTATTTGTTTGTGAAACAAGGTAGGTATTAATTG
Organism: Dryococelus australis; assembly: GCA_029891345.1. Classification (NCBI taxonomy): domain Eukaryota; kingdom Metazoa; phylum Arthropoda; class Insecta; order Phasmatodea; family Phasmatidae; genus Dryococelus; species Dryococelus australis. The sequence continues at coordinate 79,184,167 of CM056993.1, forward strand.
ATTGTTTTCCGAAATATTACAAAAATTTATTTATTCATGTAGCATTATCTTATAAAAATATAGACCAAAGGGTCTCTGTGTAGATGCTTTCGATTGTTCGAAAGATACTGCAACGTTACAAAGCGAAGTCAAAATTTTAAAAATAATATACTAACCCAATTAAAAATATATCACTCTGCATAGCCTTTTGTAGTATTACTGCTAGTATGTCCACTTTTAATAGCAATCGGTAAATATTTTCCGATTTATGACAAAACTTCAATTACTCGTGTGTAACTATCATTCAAAATAATGGACAAAAGAGGCTCTAGGTAGTTGTAGATGTAGTGACAGAGAAACAGCACGCAGTACCAAGTGCAGACGGGTATAGCGAATAACTATCAGGAGATCAGAAAAACCAACTCAAACCACTGTATCCAGTAACAAGCAGTCGTGGCCGAGTGCAGTCTGCCTTGGGATCCCGAGGCGCGCGGACGTATAGTGCACGCCTGTGCGTCGATAAAAGTGAGTGTCTTCCGCGCCGCGCAAATATACAGTTACAAACAGGCCTAATCTTACTGAGGTAATTACAACTAACTTCCACATCATTTTACGACATGGAGTCACACAGGCCAACCACCAGTGTGAACATGACAGCTGGTACATCGCAGATCCGCACGTCCACAGGTGAGACAATCAACGTCGACATCAACATTGACATAGACAACCTCAAAACTGTACGCGTTATTAACTTACCGGTGGAAGTTAAGAACGAAAATATTTTGCACGCCTTACAGTATTATGGAGAAATCTTGTCATTAACAGACGAAATGTGGGCTGCTAATTACCAATTAAAAGTTAAAACGGGAGTATGCGTTCTCAAAATCAAACTGAATAAAGACATACCATCCATCCTAACAGTAGAAGGACACACGGGATTCGCCGTGTATTACGGTCAACACATGTGCGCCGAATGCCCCACTTTATTGTGGGGCGCCGCTCCGGCCACGCGGAACTGGGCGCAGACACTCGCAGCCGGTCAACACACCGTGACATCTGCCGACAAGACAGACCCAACTGACACTCGCCCTCCAGGGAAAAGCAACAGCTCTGTGCACAACTCATCGGTTCAGACACCAATACAAGACGGTACAGTGAATGGTTCGGAGAAGCTAGTATCACTTCCGATACACACATCGCCAGGGACATCCATTGTATCGCAAAAATCCCTTATGGAAAATGCCCCCAATGGAAGAGACCATTTTGTGGCGCGCCCGCTACATCTAATTGATGGAGATGACACGCTAGAGGATGATGATATGACTGGGGTAACCACACACACACATATCTTGACAAACAAAGTACTAAAAAGAAAGGAGGAAGCGCAGAAACGCTTGACCACGAGCGTACGGAAAAGAAGCCCCGCCATAAATGCCGCAACCCACGACAAGATGTCATCGTTCCTGAAAGCCCACAATCGCAACGTGTGATTGCTGGCGATTGTTCGACAAGTATTTGAACAATGTAAAACCACGTCACACGGCATACCAACAACAGAGGACTAATACTTTTCATCGCCGTGTATGCTCTCCATTATGGCTATTGTGATTACGATAGCAACAGTTAACAATTGTGCCATTGAAGCAAGGTACAAATTTCACGCCCTGTATAACTTGACCTACGCCCATGCTATAGACGTTTTATTTTTGCAAAAAGTTACCCAACCTCATTTTCCGTATTTTAACAACTGGGGTGTGTACACGAATGTAGGAACGAATAGTCAAGGAACGTGTATTACTACACTAAATGGATACCAGTTGGCTAACGTTCGGACACACCCGTCAGGCCGCATAATCTCGGGGACATTACTCAAGCCGCCCACGCCACCAAGAACTGCACCTGTTGAACTGGCGCTCTGTGTAAATTTTTGCGCTCCTTCCGGTACATAGCACAGAACAGCAGGAACAGAATTTTCTAGACGGCGGCAGGACTAACATTATATTCGGTGGTGATTTCAATTGTGTTTTAAACCCCTTAGACCATCGTGGTGGACTGTAGCCGACGAACACGGCCCTGCAAGAACTCGTAACTGCGATCCAGGTGGAAGATGTGGTAGACATTCTCAACATACAAAGACCCCCACTACACGTTTCATGCGCATTCATCAAGTACGAGGCTAGACAGATTTTACGTATCTAGAAACAACAGACATTCGGTTCGTAGTTATGGTGTCATTCCCGCTGCCTTTACTGACCATTCTTTCTTGCTGTGTACAATCGACTGTCCTCCAAGAACTCCGGTGCGTGGGCGGAATTATTGGCGGCTACAGGCGAGACTTGTGGGACAAGACGAAGTGGACCCTGACTTCAGACAGCGTTGGCTGTATTGGGTTCGACAGAAACCGCGCTATGCTGATGCGGCCGATTGGTGGGAACGCTGCGTCGAACCGGGCGTCCGGTGGCTGCTTCAGTTTCACGGAGCACGTTGCCGGCACGAGCAAGCTTCAGTGATACATTTCTACGAGCGGGCGTTGCGCGACCTTGACACCACGGCGTCGACAGAGGCGAATGTGAGGGACACAGCGCGTCGACTTAAAGAAAAAATTCTACACATACATCGCAATAATATGGAACAGCGCATGCAATTTTTCCATACCTGCACTACCCTACAGCAAGAGCGCCTTAGCATTCAGGCCCTTGCGAGCGAACAGAAGATGTGTGCCAAACGACATGTTGATGCCATACGTACCTTAGCTGGAACAACTTTACGAGACCCAGTGTCAATTGCGGCTGCCTTCCTTGACCACTACTCACGCCTTTACTCGGAACAAACAATCGATAACGTCGCCGGAGCTCCCTTTGCATTACGAACCGTCTAGTTGAAGATTCGAGTGATCTACTCCAGTGCGAAATCACAGACGAAGAGGTGGCATTAATCGCACAACACACTCCTAAAAAGAAATCGCCGGGAATTGATGGCATTCCGTACGAATTTTACCAGCATTATTGCCCTGTCATCCAAGCGGAATTTTGCAACATGTTGCGAACGGTCATCAACAGAAACGCACTTTGTCGATTTCAAACTGAAGGTATTTTGGTTCTGATCCCTAAGAAAAATCACCCGCTCCACATTACTGATTATAGGCCTATTACTCTGCTCTGCACGGACTATAAGATTCTTGCGCGCATCTTCGCAAATCGCCTGAAGCACGTATTATCTGACATTATATTACCTGAACAATGTTGCGCTGTGCGAAACACCTATATCATTCAAGGCCTCGCAGTATTTCGAGATGTTCAATAAATAGCCAAATCGACACCGGGACCAGTGTCTTTATTGAATATTGACCTTGACAAAGCCTTCGATCGAGTGAACTGGAATTTACTTGACAGAATTATGCTACATGTAGGCTTCCCACCACCAACTATCGCCATTTTACAAACTCTGCGAAGAGGCGCAACAACACAGATATCTCTTAATGGTAGGCTGGGAGAAAGTTTTACCATTAAATCCTCCGTACGTCAAGGGTGTCCCTTATCCATGTCTCAATTCGTACTGTACATTAAACCCCTCCTACGAACACTCCACTCGAAACTCAACGGTATTAGTGTTTGGACACGAACTCTAACATATTTTGGGTACGCGGATGACGTCACGTGCGTAGTGCGGAGTGAAGACGACGTAGCTCGAATTAATGACACACTATCCGCCTTCACTCGCGCGGCAACTGCCCAAGTTAACTCTGCGAAGACAAAATTACTAGACCTGAAGCCTGAGCCACATGCTCTGCGACACGTGACCCCATATGTCAAGACTGATAAACTTCGTACGTTGGGAATAGAATTTATGCAAAATTCCGAGCAAATGATTAAATGCAACTGGGACTCAGTGGTGCATAAAGTACTGCGGCAGCCTTCTAACTGCTCGTCTTCGTAAAATCAGCATTATACAAAGAGCTTATAATGTAAACACGTACCTATTGTCACAGCTATGGTATGTAGAGCACCTATTCCCCACGCCAAAAGCAACCGAGGCACAAATACGGCAGTAGGATGGTTCATGTGGCGTGGGTATCTATTCCGGGCGAATAGGGAGCAATTACTCCTTCCTGCAGACAGAGAAGGCTTGGGCCTTGTGAATATGAAACTGAAAGCTAGGGGGTTGTTTGAGAAAAATATCATACAACAATTCACACCTGAAAACCGCGAAGTCACGGCGATTCATCGCGCAGTATGGACAAATGATCACATTTCTCCTCGAAATTACCTACAGGCACTTCAAGGCCTGAAATAAACTCTCATTGAATTACCGGCCGGCGTAAGCGTCACTACGAGTCTACTATACAAACATCATCGCAGGATTGTGAATGTAGTTCCGCGGGTGCAACTCGAATGGGCCAATTTGCACAGGGATACAATATGGAAAAATATAGCAGATGGAGAACTACCCATCGCACTCCGGGCGTCTGCATATTCCTTTATCAACGACTTAACACCCACTAAGATTCGACGTAAACGTATTTTCCTTGACGCTGATGACCGATGCGTCTTATGTGATCACCGTGATACAGCACTTCATCGGATTACCAGCTGTATATATTCCCGTCCCTTACGGACTTGGTGTCGACGTCGCATTGCACGAAGACTTAACGTGGCAGCTGATGACATACGTGAAGAGACGCTCTGCTTCCTTGATTTGACAGCGTTCCCTACCGTCAAACGGAGAGCGGTGGTCTGGCTACTCATGAACTTGATCGACTTTACTTCAATACGCCGACACACTTCCACTTACTTGAATTTGTTGACAGACTGCGTAGGGCGAGGTGGCTGATGGCGAAAGATAAAACACGGAACAAAAAAAAAGGGCATTATTTGTTTTTCTTTTAAAGTGTATCCCTTAGTGTGTCTGTGTATGTCGTAACAACTTCATTTGCAATAATAAGTTTGTGACCAGGGTAAGGACATGCGCACTTGAGCCTCTGTCCTCTATTGAATTTCCTGTATTCTAAAGTCAAAATACACTACTAATAAAAAAGTGGTAAAGGCGTCTGACTATAAATCAGATGCCCTCTGGGAGCGTGGGTTCGAATCCTACCGACTTCGAGCAACAGTACATTTTCTAAAATTATAAACCAAAGAAATTTGAGCCCGACGGTAACGTAATTAAAACAAGAAGATACTGATATAAATAACAAGCCTAATTTTTCACCATGGGTGCAATTAATTTTTAAATAAGTTCTTAACTCCTGAGTTGGTAGGTAAGACTTGACATGACCTTGAAAATGAACATAAATAGGTGGTCGATGTGCTGAGAAGTTACATCTCGTCGGGTTCTCTGGATGTGCAGTCCATCCGCAACCGCAAGGAGACATTCAAATACATAATCACAATGTAAGCGTGCCTGAATTGAACTTTAAATATCAGCTGCATCATTGCATAACAATGACCAGGCGTTTTACCATATATATATATATATATATATATATATATATATATATATATATATATATATATATATATATATATTCGTGATGCTGGTAAAGTAATGTCGAGTGGCACGACAATTGGAATTAGACAGGACATAGTAACAAGAAAAAGCAGTTGTTATCGTGGGGTCCACTTTGTCAAGTGTGGACAAGACAACTTGTTACATTAGAATACTTCATCGGGCGTGATATTTTTAACCCGATGTTCGGAAATTTGTGTTTCAAGACCTAGTTGATCGTTATTATTATGTGATAGTATTTGAAGAATAGAAACACTAGTATCACATTGATAGCTTTATTAAACGTCTGGGAATGAAACCAGATACGTTTGCAACATCAGTTAAACGATAGCAAATACACGTGATCCTTCTCCGGGACTTGACCCAAAAACCTCGTACAATAAGCTATTGTACAATGCACTGCAATTATGGAGGTTGGATTCAGAGCATCAACTTCGGATTTAATTAGTCTTATGTTTATAATGATAGGATTTACTAACCTAACGTGTTTAAAGGGCCCGATTATAAAAATAAGTGACTGAGCCACTTAAAACATGTAAGTTTACATGGCCTACCGTAGCGCTACTTGTGTGAAGTATCTGGTGAAAATCTGTTGTGTGATCCCTGACATATGACATAAAGAATTTATTTTTCTCATTTCATGAAATAGTCCCAAATTAAAGAAAAAGAGACTCTATGTATTATGCTTCAAATGTATATTTCTCCATACAGAATTTGGTTGAATTTGGTAATTTTGAGTAACGTTGTCTTATCCATTCAATCATTAATGTTTACATGGACTTCTGTAGAATACTTAGTATGCCCAACTAGGTAAAAAATTAGTTGAAATTTTCCGTTGTGACATTTTTAGGGAATAGGTTAATTGGTCCCCTGATATATGACATAAAACCTCTATGATTATAATATGGCGATCTTCACAAGTGGAGGACAATTATGTAACGTAGTAGAACAATAGAACTTGTATGCTGCCAGTATACAAAGTAACATATCTTCATAGCTATAGCATACAAAACTATAATGATTATGTGGCCGCCATTATGAAAATAAGTGCTTCATACTTAAATAATAGATATATTAATATGGCCTAACATAGAACATCATCTTCGCCACATTTTATATGAATATGTTTGTTGTTTCCTCTGCGACATGAGATAAAAACATTATTATTGGGGCTATCATATAAAGTGGCAGAGAAGTGAGTCTTTTCACACACACACACACACACACACATACATATACATATATATATATATATATATATATATATACACCCACGTATTTTACGATTGTAATAAGCGCTGTCGCCAAAAAAATTATAAGTTGGAATTTGTTTCGTAAAATATACCGAGAGAAAATAAATATTTATACCGCCACTATTTTGAAAATAAGTGCCTGACGTACTCAAAACATTCCAGTTTACATAACCAGCTGCAGTCATTTTTTTTTTGCCAATTATGGTAGCAATCTGTCATTTACTTCCTGAGATATGACATACAATTTATATTTATTTGTTAGTTGCTATCTTAAAAAATGGAGGTGAAAATGCATCAAGTAAAAGCAGTTGATAATTGTAATACCTACTGCCAGCACACAAAGTTAAGGTGGAATTCATTGCATGGTTTCGACGATACAGCTCTCTAAGATAAAGATGGATGTATTTCCACCGTTTTGAAAATAAGTATCTGACATTCTTAAAATATACCACTTAACATCATCTGCCTTAGTAGTATTTGTTTACCAAATTTGATAGGTATTGATAAGTTATTTCTCAACATTTAACATAAATCTTTATTTATTCGCATGGCACTATGTTACGAAATTGCCTATAAATATGTTCTATGTAAATACAGTTGATAGATCTAATATCTACAACGAGAATATAAATTTAAGTTGGAATTCATTATTTATGTCGGCGATATAGCATTATAAGCTTAAATTACTATATGGCAGCCATTTTTCTGTTTAGTATCTGGCATGCTTAAAAAATATCACTTAACATTATCTATATCAGTACCTAATACTAGTTTGCAAAATTTGGTAGGGATCTGAATAATTTTAAACGGGATATGACATAATAACATAATTTTTCCTATGAAACTATCTTACAAAATGGCTGGCGAAAGTCAATATATACTGGTATATATTATGCTTCGAATAGGTACTCTCAGCAAATAAAATTTGGCCGAAATTATTTAACTGGTATGACAGATATTCTAAATAAACCTGACTGATTTTGTATGGCTACCATTCTGACATTAGGTGCGTAATAAAATGCAGTCACTCTTTTTTGGCTTTGACAGTATTCCATACCTCTCAAATCAGGTGAGAATTGATTTAATTATTTTCGCTATATAAAATATATTTATTAATTTTTTGGTGCTATTTTTTTTAAATCGCGAGACAGCTACAATATCAATTTCAAAATTTAATGCGTACACGATGTTCTTGCATTATTGTAAATTTGGTTTAAATCGGTTAAATAGTTGCCGAGATATGACATATCCAAAATTTTAAAAAGGCCACCATTATGAATGCAAGTGCCCGAAATGATCGAAAACTGTAAAAGTCTTTACTATGTATACATGTAAGTTTCGTAAAATTCGGCGTAACACTACTGTTTTGTGCTATAGTATTACGGCCAGTAGTTTTGGCGATAAACTGTTATTTCTGTAACATGTGATGGAATATATAAGTATGTAGTGTAACGATAAAATATAGTTGTACATGAATGAGCTGTTGATATGTTAGGTTAGAATTATGCTTCGGCTAAATGTCACGAAAATCAATACATTTATCTAGAACTGAATTATCTCTGTAGTTTATAGCATACAAAACTACGTTTAAATTAAAAATTCTAATAAACAATCAGAGAATTTTTAAATAGAGAAAATCAAAAGAACCGTATTTAGTTTTGCTTTAATGCAATTAAGTGTAATTAACAAGAATCATGGTGACTGTATTATCTCCAAAATAACGAAACAAAATTATCTAGCACGTTAGAAAAAACGTTAATTATATCTTATACTATTTGAGTTCTGAAACACAGACAACACCAGCCTTAGCATTGCATACAAAATGACAGTCAATTATTGAATTTATAAATACTGGTGACGAAAATTGGTTTAATTGCCCGGGTAAGAGTGCAACTTAGCTGTGTAGATAGCGAAAAAAACACCGCAAATCCACCGAAGCCGTGAGGTCACCCTTCACGAGTGCAGAATGCAGGAACAGCTCTCCCGCACCCCCTTGGCGGCATATCCCCTGGTGGCCCTCGACGAAATTGTCCTCTGGGGGCCGGAACAACCAAAGTGGACTTCGAACCGGAACTTGCCTGGATTAGCATCCAGTAGGCCTCTTGTCGCTGATATGGTTCTCCAAGTACCAGATACCGCGTTATTCCTGGTTCGAAGTCGGTTCTCCGAAGTCTTACTTTACCGGATCGTCCTTCCGTCTCGGTTTATCATATATGTTGACGTTATTCTTCTTTTAAATACTAAGTCTCAGCATTCCATTAATTGCATTTGTTAATCTCGATTGCCATCGTGAATATCAATCTTATCGATCAAAAATCAGAAATTAACTTCACTACTCGGGACTGTTATCCATTCCGTGCTGGTCCCTCGCAGATTCCCATTTAGAAAGAATAAGTTTTGTTCTAAAACTCTATCGTTAGAAAATCAACAAATTATAATAACTATGCTGGTGTGGCCTGATTATTTTGAGAGAAAAAAAGTACTGCTAATTGCATAGACAATTTTTCATGCAAAGAAATCACAGATACTCATTCAAATTACATAGCACAAACCACATAACTGGCAAACTAGATAAATGCATACATCTCACATCGAACGTATGAAAAACATCTTATACATAACATTGCAGTTTGGAATTTAATTATAATTTAAAGACATAGCATAATGTTAATAAAATTATAAATATTGAAATGTTACAGAAGTTCTCCTACATTTTGACACAGTTCTGACAAGTCATAACATAACATAACAATTCTACACTAATAACTGTTCATTTGGCTTAGCCATATATCTTAAAATTGTTTCAGTCCAACATTTATTATTATCATCAATTAACTGAAAATCAAAGTGTTATCTTTATGAACAAAAATTGCCACCATCTCCACCATCAGTAGAAACGTCTCTGCTCCGATCAGTCCTAGAGTACTCGATCAGTTGTCTCTGCTCGCGCAGATGAGATGAACTAGCTGTAACACTTGTTATGACTAAACTTGTCTGTTCAAGTTTTAAATTATTCATCATCATCATCACTACTTCTATTAACAATACGTACACTTTTTCAGGTAATGATTAGTTTTGATTTTTTTTTTGGCTTAACAAAAGTCTTTTCCCTTTGGTTAACACTTATTGAGAGTTACTTGCTCTTTTTTTTTCATACTTTGCACTCGTTTATTTAAGTGTCCTTCTGGCAAAGGATGTCGGTGAAAAGACACCGTTCCTTAACTCACACACAATTGACACCCTTGTTCTTATTTAAAGTTCATTAGTCAATAATGGCAATCATTTGACATCACATATGTACCGACCAGTGCAGACCATGATTTGCTACTACCGTTTATAAAATATCTGTAAATTATATCAGGTCACATAAAATGATACTAATTTCATAAGAAAAATTATTACGAAATAAAACATGAAACTTCATTAATGTTTATCAACCTTACATATATACAGCAATTATTTCTGAAACCTTAGTTCAGAAGCATTTATGATATGTGTGACAAAAGGAAATCAATCAAACAATTAGGAGACCCCCAACAAAAGGAATTATATGAAGAATCTAATCGAAACACACTGTATTTATTCAAAAGATCCTACGAAAGAAACATTACATGCGATTTTCTTTTCTTTCTCCACGTTCGCGTTTAATTATAGCAAAACTTGCAGTTGGAAGTTCACATACTCATTGCAGTTTTCATTCCTTTTAGGTTGACCTTTCAACATAGAAACTGCAGGTTTCAAAATAGAGTGTTTAGGATAGGATTGATTACCATATTTGCCCATTTATTTCTTTTTTCACGAATTTTTCGTCAGTGGTCGTTCAGTACTGTTATGAACTCAGTTGTTTTGTGACTGAGTATAGAAAATTACATTTTTCTAAGTAGAATTGCTTCCATCCTTTACGACTTACTTTATTCTTTTCTCATAGGAAGGCAAAACATAACAAAAACGTTGGAACTCTTAACATACATTAATAATCTTCTACAGTGATATATTCTCTATGTGGCAAACAAAGCAAAACTGCGAAAAATAAATTACAATATACATATTTGGCGTGGAACAAACTAACTCATATTCTGGCGGCTTTAAGCTACGCCTAATTAAATACTTTCTACATCCATAAACAAATACTCACCCCATTTAATAATTATCATATAATACCCACATTTAACGACAATTATTCACTGCAATAAACTGCAATATTTACTCAACAAAACTGTTCTTCATCGTATACATTTGCTCTCGCCTTCCAAATTATTCTGCTACACCTGCGTAATAGGTGGTTGATATTCTCTAAGAGCTATAATATTATAGCGTCCTTGGAACTTGCTAGAATCTAGACAAACCTAATTCATAACAGTTGCTGTTGATTATTTTAGATACCTTTACCGGACCGACGTAGAGTGGCATCAACTTCCTGGAAATAAAGTCCCATGCTCTACTGATACAGTGTAGTCTTATCAAAACTAATTGACTTACACTTAGCTTCTTCTTCTGTGACTGCTTCGCATACTCGGCGTCGGTAAGCTGCTAAAATGAACTACTTTCTGGCGAACTCCAATAGTTCTTGTTTCGCTTCTTCTGCCTCCTCTTCATTTTTCTTTATGGGTCAATTGCGGAGGTGATGGTAGTCTAGACATATCAAAGAACTAGGATCTCTGGCCTGTCACTGTCTCCAGAGTTCCATTGCTCAAAGTCTCGTATCTCTAGTTGGCCGGTGCTTCCTGGATTACATTACTAAAAGTCTCGGATCTCAGGTCTGTTGGTGCCTCCAGGATCCCACGGTCGTCGTTTCTTGACAATACCGTCTCCACTTCCAGGTCTTCTGCGAAGGTCTGTGACAAGCAGTCACGTTATGAAGTCTGTGACGTGCGAAAACAACTCGTCAGGTATTGAAGGATCTGTCTTGATCATACACCGAGAGATTTTCTGTCGTGTGTTTCGTTCTTCATCTACAGTGAAGTGAATCGCTTCAGCGAGCAGCTCGGTGATGAGCACGTTCATACTACAATAATTGATGTCAATATCATGCCTCGTGCTGCCTCCTGGAACAACTGCCGGAGTCATGTTTTCAATTGTTTCACCATACGAGTAAACTCTCTGGTTCTTCCCAGCAAGTTAAAACTCATTACCTGTGAGGGTTTCTGTCTCATTACTTCCCCACCAGTAGTAGGTTATTGATTTTATGAATAAGGATATGCATCTCAACTTATTGTTGTCGTTCAGGCTAAACAGCTTAAAAAAATCATCACACTTGTTCATATAATTTACTGGGTTTTCGCGGACTTATCTACCAAAATCAGCGTTTGGCTTTCCCACATTTTACTCTTGTAGTGTATCAAGATGTTCAATTACAACATTGTGGATGCGTAGTTTGCGAAGAGGTCGAACTCAGGCTGTTCTGGTTGTTTCGAAATCGGTATAGGACCGTTTACATCGTCTACGAGTACTGACCTGGGACTGGTATTATCGAATCTCAATTCATTCATAGATATAAAAACACCATTGACCTTATCTGTGACAAAATTCATCTGTTACCCCACCTGGTAAAATTTCGACGGGTTTCTTTCTCTGTCGACTCGAACTTATGTCTCAGTTATTTCGTATCTCTTTTCTATCTGGAAACCAAAATAATTCAGTTGGGAAGAAATTCTAACTTCTAATTCTAGTGTGTTGCTTTCTATTGTAGCTATTTGTTGTTTGCAGCTTTCCATTGCTGCTTCTAATTCCGCCCTTTTGTTCGCTATCTCTTTTCGTAAAGGGTCTGACGGATGCGCTAATCACTGGTTCACAGTTTTTATAATCTGTTGTACCTGTCATATACTGTCAGTCATTGCTTGAACTAATTGAGAAATGTGCAACGTGAGAGTGAGCTGGAAGGACTCAATTTTCTCGACCAAAGCCTGTCCGAATTGTTCTTTCATTTCACGAATTTCTTTGGAATACTCTTTATATTCCTTAGTTTGTTTCTCTGACTGGTCTTTAATTTCCTTAAATTCCCCTTCGGTCTGTTCAAATTCTCGCACCATCCGTTCATATAGCAGGGCGAGCTGTTGCGATAACGTCTCCATTGAACTAGACGTTACCCTAGTCTGTTCCATTGTTTGTTCTGAGTTAGTCACCTGGCCTACTAAATTACCCTCCATGTAGCTCGAAGCTAACCTAGCTGTCGGTTTGCTCGTTCCTGGCATCATTTTATCTGCGCGATACTCCAATTTCTTATTGTCTGTGGCAGCAGTGGCAGCATATCAAATAATATGCAGTCCTTGATTCTCGATTCATATAAATTCCGAAAGAATAAATTTCTCTACTCGTGTTTCTGTGTCGAAGTTATCAATATTTCTTTCCGGAAGCAGCAATATAGTAATCTATGGTTATTGTGAGCTTAAATTCTCGTGAAATACCTAGATTCTATTGTCGATTCTGACTGGTGCTCAACCTTGTTTGAAGGGAAGCCGGAATGTAAAAGGAGAAAAGGAAGACCAAGAGTAAATTTTGTAGACAGCATTAAAGGCAAGCACACCTATTTTCACTTAAAGAAGATAGCCAAAAAAGAAGAAACAACGCAGAGAAGACATGCATGTTACCCACCAACTTAAAGGTTGAGGAGAAGAAGAAATTCACGTTGTGTCGACAAATTTTAACACTGTAATATGAGTTAAATAGACACAGCGTGTGGGTATTTTATAGCCTTGTCGTTGGGCTGTCAAATTTATAAATCCTGTAACACTACTGTTGCGTGTTACGATATTACTGCCTATAGTTTTGGCCATAAACTATTATTTCTGTAACATGCGATGAAATATATAAGAATGTAGTATATTGATCAAAGACAGTTGTATATGAATGAACTGTCGATATGTTAGGTTAGAATTATCCATCGACTAAATCCTATGCCGTCTCAAAAATCAATACATTTGTCTAGAACTGAATTATCTCTGTAGTTTATAGCCTACAAAACTACGTTTAAATTAATTACTGGACAACTTATTACAATAAACCAGCACATAATTCTTAAATAGAGCAAACCAAAAGAAACATATACAATTATATTTGCTTTAATGCAATTAAATGTATTTGACAAAATCATGTTGACGTCAATTACCCCAAAATAACGAAACAAATCAAATTATCTACCACTTTGAATAAATGTTAACTATGAAATTTTATACAGTTTAAGTTCTCAAACACATACAACACCAGCCTGCACATTGCATATCAAATGAGAGCCAATTATTGATTTTATAAGTACTGGTGACGAAAATTGGTTTAATTTCTTGTGTAAGAGTGCAACTTAGCTGTGTAGATATCGGAAAATCACCGCCAATCCGCCGAAGTCGTGATGTTATATTTCACGGGTGCAGAATGCAAGGACATCTCTCCCGCACCCCCTTGGCGGCACATCCCCTGGAGGTCCTCGACGAACTCGTCCTCTGGGGGCCGGAACAATTAAAGTGGACGTCGAACCGGAACTCGTCTGGATTCACATCCAGTAGACCTATCCTCGCTGATATGGTTCTCCAAGTACCCGATACCGCGTTGTCCCTTGTGCGAAGTCGGTTCTGAAGTCCTCCTTTACTGGATTGTCCTTCTGTTTTGGTTCATCATATATGTTGGCGTACTTCTTCTTTTAAATACTAACGCTCAGCATTTCACAAATTACATTTGGTATTCATGATTGCCATCGTAAATATCAATCTTATCGATCAAAAACCAAAAATTAATTTCATTACTCGGTATTGTCATCCATTTCGTGCTGGTCCCTCGCTGATTCCAATTTAGAATTAATAAGTTTTGTTCAAAAACATTATTGTTCGAAAATCAGTAAATTATGATAGGTCGGCTCGTGTGGCCTGAATCACTTGAGAAACTAAAGTAGTGCTACTTAAACTTTCATGCAAAGATACCTCAGATAATCAATAAAATTACATAGTAAAACAACACATCTGTCAAACTACATAAATATATACATCTCATATCGAATATACATAAGATATATCTTACATAACATTACAGTTTGGCATTTAAATCAAATTTAAAGACATAGAATAATAACAATAGAGTTATAAATGTTGAAGTGTTTCATAAGTTTACGTTAAAAAAGAAGATTAAAAAGGGGCGAGGTAGTTGGTCACCCAAACAGACTAATTAAATGTCTCCAAGGAACTATTGAACTATTGGAATGTCTTCAAATTAATGTTTGCGAAGGCTGTTCCTCAATGTCGCTACTGCGCGGCGGTCCATCGTCTCTCCATCTTTACCCGTCGCCGGCTCGCTGTGGCAAGACCGCGTTCGTTGGTCCGCCCCGCCGCGCCAGTCTTAAATATGTCGCTTGTTTCCCAAATAGTCTGCTTATTACCACACTGCCCGCGTCTCGTTGCCTCGCTCACCGCGGTACTTTGCTTCTATGCTTCTGTTACAATGTGGTTTACAAGATACCCTCAGGGAACTACAAGGCGACCACCAAGTATCAGTTCTGTTTATACTGCGCTACAATTGAATCACAAAGGGAAGCAATAAAGTGTTCTAGGAGGTAGCTTCGACACTTTTTGGCACATTTTCCGAAGGAAAGGAATGATTATAAGATTACTTTCCTGTCTGTCAGTCTGTGAATGTGTATGTATGTGTGTGCGTGAATGTGTGCATGTGTGTGTGAATCAAACTGATCACTTTCCTGTCTGTCAGTCTGTGAATGTGTATGTATGTGTGTGTGTGAATGTGTGCATGTGTGTGTGTGTGAATCAAACTTACCTTTTAAATTTTTGAATGTGGTAACCCAATTTTAGCAACTTGGTGCACATATGGTTATTACTAAGGACTTTTATAGCTGTCGATCCTTTTGGGCACGTAATTTTAAATAGGCAGGCATTTCTAAATTCTGGATGCAATATCTCGAGAACCATTCAACCGATTTAAACCAAATTTTCTATACTGCCAGAGCATCATGTAAGCATGAAATGTTGAGACGAATATAGATTTGGTCAGCAATTTCGAAAAATAGCATCAAATGAAATAAAGAAATCTCATCCGATTAGGAAGGTATGTAATACTATCAAAGCCCAAGTTATCGTAAGTGACTGCTCTTGATTGTGCACTTACTTTTAAAATGGTAGCGTTTACAACATTTGTTAGGTTTATTTAATACACCGGTCATACTATAAGATAATTTCGACCAAATGTTGTATATTGATAGTATCTATTAGTAGCATCATATATACAAACACAAAACAACTTTTGTCGGCCATTTTGGAAGATAGCACCACATGAATAAATAAATTCCTTATGTCATATCGCTGTAAAATTTTTTTTGAATTTCTACTAAATATATCAAAAAAGTAGTAATGATATATATTATCTCATGTGATACGTTCTAAGCATACCAGGAGCACTTAATTGAAAAATGGTGGCCACATAGCCATTTAAACTTAGAATGCTATGTCGTCGAAGGTACATAAACAATTACAAAATAACTTTGTTTTCTAACAGTAGATATTAGATATATAAACTGTATCTACATGGACAATAGTTTATCCGCAATGTAGTAAGATAGCGCCATGCGAATAATTAAAGTTTTTATATCATATCTTGGGAAACAACTGATGCATTCCTATCAAATTTGGCAAACCAGTAGCACTGCGGCAGATTATAAAAAATGGAATATTGGATTACATCTAATAATTATTTTCAAGATGGCGTACATTGAGTTAATTTGGCTTTAAATGT
This sequence comes from Dryococelus australis, assembly GCA_029891345.1. Lineage (NCBI taxonomy): Eukaryota > Metazoa > Arthropoda > Insecta > Phasmatodea > Phasmatidae > Dryococelus > Dryococelus australis. The sequence continues at coordinate 79,200,627 of CM056993.1, forward strand.
TATATCGTCGTAACCAAGCAATCATTTAGAGCTTATCATTATATGCTGGCAGTGGATATAACTATTAACTGTACATACATGGAGCATCTATTTCCTGCCATTTTGGAAGATAGTGCCATGCGAATAAAGTTTTTATGTTACATCTCAGGAAATAATTAACCAATACCTATCAAATTTGGCAAACAAATACTACTGAAGCAGATAATGTTCAGTGGTATATTTTAACAATGTCTGGCACATATTTTCAAAATGGTGGTCATATAGCCACTTTTAACTTAGAATTCCGTTTCGTCGAAACCATGCAATTAATTCCACCTTAACTTTGTATGCAGGCAGTAGTTATTACAACCATCAACTGTATTTACTTGATGCATTTTTCTCCTCCATTTTGTAAGTTAGCGACACACAAATAAATAAAGTTTTTATGTTATATCTTGGGAAGCAATTTACACACAGTTAACACGTTTCTCAAACAAATAGAACTGCAGCTGGTGGAATAAACTGGAATGTTTAAATATGCCAGAGACTTATTTTCAAAATGGTAGATGTATAAATATTTTAGCTCAGTATATTTTATCAACAAAACTAATTCCAACTTATGTTCGTATGCTGTCAGTGCCTATTACGATCGGAAATAGAGTCTATGCAAAGCCCCATTTCTCTGTTATTTTGTATGATAGACCCGCCAATAAAAATATAGTTTTTGTCTCGTGTCTCAGGAAACAACAAACCCATTCTTACAAAATTTGACGAAGATGATGTGCCATGGTAGGGTGTATTAATATATGTATTATTTAAGTATGACTCACATATTTTCAGAATGGCAGCTATATAATAATTTTTGTGTACTTTAGCTATAAAGATATATAATCTATTTTAACTTAACTTTGTGTATTGGCAGTAAAAACGTATAATATGACACTACATTACATTTTTGTCCTCCATTTGTGAAGATCACCATATTAAAACTATAGAGGTTTTATGCCATATATCGAGGACCAATAAACTGATTCCCACCTAATGTTATAGTAGAAAATTCCAACTAATTATTACCAAATTGTGTACACCAAATATTCTATAGAAATCTATGAAAACTTTCATGATTTATATTGATCAGACAATAATGTTCAAAATTAACCAAATTAAACCAAATTTTGTATGTGGACACTATACATTAAAAGCATTGCATATAGACCTTCACTTTCTAGAAAATTTTCTGCGATATTATGAAATACGAAAATAAAATTTTTTCTGTCGTATGTCAGGGACCACATAACCGATTTCCACTCAATTTTATACGTAAATAGCATTACGGTAGGCCACGTAAACTTACATGTTTGTTTTAAGTGGCTCAGTACCTTATTTTCCTAGTTGAGGCACTGTAAATATTCTAGGTTAGTAAACATTAACATTTTTAACATAAGACTGATTAAATCCGAAGTTGATGAATAAAATTTTCCTAATGCAGTGCATTGCACGCAAGCTTATTGTACGAGGTTTCTAGGTTCATGTCCCGAATAAACCCATGTGTATTTGTAATTGTATTACTAATTTTTTCTAACTTATCTTGTTTCATTTCTAGATGTTTAATGAAGCCATCAAAGTGATACACGTTTAATGCATTCCTCAAACACTATCAGATCATAATAGCGATCGTCTATTTCTTGGAACGCAAATTTCCTAACATAGGGATAAAAAAAATAGCGCCCAACGCAGTATTCTGGTCTTGTCCACACTAGAGGGGGCCCCCGCTATCACAACTGCTTTGCTTGTAAATATGGCATGTCTAATACCAATTATTGTGCGACTCGACAACATTATTATTTCAGCACATACGTGTTTTAACGCCCTGCCTACTTAACACTATGCGTTCTGGTAATACTCCAACTATTTACTGCTCTTCTCACCTCGTCTCTTACTCTCCAGCTAGGTAGGGTCGTACGTGGGGGATAGTTAATGCTAATGGATATTCAATGAAAGAGGGAATTCAACTTCACCTATTTATTATAACTCTTTAGGAATCTGTATAACAATACTTCGACTCAATACTACAATGTTACTCTCCACACAATATTGTCTTTACTTTACTTTCGCCTGACAAGATAATATGATAACATAGATGAATACAGTTACACAAGAAACGGTTACATGATTATACTGATATACGGGAATAATGAGATGAACGTAAAGTTAAGTTAATTATAAGAATACAAGAATGCTGCTACACGATATGCCCTAGCCTTGCCACGTGATATTAATTCTTAAGACGGGACCTTGATATTGGGAATGCCGCCTTACCACCTGGCCGGATTTATGCTCGCCAATGAAGACGTAGAGTATCTTGCAGATGGGCCGGAGCTCCTTGGACCCTTGTGTTCTTCCGTGTTGCTCCGACACTGACGTTGCCACTTCACACTCTGCAGACAGCCTTTGGCGAGGGCGGTGTGCGGCTCTCGTTTAAATAGTCTGCTCTCAGTAGGTCGCTCAGGCTTGTTGATAAACATGGGGCTCGCTTCAAGAATCTATACTCAATAGCACCTTAACTTGTCTTGTCGTGTTCGGGCCCCCTGGAACCGGCTACAATGTGGTATTAATTATGCTTAAACAGCCTTCTTCTGTGCGAGTGCGTAAATTCATAGTAGGCATCACGAATATATATATATATATTATACAATATATATATATATTGTATTGCACATGCTTTACTGCAAAATATTCAGTAAGCTAAATCGCCAGGCCCTTCTTATACAATGATTCAGCTGATAATTGTTCTTATCTTTAGTTACGTACTTCAACGTCTCCTTGAAGTTGCGGACGGATTGTACATCCAGAGAGCACGACGAGATGACATCGACCACCTATTTATACACATTCTCAGGTTAAATCAAATCCCATCTACGAACTTAGCTATTATGAATTTATTTAAAAATTAATTCCAACCTTGGGGTAGTAGGCTTATTAGTTATATCGGTATTTTAATTCAGTTACTGTCGGCAAAAACTTATTTCGTATTCAGCAACAAACATTTACTGTGTTCGCAGTCAGTAGGATTCGAAACTACGCCCCTAGAATGAATCTGATTTCTAGTCAGACGCCTTAACCACTTTTTTTTAAGACATAAATTTATCGTCACAAACAATATACAGAGGTGTTTACCCTTAACCTATTATACAGTACACATTCAAACACACAATATAAACAATAGCAAAATACTCAATAAAATATCTACACAATTCTTACATGGGGGCACAAAACGATATGAACATTTGGTTAACTGGTTTTTCTGACAAAGTTGAAGAACCAAACTTCAGTGTTTTCTGACAATAATGGAACATTATTGTTTTGGTATCCTCTGGTGTTGAAAATTGCCCCAGTTTTGCAGGCAGCTCACAATCCACTACATAGCACAACTGAGGACCTTGAGCATGGGAGGCACACGTGTTAACTACTTTTTTGTGTTATATTTCTTTATTGTATGTTAACCACTTTATATATACAAACACACACATACACATACCCAAATTGAGATATACACTCAAAAAATTATTTACCGTGAGGGGCAGCGCACGGCGTACACCCCGACACATGACACTGACCTATAACACTACCACCTATCAACGACTACTGGAACATTAAGATGTACACTGGTAAGGACCGAGGGGTGGGCAGCGCACGACGTACACCCAACCTCGGTAATATACACGCACTTCCTGTCGGCGTAAACGTCAGAATGAAAATAAAAAATTGCCGTACCACTGGCGCAGTGTTCCACCTATCTTAACGAAGAAGCTGGACAAAGTATTAAACTGTCACCGGTGTCGAACGGTCCACCAAAAAACCGATCGCATGAAGTACAAACCAGGCCGCAGCTCTTCGTCGAACTGAGGGTAAGGTGAATAAATCGCAATGAAGCATGTACGTGTCGCTGACATCTCCACGTTCATCGCGAATTATTTTTCGTACTCGTACGCATCACCACTGCCAGATGGAAGCTGCATAAACACAGGAAATTACTCTATGAAGGGCCGTGTTGGTGTTGCCACACAGCGGGCATGCAGGGTCAGCTGTCAGATGAATGCTTTATTTACGCTGCTGAGTTGCCACGATATTATTGTAGAAGCCAAATGCTGCAGCTCGAAGATCCGAGGAAAGGTTGGGATCGGCAAGTATTTTCCATGGGCGCCTCCAGCTGATGGTTGGGGTACGATTCACAACAGATGGTATGATTGCCGACATTTTGGAAGCCTGAATGTACAAATATCTCGCTGATGCGACTGTCCATTCCAGTAAGTGTTCTACTAGAGTTGCGAGTGCTTCCTTTGCCTGACGGTATTGAAGTGGCAAACGTCTAACTTCAGACCACATCATTTTCTGTAATGCTGCGTAAATGTGCGCTGGGCGCAGAATTGATGCAATGGCTGAAGACTGATATAAGGCCTCACACTTCAAAACGTGATTAATAAGACTCAGGCCTCCGTCTTGCAAGGAAAGATAAAGTTGCGGCCTAGATAATTTAAATATATAAAATTTCCACAACATGCGGCCAACAATTTGTAGTATTTGTGCACTTTGTTGACGTGGTAGTGAGAATATATGTGACACATACCACAGCTTCGCAAGTAAGAATACATTTATTAAAGTAACCCTCTGTATAATATTTGTACGACGATAATTTATTTCTATTTGACGAGCACGGAGTTTATTTATTGTCCTGTTACAATTATAATGCAACATAAGAGTGGCGTCTGCGTGGTAGTATATGCCCAATAATTTCACAGTTTCGGCCCTCCAAAAGGGAAAAACGTCGTCATATGGCTCGCGCTGGTTGAGCTGAGCTCCAGTACGGCAATTTTGTTAGCATTCGCTCACAGATTAGAGACACTGCGAAAAAGGTCCAGGCATTCTGCCGCATCTTTAATTTCCTGCTCTGAACGAACGACACATGTGATGTCATCAGCATTGGCATTTAATTTAAAGGACGGGTTCGCTACAGGGAATCTTTGCAAGCGGACACTGAGCATTCTGCACAGAGGTTCAATGGCGATAGTAAATAAAATCATGGATAGCGGGCATCCTTGTAGAAGTGAACTCTCGATCTTAACAGGTGGGGTAAGGAATCCGTTAGCCAACAACCGTGACCAAATTCCGGTACACACCATCCGCACGCACTGTACTGCATTGTCTGGAAAATCAAAATGATGCATAACATGAAGTAACAATTTATGATCGACTCTATCGAATGCCTTATCCATATCAATACCCAAGATGGCCATTTTACTGTGTCGTATTCACGAAAGTAATCGAATGTCCTTTAGGATAAGCACGCCTTGTAAAATGGAACGTCCTGGAACTGTACATGTCTGACCGAGGCCGATAAAATCTGACAGTCCCTTGGTTAATCGGGTCGCACTAAACCGAGCAATTATTTTATAATCGGCACATAAAAGTGTAATTGGCCTATAATCCATAGGTTTAAGTGGACGGGATATTTTGTGTATAAGAAAAATTATCCCTTCTTTATGAGACTTGCATAACTCCCCTCTTTCAAGCACATCGCGAACAACTTCGCAAAAGTCGGCATCAATAATATCCCAATAAGTTTTGTAATATTCGTATGGAATACCGTCAATACCAAGAAATTTTTTTATGGCAAATGCTGTATTATTGTATTAACTTCCGCATCTAAACATGGCGCCTCCATGCCCGTCTTGCTGGTACAGCTAACTCTGTTTTCACAATCCTGTAAAACTGATGGAAGCAAAGTATCGTCCATGTCTTGTTTCGAGTATAGATTTGCAAAGTAACTGCAAAGCGTTTGCACTATTTCCGGCCGGTTCCAAACAATAGCGCCATCACTGTCAGTAAGGTGGTTAATAACCTTGCGTCGTATTTGCTGTTGTTCCTTAATGAGACTAAACATGCTAAATTTCTCTTCTGCGAAAAGACTTTTATCATTTATCATAATATGACGATTTTTAAACTGTTCACTGAATAAATGCATAAGCTTTTGTTTCGTGTCTCTAATACGCGGAGTTACGTGTGCACCATTGTTTGCCTGCAGGTGAAGTTCGTGTAGCATACGTTCGTAGAATGCACGTGTTCCCCAACTATCTTCTGCCAGTCGGTACACATGCCTTTTAAAGAGTCTCATGACCTTCGGTTTAAACACAACAATCATCATCGTCACAAAGGGGAACTGGTATTCCTTGCTATGCCAACGTACCCAAATAGCTAGGAAGTCATCTTTTACTTCTGTGCTTTCTAATATAAACGTTTTTAGACGCCATGTCCCTCTGCCAAACCGTGTTACATTCACAAACTTTTCATATGGAAATATCACTGCAGAGTGATCGCTGAAAGCTACCGGAAGAACGTCACATCGATGCACCTTATGTATATGCTGTTTTTTTTTCACGTAGAATCTGTCAATCCTAGACCGACTCTGTGAAGTCACTTAGGTGTACTGAATTCCTTGGAAGTTAGATACATCACACAAGTCTAAGCGAGTTATTAAAGTAGATAGGGCAGCGTTAGTAGGATAAATGCCACCCTGATGATCATGGGGGTGAACTATGCAGTTGAAATCTCCACCGAGTATGAACTGATTACAGGGTGGATGGAAATACGGAATAAAATCCACGGAGAAAAACTGGTTTCTTTCATATCTCGCTTGGGGGCCGGAGGGAGCATAAACATTTACTAGTGACACATCGTTTATTCGTCCTTGCGTCACACGGCCTGACGGGTGGTAGCACAGGTCTTCAAGTTCCAGCACCGCACGTGTAATAATCGCTGTCCCCCGTCCCCGATCACCAACGTTTGTATACAGATCGAAGGTATGAAACCATATAAAATCTTGAATTGCTACTTCTTGAAAGAATGCAATGACAACTGCCTGTGTTTGAATCAGTGTCTCTAGCGCCGCCAAGCACGCACTGGCCGAAACTGCACAAATATTTAAAGTTAAACTGTCAATAACTATATAATGAGTACCTCAAAAATTTAGTGTTAGTATCAGAGAGAAGGAAATGGAAATGTGGACAAAAAGGAAAGGTGGACAAAAAATGGGGACAGGTAATGGGGCATACAGGTCGGGATGCACACAAGTGCCGGTTGCATTGTAAGTTAGTTGGGTTATCAGGACGTCCTTGGCTAGAGGCAAACATTTTGTTTATAATGACCTTTGCTAGTTCCAAAGATTCCTGCCTGTCCTGTAGCTGGGATTGTTCACTCTGCGATAACACCTTCGCTTTGTGAACAGGACTTACTCTTGTGGCCCGGGCGTCACGTTCGTAAGGTCGCTTTTCTCTTACGGACATATTTTAATCCGCAGTTGTTACATGCTGCTGTCGTGAGGTTGCCTTTTTTACGCTCTCCACGTCCATGCTGTCCACCCATGAAGCAGAGGACAACGGAATGTGTAACGGCGAGCATCCTGTGTGTGTGTGGTGGCAGCCCTGAGCGAGCAGTAACAGTATTTTGAGCCGTCTCGTGTATATCTGGCGTGGCGCGGTCACTAAGGTGTTGAGGTTGACCGCATGCTCAGCAGATAGTCACCGACAGGTGTTTGTACTGGACCTTGCTGCTCGCGTCTGCGAAGTGAAGGGTAATCCGCTCGGGAAGAGTGCTGGGCAGGGGTTGACAGTGTAGGCGTGTCAGCTGCGAGATTTTCCGTTGCCCTATCCATCCCCCCAGCGGCGTATTGGACGTGCGTCCTTTCCTTGCAAACTAATACACGCAATTCGTTCATGAGTAGGAGACTGGCAGTAACTGCACGTTCGTGATTGTCCGGGATATATCATTATAGCCCGAAAGCCGTCAACTGAAACGTAAGATGGAATGTCTTTTTTTCCTTCCATCTTTGCCATGCTTACTCCCGTTTTTACTTGGAATTTGTATTTATGATTCCATACTTCATCTTGTAATGTAACAAGTCGACCATACTTCACTAACTCCGTCTGAATTTTTTGGGTATCTATTTCTACAGGTAAATTTTGAATTCTTACCAGTTTTAAGTTATCGAAGGCGTGTTCGATGGTGTCGTTGATCCTTTCCTGGTCTGCGGTGATTAAAATTGACTGGCCGTTGGTGCGACGCAGTATCGCTTCACAAGGTCCAGAGGAAACAAGTTTTAAAAACAAACAGTTCTGGTGCACATCGAGTTGAATAGCTTCAATTTGATCTTCTGTTACAGTTAAAACCGTATCAATCCATTCATGTATTTACATGGCCGAAGGTCGTTTGGCAAACACGATACGCAAGGTATTCACGCGCACATTGGACATATTGGACAACGCTAGACGTGACTGACACTAATATAGAACTATTACTACTCGCGTCGGAACAGAGCCCCGTTAAAGAGCGAGGGGCGACAGAACTCCGCACACCGGACGCGATGTTAACTCAGCCGCTGCTCGGCCATGACTTCCACTGGGCCACGACTGCTTGTTGTTCGAAGTAGTGTTTTGATTTGAATTTTATAATCTCGTGATAGTTATTAATTTTATCCGTCTGCACTTGGTACTGCGTGCTGTTTCTGTCACTACATCTACAACTACCTAGAGCCTCTTTTGTCTATTATTTTGAATGATAGTTGCACACGAATAATTAAAGTTTTATAATAACTCGGAAAATATTCAACTGATTGCTATTAAAACTGGACAGACTTGTAGTACTATAAAAAGCCGTGTGAAGTGTTTTTTTAAGTGGAGTACAATCTTATTTTAAAATTTTGACTTAACTTTTTAACCTTGTGTATCTTTGTAACAATCGAATGCGACTACACACAGACTATTAAGTCTATAATTTTGTAAGATAATACTTAGTGAACAAATAAAGTATTGTCATATCTCGGGAAACAATCAATTAATATCTACCTAATTTCACAAACCAATAGTACCATGTTGAGCTATTTAAACAGGCATGTTTATGTGGGTCTAACGTTTATTTTAAAAATTACGGCCGTATAAATATTCTAATTTATTATATAACATGTTCCAATCGATAACAGCATTGTTCTCTATTAATGAACACAGCACCACATGAGAAACTTTAACAAATTTCAGTTAAACTTTTTATGCTGGGAGTATCTCTTAGAAGCATCAAATATTCTCATGAAGGTCCTCTTTTGGCCACATTTTCGAAAGATAATGCCTGGTGATAAAATTTAACACTTATGCTATTTCTCGGGAACAAACCGACTAATTGCCCCCAAATTTTTCATCTCAGTAGTAATACAGTAGGCCATGTAAACTTACATTATATAATTGGGTCAGACATTTTCAGAATAGTGGAAATATAAATGGTATAGAGATCTTTGTCGTATGTTTTAAATAATTTTACAAAAAATTCAACATAACTTTTTATTCTGTCGGTATGTATTAGAAGAATAACACATGTACATACAGATCCTGTTTTTGGGCCATTTTATACGATACCGTCAAATGAGAAACCAAAACTTTTATGTAATATCTCAGGGACCAGTCAACCTATTATCACAAAATTATGCACACAAATAGTGCTACGATGGGCTATTTCAACTTACATGATTTAAGTGATTGGCACACTTGTTTTAAATATGATTTTCCTATAAATATTAGAGGTTGGGAATCCAAATCTACTAAAACTTGAGACTGATTACAGCCGAAGTTGATGCTCCGAATTCTACCTCCGTAATGCAGTTAGTGGCTGCCCGCCATCGTGCGGTACGATGTGTTTAAGGTTCGAGTTTAGGGTAAGACTCGCGTATATTTGTAATTTGAAACAATAGGCTGTAGTATTTGTGCTCTGTGATCTGTGATATGAACAGATCATAACGCAGGGAAGTAGTAAGGATTAGGAATCAGTTACCCACATGGAAGATGATTGGGCACTGAAGCTCGCAGAGTACAGTACCGGTCAAATATAAGCTTCCAGTGCAACGATTGCGTTGAAAGGTTTTATGATAGATTCGTCGACGTCTCATTGACAGCGATATCTTCAAAAATTCAACCTGAAACAAAGCCAATCCTAGGAGGGAAATTACAAATACACACGTGTCTTACCTTGGACTCGATCCCTAAACACATCGTCCGGCACGATGGCGTGCAGACAATTTCGGCTTAATCAGTCTAAAGTTTTGGTAAATTTGGTTTCCCAACCTCTAATATTTTTTAGGAAAGTCATTTTGAAAATAAGTGTGTGAATAAGTTAAATCACTGTAACTTCTAGATTATTGTTATTTTTATTTGCATTTTGTTTTATGTGCCAACACTTTTGTCGAAGTTCTGTTATACTCCGTAACTGCGAGAGACATTTGAAGGATATGTGTATGTTCAAAGAACTATTTATTTTTTCTTTGTTTCTTTGTTTTTGCTTATTTGGTAGGTGGGACGACACTATCGGGCCAATTACAGTCTATAATTTGAATATATATTTATTTGTAAAAAAAATTGTTTTTTCGGATTCTAGAATGTTTGGAGGAGATGTTGGACGATAGGGCTGAAGATTAGTAATAAGTGATTGTTCATCTAGGTATTTGAATTAGTTTTTTGTTAATTCGCGAGTCCGTATTTGAATACCGGACAGTTCATAATATTATACCAGGAACTAGCTGAGGCAAGGAATCTTGAACACGTAAATTGGAACTTCAATAGTTGGAGTCGTTTAGTTTCTGGGTGTTCCATAACGTAAGTTGAAATATCCCACCGTAGCACTATTTGTGCGCAGAATTTGGTGGAAATAGGTTGACTAGTTCCCGAGATATGACTTAAAGTTTTGGTTTCTCAATCAGCGTATCGTAGAAGATGGCCTAAAACAGGCTCTGTGTATTAATTGTATTAAACTTCTAATGTATACAATAAGCATAGAAAGTTTAGTTGAATTTTTGTAAAATTATTTAATGCATACGACAAAGTTCTCTATACAATTTATAAGTACACCATTTTGAAAAAAATTATCTGACCCAATTATACCATGTAAGTTTACGTGGTCTACTGTATTACTACTTACGTAAAACATTTGGGGGCAATTAGCTGGTTTGTTCTCGAGATATAGCGTAAGTGTTAAATTTTATCACCAGGCATTATACTCCAAAAAGGTGGCCAAAAGAGGACCTTTATGAGAATATATGCTTCTGAGTGATATTCTCAGCATGAAAAGTTTAACGGATATTTGTTAAACTTTCTCAAGTGGTGCTATTTTCATTAGTGGAGAACAAGACTGTTATCAATTGACACATATTATATTATAAATTAAAATATTCATACGGTCGTAATTTTTAAAATAAATGCTATACCCACATAGAACATGTCTATTTGCATAGCCTACCATAGTACTACCGGTTTGTGAAATAAGGTAGGAATTAATTGATTGTTTCTCGAGATATGTCAATACTTTACTTATCCACTTAGCATTATTTTACAAAAATATGGACAAAATAGTCTGTATGTAGACACATTCAATTGTTCAAAAGACACTCTAAGGATAAAATTAAGTTGAAATTTTTAAAATATGATTCTAGCCCATTTTAAAACCCATCATTTTAAATAGCCTTTTTTAGTCTGCCAAATTAGATAGAAATCGGTAGAATATTTATTTATGACAAAACTTGATTTATTCGTGCGCGACGATCAATCGAAATAGTGGACGAGAGGCTCTGGGTAGGCCTAGTTGCAGATGTAGTGACAGATAAAGCACGCCTTGCTGAGTGCAGGTGGATATAAGCAAATGTTAGTAAACATAACGCAAACCTCTCCATCGTGCAACAAGCAGTCGTGGCCGAGTGGTTAAGGCGTCTGACTAGAAATCAGATTCCCTCTGGGAGCGTAGGTTCGAATCCTACCGACTGCGAGCCCCGCAAGTTTTTTTTTGTTGCTGAATACGAAAGAAATTTGCGTCGTCAGCAACTGAATTAAAACAAGAAGATGCTGATATAATTAACAAGCCTAATTTTCTCACCATGGGTGCAATTAATTATTAAATAAGTTCTTAAAACCTGAGTTGGTAGGTAGGACTTGACTCTGGGAATAAATAGGTGGTCAATGTGCAGAGAAGTTACATCTCGTAGGACTATCTGGATGTACAGTCCGTCCTTAACTGCAAGGTTATGTTGTAGTACGTTACTAAAGATCACTACAACTATCAGCTTCTACATTAAATAAGAAGGACCAGACGTTTTAGCTTACTGGATCATTTCATAGTAACGTATAAGCAATACAATAGATATATTCGTGTTGCCTACTATGAATATATACGCTCGCACAGAGAAGGCTGTTTAAGCATAATTGCTTCCACATTCATGTACTGGTATACTAATAGTGTAGAGTGGCACAATAATTGGAATCATACAGACCATATTCACAAGAAAAAACAGTTGTGATCGTGGGGTCCTTTTCTCTAGTGTCGACAAGACCACTTGTTACATTAGAATACTTCATCGGCGAGATATTTTTAACCCGATGTTGGGAAATTAGTGTTTCAAGACTTAGAAGATCGCTATTATTACGTGATGGTGTTTGAAGAATACAAGCACGAGTATCACTTTGATAGCTTTAGAGACATTTGCAACATTTATAAGACAATTACAAATACACACGTGCTTTATCCGGGACTTGAACCCAGAAACCTTGTACAATAAGCTAGCGTACAACGCTCTACAATAAAGCGGTTGGAATTAGAGCATCAACTTCGGATTTAATCATATTATGTTTACAATGATACTGTTTACTAACCTAAATTTTTACAGAGTCGCAATTATGAAAATAAGTGACTGAGCCACTTACAACATGCAAGTTTCTATGGCCTACCGTAGTGCTACCTGTGTGAATAATTTGGTAGGAATCGGTTATGTGATCCCTGACATATGCCATAAAAACTTATTTTCTTATTTCGTGATAACGTACAAAATAAAAAAAAAAAAAAATTAAAAATAATTGAGGTCCTCTATACAATGTTTCTAATTTATTATGTCTACATACAAAATTTGGTTGAATTTTGTTAATTTTCAACATCCTTGTCTGATCCGTTTAAATCATGAACGTTTACACTAACTTCTATAGAATATTTGGTGTGCACAGTTTGTTTCACTGTAACATTTGGTGGGAATCGGTTGATAGGGCCTCGATATATTGCATACAACCTCTATAATTATCATATGGCGATCTTCACAACTGGAGGACAAAAAAGTAATGTAGTGGCACATTAGATGTTGTATACTGCGAATATACAAAGTTAATCTAAAATAGATAAGACATCTTAATAGATGTAGTACACAAAAATATTATTATTTAGCCGCCATTCTGAAAATAAGCGCGTCATACTTAAATAATACATATATTAAAACGGCCTACCTTAGTACAACATCTTCGCAAAATTTTGTAAGAATGGTTTTGTTGTTTCCTCAGACATGAGATAAAAATTTTATTTTCTATTGTTGGGTCTATTATACGAATTGGCAGAGAAGTGAGATTTTGCATATATATATATTTTCCGGTTGTAATAGGCATTGTCATCATACAAACATAAGTTGAAATTTGTTTCGTTGATAAAATATACTGAGCTATAATATATATACAGCTATCATCTTGAAAACAAATGCCTGAAGTACTTAAAAAAATTCAAGTTTACACCAACAGCTGCAGTAATATTTGTTTGCCAAATATGGTAGCAATCTGCCAATTTCTTCCCTCTATACGACATAAAAACTTTATTTGTTTGTCGTTATCTTACAAAATGGAGGCAAAAAGATGCCCCAATGTGCAGTTCTGTTCTGTATTAAATTCCCTCTGCATATGTTGGATCTAAATGTATTCAAAAGTAAATATATAAGGTATGTGTGTGGTGTGTCATGAGAGAATTTGTTAACCATTTAGGCAAGTGTGTCAGAGGAATGATAAACTTAATTAATTAACCGGACACACACTGGACACTGAAATGATAACTAATATATCACTAAAATAAAAATATTCATTAACCAAGCATCTACACTACACCGAAAAAGCGACATGAATAAGTATAGACAATGCAATTTTAATGAAGACATTCAAATAACTCGAACATCACACATGGTTGTCTTAACGAACAACTGACACACCTAAATTATTCTAATGAAGAATAGAAAATACTAAACAAACATACGATCACTTTACTTGAAGTTAAAGAAAAACACGAAAAATCGACTGTCAGCTTAATCAAATTATAGCTTTGACCCTGTCAACACTGCATATAGGATCACGACCTCGAGCACTTAATTAGGTAAGTATTCATCTGGTTGACTTAGTTTCAAGAACAAATTATTATTTAATTGAGTCCTGCGAGCTGTATGTCGTAAGCACTACTTCTTATAATTTTTTTTTTTTAAATCGGTATCCTCTGGGTTTGTTCAAAAGAATGATTCAACAAAATAAAATAAAAATAAAACTTTTATTTTCAAGTTCTCGAGCACTGTAACCGGGTAAGAGCTTCTTCACAAACTGACATACAATTAAACTTGCAGAAAAGAATTCTACTGTAGAAGCAAATTTACTCTGAGCTGGCTTACTTCATCCATCTAGAGGGCGATGCAGGAATCCCAGGTTTTTTTGGCGCCTCGGATTCAGAGTACCTCGAGCAGTTTCAGCCGTCCTCGGGTCACTAAATCAAGCACTCCGCCGTCGCATATCCCCGTTGGCAGCTCTCGGTTCCCCATACCTCTCCATCTCCTCGGTGTCCGACGAAAATCATTTCCTGTAGCTCCAAACTCATTTAGTCGTCATCGTGGACGTTTTTGTTCCGAAGTCCCTCCTTAAACGTTCCATCAAACCTTCCTTTTCACTAAATTTCTTTTTCAACAGCCCTCACATTCAAAAGTTTGTTTTTCCAGCAGTTGTCTTTACCGAAGTTTAACTCATAGAGGAAGTTGTAATAAAACTTTTAACTTTCCTTTAGAAAATATAGCTATTAAGTTTACTATGGAAACAGTTTTGAAATGACAAATTTATTCAAAATTATCGTCACTACCTGGAAGCATATAGAAAATCTGTATCTCATGCAAATTAACGATTATAAGTGCATAAAATGGTATGCAAGATCATAACTTTGAATGTCAGCAAACGTATGAAATATTTCATAAATTTACACCAAGTAAATATTGTTGATAGTTGTAATACTTACTGCCTGCATACAAAATTAAGGTCGAATTGTTTGCATAGTTTCGACGATACATGGTCTATAAAGCCACCATTTTGAAAATAAGTGTTTGACATTCTAAAAACATACCGCTTAACATCACCTGCCTCAGCAGTATTTGTTTGCCAGATTCTATAGGAATTGGTATTTTTTTTTGCTGAGATGTGATATAAAAACCGTATTTATTCGCATTGTGCCATCTTGTAAAATTGCGGACAATATATGTTCCATGTAGGTACAGTTAAACATTTTATATCTACTGCCAATGTAAATTGGAAATGATTGCATGGTTTCCACGATATATCATTTAAAGCAGAAATAAGTAATGTGCCATTTAGAAAATAAGCGACAGTTGTAATATAAAAAATTCAATTTTTCATTATTTTCCGCAATGATTCTGGTTTGCCAAATTTGTTAGGAATCGGAATTTTTTTTTCCGAAATATGACACAGTAACTTTATTTATTCCTATGGTGCTATAATCCAAAATGGCCGAAAAATGGGTTATGAGTTGGCATAAATGGTGCTTCTAATATATACTTTCAGTATACAAAATTTGGTTTAAATAGTTTAAATACTGTCAGATATACTAAATAAACCATACAAATTTAGTATGGCTATCATTTTGAAAGTAAGTGCGTAATAAAGTGTAGTTACTTGTGTTTACTTGGCTGTCATAGTATTACTTACCTGCCAAATCGGGTGAGAATTTGTTAAAATAGATTTCAATATATAAAAGAAAATCTTTATTTATTCATTTGGTGCTATTTCTCGACTATCAGAAATATCCATCTCAAAATTTAATGCTTACACAATGTTCTGGCAGTATAAAAACCTGGATCTAAATCGGTTTAATGGTTCCCGAGATATGGCATACCATACAAAATTTTAAAATGGCCAAAATTTTGAAAATAATTGCCCGAAATGGTGGAAAACTATAAAAGTCAGCTCTCCTCACTAAGTACTAAATGTGTACCAAGTTTGGTAAAATTCTGTTAACACATTTAAAAATTGAAAAGGGGGTTTGCCCACACATGCACACACACTCACATACACACACACACCTATACACACTTACACAGATACACAAACACAACACAGACTCGCAGACATGAAAGTGATCTTATAAGCATTTCTTTCTTTCGGAAAGTATGCTAAAAAAAAAAGAGTCGAAGCTTACTCGTAGCACACTATATTGCTTCCCTATGTGTTTCGAATGTGTCATAGTATTATCATAACTGAGTCTTGATGGTCGCCCTGTAGTGCCCTGAGGGTATCTTCCAATTCACATGGATGCTAACAAACGTCGAAGTACAACATGGTATAGGCTGTTCACGATTTATTAAACATTTTTGAAATAATCTTTGAAGAATGTCACCGCCCCTACCTGCATATATTTTAATGAGACCGCTGATTGGCGTGCGCCCAGTAAATTTGGTAACGACGGAGTAAAAGTAGTCCCGTGCCGTAACTTTGAATTAAAAGTATTAGGTTAACATTTGCAAATACTGAAATAATTTCTTTTGCTTTGTTTTTTAATGAGAATAAGCATAACAATAGCAAATTTCTAAATTATTTACTTTTGTAACAATTTCAAATTCACTTTACCAACGTATGAATAAAATGACTAGGCCCACGAAAATGATAATTTTACATATGGTGTAGAATACACAAAGTTCATACAAGATCTTAAGCAGCGTTATAAAACGTGGTCTTTTTACCATGAACAGCCAATGCAATCGTAACTTAAAGAGATGTAATTTTACCACGGTACCTTTTTAAACACCATAGATTCCAAAAAGACTCTAACTCTTATTTAGTGATTGTTAGAGCCAGAGTTTAACAGCGCTTGATGAAATATAAATATTTATGTACAGGGTAGTTTTTAACACCCTACTCGTACACCTCCAGCTTCTCTTTGAATATTGGCTGCGTGTATTTGTAAGGCAACATTATACTTGACTGGGCCGGTTATAACTGGAGGTGAAGAAGGAGTCTTTCTTCAACATCGTCGGAGATAAAAACGAGGATTTTCTCTGTAATTGTTCAATTTATTAAAAGTGGTATATTTTTGTTTTAAAGTGAAGATAAATTCACGTGGCGATGGTGACGTCATCAAAGATGTCTATAATCTTAGCTGAAATCTTAATATTTTTCAGTGATTTATTTATATTTTTTCCACACATAGTTTATTTTTCTTCTTTTAGCAAAGCTACCAACGATTGCGTATTCCTCCAAAAAAGATAATATTACAATCTCACCATTGCTGTTGACTAAGGCCTTGAATATTCTCTCCAAAATAAAGCAATGTTATTTTTTGAAATGTTACACAAATGCTTTACGAAGTACTTCTCTGTTGTACACACTGACAATGAGTCATATGGAATCCTGAGATTTATCCTAATAGATAACATGTTGTCTATAATTTTGTTTCTGACGGTTTTAGAAGGATTCTCTTTCTCAAAACCAATTCTTGTAAACGTACGTGTTTACATCAACGACATGCTAAAAGCCATAGGACATGGGTATAATATCGTGTGTATGCCTTCCTCTAGCTCGGCAAAGTGTTGCAACTCGTCGCAGCATCTAGTCCACAAGTGAAGAAACACGTGTGGAGAGATGTA
Organism: Dryococelus australis; assembly: GCA_029891345.1. NCBI lineage: Eukaryota > Metazoa > Arthropoda > Insecta > Phasmatodea > Phasmatidae > Dryococelus > Dryococelus australis. The sequence goes on from CM056993.1 coordinate 79,218,394, forward strand.
TACCCATGCCCTCTGGATAGTTACCCACAGTTCTCTGACATTTGTAGGTGCAGGATCTTGGATGCGAAAGGACCTTCTTATCACGTCCCATAAATGCTCAAGTATGTTCATATCGGGAGAACCAGGTGGCCACAGCAGTCGTTGAAACAGTATTATGCTAGAATATATAATTGTTGTGGAGATGCATGAAGTCCATGAAGGACTGCAATGCAATGCCATGACCAGCGCACACACGCTCACTCGCTCACTCACTCACTCACTCACTCACTCACTCACTCACCCACCCACCCACTCACTCACTCACTCACTCACTCACTCACTCACTCACTCACCCACCCACTCCCGATTATTACCTTTACGTAATGATATCGCGTAACTTATGGCGTGTAAGTGTACATATGCGACTAGTTCGGATAATAAATTCGCATTGTGTTTCACGTATTCTGCACATCCCGAGTGCCAACTTCTGCGACAGTTTATGAAGTTTACACAACATAATTATGCTCCTCAGACAACAACAGATGCGAATGTGTCTGCAGTTCGATTCGAGGCTGTTGTGGTGGCTGAAGCGTCGTCATATTCGTATGTTTGCAAAACCCTAACATTGCCAGACGCGTAACCATTACTGACTATCGCTTTTATTTTTATAGGAAAGTGAAACATAGCTCCTCTTTACACCAATCACACCTAAAAGGTTAGAAATCAAATTTATCGAAGGATAGTGCAAAAATTACAACTTTAAAAGTAAATAACTCACTTTCTTAATGCTGAAAAATTACGGTTGTATGCACATTTAAGTTACTGATTGTGGTAAATGCCAGTAGCTGCATATTTTATTTCAGAATGAAAGGTGTGAAACTCAAATCTACTGGACATCATGGAATATAGTTTGTGAAGAATCCATGACTGGTGCATCACTGACGCGGGCTGCCGATTTAAACGTAATTAAGTTCGCACGTCTACGAAGTAATTCAGAGTCTGTACATGTAGAGTGTAGGTAGTCACTAACAGACACAATCTACATAGTCATGCTTCACACGGGACTCGAACACAGAACACCTCGCACCGTATGTCAGCGTGCAGTGGTGGTAGATTTAATCTAATGACACCTAGAATTCAAGGCAAACTGTATCCATGATATTTCAAATTCTAGGAAATGAGACTTTATGTGCTTTTATAAAGTTGGTTTTGTACATACCCAGAAAACTTGCTTGTCATTGTAAGGAAATAAGGACAGGGCAAGAAAAATGTAGGATGGTTAAATGAAAATGAAGTAAGGTATACTGTGTGGGATTGGTTGTGAGGGTAGTAACTTTAGTAATAGCCACAACGGTACTATATTCTATTGAAGTGCGTTGAGCAAAGATAATATATTGGTAATATATATGAAGTGGTACATAAATGTTCATAAAAAACAATATGTCCGACTAGATACGTTATTGTCAACTAAGACGTACAAATACGCAGTTTGTATGTAAATGGATGTAAAGCACACGGAAATTAGATTATGTGGGTTGTATAAGAAAAGACTATGGGGCTTATTCGAATGAGAGTCACATTCGATAAGCAATATCGAAGTAGTAGTTAGCACAATTTACAGCATGTAAAAAACATTTAGTATAGGTGTAAGTAGGTCTTAATTATTGCGTAAGAAAAATTTTCAAGATGGCAGATAAACATATGCAGGTAATTAATTGAATGTAGAGAAACAGTAGAAATACTTAGCATCTGCTGTAATGCCATGTTCTAGCTGCAACCTGATCTCACCATGCTGAATTTACATAACATACCTTTGCTGGCAGAGGCATATAGGCTTAAAATTAATAACGATATCCTAGTTAACTGCTAGCTCTCCTTCCTGAAGCTCTGTAAGACTATTCAGGGTATACACTCAAGACTACAGCTACTGGTCACTGTAAAACTTTGTTAGTGCGAATACAGGCCACCCCTACATTTTGACTGTAATGGACATGTTTTCCAAGTATGCCTGGGTCAGATCGCTCAAGTCGAAGAATGTACGTGACTTCATCGAGGCCATGGCGTATGTTATGTGCGAAGGACGCATACCGGGAAATATTCACACCAACAATGGTAAAGAATATTTTAAAGCTAGTTTCCGTGCGCTAATGAAAATATATGGCATAAATCACTATTCCACATACTCTGGGCTCAAATCTAGCATCGTCGAGCATTTGCACCGGACTGTAAAAGCCAAATTGTGGAGACATGTATTACCTCGATGACCTAAGTGGCGAACCCATCGTCGGAGTCTTTTAGGAAGAGGACATCGAGCCTACGAAGTTTTCCCAATGTTTATTTGGTGGAAAAGGTGCTGAAATTGTGTAATGGATGCGTGAACGTGAAGGGGCTTGGACACTCGAAACGTGATGACTCCTGCGTCGGAGAGAAGGACATTCTGAAATAGCAGGCCTACTTACCAATGTTTTAAAAATATATTATATATGTTCTTATGTACGTGTATTATTTTTTTAAATAAATGTCTGTTTACTTTAGTTTGCGTTCATTTTATTCTTGCCTGTCCTTATACACAATATTGGGTTGGAGATAGCTACTAGCTCTGTGCAGGTGCAGACCTGTGAAAATGCTACGTCACCTTTCATGACAAACGTACCTGAAATATTTATTTCCAAGTAAATTCGTTTCCAGGTGACTCCACGTTTTCAGACACTGCTGATTTCAGGTCCAAAACCACAATGACCAAAATTAATTACTCTTTCTCGAAGTTAAAGAGTATTGGAAGAATAAAACTGACCTTTGTGATAAAGTTAGTTTTGGTAACAGGTTTGAAAAATACGTATTTAAAAGAACTGGATATGGCAAGTTTTGATCATTAATTTCAGACATGGACAAAATCTGTTTTGGAACATACAAAGTGGTGGATAAGGAAAGTTTTAGAAAGGTGTTATTTTTGGACGAAGTTTTCAAATAGATTACTATCATTTAGATTTGGCACAAACTCTTTTTTCAGAAAGATGCTAATGTGGAAGGAAATTTTAAAAACGTAGTTAACTCAATTTGCATAGGTTTTTGATAATGGGACTTTTGAACTGCACTCCACGACTAAAAAATTTCCCGTGGGGAGAGGACCTCGTGGATCTGTTGAAGTGTGTTGTCAAGCCAGGCAGCAACACGAAAAATTTTATATTTAAAATGCTTCGCTCAGTTTCCAGTAGGGACAAAGTATACTAAAATATATGTTAGATATTTTGTTTTATCGAACTGAACATCCCTCGTGCAGTATTAACATTGTTTTTATTTTTTTTTTAACCTACGAAACGTTTTTCTATACTATTTGAAATGTTCGGGGTACAAATTATATGCTGTGACCCAAATTTTAGGAGGGTACATTGTATCCCTGTACCCCCCCCCCCCCTTGTTATCCTTGCCATTACTTCAGTTGGTCTTACTGTGAATTTGAAAGTAATTGACTAGGAATATACGTACGAAAATATGAATTTTATAAAAATCGGTGTTCGTTGAGGGCACGCTTGCTAAAGGAACGTATTTAGATATTTACGTACTTCTATTTTAGAGGTTGTCATGTTTGTTTTTGATTTTGTATCTCGTTTATTGAACACTAAACGTGGGCAATAAAACACCCTAGATTTTTTTTTACATTAGTCAAATTTGTTAAACTCCGGCTTGATTTTCTGTGAACTCTCCTAGGCCACGCAATAGCTAACATATACACCACTAGATTTTGCAGACAGTTAAAGACATGTAATTTTGATAATAACCTATCCGATTTTTCAGGACGAGTATTTCTACACTGGTGAAAAATGAGAAATTAACAACACTAAAGCGGTGAGATAGAAACACCATAACCCCTGGGACACTGATAGAGGGCAGTACATGCAATGATTAACAGTGTTGTGCTGTGGACAGAGTAGGAACCGCGTACTAGGCATAATACCACTGAGCCCAATACAAATCTAGTTGAATTAATGAAAGAGTAGTCTGTTGTTTCAAGCATCGGCCTATGTGTAGAAAACACTGTAGACATGCCATGACGACATAGACGACCACACTTCGTGCAATTAAAGACTTTGAACGAGATCGTATTGTGTGCCTGAGGGAGGCTGGATGGTCCTTCCAAATAATTTACCAAAGTGTAGGACGTGAAGTGTCTACTGTGTATCATTAGTGGTGCTGGTAGTCCAACAATTGTGCACATGCTCGTCAACTTTGTTCCGAATGGCAGCAGTATATGGATTCTCGCCTGGACCGCCGCATTAGACGAGCAGCTATTGCCAATCGCACGGCGACCGCCACACAGATTAGAGCCACTGTTGCACCCAGGGTGTCAGCTAGGTCCATCACCAACTGTTTGCTGAACTCTGGGCTACGATCAAGGGTGCCGCTCGCCAGGTTTCCTCTCACATCTCATCAACGTGCAACACGTCTCGGATGGTGTCGCAAACGATGCAACTGGAATGATGAAGGGCGCAGAGATGTGTTTAGTGATGAGAGCAGATTATGCCTTGGCGCCAGTGAGGTTCGTTTGCGAATGCGGCGTATTATATTTCAGAGCAGTTTAATGGTGTGAGCAATGCTATGTTAAGTTAAAACGTAATGAATATATAATCCTTATAATTTGGCAACCTAAATATGCTTATAAGAGATTGTATTTTCTTGAGTACAGAAATGTATACGGTGTGTGGTGTTTTGTATTAGATTGGCAATTTTCACTTGAATATGATAATTGATCGGTAGACTTCTATCACAAAATTTCTGCTCTATTACAGTAACAGTGCTGTGTTTTCACAAAACAGGAGGGGATGAATTTACACTACGTCTAAAGATTTTTAAGATCAGCAATGAATACTCCACAAACCTCGATTTATGTTGTTATTTGCAATTATTTCCTTTTGTACTGAAGTCTAGAATTTACCTGCAAATGAAATCGGCCTCAGCTAATTTTTTGACTTTTTAGTGTAAATTGTTGTTTCCAGAGACAACAGTGGGATACAAGCAGTGGTCGGAGGAGAAGCCAGATTGCCTTGTGATATACGGCCTCCTGATTATTACGACGAGATGCGCGTGGTCATGTGGTTCAAGGAAAACTACACATCTTCCATGTACAGGTACACCATTATTTACATCTGTTAACTTTTGTAGAAGAAGTGCTGGCCCTAAATGTTTACATTTTTATTGAAAACTATGAATCATATTTTCACGGTAATATTGACAGCGACGTATAATAGCTAATGTGGCAGAATGCCTTATTCCATTTGAACAATTAAACCCACTTTTTTTTTTTTTCACAAAAGAAAATGTTGGTAATATAATACCATACTTACGTACTAACAATTTTTCACTGTGTCGAGACCAACATGTCCTTCTTATCATTGGGTGCAAGACAAAGTTAATTTTACTTTTATAATGGCCCGTGGATGAATTCATAGCGGGCTTTCAAACTGTCCAGTTAACCGAGGACAAAATACACTCATTTGCAACGAAAGTAAATCGCCTTGAAGGTGTCATCGCAGGAGGGGCACACAAGTGAGTACAGGGACAGGACATGTATACAGATAACATCAAAATACTGTATTAAACCAAGCATGTATATTGCAGGGGATCAACACTTACAGGATGCCCTTATTATGGTGTTGAACGACTCGTAGCACGGAGACAGACGGCGTTACAATTGGGTATGGAGACGTACAAACGTCGAGTGTTGTCCTGAGGAAGATTCTGCCTTAACTTGCGCAACTGACCCTCTAAATTCGCCGTAGTTTCCACTGGCCAAAGTTGCCGTCCAATGTGGTTCTAAACATTATCGATGGGCGAGAGGTCTGAGGACCTTGCTGGCAAAGAAATAATTTTTATATCACAAAGGCAGGCCAGGGATACCTGTGTTGTGTGAGGCCGGGCATTGTCCTGCTGAGAAAGGGGGTTGTCAAGCCGCGTTAGGAGATGGAAGCGCTTATGGTCGCTGAATTTCCTGGACGCATTGCGGCGACATCAGGGTTATTTCAATCGCCCCAGTAAGGTGCGGGGATCGTAGGAAATTACACCCCACACCATGACACCTCTCGTGGCATGCCACTTGTTTACTGAACTTGGCTTAGTGGCTCACGCTGATCACACTGCTACTAAAGCTTTATTCGGTGTCTTGCAGCTATGAATGATGGAGGGATATGTATGTCACCTAGTGGCAAGCAAACCGCATTAAACACAAATGGGACACATGTTGGGCTATAACGATAGTGTGTGGCAATCTTCGTTGTAATCGTGCAATCATTTATGGTGATCAATTTATTTTTGCAAATGAGTGTACATACTGTACTGGAGATTATACTCCTTGAAATGCCTATCGCCTAAGTTTAGTCGGTGTTCGTCAGGAAGTAGTCGATGTAAATGTTGCTATCTGGCAAACCTTCTTGGAGTCATTTTCTTTGTTTCTGTTGTTGAAAACGTTGTTCGTACGCTCAAAATGATTGCACCAGTTCTACACTATATACTCCGAAGGATCTCCAACACAGTTGCTGCTGATTTTACTTTAACTGCTCATAAGTAATGACTTCTTACGGTGCAGCTCACTGTGTTATGTGGGTGATGCATAAATATTCACTAAACATATTATTACTTAAAAATAATTTTTATAAGTTGGTGTGAGAAATTTAAGAAACAGTAACACTAAAATGTCTGTTTATAATAATTTAAGGAAATTGTATAACGGTAATTAAGTACGGTGCAGATTTTTATTTATGCCTTATACTAACTGAAGGACTGAGAACTGTTGGAGAAAATGTTCGAAGTAAATGTGGTTTTTTAAAATTTAATGTAAAATAATGGTTTCCCACAGAAATGCTTTTATAGCATTATTTAAAATTGCGTGTTACGGAAGGTTCTCGTTAAATCAGTCAATAAAAATTAATATAAGATAGCTTTATTATAATTAATATGACGCTAAATATGTACTTAAATATTAACAGTTACCAGTAAAATTTACTTAGGAGGGGGGAAATAATGTTACAATGTCGAGTTAAAAAAAGTTGAATAGGAAATTCATCCTTATTTTGCATCGTTTAAGAATGACAATCTTCTCGCTTCGGTAGATGACGCGTCCATCTGTTCAGATTCCTTTTCAGTTGATTTTGAAAACAAGAACAGACTCAAACTTCGGTATGTTTAAGTGCGTTTTGTAGCTACCTCATGGCGCTGAGAGATTCTAAATTTTACGCCACATGGAGGGGAGAATCGTTGGCATCTCGGAATAATATGTCGTAAAATATCTATTTAATAGTGGCATCAGAAATGGGGAAAAAGAGGGGGCACTTGCCTCCCTATAGTCTCGCTAGGAGCTGTCAAAGGATTCATGAGGGGGCAGAAGAAAACAATGATTGAAATTCTTACTTTAAAAATAAGTTAGTTACTAAAAATTTAGAGTTATAATAATATAAAATGCTGGTAGAAGTATTTTATGTCTATGTTAATATGAAGCAGTGTGCGTGTGTCTATAAATACAGCCACAATTGATTTCAAAACCAAATTTTGGGGAGGGGCGCGTTTTGCAACACCAGGAGTGCCAAACTTTTCTACAAGTTCTTACCCATTTCCTCCTACTTAACCAAAAATAGTTCCGACGCCCTTGATATATTACAACGAACTGTGTTTTGAAATACTGTAGCTGACATGCATACTGGCTTTGTGGCTATGACACATTCCACTGATCAGCGTTACGAAGGCCTTCTCATAAGTCGTAACACTGTTCGTTGGGAAGTTTGCCAGCCCCAGCCACGCAAGCAATCAGTAGAAGTTCACATTCCATATCAAGGAAGGAAATTAATAGTAAACATCTGAAGAGTTTAAGAAAATTTAAATAGGAAGAAATGAGAGCGCGTTGGCCTATCCGTAAGAGTCAGCTCTTACGGCCGGATTAAATTTAAAACTAACTGTGGCGGCCAATTCCGAAACGTCTTTTGTCCATTTAGCAAAACTTGTGGATAACAGAAAACTTTTGGGACAATACTTTACACACTAAAGCCTATGAAATCCTTTCATGCATCAGTATTAATTGTTAGATATGTGATATTTAATGAGGTTTAACTATTAAGATCGTATTAATTTTCTTAAAGGACAAAAACATCTTAAAGATGGGACAATTTTTACAAAGTACAAAAGACGTTTTGGAAATGTACGTTTAGGCCTAGAGACACTTGGGAATAGTAAACGTTGGACAAAGTGACGTTATGGAAGTGTGGGGCTAAAGAAACACACAAGTCATATTAGCAAAGAGATAGTTTTGTGTCTGAGCTAAGGGATACATTCTTCAAACGCAATTTTGTATAAACCTTCAGTAGAAGAAACACTTTGGAACTGCGAGCGACTGTAATTCCTAATTTAACAGGAAAATAGTACATTTTGGTAGCCAAATTATGCAGATTTATTGGAAAAAAGAACATCAGGAATACAATGAACCTAAAAAATTCATTTTGAAAAATATGTATGAGACGTTTTGAAATTGGCTGCCTCAACTGTGATTTTTAAGTAAATAGCCACTCTAAAATCCTTTGTATTATGTTGAAAATTCTTTGCTGAGCAACGATAGCTAAAAAATATACTTTGGAATATAAAATAATTAGATGACAAAAACGATTGAGGAAAGGGTTTTTCAACAATGATTTCGTTGCTAACTACTCGTGTGCATAAGAGTGGCTTTCTAGCCACAAAATAAATGCAGAACACTGCGATTGTGGTGCAAATAAGGTTTTACTTGCAAGTAATACTCGTTACTGTACGAACGTAACTAAAAGAAATGGAAAACTAACCTCTTATTCTAAGATGTGACGGGAGTAAGAAGGGCTACATAATTTGACGTATTCTAGTCATACTTTCGTAAATTTTGGAAAGAGTCTAACAGTTTGAATATAGGACTAAACAATAAATAGCCTTCAAAAAATCAAATCGTTTAACAAAATTGTGGCGAATCACATATAGCTTGTTATCAATTTTACACTGAATTGTCGCCATCGGCAATCGACGAATAATTATTTTTGGAACAATTTAAAAGGAAATGAGTGGGCTTCAGTAAGTAGCTAGCATACCTCGTCCAAGCACTCGACATTGGAATTAACAGCTCAATAAAGTTTTAAACAAAGCCAGTAGCTGTGCTACGGGAAGCAGGGCGATCGTTCGTTCGCTTTGCTCGCCACCTGCTCCATTGCGACCGGAATTTGAGACGTCGTTAGCATCAGGGGAGTGAGTGAGTGAAGAGATTTGGGCGGCTCTTAGAACCGAGGGCTTGAGAGCCAATGAGGGCGAAGCAAGGTGACCATGGGGCAGCGCGTGTATGCAACGGCTGGGGAAACGGGAGATCCCCGAGGAAACCCACCGACCAGCGACATCGTTCGGCACGATTCGCACATGAAAAACTTCCGACCCCGTCAGGAATCGAACCCGGATAGTCTTGGTGGGATGCGAGCAGTCTAACCACCACACGACTGTGGCCCTATAAGTAGAGGAATTATGAGGGAACACTTACGCGATGGGTGGGTAGGTTCTAGTTGATCCAGAATGACCATCAGAAGAGATGGTCATTCACTTCCCATCGCTGTGAACCGGGCTCGACTCCTGGCGAAGTTAAGCCCAGATTTTCGCATATGTGAAACGTGGCGGACATTTCTGTTGACCGAAGAGTCATCTCGAGCAATCTTATTTCCCACCATATAATTCCGTCGCTGCGCCATATCCACCTCACCCCCATCGGTGCTGAAGATCTCAATTACTAATGGACATAAATGGGATATGTGAGATTCGGTTGACTGAACACTTGAAGCTAGACGTTAAAAAATGCTCTGCCCTAAACTACGTGTATGTTGATGAAAACGCACCCTGGAGAATTATTCAAGTGATATTGACAACGGATAATTAAAGGTATTGCTGTGTGTTAAGGTCTTGTATGAATACAAAATATTTAAATTGGTGACACTGGAAATTTTTGTGGACTTTTAAAAAAAAGGCTGGTAGAATAATATAATGTTTATGTTTCTAAGAACTTCACAATGCCACCTGATCATCAAATAGAGACTATTAATTTGGAGGATTGCAATGGTAATTTTACCTAAGGGTGTGGAATGATATCCAATGAGCTGAAATAAGAAAATTAGGTAGGGCCTTCTGAATTGTTCAGGGATTCATAAAGTTTATTGTCTGCACGGACTGTTTGCAGCTTTGACTCGAGACGCAGACGGCTAGACCAGGCAGAGCAAACGATGGACATCAACATTCTGGAAGGGAGAGCATTCTTCAGGTACAGGGACACCCCAGCCGTACTGACCATAGAAAACGTGCGCAGTTCTGATGCCGGCGACTACCTGTGCCGCGTGGACTTCGGCAGGTCACCGACACGCAAGAGAGGTGTGAGGCTCTCCGTTATAGGTGAGTTGCCTCCGTGTGGGCAGCGTGTTAGCCTCAGTCATCCAGCTAGTTACAGCACTTTTGTGTATGCAGTTTACACGCTACGGGGCAGAGGAAGTGAAACATCCGGAAAGTCCACACTAGTTAGTCCAGCGTCAGACAAATCAAGGAAAATGAGATCTGCCCCCAGTTTACAAGAATTTCTCTTCCTACTAATAAAGAACATGGTCCTTATCCATCTGTAGCATTTTCTAATAATGCATGTAATAATTTTAAGTTCTTTTCTGTCGACTGGATGTTTTTGTTAACTATGCCAGTTTTTCCCAGCCTCTTTATAGTTATAATTTTAACTATAGGTACACTAAAGGAGGTGGTTATGGCCTAAAACGGTGGCCATGGCTGCCCAATCCCTCTCTGCTGTGATGAATACCTCCTTGCATGGATTCCCTCCCCTGTAGGCATAAGGGGCGCAGCCCTAAGACGCAATAGATCCCTTCCCTAGCTCGGACGTACAACTAACACTTAGACTTACGTTTGTTAAGAAAAAAACATGCGAAAAGAAATTTCCTAGAAACAAAATGTCTTCCTCAGGTAGTATCCAAGAACATGTGTATGTTAATAGTGTGGTAATGCTGATTGTGGGGCACTGGTTCCTGGTTAAGGGTCCAGAGACCCTCTCGACTGGGTCACTAACTTCAAAAATGCACTATCTCCTGCTCTGTAATTCTGGACGGGTGGTAGCCATCTTAATTTTCACATTTGGTCGCTATCTTGTTTACTTCTTTGTGTTACTGTCGACTGCTAGAGTGTGCCATTGGTGTCGACCTAGTCGCCGATCGTTCTAACGGCCATATTTGTCTCGATGTCCCCTACTAGATGGCACCAGTGTAGGCAGCCATCTTTTTATTTTTACCACCTGCTAGGTGGCACTAGTGTGTGTATTTAGATTTAAACCCTGAATTTAAGGTCGAAATGTTATTTGCCATACAAGAGATTTTCGCATTTAAACATGTATTTTAATGCAACTGGAAAAATCCCCTGGCATGGAGGAGCTTCGAACTGCCAGACCCTATGTAAGTAGACACGTGCTTTAGCCAACTGAGCTAAAGTGTCAAATAAAAAGTAGTAATTCTAAACATGTTTCTACTTCCACCATCTTTGTGATATGTTAAATTTATACTGGGTAAACTTGTGGCTATGAACGACTTATTTTTTTCAAGTTTGATGATGGTAACCATCTTGGTTCAACAATTTCCCGTAATATATTTTAATTTGAGTAACTAATAGCATATGAAATATAAGAGTCCTCGGAAAATGTCTGGCCAAAATGTAAGGGGCGATAGAGGGAACCAAAATAAACATCTATTGCCGTATAGCGTGGGTCCAGAAATGCAGTGTTTAAGATATGGGAAAGGTGGAATGAAAGACAGGCCAAATGCAATGTAACAAACTATTTATTTTACCCTAATTTTAAAATAGATGCTTGAAAGAGTGACTACCGACATGCGCAAAAGCCTTACACTGTCGGCACATGGCTGCCCGTATATGTTCAAAAATTCCCAATATGTCCCGAACCTCTCCAGCTGCAGCAGAGAGTGTGACAAAGAGATATTTCTCGGAGTCAATGGGGGTACTGGACATGGTGCTCTTCAGGAATCCCCACAAGAATAAATCCAAATTGACAGATTAGGTGAATGCGGTAGCCAAGAATCAGGGCCACCTCGACCAATCAAGCGATGAGAATAGTGTCCAGGCGTGTCCTGACATCCATCATGCTGGAACCAGATTTGTCATCGAATAAACCCAGAAACATCGGCCAGCAATTCCGGCAAGGTCTCTTGCAGGAAGATACCGTACATACGCCCGTTCAAGCGACGGGGTAGGATGTATAGTCCAATCAAGTAATTGTGCGTCATACCTGCAAACACATTGATCGAGAATCATTATTGGTAGGTATGTGGTCGTGTCGCATGCGGATTTTCATGCACCTACACACGGACATCGTGGCTGTCAAATAGGCTCTCCGGTGTAAATGTAGCTTCATAAGTGAATAAGACATACCTATCTAGGGAAGTCAGGATGAAGTGCAGTCTCTTGCAGGCACCAACGGGTAAAGACTTCCTGGCGAGGATAATCTTCCACTCTCGATGCCTGTACCCACTGTAAATGGAATGGGAGTACTCATTTTTTATGTAAAATCTCCCATACTAGTGAATGCTTCAGACCTAGGCTACGGGAAATAGCTCTTGTGCTTGTGGATGGACGTATCTCAACAGCACATAAGATATCTTATTCCGCGTGAAGAGTTCTGCGTGGCCCACATCTTGTCTGTTATCACTGAAGGATTCACTTTCTCAAAGCTGCCAGTGCACACATTCGAATGTTTGCCGATCCCGCCGTTGATTGTTCGGGAATCGTTCTCCATACGACTGTCTGGCAGCTCGTCCATTTTAATTTGCTACCCCATACGTCAGATGAATGTCTGCAAGTTCGACATTCGTGGAACGATGTATGCTGGTGAATCTCACAGCGGGGAATGATGCCTCACACCGCTGCCAGCGTTTATCACCTGACCTACCCAGCACCAACTACCAGCGTTTAAACGCGGCATTTTCCAGACGCACGTTATATGACAGTAAATGTTAATTTTGTTCCCTATACCTTGGCCAGCTAGTTTCCGAGCAGCCTGTATATGTCCTATTTAAAATTGTAAAGTGTATATTTTTTTTATTCATATAATATTTTCAGTTATATCTTTCTTAGAAACATTTTTCTGTTCTTTCTTAAAGTATATTATTACTGTTAAAAATATTACTGATATATATATATATATATATTGACTGTTAAAAACAGCCATACGCGCGGCTATCTGGGCCTTGCGATCATAGCAATGCAGTACACCTACAAGCACTTTTTTGCAGGTGTTTACTTTACTTTAATATCAATTTTTTTTCAATGTAAAAATTATGTCCCAATATTTTAAGTGCCATAAGACGATAGTGTTAAAGCAGCTTATGACACCGAAACCTAAAACGACCTTCCTAGAAGAAAAAAAAATGCGAAGTTGACCCACACAGCAATAAAGAAGACAGCAGAAAGATGTACTGTACTGCATTATTCCTTGTAGCTAATCTGATTTTTGGAATTATCTATACCTCTTTGACATGAATGGTCAATGCTAATATCACCGAGCACGCAACAGGTGCAAGGCAATTGCTGAACACAAGTACAGCGCATACCAAAAAATTACGTGATTGCAACACTTGAACTCGGAATTTAATGTATGACCGAACGACTTAAATTTTGCATTGATACGATACGACCGCAGAGTGCCTCAAGAGATTTTTCAAGAAGGACAGCTGGTGTAGCTGTACAAGCCCCAAAGGCGGGAGGAATATTTCCCGAAGCTACAGAAATGTTGTGAATGTCCATACATGATCCTGAAGGAGATCAATTACATTGTATAAGGGATTTGGTGACAGGGCTCCTGGGGCGAAGCCTAAGGTAGCCCACATCGATCGACTGGCACTCTACGAAGGTTCAAAAGTTTGAGGGTCTGTTCGTTGAGATGAGTTGAGAGATTTGGGAGGCTCTTAATAACAAGGTCTTGGGAGCCGAGAGTTTGTTCGGGACGAACTAACTTAAGGGGAGGCCATGCGGACTCCCGCAATGGGCGTGGGCACCGTGTTATCTGGTTTTACGCGGTCCAGTCGCTTTAGGGGTTGGCCACCTTGATCCTTCTTTCCCCCTAGGCAGACCTCACCGATACCCCCCCCCCCCTGCAGCCTGGAAAATGGTTGACAGACGATCTGGCGATCCTCACAGCCCCTCCTCCTCCCTGCTGCTGGCGGAGTCGACGACTTGAGAGGGTGAGCAAGAATTCTGTGGTATAGACTGTTCATGGTAAAGCCTATAAACATTTTCGTTGGCGCATGTCGGCATGTCAGGAAGGTTCTGGGTCGGAGCCTGCACCGTCTATAAAAACTGCCATAGCCAGAGGATCGGCAGTTTTTGTGATAGCCACCTATCTGGAGTGGAGACATCTGGTAAAGTCTGGTGCAGCGAGGGACATCAGAGAGGACGAGCGACGGCGGAGGGCGTGGGACGGCCGTCGAGTGTCTGTGTGGTGGAGACGGTCGGGAGGGCGTGGTACCTGACGGTAGAGTGCTACTGTACGTGGGGGTACTCAGAGGTGGGACTGTACTGTAACTATTGGAACTGTCAAATATGGACATATCATTTATAAAATAATTCAATAGTTGTTGATACACAATTTATTGGGCCATATTTTAGTTATTAGAGTGCATTACTTTCTGTGAAATGATGGGTGAGTATGTGAATGTCAATTGCAAAAGCAGGTGATATCCATTTATTGTGAAACATGAAGTCGAGAGTATTTTCTCTGTAGTGTTTGTAAATATCTTCGGAAATTACTATTAAAACGTTCAATTAATTAAGAACACCATCCCTTAATGTACCTGGCTAAGCCCACTGATTTTGAGAAATGGTAACAGTACGTTATCCATGAATACCCGTTCCACCGACATAAAAGATTAGCTTTGTGTCTGCGGCTTCGCCTGCATGCACCACAACTTTTAACCTTCTTAGAGAATTAATTTCTGAAAGATCATGAAATTAATATTTAAGTATTATATAGCCAACTTTTTGAAACAAACAGCATAAAAATATATAATAGTGTTTAATGAGCTTTTGAGAAGTCCTCGAAAAAACATTTTACTCCTCTTCCCCCTCTCATTATTAGAACTTCACAAAGTCCTGAAATTGGTTTCCAGGTATTTGTAAAGGCAACCTTTTGAATCTAAGAGTTTTACTATTATCTCATCGAGTTAATACGCTATTGAGTAGTCCTCGAAAACACATTTTGCCCCTTTCTATCATCCTAAGGACTTATTTCAGAAAAAATCCTGAAATATATTTTTAGGTATTTTGGACTTTTTAAAAACCTTTTGAAGCTGAGATCACAACGATATATCATAGAGTTAATGAACTATTGGGGAGTCCTTGATCGCATATTCTATCCCTTTTTACCAAGTGTTAAATTTAAAAATTTCTGAAACTGCTCCTTGGGCATTTTTACATGTAACCTTTTAAAGCAAAAATCGTGATATTTCATCGAGTTACTGAACTATTGACTGAGGAACCATCTAAAACACATTTTACCCCTTTCCACCCTCTCAGGAGTAGAAATTATAAAAGCCGTTCCTTAGTGGATGCCTGCAACATAAGAGGAAGCCATCCTTAAATCACGATCTTGCTTCAGCGGTTTGGGCTGTGTGTTGATGAGTGAGTGAGTCATAGTAGGTGGGACACTTCATTTTATGCATAGAGATTTTTCTCAGTATCTTTACAACACCACCAGAGCATAGCAGCTACGTACCAATTGATTAAAAAAAATATGTCGAGCCATATTTATAGGCTTTTAACGGTACACGAGCATATTCGAAATCAAGCTTTGAAAAAAGTCACTGCCCTTTAACTGGATATTCACTAGCATATAAGCTGTTCACGGTAAACTGAGAACTTTTTAAATCCCTTTTTAAGGTCTGCTTGTGTGCACATTGTGTATACTTCTGCAGATTAACCTTGGTATGGGCTTCACCACTTAATTCATGCGTAGGCCAAGTGAAACTGTGAAATTAAAAGAAAATTTAATGTTCTACAAATGTGCTCATTTTTACACATCGATTAAAAAAAAAAAAAACAGAAGAAATAATTTAATTTAATCACAAATGGTTACCCAACACGTTTTATTCGACTTTATTATGGGGAACTACTTTCCCTCCATCCTTATCAACTTTACTGAGCGCATGTCACTCAGTGCGCCCGTTAAAATATATGTAGGTCGGAGCAGTGACCTTTTGAAAATCAACCTTTAAAAAAAGATCTAGGCCTAACAAGTCAACCTGTTCTATCAATAACCCGTATTCCACAAATATATAACACTGTGGTTAACTTTAGAGTACTGTATTATCGAATAAATTAAACTTTACCTTAATATCTTCTATAACTTGTAACATTTATTTCTTTCTAAACATGAATTAACAACAACGAGAGCAGCGACGTGTTGGCAACGGCCGATAAGAAATAGTTCACAGTTAAAATATTATTTCAACCTGTTTTTTTAGTATACTATTGAAATATTTCTATATTTAGGTAGCCCCGATGGCAGCATATCTAATTTTTACACTTTAAAATAACAGCGGAAAATATCGTGAGTAGGCCGTAATGGTACATTGTTGTTTTATCAAACGAGAAAGCAACTGTCTGCTGAACGAGGCTTGTCGGTCTCTCTCTTTCTCTCTTTGTCTCTTCCACACTCGGGATGTTTCACTTCGCTAGTAAGAGGAATGATACATGTTTTCAATTGTAGCATATTTATATTTCATACTTATTTCAGCAAAATAATGATTTTTGGATTTATAATTTACAACTGGGAAGAGATTTTAATGTTTGAATACTTATTTCAATATATGAAGATATGATGGCGGGGCAGAAACAAAGTGAAGTTGGCAGACGTGGCGAGCCATGACATGGCGTGTTGCTTTTTTACTAAACGAAGCGTAAATTATACTTACTCCGAAAAATACTTCAAATTATCACATCACGTTTGTAGACGTGTTTTTAAAACCTACCTAAGCAAGTTACGATGTTGTGATAAATCTGTGTTTCCGCGGAAGTAATACTTATACGGTTACGGTGTGTTTCGTTAACCGCTGTGTGTGAAATAGCATGGCGTGATTGTTATGCTGGATCTGTGTGTGTGCGGCGATTTAAAATATTTGATGTGATCTATTTATACGTTTTAAATGGGAACTGTTTTTATGACGAAGTTATTTATTTACATCCACGTCTGTTTATTCATCACAACGTTGTACCTTTGCCCTGGGTGTTTGAAACACAGTCGTGTAACGTGATTTACCACCAATCCCAACAAAATAACCAAGCCCAGCCCCAATAAATTTCTATAAACCTAATACACAGTAAGTAGCAATACATATAAATATGAGCGGAATAAAAGTTACGGTAGGGTTATTTGCGTGCATATTCACCGCTATATTTTAAGTTCGTATGACAAAAAATGAGTGACACGAGCTGCATGCTTGATTTTAATGTCTATTTTTCGTTGGACTGGTTATTCCTTCGTTATTCGAACTGAGGCCGTCCTTATAAAGAAATAACCCAACACATATCAATAACAAATAGTTAAATACTATAGTTTATTATTCCGCAGTTGTAACAGTGTTAAATATAGTCGCGTCAAAATGTTAACGTCCATTACGTGTAGTGTGCTATGTCGTGGAAAACAAATATGTTAATGTAACATAACCGTAAGAACTATCGTCAATTCAGGCATTTTTAAAATGCCACAAAGCTGACCTAAATAATGTCATAGGCTTAAACTGTGAATATTCGCACGGAATGGTTTTTGAAATAGACCTACGACAGAATTCTTTTATACCAACACATGTACACACACAATGGTATGTAAACATTGATTTTGGTAGATTCTACATGGCAGTCACATGGCAATGTTTGTTAGCATTTGGCGGAAGGATACGAAATGGGCCTGCAAGTGGATATTTAGCAGGGCTCCGAGAAAGTTACTTCCAGTGGTAAAGGACTATAGGCTTATTTATACTCAGGTTGGGAACAAAACGAGATTTCTTATAGGAGAGCTTAGCATTGGGGGAATTTCCGCTACTAGCTAGGTGCGCAGTGTTCCAAAAGGTAACTTTTAATTTAATTTAAATCTCATTTTAAGCTACGTGGAATATAAAAGAGGAATATTTTACATAGTTATGAAGTTATATTATACTTGATTTATGATTATTGCAACTATCCTGTTTTTAAACATTAGCGCCGACACTAGCGCGTACCTAGTGACGGAAATGTTCCCTTTGCCAAACTTTTAACATTAATCTTCCAAACCTGTAACAGAAGTAACCTTAGTGTAACATATGGCGGAAGGATACAAAATTATGAGAATTATAAACTATAAAAGCTCAATTGACCGCAAACAGCCCATATTTTACTGTGACTAATGTGTGCGATTTTTGTTTGCAGATCCACCGGAGAAGTTAGTTGTGATGGACGGCCAGGGGTCCTACGTTCTAGGCAACACACCGAGACCGTACGACGAGGGAAGCACCGCTACAATCAAGTGTATTTCAGTGGGGGGTGAGACCAAATACCCATCTCATACTGCGCTCGTATCCAAAATGTGGCGTAATTCTGACGGATACTCTTTGAATATGTGTCAGTTTTTGTCAGAATTAAAGCTAGGAAAATTAAAACTGCCAGTGACAAGGAGTTTATGAACCACTCTTAATTAAAGTATTTTTCAACTGAGTTATTTTATGTCAAAGCATACGTATCCTTATTTTGATGTGCTTTTTTTTTATATTTAAGGATGGCAGACAATGGTTAATGTAAAATATATCAATTTCACATTATATTTTAGTGATTTGATTTCAGTGTTTACTTAGTTGTTTAAAATTTTTAAGAGATTTAATAATTAACACATAAAAATAAATAGTTATGAACTACATAAAAATCCAGTTTTGAATGAGGGTAAATACCTGCCGGAAATTATTCTTTGGTAGTCAGAATTATCCCACAATTTTGCAGAAAGCTCAGTTATACTTAATGGATATGTACGAAGTATTTGATATCTTTACGATGTTTGCAAATAAAAATGAGCTCTAATTAAATTTGGTTTTTGCAGCAAAGCTTCCTTTAAAAATATTTTCTGGTAAAAATTTAAGAACGATTTTCATCAAACTGAATGATTAACGATAGTTTTTCAGCTAATTTGGTGTCAAATGAGGAATATGGGCATTTTAAATTTGTTGTAGGGGGGTTAGAATGTACTTCAATATCGTTTACGGTATCAGATAGTAGTTCGAATAAAGTTTTCGAGAAGTAAGGTTTGAGATAATATTCATAAAATCCTGTAAATCCGTGACTTCTGAGGCAGTAAACACTCGATAAAATTATACTTCTAAAAATCAGAGAAAGTTTACTAGGTTAAATATATTATATTAACTACTACATGGTGTATGTTAAGTTTTAATACATTGCGAAACATTTACAGTCGATCTTAAAGTATTAAATGGCGTTAAAAGGCCACTGTATTGTAAAATGATGGCTCCAGAAGTCGCCAACACATTGGAAGCGACTAATTTCGCGAGTCCAGTGATTTTCAGGCTAGACTACACAGCCTTATGTGTATTGGAGCCTCAGCTGCTGCCCCTGGATGGTCTGTTTACCGCAGACCAGGAAGCACAAAATTCCGCAGTTGTTTTCCTTAAGGTTTGTTATTGACTCCGGGCCCCACATTGAGTTTCTGGATGATTATGGGCTGTTCACGGTTAATCGAACACTTTTGATATCAACCTTTGAATAATGACACTACTCCTACCTACACATATTTTAACGTGAACCCTGACTGTGGTATGTGCCCATTGAAGTTGGTAATGGTGTAGGGAAAATAGTTTCAAGTCACAACATTGACAATAGTGTCAGGTAAACATTTGTGAATTATTGAAATGTTTTCGTTTGTTTTCTGATTTTTAATGAATATTTGTGTAGGGATCGACAAATGTTTAAAATATTAACTTTCATAATAATTTCAGTTTCACTTGATCAACGCGTGAATAAAGTGATTTGGGAAATGCCAATGTTTAATTTATGGTGGAAGAATACACAATATGCCTGCAAGTATATCTTAAGCAGGGCTTTCAAGAGTGCTCAGATTACCCGTACCATTAACAGCATATAACTGTGGTCCGAAAGAAATAGTGACCGAACTTTACAAGTCACGTTTGGTCTCAAACGTGCTTGTGAAGTTTTTCTGTCCGTACTGATAAAGCATCGGAGTGTCATGGCGTGAACTTACAGGCCGGCCACTGCCCAGGGTGACGTGGTGGCAGGACGGCAAACTCGTGGACGACACGTTCGATGTTGTGTCCTCGGACAGGGTGGAGAACACTATGACCCTGGAGCGAGTGGGTCGGCAGCACTTCCTGTCCGCCCTCACCTGCAAGGCGTCCAACAACCACCAGCTGGCGCCACTCAGCAGGACCGTCTTGCTCGACATGAACCGTGAGTGTCACCTCCTTGCTGGAGACCTAAGTTCTGTCGTCTTGTGACCCCAGCGATGTTAACGGGCCTCGCCTGCTTGGTGCTTTTTTCCGCGTTTGAGGCCGAGAAGCGCAAGAGCTATAAGGGTTACAATGACACGCGCTACGAGTGCACCATTGTCGCTACGCGCAGGGCTCTGGAATGGTGTGCAGTTTTCGTCGTGCGACGTGTATCTACGGGACTTTCAACGGTCTATATCAAGGTTCAATGCATGCTCCTTAAGTACTTCCGTGTTTACATCACGCCTGTATTTTGGATACAGCGCTTCGAAAAAGCCATTTTTAACTTTGTTGGAGTGCTCTGAAATGGTGTTTTAATACACGTGACGTTCTAAAAGCAATCTACAGCCATAGTATGAAGTGTGTGGTCTTTTCATAAGACTAGTACGCTGAACGCACGTTTAATACACGCTAAAAATTTTTCTGGCAAACACCCGAAATTGAATTTGAAGTTTTTAACCCACATGTCGTAGGGAAGTAATACCACACATCTGGCTACACATATGGGACGTTTATAATTGCTACTATAAAAAGTTGGGAAGTTTACTACGCATTTGACTGTTTCTTAAGCAGGTGTAGGAACGCTAGCATGGATGCATAGGAAATAACTTTACCAGTCGCGCTTCTTCAGTCTACTTAGACACTCATATAGTAAATTTGCGAATAATTTATTAGAGTGTAGTTTCGGAAAATAATACCTGGATTTCAATCACTTTGCAACGCAGTTGGAGCGCCGGGCAGGCAGGCGGACCCCTTAAGGCCCGGTGCACACGTGCGGACATAGATCGCGACGGCGCCACAGCTACATGTGCACTGATACATATAAGCCAAGCCCTCGTGAAACGCAATTGCGGCTCCGCAGCAGCGCCGCGCGGACATTGTCCGCACGTGTGCACCGGGCCTAAGGCGGTCGCGTACTGTACCTAGCGCACGAACTGTGTCGCAGCATGTTTGAAATACGCATTTTTTGAGGAAGCTATTATACGTATCCCCAATATGTTTACTTAGAAACTAAAACGTACCTCACACGAGGAAAGAATGGCACATGTAATATTTTGGAGCCCTCTGACACCATTAAAAACGGCTTTTACAGGCTGCTGTATCTTAAAATACACTACTTGTACATGAGCGAAAAGATAGGAGCCTGTATTGAACATTTATATACACTTTCAATAAATAAAATTCAGGGGTCGCCGCTTAAAGTCTCATAGGTACACGCGAAACGACGAGAATTCTGCACGCGAATTCAGAGCCTTGAGCGTAGCGGCCCTATGCCCACGTGGTGAGACGGCAGAACGGAAGTACTTTTTTAATGCGTCTCCCCTCCCCACCCTATTTTATATCACTGAACCTTTCTGTCTGTAACCACAAGACATAAAATCCAAAAAATCAAAGCAGAAAATTTGAAATGTGGCAGAGAAACTGGCATAAGAAGATGACAAAAAGAAAACCACAATAAGTGCATTTTCAGTTTGTGGAGGAATTTACGAAGTCTTCACCATAAATTTCACAGGTTTTATGCATCATTTAAGGTTTCACATCTTAACATTTTCTAGGAAGCGGATGTTGAGTATTGGCCAACAGTTTGTTATGTTATGAGAAACGGCTCTTCAGTTCTGTTTAGAAATGGTCAAGAAAGGTGAAAACAAGTTGCGTCCGTAGAATTCACTTGCATCGTTTGCAAGAGCATTTTCATGTCTTGACTGTCGTCCAACCATTCTAGATTTTAACGTTTCACTTCCAACATCGTGTAACAAACGTTATGCTAACAGGTAAATTTTAATTGAACGATTTCTAACATGAACGACTAAGTAAAACAACATGCAGACAGCGTTAGACCAAATCATGTCGAGCATTCCTCTTGATTCCGTTTGAAACTTCGAAATGGTTATCTTCTGCTCCTTTCTGACGGGCTTCCTCCTCTGAAGACGCGTGCAACTACATCCCTTAGTTGGACTTTTCTCGTCTTGTCAACTTTATCCTCTGAGGTCCTTCTTAGGCAGTTCTTGTCCTTCTTACCGCTAAGTAGTGATCTTTCTTCCTGTAGTTTTGGTTGCACTGCGCATCAGATTATCACTGCTGTTACTGCCAGTATATATTATTGGCGAAGCTGCCATCTGGCTGTCACCTCAATTATTGGTATCGGATAAAAACCCTGGACACCGTGCTTGTAAGTGCCCGTCTTTCCGTGGCTCCAGTATTCTCGTCGCCTACGTCGACGAGGGACTCCCGCCATTTACCAACGCTTCCTTGAACTTCTTCACGTTGACGTTCGGGGTCACTGGGCAGAAATCTCATAGACCCTAATACAGGACCCCTGGCCGCGGGCGGAGAGCAAGTCCCCCCGATGATGCATTCTGCACACCTCCGGGAGGACTCAACAGGGCTGCGTTCCCAGGGTAGGCGGTATCTTGTACTACACCGGGTGGTGTCATATATTAGAATATGTTTATCTTTCTACATGACCTTATTTAATTGCCAGTATCGCCTTGGTTTTAATTATTTTTTCTAAACATTAAATTTGTTGACTTAAATACGTCTTTAAATTTGCAAACATAGGGGGAGGCAATCCAGGAAATCCGATAAGAACGTATTTAAATTATTCAGATATATGCCATTTTGGAAACTAGTGGCAGACCCCGCTTAAATCACCTAAATTTACGTGGCCTTCTATATCACTACTGATGTGCGAATTTTGGTATATATTAGTTCATTGATTTCAGAAATATGGCAAAATGTTTAATTATCTCACCTAGCAGTATCTTACAAAAAGGCATGGTAAACGACAACCTCTGCACGCACAATTGATGATTGTAATAAATACTGTTAGAATGCAAAGTTCAGTGATATGAAACCAATTTTTTGGAAGTATTTGAACTTCATTAGGTAGTTTTTAAAAATTATTTCGAACATATAGTTGTTTTAAGAAACATAAAATTTACTACAAAGAGGTTATAGGCTATCCATAATACGTTCACCGTTACTTGAACATTATTAAAGGTTGTTCACTATAAAGTGATCACTTTAGAAATCAGCATTTGAAAACTGTCACGGTCCCCACCTGGGCACGTGACTGTCATGCGCGCAGTAAAGTTGGTCACGACGGAGGAAAAATTAGTTCTACATCTTAACGTCAAATCAAAGTGTTGCGTAAACATTTGTGAATTCTCAAATATTCTCTTTTACTTTCTGTTTTAGTAGTGCATATAAACGTAAGAATAAATAAAATTTAAAAATTTTTGCTTTTCTAATAATTATACAGTTTTCTTTGATTAGTGCGTGAATAAAGTGATCAGGTCTATGGCAATGTTAATTTTGCATATGAAGGAAGAATACACAATGTACATTCAAGTAAATCTTGAGCAGAGTTTTCAAAAATTCTCAAGTTACCGTAAACAGCCTATACATAATATGATTATTAAACAAAGAACAATAAAAATGGGTTAATTTTATACATTCAGCGAAAGTATCATTAAGTTATATTTCTGAACATCGTTCTTAACTTGCTTACAAATGGCAACATTTTGAAGCCAGCGAAATTGTTTTTCCATTCAGTACTGCCCATTTTATTTTACCGTATTGTTACCTATTTCAAAACAATGCCACGTAGTGATTGTATTGCCCACCGCCAATGGCGTCACATAGAGGCTGTACTCGACTGATCGACCTATCTGTCACACCTTTCTCTAACTCCAAAAAGCTTCATGTCCCAGAGCCACCCTGACACTACCACACTCCTGAGAGCGCTCTGATCTCAGGACGTGCCCAAGAGATCCTTCCTTCCAATGAGCACACGAGTCATCCCTATGTTAACTCTTATAACTCTTTCCTAAAGATAACTACCCCCGCTGCACGACTTGGTACCAATTCCTTTAAACAAATGTGAGAAACCTACATTTATACTTCAACTCTAGTAGAATCTCGCGCCACACAACATGGGATGGCGTCAATCTCGGTAATGCAAAGCGTGACATCTCGCTGACAGCTTCGACCAACAGTCTGCAAAGAAAAAAAGGGGCCGCTTGTGCCTGGTGTCCCAGCCTGGGACAGGTTGGATGGAGTACCTGGTCGACAAGACCTCACCTCCACGCCTAGCACTTGTGATGACTCTACAGGGCCTGCCTTGTGTTTGATGCGTGCCTTCTGCTACGGGGCGTTCCTCAGATGGTCACCCATACAAGCACTGATCCCGCCAAATCCTGTTGAACCACGGTAACCTGAAGACAACCAAGTTACCAGGGTGGTATGGCAGTTGGCGTCTCCCTTCCCTTTTTTTTTTATTTATTTTTTTATTTTTTTATTTTTTTTTTATTTTATTTTTTTATTTCTGACGAGATCCCAAATCCTGCTACGGAAGTTTGAGCACCTTCACAGTTCTGTATGTACTCCCCGGAATGCATGTAGGTAACTAAGACGGTTAGAGAATGGAATGCGTCTCAGGGCATGCTCTATACGCTTTAGGTTGGGATTATTTAATAAATGGGCGCATGCCTCGCGGCTTAGCAGGGTTGTCTAGTGCCATGGCCGCAATTGCAGCCATGAGCAAACCCCGAAAGAAGAAGTGCCTAGAAGAGCATAGCAAACCAGGCAAAGCGGAGAGGGCTGTGAAAAATCTATGCAACAATCGTGGAGGATAAAAACAATTTCCTTTGACTGGATTAGGGCTGGAGAAAATAGGGCAGTTGTTAGTTAGCGAAGATAGGCACTGTGAGTTTAATGTAGGGTGAGATGAAATGAGTGCGCTGCAATGTTGATAACCAGGGTCGCGCTATGCGGCCCTGGTGGTGGGGTACATAACTGAGCCACCCACCCGACAGATGCCAGGCATCTCTCTGAAGAGGATTTTCCTGTGACTCCCAAGTCATTACACTGGCGGCGAATGTAAAACAATTCTGTCAGGATGCAGGTGTAATTCACGCCACAACAACGTGGAACCCAAATTTTGGAGAAAGATAGAAAAAGAAATGTGACTGGAACATTCCGTCACAGAATGTTGAAAGTGGCACATTTTTGATACCTCGAAAAAACGAAAATAGATGACATTACAGGCATATTAAGATATATTATATCGATCAGTTGATTTACACGCCATATTTTCGGGAGGTATATTACATCGTAGAGAAATTTTCTTTGGCGTCATACATTGTGTTTACCCAAATAATTTTAACGATACTCCCTTATGTACGACACATAGTTTCATTAATTAATTCATTTTTAATATTTTATTTTTAGCTATAATATTTCCCAGAAAAAAAGGCTGCACATTCTTACACAAAAGTAACTTTTTTTTCTTTCAAAAGGAGGTATTTTGTGCTCATATGAAGAAATTTTTTATTTCATTGTAACAACTGAATACTGTTTTGACAGATTTCGTAAAATAATAATTGGATATAAAAGACAAAGTCGTGCATATTTAAAGGCTATAATAGATCACAAAATAAACTGCACTGTTCCAAAGAAAGTAGTCAGGTGCTTTGTTAAAATAGAGATGTATGTCAGCACGAAAAGTTGAAGTTAAAAAGTTACAAAAGAAATTGACAAGCATAGTGACAAAAATATAAATGATAATATTTTCAGGCAAGATTACTTTATTTCAAGCAAGCTTATTTTACCTTTATTAATTCACTATGTAGCCTGTTTAAACTTTAGTTTTACCTCTCAAGTATATCCTCCAAGAATGTAGAAAAAATATTGGAATGCACTTAACTTTTCTAGTGTAATTTAATGAACAATATTACGTTAGTATATTTTTTATTTCTTTAAACTTTAAGCTAAAATTTTCCCCCTGAATCTTAGTTTCCCTTTCTTCTATTCATCTAGACTTGTATTGTTCAGCGGTGACATGTTTTATTTTTATGTCAATTTGATTCAGAGATATAATTACTCATTTTAAAAATAGTACTCATCAATTACGCCTAACAGCTGGTATTTAAGATCAGTTATAACACATGTGGTAGTATTAAGTACAGTTGTATGCACGTGTAACTGAAAAAGCGAACGTACATTTTTTAGTTGCTTTTGGTACAAGCGCTATAGCTAGAGCCCCGAATAGTTCGTGGATTGAGTTGACAGTAAGCTAGGCTGTACAGCCTTCCATACACTCGAGACATTATCGTTTGCTTACTGGTTGCTGAGATCAAGTGAGGCCTCTATACAGGACTGTTAAACACTCACTCATGCTACAGCTCCCTGCCTATTACTGGCTCACAGTTAAACGGGGCGTGTCTAAACAACTGTCGCCCAATCACAACATAGTCCAGGAATATTAGGGGTTTCACCTCGGAATGAGAGATAGTCAGCTATAAACTTGTATAAACCTTTATTTTGACACCCTGAAACTTGTCTCAAAACCTACCTATCGTAGGGTGTCCGCGACCACAGATATTTCAAGGTCAAAGGTCAAAAAATCGATTTTTTTACATATTTATTGCAAATATCTCGTTTCCTATGGGTTTCATGTTATTTGTATTTATTATAAATATTGTAGAGGATTAAATTCTCTACAACTTTTGTTTAAACATTAGTCCCGATTAAAAACACGCCGTATAAAGT
The DNA here is from genome assembly GCA_029891345.1 of Dryococelus australis. Classification (NCBI taxonomy): domain Eukaryota; kingdom Metazoa; phylum Arthropoda; class Insecta; order Phasmatodea; family Phasmatidae; genus Dryococelus; species Dryococelus australis. Next base: position 79,245,492 of record CM056993.1, read on the forward strand.
TTATAAATTATTGATAAATATATCATTCTAAATAATTTGCATTTTTCATTAACTATTACGTTATAATTAATAATTTTTTTCAATAATTTAGTATCTATTCATTTAATAATACTTACCTACTCGTGTACTTATAAAGTTATTAAGGAAAATACTTTAATTATTTTTTAATTCTAATCTTATTTATACTAATTACTTGCTAACTAAATAAAAAGAAAATAGTTAAATTTTTAATTAATGTTTTTATTTAAAAATACCATTTCATACATTTATGAACGTTGAAATTAAAAAAATTGAATAATAATAAGAACTACAAGTTCTAATTTCAATTTTCTTCTTCTTCATCATCGTCTTCCAGTCGCTGTAAAATTTCAAATTCCTCCGTGTTCTCTTCTTCAACGACATTTGTCTCCAGTTCTTCCAGGATTTCGGGGTCAAAAGTACCGTCTTCATTGATATCACTCTGATATGGTGAAGCATTAAGACAAGCTTGCCCATTACACTGGCCGCAAGCTAAAGAGCACTGCAACCCTGCTTTCCTGCATCCACATCGCGAACCACAACCATTCTTGCAGTTGCAGAATATTGTGTTAAGCAATTCCTCCGGAGCTGGTGGATTCATTGTCATAACAGGTTCCAGGAATTCATCACGCATTATCCAACCCCAATTCTGGGGTTCTAAATCATGCCCTAACCAAGTCTGAACTTGATAATAAACACGGTTGAAATGTTGGTGAGCTGCTGCACTAGTTGGTGGAAGATTTGATAACTGCACAGGTTTATTCAGTTTTGTTAACTTGATGAACTGTGCATAGCGAAGACGATCGATACAGTCCTCAGATTTTGGAGCATTATAGATTGCCAACAAGGTTCGCACTCCATTCTCAAATAATGATTGAACCGGGCAGTTTTCTTCTTCAAATGCTGCAGCAATCTGATCCAAATTCGGAAGTTTCTCGAGTGTTTTTACAAAAGTTTTTTTTTCCTTTTCTAAAGAGCGCAGAAGTCGTGTCACAACCACTTATTGCGTGCAGAAACAATATGTGTTTTTTAGAACGAGGATATTTAACAAAACTTTTGGAAGAGTATATTTCAGTTTTTACATTTCCTTTTTAAAGAAAATTTCTTGTTGATGAGATAGGGTACGCCCAATTAAAATGACAAGAAAATCTATATCTTCTCCTATTATGACAGCAGTTTTTTGACGTTTAGGTTCATCAATAGCTGTTTCAATAATAAGAACATCCGCATCATCTCTGGCCTGTTTTGTTGTGATATTAACAGCTTGTAATTTTTCAATAAGCATATTAATTAGCTTTTATATTATTTCGATTTGATAAAAAATTTTCTTGGATAATAGGTACAACCATGGTTTTGCTGAAACAAACTCCGTATGTTTTTGAAAGGGCAGCAGTTCTTCTCAGCTGCTCCATTGCTTTTATGTTTTTATTATAGTCTGAATATCCATCAAATACAACAACAATTTCTGAACCATAATGCCTTTGTAAATAATTCACGTATTTATCTAAAATAATAGAAAAAGTGTCTTCTGTACTCCATACAACGCGATGCAGAAGAAATCCACCATCAATAATGAACGTTACATTATTTTCATTAACATCAAAATCGATGGGTGTCATATTGTCATATAATGACGGTTTTTGTTGTTTTTCTCATGCCATCATTATCAAATAGTGCTGTTGGATACGGGCTCAATTCATATTTAAGATATTCTTCAAGATTACTTTCAAATTGCTTGCTGACTGTTATTCTTTGAAAGAGTAATAATGGATCAACTGAAACTTTACAATCATTAATTTTGACAGATTTGTTAATAATCGAAAGCGGTAATACCTTATCAGAGCGTTTTAATTTTATTTCATGAAATTGTAAACCAGTGATCTTCGTCATTGATTCTAATCCGATTTCATAAGCTCTGTGACAGTTAATTTGCTCATTTCCAACCATTCCAGAAGCTAACGATATTAACTGTGTCGTATTTGGAAAGGGATCATGGAGTTTAAACCATTCAACTAGTTTATTTACGTCAATATTATCTCTTTTTACTCTTGAATCCCTAGAGTCTACGTGTTGCTCTGTTGAGTCCAAAGAAATGTTACAAAACGTCTCCATTTCTTCACAAATAGTATTTGTGGCGTACATAGCATATACCCATTTATACAAAACACTTTCTTGCGTACTTCGACCACGAGATACTCCTCCTTCTGTTTTCATCGATTTCATGAGACTTTGTTCTATTACCATATCTGTCCATGTACCTGAATTAAATTTCTCTGTTCGTTTCACAGTGAAGAATCCATTTTTGAAGTTCTCAAAAGTTTGTCCATCCATAGTATCCTCCAACTTGATCATATCTTGCAGATATAAGTGGGCAGATTTTGCATATAAGAAATGACCACTGGCGTGAAAATATGGCAACATTTTGCGCACTGCATGAAGATGTTCTTTGTATAACCCAAGTCTTTCAGCGCGAACAAAGTCAAGTGCTATTGAAACCATTTCGAAATATTGCACCCATAACTGTGCTGTTGGACCTCGAGCTTTCAATTCATCCAGTTTGTTACAAAATCCTGAAGGAAAAAGGTTTGAGTTACCTACACATCCTTCTACGTCTTCATAGGAAACATCTCGACAGGTTATTTGCTCTACTAACTCATCCAACATACTATCTTCAATCTTCATGTCTTCAAAAATAATCATTGATAATGCAAGTCGTAATAATGTATGGCCTCTGATGCTTCTTGAATAAGCGTGACCATTTAGCATCTTGTCAACAGAATTCGTTGCATATATTTTACCGAGAGCTTCCGTGAGTCCACTTCCATCCATTATGTATCCTATGCTTCCAAGAAAGGACATGAGCATATGAAATCCTCCTAATTTCACAACTACTTTAGATAATTCTGAATTAGGATCTGATGCAGCTACCATTTCACGTGCTTTAGAGTAGAGTGGTTGATCAAAAGTAATTACACACGTTTTTTGTCCATGTGACTTGGCAATACTGAGAGCGCAATTTAAAGTTGTGTAAATTCTGTCTACTTGCTGGCAGGATTATCAATAAAAGGAAGGAACCTGAGATGTTGAAAAATTATTGTTATTTTTAGTGAGCTGCTCAAGATAACCATTCCACCCTGGCAACAGTGCGATATCCCTCGACTTTCCATATAACCACAAAAAATCAACTCCGTTTAAGTTTTTTTTCTGTGAATGCTTGATGATCGTGTAGATTTTCGACTTGAACTTTACTGTATCCAGGTACAACTGGTTTTTCATAAACTTGAAGAGATACATGTGATATGGCTGCCAACTCTTTCGCACTTGGTTTGGTTGTGTATTTTTGTATCCGTTCATCGTATATAACAGCATTTTTTGGAGTTACTATCTTGATCATTCCCATAACATGAAGAGTATTGTTACCACCAAGAGTATGGACATTTATATCGGCATTGTCTCCAACATATTGTACAAGTGCACCTGACTCTGATGATAAAATACGAGGCTTTGGATGATAAACTGCTGAAATTTCATACTGTACAGTATGATTATAAGAAGCTGCAAATCCCAAGCTAGATAAAATATCCAATAGTCTTCTAGATCCATATCTTCTGTGAAGAAATACAGAAAGGCTTAATAGTAGCTGTGATGAAAAAGAACTCTCCCGGATGGCAGCCATTATTGCATGGCTTATTGAAGTACATTTTGTTTTTAAATGATCTACCTTCCTTTTCCTGTTTTTTAGGATGACTTCTTCTAAGAAATACAATAAAGTTTTTGGAATTTCTTGGTTAACATCATCCAACATTTTACTGGGAGGCGGATAAGATTTAGTTTCAACAATGGATGATCGAATGTCTTCTCTAATAATAGCTGCTGCAGCTTCTACAGTTCTTAGTCTTTCTGCTTGAGGATTTAAGTTTTTATTATCGTACCAAGCTTTTGATAAAATATTAGCGTGTGAATCACGAAAAGAAATGATCGTAAAAGCTCCTACTTTTTTCGTAATTATTATATTGGTTAAGTACTTTTGTTGTAGCCTTGAAATAATAGTTTTATCATCTGGTACATACCCTGTCAAGACATCTTTAAGCTCTTTTAGTGTAAATTGTGAATCGTTATTATTTTCTATGTAATTGAAAATCTCTATCATAGCTTCTGAAAATTGATTATCTTGACGAAGTTTCGGATGAGACGATGGTACTTTAATTGTGAAGAAATTCGTATAACAAACAGCATGGTATTTGGCTTCAGCAGCAACTAAATCATATTGAAAAAATATACGATTTTTCACCAATTCTCCGAACGTATCACCACGTTCTTCTGCTTTTTTCATAACATTGTCTTTAAACTCAAGAGTACTCACTGCACTTATCTTGCGTCTATACTTTTCTTTTTTCTTTGTCTCTGCGGCCTCGTCAGCTATTTCACCACAAGATAAACACTGCTTCTTGAAATCGAACACTTCACTTAGTCTTTTATGCGGTACAGTTGGAGAAGCTGTAGTTTCATCTTGTTCTAGTCGCCGTTTTGCTGCTAATATACAATTTTTGCTAATGTAAACAGTTCGGCACTTTTCATGCACTTGTACAGAGGTTACGGTTTTTAAATAATCAATAAGACCGTCGTTTCTTTCGATACTTGCAGTTCTCAGAGTTTTTATACCACGCACTAGATTCACTAATGATTCACCTTCCGAATCTGACTTTTTACATATAAAACACAAATTATCCATCACTCTTAAAATTGTACGTCCGTAGTTACCAAGATACGATTCAAAACTAACGAATAACAGTGGTTCCTTGAAAAAGAAACCGGTCGTGAGTAAGCAATTGAACATCTGTCCTTTCTGGCTATAAATAGAAAGGTTCGTACTATACAATAGAGGTCCGTTGTCCCAGGTATAATTTTTAACGTTTTAAAATAATCTATAAGTTTACGGATTTCAATATAGATGTACTTAATTATTTTCTACTTAAAATGTAATTAAAGTATTTCCCTTAATAACTTTATAAGTACACGAGTAGGTAAGTATTATTAAATGAATAGATACTGAATTATTGAAAAAAATTATTAATTATAACGTAATAGTTAATAAAAAATGCAAATTATTTAGAATTATATATTTATCAATAATTTATAAACTTTATACGGCGTGTTTTTAATCGGGACTACAGGTTGACCTCGAATGATACTCTAAATAGTTAAACACTGCGCGCGCTCTGCCCTCTATCTCGAAAATGGTTCAAGATATAAAAAAAATGTTTAAACAAAAGTTGTAGAGAATTTAATCCTCTACAATATTTATAATAAATACAAATAGCATGAAACCCATAGGAAACAAGATATTTGCAATACATATGTAAAAAATCGATTTTTTGACCTTTGACCTTGAAATATCTGTGGTCGCGGACACCCTACGATAGGTAGGTTTTGAGACAAGTTTTAGGGTGTCAAAATAAAGGTTTATACAAGTTTATAGCTGACTATCTCTCATTCCGAGATTCTTGCCCTCATTTGATTAATATTCCTGGACTAACAGTGAAAGAAAATATAGCAAGTGTTTCGAGTCTACCTCGCCTCCGAATGAATTCGCGAAATAGGCCGGATTTACAACGACCCGTCGCGTCCGTTTGTCCGTCATCCGTCCGTCAATTACGTGACCAACAGCCAATCAGAAGTGGCATCAATTCCAGCCGTCCGTCTATCAAAACCGTGGCAAGTTTTAACTTTTAACTGACGAACGGATGAAATTACAGCCTTCTAAACTTGCACGTTTTGTTACTCGGTCATCCCGAATTCTTTACAAGGCTGTGTAGCGTGTGCAATGTTTTTTGTAGCTGTCTTTTGTTTTCATATATTTGTTTATGTATCTGTATAATGAAATTAGGTTACATTTTTCTTAAAGATTTATTGATAATTACGTTTGGAAACACGAGCTCCTTTTGTGCAATAGTGAAGATAGTAAAATTATGCTTTATATGTTATTAACATTTTCTTTTACATCGATTAATTTTCGTTATGTACATGTATGGTTGTTTTGGGCACTTAGAAATACAATACCGCATAATATTTTCACTTTTTATGGAGAATTTTTTCCTATTTGTTAACAGTTTTGTTTTTATTAGCTTGCAGCAATGAACGTACGACGGACGTATGAAGTTTGGTTGCGAATAGTTCAGCTGAGAGACGGTCGGACGGATGACGGACGGACGCAACGGGCTGTTGTAAATCTTGCCGTATTCGTGGCTCTAGCTAGAGCAGTGGAGCCGGCCGGTAGCTCGACGGTGACGTCATGCGCGAGGCAGACGAAAACACGTCGCTCGCCGGCGCCTGGATCCTATCATCGTTGTGCCATGACTCGCGTGTGTTTGGGTGTTGGCAGTGAGGCCTGTGCAAGTGCGGCTGCTGGGGGAGCGGCGCCCTCTGTCGGCCGGCAAGAAGAGCAAGGTGCAGTGCGAGGTGCTGGGTAGCCAACCAGCTCCTACTGTCACCTGGTACCTCGGCAGCGCGCCGCTTGCCACTTACAGGATCTTCGTGAGTTTCCACGCACCTCCTATTGTATTATTTATTTCCTACTTCCCGAAGGAAAGTTAAGCTTATATCACTTTCTCGTCTACGTGTCTGTGTGTGTATGTGTGTAAAGGCTATTCACGATAAAATGAGCACTTTTAAAATCAACCTTAGAAAAATGTCACTGCTCCAACCTTCATATATTTTAACGGACGCACTGAGTGACATGCGCCCAGTAAAGTTGGTAACGATGGAGGGAAAGTAGTTCCGTATCGTAACGTCAAATAAAAAGTGTTAGGTAACCATTTGTTATAACTTTAATTATTATTTCGCTTCCTATTATTTTTAATACTTTGAAGTGTAATAATGAGCAGATATGTAAAATATTCACTTGTCTAATAATTTCACAATTTCACTTGACTGACGCAAGAAAAAACAGGCGAGGCCCACGGCAGCGTAAATTTTACATAAGGAGGAATATTACACAACGTGCATACCAGTAGATCCTAAGCAGGACTTTCAAAAGTGCTCAGTTTACCGTAACAGCCTGTAGTTGTGTGTATGTATGTATAGGCGGTTCATGGTAAATGAGCAATTTTGAAAGCGTTCTCACGTGGAATAACAGTCAATAAATGTATTTTGTTTTAGAATTAGACATTAAATTACAAGTGTGGTGGAATATACACAATGTGTCTATTACTTACATGGCAATATTTAGTTAACATGTTGGTTACAGGATAAAATATGGCTGAAAGTAAAAAGTAACTAGGGTCTCTAAAGTGCTCACTTTACCGTGAACATCCTATAGGTGTGTGTATGTATGTTTGTATGGGTCCTCTTAAAAACTTTTAAACCCGTTAACCGAATTTCACCAAACTGGTTCATATATAGTATTTGGTAAGGACACCCGATTTATAAAATTTTCAACCACGCAGTATACTTGCTTTCAAAATGGCGACAATTTAAATATTTACGGTTCTATATCATATATCGGGAACCATTCAACCGATTCAAAACAAATTTTGTATGTTGACAGTGCAAGGTGTAAGTATTGAATTTAGAAAGGGATATTGTTGTCTGTCCGCCATTTTTGGAGATAGCCTTAAATAAAAATAAAGCTTTTACAGTGTATCTAGAAAACTACTCAATTAATTCTCTCCAAATTTGGCATGTAAGTAAAACAAAGGTAGATAATGGTAACTTAAGCAATTCAAATGGATAAGGTAATCATTTTGAAAATGGCAACCACATAATTATTTTAGATTTTGTTGGTTTATCTAACATACTGTTGGGTCAATTTCGACAAAACTTCGTATGCTGAAAGTATATATTATAAGCATAATAATGACGATAAATAGCTAATTTAGTCCGCCATTCTGTAAGATAGCGCTGCATGAATAAATAAAGTTTTTATGTCATATCTCAAGAAATAACATACTGATTCATACCAAATTTGGCAAGCAAGTAGTACTACAGCAGGAAATGTGAATGGGTATATTTTAGGTGGGTCAGACATTTACTTTCAAAATGGTGGCCCTATGGACATTTTATATTATTATCGTATATCTTCGAAACCATAAAATTAATTTCAACTTAACTTTGTACGTTGGCGGTATATATTGCAACATAAAATTTTGTCTACACAACAACTCTTTTGTATGCCATTCTGAAAGATAGCAAATATTTGAAAAATTAGTTTTTTTGTTATATTTCGGAAAACTATCAACCGATTGCTACCAAAGTTCACAAAGAAGCAGTGCTATGGTAGGACATACTAATTTTTATGTTTTAAGAGGATCAGACACTTATTTTCAGAATGGCGGCTATATAAACCTTTTAACTTAGTATGCTATATCTACGAAACTATGTACCCAATTTCAGCTTAACTTTGTATGCAGGCAGTATTTGTTACAACCATCAAATGTGTCTACATAGAGCCTCTCCTGTGCGTCATTTTAAAGATAGTGCCACGTGAAAAAAATTGTTTTGTTATATCTCTGGAAACAATTGACCTATAGCTCCCAAATTTTGCAAACGAGTAGTAATAGAGCAGGCTATGTAAACTGATATATTTCAAGTCGGTCAGACACTATAAAATTTCAGTTTTTCAGGTGTTATATTTAACTTTCGTTCTAGGTATTATATTAGTCTACGATTCCGGAGTATTTGCTTAGGGTAACAATTGGCAGCCGTATAAATAATTTAGATAAATTTGTCATATTGTTTGTTAAACAATTTAACCAACTTCAACCAAACTTTGTACGCTGACTGTGTCTATTACAAGCATCTTTTAAAGAACCTCTTTTTAAGCATTTTGGGTAGCTATCTCCAAATGAGAAAATAAAAGATGTTGTGCCATATATCGGGGACCAATCAATCGATTTTCACCAAAATCCTCACACAAGTGGCGCTATGGTAAGCAACGTAAACGTACATAATTTAAGTGCCTCGTGTACTTATTTTAAAAATGAAGACCCTGTAAATATTTCATTTTAGTAAACCCTATCTACCAAAACCTTATACTGACAACATCTGAAGTTGATGCTCCGAATACTTCCTCCGCAGTCAGTTACACTCTAGTTTATGGTACAAGGTCTTCTGTGTTCGAATCTCTCTACTATTGCATACGAAAGATCCCCGAGAAAACCCGCGGCATCGTCCGGCACGATTTTCACAAGCAAAAATCCGGAAGCGACCCAGCCGGGAATCTAACCAGCTTCGCCTTCGCGGCAGGCGGGTGGCCTGACCACTACAATACCCCCACCTAAAGTATTTATTTGAGTCACAGAACTGGCATGTTGCAATTTCTTTGAAATCCGACACTGCGTTAAACTACGGTGAGGTTCAAGCTTCTGGCTTCTTCTACTTTTAATTTTACGTGAGAAGTTATCATTTAAATACTAAGAAACCGCGGAAGTTTTCCAAGAAATATTATTTAAGACGTTCTGATAACATGGAACAATTATTTTGAGCTTTTGCCGAACGTATTAATTTGAGCCAATTTTGAGATTTGTACGTTAAAGTTATAAATTAAAAACTATCATTACTTGTTTAATTCATTAAAAAAATTCATTTTCCTCCATTGTCACATTATTTTAAGACGATTATTTCATGTAACAACTAAATAGGACGTATTATGCTAAAAAAAAAAAAGTGAATATTAGACTCTTGAACGCTGTTAAAGGATGAAACCTTAGTCGCCACGTTATCCCTGATGAGTCACGCTCCATCACCTCGATGGAGCGAAGCGGCGAGAAAATACAACGGCGGCGGAGGAAACGGAGCAACCCGAAAAGCCCCCCCCCCCCCTAGTCCAACGCCATCGTCCGCCACGTTTCCCACACGCAAAATCCCGGGTGTGACCTAGCCCGGAATCGAACTTAGATCGCCTTGGCTGGAGGCCGATGAACTACCAGCGCTACCAACGCGACCTCTGGCATAATGACATCGGTATCTATAGAACTGTAATCTGTACTATCCCAGAGTACAAAGGTAATGTTACGATATTGGCTTATTCACTTAAAGTGAATTCAAACGAATTATTAATGTAATTATCCCTGCTGATATAGACAGTGATGCAAAATGGTTGTCACGCTGGTTGTTCTTAGACCTCATTAAATTAGTTTTCTCTGTGATTGGAAGGTTTCTGAATAGTGTGAAAAAAGTTAAGATCGTAAAGTATGGGAATTGGTTGGTAATGTAATCTATCTTTATTACTTATATTGGTGTTGACAACCTCTTTTGGCCTTCAGTTTTGAAACGCTATGATCTAACCCATATTTCACTTCGATACGGTAAAGAGCATGTGAAAATTAACAACAAAAAAATCAGAATATCAGATCGTTAAAATTAACAAAAAAAAAAAAAACTGTCAGCATATCAGGACTTACTCAGATTGGGCATTTAGAGATAAAATAGCGCGTACCAGCGCCTGACAGGTATGCATCCCACTATAGCCCAAAGTCGTTTCCTAGATGTACGTACATGCTGTGCCTTGAATCGTCTTATGATTTTCAAAGAGTGCTGAGAAATTACCACATACGTGGAAGACTATCGTTAATTGCTTTGGACAGGGACATGGTTTATAGGGATAACAACAATTGTCCAAGTACTTGAAGAACTGTTAATAACTAATACATAATATCTAACTAATACTGTTGTCGTAAATTGCATGAAACCCTAGCATGTAAGACGTACAGAATAGCATCACAAAGTTAAGTGCTGGATTGCGACCATAACATAGTCCTATTTATCACAATGTCGGATCGAAATGTTCAGGTTATGCCACTTTTATGAGTGCTCCGTAGGCCTTAGATATTTGTACCACCTGAAAGCACGTTAGTGCCGAAATAGAAAATTTGTACAGCGACAAAGAGAAAATGTACCTTATGTTCCAGAATTCGGTGTTCGTACTTTCATTGGTAGAGAAGACAATAAATAAAGTTGAGGGCAGGAATAGGGACAATCGGCTCAGTCAAATGGAAGACGATAACCTAGAAACACTCGATAGTGGGACGAAATGTACGAATATCAGTGCGAACATTAGTTTAATATAAATAATATTAAAACAAATTTCGGTTATGAGTACCTAAACGCAAGTAATACTATAAAAGAAATAACGGGAGATGCCAGAAGACATAGAATAGTTGCCTCGTATCAGGTATGACACCATCTAACCCGGTGAAATGCAGCAACTATAGATTGCACCAGTGGATAGAAGACCTTTAGAAAAATGTTGAACCGTTTCATCCCGATAGCCTCTTGGTATCTATAGGAGCAGGATCGTGAGTATGAAGAGTCCCAAAAATGCTCGATTGGATTCATGTCGAGCGAACGTGGTGCTCACATCATTAGTCGAAACCATCTATAATGAGCCTTGAACTGATAATGAACAACACATGCCCGATGGCACGGTGAATTATCCTGCTTAAATATTCCATCGTTGTAGAAGCACAAGTACATAAAGGGCTGTAGATGGTTACCAAGAAATATAACATGTGGTTACTAGTCAATGGCATGTTTAAAACTAACCAACGGAACCAATCAATGCGGACACATGGATACACTTCCAGGCGGCGCGGTGTCTTCTTGTTAGCAACTGGGGTTTATGACCTCATAAATCCTGCACCACACCAAAACCCAAGTTTCAGCTCGAAACAAATGAAAACTTGTCACATCGGACCCCTCCGCATGTTGCCTATTCGCCAGGGCTCAGTTAGTGACGTCACAAGCATATGTAAGGTTCTGTGCCGGAAGCAGTTATGTTAATAGGAACACTTGAGTACATTTTATACTCCCTTATCCAATTGAAGTAAATGTCCATAGTGAGTTCTATCCAGTACACAGTGAGGCGCGGTGCCTCACACGAGATATTTCAGATACTTACATTAATAAGTAGTTTGGGGGAGTGTTGAATGTCCGCACAGCTTCGGAAATGAAATGTTCAGTTCTCATGGCACCCATTGCCACGCCCTTTCTCGAACTTCAATTGTTCCCTTCACCTTGAAATGGGCGTTAATAGTAGATAAAGCTTACATTGACTCACAGGCTGTCAGATAACAAATTATGAGGTCTGGGTAAACATTTTCATGACGCTAAGATATGATGGCGGTACAAACCATTACCTTTACTGTGTCCTTTTCCACTACTTTAATATACAAAGAGGGTTACAATTATACAAGAATCCCTGCTGTCGGCTGAAACTGAAGATTAATTACTCTCAGTAACTAGTATGGATTTCATAAATTGCCAAATAAAATTTTCTAGAAAAATTCGCATGTTCAGCTATCAATTTAAAAGCGGACTTTGCGTAATTTTTATGTTAGTTGAAAAACAATAAAATGTTTGTAATAACTTTGAACTATATCGGTGAAAAGATAATGTACTTTAAATATAGCTGTGGGTTTTTTTTTGTTTGGTTACTTCGGACCGACTTGACAGTCCTGCTACAATTTAAAAGATCGTGTCGTTACCCTTCCTGTACTTTAAATATAGCTGTGGTTTTTTTTTGTTTGGTTACTTCGGACCGACTTGACAGTCCTGCTACAATTTAAAAGATCGTGTCGTTACCCTTCCTGTACTTTAAATATAGCTGTGGTTTTTTTTTGTTTGGTTACTTCGGACCGACTTGACAGTCCTGCTACAATTTAAAAGATCGTGTCGTTACCCTTCCTATTTCCGGCAGACGTCACTACAACTCGCTGTCAGGGAACCTGAGTTCACAGTTGAGAGAGTACGATATCAGTTTGGGATGGATGTGATTAGGTAGTTGGGCTCTAGAACCTAGCACAGAAAGAATTTCTTTAACTTATTAGAGGTCAAATGTTATCCCGTTATGTATGTGCCAATTTTCACATACTATGTAGGATCACTTAATATTTGATAAGCAACTGAGACACATCAGTGTTTTATTTCGTGTCCTGGTTTTATTTGATTTTCTTCTTTTGTGTTCCAATTTTTATGGTGCTGATAATTTTTGGAGTTGAAACTTTTTCAGCGATACTGTGGCAGATGTAGATTACTATAATAATTAAATCCAAAACATATGAATATAAAATTTTCATGAATTGGTGACAATGCTGCTTAAAATATTATTTAAACAAATTTTGCACTTGTTGCACTACACATATGTTTTTAAGCTTATAACACATCGTTGTATTGAATGTAAATATTACCTTTAAAATTGAAATACTTACCCTAAATAAATTATACATTCTTTATTATAAATGCATCTCTCCTAGTTCCGAAGCCCATGTTTTCAGAGAATACGTTAATGTACTGTTCGAAAACGTGGAAATCAAAATATTACAATTGCACAAGCCTTCTAATGTCGAAACACTATAGCACGCAGTAAGTACGCCGGATTTGACATAAGTTTATTCTGATTTCAGACAAATCCCCGAAACAACATCACTTCCAGTACTCTGTTCGTGACGCCAACCTCAGACGACAATGGTAAAGCACTGACCTGTCGCGCTGTTAATCCTCTCCTCGCGAACAGCAGTTTGGAGGCCAAGTGGACACTAGACATACACTGTAAGCATATAATTCTTTAGCTGTGTTCTGGCAACTTTTACTATTACATTTCATTCACAATTTCCTACCATTCTGCTAACACACCTTTTGTGTTTTCTTCAAGCCTTGAGTGTTGTGAATCAAATCGTAATTTTGCTAACTAAATTAATTTCCAACCTCACCTCCAGCTTACGTGGACTAAACATTTTCGTGGTGCTTTTGTGTGTTTGCAGATATTCCTATTGCTAAGCTGAAACTAGGGGCGTATGACAAACAGGAAGGATTCCAGGAGGGCTCTGACGTACATTTTGATTGCAGTATCAAATCCAACCCTTGGGTGAACAAAGTTATTTGGAAATATAATGTAGGTTGATGCTGTGAGTTGAAATTTGTAGAGGATAAGGTAGTAACATGGGAACTATTTAAACTACCTCATTATTCTCATGTATGACTAAACCTTACATAAGAAGAGACAAATTATTTAGAAACATACTTGACAGTAATGCAATCTGCAATTGTAAAAATATTCATTCCCAAGATATTATCAAAAAAACTTCATCTTCTGAAAAAATGACTTTAAAATTTAGGGTATTTTAAACGAAATAACAGTGACAAAGAAGAAATGCGTGGCTTGTGGATCGAATTTGCTATTGGATTTCTTTAATTCTTTAATTATTTCGTTAGAAGGATGGACATTTTCCAGAAGAAATTAATTTATCGCCTTCACAGCAGTAATTTTCGAAAAAATTCTTCTTACCTGCTCGTAACAGCCTTTTAAGTTATGTGCTGGTTTTCATAATTTTTTTCCAATTCTAATATTTAGAAAGTATAAGAGAAATATGAGTTATTTAATGAATAAGCCTATGACTACATCACTTCATAATAGCAGACAGGATGAGCCGAATCAGGAACACCAGCTGCTGACTGCCCTCTGCAGATTGGTGGATTCCGCCGCAATCTTGAATTATTTCACAAATTTTCCGTTTTTTTATACAAAATTTTCCCTTTTCCCCAAAAAACATTAATTTGTCCATCAAACTGGTTCTTTTATCCCCTTTTTTTTATCTTCCCTCAAAATTTTGCCCTAATAAGTTCCACTCTTTGAAAATCACGCCAAAAGCCTCAACAGCCTCGAAGTCTCAAAACAGTTGAAAACCACTCAGGATGATTAAAATTGAGGTTTGTGATGATCGGTGTATCTGTCTGCCACCTTGGATTCCTCGGATATCTGTAAACTTTACCCTGGGATATAAACTCTAAAATTCGAGAGATATCACAAATGAAATCGTAATAATAGCAAACAATTCGTGGGGAAATTTTATTACTGGCCACGACCGCAAATTGAGTCTCTGTGACGCTGACCTTAACCATACGGGACATTGAACCCAGAAAATCAAGAAAATCACAAATATTTCTAAAAACCATAAGAAGTATGGGGGGGGGGGGGCAATAGGAGATGACTGGTACATATGTTCGGTTGGTATGTTTTTTATGGTCGGCTCGTTTAGTCCACTGAGTTCTGTTTGAGGTTTATTTTCTCGATTACTTTTTGAGGTCTGTTTTTGATTTTCTTTTACGGGGTTCTCTTGTGGTGAGGTTTATTTACAAGGTTTCTTCTTGGGTTTTTTTTTTTGAGGTTTCTTGATATGACCTGTTCTCCAGCCTCACTTTGTTTACAACACTGTTACAGTTGGTTTAAGGTAAGATTTCTGGGAGCAAATACACAAGGAAGGGTATGATCCACTCCGAATATTATGTCTTTCTATGGTCGATTAAAGTCGGCTGAGTTATATTTGAGAAAAGAAAGAGCTAGGTAGTAAACTGAGGAATTAAGAACGGAATGTTTTGATGAATAAATCAACTGAGGAATGACCTAAGAAATGTTCTGAGGTATATAGTGTGGAATATTGTGTGGAATAAATGAATTGATGAATGTTCTAAGATATTTTTTGAAGAATAAATTGACTGAAGGATGTTCTAAGGAACATTCTGAGGAATGCTCCGAGGAACATTTAGAAGAGTAAGTGAACTGAGGAATGTTTTGAGGAAGAATTGACTGAGGTATATTCCAAGGCATCAATGACCAAAGAATGTATGGTGAGGAATGGACTGAGGAATGTTTGACATCAGGTTGATCTTGTTAGTTGGTCATATTGGCCAGTTGGTCTTAACTGGTCGGTGTTGATAGGCAGTTGGTTTGGATCGTCAGTATTTTTGGATGGTTAGATACCCATAGACCCGCGGGTATTGGAAAAATTTAAAGAATGGTACCTTGTAGAATGCCAATTCGTCGATAGTGATGGATAAGTACAGATCACCTCACCTAGCTTGTGTGGCTTTGTTTCTACAGTCGATGTGTTATTCTTAGTCTACGATGTCTTCGCTTTTCTATGACAATTGTATCGACTTCGGGTGGGTCTCCTACAGTAGCACCATCATTATTACAGATTAAGCCAATGTCGCCAGTTGCAGTAGCACTATTGACTTCTTCGGGTGGGGTTCCAGAGGTGCCATCGACTTCTTCGGACCCGACACCATTGAAGTCATCACCTTCGTCAAGACATCCGTGCTTTTACTGTGACAAGATATTTACCTACAGTCGTGTTGTTAGGAAAAACGAAATAACTATTTGTCTACAAGGACCCTTGCAGTGCTATGCAGCGAAGTGACAAGTGCAAACACCAGTTTAAACATGGCAATGATGTGATAATTTGAATAGACATCAAGATATGATATGCTAGAATTTCTACAGCGAAGATACTATCAATACTAACAGTTGGTAACATATAAAATGGATTCTTCCTGAAAAATCACAATTCTTGGATAATTTAAGAGATTATTTGACTGGACATAACTTTGTGGGTACAATAATCAAGCAACGAATAATCAATTAATAAATAATGTTGAAGAAGATCCCATAAAATACAATGTTTGGCTAGAGTGTACCTACGAAAAGCCCCAGGCTTTGCACAAAGACAATAGTTGGCGAACATTTAAGACTGCGAATGTACCATTTTTCAATACTGATAGCATTGAAGAGGCTGTAGATGCCTTGAAAGAAAATCTTTACTCTATAGAAGAGGATTATATTGCCAAGGGTTCTGGTTGGATGCTTGCTAGTGTAGACGGTCTGGAGCTGCTTATAAGATGTTGTATGCATTACATATAAAGTGAACCTGTTGCCAGAAAGAAAGTACACTGGTAGAAAATATAAAATGAACACCCAGATACAATGGTCCACATGAATGGAGGTTTTATTGGATATTTACACAGGTGTATACTTTATATTATAATGATCATAGGGTCGTACACCTATGGACAGAAGTTACAACATGTCTTGACTAACAATGTCAGTATCTTGTGTAGGCGCCTTTAGTCACTATACATTTATGCAGTCGTGCATATAGACTTTCATAAAGGTGTCGGATGTCATCTTGGGAAATAGTGTTCCACGCTAATCCCACCTATTGTTGCAATTGGTGGAGGTTTACTGTCGGTATTGCAGACCGAACCAAACGCCGTCCCATCGTGTGCCACACATGTTCAATGGGGGAAAGGTCGGGGGATTGTGCTGGCCAGGGAAGTTGGGTAACACGAGATGTGTGTGCACGGGCATTGTTCTGCTGGAAGAGGACATCTCCTTGGCATTATAGGAACAGCAACAAAATGAGCTGGATGATGTTCTGGATATAGCATTCACTGTTCAGTGTTCGCTCAACAAACACCAGAGGCGTACGATCATTTTAGGCTATTGGCCCCCAGATCATGTTGCTAGGAGTTGGTCCTGTATATCGCTGCCGTATACATCCTGATTGTTGCCACTCTCCTGTCGACGCCGCACTCGCAAACGTCCGTCACTGACGCCAAGACAGAATCTGCTCTCATCACTAAACACATCTCCGCGCCATTCATCCCTCCAGTTGCGACGTTCGTGACACCATCCGAGGTGGGCTGCACATTGATGAGGTGTGAGAGGAAGCCTGGCGAGCGGCACCCTTGATCGTAGCCCAGAGTTCAGCAAACAGTTGGTGATGGACCTAGCTGACACCCTGGGTGCAACAGTGGCTCTAATCTGTGTGGCGGTCGCCGTGCGATTGGCAATAGCTGCTCGTCTAATGCGGCGGTCCAGGCGAGAATCCATATACTGCTGCCATTCGGAACAAAGTTGACGAGCATGTGCACAATTGTTGGACTACCAGCACCACTAATGATACACAGTAGACACTTCACGTCCTACACTTTGGTAAATTATTTGGAAGGACCATCCAGCCTTCCTCAGGCCCACAATACGACCTCGTTTAAAGTCTGTTAATTGCACGAAGTATGGCCATCTATCCCGACATGGCCCGTCTACAGTGCTTACTACACACAGTTTAATTTCACCTAGTCATCTACAGTTGGATTGGGTTCAGTGGTGTTATGCCTAGTACGTGGTCCCTACACTGTCCACAACACAGCACTGTTAATCATTGCATGTACTGCTTTCTATCAGTGCCCCATGTGCATATGGTGTTTCTTCGCCACCATTTTAGTGGTGTTCATTTTTCATTTTCCACCAGGGTACATGAATGGTATAAAGACTTTAGGGATTCTGATTTTTGGTTATGTCTGTAATCTGATGTATGTGATATACATACATATATATATATATAATTTCAACAAAATCATGTTTTATTTCTTTCTTAACACATTGTAAAATTTTACTCATATACAATGTAGATATCTTAAAATAGTGTGATGCAAATAAAATTCTAATGAATAATAATCGATTCTTAAAAAAATTGAAATAATTTGATTATATAAAATAAAAATAATTAGTCTCCAAGTTTGGGCCACGTCACCATTTAGCACAAATAGGCGCAACAACACTTTAGCCCATAGATTTGGA
Organism: Dryococelus australis; assembly: GCA_029891345.1. Lineage (NCBI taxonomy): Eukaryota > Metazoa > Arthropoda > Insecta > Phasmatodea > Phasmatidae > Dryococelus > Dryococelus australis. The sequence continues at coordinate 79,263,922 of CM056993.1, forward strand.
AATTGACGAAGTGGGTGCTCTATAGTAATATATGCAGAAAACACACGTTATCAGCCCAGTCTAATTGACAAATTCCAAGACAATGGGCAGTAGTGGGGGTATAGGAGAGGGGGTAGTTTTATAGGGGGCAGTGTGATGTATAGTTTAGTTGGGGGAGGGGGCAGCATGATGGAATAACTGTAATTGGTTAAAGAGGCTCGCAAATAATTGTCAAGATTGTTAGTCTATTGGAATATCGGTCGGCGTATACAATACAAGAACGAACAGCATTAACTATACACGATGAGAATGTAAACTTTTTCCGCATTAGTAAATATCATCTTCCAGCACGTCCTACGTCTAGGTAGTATGAAATATCACAAAGTATTGACAAGGAGGACCCAGTGCAATCAGTGTAAAGGAAACATATGCTAAACACACACATACGAACATTTTAGCGTAGTAATTAACCAGTTAAATGTAGAGAACTGCACGTAGTTAAAAGTGCCATATTACGACAACGCGTTAACTTCTTGCACTAGAATCCTTCAAAAAGACACAATTGGCATTATAATTTCCTCTAGTTTTAATTTCTTGTTATGAATAGGCATTGTTCCATTTGAATAATGTAACTTTGTTCAAGAAATACACATTCTAATGTGTATTAAAATCTGTGTCTGGGCTGCAATTATGAGCCATTGTTTAACTTCAGTTCTGTGAAATCAGCACATCAACAGAACCTTACATTTCAGAAATATTTTCGGTGCAAGTTTTAAATGATTCAGTCGGTATATTATACAATATATAGAACAAATGTTTGTGTTATGAAGATGTTTACACCAAAAAAAACGAAGCATCGGTGACACAAGCTAACTGATACGCGGTTAAAGCGTGTGTACAAGCAGGCAAAACCTAAATTTTAACTTTTTATTCTAAAAATTGTGATTCTCATTTTACTGCATATGGCCATATTATCACCGTCTCCTCTACGAGCTGGCAACAGTATATTATGAATAAAGTTTGACCAAGAGTTAAGTTTAGTTGTAAGTTCTTTAGCAGAAACTCCCAAGTAGACGTATGTGATATTTCCGATTAATGACTTAATGCAGCATTTAAATTGCAGGGGAAAAGGCTGTACAACAACTCGACGATGGGCATCATAGTAAATAATCAAAGCCTGGTTCTCCACTCCATAACGCGTGAAAGAGCTGGTGCCTACGTATGTGTGGCTGAGAATGACGAAGGTTATGGTGAGAGTACAGTTGTCTGCTTGGATGTCAAGTGTAAGTATATCACACTTTTCTTTCTTGTCCCTTACCCTCTGCATGATCCACTCTTCGCCCTAATTAATATGAATAACAAAATATTCGAGACCAGCCTAGTTATATTAGATTTAGGAGCTACTTCAAAACCTATACACTTTTCTCCCGTATGAAGCAAAGTTGAGCTGGCTGAAATAAGAGAATACTGGCATTCAGTAGTGATGGCTACCCGCCCCAAAGAAAGCTAGGACAAGCTATTGCTTGGGCGGGAACAGTGCAGTAGTAGAATGAGGTTGGCGAAAACAAAAGAAGTACCCCAAGACAACCGCTTACCATATTAAAGTGTGCCTTTTACCCTGTACGAAGACTTCAACCGAAATACTGTATTTCCTGGCTACTATGGCCTGGAATTGTACTAGTGATCTCAACTTTTTAACGTTAATGTATTATTGTTCATGATTTTAAGTATGGGTGGGTGAGTTAAACCTGTAACTCTTGATGGTCAAATAATCTCGCGTCTATGAAATTAAAAATTAGAGAGGCTCTGTATTTTAGCATATGTAACTGTGTTTAGTGTAACTATGCTCAATGTGACTATGTAACTATGCGATAGTATAGCCTGTTCACTGTAGCTTCACAATTTTTGAATATAATCTTTGAAAACTCACCCCATGTTTGAGGTGTTTTGTTGTTCCCCAAACACGTCATGTATCACAAATGTTATTTTTGGTTGAAATTAACTTTACTTATATTTTATCTACAAATTACAATACTTCATTAAACGGCTAGTCACGATAAAGTGAGCACTTTTGAAATTAACCTTAGAAAAAGTAACTGCACCTGTATGCATATATTTTAATGTGCGCACTGAATGTCATTCGCCCAGTAAAGTCGATAACGATGGATGAGAAGCAGTTCCATATCTTAACGTCGAATAAAAAGTGTCAGTTGTCAATTTGTGATAACTGAAATAATTTTATTTATTTTTCGCTTTCTGATTTTTAATGCACCTGAGTGTAAAAAAATTACCAAATTGGTAAAATATTGCCCAGAATACTAACACACCAAGCCAAGTGGAGAGCGGATGTCAAAAAAATCTACCGTACTTTTCAGGAAACAGCCTGTTTACATGTTATCAAGGTTGACTTGTGAGCGGCAAGGGTGACAACTGGCATGGAAAAGCATGCGTACGCTTGTTTTGTTGTTGTTTTTTTTTTGTTTTTGTTTTCTGGCGAGCCCCCCAAATTCCGCTACGCCAGCGTGAGCACCTTCACAGTTCTGTGTGCCCTTCGGCATGCATGTTAGTAGCTAAGACGGTTGGAGAAAGGGATGCGTCTCAGGGCAAGCCCTTTACGCCTTAGGTCGGGTTTAAAATGGGCGCATAGATCGCGGCTGAGCAGGGTTGTCTGGTGCCATGGCTGCATTGTAGCCATGGACACACCCCGAAAGAAGAAGGGTCTAGTAAGGGGCATAGAAAACCAGGCAAAGCGGAGAGGGCCTGGAAAAAACTATGCGACAGTCGCGGAGGATAAAAATAATTCCTTTTATTGGATTAGGTCTGGAGAAAGTAGGGTCATTGTTAGTTCGCTAAGATAGACTTTGTGAGGTTAATGAGGGTGATATGAAATGTGACGATCAGCTGCTGGAATGTATCCAGGGTCGTACCGCAGTCGCACGACCCTGGAGGCGAGGGACAGAACTGCGCCACCCGCCCGCAGATGCCAGTCATCTCTCTTGAAGCAGAAAAAAAAGTTAGTTTCTAGGCATAAAAATAGGAGTAATTAGGAAGGGGAAGGGGGCGGTAGTGCGAAGTAATGAAATGGCATTACCTACAGTGAAAATTTGCTTTCAGCTAGTGTGATGTTGTGTGTAGTGTTGGCAGTGTTGTACGTGACCAGTGTAGTGTCGAATAATTAGGTAATTAGTAATGAGTAATGAGGGGTATAAATAAAATACTCGCCAGCCTGGAGGACGCCATATTGGGTATCAGGCGATGCTGACACTCGGGTGCGCACGTAGTGTAGCATAGAAAACAAATTGCAATGTAGAGCACAGGGCCATCTTCGAGGCAGAAGCTGCACAGAGCCTGCTTTGCCTTGTTCTGTGTTCACATAGTGCTTCGCATCATTGTATGTGTTTGCGGGAATTATCACGCCAATTACGCTTGTTTCATTCAGTGTGCCGGGGTACTCTTCTTTTAGTTTCTAAATTCGTGCTTGGAATCCGTGAATGGCAAGTCACTCGTAGTATCAAATATTCACGACGTAATAAAACTCAAAATAAAGTGAATGAATCTCTTCTTCTGGCAGTATTTGAATACCCTAATACAATACAGCATGTTGGAAGAATATTAGTCACACTATGAAGAAAATATATGAAGTGGGTACGTGCAATCTGACATATATAGGTGTGCGCGTGTTTGTGTGTGTTTAATATATCCAGCGTATAAACATCGTATACTGCAATTTGACTTGTCCGATATATTTGTACAGCTAAGTAGAAAAAATATCTTACGGGCGCAATTAAAAAAAAAACAGCGTATTAAAAAATTCGAAATGTGAATCTGGTGCCAAATTATTTAGTTTCTTATTTATTACAGTATATAAATACACACGAAATTTCGTTTTGCAGTGGTGTATTTATACTCTTTGCGCACCTCAACGAGCCCTACACGATGGAAATTATAAATGCAGTCTACTTATCTCTTGCTGTCGGGCAGACGTTGCTACTCGTTGGCTATAATAAATGTTTTGCCGAGGCGACTATGTCGTGTTGTGCTTGTCATGCTAGTGCGACTCCAGCGTAGCGACACACGCAGCCAGAAGGCGAATGTTCACAAAAATAAGCTACTCTGATTAAAAAAAAGTAGTTTTGAATTATGATCTACTTAAATAGGTTTGCGATATTTGAGGTTATATTAGGAACCAAAGTAAACAGAACAGGCTTGTCGCAAGTTTTCATTGGCTGGAATAAAAAAAATACTAGACGATCTGTGAGTCGTAAATACAGAAGATGTAGTTCAGTGTTTGGGAACCGCGTTTACTGCTTTATTTTTTTTATTGGAACCCCAGCTTTATCCCCGTTCTATAGGATGCATTTCTACATGTAGTTTATTCAAGGTTTCTTCAAATTTTTTAAATCTAACCGGAAAAATCGCCCTATGTATGACGTGTTGGTTTTTTTCCTAAATACGTTATGTATCACAAACGTTTTGTACTTATGTTAACTTAAAAGTACCTTATGTTTGGTTTGACTGGAAGGTTACTTATATTTTATCTATAAATTATAGTTTTTTACTTATAATTAATATGAATAAAACAGTTGTAAAATAAGTGTGTCGGTAATGCCTAGCTAGAAATAGTTCTTATGCAAAATATTATTACAGTGGGCCCGCACGAACACGGTGCGCAGTCCATTGGGTGTAATTTTCTAGACCTTGTCAAGGTTAATTATACTGAGGTTAGGAAGCCCAATGCTTTAAGTTTGGCAACCAAAATTTTTCGCCGCTTGCTAAACGCTAGTGTCGCATGTGTACCAACATTTTTTTTATATTTTCGACGTTAAAAAAATTGCAATAATCATAAATCGAATATAAAATAACTACGTAAAATCGTTTAATTTTATTACTAGCGACCCGACCCGGCCTCGCACGGGTGCGATGTGCAGATATGGCGTTGTTTATGTTTACAGTAACTATATACACTCAATGTTTAAGGTAACTAACATAAGATTAATACTGTATTTTTCACAAAGTCGTCGTAAGTGAACCCCTATTTTTAAAAAGACAAAAATGGTTACTGTGGGTCATTCTTACAATATTAACATATGCTGTCGCGGACTTTTTTGTAGACTTCTTGAGAGCTACAATTCTGCAATGCATTAATTTAGTGTATCTCTTATGGTTTAGTCAGCGTAAACCATGTAAGCGCAGGAAAGCGGCTTTTCCTGAATTGATTAGAAAACTTCGACATTTCTCTACTATCCTTACATTAAATATTAATGTATTATATATCTGAACCTTCCTCATGAAATTCTCTAAATGACGGTGAAAACCGCATCGAAATCCATCAAGCAGTTTAGAAGTCTTAGCCTAATACACAGACAAACGTGGCCGAGAGACTTTGTTTTATACTATGTAAGGATTCACGTAGCTTAAAATTTTATTTGTAGGTGATCTGTTTGGAACACTGCGCACGTAGCAGCGGAGATTTCCCTTGTTTTGTTCCTTACCTGAGTAGAATTAACCTTAACTCGGTTAAAATTTGTATGCACGAGGCGGAGGAATATCCTGCAAGTAGAACTTTAGCAGAGCTTCAGAAAAGTTGGAAGTAAAGGCTCTGTTCACGATAAAGTGAGCACTTTTGAAATCAACCCTAGAAGAAAGTCACTGCCCATGCTTGCATATATTTCAACGGACACACAGTGACATGCGCCCGGTGAAGTTGGTAACATTAGATGGAAAATAGTTCCTTACCTTAACGTCGAATAAAAAATGTTAGGTAACCATTTGTAATAATTTAAATAATTTATTTCGCTTACTGTTTATTTTATGCGCCAGTGTGTGACAATTAGTAGGTTTTTAAAATGTTTACTTTTCTAATAATTTCTCAGTTTCACCTGACCGACGCATGAATAAAGTGATGAAGACCATGACAATGTTAATTTTACGTAAGGCGGAATAATACAGAACGTGCACACAAGTAGATCTTAAGAAGGGCTTTCAAAAGTGCTCATTTTAACGTGAAGAGCCTATAACAGTGGATGGACTATATTAACCGTACCTGCAGCTGCGATGGTGTGTGTGCAGACGCGCCGGTGTGCCGGACCGCGGAGCCGCAGGTGGTGGGGCTCTCCCGGCGGCGCGCGATCAGCCTCGCGTGCCACGTGGACGCCAACCCCGGCGACGACGTGAGCTTCACGTGGACGTTCAACGACACCGGGGAGAGCGTGGACGCCACCTCGAGCGGCGGCACTCGCAGCACAGTGTCGCTCCCCGCGGCCGGCGCCACGGCGATGGTTCGCCGCGTCCTCCTCTGTTCGTCGCTGAACGACGTCGGCGCCCAGAGGCAGCCGTGCGTCTTCCGCCTCGTCCCTGCAGGTCCGTCCCATAGGCTAAAGATGAGGTAGACCGAGCTCGCTGGCTGCGCACAACCAATCTCCGTGTCCGTACATTGAACCGCTTTTTTTGCCAATGCGTCCAGCAAAAAACGGCATGGTTAGGATGTTAGGTTAGATGGCAGTTAAACCTCTTATAGATCCCGTATTTACAAGGCAATTTAGCCATTATATATCCATTATTTGCATGGCAGTTTAGCCGTTATATATCCCGTATTTACACCGTAAATTAGCCGTTATAAATGCTTTATTTGCATGGTGCTGTTTGATTAAATTCGAATTTGTAAAAGTATTTCAGAAGGGCTGCAGTGGCTGAGCGGTTAGTCTGCTCGCCTTCCACCAAGGTGAACCAGGTTCAATCTCCGGCCGGGCCACTCCCGGATTTTCGCAAGTGGGTATCATGCCGGACGATCCTGCTTGTCGGCAGGTCTTCTCGGAGATCTCCCGTTACCCCGCCCTTGCATTCCAGCGCATTTTCATTCTCTCCTAATTTCACCCTCATCGGCTCTCAAGGCCCACCCAAATCTCTCAACTGAACTCTAGCAATGTAAGTATTTGCTAAGAAATATTATTTTTGTTTCGTCTCGTCAATAATTATTGTTTTCGTGCACCAGTCTCCTTAAACGAGAACTTTCGTTGGTGATCGCAAACTTCGGTGGCACAAGTAGATCTTTATTTTAGGACTACGGAAATCCGCAAAATTAGGCACAATTCTCACGAGGCTTTCTATCTGATGTACGTCATAATTTAATCCAGCAGTTTAAACTAAATATTTCGTCTCTGAGACAACCAGACTTCACTTTAATGAACTTTTCTGGAAAAGATATCTTAGTGAGATGTAGCAATTGTATTTATATTTGTGTGGTTTGAAATGCATAGTGCAATTATTTAAAATATTTCTTCGTTGTGTTCGCCTGCGAATGAAATTGTTAGTACTCGTTCATATGCAATGTTTCAGTTCCTCCCGAGCCTGTGAGAAACTGCACGGTCCTAGAGCGCGCAGCAGGAAGTGTGATGGTGAAGTGTACAGAGGGCTTCAGCGGCGGAGTTCCTCAGCAGTTCAGCATGGATGTGTTCGTGCAGGACTCGGGATCGCTTGTAACAAGCATCACTTCTGACGCTCCTTCGTTCGCTGCCACTGGCATTGATGGGGCACTCGGCCTTAACATCTCCGTTTATGCATACAACAGCGAAGGACCCAGTGAAATAGTTATAATACTCATCCCACCAGTCAGTGGAAATGCAGATCTGTTAGGTAAAAGGTTCTAAGCTTTTGGTAATTTATACAGTAAGTAAGACATTCACAGTAATGGGATATGTCAGTGAAACTGCTTGGTCAACTGTAGTCGTGACTTACTACTGCACCGTGTAAAGATCATACTGCTGCTGAAGGCAGAAGCTATTATGTTTCCTAGTTTTCATCTTAATAATATATATATATATATAAGACATTTACATAGTAACACACATATCTCCAACTTATAGGTTACTTAAACATAGTATAACTGTAGAGTTATTTAGATAAGAAACAATATCTATTTGAACATTATACAGATTTTTTAATAATATTGGCATATACTATATATATATATACTATGGTCATGGACATTTGGAAAAAGATATTATTTGAGATATTCTGCAGTGCTATAACAACACTTTTGTAGCAAAAACTGAACGCATTCTTTTAAAATTTACAAAGCGTTTTATACTTTTAAGTTGCTGTGGTAATTTGTTAAAAAATGTTGCACCTTTCATGAAAGTTTCTTTGAAGGTTGTGCTATGGTTTATGCTGTTAAAAATAATATCGCGCTTGTGCCTAATGTTATGTTTATGAATTTTTATTATTTGTTGTGTATGATGTTTGCATGCATGGTAGTGCGAGAATGTAAATTTTTTTTTTAAAGAGGTATACAGTGTTCATCAAAAGGTTTATTTAGTATTAGACGGATTGCTCTTTTCTGTACGACAGAAATTGTATTAAAATCCCTGTCGTTATGACCCCAAAATATTACAGCATAAGTGACTGTAGATTGAAAATAAGCGCAGTAAACAGCTAGAAGACACTTAACAATGCATTTTGAAGCTCGTTGCCGCAATATAAAACAGAAATCACTAATCCTTTTGCTAATGAGTTCTATATAATGGTAATTCCACTATACGAAACTACTAAATGTGTTTCGTTATAGTCTTGAATACAAATTCCCCAACTTGTAAAATACAAGTAACTACGGTGCTAGAATTGAAATGTTATTTTCAGGTCATTTTATTAAACTTGATAAAATTGCCAAGAAACAGCATGAGAAAACAAAATGAGAAATATTCGTTTTGGACGAAAATTATATAAACACTTAAAGAAAGGTTATTTTTCAGGGACTATGATCTGCTGAGTTGTTATACTCGCGAGAGTCCACTTTACTCACGACATCCCACAGTTTTTTTTAATGCCTTTTTGTAATATAATCACGTGACTTGAAATTTGACAATCAAACTCTTTCTTATTTTACTAAATGACTAAATGAATATGTTGTATAGCAAGATTCACTCGTGGCTACTGCTTATATGAATGACTCTAATACTCTCTCTCTCATCGCATACACTTTGACAATGTGCTGTTGTATTTCTGGGAACATTATTTGAGTATGGATCTTTGGAACAAACAAATCACAGTATCTGCCTTCTCAATCAATAAGAGTGCGGATTAATGAATCAAACACTCATGTTAATCAGTACAGTCATATTGTATTAAGTGAGTAGAATCTTTAAGGTTAAATACCCACTTTTGAAATCAACGTTTGAAAAATGTCGCTGTCCTTATCTGCATACATTTTAACGGGCAAGCTGACTTGAATGCACTCAGTAAAGAGGAGGGTATGCACAGTAGTTTCCTGTCTTATCGTTGAATTAGAAGTGTTAACTAAACATCTTATGGATACTGAAATAGTCCCTTTTGCTTTCTGTTTTTTTAATGCGTATGTGAGTAAAAGTAAGAAATTCTGTAAATATCAAATTTTCTAATAAATTCACAGTTTCACTTGAGCAACACATAAATAAAGTAATTAGGCCTAGGGCAATGTTAATTTTCATACGGTCGTAGAGTAAACAATGTGCATGAAAGTAAAGGCTGTTCACGATAAAGTGAGCAATTTTGAAATCCACCTTAGAAAAATGTCACTGCTCCTACCTGTATATATTTAAACAGGCGCAATGAGTGACATGCGCCCAGCACATTTGGGAAACGATTAAGGGAGGTATTTCCTGTCTTAACGTCGAATTGAATGTGTTAAGTAACTATTTGTGATAATCTTAATTATTTGTTTCGCTTTCTGTTTTTTAATGCATGTAAGCGTAAAAATTATCAGATTTATAAAATATTTACTGTTCTAATTAATTTCACATTTTCACTTGACCAGCGCATGAATAAAGTAATGAGACCCATGATATAGTTAATTTTACATGGCGCGGAAGAATACATGACGGGCATACAAGTATATTTTAAGCAGGGCTTTCAAAAGTGCTCGGTTTACCGTGAATAGCTTATAGATCTTAAGAATGGGATGGAACCCCGCGTCCAAGGTCACGAAGCGAGGGAGCGATAGCTGCGGGCGATACTAACACGCACGCCTAGTGCCTCATCGCTCCTACGCGCAAGACATGCAGTGTTTCCGCCGTAACGCTGTACTGTGTAAATTAGATATGTAACATAGGGGTTTTACTACACGCGATGAAAGACCACAGATTAAACTACACCCATATCTTTGTACATTTATCTTACCGCTTAAGGAAACTGCATAGGCAAGCTTTAAAAATGCGATATTTGACCGTTTACACGAATTTTTTTCTCCGAGAATAAACTTAGTTTAAAAAAATAAAATAAAATAAAGGGGGCATAATACTTGTTTTTTATATTGTCTGACAAGAAGTCGTATTTGCATAACATTTATTTAGCGAGATACGCGTATTCGCGCAAAAAACTATTTCACAAAAAATTCGGGGGTTCGTCCCACTGTTAAGCAGAGCTTTCAAAAGTGATCATAGCCCCACCGTGAACAGCCTATAACGATGTCAACTCGTGCTTGCAGCATCTGCCTCCATAGCCTGGTACGTGGCTCCGGTGTTTGGTTCGCTGGTCGGCGTGGTCGTTGTGCTTGGTTCTACCGTCGCGATCGTCACGATGCTCCAACGAAACAAGAGGCGGCGTCGCGACGGAGAGTCGGACCACGGCGGAGGGAAAGTCACTTGCGCCACCATATTCGGAACGCCTGAGGACGAGTTCTGTTCCATACCGCTGAGGGAAGACGGGGACTCGCCCAACGAACCTGATGTTATTCAAGTCAAGCGGGGCGCCTACAATCAGTTGGTAGGCAACATGCAGTGATCGTTACAGTGCCGTGATGTTGAATCTGTGAACTTTTCACGGTTATATAAACACGTTTGAAACAAACTTTGGAAGAAAAAAAAAAGTCCTTTCCCAACTACACAGAGCAATTTTTCCAGCGGAGTACGGAAAGTAGTGATACGGTTTGAGGGTGTTGGATAATAAAAAATTAATAATTGTTATATTTGCACCAAACATTGTTCAACTTTTACGCATTGCATGCAATGCCATTTTCCTCGAATAAAAAATTACACTTTATATTTTTTTAGTATTTTGATGTCAAATACAAAGTTTTTCTGTTTCACTGCAGCTATAATGACACCTAAAGGCTGTTCACTATAAAGTGAGCACTTTAGAAATGAACCTTAGAAAAAGTGCCACTGCTCCTGCCTGTATATATTTTAACAGGCGCAATGAGTGACATGTGCCAAGTAAAGTTGGTAACGATGAATGTAAAGTAGTTCCATGTCTTAATGTCGAATAAAAAGCGTTAGGTAACCGTTTGTGATAACTTAAAATTATTTCTTTCGCTTTCCGTTTTTTTAATGCTTCGAAGTGTAAATGGAGCAGATTTGCAAAGCAATTTACTTTCTTGATATTTTCACAGTTTCATTTGACCGACGGATGAATAAAGTGACGAGAACCACAGCAGTGTTAATTTTACGTAAGGCGGAGGAATACACAACAACGTGTATGCAAGGAGATCTTAAGCAGGGCTTAAAAAAAAAAAAAAAAAATAGGGAGTAAATTAATGCTGTGAGTTATCGCATGAACATATTTAATCACCAAATAACAAACCATATACACGAAAAAAACGTTAAATATAAAAACATTGCATCTTATTTGTAAAAGAATATATTAACTGTTATTTGGGGATTACGTACATTTATATTAAGTGATAGCCCATGGCATTAGTTTACATTGCGAATGTTTTCCTTTGTACAACAAAATATTTGTTATTTTATGACTGCAGCAAAACAGAGAAATTTTTGGATTTGTCCTCAAATTATTCCAAAATTTGAAGTTTAACATATTTTTATTCGAGGAAAATATTGTCACATACAATGCGTACAAGTTGAACGATGTTTGGTACAACTATAAAATAATTAATTTTCAGGTATCTAACACCGTTGTCTTGCTAAACGTGCAATGTTTGAATTTGTTGCCCTGGACACTGATTTATTTGTGTTTATTCATTTTAAGTGAGAATTGTCTAAAAAGTTGCGTATTTAACTTTCTTGTGTAAACTGTTTGTCAGTTCCATGACAATGCTGAGTTGTACATTTGGCAGAATGACACACAATAGGCAGGGAAGGAGAAACGAAGAATGTCTCTCGAAAGTTTTGTGCTAACCGTGTACAATCAGTGAACGACGTTTTCAGAGTGTGTAAATAATAATGGCAGCAAACCAATTATAATGCCACGCGTGAAGTGTGGCATTGCTGTGGAGCGGTGATCACGTGTTTTGGAAAAGGGAACTGAATGCGGAGAACCCAAGGTGAACCCGCCCACCACCAGTAACATCCATCACAAGAAACCTGAAGAATTCGCGAGTTCAATGACCTGTAGGCTATATTGCACAGTCTTTTGTACAAATATGCCGATATCAGCTGCACATTGGTTGTCTGCTGTCACAGTGAAAGGCAACGATCAGGCCACCGTTCTCCAGGAGGTGTCAAACACCGTGTGAATCAATGGCTAAGGTTATATAAACGCGCGTGTTTTGAATTCTAGCTTGTCCTGAGATGATTCCGCGAATTTTTCAGGTCTCTATCCATCACGTGTCCGATGTGCTACAATAAGGACTTGCGCCCGTCACGGATCAGACTTGAATATGCCCCGGGCGTGGGGGGGGGGGGGGGGCGTACTGAGCGAACATCCGCTGACGCCCCGTAGCTCTTTTACAAATTATTTTGCTTAATATGAGTCCATGTCGAAATTTTACCTTCCAAAAAAAAAGTGTACAAAAATACTATATATATATATATATATATATATTATATATATATATATATATATATATATATATATATATATATATATATATATATATATATATATATATATATATAATGTTGAATTTTATGTCCATAATTCAAAATTTAAAATGTCGAATGTCGGTGTACCTGAATATTATAATTTTTTAAAAAGAAACATGAAGTTGTTTTTTATTTATTTCCTTTGATTAACTTGTTCACTTTTGTATAAAAGATTTGATTGAGACGTGAGTTTACACTCACAAGAATCACGTCTTGTAGTACTAAATAATGATATTTGTTATTTTTACAGTCGAAAACATTTTGTGAGCAGTGTAAAGCCACCCAGTAGTTCGCTGAGTGTTGTAATTCCTATGGAACTACGACATTTCGCAAATAAACTTGCGTTACAGACATGAATTTTTTAAAATACTAATTGATAGAGCCCCGAGTATTTCGCTGTTTGAGTTGGCAGCAAGCTAGGCTGGACAGCTCTTTGTGCACTCGAGACATTATCGTTTGCTTGTTGGTTGCTGTGATCAAGTGAGGCCTCTGTACAGGACTGTTAAACACTCGCTGACACTACTGCTTCCTGCTTATTACTGGCTCACAGTTAAACGGGGAATGTCTAAAGAAGTGTCGTCCAATCACAACAGTGGAAGAAAAGAACAAGTTTTTGGAGTCTACCTCGCCTCCGAACGAATTTGCGAAATCCTCGTGGCTCTACTAACTGATTGTGTACTCTCATCCCCAAATGTTGTGTAGAATATAACAGACATTGTTCTGAATGGCGACCAACAATTTTATTACATGACATTTACTTTCTGCTGATATCTTGTACATTTTTTTTCCTCTTGTACAGTACTAACTTTTGCGCGCGAATTTGTCCGCGTGGAATTCGTGTTTTCGTTACAATATTTCTTTTTTAATTGTAAGTGTGTCTTTAAAATAGAATACATATTTTAAAAAGGAAGGTGGAATGAACTGCAAGTTTAAAAACAAGAGAATTGTGGCTGTTAATTTTAGAGTTATTTGTAATCGGTTGTGTTGAGCGCTGATTGGTCGTTTTTGGGGCCAGAATGCCTATTTAACACAACCATTCCATAGGCTTGTCATGTATCTGAGTAACATCTGGTCACATTTTTGCTATCAGCTCCTGAACTGTATTCGCTATAGTGCACAACTTGTCCGGGATAGCTATCATGTCGTCTGTTTCTGGATAATCACAGTTTCCTAGTTTGAGAAGGAGGTCTCAAAATTGACCACATACACTTAAGGTCAGGCTTCACCATGCACGTATAGGGAATCAAAGGCTAAATTTGGACAAAGATCTCTCAGTCGTTTTTTGTGATAGTATTTTCAACTAAACATTTTTTGTGTAGAGATTGAACTAATCTATATTTGTAAACCTCCAAATATTAATTTTTTAATTTCAAATGTACCTTTTCGTTATTTATAAGATTGTGGCATTTTATAAATAATTATAAAGCGCATTTAAAATTAAAAAATTAAAATTTGAATGGTTTACAACGAATGTAGATGCGTTCAACCTTAAACGAAAAAATCCTTAGTGAAACCTGGCCTTCAAACTCTCAGATGTACTCTCATTTTTGAAAAGTTTTGGCACATTACCTGAGGGCTACAAAGAAGTTCTCTTGAGCCACGTCTTGATTTCATCAGCACGCGTTTCTCTCGACACCACCACTTGATAAAGTTTGGCAAAAATATCCTATAGGCAACGCTGTTACACCACCCGTTAAGATTTTGTCACTCTTTATGTTATGCAAGTTCCTGTTTGAATCTTTATTACTGAGAATACTTTTACGAAGTTTTACAGTTCATTTATTTCTAAGAAACTGTCAACCACGTATTTAAATATTTTTTATTATAGTAGTTTCACGAAGTTTAGAGTTAATAGGAAAATATAATATGTTTTCTCTATACAACCTTTGAACCCCCAATTCACACCTTTAGAGGTTGAATTTTGACAAACCCATCCTTACTGGCTTCCTACATTACATAAGGAACGTTTCCTCTATAGACTTCATGTTTCTAGGACCAATGGTTGGGGCTGAGCGTTGATATTTCAGTCAGTTTTTTGTTGTGTGTGTATATACAGGATGCATCTATATTCGACCGACAAACTTCGACTGTAGGTTAACCACGAAAAAATAAGCTGAAAACATATTTACAACCTATGGTCTAAAGATAATTCTAAGGGTGGTACACATCTTTGAAGTTGGACCTGGAACACTTGTTTATTGCAAATACTGGAGATAATATTTAAGATGGAAAACTGATTGTCTGGATATGGTTAACAGAACAAAGATTTTCAAACACCACAACACTTGTCACTGTCATCAAATTATTTAATTTAAATAATCACTGTTACTACCTCTATTTTGAACTTACAACCATGTCACTGTATCAAATTTTGGATTTAAAGGATGACTTATAAATCCTTATGACAAAATTAACAAAAATGCGACCTTGTGTAAATACCCTAAATCTCACCGTTTTCGAGTAATTGGTGTTTTACTTTCGAAATAATATTTACCCATAACTGGCAGGTGGAGCATGCACAATACCCAATAACATACATTTGCAGCTATTAAAGAGAGGGGAAAAGTCCAGGAAGAGGTGGTTACAGTGGTACTGTAATAAACTTTTTCTTCTGCCACAACTTCAAAAATGTGTACCTCCCATAGAATTAATTTTAGACCATATATCGTATAACTTATAAATGTTTCAACTTCTTTTTTCGAGATTAACCTACATCCGAAATTTGTCGGTGGAATTTAGATACATTCTGTATATATATATACATTCTGTATATATAAATTCGGTATATATATGTACACATCCTGTATATATATATATATATATATATATATATATATATATATATATATATATATATATATATATGTACACATCCTGTATATATATATATATATATATATATATATATATATATATATATATATATATATATGTGTGTAAGTGTGTGTGTGTATGTGTGTGTTCAGAGCTGCGATTACACATTCAACAAGGTTTTGATTCTGACTACATAAAGTAGAGTTATTCTACCGTCACATAAAGCGTTTCTGCGTAAGTACAAGCAAAGTTCACCATTTCGCATCACTGAACCTGCTACATGATTGTGTAGCATCATCTCATTCACATCATGTACATGTTATACATCCATTTATTCCATCACATGCCATTCAAGAGCCCGTTTGACAGAGTTCAAAAATCTTTAATTAAACTATAAATTTTGAACATTCATGGAGAGCATTATAAGTAGTTAATGAGACAAGCTCTTAGTTTAGTACTCAAATTTCTGTAAAAAAATTAATTTTCATGTTTGGAAAAAAATTAGTTCTATGCACAGTAGAAGTTCATAACTAACTAAACAACCAAAGTCAATGCAACCTATATGTTACCATTCTGCTACATATCCAGACTGGTTGTATGAGAAATAAATGGGCTTCTTCAGCAACAGTCACTCATGATAACTGTGCTTCGCGTGGTCGTTAGCTATGTGCCATGTTGTGGCATTTTCTCTCTAACCTATTTTATTCTAATTTGCTTTTGTTAGCAAATTCCTTCCTTTTTGTCAAAGCCCCGCCGTCTTTCCTTAATTTTTATAGAAATAAATATGTTTTATTGCAATTTGTTTTCCTTGTAATATCTATAATGTCACGTAAAACATTGATGTAACCTTCACTTAAAAGCTTTTCCGAAACTTGTACTTGTAAATGCAATAAGCAGTGGCAAAATAACCTAGTATTGTCATGTCTACTGATTTGTCGCTAGATCTCCTGATTTTACATTAGTATAATATTATAGCCGATTCGGTGGCAAGGGACTAGGGACGCGAAGCGTTGAAGTTGTTCATGTTCTGTAATTCTGGTCCCCGGTGGCCATTTCTCCCTAAAAATTTCCCATTTTCCCCTTAAAATCGACTAAATTTCCCTCAAAATTACCCTTCCCCCCCTCAAAAAAGCACCGAACCTCCCAGCTGAAAACAAGCCGCAGAGCGGCAATTTTCAGCCAATTCAGGTGATGTGGGAGGCTCGCTTCTCGAGGGCAGAGCAGTGGAGGTCATATTGTTTTATAGGCCTGGGGCATGCCAAATCGACACATGGGATTATGGATAGGAGCCAGACCTAACCTTAAGCCATTTTGGTTCTGGCAGCCATATGGTCCGCCATCTTGGACCAAGGTGACCTATGACCCATTAACAACCACTAATGACCCATAAATGAACTGTACTGACAAATAAATGGCCCATACTGACCCATAGATAACCTGTAATGACCAACAAATGATCCATAAATGGCCTATAATGACCCCTGATAACCCTTAAATAGCTCATCAATTATCTATAATGAACTATAAATAACCCATAATGACCCATAAATGACCCCTGATGACCCACAAATGACCGATAAATGACCCATAATGACCCATAATGAAACATAATAACCCATAATGAAACCTAATGACCCATAATGATCCAATAGTACTTCTGATTGTGGTGCTAAGTGTTGTATATGCAGTGCTGATTTCGGTACATGAAGTTCTGATTGCAGTGCTAAGTATGTTGATAAATGTTGTACTTGTACTGATTGTGGTGCATGTGGTGCTGATTGTAGTATATGGTGCTGATTGTGGTGTGTGTGTTGCAGATTGTTGTGCATGTGGTGCGAATTATGGCGTGTAATGTATGTGGTGCTGATCGTTGTACATGTGTATGTATGTGTGTGTGTGTCACAAATTGAAATAAATGCCCTGCAATTTAAAATAAAATTATGTAGTCCTACCTCTAAACCAGAAAGGTGGATATTTCATGTAATAGTTTCGCTTTAAAAAATATGTATAGTTAGGTCACTTGGTAAATTTCATCGCTTCCTGGGTAAACTGTATTCGTACTTTGCAATAAAAGTGTCTAGAACTACAGCAGGCTCTCTGTACGCTTCGCCATTGGACGATGCACAACTTGGACTTTGTAATGAGCAATGAAGCACCACAGCAGGACCCCCAAGATGCTTCCCAGTTGATCTTTGTGCGACTTGAACTTTGTACAGATTGCCTGCGGAAGGATACAAGGAAAATAGTTAAAAAATCTGATAGAAGCTATAAACACACCTGCTTCGTTTAATTCTGCCTTGTTAATTTACTGTGCGTGCTTCCGAGTGCTCCTTCTCTACTGCCATCTTCAGTCTATTAACAAGTTCATTCGGATCTTCGGTAAATTGGTACCCAGTATTTTCGCCATCTTCTGCCTTCTTCATGTCGCTTGTTGCAGCAAATGTGTTGGAAGGGTGTGTTGTTCATCGAGAAAATCGCCATAATCATCTTCAGCGCTATCACTGTCTTTATGTTCATTATCATCAGTGCTCTCTTCATGGTCATCTTCACCTCCTGTTTTGAATTCTATGTTAAATTTGCTTTTTTTTTGTAGTAGGAGTTGTATTCTCATCAGTATTTAGAGCCGACGACCATTTATTTTGAAGTTTGTCAACTTCATGCGAAAGTCTTGCAAGTGTACATTCCACACAAACCAACTCTACTGCACTCATTCCATATTTAGCATTAACTGTCTCATCATGATCACCTGTCACATCGATACCCATCGTTGCAGCAAGACTTATTACTGGCAACACATACCGACTTCCAGTAGACTAATACTTGCATATCTCGGTATGTTTTTTCAATGTACCTCCATGCACAAACTGCATGGGGCCAATGTCGTAATGCGTAATCGCGCGAAAAGGACTCTTCGCACAGGCTATTCTCTCATGCCGGCGAGCATTTTGACCATAGGTGAAAACTCTATTGCAGAATCGGCACTGGCAACAACCAATTAGCGATTATGTAGGTCGCGGCTCCATGACCGTCGAGGTCAAAGGCAAGCCTTCGTATTCGCAATTCATCTTCGTAGTATGACGAGAGAGCGCTTCGAAATCGATGTTCGCCTCACAGTGTCAGAACGTCAACTGTCATATTTCTATATAAATGCGATACTTTTTTTCCAGTAAAAAGCCTAGCTTGTGCCCAGAAAAGGCCTTCCACCATAAAATTTATATGTAGAAATATAGGCGCACTCTGAAAAAACACATACTCATTCGCCCCTGAAGAAAACACGTGGCGGACCAGATGGCTGACATAACCAAAATGACTGATGGTTAGGTCTAACTTCGATCCTGGATCCCATGTATTGATTCGTCATACCTTATGCCTATAAAAAATATGGCCTCCACTGCTCTGCTCTCGAGAAGCGAACCTCCAAAATCACCTGTATTGGCTGAAAATGGTCTTTTTGCAGCTCGTTTTTGCAGCTGGGAGGCTCAGTGCTTTCTTGAAGGAAAAATGGGAAGTTTTTAGAAACAAAAGGAAATTTTTTAGGGGAATGGGAAATTGTTGGTAAAAAGAGAAATTTAGAGGAAAATTTAATCGATTTTGAGGCAAGAAGGAACATTTTTAAGGAAAATGTCCCCTGGGGAACCGGAATGACAACATGAACAGCTCCGACGCTTCGAGCCTCTAGCCCCTTGTCACCGAATCGGTTATAATATTCTACTTATATTTTATCTACTGACTCCTGACAGATTTACATAATAATTCTAAATCTACGGATTTTTATATTAGTTTGCTTGTTTTCTCATGGTATTGCGAAACGAATGCTAATAGTAATTTAATGCATTATTAAATAAATAAAGGCATTTTTTTTTCTAGGTACATTCGTTCCATTTCGTCTCATCATTAAACATTCAGGGGAATCACAGTATTCACGTAACTGATTCCATCTATTGGTCCACAGTGAAAGCATCATCAATTGTGGGATTCCCCGTATTATATATGTGCCTCACGTGACTTCATCTACAATAAGCATCGTCAGTTTCGTGCTTCAGTGCTCTTGGGGTGTTTATGTGTTGTCTATATGATCATTAGTAATTATTGCGTAATTGAGATCACCTGCACGTAACTAAGTTGATGAATGTTATAACGAAAAAAAAAAAAGTCATACAGGTTATTTTTAATTTCAATTTCGTAGTTGAAGTGCACAGCCAAAGCATTTTGTATTCGTTCATTCTTTTATATAACAAAAAGTGTTTGCCAGTGTGTAGAGTTCAAAAGTGCAATGCAAAAAAAAATTATGTACACCCAGAACTACAAGGAAGAATGGGGGGAAATGGACCAATTCAAGGGTTGGCTTACTAAAAGTATCAAAGGTAAGACATTTGTGAGTTGCATTTGGTAGCTGGAAAGACAGAGTTCGAGAAACATTCACAGACTCTAAAGCATGAGTGTTATTGTGGGAGTATGTCTAGTCAACAGGCATTGTTAAACTTTACACTGGCCTCTACTCGTCAAATAGAACACTTAGTTAATTCAAAGAAGCTGAAATAAGGTTATATACATTTACCACAACTCATTAAGGTTGTGTGGCCTGATTCGGATATTGCCAGGCGAATTAAATGAAATAGAAGCGAAACTGCTGCCATAATAAATAAAGGTAACCGGTCAAGAAAGTAAGGAGGAGATCTGTAAGTTGCTTAGGCAAAGAAACGTCTCCATTATTGCAGATGAATCGACTGATAGATTGCACAAAACATATATGTGTTGTTACAAGACTTGTAGTTGAAGATGAAGTTAAAGATGCTTTCTTTACCTTAATTCCCATTGTAGATGGAATTTCTGTATCTGCCCTTTTAAAAGTTAGACTCAACTAATGCGTACATCACGAAATGTGTGTGCCACTCATTTCACCTTTGTGCATCGCATGC
Organism: Dryococelus australis; assembly: GCA_029891345.1. Classification (NCBI taxonomy): domain Eukaryota; kingdom Metazoa; phylum Arthropoda; class Insecta; order Phasmatodea; family Phasmatidae; genus Dryococelus; species Dryococelus australis. The sequence goes on from CM056993.1 coordinate 79,284,425, forward strand.
TTGTAAAAAGCTACCAAACGTGGTTGAAGACTTAGCTGGGTATGTATACAACTTTTTCAGTCGAGCTCAACAAGAATTGAACAACTGAAAGAATTCCAAACTTTTGTTAGTGTTCAGCCTCATAAGGTACCACACCCTAGTCAGACTCGCTGGTTGTCAATGAATAGCGTAGTGGTCTGCCTTTTAGAATAGTGCGGTGCACTTAAACTATTATTCATAGGTGCAGTCGAAACAGACAAAATTTTAGCTGCAGAAACCATTTTTTGAGAGGTTGAATAATCCCTTTAATAAATTGCATCTGCAGTTTTTAGAATTAATTTTACCGATATTTACAGCATTAAACAAACAGATGCATTCAGAGAAACTTCAAATTCCGAAATTAAGATCTAGCGTAGCGCCAGCTTATAAATCTCTTTATAATGATAAATTCAATCTGAATACCTCAAGCCTGCCCCTATGGAAGAAGTGCAGTTTAGAAACGCATGATACTATGTACGAATTAATAAATTGTACTTGGAGGACTAAATTTGAAGCCAGCCTTAGTGCCAATGTAGGAAAAAATTTCTGACAGACATTTAAATACCTTTAGACTACGATGTCTTGATTTCCTTGTAGAGGTTGCACTCCAGAATTATAAGAGATTTTCCTCTTTCGTGACCCAGTATTACAACACTTGGAAGTTTTGGATCCATCAAGTGTTCTGGAATGCAGAACTAAATCAGTTGCACCTCTTGCTTCATGTTTCCCTAAAATCACAAAAGAAAGTGAACTGCAACAGTTGGTCAACGAGCGAAGACTCCTTACAAATACCGAGCTAGCAATACCTTCAAAGAAGGAGTTGACTGTTGAAGAATTTTGGACAATTCTGCAAAAGAAACCATTCGCCGTTAGTAGTCCAGCATTCCCATTAATCTGCCATTTTGTGTTTTGTTTCCTGTGTTTACCACACTCGAGTGCTGCAGCTGAGCGTGTGTCTTCCGCCATAAACAACATGAAAACAAAACTGAGAAATCGAATGTCGGGTAAAACAACTAGTGGGCTCCTGCACGCTAAGATATTATTAGATAATACTAAATTTTTTTCCTGGCAACTGGGTAAATCGTTTGAGGGTAGGGTAAATATGGACATCTACGACAGTAGCAGCGATGAAGGTAAAGAGTAATTACATTGTGATATGTCAGTCATGATTTTTTGTCCGAATGTGATTCGTTGAAGAACATTGGTTTTATATTCATATCAACTGGTTTGTATTACAATAATGAAAAAGTTTGCCATTTAAGTTTCGGTAAAATTTGCTGTAAATATGTATTGTGCGCTATTCAGGAATTTCAGGAACTATTAAGTTACAGAAACAAAAAAAAAAAAAGGGTTAATTTACACAGAAGAATAAATGTAAAGCAGCTGCTTTTATAATGTAAGAGAATTTACTACTGAGATAGAAACAGGAACTTTTTAAATGTAAGCCCGTTAGAAAATTATAATTTTGTAAGCTCTTTTTATTTTAGATTTTTAATTTCATTGCCCACAGTTTTTAAAAAAAGTTTTATTGATTATTGCAGTGTGTTCTTAATTTTATACGTAGAGAATTTTATAATTGTATTGTTTTTTCCTTGCTATATTATTTTGTTTGCAATTTTAAGTCAGCTACTGCTCAGCAGGATTGCATCACAAAAATAATGTTGGGACATACGTCGTTTATGTTCAATACTATCTATATCCACTATATGATCGCGTGTTCCAATTACTGTACTGGGCTGCACTCAGTGTCCACCGACCGGGTGCCACGTGTTCCAATAACTAGAAACCGCAGTGAGTGCAGTCGATTTTTAGTGTTCCAATTGCGAGCTGCACCGGAAAAAGTGAGCACTGAGTGCGGTTTTTCCTGCAACGTCTCTGGACTCGATGCGGCAGTTTCAGTTCAATATGGTGGCGATCTGTGGTTACGCAAACAACAAGAAAATTATTGCAATGCTGGAAATTTTACAGTATCAAACAGTTCGATAGCCGAAAAATACAAAATAGTTAATATGGAACAAATATGCTTTTGGTATATAGACGATATCGTTTGTCATTACAGCGACAATGTGCAGTGACTCGTGCATACATTTGACAAGTTAATAAAAAAAAAGAGAAGTTGGACAAAATTATTGTAACGGAATTTCGTAAATCTAAATTTAAATCCTTTTATCAACACCTAAGTTTAAACATCTTCTCCAGAAAATGATATGTTGTCTCAAACGTTTTTCACTTTTTTCGCGGCGTGTTCCAGTTGTCAGTGCATAAATAATATTCACTCGCTTCTGGCAATCACGTCATACATACACTTTTTCGGTGGGCACCCAGTGCAGTCAATTGGAAAACGCAATTACTTAACATGGTTTTTTGAAAATAAAAAATAGTTTCATACCACACTTTTCTTGAGTTCAACGTAAAAACATACATATTGCGAAAGTTGAATATTTTGTATCGGTGTTGCTAAGTTATTTCATTATACGGGCATAGTGCCGCAGCTTAACAAATTATACTGAATTTCTACTGATATTTGGCTACAATATCTACTTACTTTTGATAGTTCGACCCGACAACACTGATCTCGGTGTTCTTCACAACACATTTTCAAGATGTAACGACGCATTTATTTTTGCTGCTTGACTATCTTCTAACACGATGTTATAATAAGTTCATAAACCACTCACGGTAAGTAATTCAGATACTGTATTGTTTCTGCCATACGATAATTGTTTGTACAATGTGAGCATTAAACGTGTGTACCTAATTTTTGTTAAATTATGGCGGTCCAAGTTTTGCCCGGGACTTATACACGCAGCTGATCATGATGTAAAGTACGCCTTTCTGGTTTCTGCAATGGCCTAGCTGTGTGATGGGTCCACGAGCTGATTTTTCCTTCTTTTCGCCTGTGCGCCAGAGTCCGGACCAGCACCTGGCAAATGTCAGCTAAGATTAATTTTTTTATCTTTCTGCATTCGAACACTTAACAGAGCAAATCATCATGGCTGCCCGTTTTCTCGTCTTCTTTGGAACACGTAAAATTTCGACCTAACCAGAAAGCTTGGAAAAAGTAAAAACTATTTTTGTGTGTAAAATTTATTTGTTTTAATAAAAAGGTTTCAGCAAACAGTTTTCCATTATAACAAGTATAAATATCCATGGGTGCACCCACATGACTGTAAATGCATAATTACTCGTAATACTCATAATGATGTCCTAATGTTTTTTGTTTGTTTTTGTTTTGCTCCCCTATTGGGGCTTTGGGGGCGCTTCGGTGTCCACATCCGAATAAAAAAAAATAAACATATATTTTTAACCTTTTGAATATGTGTTTAGGAACATTTTTAATTATTAAATTACTGAATGAAGATGAAGTAACTTACCATAGGAACTTCTTGTGAACTAGGTGAAAGTTTAATATCTGATATTACTGTTTCTCTTTTGGATAGTGCATATATGTGCTTAGAGCCTGTTTTTCTATATTTAGGGTTTCCCCATGATGACGTAAAAGATAAGAGGTCTTGGTAGGGCTTGGCCCTTTGTTTTAATGTATTTTTAGTATGAAGGATCGCGTTTGTGACAGATTTTGTTCCCAGTTCTCCTCTGGTGTACCTTGGTGCTCGGGTTGGGAGCTGTTTGGGTTGGCAATCCCCTTTCTAGAGATTCCTCTACCTGTTGGTTCCGGTCTTGAGCTCCAAGGGGTGGCTCAGCACTAGGAAGAGCAAGGGGACTTTGTTCACCCCAATTGAACAGCTGAATGGAGCAAGAAGGAGGGGATTTTTCTTTAGTATTAAATAAACTTGAAGGGAGGCTATTAAACTGTGGACAAAGGAGTCTCAAGAATAATTACATGTAACTGCCGCTTATATCACGAACTCCAACAGCCAATAGGGAATGTTTTGCAACACGAAGCAGCCAATCAGAAACAAGGCTTGCTCCAAAGCCTCTTGCAGCCAATCAGCCACATCAAATAAACAGCCAAGCCATTTCTCCTCTATATACTTAGCTATTCTGTGCTACAGAAGACTGTAACTGTATTATGTTAGTCACTTTTATGCACGGCGCCGCGGTGGTGTAATGGCCAGACTACTCGCCTCCCACTAGGTGAACAGGGTTCGATTCCCGGAGGAGTCGCTCCGTATTCTCGCACGTGGTGATTAGTGTTTGACTGTGCCGCTGGTCAACGGTTCTTCTCGAGGATCTCCCGTTTCCCCCGCCATTGCATTCCGGTGCAACTCCATATTCACCTCATTTCCCCTTCATCACCTCTCAAGACCACTCCACTTTTACGCGCTCTGTATGTGATATCAGGCATGCTTCTCAGCTGACAACAAATATTTCTCCTTCGTTTCTCCACAGTGTAGTCTTATGACAACCAGGAAGGTGCTATCGACTGACATTGTCGTAAAAGTGTAAAGCAACAATAGTATTTCGTTTTGCCTTGGTACTTGAAAAATCATCTGTACCTGCTTGTGTCTCAATCTTCCGCCCTCATTTAACCCACGACCAAACGATAATTTCTAATGCTGTGTTTGATGAGCGCTGACTATGTACTTGCCAGTTTGTCATAAACTATTCTCTATGAACCAGACAATTCGAAGTTGTTGAATATAGTTTCTCGTGTGCGCAAATATTCGGGTCGCAATGAACCAATAAAAACTATTTTAAAACGCTGCAAAGGAAAACATTTTCGTTAAATCCTACTTTCACCATCATTAAAATAGATAAGATAAACCCCTCCTCATTGTTTGGCCGGAAAGCGTTTGACGTGGCATACTTTCGTTCTTGACTATAGAGTAGACCAGGGGGCGGGCCCGCGGAATCCACGGGCTAAGCTGCCGTCGGTGAAGTAGGTAACCGTACGAATTAGTATGTGTGGTACAATGTCGTCTAGAAAATCCGGGACGTGCTCACTCGCGCCTGTCGGCGCTCGCTCGCACATTCAGTCTTGCAGTTACAATGGAATTATTAAGACTTAAACATTAAGAATAAGACTTCAAGCTTGAGACTTGAGGGTACGAGACAAATGGTTATATGAACTTGTGTATGATAATTACGGTACATCTGAACCTTACTTTTATGGTATACACGAACCTTAAGCCTGGGGCATAAACCCCCTCCCCTCCAGAAGTTAGGGGAGGGGGTCTGCAACCATAACTCGCCCACTTCCACATGGGTCACGATTGTTCCCCCTTAGGCCTGCCCCCCTCCCCCATCATCGTTTGGGCGTAAAGAGTATGACGTGGCAAACTTTCGTTCTTGATTAATAGTGCATAGACCCTCTACCATCCTCTGTTCAAGTAGAAGCCTATATTCTGTTTCATAAATGGCATGCAATTTTGTAATTATTTTATGTGGAAGGTTTTTTACTGTGTCTATGCCAGTTGTCCATTACCTTCTTGCTTCACGTTAGAAATACGTATGAAAGGCCAGAATGACCCCAATAGGCACCATGTTTGCCCAATCCTAGAAAAGCCACGATGCATGTATCTTGGCGTGCCTAGGCGCATGGGGCTATCTCGACCTTAAGACGCACTTAGGTCCCACCCCTACCTAGAACCCCTGACTCACTTATTTTAAGGTAGGTTGTATGAAGAAAAAAATCATGAATTTTGAGATAGTTAACTTTAACCGGACAACGGTGCCACGAACATAAGGAAGCGAATACAAAACCACGCTGTTGCCGAGGCAAGAAACTATCTCTAAAAATGCGGTGAAGATTTTTGTAACAGCTTCTTTCCTTGTATGGTATTATTGATGCCCGAACGAGTATCTTACAGGATTTTCACGATAAACGGAGTACTTTTGAAAGTCCTTCTTAAGATCATCTTGTACGCAAATTGAATATTCTTCCACCATATGTAAAACTAACATTGCAATGGGCCTGATCACTTTATTCATGCGTGGGTCAAGTAAAACCGAGGAATCGTTATACAAGTAAATATTCAACAAATTTGATAATTTTTACACATGTATGTATTTAACAGAGTAGAAAGCAAAAAGAAATACTTTCAATATTGTAAAATGTTTAGCTTATACTTTTAATTCAGCGTATATACATGGAACTAATTTCCCTCCTTCGTTACCAACTTTACTGCGTCAATGCTAGACAGTGTACCTGTTGAAATGTATGCAAGTAGGGGCAGAGACTTTTTTTAAAAACGTTGAGTTCAAAACTACCACAGCCGCTTGGCCGCGCCCGGAGGGATTAGAGGGGAAAGGGAGGGATTAGAGGGGAAGGGAGGGATTAGAGGGATAGGGAAGGCCTGGAGGGGTCGGGAGTGGAGGATTGTACGGCGCGCAGGTAAACAAAGGCGAGGAGTCGAGCGGGCCGCCGTCGTCTCCATGGCGACGCGGCGCTGCGGAGAGCGTCGGGACGCCAGTGCAGCGCCGCGGGTGTAGGCGCGCAGTGACGTCCGCGGCGCGGGGGATTGGCCATGGACTCGGCGCGCCGCCTGCTGTGGCTGCTGTCGCTGCTGCTGTGGGGCGTCTGTTGTCCCGGTGAGTATGACCACTGGCGGCCGCACTGCCTACTGCCAATCGTTCAGTGATGACGCCGCTGTTTGTTTACGGTCCATTCACGATTCCTTCACACTTTCAGGCCTGCTAAAGTTATACTTCCAGGATATTCCTCTGCCTCGTGGGAAAAAAATCTTAACCAATTCTAGAAAATTTCACCAAAGGGACAGCGCACCGCTTCGTGCGTACTCAGTGTAATAATATTTTGCACGAGATCGATATATTACTAGGAGTTTCCAATACACATGTTTTCTCAGTGTAATATTAATATTAATTATAAATGAAATAGCATAATTTATAAATAAAATATAAATAAAATTTCACTTTAATAATAAAATAAGGTACTTTTTATGAATATAAGTATAAAGTGCTTGTGATAAATGGAATATTTAGGAAACAACCAGACATGTCATACATAGAGTGATTTTTCAAAGGCTTGGTACAAAAAGTGTAATGGATCCGTGAATAGGCTATACATTTCGTTTTGGGACACACTTGCGATTATGTAGAACAATAATTTATTGTAACTTGAATATATGTTACTTACTTAAGAGCATTGACATTTCAAAGCAGGATTCTGTGTGTAAACAATCGAAGGCACATATGCTTGACAGTAGTCTAGACATAAAGGCAGTCCAGTGCTAAGGAATCAAAAGTTGTTTGCTGTGTAGCTGCCATGCACGTGCTACTGCACAGCTCTCAACAGTAGAAACGTAGTATGAATAAGGGTAGAGTGCACGTTCCAGCTGCACAGTTACTAATCTCCGTGTCCCAACATTGCAATGCTTTTCTTCCTACAGAACTGCCAAAAACCAAGTGGCTTTCTCTAAACTTAGAATACTGTTTAGGCTACATAAATACACGTTTCGCTATGCACGCACGTTCACTGCGTTTAAAAAATGCGACGTACTAAAGTTATGAATTTATTATTTTTTAAATAAAAGCGTGGGTTTGTTGTAAAATCAATATTAATGTATACCAGCAGAACATCACTGTTTGAACACGTGATTTTCATAGTAGTTACAGCCATTCTTGAACCTGTGTAGGTGATGTGCGCCGAAAATAAAAATTGATCTACCTCAGCCACCGTGCGAAAGCTCACCTAAAAATACTTTGCTAAATAATGTGATCTCTGGATAGAGTGTTGTTCAAAGTGACGAGGCCCTAAGTTCTCCCGTTCCGCCAAGAAGACAGACATCCTGTGGTTCGCCTTGACTTGAAAGTGTTGAAAAGCCTCGTTAACTTCGTCTGTCTGCCTTATATATCTGCTAAGTAAGTAAAAATTAATAAAGTTGCGTAACTCATTGTTAGTATCGATGTCCCGCTAAAGTGACGCTATAATGTTTTGATGACAAATATATAAATACCCCAATTATAACTCAAAAGCATGTAAACAAAACTTTTGTTTTGTTTTGTGTTTTGTGTGCTCCCGAAAAGCGACAAGGCCTTAGTAGAGGAATGCGAGACATTCAGAAAAACTGAAGGAATCTCAGCCAGGGCCTATACTAAGGATCCATCTCAGCATTCGCGTAGAGTGATTTCGGGAAATCCTGGAAAACCGTAATCAGGATTATCACTGCATAGAAGTCGACGTATTGTATACTGGCTTGCCTTATACTGCTGCATATCTCTGCGTACGTCACGAACTACGTTTATGCCCCTTTTACACCCGTGTGGGGCCGCAGTGGTACACTGGTCAGGCGACTCGCTTCATGGTGAAACGGTGCAGTTTCCCGGTGGGGTTATGTTCAAAAATGTGGAGTCCGTTGCTGTTTACTGGTGGGTTATCTCGGCGTATTCACGATATTTCCCCATCACTACGTTACATCACTGCTCCACATCCACATCACTTCACAACAACGTAGCTAAACATTTCAGCTGTCAAGAGAAGAGTGGACCCCCGTGGGAACACCGCGTCCAAGGTCAAGGAAGCAAGGGGCCGATACGGGTGACACTAACACGCACTTTTAGCGCTTTAAAAATGCGATATTTTACCATTTTTGTGATTTTTTTTCTCCAAGAATGCACTTAATATGACAAAAGTGAAAAAAAGGAGGAATAGATAACTGTTTTTTTTTTTTTTTTTTTTTTTATCTTTTCTGACAAAAAGTCGTATTAGCAGAACATTTATTTACCAAGATACGCGTATTCGCGCAAACAAATATTTCACAAAAAAAATGAGTGTGTCCATCCCACTCTTAAGGCTGTTGCCTGGTTTGAAAGCAGTGAGAATTTTGTATAAGGTAATACATGTTAATAAATTTTTTTTGCCGTTCCTGTTGAAGACAAAAATCTTACCACCACGGAAATTTTTTAACAGTATTTTGTAACATTAATAAATTGTTGTTTTCGTGGAAAGATCAGAAAACTTGATTCTGTAATTAAATAAAAAAAACTGCAAAACAATTGTTATATTCGCCTCTGTGCAGAGCTCGAGAGTATCATTTCTCACATTAAGGTTTTTGTTTCAATTTTATATCTTCATAATTGTCTTCAAAAAGCCGAATTTCGTTAACATGAATTTTCTTATACCAAAATACCGCTGCTTTCAAACAAGGTAAAAGTGCCGCACAATCTCTCACTCACTCATTCTACGCACGCGTCTTTGTCGCAATACAAACTAATAATGTGACACGTGTTTTACAGAGTAAAATATAGTTCATGACAGTTTGTAAGGTGATAATATATAACTAGCGTTTATTTCAACAAGTAAACTCTGTAGACTTCAAGTTCATTAAAAACACGGAGATGTATTATTAATAATATTTAATTTACGACGGTGTTGTAAACTGTAACACACGCATTTGAGCTATTATAATGGGTAGTTATCTAAACGTAATTTTTATGTTTGACAGGTTCAATATTATTTTTCCCATAATTAATTTTATTTTGTGGCAGGATTAATTAATTTGTTTTGAAACAGAGTCCATAACATTTATTTCTTTACCAGTATTTTTATTTAGAAACATATTTATGTGTTTTTCTACATTTAGATTTCGTACGTGTAGTCACAAAGTAATATGATTGTGCATTTTGAACTTTGGGGCAGTTTAAATTGTAACCCTCTTGACCAGCGTTTAAAGAACATTCTTAAGTTAAAATTCTAGCAAAGAGGACGGACATCTAGTTACGCGACGTCAGGCAGGCAGCCCGGGTGAACTGTGCACGCGGTGTTGAATCTAGAGTTTTAACTGTGAAGTCCGAGTTCGCATTCCTGAAAGTAAAGTCCGTCTACTAGAGACGAAGACGCGAGGTGTTTAAAGCAATAAGTAGGCCTGTATCTGATCCCTCCGCGTAGCTTCCAGAGATGTTAGCTAGAATTCGTGAGACGTCCCTTAGGGTGCCGTTGAGCTGTAGGCTAGTACACGGTCATAAAGATAGGTCTGGAAACTGCTACCTTTATGCCTTGACCGAATCCGTACTCTTAGTGAAGCTTGCGAACTTACAGCGCTAGTGCCGCCTTTAACATTGCGGCATATGCGAGTTTCGAAGATTTTTCAATGATATTAAATAACGCCTTCTTATTTCCATATGCCCGTTTGGTATAAAGAATTGTGATATATTTTGGTACGTTTGAAGTTGGTTTCGTTTACGATAGTGTTTAGCTGGCTCAGTATACCGAGTTCGTAAAAACCCCTGCATAGCATTTTTTCTCGTACCATGTTTATTGTTTTTGTTTGTTATAATGAATGTTATGGTTTGACAAGTCCAAGTTTATTTCGTCCAGTAATATCATACATTGTGCCTAGCAGCACAATACTATAGGACATGTCAATAAATATCGTATAAAAAATTTTTTTTGCATAAAGTAAAAATACAATTATGTACAGTACAAATACATACTACTGCATTGTCATCACGTCCGCACATTTGAAAAAATGTGTTTGTGTTTAACAACTGTTCAATATAAGACCTTAATCGGCAGAAGATATTTAATATATTTCTTAAAGTTATTTAAGTTTATTGAGGTTATCGAGTCTGCTAGATGATTGTGTATATGCATTCCTTTCAACTCAATACTTGTACAAATTTGTCTGGTGATAATATACCCTATAGGTACTTTTTTCTATTCCTTGTGAAATAGTGACGGAAATCAGACTTTTTAAAAAGATATTCGTTTTTGTTAGAGAGAATAAATTAAAAATTTCAAAAATATAGATTGATGTGAATGAATATGTAATTTTTTTTAATAAAGGCCTGCAACCTGTATTATAACTGTTTACTTTACAGGTTATTCTAACGACCCTTTTTCTAGCTACAAATATTTTGTTAGCATAGTTGAAGGCCCCCAAAATAATATACCGTATGATGATATTGCATTGCTCAAGCCATGATGCACTGGTTTAAGGCATTGAGGTTGTAATACTTCTACTAGTATGTGTGATGCACAACTATTTTATATGAATGTATTATTACTATTTGCCATATTTAGGGTATTATCAATATTTACAAAATAGTTATTAAAATTCATTAGTATCTAATATGTAGTAGTCCCGATATAATTTTGTTGTTTCAAGATAGCTGTATTTTTATATTTCCGCTATACTGAACCTTCAAATTATTCGTTTTTGTATTCCAAATGATCCACTTAAAGAGCGAAGTGGCAATCTGCGATACCGCAAAATAATTTCGAGTTGAAATCGGTACAAGCAGTTTGTGAAAAACCCTTCGTACCAGCAAACATTGTGTAAAAGGATATATATTTAAAGATAGCAGCGGAGCAGTTATGGTCAAAGTAAGTTTGTAATTGGTAACATTATTACAAATTTGTCTTAGTATCATTCCTGTTAAAATTTTTCTAAATATTGTAATGTATGAATGGAGATCGCAGGGAAATCATGGGAAACAAATGTAAACATAACATCAGAAAAACCTGAAAACCAAAGTCAAGCTCCAGAAAACTGATGACATTCAAATCTGCACCAATTAACTTGCAGAGTAAAGTCCAGAAAGTGCAGGGGGAAGTGCGCATTATGTGCTTCATATGTGCGCCCTCTATGCTCTCTTCACTTGAACTTGGGGAAGCAGAGTGGTGTGGATTTGTATGTAAACAGTTTCTTGGACCTACATATATAAATAAATGTATGCACAGTAATATTGAATGTAAAAAAATTTGTCACGAGTATGCAAAGAATATCACATATACAAAACCTACCAATGCACAACCAAGTGATTCACCATACAGTTAATTAGTAACTTATGGTTCAATAAGATAAATTTGCATATTTACACTGCACACTGTTACAGGTTTCTAACAGACAGCTGACGAAAATATTCTCTGTTGTTGGCCAATTCAACAGCTCTCATGTGAGTCACACTTCACCTTATATGAGAAAAAAGCTGTAATATAACAAATATTCAAAAATAACTGGCGAGGATTGCACCACCAAATTCATAAATGCATAGCTGATAAACACCCTGTGAAGCTCTTGAACTTGTAGCCTCCATTCTATATTCACAAATATCTACACATTAACTGTTAATTCTTTATACTGAAAACTGTTTTTCAGCTAATTGTTGCTCGTTAGTCCACAACACTGGGAAAATCACAAACGTTGCCAAACACAAACAGATAAGACCCTGTACGTATGGTAGTTTCTTGCAGTAAAAAAAAAAATAACAATTTTCACAGCAGGGAACCATGTGAACCTAGGAAATTTTGTAACAGCATACACAGAATTTAAGTGTTGCTAAAGTTAATAAATAAATTTATTTATTTATTTACTATCAAATCTCTCCAACGATCCTATGATGAGCAGGAGCTCTGGAATATAACATTAGTCAAAAATGTTAAAAAACAAACGTATACCTACACAATATATTTGTAAATATTCCATACGGCTCTTTTTGGAGTCTGAAGACTTTGATAGTTTGAGAAGAACGTGCCCACTGAATTATACAATATGACATAACAGCAGGAAAATATGAAAAATAAATGTGTTTAAGGGAGGATGTCTTTAGACGATATGATAAATTATGTAAACCGTAACACGCTGCACTTAGTTTTGAGAATATATTATCAATGTGAGTATTCCCATAAAGATGACTGACAATATTATATTCATAAAATTTTGTAGGATGGCTTTCTTTCAAATCGTAGCTTCTATATTTTATTAAAAAGTCATAGTCCTGTTGTTCTTATGTGAGGAATTTCATTAAAACTATTTGATCCCAGTTTAAAGAAAGATTATTTGCTGTGAACAATTTATCTAGTTAAGAATAGTCTCATTTAATGACGCCATAAGTGATGTCAGTTTCTCATATTTAAATAAAAATTTAGTAGGTATCATCCACAATGTGTAGAATGTTGGAATACAGATAATTTATATCTAGCATATTAAAAATAAATAAATGTAATAGAGAGCAAAGGATGGAACCTTTGGGGACAATGTTTGATTACCTAACCCTTTTTTTTAGACTTGTGTTTATATCATCTGAATTTAATGCAACCTGCTGATATCTATGAGACAAGTAAAGTGTAAACCATGGTAAAGTACGCGCCTCCTTGAGGGAATTCAGTGAGTAAAAATCAATTCAGTGGAAAGTGTTTGTTTTATTTCACTGCCGGCTGCTTCACAGTCGTACAAGTGTTTTGGATATTCTACCCACTGCATCCCTGCAACCACCTGATAGCATCTTAACTTATTGTGTGTATCTGGCATGTGAGATAGCCATTACAGTCTCACTCAACATTTAGTGGTATACGAGAGGGCCAACACTCGTTATATGGGCATAACAGGTTTATTGCATCATTACAACGCCACCTCATCGCGGGGTGAATTGAGGAGAGCCACGTGGGCGAACGGCCCAAACACTGGATTAGTCTCACGTGTTCTGCAACCCTTCGCAACTCTACGAATACAGTAGAAAGTAGATCATCTTGACTAATAGGGACCAAAGGTAATTTGGATAGGTAATCGAAAATTCTGATCATGGAAATATGTTGAAAATAAAGATAAAAGAATTTGTGAAAAAAAAAAAATCACACTACGTAAAATTTACTAGCCATGCATAGAACACTCAATTATCCAAAAAAGAAACTGTACATAAAATGAAAAATTAAATCAGTTAACAATAACCATCCTCTTCCCAGACGTGTTTACTGTGAACAGCACGTGAAAGGACACATCACAAGAGCACACACAAGTGCTTGTCTCTCCTCCGTGGGTAAGGGAAACACTGCGACAAAAGAGACTTTCATGTTTTTAATATTCTCTTTATTTTTCAAACAAGTCCAGATAACTGGTTGTCTGTATAACCGACATTCTAAAATATGGTATCGTAAGTCAAACCTCCTTCCTTTCCGCTCCTGAGACCACGACATACTGTCAAAGTGCATAATTTCTTGATCTGTGATGGGGAACATAAATATAGTGTTATAATTGGCTTCTTGGCAGCATCAATTGTGATATTGAATTTGACATGGTTCGGTATTGTTTGAGTATAACATGTATTGAAGTACAGTAAATAGTTCATAGAATAAATACGTATACAAAACACACATGTGCAGGAGAAAAAAAACTGATCTGGCTCAACATGACCTGCAAGTGGCCATAGCTGCGAAAAAAAAGCCATAATGGCGCAAACAAGATCACTTGACACAAAATTAAAAATGAAAAGCCTGTACGTCGATGGAAGGGTGCTGCGAGCACTGAAGGTTACACAAAAACAAAGTTCAGGTTACTAACGTTAAACGATAATGGCACACAAAAAATATCAGAACAAAAGTAGATCACAATCCGTGACGCGATTCGTGTGCAACACATACGGCCAGCTGGGCCACACTTTGACTGGAGCAATCCAGTTAAAACAAACACTGAAACTTATCTACACAATGCACTGACTTGCTACATCCGTTAACACTTGTTAATTTCTATAACACATTGTACAGCAGGTAGTCTCCTCAAACACGTGGTGCCTTATGTGCTGATTCTAACATTTGCCCGTAGGCTTTAAACTACGTAAGATTAAAAAAAAAAAACACATTTTCTGACATGATTACTGAGTTTTCTCTACGTGACAAAGATACATTGTACTGACTAGCGCATTCCATTAGCGAATGGGTCTTAGGACCTGTTCATGCATGAACGTATGAATATAGGGCACGGGAACACTAGCACTAGATATAAGATTACTGTGATATGAGTCTCCACAAGTTGAATGATACAATATCAAAATACAGTAATCTCTCAAATTCATTTTACTGGAAATAGTTACAGAACTGTGATAGAGAGATCCTCTGACTATAACAACAGATATCAAAGTACAAGAATGGTATCTGGCTGGTGAATACTGTGTCACCCGTATAATGATGTAGTAGCTCTTGCCACCCCTACTAAAAAAACAGTATGAAAATGGTATGAAAACCGTTTAGTGTTCTGTTTTTAATTGTTTCTTAACTGTTAGATATGAGTTTGTGTCTGTCTGAATAGTATCCATAGTGATTTCAGGCTGTTCTCAAACTGTAAGTTCTGTTCCTTACTTTTCAAACTTTAAGAATATATATACTGTTCAGTCATTATCAACTTGACAAAACAAAAATTTATTTAAAACGTGTAACAACGTACTGATCATAGTGTTTTATACTGTGCTGAAAGTAGTATTACACAATAAAATCTCTTGATTTCCTGGACTATTCTACGAATATACTGTTACATAATACGTTTATGCTGTTAAGTAATTTCATTATTTGATACAAACATCAGCAGTAAAACTGATGCTCACTGAGGTGGTATATTTTATTAGAGTATTTAATAATTAAAAAACAGGTTTGGTGTATAAGGAGGATTGCTTTTAGCGTACTTGTATTTAACATGTTTCAGGTCCTAATGATGATGAGTTTTGGTTGTTTTCAAACTACAACAGTGTTGACTACCGGGACCTTTCAAATTCTTAGTCTATTAAACTTTGAAAAGTTATAGCTTATAGAATCTCAACTTTTGTAAGTTGTGGATCAAGATTTGGATAAAATTCAATACAATTTTTGTCAGCCCAGAACCTGAATTTTGTTTAAAATTGTTGGTGTGAGACCAGCACTTCTCTGTTTGATCTAAATTATAGTGGAATATCAGCTCTTAATTAAACATTTGTAGGCCAATATCACAAGTTGCTTTTTTTTCTGTATATTATTTTTTGAAGCTACTTTGATGCTGTAGATTAAACTGTTACAAATTGTTGGGAAATATCCTTCCTGTTCCACACATTTGCTAAATTTTTGTGTATTTTGTCTGTGTTTTGTAGATAAAAGTGAATTTCCATCAAAAGTGGTAGGTATAATTTGCAGTCCACAATGCATACTGGAAACCATTCTCCATACCCATCGTAGGACTACCACTGGCCATGCAATCTCTAAAATCTTGAACTTAAGTGATACAACAAATTTCACATTCACTTTTATAATACAATTTTTTAATGTGTTTTACTTGTGATTAATCACATGGTTAGCAAATCCTACTAGCAATTTCGAGGCATTAATGTAAAATAACATACCAATTATGCATGAGATAAGAAACCTGTTGGTACAGTGTTTACATAGTATTTGCTTGCTATCTTTTCCTTCGTCCCCATTATGAGGACTAAAGAAAATATTTTGGTGCAAATCCTCATTTCAAGTTTTAACAATTAGATTTAAGGTTGCAATATTTAACCATGGTATTTTGGACTTTGTGAATGGCTGACGAGAGGTCCCTGCCTCCTGACGCCAGTGTCACGTGACTGATGTGTGGGGCACAAATCATGCTCACTGAAAGCTGCCATACAATCAGTACATAAATAGGTAACTTCTTACCTGATTTAGATTGAGTAATAGTATAACATAGAACTTTTAAACGTAGCAATATTTCATTGTATTATAATTTTGTCCCTGTTAACATAATCTAAACTATTTACGCTGTGGAACAAACATTTGTATGGCCAATCATGACATGTGAAAGTTGCATTTGGCCTTATATGCAGGTATGTTTATATATCTCAGGATTTACATTATAGAACAGTGCCAAATAGCAGTGGATTTTGCAGTGAATAAATAAACTGTGTTCTTAAGGAGTCGTATTACTTTCTCAAATAAAAATAAAACTTTTACACAAAAATAGTTTTAACTGATACGCAAAAAAATACATGTACAGATGTAATGTATATGTACACAACTTGCGGATATTTACTTTAATGTATGGGAAAAAACAAAACATCCTGTCCAACACCACTAGCAGGATACGAAGCCTAGGGTATAAGGAGAATTCTAAATTGGAAAGTGACAACTGTGCTAGATCAGTGCATGTACTGGGGCCACGGTGGTGAAGTGGTCAGACAACTTGGCTACCCCTAAGGTGGACCGGGTTCGATTCCTGGTGGGGTCACTCTAGAATTTTTGCACGTGGGAACTGTGTTGACCAGCGGATTTTCTCTGGGCTTTCATATTTACCCTGTCCTTACATTCTGACACTGCTCCATTCTCATCTGCTCTCAAGACCACAATGTTAAGAGCTGCCCAAATCTCTCTACTACAGTGCATGAAATCTTGTCTTAGGAAGACCAAATATATATATTATGTTTGAAATTGTCTGTTCAGTGTCTTAGGTTTTAGAATAAATAAAAATATTTTTAATGTAGCATCAGTAATTTTTATATGGGTTTCTGAAAATTTTTACATTGCCATTATTATTCAAGTTTCGCAAATAAAAACACAAAAAAATATTAATTTCGTTTTGCTCTAAATCTATTGTGTTATTTCGAGTATTTTCATTTCTGAAAAACATTTTGTTACAATGAAGAACTTGCCAGTTGTGGTGTGAATCAACATAACTCAAGGTCAGTGCTGAGAGAACGCAGTGCCTTGAGGCATTGCTGTAAACAGCAACGCACCAGATGTTGAAAAGCAATGTCAGCAACTGTGACTGAATGCGTCTCACCTTGGCAAGTGTGAGATGCTAGATTTTCAGTAGGTGGTTGGAAACCTACTGCCCCAGGTACTGTAGGTACAACAGTCAATTGTGGCTCATGAAATACTGACATGTAGCAGGACGTCGACTGCGAAGTGAGGGTATGCAGGAGAGCCATTCACAATCAATGTATTTGACTTGCGTAACAATTAGCTTGCATCCTCCGGTATATAGTATTTTCTCGGCGATGTGTGCAAGTAGGTCTCCATACATCACAAACAACATGAGTAAACATGGAGTCAAATATGTACCGTTTATACAACCAGCCATTTAGATAAAAAACAGTGTTAGTGTAAAGGCTGTTCACGATAAAGTGAGCACTTTTGAAATCAACCTCATAAAAAAGTCACTGCCCCTGCCTGCATATAACGGACGCACTTAGTGACATGCGCCCAGTAAAGATAGTAACGATATATGGAAAGTACGGTAGTTCCATATTTTCACGTCGAATAAAAAGTGTTAAGGTAACTATTTGTGATAACGTAAATTATTTATTTCGCTTTCTGATTTTTAAAGCATCGAAGTGTAAAAACGAGCAAATTTGTTAAATATTAACTTTTCTAACAATTTCACAGTTTCACTTGACCGACGCATAAATAAAGTGATGAGGTACGTGGCAATGCTAATTATATATAATGCGTAAGAATACGTAACGTGCACACAAGTAGATCTTGAGCAGGGCTCTCAAAAGTGCTAATTTTATCGTGAACAACCTTTAGCTGGCCCTGCTAACAAAATGTTGACCAATGTAACTGTTAAAAACTGAAAACACTTTTGTGGCATGTAAAATGTTAGAAACCAAAATCATTTTTTTACATTCTGCGTAGTCCAACACTAATAGGTGATGCACACAGCTGTGATCAGTAATACATACTCTAAAAATTTCTTATTAATTTTTCTTGGAGTCAGCACATTGTAATTACATCCCAATATTTGTAGTAAGAAATGTGTTATTTGAAGGGAAAGATATATATATTTTTTCATTGTAAGGATATTGTGCTATTGTTACCTGGTCTATATAAAGTACTTTTTTTCCCCACAAAAAAGTAGTCATTATGGCACTTTGGCGAATGTTTTTGCTTGCCTCTTTCGGATTGTTGTATTTAAGGAAAAAAAAAAAACATTAATTGAATAAAATCTGCCATTGTTTTCAAAAATTTTTGTTGTGTTTCAAATTGCAGTAGCCTATGTGTGGCTCTTCCATTTTATTGTTAAATGCATAATAGTTTTTAGTGCTATATCATATCATCTGGTCTTTTATTATAGGCAAAGTGCTAGCATGGAATTATATTTGCATTTTAAAAGTTTACTGCAAGTTACCAGTTATGTAAATGTCATGTCACAGAAATTTTACTTAAGATCGGTTTTTATTTTGGCGTATTTCTACAGTACGTAAGTTGGAACATCTGTTCCCCCATTACTCTAAAGCTGTGTTCTAATTCACTCTCACACACACTGTCACTTACCCTTGATCCCTTCAGCACCCACAGTTCTATGCATTCCCTTGATCCCTTTTTGATGAAGTGGATATAATTTGAAAAAAAAAATCTCTATTTCGAAATTTTAAAGTTCCAATGCATAAGCGATTGAAGAATCAATGAACTCAGCACATTTTCTTATGTTGTCTTCGTTTTTTGTACGTACAAGTGTTCAACAAACGTCATGAACAATTAAGCTTACAGTGTAGGGCACGTGTAAAGGACAATAGCTCTTGCCCCTAGTCGAATGGGATATTCAAGGTGCATTTATGCCCTTGCCGCAAATTCAGGCGGTAACAATTCAACGTCACAGCCGTGATGCCGTTATCAGGGACACGCAGCCAGGAAAGGACTCTTAGCTCGTAAATTAGAACACACATCAAGATAATTTAAACAAACATGTTGCTTTGCGAATGAACACTGAAATAAGGTAAACATTTTTTTTTTTTCATTTAACAGTACCTACTCATGCTTTTTTTTTGTGAAATACAGCTTTGTAGGTGTAAGCTTAATGCAAAATTAAAATGTTAGGACATGACTGAGCAATTTCTGTACTTCTCAAATATGCTATTTTCAATCTTTTTTTCTTATTTTAGTTACACTAATAATTGCGTACCAAATTTTGACTAGATGCTACGTGCATTCTTTGGCCACAAATCAAATATTAACTATAGTTGCTATAGAAATTGTCATGGAAAGGAAGACACTAGGAAATTTAATGGGTTATAGGTTATTTCTAAAAGGCACCTCTTATTTACAGTGGGTGCAGGATATCAGAAAGCTTGGAACACGTCACAGCTTTACCGCTGCTTGGCGTGGTAGAGGAGACAGGGAACTAGTAGGGCTGGCAACAACCGCATGCACATTGTAACTGAAAACATTGGTTACTCACCACTCTCATGTACTGCTGCCTTCTAGCATAGTGACGCCTTCCATTTCGTCACTTTACGATCCCGTACTGCAGTCGTTGTTCGTACTATTACTGTCACTGTCCGCACCTCCTAGCGATTTTATAATGGGATCAATGTCAATGTCGAAATGAGCATCCAAATCGTAATGCACACTTTCAAGCTTCTTCATATGTTCGCGGCATGGCTTCCAGCCGTCTGCTCCTATACTGTCAAACACTTCTTCGCAGAGTCGTCGCGCATCGCTTAAATTACAGGCGACATTGTGTGACGCAACTTTTCCTTTCACTTCAGCCCAGATATTTTCTATAGGATTTAAATCTGGGTGATAAGGGGACAAACGGAGAGTTGCGTGACTGCAACTTTTCAATATTTCACCCACCGAATAGACAGCTTGCCGGGGCTCGTGCTGTTTTATAAGCTCATAAAGTGTCGGCTTAAGCATATCATCTGCAAATGGAATGTTGTGATGTCTCAACCACTCTCGCATTTCCTGTTCCGTAGAGTTGGATGTTGGTGATTTATTGATCCTGACGTTGTGATAAGGTGCATTGTCAAAGACGACTACACTGTTGACAGGTATATTAGGTACCAGTATTTCCCTTGACCATTTTTCGTAATTTTCTTTGTGCTGGTAGTCTCCTGTAGATTGCTGAGACTTCCACATCACTAATGCATTTGGAGCAAAACCACTTTCACCTTCAGCATGAATTATTATCAGTCGCTGTTCTTTTGAAACAGGTGTCAGTAGACCGTGCATTGAGTCATCACTCCAGGATAGCTGTTGCTTGTGCGGTGACAAAATATATGTTTCGTCCATGTACACGATATTTCAATTTTAGTTTCTGAATATCGTTATAGATATTAAATATACAATTCGCTTCTGTCGTAAATCAGATTTCTCAATCAAAATAAGACAATGCGATTTACTTTTTTCCAACTAAAACCAATCTTTTTCAAAAGTTTTCGTAATGTTGTGTTACTGTCTTGAAAATCTATGCCCTGTTTAAGTTTTTCCGTAACTTTTTGACGTCTGGGACACATTTCTCTGTTACATTAAAGTTGTATACAGTCCTACGAAGTACTACTTGATTAAAATAATCAAACTGGGATTTACAGGCCCTTTGTCTCTTCTTATTGGGTGTAACAAAGGATCCTCCATCAGGGCCGATCCTCTTCGTTTCCGCTTTTATCATCTGCACTGCGCTACGATATACACCAGTAGCTGCAGCTGCCCGCAGCTGAGCTTTTTCTTTGGCAATTGACAGTTCCAGAGCTTTGGCTTCATTCTCCATGAATATCAAGACATGATGAATTACTTCCCGCGTCTGAGAGTGTAATTTTTCGCCTTTTATTTTTGATAGGATCGGTGACATATTGAAAAAAAAAAAACGCACAAAACTTAATATACCACCATCATATGGGTTTCTCAGCACACACATACTTTCAAAAAACCACACCGATGACAAACATTATAAGGACATATTGCGTGTATCCAAATCCTTGCGCATTTTTACAAACTCAAATACATAATCTCGATGTCAGCGTGACATTAAGAAATTCTTAATAAAAACACGGATAAAACATGTATATTTGATGAAACATCAAGCTGTTCTCCACGGCCGTAGTTTTACACAACGCCTACTGCATGCACGCTCGAATTACAACTTCAGGTAACAGCAGGGACCACGGACACCGCGAACAAGCAAATGTTGTGGATTCCGCCTCCACACTGCAAAAAGATTAATATTTTCTGGTCTGATAGTATAGTATTCCTCTTATTCTGGATTTTCAAAGCCATGACGAGCTCGTCGCGGCAGTTTAATACGACATCTCAGTCCGACCATTTACGCCACCAGAATTAGTTCAGTGTTTGCAATTCCCCGGCAGTTTCCAACGAGTGTTGCGTGGCTTTCAGAAAATCCTAGAACGGCCAGTAACTTGCTATACATTCTCTTTGTAATGTAAATATATCACAAAACACTGTCCACAATTTCTTTTATCAACAGCGTAGACAATGCACGTTTAATTTCAGCTCAGTTACTATTTAATGATAATTTATTTTCATCAATTCAACACACACTTCTCTCTCTATGCTACATAAATAAAATTCTTTCTCAAATAAAATATTTTTAGAGTAAAATTTATCACAGTAGCAAAATCGGCACGAAATTTTATTTTCTATTTTTTTTTCTTGATTGGCTGTTGAAAAGTTTTCGTCGGTGTCGGGGCTGTGATGTTAGACTATCAGTTATTGTAAATGCAGCATTACCATGTATTCGTAGAAGACAAATGGTTCATGGAAATTCAAAGTGTACTCAAAACAAACTCACACATCAATCAACTGTCTTTCAAAATGTTGTAACTAAGTCCAGTTTCATTAATTCTTCAAAGTTACTTCCATCAATGGACATTAAAATGCTAGAGTTCAGCCTTCATGCTTGCATTGAAGTTTCCTAGGTTGCTTTATTCAGTGCACATTAAAATCTCAAACATCTTGGCAGTACACTGAAATTCCCGACGTTAAGTTCCGATTTTAGAATTCAAATCTCTAACCGAAACGACCTGTGTGTCCAGGAGGTTACGTTCATAGTCGAGCATTGAGGTCGTCTACTTACACGCCGAGAATACCTAGATGCTCCCCTTTGCTGGTGATCAATTGCTGCAATGATAATTACAACAATGTGTATTTAACTTTAACCATCACGAGAACCTGAGAAGTTTCTCACTTGACCAGGCATTGGAGTCTCCTAGTTGAGATGGATAAAGATGGATCAATGCAATCCCGAAGAACTCTCGGAAAAAACCCCCCGACGTGGCCCTAGGCATCCCTTTATATACCTAGGCTCGTCTAATAACTAACGCTTGGCAAACTTTCTGGAATGGAAAATAAATTATAAACTGATGTAATTGTAATTGTTCGCCAATAAGCTTGTATATTCAGGCCGAGAACTTTGATGCAGCCGAGTTACAGGACATGAAGAGGAGACATGTTGCAGGGGCAGACGACAGCTCGTAAGTGTACATCACGCCGCAACCCTCGTCTATTGCAGGCTATCCGTGGCAGATAGGGGCGGGATTCCTATCTTTATTTTTTTTCGCCATTACGTGAGAATCGCTAGCCAGGCGTAGCGGAGTTGATATTCTGATACGCAAGTGACAACTACACTTCGTGCCATGACATCTTAAACTCCGCTTATTGTTTCCACGGCATAAACCGGCTCCCGATACGCGCTAAAGTGAATGAGATTCGTGCCCCAGCACACTTCTTTCCAGCTCCTCCCTCATAGCTGCCGGCCCAGCACCAGGCTTCTAAAAGGCGTAATTCAGTCATCCTAATGCCCTCCCCATTTTATACAAGTGCTGCTACAAACATAGAGGTTGTAGAATAGACTGTGACGGTACAACCTCACGAAGACCCCGTAACTGAAACGAGTATTGAATAATTATTTAATTGATAAATGTACTTGATGACGAATTTGTAATTTACACGACTAGCTGCAGGTTCGTAAACGATAATGCCAGAATAGGAATGATAGATTTGAAACCAATATTATAAGTGAATATGTATTTACAGAATTTGGTGGAACTCGGATTGTGAAATACGCTTTATTTGTTGGTATATAAATTTCTCGTTTTTAGAGCTTGCTATGCAGTTTACTTAAGAGATAGCAGAAACGTAAAACGTACAGTCGTAGTTATATGTGTGGGCTTTCATAGCGCGTGATGAAGTTCTTATTTGCACAGGAAAGCGTGACGACAGAAGCACATTGCACGCTGGTTCAGCGGCTTGCTAATACGAGCGGTAGGGTGCTGGACGCGCGTGTTATTGTCGCTCGTATCACTGTGCACGCTACACACAATAATACACAATGTGAGACACTAACCTTAATGCAAAATAATGATAGACTGAGGGAGTAAAGGGGTTCTTTACACCTCTGTGTATCTAAGGATGGCTTTGCGACAGCTGTAGTACGTGTAACGAATTTTCGGGGTAGTGTGGAAGCCCTAGCTGCGCAGTTAGTATTGATTGAGTACTGACTTGGCATGCTTATTGTAAATAAGAATTATAGCCCCTTTAACTCATTAATAATACAAAACAGTGTGAGAACTGGAAATTAAATTCCCCTTAGGGACGATTCAAGACAGTCTGAGGAGTTACTTTTGCCCGGCCCCGTCCAGACTGTAAGTAGGAATACACGCGCACTTTATCTTACCAAACTGAAGTAACATGTACCATTTGTACACCCAGCAACACAGCAATTTGGTAGTAAAAATACTTGAGGACAGAATAAACACATACACAAATAGGAACACCAGGAGAAAACTTGCTACTACTACGAAATGATAGCAATAGGCAACTGTGATTGAAAAAAATAACTGGCGGTTTAATTGAACTCAGAATAACTTTAATTTTCCCAGAAAACAAAATAATTCATCCAGATGGTAATACGAATTAGTAGATAATTTGTGTATCCAAAAATATTAACCATATAATGCAATATTTCTACTTGGGTAGTGGCCTTTGAAACACTAGTACCCTCGTGATGGTTAAAAGTTTAAATACTTGAAAATGTTCAGAAATTACCTCAAATTTTTAAATGTAACTTCAAAAACAGTTGATTTATTTAAAACTTTTGCGATCAGCTAGCGGCAGAGCAAGGGTTCAGTTCAAGTTTGTAGCAATAAACTGCCAGAAAAGTTGTGCATACGTATGAAAAACAACACGCGGCTTGAAAAATGTCTAGAAAGTCTTATGGGCCGTGTTACGTGACAACTTTATTTGTAATTTCTTAGCTTGAATTAGTATTCAGACGTAGAATTTCGATGATATTGAAGTTAGCGATGATCAGGTACGCCGAAGGGGCTTCTCTCTGGATGCGCAGCAGCCACGGGTAATGCCTTCCTTATATGTAAGCACACTGCTTACGGTGCTAGCATACAGTTCAACGGCACCTTAAGGGACGTCTCACGAGCGAATACAGGCCTACTTATTGCTTTAAACACCTCGCGTCTACGTCTCTGGTAGACGGACTTTACTTTCAGGAGTGCGAGCTCATAACTTCCCTAGCAAAATTCTAAATTTAACACCTCGTGCACAGCCCAGTAGGGCTGACGTCACGTAACAAGATGCCCATCTTCTTCGTTCAAAAGTTAACTTAAGAATGTTCTTTAAACACTGGCCAATCGTGAGGGTTATTTTAATTAATTTCAACTGGCTCTTAAAACTGCCACAGCGTTCAAAATGCATGGAGTATATGGCCCTTGTAAGTTGACGTACGAAACGTAAGAACAGAAAGACATTTAAATATGTAGCCAAAATAAAAATACACTTAAAAAAATATATATGTAATGAACTCTGTTTCAAAACAAATAAATAAATCTTGCCACAAAATATAATAAATTATGTGAAAAATTACATTAAGCCTGTTAAACATAAAAAATTACGTATTAATAACTGCTTATTATTATAGCTCAAAAAGCGTGTGTTACAATCTCGAGCGTAAAAGAAAAGAACAAATCTTGAGCCTATGTAGTCTTCCGAGGTCTCTGCTTACCAAACCTGCAGCCTTGGAGTTCAAATGGTTAATCAGTGTAACATAAATTCCTTCACAATGTATCAATTTTAAAGATAACCATCTCAAACAAAAATTATTTATAGTCTATTCGCGGTTTCTTGACACTTTATGAATCAAACCTTTGAAAAATCTCACCATGAACGTTGTGTTTGGTTGTTTCCTAAATATTTATAATCAAAATGCATAAAAACAGGGAGAAAATAGTTGCATTGTAAATGCCTAGTAAGAAGTAGTTCTTATGCAACATTTTATTTCACTGAGTGCGCACGAATGAAGTGAGCTGTGTAATTTTCTAGACTCAGCTGAGCTTTGTTTGCTTGAGTCGGTGGAATATCCCGGAAGTAGAACTTCTGCAGGGCTTCAGTAAACTGTGAAGTAATCGTGAATGGCCTATAACGTGAAATTTCTTAAGGAATACTATTAACGTTAAGAAATCATGCAAATGTTTATGTTTAATAATTTTCCCTGAAATTCAACTTTAGATACAATATATATGTTAGAAAACGATGAATGAATACAATTGTTTAAACATTTCTTAACGTGGCAGCTTTCTCTAATATAATTGCGATGAATAGTCTTTTAATCAGTTATATTTAAAATTGATGCAGTGAGAAATAATTTCTGTAACATTTAAACCGAGGCTGCAGACTAGCTTGGCATGTGAACAGTATTGCAGAAGTTTGGTAACAAACCCGTGCTTCAAAAACCATTGGCTATTTTGTAGTGGTGTCTACATTAAAATCATTTAAGAAACGTTTCATGCCCACATACAGTATTCATTAAAACTCCTAGGACTATTATTTGGCGTGTAGGTGGCTAAGACTGGTTAGTTCAGAATCAGTTTTAGCTGCTAAATTTCTGTACAGAATCTTTACAGTTGTCTTTAGACACGCATCTACTTTTGCCTTTATTGGCGTGACATAAAAATATAGCGTCACCGCTTAGAGCCACATTCAGGCGAGTCTTTAACGGGAAGACTAGTGACGGGATAATCATTTGTAGAATAATCGATTATTTAATTATAATCGATTCATCGAATATTAAAAAAATCGATTATTCCCGATTTTCAGCTGCTTTTATTTAAACAAAACTTTGCAGATACCTAAATGTTTCACATTAATTAAAAATATAAAATATGATTTTGAAACAAATTTTCCAAATAGCAAAATTAATAAAAATAAACCGAAAATTTTTTGGTGAGAATAATTCCAAACAAATTTATAGAAATATGCATTATTTTCTGATAATTTTTATGTATGGATTAGAACAAGAAAATCGGTTATTTTTACCAACTATTTATTCGATGAAAAAATAATCTTAATTGATTCGTTCGAATTACAAACTTATGCGATTATCCCATCAAGAGGGAAGACTACACGCCAGTTGAGCGACAGTGCCTGAGGAGCTGTCTGTTTTTCCGTCCGTACAATACTTTCGGATTTGTCGCCACGAAAATACTCGTCGTTTCGCCTCCCCGCACCACGCTACTATCGAGCAGCCGCGGTGACGTCAGAGGTGCTTAGTAACGTATGCTCATCGTTTGACGCTTCGAAAGACACCCAGAGATAGTTAAATGAAACCGCTAGGTGGCCGAAGAGGTTTCAAAAGGAGGCGGACTAAGCTTACATGGTTTCACCCTTTGAACAAGAAGGAAAATTCAAAAGTTTGTTCTCAGTTGATTTAACACTTTTTAAAGTTATATATTTTTTCGCCACTCGTAAAAATAAATTTGGCCATGTATCTAATTGCTAACAGCTGTCCTTCGATCAGGTGATATTTTTAAATTCTCATGAATGTAATATTACTATAGAGGTTTGGGACATTCTACATAAAAACAAGAAGGAAACTAATGTAAGTGGTCAGTGGCCACCAACAGAAATATTTCACATGAAGCTACTTTCTTAATTTGCTTCAATATTTTACGTACCCGCGTCGTTTAAGTTTAAGTAAATGCATTTAAGGCCATAAAGGCGATTTTTTGTTCTTCAGAAGTTGAGTTCGAATGCATTGAATGAACTGTGAAGCAGCTAATGCAGGATTCGAAAATACGGGCATCCACTCTTACCAGGAGTTACTGCGCGTAGCTGAAGGGTTGCTGGATAGGTGTGGGGGGGGGGGGAGAGATATCACTCGGCGAGTGAGAGCAGGGCGGAATAATCGAGCCCGAGAGTCGAGGTCTACTTGCGCCTCTCGCCCGGCCTTCCTCTGCCGGGACTTGTGTGTGTGTGTGAGTGTGTGCGTGTGTTTGTGGACTACGCACCATTCCCTCTACAGCCAGGAGGGTGAGTATGAATACGTAGTGGGAAAGAGGAGGGAGGATTTATGACGTAGTAATGCTTGGAGAACTCTCCTGGGGCACACAGCCCCTCCCACCTAACTGCTACGAGCGCTGGAATGATGCAGGCGGTGGTTGAACACTCACTAGCTCAGGCAGTGTTCGAAATTCCCATAGTGTTTTAACAAAGGTGGATCGCCCGACGTGATTTCTAGTAGGAAAATTGGCAATGCATTTAGTTGTTTGACGTTTCATATTGGGTATCTTAAATATGTATCGTCGAAATACGAGATCGCCAAATCATGGCCATATTTTTTAACCGTCAAAATAAATAGAAAAAAGAACTATTGTCCCAAAAAACAAATATTTGCTTCAAAGTAAGCTGAAAAATTAATCTTGTTAATCGAAACTAATAGCTTAAAAAATAAAAAAAATAAAAAACGATACAATATTTATAATTTTCGAATATGTGAACATTTAAAGAATTACTGGGAGATGTTTAAAATTCGTCGGATTTAAGTACTGTTAACAACTCAAAATTTTATTTTGTTAATTAAATTGGTGTTATGTCGAGATGTCACGTGTGCCAAACAATTGAACGTCAACAGCAATTTGCGAATTATAAAATAACTAACTTGTGAGTTCGAACACGGCTTGAAACGCGCAGGGATGCAAGTCATCATTGCACTTGTACATTCATATTTTCCCTAAAAGAGGACCAGAAAACCCATGGTTCACTGCTATTTAAAAACCTTTCAAATAAACTTTTGAAACTGCAGATATTTCGATGTAAACATTGACTGGCATATTTACAGCAATATTAGCAATAGCTAATGAACGGTACTTTTTTTACTAAGCAAGTTACTCGGAGAAACTGGAGTGTGGAAGGAATCGGCCATTATTAGAGCCCCGAGTATTTCGCGGATTGAATTGGCAGCAAGTTAGACTGGACAGCCCTCTATACACTCGAGACATTATCGTTTGCTCATTGGTTGCCGTGACAAAGTGAGGCCTCTGTAAAGGAATTTTTAAATACTCTCTCGCACTACTGCTTCCTGTTTATTACTGGCTCACAGTTAAACGGGGCGTGTCTAAAGAACTATCGACAAATCACAACAGTATAGGAAAAGAACAAGTCTTTGGAGTCTACCTCACCTCTGAATGAATTCGCGAAATACTCGTGGGCTCTAGCCATTATCTGTCGTAAGGAAGCAACGCAGCATTCACATGGAGAGATTTCGTGAAACTATTGAAAACCGAAATCAGGGTGGCCGCGCCGGGAATCGAACCCAAATGCCCGATTGCAACTACAATCACTGTTTTACCACAGCGCCCTCTTTCTTGTTAGTTTTTTAGTTTATATATATATATATATATATATATATATAAGGTCTACAAAAAAGATCGCAACAAAAAATGTTTATCTTTTAAGGGTGACCCAGAGTAACCATTTTTAAACGCCATACCTGTAAATCGCACCTGCGCGAAGCCGGGGTTGGTCACTACTATATATATATATATATATATATATTATATATATCAGTCTGACTTCCGTAGATATACATATATACGCATAATTTTTCGCCTATTAACAATACGCGTTGCTCTCGAGCACCCGCGCCTAACATTTGATCGATAAAACATTTAATATTTTATAAATAAATATGTTTAAATGTTTTATAGATAAACATGTTTGGATACATAACTTTTTTTTACGGGCGCGAGGCTCCCCTAAGCGTGAGGCCGTGTGCGGCCGCACCTAAGGACGGCCCTGGTGAAGTGTTCCGAAACTACTAACTTCCTTGTAGCTAAGTCACAGTTTGAATAAGCACCCTGATAAATTTATTATCTCTGATTTAATTTCTGTCCTTGTGTTTTCCTGACTATTCCCCGTATCAGTTACCATTAGAAATTAATGCGGGCACAGTGTGCATACTACGGCGTATATCGAGACCCCTCCGAAAGACGGACTGTCTAGTGGGACGTAGGCCCCAGTTATGTCTGAAAGGTGACAGTATCACCGGGGTCGTGCTACAACTAACTTGTCCCTGATGGTGTCCGAGGTACTGTGCATTGATTGGTCCACGTGGTCGTGTGATGACGAAACCGAATATTTTTTTTAAATATCTAAATGACAAATTTATTTATCATGCGTGGAAAATTCACGTGTATGTGAGGTAATTTATAGCCTCCGTAGCAAACTTAACTGTAGCAAACTTAACTGTACTAAGATACTTTGATATATCCGGTGACGTGTGGGTTTAAATTAGACTCTTGAATTCTGCGTGACCTCTTAGGATGTGAAGTGACTTTCCCAAGAGTATGCAGACGACCCACGCCTAATAGGGGACAATTCGAATATTGGTTGCATTTGACAGGGACACTATTTGTTGCACGCATGGAAGTACGCTTCCATTGTTTATAGTCCGGGAAAGTTACGAAAATAACATGGACAAATTGACAGAAATAGTCTTATTACATCAAATGTGCAGAAAAATTCGTATATTAACATATCCATAATCCACCGAAATCCACATATTCTTTTTTCCACTATTTTCCCGGAATTTATCCCGGAAAAATGATTTAAAAATCTATAAGTCGAAAACGGTGCGTTTTACTACCAAAAGAGCGCAGGAAAAAATTAAAGAACACAACATTTCATATATGATATCCAAAATCCACCAAACTCCCGTAATATTTCGTAATATTTTCCTGGGGTTTGCCTCGGGAAAACGTTAAATTGAATTGTCCAATGCATCCTGGAAAACTCATTAATGTAATAAACGGACCAAGTCTGTGCACAAGATTGTACAATGTGCTATTTTATGGTTCTGTCAGTATAATATTTATGGTTTTACACCATATAGTTGGTCAGAAGGTAGTACAGGCATATTTTGCATATTTAAAGTTTGATCTGCGATTGAATCAAGTGCTGAGTATATGCAAGTCGTCTCCACGGTTCATGTCTATGATGGGGAGAATTGTAACATTCGATTCTCCCAGAAGTGAACCATTATGCAACACTTGCATCATTCTTGACCAATTTGCCATTTTATATCTCAACAACCATCCCATCTTCCAAAGTAAATCGAGATTTCTGGTTGGATCCTCAGCTTTATCAGAAGTAAGGGGTCTGTATATTGCTTCAAGTTTGTTGCTATTTTTTGTAAAATGAAGGCGAATTTTCCCGAGCTGTCGAATTACTTTTAGAGTGGTTTGTTTTGTTGCGATCAGCGTGCACGTCTGCAGTTCTGGAAAGGTCACAGTAATCATTCCTAAGCCGTATTCCTAGCGTATTATGACCATCCAAAGTCCGTATATTATGGTTTAAATTATCAGCTACAAACTGAGTAAAGTTTCCAGGAACCATTCTATTTGAGTCTGACTATGCTATGAACACTATAAACTGTCAGTCCACATTATCCTTCTCGAAATTTAAACATTATATATTGTAGCAATCCCCTTTCCTCCTAACCTTACCTCAATCTACAACTAACTCTGAATCCTGAACTCAGTTATTGTATGCCCAAGCTATCATCCCAGGAGGGGGGGGGGTACTCAAGGGGTACGTAACTCTAGGATAGATTGGTAAACCAGACTTCATTTAACACAACACCTTTATTATAACAATTACTACACTTTTGCGGTATGCGTTAACAATACAGAAGGAATTGCACAAACATTAAATCTACAGCAAATATACCAGAAGTTACAAGTTGTTCTTGATCGCAAGAGTCTAGTGAAATTACCTAACCTTGTAAGATACGTTACGTTAAGATGATCGGGTAATGAGGACTCGAGAGATAGCGTTACGCCTAACTGCCACCTGGATTTATGCTCACCATATAGCAGACTGCAGTGTGGCCTAGAGCTCCTCTAGGTCTGGTTTATAGTGGTGCCCTCTGCTTCGTGGTCGACTCCGACGAATATTACACTGACTGACTTCTTGCACGCCGGGGGGTGACTGACTTCTTGGACGGCGGTGATTGTCTGGGGGCAGGATGGCGCACTGCGCGTCGCTTATATACACACCAGATCTTCGGCTATGTGGAGCATGTTTTAAAAACAACTATCTCTCTCCACAAGCTATACTCCGTCGAACCTTAGGAGGTTTGTGTGCGACGCCTTACTGGCCGCTACAATACGTAACTCGTTACAGTCCCTCATAAAGAAATGTCCTGCATAAGATAGGACAAGAGTTTAGAGCACTACTGCAACATGCCAGCACGAAACCACAACTAATACTGTCGATAGTGTTACAATTTTTGTCTAGGATCTATCTCCTCACTGCGCAGCCCGGGGCTGTGAGTGTTTTTTTTGTGATGGTGTTCTGCTTCTTTTCTGTGTAGGAAAAAAATAAACCATGTAAATGTGAAAGTGCGTTAGCAATGACACTTATTAAACTCAAAAATATGCTTGAGGCAACACTCTACAAATAGACAGACAGTCCTATACCCATGCCCCACGTTACTATTTTTAGGTATGTAGTTTACTGCATAGTTTAATTTTTAGGGGTCGGGGGATTATCATCCCCACTACCCTCCGTCCTGGAGTTGCCCTTAATGGAGAAGGGCATACAAAAAATAAAACAATTAAAGGGGGTTGGGTACCTGATACTGTCATGTCATTTGCCTGTAATGATTTCTGGAGACCATGGAAAGCCAAATTTAAGATGGCGGAGTCAAAAATTCAACATGGATCCTCCGGAGTGTGAGTCCAGTGTGTCACCACTTTAATATGTACTTTAATCAGTGCTTCATGCTGCTAAAGATAGTTTCTTGGGAAATAACCATTTAATATTACATTTGTGTGCGGTTAGTTAAGCACTTTAACTAATTTTTAGAATTGTTTCCGGGACTAATCCCGGGATAATAAATAGAAGTTATTGGTGGAGTTTGAAGAATTTTTTATATATTACAGGAAATTCTGTGTTCTTTAAAGTTTTGTCGTCACATTTTTGGCCGTAAGATAAAAAGTTTCTCTCATTACACATTTTGTTGTCAGAGACGCCGTTTTTTAATACTAAATTCGACAAGGTTTTTCCGGGTCCAATCTTGGCAAAATAAATATAAATTATGGGTGGACTTTTGTTAAATTTGGATTTTAAAAATAGGAAACTCTGTGTTCTTTAACTTTTGTATTTACATTTTTAGTTTTAGACTCGCCATTCTCCAACTATTCATTTTCTAAATATATTTTGGGGACAAATCCAGAAAAAATGAATAAAAGTTATGGGTGAATTTTTGCTAATTTTGGATATGTTTCAAGAAATTTTATATTCTTTAATTCTTTCTTTACATTATTTGTCATAAGATGCACAGTTTTTGACTTACTAATTTTCTTAGCGGTTTTCCGAGAAAAATTCCGGGAAAACAGCGGGGAAAGTTGAGTGGATTTCGGTGAGTTTTGAATATGTTAATATAAAAGTGTTTCTGCGAATTTTGACGTAAAAAAACTTTTCTTGCAATTTGTCTATAAATGTATCCCATTTTATGATAAAATGACTAGATTATTATTGCGTAAAATTCAGCATCGATAAAATCATTTTCAATTTAAAACAGTAATATGCACGGTTGTCATCACACGAAGCCGAAAATATTTCTCGTTGGTAAACGAAGTGTTTTCGCTGACTTATGGGAAGAGAGGGAACACTTTGGAATGCCTTTCGAACCACTTCGCATCTCTCCTGGGATTTTCGTGAGCGTTCAATTCGGCTGTCGTCAGGCACAGATCCAGTTCGTTTAACTCTAGTCACTAATTGGCGGGTAGTCTTATCAGTTGGACTTTTCTATGAAATTTCCTCTCAACGTTGTCTCTAATTTTCGTGCTTATAATGCCTTTGATCTTGTACATTACCACAAAACATCGTTTATACACGGTCAGCATCGTGATGCGGCTCTGAAAATGAAAACGTTCACACATCAACCAGGAGCGTCCTGTACTGTACATACATACATCTGCGAAACTCATACACATCACTATAATCTCATTGAACATCCTTTTTTCCGACATAGATAGTGACTTTTGAGACATACTATATTTTGTATTTGGATGTAAATGCCCCACACATGCTAGCATCGGCACCAGGCGCTAAGAGCGGACCGAGACCAAGGGTTTGCGAAGGGTGGAAGGAATCGGTCCCTAATTTAAAATAGAGTTGTTCCAAAGTTTAACAAACGAAATATAGAAGAAAGGTCCATGGTACAGTTTGGGAAACGATTTTACTTTTTCCCGTGATCTTCATCTTCAATCACCTGCCTTAAAAGATTTGCACCTTTTAATTCGTGGGAAGCAAATTAAGATATCGTGACCTTGCATCTGTTGTGTGCTAATTGAATAACTCTTAAAAGCTTTCCAAATTTCAGAAATGCTGTGTTTAGTTCATGAACATATCATATTTTGGCTTCTGGTGGGACCCGTTCTCAAAGAAATACATTTTTCTCAAAACTAGCTCTCCTGTGCTATTTAAAACACTGTTGCGGACTTTTATAGTTTTGCAAGGTCAGTGTTGGCTTGATTCGGAATAGCACAAACTTCATTTGTCTCATCCACGTCGTAATCTGTGACTTTGAATTTTTTTGTTGCAGCGACAGCGACCATTAGGAGCGCAATTTCAAACTCTAAATTTGAATAAGTGATATCAGTAAGTGAAATAACATTCATTGAATGTCAGCTGGTAATCAACTGCCGACTGGAAAATCAAGGAAATGAACTGGGAACAAGTGACTAATGGCAATGGAATTCTCGACATTCAGTGGGAGTCACAAATAACTCGGTGCAATTTAGCCTTCGTATTAATTAGTTATCAGGCACTGATTATCAGTCGCTCTATTTTCACTGGTTTGGCTCAATTCTCACAGATTTAGAGTGTACTTTGCATTTACATGTTGCCATTGTTCCAACATCCTGGGAAGGAAATTGCAAGCCCTATAGCCAACACATCCATCAAATCCGGAAGACAAAAAGAGCTTGCCATTGATTTAAGTTCAAATCGTGCCAGATAGAGAACACGTGTATATTCTGCACACCGTGCATTCCTTACAACTGCGACATCTTGATACACACTTACTTGAAAATTATTTACAATCCTGGACCCCCAGTGCATGCACACCCCAAACCCTCCTTCCTACACTATTAATAAAAGGACAGGTTAGGATGAGCTGCTCACTAGACACAAAAATCATCAAATAGCAGAGTAAGAGTAATTGTAGAAACTGGTGGCACGTACTTTGTCCAAAGAAAGTTGGGAAACAGGTTCATACTATTAAATATCAAAACTCTCACAGAAATCGTGTTTACAAACTATTTACTGAATAAACTCCAAAAAAAATTATAAAACATAGTTGTATCACAACTCACATTACTTCTCTCCGAATCTTTCATTAATTGATCACAAACTCGTAACCTTTAAAGTTTAAGCAACTTCCAGGTACACTGTAGACTAAGTACTCCTACTTCAATATAATACAATAATTTCAATGATATATATCTGACAAACACCCCAGTTAAAATTAACAGCGAATCTATATATTCATAATAAAAAAATACATAATAAAACTGGATACTAAAACCCCAGAAAACATGCTATCTCTCATTACATTCAAACAATCTTTGATGACAACGCCATATCATAAAGGTATCATCGACTTGCCTCTCTTTAAAACAATGCACTGCTCTCTTTATTTCCTCCAGACAAAATATTACCATATCAAACTAAAGTGACCTCAAAACTTGCCATCGCATACCATTTACAATTCATTACAAAAAGACGTATACAAAATTTTATTAACATCTATCTTTTTTTATTTTACTCGCCACTATACACCACTGAGGAATGATCTCAAGAAAACAGAACTTTATTTCCTTTATTCTCGCCCAATTTTTGATTTCCCTCCCCCAAAACACACTCACACCACCAGCCTCACTACCAAGCATCAAACTTAGCCAGACTCAAAGACCAATGAGGATGTGCTTATCCCTTCTCTCCACAAAGTGGCGGTAAGTCGTTGGACCGCCTGACACTCGTTTCATTCAGTGTAAGGGTGACTGAGGATATTATCTCCGCCTGTACATTAAGTGCCGGCAGTACACCCCACCAACAGTCAAATCAATGGCAAAAGAAGAGCTAGGGAAATTCTCCCTACCAACTCCACTGCTAGAGTAGCAGCACTTCTCTTTCTGCCCAATTACACCAAC
This sequence comes from Dryococelus australis, assembly GCA_029891345.1. Taxonomy (NCBI): domain Eukaryota; kingdom Metazoa; phylum Arthropoda; class Insecta; order Phasmatodea; family Phasmatidae; genus Dryococelus; species Dryococelus australis. The sequence continues at coordinate 79,320,326 of CM056993.1, forward strand.
AACTACTCTCTCACACACACACTCCCACCCCATCAACACACTGTCCTTCGGTCCCAATCACACTAACATTATTCCTGATTTTCTGTCCCCATTCCCTTTCAGAACATGCGATCCTCTTCTCCCAGTTCGCAGGGTTAAGCACTTTCTCTCGAAAAAGGTAGTAATCTCTTGCAGTGACCCACGCGTAAAATAACTCTTGCAAAATCCCACGACGAAAATTGCCACAAGTTCGTGCTCAACTAGGTGGACTACACTCAAAATTTTCTCGCAAAAGCAAATTTTCAGGACTGCTTTCGCAGAACAAACTCACTTTCAGTTCGTTTTGGCAGAAATGGGATAAATATATTTTAATCTCAAGCTCAAAATTCATAGTTCGCAAAACTCCTGGCTTGATAAAGAATCCAAAATCGATAGATCGTATATGCCAGAATTTTCAGGTTCGCACTACTGACGAGTCTCTCTAAGCCTCCTCGCGCAACTGTATTTAAACCACTCCAAGTGCTCCCGCCAGTGCCTACCCTTTCCCCGAGATCGCTCCTCAGCGCTCCCTATACAGAGCCAGCGACCTCTTTAGTAGCACTCCATATATAAAATTACAAGCTTGTTTTTTCCCCCCTTGAGGCGGGAATTCTCAAACCGCTCGCAAACGAGACACCTTATAACTCCTAACTTCTTCAGTGCGCTGATACCCGCTACATACTTCCGCTTGGCAAGAAACAGCGTACCAGGCGTTTCTAACTGTACAAGATTGCTCTTTAAAATACCAGCTCATAGGTATCTTACATTTCCGTGACGCAAAATCCGTCACAGTCCTACAGTCAACAGTGGCATAATGCATTGAAAAAAAAAAAAAAACAAACAAGAAGTTATCAATATAACTAATGGGCCTACTTTAATTTTCTTTGATGCAAGATGATATTAATAGGTTACATGGTAGGTGGGTCTTTACGTCTCGGTGATAGCAATTTCAATAGAGATGCAACCAGAAACAAATGCAATACTAGTGAGACAATTACAAATACACACGTGTGTTATCTGGTACTCGAAAACAGGGCACCGTGTACAGTAAGCTGGCGTTCAGCAGACTACGCCATGGAGGTAGGATTCGGATTATCTACCTCGATATAGGCTGTTCACGATAAATAGAGCACGTTTGAAAGCCCTGCTTAAGATATACTTGTATGTTCGTTGTGTATTATTCCGCCTTATGTAGTATTAACATTGCCATGGGCCTCGTAACTTTATTCATACGTTGGTTAAGCGAAACTGAGAAAATATTATAAAAGTAAATATTTTACAAATCTGCTCATTTTTTACACGTCGGTGCAGAAAAAGAAACAAAAAATGTAAGAAATTATTTGAGTTTTCACAAATGGTTACCTAACAATTTTTATTTGACGTTAAGATATGGAAATATTTTCCACCCATCGTTACCAACTTTACTGGGTGCATGTCACAAAGTGTGCCCGTTTAAATACATGCAGGCAGGTGCAGTGGCCTTTTTCTAAGGTTGATTTTAAAAGTGCTCACTTTATCGTGAATGATCTTTAGTAATCAGTCTAAAGTTAGCAGACCAGGATTGTCAACTACAAATATTTACACGGTCATCATTTTGAAAACAAGTGCCTGAGTCACTATATTCATATAGGTTTTCATGGCATAACGTAAGAGTACTTGTGCGCAGAATTTGGTGTAAACAGCTTGACTGGTTCCCGAGCTATGGCATAGAAACATTACTTTTTCATTTGGCGCTATCCTACAAAACTCCCTAAAACAGACTCTTTGTGGGCATATCTGATGATTCTAATAGATGCTGATATATGTCGAATTATTTAACAGTATGGTAAACTTATCTAAATTATTTAGAATGCACACATACTGTAAATAAAGCCAGACACACTTCAAACATGGTAAACTTGTAGCACTAATAGTGTGAAAAGTTGGGTGGGAATCGATTGATTGGTCCCGAAAATATGACGAAATATCTCCAATTGCTCATTTAGTGGTTTATATTCATTATTGGAAAACAAAACTGGGATTAATTGCACATTCTATGTTTATTATACGTGGCATACTTACATAAAATTTTACCACTGCTGTGATTTTTAAAATCTGTAGCAATCTATTTAAGTAATATAAATATAACTTTATATAGAATACAAAAACATAACTGAATATTGTGGGTATCAGGAATAGTTTGCCGAGACAGGACACAAAAACTTATTTTTCATGTGGTGCTATCTTCCAAAATAGCAAACAAATGAGTTTATGTATTCACTCATATAATGCTCGAATATACACGCTGTTCTAAAATGCACACGAAATAATTCAATGCGTGTGAAAATGAGGTAGACATATGTAATACAACTTATAGCCTAGCGCAATTCCTCAGGGAAATATATGCCCTTGAAAATCGAGTTTATAAATTGCATTTTTGCAAAATATCAGAAATGGCGTCGAATCTAACTATGATTCTCCGGATAATGTTTTGTACTATCGAGATCTTCAACCTACGAAAAAAAAACCGGTGTTAACACCTTCCGCGTTCATAAAAATAATAAAGGTGCCCACCCTCTTAATGCGTACAAAATTTGTCTTTAAGTTGTATGCAATTTTGATTCTTGAGCAGTACGTCCTACTTAACAAATATATCATCTTGTTGCAAGTGCATAGACCTCACCGTTTCCTTTCAGCACACACACGAAGTTTACGGCGGTGACGATAGTACCTGGCACGTAGGCAATACTTCAAACACGAGGAGGCAATCAAAACCGTAAGCAACCGATAATGGCCTGACTATTCGCAAGCGGACGTAAGGAGGGCATTTACTAAAGTAACACAATCATATGTTGTACATACGTGGGCCTACAAACAAGGTTTGTCACTGTGATCTCGATTAGTCACATAATATGTTCAAATACGTCAAGTACCAAACAACTCAACAGTAATATTACTATGATGGTCAATACGTGTGTTCCTCTTATGAGGTTGGTCAGCTGCAACAAACGTTCGATGATTGAGAGGTCACGTGGGTTGGGTATTTCTGTTTACGTATTCTTTTGGCACTATCTTAAAAAATGGGGACAAGAAAAGCTCTGGGTGGACAAGTTTGATGATTGTAATAAATACTGCCAACATACAAATGTAAGTTCAAATATTTTGCATGGTTTCGTAGATAAAGTACAGTATTCTAAATTGTTTCTACTACCGAAATTTTAAAAATAATAATCTGACCCACTAAAACATGTTAGTTTTCATGATTTACCTTAGTATTATTTGAGTGCCATATTTGGAAGGAATAGGTTGATTGTTTCCCGAGATATAACGTTAAAAATTTATTTTCATGTTGCGTAATCTTGCAAAATGACATAGAAAGAGACTATGTATTAACATATTTGATGCTTGTAAATGATAATTTCAGCATAGCAAGTTTGGTCGAAATTGGACAAACAGTATGGTAGAAACTGCAAATAAACCTAAAATATTTATATAACCGCAATTTTAAAAATAAGTGCCTAATCCATTTAAATTGCACATATGAACATAGCCTACAATAGTAATACTCATATTCCAAATTTGGCAGCAATCGATTGTGCAGTTACCGAGATATAACATAAAAGTGAATTTTTTCATGTTGCACTATCTTCCTAAATGGCCGGTTGATGGCATTATCACTATTGAATGTGTATATAATGCACTGTCAACCTGCCAAATTTGATTTAAATCTGTGAAATGGTTTCCGGGATGTAACACAAGAGCTTAATTTTTTTTAATTTGCACGATCTTATAGAATGGAGGGCCAATAACATTATATGTATTTTAATTCAGTGCTTATATCATACACTGTCAAAGTAAAACTTTTGGTTAGAATAGGTTAAATTGTTCCCGAGATACAGGTGATGGAAAAGCATTATTTTTTAAATTCGCGCTATCTTCCTTTATGTCGGATGAATGATAGTATCATTTTCTAAATCCAATGCTTATATAATGCACTGTTAATGGTCCAAATTTGGTGTAAATCGGATAATTGCTTCGGGAGATATATCATAGTGGTCTAAATTTCAACATTGCCCCATTTTGAGAATAAATACCTGACGTGATCGAAAACTATAAAAGTCTGATGTTCTTATTAAATAATATACGTGGGCCCAATTTGGTTAAATTCGGTGGGGCGTACATTCCAGACAAACAACCAGGTGCTTGCATAAGCCTATCTGTTTTCTTTCGGAATGTAGGCCAATAAGAAAATTGACCTATTTAACATTCAAAATGTATCTTGAAATTTAATTATATATGTATATTATTAAAAATTGGATAGAGTAATAATTGGTAGACGGCACCTTATTTAATCGTATGAACACCATGTCAGCTTATATCTCGACGGTGGAAACCGAAGGACACAATACTAATCGCAAATGTCTGTCATGTTTACTGTATGAGCTAATTGTAATTTGTACCTGCCGGGCACTGGACCCAAATAATTGTGAACGGAGGCTGGCGCACTAGTCGTATAATCACCTAATATTCCTATCGTAATACTGCAGTATTTTTCAACAACGCGACTTCTAACTTTAAAGGTGTCGGCCACGAAAAAATTGTTATTTTATTTTTTCACCACGTACTTTTCAATATGTAGACTCTGTAATAACTTTGGCATCCGATAATTTTTTATATCACGTGGCTTTTGCAAAATGACATGTTAAAGTTAAATTGAGCTGTTTTTGTAAAGTACAAATAAATTAAACCAACCTATCTGCTGAAAATGTTACAAGGACGACTGAAAGGCATTGTCTAGATTCATCTTAAGGTATGCTTAGGAAAAGATACTTTAAAAAAATTCGAGGGTCACCACATATTAAAATTATGCAAATATTTCTTAACTTTCAACAATTTTTTTTTAATTTAAGAAACTTTTTCCTGTACAATTTTACAGACGTCTTAGCAGCTCTGTGCACCTTTCAGTTTGAATTTTCCCATTTATCTTAGTAAGATAGTTTTCGTTATTTGTTCATTTCTAAAACAGTAGAATTGGAATTTTGACATATGTTTATACCAAAACTATGGGTTCAATTTTTTGTTACTGAAAAGAGTAATTACTAACAAAGTCTAAAATTTTAACAGTATGTGGTACTCATATAAAGTAACACATTGTTTCATGGTCAACGCCCTTCATTCTGGATCGTGACTAAATGTTCAAAAACCAAACGGAATCTGTGGTATTTGTATGAGTGTACGCTCAATCTACAAATTTTTGTATTTAACCTTTATGTAACGAGAACTCTTCCTAGTTGCCTCACACTTTATTTAGTGCTTCTGACGTTGACCATGGTAATAACTTAGTTTACACTATCATACGTGGTGATTTTTTTAATTCACGCCGGTTTTTAAGTTTCCAGCAAGTCGTGGTTTTTGATCGAAAAAAGGGCCAGTGAGAGAGTTTGTTGTGAGGAAGGGCGGTTGGGGGTGTAGGAGCAGCTAATTAGGAAAAGTTTTTCCCTCCCAGCGAACTTTTCTGGTGTGATGAGTTACAAGGGGAGAGGAGAAGTAACTCGCAGTTGAAACAAGGTCTAACGACCAGGGAATTGAGAGAAATACCTCTTCGCTGGGCACTTTTCGCCCCCGGCAAGTTCGGCGATGAGAGATAGGTTGTTACCTCCCCCCACACCACACAACCCTTCCCCTTCACCCCTTCTGCTCTAGGTACTAACTTTTCACAACCTGAGTGGCCGGTAAACTGAGCGTTGTTATCAGGCGTTCTTCTTCCAAGGCCGCAGCCGCGAGATCGCCTACATACCTCTCATGTCTGACAGGCCAGTGCAAGAGTTGTATGGCACCCGTCTACCTGGGTAATTGCACGCTTTTAAGTTGCTGAGGATAACTTAATATTATCGTTAGTAACTCCTTTGTGAAATGTCACATTGCCTTTTTGCACAAGGTAATGAAACTGGCGAGCAGTCTTTTCTCATTATGCAACATGTTACCACAGGACAATGTATCAGTTTGTGGAAAACCTGTGGCATTATTGTATGCAGTAGTGCATGCGAGTCTCAAATGTTCCATTTAGCGTGTTTTATTGTTCTCTGAGGAAATTAATGACCCCCCCCAGATTATCTCTCTCTTTTTTTTTAACGTAACTTTATAATTTCGAAAGAAGAACGTCCTTTCTGCGCTGTATCGAAAAATGACGCCCGACAGTTTAACTGAACTCTGTTACTGGGAAGGTCCTATTTTATTCTTATGCATGATTTTCATGTGCTCATTCTAGAATATGGGTGTTTTGTTTTTCCATTATTCAGTAGTGTATCAAACTGTGTAAATGAATCACATATTAACTTAAAAATTAATAAACCCAGTATTTTGGAACACAGTCGTTATTCACGTTCACTGTTGGCATGTTTTGAAATTCTAAACATGCCCTGTTTCCAATCAGTCTCTTGTCAAGTTGACGTATTTGGTTGTCAGTTTGAAAGGATGCCTGTCTCTTAACTTCCTTCAACTCCTTCAGTGCATTGTTGGTAACAGAGGGCGTAAGTATTGTGTTTTGTGAAACTCTTCACGAAGATCCACAGTATTGTCAAATTAGGCCCTCTTAGTAGTTTCATGGGGTCTCTTGTCCGAAATAGTGTTCAAGGAAGTATTATTTTAAAATATAAAAATGCGATTATACGCAGTATTTTGGTAAATTACTGTGAGCTGGCGTGAAGAAGCGGTAGGTCTAGGCACATGATCCCCCTCATTGTGGAATTGGCGGACACAAATAAGCATGTAATTTTCCCAAGACAAAATTAAAAAAATTATACTCGGACTGCCCCTCTCGTATCAATGCTATTAAGATTTGTTATAATTTTCACTGCCTTCTCCTGCCCTTCTCAGATTGATAAATTGTGCCCAATCGCTAGTCCCGACGAGGGATGGCTGCCTCAAATCCCGGGGTTTACTTATTAAAATTTCTTACGGTCTTTTTAAAGGGAGAGGAAGCGTGTAAAATCAAAAGGAACACCAGTTCAAAACTCCCAATAAAGGCCATAAGAAAATAAACACGCGTATCAGGTTGTGACAAGAGCTCATACTTACCACACAAACAATAATGAAAGCAGAAGGCAGAACCTTGGCATGGTATCCAGCATCCAAATTAATTGGCTCAAAAATTGCCGCTCCAGTTATCAGTTCAAAAAAATTATAAGTTTTCATAACCTCCTATGGAGCAATAAGTATACTCAAAATAAAGGGTTTGCCACAAGGGGCAAAGTGACAACTAATCAGATTCGAAACATGTCTTTATTTTATTTCTCTCAATATTTTTCTTTTCAATACAATTATTTAACAATAACATAAGTAAAACAGGTAATATGACATACATAACAAAAGCAGAGCATCCCTAATTAATATCATTTAAGGTGAGTAAAACTTTCGCATACTTTCTTTTTATATTTTGTTATTTACTTATTTGATGTGATACTGGATAAAAGAAAACGAAATACTCTTGTGGGGATCCCCTAACAACTTAACGAGTACGCGTTTTTATCTTAATATTTGTTCACTTTAGGTTTTCAAAGTGGCAGTTTGCCCCAATTGACCTTGGGGGCCAAGGCGACGAATGCATGTTGCCACAAAATTTCATAATTTCACACAAATTAGCTTACAAAGGGTATTACAAATTTTTTGTTTACTTAAGGTCGATACATGCTTGCGACAAAACTAAAGTTCGTGCATCCAAAACTACATGGCTTGCATGCAAAGCCACATGCTACAAAAATAATAAAATTGCACAGCCTGATGAAGCGGAGTGAAAATCACAGCCGATTGACGGGAGAGGTTAGAAGCACATCCGGAATAGATCCGTAAATCAGGCGGGGAAGCCGACAGCTAAACCCACACCAGGGCCAAAGTAGTCAAGCTCGCCATCACGGGATTAGGAATACAGGCTAAAGCTGGTACATCCGCGAAGCGCTAAAAATAAACAAATACAACAACTGCGGGCCGAAACACAAATAAAAAAACACGAAGGGGATATTAAGCAAACATAGTAACTTACCTGCAGCGGTGAGAGTTAAAGACTTACATGAACATACGAGGAAACGGCACGAGGGAAACTTAAAAAATATCGCGCCATGTTCTTGCCACAGAAAGTGTGGACGTGAGTCCTTTTCGCGAAGTCGTAGCAAAGCATGTATCGACGTTCGAGTGTTACAATCGATACATACCGTTTGACGATTATAGTCAAAATAAAATACTCTAAAAATACATTTGAGAAATATCTGGGTAAACGAAATTAGAAAACAACCTTCTGATGCTTAGCATTTGACAAAATTTTATACGAAACTTTTTGCAATTTTGAGTGTAGGACTAAACTTCAGATAATATCTTAAAAGTTTGACACATGTGTTAATGAAGAATCGGTCCGAATAAAACCATTCGAACACTTCAATGTGGTTGGTTGATCATTACAAAAAAAAACGTAAATAATTAAGGACAAAAATTTAGCAAAATGAGTTAAAAGGTTATTCAAATAATTGTCATAATTATTTTATCTTACTGTTGAATCACAAGAAAGCTAAAACTTATTTGCTGAAAAAAAAAAAACACAATAATTAACTTGACAGAACATGCAGAAAGACTGAAATTACTTTTTTTCACATACAAAAACATACATAAAATGGAAATTAACTCGGTAACAGTAACTGACAAATGTAAATATATTTTTTAATTATCCAACAAAATTAGCTAGAATTCATTAAATGCTGGAACCAAACGAGTTTTGCCGAAAGTCAGACAAGATTATTACCAACGGGGAAAACTTACAATAAAACAAATTCAACCAAACAGAGGTGGTGCCACGAGAGCGGCACAAATTGTTCATATTTTTCTCATCTGCCAGTTATTTTCCCAGGTGTTTGCAGCGGAAGTCGGAAATTAACTTATCACACGAGATGTATTTCTTCTATATCCGCAATCCATACGAACGAAAATGAAGACCCCCCCCCCCCCCCCGAGAAAAAGAACTGTTAAGACGTTTACGATAAGATTTTCGGTGTGTATGCAGTCACCATGGCGATCAGGGCTTGAGGGATCCGAGTCCAGATCTTCGCATGCGGGAAGTATGAAAGACGTGCTAACAGCTGGTCGGTTTTCTAGGGTTGTTTCCACTTGTACCACAACTGCATTCCATCGATTCTCCTGTACAAGGTCTTACTTAATTTCACGATTCTGGGACGACTGCAACCTATTGGGTCCCACGCATAATGGTCTCACCCCGCTCTAAGACGCACTTCTCCTTAACCAACATTATCGCAATCTGCTTGGAAATTTCTCCCGAAAGGGGCTCCATTGTCGTAACTGTGAATCTACATCCCAACATTATTCTCCGCCTCCCCTCTGAATTTAATTCATCCACGTGGAAGAACAGAGTTAATATTTCGTTGCTTTTGCAGGTCCTGCCTTCCCGGCTTGTCACGACGTAAGGCACACAGTCCTGCCTGCCCGGCTTGTCACGAAGTGTGACAAGCATGTCCCACTGACTACTGCAACTTGTGGTTCGCCGGCCGGTACGAGCGAAGACAAGGGAGGGTAGAGAACTGGGGACGTAACTCCATCCTTTACCCCTAAGGTTGTCAAAAATTAGATTAAAAATTACTAATAAGCCAATCAAATGCGTAACTGCTGTTAAAATTGAAATTTAAATTGACCCCCCTCATTTTTTATGAAATATTTACTTGCGCGAATACGCGTATCTCGGCAAATGAATGTTCTGCAAATACGACTTACTGTCAGAGAAGATAAAAAACAATTACCTATGCCCCTATTTTTTTTTAATTTTTGTCATATTAAGTGTATTCTTGCAGAAAAAATTCGTGAAAATGGTCTAATATTGCATTTTTAAAGCTTGCCTATACAGTTTTTCTTAAGCGACAAGAGAAATATACGACTATAGAGGCGTAGTTTAATATGTGGACTTTCATTACGTGTAATAAAACCCCACTGTTACAGATCATATTTGTACAGTACAGCGTCACGGCGGAAACACTGCACGCCATGCGCGTAGGAGCGATGATACGCTAGTCGTGCGTGTTAGTGTCGCCCGTATCGCTCCCTCGCTTCTTGACTTTGGACGTGCAGCTACATAGTCCTCGTAAGAGCGCCGCCTACCTGGAAGTGGTTAGTGCTTTTGAGGCCGAGAAGCGAGGGACCTATAAGGGCTGCACTACCACGTGCATCAAGTGCGCCATTGCCGCTACGCGCAAGGTTTTGAACTGGCGTGCATTGTTCTCGTCTTGCTGCATCTTCCAATGAGATATCAAGCGCTCACCCTAACATTTCATTGGTGGAAAGTCTGTAGTAAGGTTCACACATTACCCTCAAGTACTTTTGTGTGTATATAAATCGTATATTTTTAGATACAGTGCTTTGAAATAAAAACGTTAACTAAAGGCTGTTCACGATAAAGTGAGCACTTTTGAAATCAATCTTAGAAAAATGTCACTGCTCCTACCTGCATACATTATAACGGGCGCCTAAGTAACATGCGTCCAGTAAAGTTGATAACGATGGACGGGAATTAGTTCCGTATCTTAAGTAGAAGTGTTAAGTAACCATTTGTGATAACTTAAATTATTTCTTTCGCTTCCTGTTTTTTTTAATTCACCGAAGTGTAAAAATTAGCAGATTTGTAACATGTTCACTTTTATAATAATTTCACAATTTTACTTGCCCGACGCATGAATAAAGTGATGAGGCCCATGACAATGTTAAACTTACATAAGGCGGAAGAATGCACAACGTGCATACAAGTAGATCCTAAGCAGGGTTTTCAAGCGTGCTCATTTTACTGTGAATAGCCTATACGTTGGAGTTCTTTGAAATAATAGTGTTTTTAGCGTGGGTGGTATCTTGAAAGTAATCGACAAGCATAGTATAAAGTGTGTCTTCTTTTCACAGCTCAGCAGATTAGGCACACGTTTAATAATTTCGTAAAAAAAAATAATAACCTGGATTCCAAACTCTCTGCAACATAGTTCGAGCGCTAGGTACGCTGGCCCTTTAACTATGATGTATTTTATTACACTACGCGGTAATTTTTCTCCTATCACTTGGGTAAGAGTAATGGTACTTGTACTCAGGTTGGGAAGATCAGTGCTACGAGTTTGGCAACCAGAAATCTTTGCCATTAGGTAAGCTCTAGTATCGTCTTTGCCATTAGCTAAGCTCTAGTATCGCATGTGTATCAGATTTTTTCTATATTTCCTACACTAAAAATCTTGATAAATGTAATAATCAAAAATGAAATATAAAATAACGTCGTAACTAAGTAGCATCTTTCTCTTTTTAACATTCACGTAGATTATAATCCATTCACGGTTACATCAACCTTTTCTGAGGCCCTGCTAAGTTCTACTTCCAGGATATTCGTCCGCCTTGTCCAAACTAAGCTTAACAAGTCTGGAGAATTACGCCAAGGGGACAACGCACCGCATTGTGTGCACTAAGTGTAACAGTATTTTGTATAAGAACTATTTCTCACTAGGCATGACCAACATATATATTTTCTCCCTGTTTTTATTCAAATTATTTATAAATGAAGCATTATAATTTATAGATAAAATATGAATAACATTTCATTTTAACAGGAAAAAAAAGTAACTTTTATAAACACAAGCATAAAACGATTGTGATAAATGGTGTATGGTTTGATTCAAAAAGGCCGAAGAATCCGTGAATGGACTATACAATTTATATTAAAATTTACCTTTTGGATCACTGCGCACTTAGCAGCGGAAATTTCCCCTATGCCAAACACTCCCATAAGATATCTCGTTTTTTCCCTAAACTGAGTATGATAAACCTTAGTCAGAGAAAGTACCGCCCCTCCCCCCCGCGCCAAAATTCTCCCTCCCTCTTTTGAAATTTCTGACTACCCCACTGCGGCCGCGTGACGCGCGGCGTTCGGCACCCGCAGAAGACGTAACTAAGAAGAAGCCCAGCCACCCGCCCTCTGCTCCGGGATTCCAGACGTAACCAAGACAAGCGGCCGACGGGGAGGAGTTCGCAGACCGTGAAAATGGATGACCTGGGGGCGCAGGAAGTAGGGATCAAGTTGTCGGGGGTAACTTTTTTTTAAAGTTCGCTGCGGTTCCTCAAGGCCGGCGCACAACCCTGTACCAGTGCAGGGGCTCCGTGTGATTCACGTGGATGGGTATATATGGGAGAAGGGTTAGCCAAGAAACTGCGAGTTTTTATTAGTTTCATCGTGACAACCGGTCTGGTACGCAATAAATCTGTACATACAAAATGATAGATAAAGTTTTGTCTGAATACACGTCGTATATTTGCCAAAGCTTCGTGATAAAAGAGCTAAGCAAGTATATGAGAAAAAAGTTGAAATTTAGTTCCTTCGTAATCCTTTCCTGATGATACAGGCTACACGGATGCTTGCTTAAAAATCATTAAATAGGGATTAGGTGTTTTATCGGAAAATATTTTACAATATTTTCGTTGAGTTGTCCATCAAAAAGAGTATGAAACATAATAAACATTGCAGAAAATTAATTTTATCTCCTTTCCAGTAATACACCTGTTCCTTAGACCAACAAGTTTTAAAAGAGGAGGTGCAGGTTGGGGACGAAGAGGACATACCGTAAGTAAGGATGCTAGTTTATTATTATTGTAACAGCATGTTTATATTTAAGAGTTTTTTACTGTATTAAAATGTAATGCATTCATAAGTAAACCTGTATACACTGTGTAATCAAAAGTATCAGGGCACTCCTCTATAAACGCACACTCGCACCTAGATATCAGTACTAGTGCCGCTGCTTTTATAAAATATGGCAAAGGGCTCGATGCTGGTCAGTGCTATGGGATACCGGCAGAATGTGTACAGCAAGGGAGCTCAGAGAACGTGGCGTAGGCGTAGTTATCGGTTGCCACACCAGTAAGCACTCCATCAGGGCCATTTACGCCATTCTCAACTTTCTCAAGTCGACCGTTGGTGATGTGACTGTGAAGAGGAGGCGGGAAGGTACCGCCACAACATAACCACGGCCGAGTAGGCCACGTGAGTTGACCGAAGAGGCCCTCGAACATTGTAGAAGGTGGCACGAGAACATCCTATACTACGAAGAAACTCTTCGTTGTGTTTGTTTTATTTGTTTAGTAGATAACTAGCCTGTGTCGTCTTCGGTGTGTTGTCTGTTGGTAGTATATAGTTTTTTCGTATACATATATGGTATATTAGTTTTCTGCATTTAGCTTGCTGTCCTGTTTGTTTGACTCGATTCCTTCATGGAAGTTTCTGGCTTTGTGCATATATATTCTTGACTACATCATACCTGGCTTACATTCTGACGTGTGTGGTAAAACTGCAGTGTTTGGGTGCGTTTTCTTTGTTGTGTTGTCCTATTTTGTGTCTACTTATTTTGTGAGTGTTGTCCTAATTTTTTCAAGCATCTTTTTAGCCGGTGTTGTTTTCTATGTGTTATCTGTTGGTAGTGTGTGTATATATATGCATATTTTTCGTAATTTGTTGCTGTTCTGATTTTTGACTCTATTCCCTCTTGGAATTTTCCAGTGTCGTATATATATATATATATATATATATATATATATATATATATATATATATATATATCTGGTAGATTGGTTTCTCGCCTTATTTAAGTACTTTTTCTTGCTATGCCCTGTTTTTCCATCACATACATCTGCATCGCAATGATGAATGTCCAAAAATCTCCATCCAGTCATTCACCCCCATTGCACTATTCATTCAAAGATCACACCCTATATCGCCATGTGATGCCACCACCCGTACAATCCGCAGTGCCACTAACTGCGCAGCCAGCACCATGACTGTACGCCAGGAGTTACGATGACTGGGGTACAAAGCTCAGGCAGCTGTCCACAAACCACACATTTCGCCTGTAAATGTGGAGCGCCGGGTTCGGCGTTGTAAACAGCATCGCCACTGGAATGGAGACTAATGGAGACGTGTGATTTGGAGTAATGAATCACGCTACGTCACGTGGCAGTCCGATGGGAGGGTTTGGGTATGACGAATGCCAGGTGAACGCTACAAGAAGGTCTGTATTATAGCGCCCACAGCGAAATTCGGTGAAGGAGGGTGGCAGCGTGGGGATGTTTCTATGAAAGGAAGTTGTTCTTCTCGTAATACAGCGGGATACGTTAGCGGCTGCGTGGTGTCTACAGTAGAAGACCAGTTCGGAGATGATAACTGGGTGTTTCAGCAAGACAATATTCCCTGCCATAAAGTACGGTCTGCTCGTGGGTGGTTTGGGGACATTAGGGATCCACAAAATGGACTGGCCAGCCCAGAATTCCAGCTTCAATCCCATCGAACACTTCTGGGATGAACTGAAATGGCGACTGCGCGACAGACCCCAACGATACACACCACTTACTACACTTGCTACACCGCTGCAGTAAGAATGGTTAGAGCAGTGTTAGAGTTGTAATAAAGGCAAGGCATTGGCGGTATATCTGAGGGACTCTTCTTGGACAGTTTCGCGAGGGTGTCCGGATACTTTTGACTAGGTAGTGAATATAAAAGTCAAAATTGTATGTAAGTATATATGTTTGTTCTGTATACAATTCGACACCATTCAATGGACCTAGACCAAATTTGCTAGGGTACCCAACTTAGGGCAAAATTCAAAATGGGCTCTGTACTCCCATTGCCCCCCCCCCCCACCATCCTCAATCTCACACACACACTCCGATCTAAAAATTTCAAGTAATGTAATAATACCCAGGTTATGCCAGCTATGTCAGCTAGTCACAAATATTTGTTTCTCTTCACATCTAACTACCGACTTAACAGAGGATGGCTACAATGGCGATGTTGCCGAGGCGTTATCTTGGACGAATTGCGGGGTTTGAATCCCAAGTAAGGCACTGATGCGTGGGCTTGTTTTAAATTTAAAATTAAATGGAGATAACACGTAAACCAGCCCTCATCAGCCTTTCGGCATGGAAACAAGGGCGTTGAATAGTCAAATAAAATATAAATACCCTGGAGATGTACCCCATAATCCTCATTTGGGTGCACCGCTGCGTTACAGGAAAACGAAATCTAGCACAGACGTGGGCAAGCAGAAGTAAATATGCAGAAGCAAGTTTATGTTTTCAAGCCAAATCCAACAAATAAAATGAGCTATTTCGAAACTTTAGTTACAAAATGTGAGCTAAGCTGATTACAGTCTCTGGACGACGATAAACCATTTGCACATATTGAAATCACTAAATTGACGAGTTATTGTTGCTGACTTTCTGAGAAGGATCTCAATTCCACATAATTCACGATGAGTACTATTTTGCAGACTCAAGATATCTATCTGGTTACAGCCCTTAAACAACAACGGACGACCACAATGTTAACTCCCACAATAGAATATATATTTTTCTTTAATACGAAGCATTTGTCAATCGTCTTACATCATATGATTGTCATCACGTTGATAAGTTTTCCCTAACCACAATTCCTATTTTATCCACAACTTAATGGGCTTGGAAAAGGCTCGCTTTGCAGGAAATGCCATAATATATAATCGACTGAATTTGAACTACATAATGTATTTCGATTTATCGACTTTGCATTTGAATTAAGAAAACCACCGCATACAGAAGTAGTTGGTACAATATAATACAGTTTTGCAAATACACATTCGTTGAATGATTTTCGTATAACAGCATACAAGAACCACAAAATCAGTGCACGTGCAAAAATTATAATAAGAATAATTTTAAAATTTTACCGTGTAGAACTGTATAATGGAAAAATTGAAACAAAGCTCCTTAATTATAAGCTAATGTCATCTTGCTAAAAGATCCTGCTAGAGAATTAAGTTAAAACAAAGAATTTTCTCTTTCACAATATTTAAATTTCAATATCACAGAGTTTTAGACAGTATTATGTTGTTAATTTGAAGACAACGGTTTCGGTATGTTACTGATGATGTGGTTAGTATTACTAGTTCTTTTTCTTGTAAAAATTAGGTAATTTTTAAATCGAATAACTACAAATTGTATCAACTGTCGTTGTAAGATATTGTTACCAGCATTACTTTGCAATTCATGTAGTCTCATCGATGTAGTTAAAATTCTGTTCTTGGTTTTATGTTTTGGTAGTTTAAGCACTACGAGACCTTGCTATGTCCCTTATAATACAATTTTTAGACAGTTAGTGGCATGCGATTATATATATATATATATATACATACATATACATATAATATTTAAAATCGTAACTCTGACTTACGGTAAAAGTGTTCGTGAATTCGCCAGAAAACATCTGCACGTTGTATTCTTGGAAATCTTTCTGCCCTCTCGTACAAAAAATTAATTAAAACGACTGTTGGCATTTAAACTCGGAAAGTAAGGTAAACGTTAACCCTTCTCTTTCGTCAATATTTACCCGAATAAAAAAAAATAATTAATTTTTCCTTACGTTCAGTAAAATGTTCCCAGGTTTCAAATCTCCGCATAAAATTAATCCGTGGAATAATTCTCTATTCATTACAATATAAGAAAACGTAAATCTGTTTAAACATCTGGGATGACAGAAAAATGCAAAAGATCCGGAATTAAATTTGTCGCGTGGGGAGAAAACAGCCTCTCTGGTATACAGATGAAACTTTTTACAGACTTCACGTAATTAAAAAATTCATTGCTACTTAATTAAATTTCTAAGGTGTTTTATTCGATGATAAACAAGTGCTGTTCCAGGCAGTGTCTAAATTAAAGAGATAAAAATAGTACCAATATTATATCCAGTCTTTGAGATGACCACTGCAGATTGTGGCAGCTACAATTTCCATTAATATATTCGCATTTATGACAGTGCTGACACTATAATTCTGCTCTAGGGTATTTACAATTTGATTAGAATTAATTTTTGTTAGGGAAAGAACCCAAATGAAAAATCAGAGTACATTTTGTATCAACGATAGATCAACTATTTCATATGAAAGCACCAGAAAAACAATTTCGTTTTGATGTATGTGTAGCCGAGTAATGCACTTTAACTAGAAATCGGGCATACAGCTGGCAGTTTCTCGTGATAAATTCTGTAATGTTCGTAATTTACACCTTAGTGCAGCTTTGTAATTAGATGTTATCAATTATTGTCACAAAAACTGAATTCCGTGGAGACAGTCGTAATTCACTTCACAGACACCTTGGAGATGATTGGTATAGTCCATTCATTGTTACTCTGCACTTTTCTGAAGCCCTGCTAAAGCTGTACTTCAAGGATATTGCTCCGCCTCGTGCCGACTAAGGTTAACTAAGTCTAGAAAATTACACCAAAGGTCAACGCACCGAATTCGTGCGCACACAGTTGTAGTGATATTTTGCATGTGAACTATTTATTACAAGGCATTACCAACACAGATGTTTTCTGGCTGTTTTTATTTGTATTTAGTATAAATTAAATATTATAATTAATAAATCAAATATAGATAATACATCAATTTAACAAATATAAAATACTTTTATGATAACAGAGGTATAAAACGCTTGTGATACATGACATATTTACGAAATGATTTTACACGTCATACGTGGGGTGATTTTTCCAATGTTTGATTCAAAAAGTGTGAAGAAACCGCGAATAGACTATAATACGATAGTTCCTTGCTGCAAGTGCCTTAGACACTTGCGGATGTACCAACGAAATAGAACTTCCTCCAGGTCACCATGAAATATCATAACCACTTTCTCATCGATAAAACTATTAACATATTCAAAATGGTACACTAGAAAGTGAATAATATACAAGGAAAAAAAAAACAAAATTGTATGTAGTATTTAGTGTTTATAAAGCTATTAATACATATCTTTAATTAACTTAAGTGCCATAGACAATTTTCCAACTATGAAGGTACTGAGGAACTGATTTCAAATTTTTTTTTTTTTTTTTTTAAGTTTAAGAAGACACATATTTAACAGCGAAAATTATTTCTTGATGTACCTACCTTAATGTTACAAAACTGTTATCACGAAAGGCAACGTGTAATTATATAACTGTAGAATTCTTAATACGGTATTATTTGTACTAGTAAATTGATTTTTACTGTACATTTAAGTAAAAAATTCATCTCATCTGAGGTTTAAAACAAACATGTACTGGATTACCTCGTTTTAATAAGTGCAGATAGCCTAATATGGAGGCAGATTCTAGCTTAATGTTACAGAACAACCGATAAAAATGATCGGTGCTTTTTGGGTCGGTATTGTAAAGCAGGACAGTTAAATAGTTTTTATAAAGACTTAATTGACTGCAGTATTTCTGTATTGCAACTTTTAGCGTCGACGCTGCTAGTATCCGCCATGAGGACGAATTTTCAGCCAAAAGCCTGTTCGGCCAAACGCTTGCTTGGAAGAACTACTTTTCTGCCAAATGCCGTGACCCTTATGCTGCTTGCGTTAGAAACTATCTCAACGCTGTTGCAATATATTTATAGTCTTTTATTTTATGGCCATAGATTTGGTATATTTTCAGAACTGAAGTTGGAAAATGTTTAGCCCGTGTTGGTGCAAAGTTGTGTTGGCGCATTTATTTCCCCCACTAAAGGGAAATAAATTTCACACCCTTTGCAGAATCAGATTGTATTTAAACTTTAAAACGCTCTCGGACGCGTCAGAATTCTTTTCCCTTCTCGCATAAACCCAAAATACAATAGCACGTAAATATTACTTTTTTCTGTCCCATGCCCCAACGGGAGAAAAACCTTTTCACTTTTTTTTTCTCGCGTCGTCAGAGATTCCGCAGGTCACACTGAAATTCGCATTATTTTCAAGGACGTGAATATATTGCACTCGTTTGTTAGTACGTCATGAGTATAATTAATTTCAAAGTGAAAATATTCAAGCTTGAGTGCGTATTACAACGTTCGTGAACTACCTGTTTACATGCAACTTTAATAACATCAAACATTGTCATCACCAAAGGAACTCTAAAACATTTCCACAATCCATTTTAATTAAGCATTATTCACTAAAATGTAAGAAGTCTTATGTATTTATAAATGTGGCTAGAGTGAGAAATGCAATCAGTGGAGCACTTTTGAGGCCCTAGTCACTTTTTCCTTTCAGCCATATTTTATCCTTTAACCACCTTTTTAAATATAAATTACCATGTTGGTAATTAATACAGTGTATATTTTCTACCGCACTCGGAAGTTAACGTCTAATGCTAAGATGAAATATATTTATTGAATATTATTCCAAATGAGAGGGTTTTGAAAAGTGCTCACTATACCGTGAATAGTCTATTGATGACTGTCACATCTAATTCAGTTATCACCAATATGCGCGAGACACTGCATTAGCGGGCAGTTCTTTTTGTCGTGTAGCATGCAAATATATGTATTTTAAGCGGTAACTTAAAGTTTAGTTCACTCTTCTATTCCAGTTACGCGTGCATACATAGTTGAGCCTTTGGAACCTAATGTGGTGAAGGGGGGGGGGGGGGGGAACAAGGGAGTTCAGGCTGTCCATAGCAATTTATTTTGCACGAGGTATCGAGTACGCCAAATTAAATAATTTTGCAAGTGGCGTATGACTGTACAGTTAACCTGTGTGTGGCTAGTTCGCGGTCAAATAAGCGTTTCTAAAATCGACATTTTGAAAAAAAACTATTCTTATCCTCTGCTTCACATGTCTTAACATAAACACCAAGTGTCATGCTCCGAGTAAAGCTTGCAAAAATATAGGAAAAGTAAGTCCATATTTTAAGATAGTATTTTAAGCATACATTAACATTTATGAGCACCAAATTTACCAAATTTTATTTCTCCTTGTTACGTGAGCATACCTTATGGTAAGCTGATATATTTACATTTCTAACAATTTCAAATTTACACTCAATCGACATAGGAATGAAGTGAGAAGGTAAATAACAATGCCGATTTTACACACTGTGGGATCATACTCGAACAACAGGCTGTGGCTATTTAAGTTTAGTTTTTTTGATTTCAAACACAGAGCGCGTTTGGCCACCCAGTTGAACATCTGCCTCGTGTTCGACAAGTCGTGGGTTCAATTCTCGCTAACTGCAGGGGGAATTGTTTCTTAGATAAATTTTTTGTGTGGGATTTCCCAAATAGAATTCACTAGGTTAGACCACTGGTTAGCCTCGCTGCACATAAAGGAAATTAATATTTTTAGTATCATAAGACACGGCCATTATGGTATATTTATCATAAATGCATTCAAAATCATATTACTAAATGCCCTTCGCTTGTGCCTTCCAATAAAATATAAATATAGGCGTCAATAAGGGTTTTCAAGTTCCAATTTTTTTTTAAATATTTTCAGGACGTAAAAATTAAAATGAAACTGCTGGTAAACTACAGCATTTTTTGTGGAAATTTTTACGTTTATCTGGTAACAATGATCATCATGAACTGCGGCCGTGCGTGTTACTCTAACACAATTTTGGAATTTTAGTTGTAAAATACTTTTGAAATTCGCATAGTTAAAAAAAAAGTTTTTTTTTTTTTTTTCAATTTGTTTCTCTTTCTTTTGCAATTTAATTAGAATGCTGTAAAAAAATTAATAAATATGCTAGATATTTGAATTTTGTGCTTTTAAATGCCCTTTAAAAACTGGGTTTGGCCGTGTTGGGGACATGGCCGTTTGTTTTGCGTGAATACGTCTACGTTTACGCGCTCGGACGTCTTGATTTTTTTTTACGTTCCAGGCACCGCTTCACTCGATCATATGGGGTTTTATGTGTATCACTGGAATGCTTTTGAGATGCTATTTCCAGCCGTATACGATGTCTGAATTTCGACTTGACTTTTTGATGAGTATAGGCCGAAATTGTGTTAAGTTTTCATAATTTGTTACGTTAAACTCATACAGTTTCCCCATAACCACGCGACAAAAATGTTTTTATACACGCAATCGATTGATCTTGTCGAGAACTGTCGATTGAAACCTAAACGAGCGTCGCAGCTCTTCCTTGTCAAAAGTTATACTACGCGGAAATCATGAGACGCGGCAAAACGAACTCAAAATGGCGCCCCACCCCCTTACCCGTCCTAGGTCACGCGCAATACTTCGCAGTCCTCACTCAACGTAACGTATTCTTTAATCCTTTGGCAATCGAGTGGTTTAATTGAATTTTGAATGTAGACGATAGATTCGGAGTTGCAATCCCAAACTATATCCCCTGATTTTGCTATCATCGGATTTTCTGGATTGCCTCCCACTATGGTCTCAAATTTAAAGACGCATTCACGTCAAAATGATCTATTTCTGACGTACCTAACCTAAATAACGGAACGTCCGGGTTTGACGAGTGCATGTCAGACCGCGACTCGATATTGGCACATTGCTTCCCGTAGCAACTTCTCCATCTCTTCCAACTGTTACAGCGTTAGAACCATTTGTCTGGTTTTCAGAGCTCTGGTGGGAACCTGGCGGGTGAAGGAGAGGGAAAGTAAACTTCCTGAAACATGGCACTTCATGCACGCTGGGAAGCAAAGATGGTCCAGTTTTGCTCCCGGCTGCCAGCATCCGCAGACAAATAGGTTGGGAACGCCGCATATTGGTCAATGGAAGTGGGCGAGCACAAGGAACTGTAGTTCATTCACTGTTACTGCCAACATTTCCGAAGTCTTGCTTGAGTTCTACTTCCAGGATATTCCTCCGCCTCGTGCTAACAAAGTTTAGCCGAGTATAGAAAATTGCACCGAATTCGTGCGCTCTCGACGTAATAAGATTTTTCATAAGAACTATTTCATCCTAGGCATTACCGACACACCTATATTATTTCTTTTTTAATTATTAATATAAATATTAATTATAATTGAAATGTCATACTTTATAGATTAAATATATTGTATTGTATACTAAAGGGCTTTTTAAGCCCGGTTGTATGCTTGAAAGCTTAGCAGGGGACGGCTTACAGACTAACTTATAACTTAACATAAATTAACACCCATGTATTGGCCGGTATTCGAACCCAGAGCTTCCTGCACCCAAGATCGGTGGCGCACCAACCAACTGCGCCACGGGAGGTCAACTAGATGAAATATAATTATAATTTTTGATTAGCCAAAAAAAATTGTACTTCTATGTTAACACAAGTATAAAACACTTGTCATACATGACTTATTTAGAAAACAACCAAGCACGTGATGGGGTGATTTTTCAAAGTTTTGATTCGGAAAGTGTGAAGAAACCACGTATAGGCTATAGAACCACCCCCTGTGTGGTGGGACTCATTCCACTGCCCCTGCGCTCGCACACACAAGGGCAGGGTTTTTAAGGACCCTGCCCTATCGCTTAAGCTGCGTTCACACGATGCAAAAAATTAGCACGAGATCTAACATGCAAAATATCAAGCAAATTCCATACGAAACTTTTTTGCGTATCTTTCCCACAGAGAACATGTAGAAAATTTTGACCTTGAAACAGAGCATACGAAGGCCCCGACAAATCAATCCATAGCTCCTAATTATGCAGTTTTATATCAAATTTCTCGACGATGAACAACGTGAAAGTGCTACCTTCATATCTTACCACACAATTTAATACAAAGCATTGTTAACCGCAAAAGGTTTTCGCTATTTGCCTCTTTGCACTGCTCAAATGAACAGTTGGTCATACAACCAGCTTAGAAAGACCGATAGAATTGCTTGCTCCAAGCGACTTGCATAATACGGACGTGTATTACTTCCTGATCTCGTACGAGATCAGATTAAGTGCAAGGTATACATCTTGCGCAAGATTTGCATGTATCTTATGTCGTGTAAAATCTCTACTTTAGTTCTGGCCGCGCGCCTGCGGTCCGCTCCAACCAAACCCCGCTTGCCCGGGGGGTGAAGGGGGAAGGGGTGGTTGTTTCGAAACTGCAATAACCGTCACTGGTATAAATATTCCCTTGCGGGAGGGGGGGATGGGAGAGGAGGCAATCAAGTGCTTTACAGGTGCTTCTGTAGGGCGAGTGCCCAACTGCGCAACTCAAGTCTCCGCCAGAAGCGTGGGCTCTTATCACAACTCTGGTTGCAATAAAATAAAAACGGAAGGCACGAGGAGGTAGCAAATAAAAGTCCTCCAGATCAATATTTACTTCTAGCTTCACAAATACCACCTTTGCCTTTCTTGGCCCGCTTTTTATCATTAATTGAATATAACTTCATCTGTTCCAGCCTACATTTTCTGCTTCAACTTGTATGCAGTCTTTCAATTCTTTTAAACTAGTGTTTGTGGTGTCTTTACAAGTTCACTCCTTTCTTTCATCAAGAGCTTAAGGCAATGTTTTCCCATTCAGAGGAATGCCGCGAAGCCTGCTTACTGCGTACTTTTATTAGCATTATTTCCTGCGCAGCAGCATGGAACTCAGCCCACTTAGTTCCCATCTTTTCCTTTGGCCTAAGACCCCTATAAATTGGGGCAAGTCAGGAGAAAATCGTTCCGGGGGGAGCGGGCTTGAGAGAATCATCTGTTTGTGTTTGCACAAATCATTTCTAAGCATATGCCTGCATTAGAACACGCAGTAAACCAACAATTTTTTCTGGTAATCTTAACCTAATTCACCGCGCAGTATTATTGCCTGCACCTTTACTTCAAAATTATTTCGTACTTCAAAGGCTTTTGAGAGAATATGAATCTTAGACGTTAAGCCAGGCTGGATCAAATTCATTGGCTACAGAATATATACTTTAACAACACAAATGAAGACTTTTAGCTAACTAATCCTAACATATTACTGATTCTGTAGTTAACATGGTACTGACGAAAACTTGATGCGAAACTTGAGAGACGTGACAAGTTCATTGCAGCAGCGTACAGTAAATTAGCAAATGCGTGTCACGAATGTTCAACATGATTTTGTTGAATACTTAAATTTGAAAATGTAGATGAAAGTGCATTTTGAGTATTCTTTGAGTTCTGGCACGAACACAAGCTGTACGTGCAAAATGGGCTGGCTTCTAAATTTATCCTCCCTCCCCCCCCCTTTTCGACTCATTTAAGCATTCTGATGCACTCCAATGAAGTATTTGCAATGTACATACCATCATGTATATTTGCTACTAATCATGGCATACAAAATTTGTTGGAGTTATATTATACTGTTGTCCTTTATGGTGTCACAGTGTACGTCGGTTGTGTGTACATATTATTTACGTGCCAGTTAATTTGATAATCAACTTTGTATATTTCCAGTTAAACTAGTTTACCGTTCAATTATTATTTTATTTGATAATGGACAGATCGGTGGCAGAGTCAGACCTCTAATGAGAAAAATAAGCTGAGACCGAATAAGCAAAATGTGGTGTTCAAAACGTAGACTAATAAATAAGGAAGTGATGTGAGCATCGAAAAAATCTAACATGGCGGCGGTTGCCTTTCGCTCAGACATATGAAGACTCTCCGAATACATACTTTGCGAACCACACATATCTCACCTGGAATACAGCTTGACGGTAGAGTTTGTGAAGTGTGCAAGGGGTATCGTTTTTGTTAAAGCCTTGTTCACAGCGCCACTATGTTTAAAATTAATCCCATTAATAAATTGCATGCTGCATATGAATGTGAGAAATCCCAAGTAACATAAAATATTAACACGTGTGCCAAAGTCGATACACGCGGGTGCTGAGAACTCGGCGATCCTACAATATTGACTTTGATGAAAGTACACGATAGCATCAGGTTCAAGCCCATTTAAACGGGTGAAGACCTCAATGAAGGATGCTCTTTTGTTGAGTATGAGTGTGAAGCCGAAGCATTAAAAATAAAGGCGAAAAGACTTGGAGAGGCTTCTTGGTCAGGCCAATGTCCCAAAATCTGTCGCTATGGTGGCAGTCAATCGCCTACTGGACACTGAGTTTGATTGTGGGCAGTTTGAAATGACACCAAAAGGCAAGAAATGGCACCAACAAATTTACTATGCCATTAATGGTATCGAAGATAATGTAGTATATTTCCGGCTGCAGGAAATATACGAGGAAGTGAAGGAACATGAAGTATCTGAAGGCAAAGGGAAATGAGAACCTGAGTATATGGAATTGGTGCCAGATAAATGATCAAAAGACGTTGAAAATTCTTTAGGTGAAGAATCAGACAATGGTGCTAGTCTAAGATTAGCAAGAAGAAAAGCAAGGGAGTTCACCCTGGTCGGCAAGAAGGGGAAACTGGCAATACCGACGAGGATGACACCTCCTGAGACGTCTGCTCCAGAAGTGGTTCCTGAGACAGTACAAGACGATGCGGTAAAAAAAGAAGTGGCTCCTGATCCTGTTCCAGGCATCTCGAAAGGTGAAAATCCAAGGCCAAGAAGCAGTTACGCTTTGAATAAAGGGAAAACGGGTCTCAACTATGATAGAGTTGTTATTGAATAAGAATAGCAAAATCAAAAGCGCACAGGAAAATTGGCTTGTCCCACAACTTGCCCTTCTGCAAGGGTACATAGACAAAATACTGATAGAAAATGGTAAACTAATTGGCAAATTGCAACAAAATGAAAAGTCCATGCAAGCAATGACAACAGAGATTCCTAGGCACTTACAAAAGGAAGTACCAGGAATCAAAAGTTATGTGCAGGTAACAGATGGAGAAAGCATTAAGCCAAAACATGCAAAGAAAGTGTTGCTGATATATCCAGAAAAAGACGGTACTTCAAGTACTGAAACCAGAGATAAGTTGAAACAAGGATTTGATCCAAAGGTCAAAGGAGTTCAGATCAGGAATTGGAGAGGAAAAAAAAATGGTGGCATCCTGATTGAAGTGGAAGACGATAAGACCCTAGAAAGGATGAAAAATCAGGAAAATATCAAAGAACTGGGTTTAAAACTTGAGGTCCCCAAGAGAAGAGGCCCCAAAGTGGTGATATATAATATACCACGAAGCGAAGATAACAGTGAGTTATCTGAGACAATATTTAGGCAGAATTTCCACATGGGAGATTATGGGGGTTTTATCCTTGAAAAACTTAAGAGAGCTCTCACAGTTAGTCATATGACTGGGAAAATAGATACAGACAAGGCTAATGTGGTTCTGCAGTGTGACCCTAAAGTGCGAAATGAACTTATTGAAAAGGAGAGACTGTATGTCGGCTACGAAAGCTGCCGAGTTCGTGACTAAATTGCTTTGTCTAGGTGCTATAAGTGTCAGCAATTTGGGGGGGGGGGGCATAGCAAAGAAGTGTAGAGAGAAAGTGTCCACCTGCTCAAGACATGGTAAAGTTGGGCATGAGTACGAAAATTGTCCAAAGAAAAGTGATAAGGAGTATAAGGACATCTGCATCAATTGCCACAAGAAAGGACAACCACATGAACATAGGGCGGACTCTAAGGATTGTTCTGCATACCAGAAGGCCCTGTCTGTGGAACTTGCAAGAATAGACTATGTACTGTGATAGCACTCTCAGATGCGGGCAGTTGAATATGCAGTGGTCAGCAGTGGTCGCCGCAGAGCTGAACAGGGTCGTGATGGAGCAGAAGTTGGATATAGTCCTGTTCCAGGAGCCTTATGTACCATTTGATACTGTTATGGGACTGCGATGCACTGTATACACAAGTGAGATTCGTATCCATGCTGGGGTAGGGTCAACATGAATATGGATGTATCTATGTTGGCAAGTGTATCCAACACTCATCATGTCTGATTAAAAGTCATCAAGGCCAACACAGAATGTTGGTTGGGTTCTTAATACTTTCAGTTTGGGAATGAAACAAATCTGCAGTTGGATAGATGGGAATTAATGACTGACACATTAAGAAACAAGTCATTGGTGATTGGTGCTGATGTCAATACCAAGTTAGAGTTGTGGCATTTCCCTGTGACAGATGAGGTAGGAGAACTCATCAGTCAATTCATCCTTACGAATAACTTGGATATAAATAATGAAGAAGGGGAATTACCAACATTTGTCTCGCAGGCACATTATACAGAGTAATATTTGGACATAACAGTGACAAACATGAAGGCTTGGGAGTATGTTCAGAACTGGAGAGGCATGGATGAAAGTTCTAGTGACTATAGGCTCAGTGTTTAATAAATACATGGCGGAAGGAGAGAGAGACCTTCAATAACAGACCAAGAAATCAGATATGCACACAGAACTGCACACTGGCCAACTTTCGACCAGGCCCTGCTGAGTAAGCTAAGGGTGAGTCCTGAGCTGCAAGATGATAATGTAGGAACAAGAGTAGCAGCGCTCACAAAAATTATTCAGGACATGTGTGAAGAGAACCTCCAGAAGACCACACAGGGGCTTCCTAACCTATCTTTGTGGGATGGGGAGCTGGAAAGGGAAAGGAAGGATCTTCATAGGGAGAGAAGGAAGCTTCATAGGCTACGGGGTGAAGAAAGAGAGCAGTTCGCCCGAAGCTATAAGGCCAAGAAGCAAATTTACTTCGGCAGGATCCGTAAGAAGAAAGTCAAATCATGAGAGGAGTTTGTGACACAGGCTGACAACGAGGATCCATTTGGCCTTGTGTACAAACTAGCAGCAAATAAGCTCAAGAGGACGACTCCTCCACTTTGTACAATGGAGAGATGGTGTCTGATTTGAGTGAGTCGATGGAGGTTCTGCGCCAAATGTTCCTGCCAGATGACTCCCTGGATGGAGAGGTTGAGGAGCATGCCGAGAAGAGACAGTCAATGAATATAGTTCCAGATGTTCAGGATGCTCCAGAATTCGACATGGAAGAACTGACTGCAGTAATATATAAGATGAAAAATGGCAAAGCCCCTGGACTCGATGGGCTGACTGCAGAAGTCTTGAAACGGCGTTACTCCAGGATTAAGGACAAATTGTTGAAGATTTACAATGACTGTCTTTGGATCAGTGTATTTCCTACCCCTTGGGAACAAGAGTGATTAATAATACTGTATAAAGGCAATGATAAGAAGCCTGACGACCCTAAGCCATACTGGCCGCTGACATTGCTTCCAGTACTAGGCAAAGTTTTTGAAAAATTGGTCAACCGAAGGCTGATTATGGCCTTGGAATCTGAAGGCACTATGAACGAAAAACAGTATGGATTTCGCCAAGGAATGGGTATGGACTTCGCATTGCACGACGTCATGAAGACAATGCGGGAAAGTACGGCGAAGTATGTGATGGCGATCTTCCTTGACATCTCTGGTGCCTTCGACAATGCCTGGTGGCCGGAAGTGATGTATCAGCTTAAAAAGAAAAGATGTCCAGCGAACATCTATAGGGTTATTCAGGACTTCTTTAGAGAAAGGTGGAGTCTTTATAAGGCAAAAACCATACAAGTAAAGAAGAGTTTGACAAAAGGATGTCCCCGGGGGTCGACCCTAGGACCGATCTTATGGAATATCTTCTTTGATGGATTTCTTGAGCTGGGTCTTCCGCCAGGGTGCGCGATTTTCGGCTATGCAGATGATGGAATAGTGGTCATTACTGGTGACTGTAGAAGAGCTCTGGAAGACACGGCCGAAATAATAATGTGGAAGATATGGGGATGGTATACAAAGGTAAAGTTAAGGTTCTCAATCGAAAAGACCAAAACAATGATGTTAAAAGGAAGATTGAAGAGACCAGCGACCATGTGCTTCGGGGGGAGCTCAGTGAAAAATGTGCATGCATTTAGGTACCTGAGAGTCATCATGGATCACAAGATGAGCTACCTCAAACACATTGAGTATGTTTCTAGAAAAGCAGTGGTTGTGTTTCAAAAACTGAAGAGAATTGGGAATATGTCTTGGTGACTTAAATATAATACCTTAAGAACTATATACAGAGCAGTTTGTGAAACCATACTGGCTTACGGAATTATGATGTGGTATCACAGGGCAGAGTTGGTACATTACAAGGGGAAGCTCATCAGTGCTCAAAGGGCGGCACTGCCGGCTGTAACTAAGACATATAAAACTGTGCCAAATGATTCACTCCTGGTGATTATGGGTGTGCTACCTGAAAATTTTCTGGTGAAGTATAAGGGAATCACAACGAAGAGAGCATGGGTTGTGGGGCTGACACACTTAGATAAGGGATATGTCATGAATGATATCTTGCAAGAATGGCAAGACAGATGGGATGGTCCAGATAAAGGAAGAACCATGTATGAATTGCTGCCCAATGTCAGGGCAAGAATGAAGAATAAGTGGATCAATGTGAACCATTACAGCGCACAACTGTTTACTGGCCATGGTAACTTCAAGGCAAAGCTTCACAGCTTCCGGATCGTGCAATCTCCACTGTGTGATGTCTGTGGGGTGTACGACACAGGCCAACATGTAATCATGGAATGTCTGACGACCGAAGACATCAAAGAATGGCTGCATGGCATAGCAGAGAGAAAGGGCATTCACTTAAGACCAGAAAATGTAATGGTTGCTAAAGCTCTCCATAAGATCTGGGAAGAATTTGCCATTAAGATTGGCAGGAGACTGGAGGACTTCGACAAGTGACAAAGAGAGCAAATTTCCGATGACCCATGATGGGGTACTCGGGTAAAGGCTGCAATAATACGAAGTTGGAGCATCTCAGATTGGTGAGGAGGGCAGGTTTTACAGAGAGAACTGGTAGAATACCATGCAATGCCATAAAATAATAGTGAATGGCCCAAAAAAGAGAAGAGGAGAAAGTGTTGAGCTGTCTTACTCATCAGAGTACAGTCACAGTGCGGGAGGATGGAGGGAATGCCGGCCTTCGGGTCGTAAAACCTGACGGTGCCATTAGCAAACTAAATGTAGGCTTATGAAATAAACAAATAACATGTCTCGGAGTTTGTAAAAATGTACCTGGCAGTTCGTTTTATACTTTCTAAATAATTATCCGTTACTATTTACATACGTGGGTGCGCTGTGGGGAAAAAAAAACTTTAGCTGATTCGCGGTTAAGAATAGAACTCGGATTTAAGAAATTTTTCTGCTTCTGACTAAATATGTATGTCATGTATCACAAGTGTTTCATACCTGTGTTAACATAAAAGTACCGTATTTTTGGTAAAATTGGAATTTTATTTACATTTTATTTGTAAATTATATTTCAATTATAATTAAAATGAATAAGAACACAGTGAAAATAGGTGTGTTGGCAATGCCTAGTAAGAAATAATTCTTATGTAAAATATTATAATAATGCATGAGAACGAATTGGGTATGTTGTCTCTTTGGTATAATTTTCTATATTTAGTTAAGTTTTGTTTGCATGAGGCGGAGGAATATCCTGGAAGTAAATCTTTAGCATGGCTTCAGGAAAGTTTGAAGTAACTGTGAATAGACTATATCAGCTGGATTTGTTATTTTTTTTACTCGGGATTCGTCACATGGGAGGCGTAGCAAACACTGCCTTTGTGTAAGATATTTTTAGGATTCTCTTCTTATTTCTCTCCCCCCCCCCTTTTTTTCTCTTTTCCTAATTATGCTGCTGCTTATAGTTACTTCGACTTGTTCGGAATTAAGACGTGGGTCCTTATGGTTTCAGTTTGCATCGACCCTCTACATTTATATTATATGTGTTGAACCTTCCTCAAGTACGAACGAAGACCTCTGGTCATTTGTATTGATATTTATTCCTGTTAAAAATACTATAAATAAGGTGAATATATTGAAGGTGGAGGTAGTATGGATGGTATGGAAAAGGATGTTTGGAAATACTAATGGAAGGGAGTATAGTTGTAAGTCTTCGGTATCCATCATCACTGATCACTGAAGTGTGGCGTGGAATGATAACTTGATTGAGCAGTGACAGAATGCGTCGGCGGAAATAAATGAGAGTATTTAGAGCAAACCCACATGCCATCAGCATCGTATAGAATATTACGTTCGTACGAAATCGGGACTCGTAACTGCCGAAAATGCTAGTGTGCTGACCGTACAACCACCAAATCGGCCTAATATATACAGCGATGAACGTAGAAAACTTATCGCTACCACAACCACCTCCATTACCATCACTACCATTACCATCGCTACCATTACCACCGCCATCACAACCATAGCCACCAAAATTACCATTACAATCACTGCCTTCACCACCACCATTATCAGCAGCAGTAGTACCATAATCAGCAACACTATAATCAGCAGAAGTACCATGATTAGCAACACCCATTATCACCATCATCATTATCATGCTGTCTGGACCAACTGGCCTGTTTTGGTCTTATTATTATTATTTTTTATCCATCGCTCCATAGAACGTCCTGCGGAAGTCTTCTCTGGTAGCGAATAATTTTATTGGTAGTCTTCCAGTGCTCGTAATTTGTTAAAGGCATTCTCACCTTCCTTGATAATCGTAAAATTAATGATCGGCTGTATTCTCAAATATTTCAGAACGTTCTCGTTTATTTCACTGTCATATTTTTGTAGTCAGCTTTTCGGCGGACTCTCAAATTTTGGTAGCGGTCCTTAGTTCTTGGAGCACATGATTCTTACGATATTGCTGTTGCTCACTCGACACGTTGGTCTCCTCATTGGATAAAGTTTGCATTTCCCATGTGAAGTGCGTATACACTTTGGCAGCAGTGTTCGCGAACGTTGCGTTGGGAAACTTGAAGGGAGATGGGGTCCAGCAGCTGGCGAGGCCGACGGAACAAAGCCCGTCACTCATCGGCGACAGGACAAACAACATTAATTTACTGCAGGCGTTCCGGACGGTGATATGTCGGCGTGTTGTCGGCGGTGAGCCAGAAGCTGACCGCTATACCCGGGGGAGGGATGCATCTGTGCTTTCCCTCCCTCTTCCTCGTGGGTCCGGACACGGCTGTCACGCTCCACTTTGCAGTACAGTGTTGCCATACGTACGACTATAGTCGTTCGCATACGATTATGTATAGTAAGACTTGAGTCGATAGGAAATGCAAGTTCGGTGGAAAAAGGGGATTCGCCATCTTGTAAATTTCCAGTTTTTCCCTCAAAATTTTTCTTTTCCCTAAAAAAAAAATCAGCTATTTTTACCTTAAAACTACTCAAAATGTATTATTCTTCCATTAAAAATTTCCCCTTTTTCCTTAAAAAACTTCCTGTTTTTTCCCCCAAAAAACCTATGCCCTCTGAAAATTTAAGTTTTTAAAAATAATTTTATAAATGATTTTTTAACAATATTTTAATACTTTTTAATAATTGTTTACACATTTTTTTATAATTTTTAATAATATTTTTAGATATTTTGGATTTTTAAATTTCAAGGTCAAAGGTCATCAGGGTCAAAAGTCAAAGGTCACCGGGGCCAAAGATCAATTGTCAAGGTCAATGTTACTAGCTTCCAAGATGACGGTTGGGTGACATCACAACATGGCGGCCGGCCGGTGCCTACGCTCTTATCCCCTAGCCCCTTGCACCCGCTTCGGCTATTTCCTACTACCATAAACGGTGTAACAGTTAAAAAAATAAAAACCCTAAACTGACAACCGTCCTTTAAATAATTCGTCATAATGGCCATAATATCCTGTAAGCTGCTTTACAGTCGTATCTAACTGCCAGTCATCCGTTCCATCAAGTCACACAATTGCTAGTCAGGTTTGTAACTATTGTGTATAACCGTCAATAAAACCTGTTGAAAATATTGCTTTTAATAGAAAACTATAGTCTTCTAAGCAAAATTGGCAGGGTCGTTCAAAATTTTTATTTTCTCACATTCTTTGGGTAAAAATTGCCGTGTATTATTAACATTACTTTATCATAAACTACGTGCACGAATTCCTTTACCCTAATATTTCGAAGTGGCACACAGCTAAATTGTTTATGTGTTACAAGAGGTTCGCTTGAAATCGTCTCGAATTGATCAGGTTGTGAAAGTGATTCTAGCTACTTCATAATGAACTTTCAGACACGATAAAGCGGTAAAAAATATCACTGTAAGTTACTGCCGATAGTTTTATTTCGAAGTAACACAATGTTTTTGTCTGTTGGCAGCATTAAAGCGAAGGCGTCTGGCCGAAACAATACACTCTTCGCAGACCGTGAAGCAGAAATGCTCCGATCTCGTTCAAGGCCACTAGCCCCCGCAGACAAATCGGTCGGGAACGCCGCACGTTGAACGAGGACAGTGTGCGGGTTCTGGCTGTTTTATTTTACCAACCTGTTAATATGCGACATGTTTGTCTGCATCTCTTCCCTTGCCCGTCCGGATCGTGCGAGCGACTTTCGACTCGCTTTTTGAACTTATTTGCATTATCTCTTTAGGTTTTTTTTAAAGGATATTTTTATAAAATAACACTGCTAACATACTCTAAATTACTTTTAGCAACAAACTGCGTGCCTTAAGCATAATAACATATACAAAACTAGTTTCTAAAGTAACTTTTAGAACGACGCAGTCTCTCGCCAAAGAAACACTCACGAATACTTTTCTAGATTATATAGGAATGATTTCTTCCATTAATGTAACAGTTCAAAACTCTGCGATATTAAATTCAAGCCAATATGAACTATAAATCACGTTAAATATCAGTTATCAGTTATCAGTAATCATTACAAAAAAAATATTCTAGTAACACAATTTTCAGCAATTCAGATTAATTGCAACAACACTAACTTTAATTTCTTATTTTTACTGATAAATTCAAACTTCTTTCCATCTCGTTCCAAACATGCTTTTGTAATAAATGTTTGTAAGTCTTCTAATTTAACTTCACCTTGGCATTAACTACAAATAATCATTTATTTTATTTAACTATTGTAAGCCCCCTTCAGGGACTAGCGACTGTTCTTAAGGCCAGAAAATACTCAAAATTCAGCGGACTTTAACTCCACCGACTCCTCCCCCCCCCCTCCCGCACAGGCAGGGAGAAAGGGTATACCTGCAATCACAAAATGATCTATGAGACCAGGCTCCATGCGCTACACTGGAGCTCTGAGATAATTAAAATTGTAGCTTGCTGCAATTTTCAAACAGTATTTGAAGACTGCCAGGCCTAAAGGGAGGGGGGGAGCATATCACCCCCTAACCAGGATTCTATAATGATAGCCGAATGGGAGGACAAAGCCATTCACAAGGGTTTGTACCTTCCCCGCGCTGAGGGAGTAGTGTCCCGATGATGCCAAACGGTGGCGATGTCCGGTTCATTACCCCAGCCTCTCTCAGCTCGACCGGTGTTGGGGGAGGGGAACTTTCCAGACCGGGCCAGCGAGACTATACAAGCTGCGACGGGCCTCCAAGCCAACAGTTTTGAGAGCCGAGAGTTAGGAGGATGGTGCGACAGAGAGACGATGTGCCAGTAGAGCGACTAGTGGAGACGAGAGAGTGACCAGCGGGAGTGAAGTCTGCGGACTGCGAGTTGTTACGAGAGTTCCGTCGTGCATCCTGTTACGAAAAGATCCTGTTTACACCACGAGCAGGCAACGAGGGCACAGATCAGTTTATGGAACACGAAATCCAAACACAGAGCCAAAATTGCAATCAGTAAACCATCAAAGAAATGCGCCGAGGACGACGAAATATGTGGGTCCGGCAAACTAAGTAAACCTTGAAGTAAGCACAACAATCTTTTAGCAAACTCCACCCACGGGGCACGACGGGGACCAATAGTAAACTTGTACGTCACTAACACACGTGGTGAGGGCGAGAAGTGTGGACGGAGCCACGAGGTCCAAGGCAGTCGCAGTCGGCGGTGTGGCAGCGAGCAGCGCGGCCAGGGGTCCAGGCAGCGGGGGTGGAGTCAGAGTGTCCAGTGTGCGATACCCGATGTGTCCTTCCAATATGAATTAACTTAGCTACTCTGAACTCCTATTCCCATCTTCCCTCCACTCCATTGGCATCTACTTTTCCCAGTCAGTTATAATTCTAAAATGATAAAATCTAGTAAACTTGGCTCTAGCCCATTTCTAGTTTAAGTAATTCTTCTTATTTAAATTACCTACTTCCAATTCCGATCCTTTTATCCTCCACGCTTATGGTCTTCAAACCAAGGATCACAACAGAGTGTCGGCGCGCTGGAGAGTAAGTCTGACGGACCGGACTACTGGATTGGATTCGTGAGTTGCAGACATTTGGAATAATGGCAGTAGGCAGACTGAACATGTGTAAATAATGAGTGTGAATTAAGTGGTTACAGCCAACATAGAGGTATTGAGAAGGACTTTAATTAGAATTAGGATATACAATATTTATTGCGCTCACTGAGAAAAATAACATATATAGTGTAGATAGATAGTTTAATGTTGTAAATAATAGCTGTGTGACTTAAGATAATAATCAAATTTAGTCCTTTTATTTCTATTACGGCTTGCTCCATCACGAACTCGAATACTCCTCTCTGGTGTGTTTTAACAATACAAATATAGTTGCATGACGTTACATACTTCAAGGAGAATATAGACAAATCATCACACTGTAATTTTATTTTTGCTTTTACAAAAAAAAAAAAAAAAGATTGGAAACTAGTTGCCGAAGAAATTCTAGGTAACAACACAAAATGAAATATTTTAAACTTTGAAAGAAATTGCGAAATATGCATATTCTTATTGGATATCCTGTAGAAATAAGACATTATGTGTAGTAATTCTCAAATTATTTTCCTGCAAAATAACAAACTACTATTTGGACTTCTACACAGTAGTTTGTCTGCTTGGTGACTCACAGAACTTTTTATGCTATAAAAGTTGTAGGTTGGCCAGGATTGCACAGAACAAATTATGTGTGGCCCAGTCAGGCACATCCTAACCCAACTACGACTTCGGAAATCCCCACTGGTGTGACGGGAAATGTATATTGGATATGGTGCCTCTACATTAGAAGCGAATACATTATCCTCTACCCCAACAGATGCATCTATATGATGTATACTGTTTTAATAGATTATACGTATTTTCAGAAATTTAATATCGTGTTAATATTCAGTATTTTACCTTCAAAAGAGAACAGCAACTGTTTACTGAACTCGTGGCGGAACTGTAATTGGTTTGACTGTTTGACACAATAACAAAGGGTGTGTTGTTCCCACGTAAAAAAAAGAGATAACTTTGTACATACGAGGGAAAATAAATTCTGCATACAGCTGTTGAATTTTCCGGAGCGTGTTTATTTTCTTTATCACAGCATTCTGATGCTCATTTTGTCACTTATCATCTAGTCAAAGAAACTATGTGAAATCATGTGAATGTACTCGTATTTTGCCACACAGTTTTCAGATGTTGCGTTCTAGAGAAGTGTTGAAGGAATACAATATATGTAGGTATTAGGAAATAATTCTGAACATTTCTAGAAGAATTTAAAAGAAACGTACATATTCGTACAAATCGCAGCTAATATCACATAAATTATAATACATGGATTATGCTGTTTCAAAATTAATGTTGCATACATGTAACTTTGGAGAACAAACTATTTTTTTTAAAGCATTCAAAATGCACTTTGCCCTGTCGTCCCAGGTAAGAAGTAGCCCTCGCCATAAGTGGATTCTCGGAAGTGATAAGTCATAAGCCATTAGCACATATTTTAATTTCAGTATCTGAGATGCTATCAACAGTTTACTGAATATCAGTATTTGTGCCCAGATTTTTATATATCAGTACATCTGTTGCTCTTGTAACTGTGCAAATACAAAGGTTTACAAGAGTTTTTTTGTTTGTCAATTTACAAAAAAAATCGTTTTCATACAAAAAAGTTCAGCTCCGCTTACATATACTTTTTACTCACATTTAAATTACATTTAAATCATAAGCACATGACACCATTTTTATTGTGGCATGAAATAGTAGCGTGACAGATACATGACAATTGAAGAATATATCATTTCAAAATACAAAAAGAAATATAACAATTTTTTAATGTATATATGCAAAACAATATGTTAGATTACAGCTCAAAATAATTTTTCACGATATTAGAATCCTACGAATAATATTTATTGGAAATTTTTTATGCAGTTCACCAGTACCTTAATTTTAACTTCTGAAGTAAATTTTAAAGTGAAAACAGCTTAATGTTAAAACCCTTACCGATGGCGAACCAAGTGCTGGATTTCAAAGAAATGGCTGCACGCCATTAATTTGACTTAAATAAATCCGCTAGCTAAAACCAAAATTTGTGTACAAATAACCTGTTGAAATTTGTGCGAATCAAAATATACATTAAATTAAAAGTTTCCCCATGTACGTTAAAAACATGATGAACTTTATTTGGCATATTGTTTGATATTCGTATCAAGTTATCATCAATATGTCATGAAAATATAAAATAGCCCCAAAACCTAGAGAAAAGTTTGACTCTTGAACAACTTTAATGCCAGATGCCATGTATGGCCTCTGTAGCGAGACTCCCAAGGCCATTGGTGCATGAAAGCAGCATATTTATATGATTTTCGCCATAACTTGTTTTTCAAAGGATTTGTAAAAATTTTTGACTCGACAAGACGTAAATATCAATTTTTAGCGCCTTCTTCTGTTGTTAGATGTTCACTGCTGTCCTTATTCTCGGCGAACTGATGGAAGAAAATAAATAATTTCTGTTTTTCTATCTGCAATGAGTGCCCCGAGAATTAAAACACATAGTGAATTTGTAACAATGTAAGAAGGCGCTGAAAGTTGTTATTTACGTCTTGTAAAGCCAAAAATTTCGAGAAGTCCGCTGTGAAACAAGTTATGACAAAAATTACATAAATATAATGCTTTCATGCACCAACGGCCTTAATTAGATACCAGACCCGCCAGCCAGCATGCCGGAAATGTCTGAACAAATTTGGGAGGGAGGGTAGGGGTCGCTCTTGTCTGTGTGCCTAAAGTCAGCTGTTAATGAAATGACTGATGTAGTTAGAGTGTGGCAGGAGGAGGGGGGGGGGGCAATGGTATCGTGTCCTAAAAGCACTAGCCCATGTGCTTCCCCCCTCGCCCTCCTTTCATTCTCTCTCTCTTGCGCTCCCCACAGCCAGATTCACTTTCCCTCCCAAACACAGCAAGTTGACTCCCTTGTCTGTAAATCATCCCCGCGCCCCTCATCGATCGCCAAGTGCTGTCAGCGTCAGTGGATGTCAGAGAACCCTCCAACTTATTAATGCATATACTCTCAGAGGGAGGACACCTGCCCCCAGCCAACCTGCCTGCTACAGTCCAGCACCCTCACGTACTTATTGGCGCCTTTCGCCAAAAAATTCATTGTTTTATATTAACACGAAGTACTATTCAACTTGGAGACATTAATTTTATAAGCACTACATAATCCCACAAAAATATTTGATCTCATCATTTGGCGAAATGGCGTGGTCAAAATCACAATTTCACATGCCGTATGCGAACATTGGTTCGTGATTAAAACTCAGTGCTGTGAAGCTAAAGCAAGTTCCTTCCATATACGTTTCCACCAGTAACGAACAGTGCCATGGCTACGAGCGTAGGATGCATGTTTTCTTCCGAGAACATCTCAGCACTGCCTTGTATCATCCTGAAGAGTTATAAAGAAGTGAAGAATGAATCAGAGGGGTTCGAAAATAACCATAAAAATAAGTTATCTATGAAACTACTTAGCGTACTTCCCTCTACGTTTACGTGTTCACGTAATTTCTCAGAGATTCTGTGAAGCACAAATAGTAGGAGCTTGGGTTTAAAAAAAATCTATTTCACATAACATTTTTTTTTTCACCGCATTTGGCGAGAATTGGTACAGTAGTTCCCAAGGTGACAAATAAACGTACGTTTTTAGTAGGAGCTATCCTCTAAAATGGTAAAGTACTCACGTTATTACTTAGTGCATTAAACGTACACAGTAGGTATTTACTCATACCAAGTTTGTTTAAAACGAATTCAATCGTTGTATATATTTCTCATATAGCACTACAAGAATAATACCACCAGTTTAAAAACAAGTAACTTTTCTATAGGTGATATTTCATGTTACTACTTGGATTCCAAATGTGCCACGACTAGGTCAATAAGTAATTGAGAATGCTAACTTTCAAAATGGCAGACAAGAGGTAGGAAATAAGTACTGCCAGCAAAATAACTTAATTTAAAATAGGTTAAATTATTAAAACAATGCAACATGTATAACCAAGTACAATTAGATTTTCGTCTTGAAAAGAAACACCTCAATGAGTTAAAATTCCTTAGATCAGGGAGGCTGCAATTGTACTGTTCGTATCAGATATTGTTGGAAATTTTCTAATAGTTTTCTCACACATGAAATTGTATGATTTTTTTTCACGTTGTACTGCCTTTCTGACTATCGGGTAAAAGAAGCTACTAAGTCAATGTGATACTCATAAAAGCCGCAAGCATTCCAAGTTTGACTGAGTAGGTTCTCTATACGTGGCCAAATATCTGAAATATTTATAATACAGCTACTTTTGAAATACACCTGAACGACCAAAATTATGTCAGTTTTACTTGTCAATCATATTACTTATTCTATGCCAAATGTCGCGAAAATTGGCTAAGCAATCCCTAAAATATAAAGTAAAGAATTTTAATTTTTCAAGTGGATCTATCTTACAGTATGATGGACAAAAGAGGCTGTGAATAAAGTCACTAAATAATTCCTGAAGTAAATACTGCAATTGTGGTTCAGTAGACATGGTACTCTAACCTAAAATATTAATAAAATATTAACAGTTTTGAAAATAAGTGTCCTAGGTGGAAAATCTTTGACATTTTGGATTGCGAGGATGTTAATTAGCATATTTAATTTTTAAAATGGGTACAGCTAGCAACCAAGTTTGGTTGAAATAAATTGAATCTTCGTTAGGCATGACGTATTACCATAAAATATTTAAACGTTTGCAATTTAAAAATAAGCGTCTTACCTATTAAAATGTTGCAAGTTTAGGTGACCTACCATAGCTCTACTTGTACGTCAAATTTGGATGGCATTGGTTTAGTATTTTGCGAAATATTATGTAAAATCTTTGCTCAGTCAGACAGATGCTGCTGTCTTATAAAACAGCCATAAAATGAGAACGCCATTTTTCGAAATTAATGCTAGTGTGATCTGTCAAAGTGTGAATTTTTGTTATTAATATTTTAATTTTTCGTGTGATATGACGCAACAACTAAAAAATTTTAATGGCCGCCATTTTTCTAATAAAAAATAAGCATCTGGCATGGTATAGACTTATGAATGTAAGGTATACATTCAAAATACTATAAGTGTATCGTATGTGGGAAGATTCGGTGTACAGTTTTAAAAGTTTTTAAGGGGAAACCCTTAGAAATAGGAAGGTGATAACAAGCCTTTATTTTGTTCGAAAGTGAGCTAAAAGGAGACAAAGTACGTGAGCTAAGTCAGTTATGGCCAGTTATGACTAGTGAGTCGGCGTATGAATTACCCAGCTGGTAACCAAGTGGGCAGTCTCTAGAACCAATTAAGGGGTGGCTGAGCGGTTATACTGCTCGCTTCCCAAGGCGAACCGTTTTGAATACCCAGCCGGGCCACCCCGGATTTTCGCACGTGGGAATCGTGCCGGACGATGACGCTAGTCGGCAGGTTTTCTCGGGGATCTCCGGCTTCCCCGCCCTTGCATTCCGGCATTGTTCAGCTCTCACTTCATTCCACCCTCATCGGCTCTCAAGATATCGTTGTTAAGAATCTTCCAAATATCTCCACTCCACACTGTAGTATCGAGTACGCGACAAGGTGATTTAGGCCGTGTCTCAACTTGAAAGTGTGCTCACTCTCACTCGCCACTCTCACTCTGGCACACTCTGGCTCACTCTAGCTAATTGAGAGTTGTACCTTTTGTAAATCTTTCGCATTATTTCTCTGTTAGGAAAGGTAATAAATAGAGAAAAATAAAATATTGCTGGCTTTTCACTTTCTTCGAGTAACTGCACAGTGTTATATGAAATGTTTTATTTGTTACATTTTTGAATGATGAAAAACTTATCTGTTATGTGCAAAGCACAGTATGTGGTAATATGCACGCAACTAACCTACATTAAACGTGAATATAATATCCAAATTTGTTATGGTCCATATCAAACGGAATATTGTTGGTATTGCACATTTCAAAATCGCAATGATTAGGTTAAGTCGATGAAATATTTCTAACGCTGCTTCAGAAACAAAAAGTATTTCTGGATATTTGAGGTTAG
Organism: Dryococelus australis; assembly: GCA_029891345.1. Classification (NCBI taxonomy): domain Eukaryota; kingdom Metazoa; phylum Arthropoda; class Insecta; order Phasmatodea; family Phasmatidae; genus Dryococelus; species Dryococelus australis. The sequence continues at coordinate 79,361,291 of CM056993.1, forward strand.
ACTTGAAAACAGCATGGATGCCAGAGAAGGCGCGAGAGTGAACAACGAGTGTACATTGTCGTTCACTCTCCTTTTCGCGCTCTCTCCTCCGAGTTGGGACAGCAGAGGGAACGTCCAGAGTGGGCGAGAGAGTATTCTCAAAGCGAATTGGGGCACAGGCTAAGTTGCTGCTTGACGATCTTGGCCGTGGATTGTTTGCCGACGTAACACAGCGGGGCGACGTGATCTGCTCTGCTCGGGACCAGCGTCCTACGAATGCGTCGGTTTGTGAAATGTACTCTAAATTCAGAAGTCGAGGCAAAAGGCGAAACCCTTAAGTTAGAGCCTGATTACTTCCAGTACTTTGTAGGGCATCACATATTTTACTGTGATTTTTTGGTAGTGGGAACAATTTAATTCTTGCATGGAAAGTGTGATACACCAACGGAGTGTTTTATTCGGCGATCGTAGTAAGAGTGCTTCATTGCCTTACTGTGATTAACTGTAAACCAGGTAACATTATAATTGCATTCATAAATTATATTTATTTGGTTATTTAGGAAAATATCAGATTTACATCCTGCCATAAACCTGACTGCACAAAGATAAGTTCCAGAAATAGGTCCGATAATATTCGCCATAATCGAATGTTTTAGCGCCATATTCAAAATTACGTACCACCCTCGTTAGCGTTATCAGCTTTTTTTTTTGTCATAGTGTGCCCTTCAGTGCCAAGTTGCCGGTGTAATAGTTATAACCTGTGAAAACATTTGAAGGAAGGAGACACTTCATTTTCTCAAAATTGTTCCCCAAACTTTGCAATCAACTGTGGAGGAGTTATTTTAGCTTGCAATTCTGTTGCGTTGAAGGAAGGGAATTAGGGGAGGAGGCACACTCACCCACGCAATCCACCATGTGTTTAGAAGCGATGGGGTTCGTGACTTTATATTGATCGCCATCGGCGTCGTAAAGACGTCCTCTGGAACTACGATCATCCCCACGGACGCTCGGATCATATTCATACTGGAGTTCCTTGTTCACTTTAACTTTCTCATCGTCTCTTAAAACAACAACTTAGCTCAGTATACATTACGTATACTTCTTTATCAAATACATTCCGAGGTTTGCATTCGGGATGAGTCGAGCACAAAATGGCGGTCAGGTCAATAAAAACGTAATCTGTGTCGTTAAAATAATTTCTGATAGGGGAAATAGGAACCTCTTTTAAAGATGGGCTCCTCTCTGGAAACATGTATATGCTTTCTACGTCCTTGAAATAAAAAAAAACACGCCGTTCCCGACCTGATTTTTTTTTTAAACTCCTGTCCCGTTGCTGTGGTTTAAAGGAAACTGCGGGAATTGCGGTCGATTCTTCCGTCGTAACATGGGCGGGGAAAACTGCCTTCCTGACGTGACACCGCGCGAGCCGATCTCCCGACTACCGGCGCGCCATAAGGTCCATATTTCTTACGGCGCCATTCCTTTCAACGGGCAGGCGGACTTTCCAAGGGGTGTTAGTCTGTTGCCGGGGGGTGTTGGGGGGCAGCTGGCGCGGAATTCAAAAGCAGTTCCTTCCCGCCAGTCACACCCGTGGTTTTGCCCGCATGTGGGGGGGGGAGGGAGGGGGCACGACGAAACGGCAACCGGTCTGTAGTTCGACAGCCGCATACCAAGTAGGCGGGTGTCGGCCGACGCGGCGAGGCGCGGGACTGTAAACATTCGCGGCTCCCTACTCTCTCGTTCGTCGCTGCGGAGCGGCGGCCATCCGGAAACTGCGTCGCGTGTATAGTCTGTTCGCGGTTTCTTCACTCTTTTTAAATCATACCTTTGAAAAATCACCCCATGTGTGACGTATTTAGTTATTTCCTAAGTATACCATGTATCACAAGCGCTTAATACCTCTGTTAACATAGCACTAATTTATTTGTCGTTCAATTGAAGTCTTCCCTATATTTTGTTCATAAATTATATTTTATTTGTAATGAACATTAATAAAAACAGCGAGAACAAATCTGTGTTGGTAGCGCCTAGTAAGAAATAGTTCTCATGCAAAATATTATTACAACTGAATGCGCACGAATTCGGTGCGGTGTCCTTCGGTGTAATTTTCTAGACTTAGTTGAGCTTATTTTTCACTAGGCGGAGGAACATTCTGGAAGTAGAACTTTAGCAGGGCTTCAGAAAAAACTGTGAAGTAACCGCGAATGGATTACATCGCGTGTATAGTCTCTTCACAGTATCGCCACACTTTTTGAATCAAACTTTGAAAAATTTCCCCATGTATGATGTGATCGCTTGTTTCCAGAATGTGTAATGTATCACAAGCGATTTACGCTTCTGTTAACATACAAGCAGGGGCGTGCTGTGAACTGTCGCGAGGTAAGCTGATGCTTGCTCACTACAGTACATTTTCGGTGCACACAACAGGAGCTAGTAACCACCATGCATCCTGGGGGGACTGAATGCATTTCGACCACTCACAAGCGAGCGGCAAGGTACACATTACACTCGTCCTGTGGCGTCAGTTGCCGAGCTACGTTCTAGTGGTGCAAGTGTAAACTAGTAAGCAACAGGGTACAGCACAGAGATAACGCCAGCTTACCTTGCAACATTCACCATACGCCACTTCTTACAAGTAACTTTTTTTTTCGATTTTCTTATATGCTGTGTATGAGTTACAATATTTCATTTATAATTAATATGGATAAAAAACAGATAGAAAACAGGTGTGTTGGTTTCTGCGCACAAATGCGGTGCATCGTCCCGTTCGTGCAATTTCTATACTTTGTCTGCACGGGCGGAGGAATAGCAGGTCTTCAGAAAAATTGGAAGCAACAATTAATGTACTATATCAACTGTACTTGCAGACTAGCATGCACATGCGGTAGTATGGAATGGCCGGAGGTTGAGTTTCTGTTAGTAACTCCGAGATTTCATAACCGACACAGTCTGGGATCTGAGAAACATCTTACTCTCGCATTACCACCAAACACTTTCATGTAGGTCCGAATAGCTGCCAGAAGAAAAATCATTAACACGTTTTATTTTTGACAAATAAACTCGTGGACATAATAACTGGGAAAATGTTTCAGGAGAAAAATTGGCTAGTTAAGAATCTCCTACGTAGAAGCGATTCCTGCATTCTCAAATTCAACACCTCGACAAAGGAAACTTAAAAAATTTCGGGTTGTTTCACTGTTCTGTACGCAGGAAGGGCGACATTATCTGTAATAGTATAATGAGCTTTGAACAGATCGAATATAAATTCTGGTCTCGTAAATTATTTCACTTTTGAGGCTACTAGCCACGTGATGGCGATGTATTAAATTGTACGATCACTGATCACCCAATTTCGTCAACAGTCAGATGTTTTTGCTGATGAGAAGTGTCTCCAGTTTAATATCTGGCTCTTTGTTGTATTGACTTTGTAGTATTTTTGATATATATATATATATATATATATATATACACACACACACACACACACACACACACACACTTGAGAACTTGAGAACTTGAGAACCATTCCAAATACGTATAGCCGAGATTGGATCGAACTGTGCCCCCTTTGCTGGTAGTCCAGTACCCACCGTTACTATATGTATTTTTAATAGGCTCGTCATCCTTGCCTACCTATAACTAGTTTTGAAATTATAAGACACTGAAAATGAGGTATCGCTAAGTGTGGCCCAAGCACGTGCTGTAAATGCCTCATCGCCTCTACGTGACAGCCATTAAACTGGCGTGCAGTCTTGACGTTGTGCAGCATCATACTGTGGACTCAAAGAGGCCAAGGTACGCTTTCAGAAGCTACCAGCACGTTTTTGTTTGTTGTGAGCAACAAAAACAAATTTTGAAAATTGTGTTCTGAGGTAAACTACTATATAAATTCCTATGATAATAATTTTTTGTTCAGACAGAAACCTTTTCAAATATTTTCTTCAGCCGTGCTACATATTGTAGTATTACGGCCTAGGTAAAGACTGCGCAGAGATATACAGTTGTTATTAATCTGTTGTCTAAAATTTTTGTTGAAGTTGTGCTGCATAGTATCCATTTATCTTATTTCACTACAATAATTATAAAATTTGACGCAATTAATGTGTTTTAGCTATTAAACATTGACAATCAGTTTATCTTACAGTAACAGCAAGTAACGCTCTACGTTAATAAAATAATTTAAAAAGTTTTCCCTTAATTTTCGCAACACGTTCTAACCATTTCCATTACAAAAATTGGTCATGTTGTTATAAATTTTAAGAGCAAAATTCCCTCAGATACAACTGTATTATTTTAGCTGTTCACCCTACCTGTTTATACAGACATAATGTCTGAACTATCAACGTATTACTATGTCAAAAATGGCGTAATAAGTTTTACATTTTAACATCTACTTAACAAGGTGAAAATAACGCGCAAAATTAACCAGCTAGTAAAATGTTACTTTGCTATATTGAGTCAACTTATATCCTGAAACAGGAGTTATGACACGATAGTTTAAGGCGAGTGGCGAAGAAAGCTATAAACTTGATATCGTAGCTGGAACACAACAACATTTTCAGCTGTTTTCCAACGAAGAGTATTTCTAACGCTCTTCACACCTCTTTGCGCTACATGCAGGTAGGTAAATAAACATTATCGTCAACTAGCGTTACTATTGTCGCAGCAAAGAAACATGTACGTGGAAATTTGCTCTTATCTCAAAACAGAGGAGAAGGTCTACATATAGGCCATGGTCCAAATACAGGCTAGCGAGTTTCTAGCTCTGCATGGTGCTGTTATCTAGCGGGAACTGTGTGAATGTCTTGTAGAAGGACACGTCATGCAACACCAGTGAGCCGGGATTGAGTATTCGCTCTATGGTGTGTGTGACGCCATAATTGTTTTTTCTTCTGCCACTTTGAATGTTTAAACAGTTGTTGGTTCGTTAAATTTTAACAGCAAATGTTTTTATATTTCAGGTATTTGATGGTATGCAGCTCATTGTTTATAGATTGCGCTTTCAATAGACGTAGTAGTTTATTCGTCAGTGTACCATGTTGGCCATTATAATCACCAAACCTTTCTAACATGCAACTCTCTAGGTGCTCTAAATATGAGAATAGTATGTGCGCTAAGTATCGGCTGCTAGCCCATATTTGGACCACATTTTTGTACAATTTATTGCAATACTTAATCGGTTATGTTCCAGAATGGGCAGAAGGAAACCGAAGTATGTGTCTAAAAACAAAAGGAAGTTATGGAATAAATCTGATATGGAAAAGGTTATGAAAGTGGTCAGGGAAAATAATATCGAAGTAAAGATAGCATGAAAAATGTTTATTGTACCCCGCACAACATTGCAGACTGAGTAAGAAGGAATCTCTTTCTCCATCCCAAGCGGCGGCAATCAAATTAGGAAGAAAACCCATTTTAGGAGACGAACTTGAGCAAGAGTTCTTTAGGTACCTACTTGCTATGGAGCAAAACATTTTTGGGTCCACTGGGGGTGACTTGCGGCGGATGATTTATCAACTAGCCACACAAAATGGTTTACAACACTCGTTCAAGTCAACATAAGCTTGTATATCTTGGGTAGATCTTTCCCTCGAATGCCATAAAGAAGACCTGTCCCCCTGCAAGACATGTGGTACGTCATTTTCACGCGCATTAAGCTTCAATAAAGAAAAATGTTCCAACATTTTTCTAGATTCTAGACGGTGCCTATGAAGAACATAAGTACTCACCCAGCTGAGAGAGTATAGCGTAAACGAGACCAGGCTCACCATCGTCCAAAGTAAAGTATCAGATGTGGTTGCAAGGAGAGGGAAAAATACAGATAGCTGCATTTAGTTCAGCTATAAATGAGCAACAATCACCATCATTGCCTGCATGAGTGGCCCAGTGGACACTCTGTACCTCCTGCAGTTTTATTTCCAAGAACAGATATGTCCAATCAACTTGATGAAAGGCAGTCCACCAGGTTCGATTAATGTTGCTCATTCATGTGGATGGATACAAGCTAACATCTTTATAAAGTGATTCGAGAATTTTATCAAGAAAGCAAAACGAAACAAAAACTCGCCAGTTTTGTTGATCTTGATGGGCATTACAGTCATATTCGGAATCTAGACATAACTGATATTGCCTGAGATAATCACGTGACCATTATTTCATTGCCACCTCAATCAACACATAAGTTACAGCCCCTCGACAAGACCTTCATGGGTCTTTTAAACAGTTAGTACAGCGAGGAGGTTAGGATGTGTATCCGTTATCCTCGGGCACCTCTTACTCGTTACGATATGATGGAGCTGCTTGTACGACCCTACTTGAAGGTACAAACTGGGAAGATAGCTGTGAACGGCTTTAGAACTACAGGAATCTTTCCACTGAACAAAAAAAAATTTCTGATGCAGATTTCATAGCCTCTGTAGCTGAAGCGGAGAAAATATGCACTTCTACAAAAACTATGCTTGGAATTTCCGTCGATCCCTTGCCGAAATCTACGATCACAGTGTCACATTCAAATGGCTATAGCCAGCCCCACACTGAACCACCTCCGGCATCTCCTATGACCTCGCCTGGCGAAGACGTCCCAGTTCAACCTTCAGAAAATCAAGAAGGGATTGCAGGATATTCAAACCAGTTTTCTATGCCAAATCGGCAGCTTCTTCCTGTAACCTCAAGACAAGTGAGCCCTTTCATTATTTAGCCATTACCTGACATAAGGAAGCAATCCGGATCTAATCAGGGTCGCAAAGCTACAGGCTTCTGTAGTATAACTGCAAGTCCATACAAAAGTGCATTGGTTGAGTCACTTGAAAGATCCAACGCTTTAAAAGAGAAGAGCCAGAACAGTTTAGACGTCAAAGAAAAAGCAAAAATACCACAAAATCGACGAGGAACATTCCCAGTGAAATTAAAGAAGCATGAAGAAAGAAAACCCAAGTGCCAAAGGCATAGATCTATAGACCTATCGGATTCAGAATAATTCAAGAACGAAGTCCCTCATCTGGATGATAGTGACAGTGACTTGAATCTACCTGTTGGGAAAAAATGTCTAAAGATGTGGATGCTACCTGCACGTTTTGCGAGGGTAGATTTTTATGATGATAAGGGGGTGAGGTATGGGTTAAGTGTTTTTATGTGCTCCGTGTGGGCACACGACGATTGCGCAGGTGCTGAAAAAGATGAATACATATGTGACTTTTGCAAGTAGACTAGTGAGACATTTGAAGAGTTAGACTGTTTTAGGCTAGTTGCTTGTTTTCTTATCTTCATTATGGGGAGTTTGGGAGGATACGATATTTTTCCTCGTATTCTGTTGTTTTCATTAACTAATTAAGGCCAATTCATTTATTTATTATCCTTTCTTTCAAGGTGACTTAACTTTGTGAAAATAAATTTTTCCCATAGACCTATGGGGTTGGTGTCTGTAACTTCTAGCAATCATGAACCTTTTTTTCATGATTTTATTACATCGCCTCATTTACTGTTTTTTATTCAAAGTTTACGTAATGATTAGACTTCATCATCTTTATGTTGATAATGTTTTCTTAGTTTATTAAGGGCCTTTAATGTGCAGCCTATATTTGAACGCATGTTTCAGAACGGATGCTTTTGCATATTTTTATAAAATGTGATGTGGTTGAAAAATTATTACTTTATAATATATTTTTACAAGTATATCTTGAAGTAAACATGTTTCGTGTGTATGTGCATACAATTTAGCCTTCAAATTCTGCAATCCATCTGCAATAAAAGGCGCCAAATAAGTGTTGTCCCATATTTGGACCTTCTTCTCTAAGTTAAATTTATGATTTATTTTTTCTTTATAGGTACGTACATATAATTATCTTTAAGAATTTAGAAGTATGTTTTACTAAGTTACAGGCATTTCATCCTCTGAGTATAGTCACCCCGTGCGACGATAATAAACCAAGTCGACGGTCCGCGAATAGCTCGCCGCATCTCGAGTCCTCGCAAGTTCTCTCTATTTGACGTTCAATTCGTGTAATGGGCCCATTGTCGCAGACACTCCCGCTAGGGGCGAGGTCGGTGCGGCGAGCCATCTCCAGTCTGCGGGAGCGCCGATCCTTGTGCCAATATCTCGCCGTGATTAGAGAAGTTTGTTCGGATCGGCGACTCCCCTCCAGGGACGACTAGGTGATGCCGGCGGAACTTGTTTGTCCCACTTACAGGGCACCTTCATTGTCTGCGGACGCGAGCACGGACCGCAGCTCTCGGCCAGGCGGTCTTCGCCGTCGGCGACTTTACTGATACCCGCTCATGAGCGCGCTGACTCCGCCGTTCCACATCACCTCCCTTCCGAGAGCTCTAGTTTACACTGGGCAACTTCTCAGCTGAGTGTCTTTCGGACAGATTTTACACCCACAGTAGCAATGTAAACTCTTCGGAAATTCTTCTCAGATTTGCCACGCCATTGCCATACCCGTACTGAGACAGCACGGATGGTGAAGTTTCTTCCCATACATCAGTGGTATAATCTATTCGCGGTTTCTTCACACTTTTTTATTCAAACATTTGAAAAATTACCCCATGCATGACGTGTTTATTTATTTCCTATATACGGAATGTCATGTATCACAGTTGAATTTTTCCTTATTGTATATAACTTAAACTATAATATTTCAATTATAATTAATATAATTAAAACAGGCGTGTTCGTAATGCCTAGTAAGAAATAGTTCTTACGCAAAATTGTATTACACCGAATACACACGAATGCGGTGCGCCGCCCCTTCGGTGTAATTTTCTAAACTCGCTCAAGCTTGGTTCGCATGACGCGGAGGAATATCTTCGAAGCAGAACTTTAGCAGGGTTTCAGAAAACTGTACAGTAACATTGAATGGCTCATAGCCTTCCTACATTTGGGCGGCTCTTGAGAGCCGATGAGGGTGAAGCGAGGTAAGTGGGGAGTAGTGTTGGAAAGCAAGGGCGCGGGGAAACGGGATATCCCCGAGAAAACGTGCCGGCCAGCGGCATCGTCTGGCACGATTTTCACATGCGAAAATCTCGCCTAGGAGGAAGGCAAGTAGTATGACCACTGCACCACCGCTGCCCTTACATTTGTCGAAGAATGAGTCAACATTTCTACAGTTACAGCCCGATTTACAGTAAATTCTCTTTACAATGTATACAGCGTGTTTACGAAACATGTGTGCAAACTCAGGAACGTGATTCATGACCGGAAAAGAGGAAGATTGATATAGGACACCCATGGTCCATCTCAAATAATAAGGGTTGTAGCAGCCCTAAAGACTGCGGGCGGCAAGGATATTACGTGGGATATTAGGCAAAGTACTTGCTTTAGCGGAACACGAATTGCTATACGGATTAATTGAACCAATATTTTGGATAAAGGAAGGCATGGTACATTTTACAGACCCCATCATGTAAATAATAGGGATTGGCACCCTTTTATTGCATGAAACATCTTCACCGTGAGGTTAAAAGGATTATGGATACCACTGGATGAAGTAGGACGTCATGATTAACAAATAAGGCCCCCTTTTCAGTCATCGAAAACTATATAATTTTAGGCTATGCAACCTCACTGAAAAAAATATTCAACAGAAAAGTGACGAGAGAACAGTTCCGTATATGAGCACCAGGGTAGCCACAAGCAAACTTCTGTATAGGCTGTTCACGGTAAAGTGAGTACTTTTGAGGTCCTATTTACTTTTTCCTTTCAGCTATATTTTATCATTTAAGCACCTATTTAAATATGTATTGCCATGTAAATAATAAATACAGTGTTTAAATTTAACTGCACTCGCAAGTTAACGACAAATGCTAAAATTAAATGTATTTATTGAATATTATTCCAAATGAGAAGACTTTCAAAAGTGCTCACATTACCGTGAATAGCCTATACCAGCAACAGAATGCTTTGCTAGTTTCTTACAGTACTGTTTGTTGCGGGAACAATCCAAATAATTTAAAGCAGTTCTGTTCTCTAGGAGGAACAGAGTGCTCTGCTGAAGGAACCATGTTAATAATTGCAGATACAATCACCGACAAGACGACGTCAGTTCTGTTGAAATTACTATCTACGTTTATAATATTTAGATGTGAAAGGGTGTTCACGATAAAGTGAGCACTTTAGAAATTAACCTTAGACAAAAGTCGCTGACCCTGAATCCATGTATTTTAATGTGCGCAATGAGTGACATTCGCCCAGTAAAATTGGTGACGATGCATAGAAAGAAGTTTCATAGCTTAACGTCGAATAAAAAGTATAAGTTAATCATTTTTGATAGCTTAAAATGATTTCTTTCGTTTATTTTGTTATGCTTCCAAGTGTAAAAATGAGCAGATTTGTAAAGCATTAAATTTTTTAATAAATTCACATTTTCGTTTGACCGACGCATGAATAAAGTGATGAGGCCCATGGAAATGTTAATTTTACATAAGCCGGGAGAATACACAACGGTGTATATAAGCAGATATTAAACGGGCTTTCAAGAGTATTCATTTTACCGTGAACAGCCTATACCTACAACCAGTCTTATTGCTGGCCCTATTAACATTCTATATGTGTTATGGGTGCAACTATTTTTTTCCTCGGAACTGTACGGAACATCTGTGGCTGGTTTGGACCACGTGACTAGCTCGGGCAGGTCACTGACTCCCAGCTGCGCGCTTTCTCCTGCTCTGTCATTCTAGCAGGCGCTGACTCTCTTTCATGTGTCACAAGAGTAGATATATAAAGGGAGTTCTAGCTCACTCCTTATTTTCATAGAAATGTCGAGGTTTACTCCTTCAAAATCAAGGTTTTTGAGGCTAAATTTAGGCTCTAGAATTTTTTAAACAGGAGCTCTCCAAAACAAGCACTTTTTTCTCGAAAATTATGTAAATTTAAGCCAAAATCAAGCAAAGCTTTTAATTTTAACAAAATATATTGTCAATTTGTGCCACTTAAAAAAAAAATGCAAAAACATGCACATTTCTCGCCTTACAAGCAATTTTTCACGTTTTCTAGAAAAGCTAATTTTGCAAGCGAGCAATCTTAATCAAGCAAATTTGTGCAAAAACCAAATAAAAAAGATACAAATTTATATAATTCAATTTATTACATGAATACAATATCATGCACAGTTTTTTCATTTTTCACTACTTTTAAACCTTTATATGCCACAAAAACTTGTTTCTCATTTATCAATTTTAAATCAATTTAATCAAGTATCTTTGGATATCAATCTGGTAAGGTAATTTTTAACCTATCGTCTAGAATACAATTAATTTTTTTATCGAATTTAGATCCATAAATTCGAAAATCTCAGACTTCATAACATTTATCAATTTCTAGATTCGTTAGTTTAGTAAATTCATATGAATTATTGAACTTTTTAGCAGAGCCTCAATTTTTATGTTTATTTAAAAAATAATAATTAAAGAAAATATTTTTTCATTCTCTTAATAAATTAATTTTTTTTGATAAATAAGATGGAAAATATGTTCGAAATGGAAAATAATATCACATACAAGCAATGTAAAGAATATGGCAAAGCATTAAACATAGAAAGTTTTGCACCACTTAAACACACGAAAAATAAACATTTTTACATCTAAAAAAAGGTTATAGTGAATATGCTAGTAGTTGTTATGAATTTAAAAAACAAGTAATGTGCGAATGTGGAAAATATGTTTATAATACATCTCTCAAAAAGCATAAAAATTGTAAAGTACGCAATACAGCATTAGATATTCTAAAAGAAAATCAACATGATAATTATTCGACAACAACATGTAAAGTGTGTAATGATAATAAATCTATATAATTATTTTCTCCTAATAAAAATAGAAAGGACAAATATTCAATCACATGTAAAAATGCTTTAGTGATTATGTGAAGAATTATCGTCATAACAAGAAGTTAAATGAGGTTTCCCAGTAATTTAAGCACTTTTCGATTTATCCCGTATTTCCGTTTTACATTTTATTTATAAATTTTTAATTCTTATAAATAGAGAAATATGGCGACAAACAATCTAGCAGTTAAGCTGGGCGAGAAGACAGTATGGTAGTTAAAAATTATAGGTAGAGGATTTGAAATTAAATATTTACATCATCAAAGGAAAGCAGATTTAATTACAGCTATTATTAATGAGCAAAGAAAAAGAATCTTCGCAAATTTGCCAATTTATTATGCCAATAACAATGAATTATATAAGAAAGATAGAAATAAGTCGAAAAAATATTTCCATTCTCTAATAATCAATTTGTAAAACAAGAGAAAATGGAATTAAAATAAATATTCCCACTTTCTAATAATCTATTTGTAAAACAAGAGATAAAGGAATGAAAATAAATATTCCCATTTTCTAATAATGTATTTGTAAAACATAGAAATAAAAACCAACGGGTTTAAAAAGGGATAACAAAGAGTATTTTTACAAATTTACCCGAAGGAATTGGAAGAAATATTCCCATTCTATAATAATTTATTTGATAGCAAAAGAAATAGAAGAAGAACCAATAAAAATTACTTGGTTAATAAAGCCTCTAAAAGTAGGATATCAACATATATCATTGAAAATTCTTTTAATTTGGTAGAGCCTAATCAATTTTTACGTTATATAAAAACTATAATTTTTGAGATAATATGCACGAATCTTAGAAAATTTAGATGGTGAAAACCAGCATTAAATTATATGCAAATTGTTCCAAAAAAATCAAGTAGAATTATTCACAATTCAATCACCCAATTATACAATATTGAATGAAGGAGATATTAAAAGGATTTATAAATTCATATACCAATAAATAATTACACAATTATCCGAATTTCAAAGAAGAGGCTCAGGATGGACTTCAGACAGAATAATTCGAATACAATTACCAATTAATAAATATAATCCATTAAATGGAGCAACATATACAGAACTACCAGAATTTATTAAGAATAGAAAAGGCAGCATAAATGTAAATAATAATGATCAAAAATAATTTCTTTGGGCAATAAAATCTGAATTATTTCCAGCAGACAAAAATTGAAATAATGTAACCAAATATAAAGATGTGGAGCTTGATATTGAAAAAATAATAGATAATTATGAATATCGTATTAAAATTGATGATATACCAAAAATAGAAAATCAAATCGATACTTCTATAAATGTATACTCTATTGAAGGTGAAGGTAAGAAATCCATGGTATATCCACTAAAACTTACAAAAAGTAAATAGGATAAGCATATAAATTTACTTTATATCAAAGAAGGTAATAACTCACATTACTGTTGGATAAAAGACTTATCAAAGCTGCTTTCAGCACAAAAAAACTAATCATAATGGTTAAACTTATATATATTATATGTGTCTTCACTTCTTTTATTCGCAAGAAAAATTAAATAAACATAAAGAAGACTGCTCAAAATATGAAGCAGTAAAAAATTCAGTTGCCTTGGAATGGAGAGCAAATGTTTTTCAAAAATTATAAACATACAATGAAGGTTCCTTTAACAATATATGCCGATTTTGAATCAATTTTAAAGAAAATATCAACAGTTAAGCCAAATCCAAAGGAAACAACTAAGTTTAAATTAATAAAAAAATATCCAGTTTAAACAGAAGATGATATCGATAATGGTCTTTATAAGGAGATACTCAAAGAAAGATATAATCATACTTATGAACAAATAAATAACATTTATTTAAAGCTGATAGATGAACCATACACAATGAAATATCAGTTGCATGAAGCATCTGGTTTTTGCATTTATATTGTATCTGCATATGGTGATTATAAGTCACCAGTTGGATATCGAGGCCCAAATGCTCATTACATTTTTATACAATCAATTAAAAGAGAAGGAGAAGAAATTGGGGAAATATATCCACAAATTGAACCAATGCATCCACTAACAAAAGAAGATAAAGTGTTATATAGCAAATCACAAAAATGTACTGTATGTGAATGCATGTATACAGAAGAGAATGAAAAGTATGCCATCATGATCACATATGTGGAAAATTCATAAATCCTGTATGTAATAATTGTAATCTACAATTAAAATTGCCCAACTTTGTGGCAATTTATTTCCATAAATTAGCTGGATATGGTGCATATTTATTAATTAAAGAGTTAGGTTATGATGAAAAAAATATACATTTAATACCAAACAATGAAGAAAAGTTTATTACTTTTGGGAAACAAACAGAAAATTTGAAGAAGAAATTTATAGACACATTTAAATTTATGGTCAGTAGTTTAGCTAAATTATTATCGAATTTAAGTAGAGATCAACTGAAACACACTCAAAAACACATCCCAAAAGATCAAGTAGTTTTAGTAACTAGGAACGTTGTTTATCCATATGATTATATGGATAGTTGGAAGAAATTCGAAGAAACAGAACTTCCAACAAAGAGTGAATTTGATCAATTAAATGAATCTGATATAACTGTCGATGAATATGAGCATGCAAAATTTGTATACAATCAATTTAATATTACGAATCCTGGTGAATACCATAATTTATATTTTAAAAGTGATGTATTATTGTTAGCAGATATATTCGAAAATTTCAGAAAAACATGTATAAATGCATATGATTTAGATCCTGCATGGTATTATATATCACCAGGATTATCTTGGGAAGCAATGTTAAAAATGACGAAACTACCACTACATTTATTATGCAATTATGATATGATGATAATGGTAGAAAAAAGTATTAGGGGTGGAATATAGAAATGTTGTAAGAGATATGTTAAGGCCAATCACAAATATTTTGATGATTTTAATTCCAATCAAGAATCAAATTATTTAGTATATCTCGATGCTAATAATTTATATGGATGGACAATGTCTCAATATTTACCATATGGTGGTTTCGAATTGGAGAATTATACAGCACTACATTTTTACAATGAACACATATTTTAAAATTTGGAGGATGATTCACCACATGGTTACATTCTAGAAATTGATTTAGAATATCCACAAGAACCACATAATTTGCATAATGATCCACCATTTTGCTCAGAAAATAAGGTAGTTCCAGGAACAAATCAGTCTAAATTTTTAACAACTTTTCATAAAAAAGAAAAGTATGTAATACACTATCACAATTTAAAACAGTGTCTAAAGAATGAATTGAAACTTACTAAAAATACATAGAATATTAAAATTTAATCAGTCTGTTTGGCTGAAGAAATATATTGATCTAACTATGTAGATGAGAACTAATGCAAAAATGACTTTGAAAAAGATTTTTATAAACTCATGAATAATTCTGTGTTTGGTAAAAGATGGAGAATATTAGAAACATGGTAGATATAAAACTAATATCAGATGCAGAAAAATGCGAAAAATTAATAGCAAAACCAAATTTCAAAAGAGGTACTATATTTAATAAGAATCTTGCAGCTGTTCATATGAATAAAACAAATGTAAAATTTTATAAGCCAATTTATGTTAGCACACCAATTTTAGATATATCGAAAGAATTAATGTATGATTTTTATTATAAAGTTATGTAACCAAAATATGACAATAAAATTGAATTATGTTATCAAGATACCGATATATATAACATAAAAACAGAAGATTTTTACGAAGATATGAAAACAATGATAGAAAAATTTGATACAAGTGATTATCCAAATGACAATATTTATAACATTCCTCAGATAAATAAGAAAGTGTTAGGCAAAATGCAAGATGAATGTAATGGCAAAACAATGAAAGAATTTGTTGGTTTACAAGCAAATATGTATACTTACAAGGTTGTTGAAAAATAAAATAAAAGATCGAAGGGTGTAAGGAAATGTGTAGTTAATAAGATAATTACATTTGAGGACAATAATATCTGTTTGTTTAAAGATAAAATACAGTATAGAACAATGGATTTAATGAGTGAAAAACATGAAATATATACAGTAGATGTTAATATAATAGCATTTAGCCCACTTGATAACAAAAAGTTTATACAAGAAAATAAAATAGGTACTTTACCATATGGTTATCGAAATTTATAGTTTTATTAAAAGTAAAAGGGACTGCCAGTCCCCACTGTAAATTTTCTAATACATTTTTTGAAATTCTATGTTTTATTCACTATGGATTGACAAATAATTCAATGTTCGATGTGCCGACCACTGAAAATACACAAATTATATTTTTAACATCTTTAACTTTCAAAAGAATATCGATATCAGCTGCATAAAAATCAATTAGTTTACCATTTTCGTCCCTAATTTATAAAACAATGTGGTTAAAATGTTCATTATTAATTTAATAAAAAAATTGGCTATGCAGACTCATAATCAATATAATCTCTAAAACCACACATAGTTTTCGGTGGAAAAATGGCAATTATATTCATTTTTAAATGATTAGATTCATCATATTATATGAACATTCCATATGTCAAATTACAGTGGACATTTGCTGTATTAAAAGGTTTAAAATTAGGTTATTTAGTACCTGCAACAACTTTGTCTTTTTCAATAAGCATATTTCTCTCAAAACAAAGAATATCAGATGATTGATTGTCAAATTTAATATCAAATTTAGATTTGATAGATATCCAATTTTTTTTTACAATATCTGCTGTTAATTCAATGCTATTTGTTGAAAATAGATTAACCGAATTTATAGTTTCTTTTAACAATTCAGTATTGTATTGACCTGTAGGAATAGTGTAATTTCATTTTTATCAACATTAGGATTCATATGTTCAATTGTCATTATCAATTTTTTTTATATATTTGGTGATAACTTTTTTATGAAGACTAACTAATGCAATCGATTTATCTTTATCAACTATATCATTATGGACTTTTTAATTAAAAATATAACTATTATTTGTTAATTTAAATACTTTATTATCCATTTATTACAAAAAATTATCTTATTATTTGAGGAAAGTTAAATGGAGTGTCAGTGTTTTAATTCATGAAGATAATTCCGAAATTAAAAATAGTGGTGAATTATTACCTGATAACATGAGGGCTATAATAGTAGGTCCAAGCAATTGTGTAAAAACTAATTTAATGATAAATTTTATTTATAATAAATAATCGATAAATTTTAATAAATCTTATGTTTGTTCAAAAAGTTTAAATCAACAAAAATAAATAGAGTACCAAATTATTTTAATATATTATCAAAAAAGTTAAAGTTAAAGAAAAAATGGCATACTTTTTGTATAATACTGAGGAAATGGCCTCTTTAGATCAAGGTGAGGACGAATTCTTTAATAGTAATTTATGATGTTATTTTAGAAAACCAAGACATAGTTCGAGATTATTTTACTAGAGGAAAACATAGATATAATTTATTTAGCTCAAACTTAATCAAAAGTACCAAAACAATTGATAAGTGATAACACAAATTTTTTGTGTATATTTAGACAAGATGATACTCATTTAAAGCACATTTATAATGATTTTGTTGGTGGAGAAATGAATTTTGAAAAATTTAAAGAAATTTGTTCAAAATGTTGGAATGAAGATTATGGCTTTATTTCAATAGATTTGAGTAGAAAAAAATTAGGAAAGTATAAAAGTAAAATTTAACATTTTATTATATTTTAAAACTTTTTGTATATAAAGGAAAACCTATATAATAATTCTCACTATCACCCATATAAATTTACACTGTCCAAAAAGAGAATGAGACAGAATGTGTTATCAATTTCTAAAATAAATATGGATATCTAGATGATTCAAATTCACTTTCAAAAATTCACTAAGATAATTTTTTAGTTCTTTACGAATATTTCAAGAATATCATAACACTACTTCAGTTGATGGTAAATGTGATAAAGACATGCTTAGTTTAATCAATAAGCCAAGATGTGTTAAGGACAAGGTACATGTTGACCTTTCATTAACCACAAATTGGACTAAAGAATTTTGTATATGCAAATAAATCAATTACAAAGTTAGCTGAAGAGGCTCTCATCATTTGGCAAAAACACACAAATTTGAAATTTGTTTATGATAGAAATTCTCCAGCTAAACTTATATAATAAAAACAAGGTCAAATAGAAATCAAACATTGCAAGGAATTTGTCAGACCAGATTATATCCACATGGTAGTGCACTAGCACATGCATTTTTGCCAAATCAGCAAAACAGTCTTGTTAAAATTCATATTATTGGTATAATAATAGAAAAAACACTCCTGAAAACAAAGTTAATTTATTAGCAGTTTGATACATTAAATTGGCCAATGCATTAGGTCTTCTATATACAAGTGATACAAATGCGGTCATGTATCCAATTGTAAACAATGATTTGTTTTATTTGCAACTAGATGACATCCAAAGCATTCAAAACATTTTGGACCACCCTAACATTATAATTTTAATGATGATGAACCAATTTATTAATGCAAAGATGGACATCTAGAAACATTTTTAATTATTGATGATAAATTGTGTATTTTTACAATAAATATGCCTGGACAATAAGTTTGAATAACAACAAAATAATTAATAAGCAAATTTCGATAACAAAAACATTTCAGTTTTTACCAAGCAATTTCAATCATTTTTTAAATATATCAAAGACCATCAGATGAGTTAGTTCTGTTTGTAAATGGTGAAATTTATATGGTTAATTACCCTATTCATAGACTTATTAATATATATCCGAAAGGATTTTCTTCAATTGGAATAAGTGATGATTATAAAATTAATGGTGTTTTAAATTCATATTCAGGGAAAACATTTATACTCGATCAAATGTTGTATTTTGCTGAAATAGACGAATGTCATCTCGAGAGTGGTCAAATTAGAGAAAAATTTTCTTCTTTTCCAAATACGATAGAGTATGCTTTTAGATATATGAATAGCTTGTTATAATTTTTTACTAATGAAACTGTTATCGAATATGATGAATTTACAAATAAATTGATTAGAGTTGGTAAATATAGCATTCCATTATTTGGTATAAAGTGCGAATCTTTTAACAAAATCATAAATAAAATGAAATATATAGTTAATGACATAAAATTTAACTCCTTAAGAGCGATATAATTCAATGAGTTTGGTCTATATTTTATAAATTAATATTTTAATTTTTTTGTTTTCTTTATAAAAAAGATTATATAAAAACACTTATTACAACTTGCCAATTTCACTTGCTTATAGTTTCACATATAAAAAATGCAGTCAATATTAGACATGCACAATAACAAACTTATTTACAAAGGTAAACAAGTTTCTATAATTGTTGATAAGAATAATAATCCTTGGTTTTATGCTAGTTAAACTGTTCAATTACTTGGTTATACATAAGCTAGAGATGCCATTAAAGAACATATTCGTGGCAAATATTAAAAAACATATAAAGAATTTGGTAGTGGTGGAACACTGCTACTGGAAAATATTCAAAATACTACTAAATTTGTTAATGAACCTGGTCTTTTTCAACTTCTAGCAACATCTAAAATGACAATAATGGAAAATTTTCAATACTGCTTATATGAAAAAGTTTTACCATCAATTAGAAAACATGGCGAATATAAGATATAAGATATGTATTTAAAGTCCAAATATAGCATATAAAAATTAATGAACTGCAAGTTAATCATTAAAAAGATATAAACAAAATTAAAGATGAACATATAGAAAATTTAAGAGAATTGGTTCATATGGCGTTCGATGTAATAACTGCAGAAATGAGGAAATCAGAGTAATGTCTCCTCATGTTGTACCAAAAACACAAAATCAAAAATTAAATACAACCTTCACTCTGATAAAGTTATTTGATAATAATTTCGAAAATTATATTGAATATGATGATTACGTTATTAGAACTCAAAGAAAGTATGTTCAAAGACAGTTGAATAGAATTGAAGATAGGCATCCGAATTGTAAAATATTATTGAGGTATGATTATGTTAAAACTCTATCAATTTATACCAAAGAATGAAGGAAACATTCATGATCGCATTGATTATCACAACTATTTTAGTATTGTTGGAAACTATACTGCAAAACAATTGCTTCATGATATTAATAATCTTCATCGATTTGCACAAGAAGCTAATTTTTATATTTACAAAACATCTGTTTTATTAATCCATGAGTTATGAGAATTATCAAAACCCAACAATTTTACATACATTTTATTACCTTTTGTTTTTTAAAACTTTTTCAACCAAATATATGTCAGGATAGTCGGTTTTCATAATTTCAGGTTCATAAAAAGTACCCATTATTTCTTCTCCTTTAGTGTCTTTCAGCTTGTAAGTTGGTCTATCATAATCTTTAACACTTTAACAATAGTAAATAATTCTGTTGACCAATTTGCAGTATAACCTTCTCGAAAATTTTCTTTAGTATGCTGACATGGACAACATCGCCAACTTTGTATTTTGGTTTAGTAATTGTGTCTACAAAATTTGTTTGCATTAAATTTTTTTCATTGGTTTCATACCAATAATTCAATGTCCGTATTGTTGTATTCTTTGACTAAATCATCTAAATATTTATCCATTTATAATTGTATTTATAGTTGCAATTTATAGAAAATTTCTTCCACATTTTATTCTTCATTGTTCGATTAAATCTTTCTAGAACACTTGCTTTCAATTTGCTAAAAGAAGAATAATGTTTAATGTTATATTTTTGCACAAGCTCTTTCAATATTTTATTATAAATATCTGAACAATTATCGTTTTGCTAAAGCGTTTACTACATTTTTAGTTGTTTTACCTTTAATAGCTACAGTAAATGCAAATTTTGAAAAAAAAAAACATCTATAATTGTCACGATATGTTTGTATCCAATATTTATATGTGATATGCCTTTAAAATTGCCAGTATCCATTTCAACAAGATCAATTTGCCATAAATAATCTGTTCCATATGATATTACTGTCATTTTGGGGAAATTTATTCTTGCTGGTTTATATAATACGTTAATATTATCCCTTCTCTTATATTAAGCATTTTTAAAAGAATGTTGATTTATTAGTATTGCATATAGAATATTTACTTTTCTGAACTAATCGACCATTTCTTTGTATTTTCAATTTTATGTTATTATTTTTGGTGACTTTCCTGCACTTCAAACACCACGTGTTCTCCATTTAATAGTATATATATATCACGAACATTCCTATTGTAACCACCTCTCCATCAGCATAAAGAGATATTTTATGAAAATTTGATCATTATCTAAGGGAGAAACATTAGTCATTTTATTCCTCTGTGTATGTATATAAAATATATGAGATTGGTTTAAATTTTGTAATTTAACCTATAATTGTTTATAAGAATCTTCTTTGCTTTTTTAAAATTTTGAGTTAATAACTGTATCATAATAACTCACAACTGAATGGTTTAAATTTTGTAATTTAACATATAATTCTTCATCAATTGCTTATTTTCTTTTTTCAGCTTTTATGTTAACAAGTGTATCACAATAATTGAAAATTGATTTGTTCAAATTTTGCAATTTATCAGCTATTTCTTTATCAAAATATCTTTTATTGACAGCATCTTTGCCATCTACAGGATTAGCCATATTAATAATTCTACAATATTGAATAGAAATATACAGTAGCATCTCGTTAGGGGAAGCAAGGCAAGCAGTGCTTGCCCAGACAGTTTCCTGATGTCATATCAAAAATAAATATTAAATTCTAACTTACATTTACTTTAAGGTAATGCTTCACTCATCCGGGAACAATACTGTACATTATAAGAAAACCACTCATTAACGAGCTAGCAAAACCAAGATGTTTGGAAGCGCTGTAAGTAATGCTTTCAGCAGGTAGGAGGTCGCAATGGTTTCCCAGCCGATGGAGGGATGGCAGGGTAGAAGACCGCCCAGGGAGGGCGGGGACTTATAGCTGTGTAAACCTGTGTTAGAAGCTATGATGGTAGTGCTTTCTTCACCGAACTGAAGCGCTCATAGCCGAATCTGGCCTAGCCGCAGACAGTTGGCGTGGTGTTGTTTACAGCAACTAGATCGATGCATGGGCAAGTTTGCTGCACACAACACAAATCGTATTGTTTTTATTTAATTTAGTTTTGGTGTTGAGAATGTTATACATATTCATGCACGAAGTATCCCCTACACTTTACTGTGTGAGACTGAGAACCGTGCAGATAGAATGAGTGCAACAGAAACCTGTATGTAAGTGTGGTTGTTGTGTGGATTACAAGTGAAGCATTTTTCCACCAGTGCTTTCACTTTTCAGGAAAGATATGACATCATAAAAGAGGGTAGGCCCACACCTGAACTTACGATCACAACAACATGCAAGAAAGGTAATTTTGTATGTAATTTCCAAAAAAAAAAAAAAAAAAGTCTTTCAGAAACACTTGTGGTTAGCTGGATGTAACAGCCTAAACAAAATTTTTTGCTGGCCATGTTTATTGCTTCCAAAGGATGTTAACACGTGGACTGCAACTGGGTATTATGACCTTAACAAACTGTGCAATGCTGTTCAAAAATACGAGTGTTCTGAAGTTCACATAAATTCGTTTTTGTCTCTTAAAGAATTTGGTAAAAATAGAGTTGACTGCTTTCCATCTTTACACAAATGAATAATAATTTTTCCTGTCTACACATTTGTACAAACAAAATTGGTCTGTATGTAAATACCTCACTGTCGACGGGTATTAAAATAATATTGATTTTGAGTGGACAAGGTTCCAGGTTTGATAAAGGTATCTTCGCTCGAGAAAATTTAATGTTAAAAAAAAATCAATAGTGTTACAAGCGGTGTATTTTATATTTAGGTACGAAAAAATGTTAAAATGGCACCATTTTGAAACTTGAAATCCAAATTTTCCTGGTGGAGGGCCCCCAGACCCCCTTCCCCTTTATTGGAGAGATCAACACCACTACTGCCCCCTGCACACAGTAGATTGCCCATGAAATTATAGCATGCATCGCCACTGGATACATAGTCTGTTGTATAAACAAAAACATTACTAAGTTGATTTTGTAGAGCAGAAGCAATGGTATTATATTTTGAATCTTCATGTGTTTTTATATCAGAAACATTAGTGTTGTATTTTGATTCGACATAGGTATTTAATGCATAATCAGCTATTTCTTTATCGAAATATCTTTTATTGAGTGCATCATCTTCATCTATAGGATCAGACAGACTAGTAAATCTGCCATGCTGAAAATGAATATAACTGTTTGTATAAGTAAAAACTTTACTTATTTGATTTCGTAAAACAGAAGAAATAGTATTGTATGTTGAATCTACTTCCTTTTTATTGCCTGTTTTGCACTATTTATTTGTTTTATGTAATCAGCAATAGTATTACTAAATTGTAAATTATATTTTCCTTTTAAAGCATAATCAGAAACAATATTCCTGTATTTTGAATGTACATCCTTTTTAATGCATAATCTGATATATATCGAAATATCTTTTACTGACCGCATCTTTATTATCTACAGGTTCACCTATATTAAGAATTCTACGTCCTAGAAAAGAAACATAAGATTTTGTATAATCAAAACAGTTGGTTAGTTCACTTTGTAAAGAAGAGAAACACTCGAATTGTATTTCGAATCTACATATGCTTTTTAAATCTTCAGTAATATTGTCAATGTCTTCATTTAAAGATTTGATTAATGATTTTCCAAAATAGATGTAATTTAATAATAAGTAAATGATATCATTAAATTAAAATTCTCTCGAAAAAAGGTGTAAAACAGTAAAACACAGATATCCACACTTAACTGAACTAAAATTCTGAATTCTATCATCAGTGTAATAAACATTTCTGTTTTTTTTTTTTAAATAATTAGTCAAATTAGTAGGAATGTTGCCTCCAAATGAATCAAAATAGCAAACATAATTGTTTTCTTTAAAATAATAAACCCAATGAGTACCAGGATGTGCTGAAATGTCAAAATTTGCTACATCACATTCATTTTTGTGCATAATTTCTGTAATTCATCATTCAGATAAACATTTCTGAAACATTTAATATTTGAAACTTTTACATATTTTTCAATATCGATATTAGGTATATGTTCAAATTTTTTTGGCCGTCCTCTTTTTGCAACAAATCCTTTTCCAGCCTTATATGTTTTTTAGTTTGTTCAACAGAATTATAAATTACAGTAGCTCCACCAGTTAAACGACCAAGTGCACCTAAAGCTGCAAGTTTAGGGGGGGGGGGGGAATAATTCCACCATGATGTAAACCTTTGCCAGTTTTTTTCTTCGGCCATATTTTTGACTGTTGGAAATGCTAAATTTAACTGAAGTTAATTTGAAATCTTTACCTTCTTTCAAATTTTTTTTCTCACAATTTGATCAAATGTTAAAAATTAATATATACCCAAATCTTTTAACTCCTCAAAGGGAATATCAAATGATATAGTTCTTATCTTCATTTATAAGTGTATATATATAACACTTAAATTCCCCTTCCTAATTTCCTTTTAGTAAACATAGTTGAGGCAACAGCAGCAGATGCAATTTTTTCTCCAATTAGAGTATCTTTAATAAACATAATTTCTTTTGCTTCTTTTTGTAAAATTTTATCAGCTTCATGTCTAGATTCTATATCTTTATGATCTCTATAAGCAATATCGTGATATTTGCATGCGTCATCTATTTTATTTATTCCTGTCTCTCCTCTTTCTGGTCTTTCATTTAATTTTGTAAACGGTCCACAATAATTATAACCTGGCAAATGCATTTAAGGTAGATTTAAATTATTTAATGCCAAATTTATAATGCCTTTGCTGTGGTGTCCAGAGCTTAAAATGAGTGTGGAAACACATTTAAAACTCGTATTAGATATGGAATTCATTTCGGATTATTAACAACAAAATCTGAAAATTTATTGCTTAGCATATTTGTAATGTCAACTTTCTCATTGTAATTATTTTTATTTCCAGCAGTCTCTTCACCATGTATAACTAATAATCTATCAACCAATTTTACGACATCAACAATCCAAGTATATTCGTTTGCAAACTATTGTATTTTTTTATGCCATCTCCAAATTTAAAATCACCAAATGTAAAAATCGCACTTTCGTTTGCATTTGGATCTGGTTTTTTTAATATAGTTACGATAAATTGGTCCAATTATATTAATCCACTTCCAACCACTACTTGAACTTGGGTTATTCCTATCCTCATTAGGAATAAAATTTCGAAATACAGCATTGTTTAATAAAAAAATTTCTTTATATTTTTTAAGGTCATTAGTAGTGTATTTACCCTCAAGATCTGATTTTTTTGTTAACAAATTACAAAGTCCTGGTGTTAAGAAATATTCTTTATCCTTAACAAATAGTGTATCATTATTCATCGTTACTTTTGTATCAACAATGTAAAAAATTTCTCCAACTCCAAGTAAACCTAATTTTTCATTAATAACAATAATTCTTTTTACAATTTATGTTCCAAGATTTATAGTAGAAACATCTGCTATAGGTGGTAAATTTTTCAATGATAAAATTCCCATTTGCTCTTTCAAATTAGGAGATTCTTGTTCTGCAAATAATTCTCTTTCAGACGATGTTTCTTCTGGTGTTGGCAGATAATCTAAATTTTTTTACTGCAACAGGAACTAGTGTTGTTATAAAATTTTTATTTTCTTCACTTACTATTCCTATTTTTTTTACCAATATTTCATAATTCGTCGATTAATGGTTGCTCTTTCTTCTTATTTTTTCATATTATTTTTCATGATGCTTTTTATATTTTTTATGGTTTTCTATCAGTAATTTAACTCGAGAAACTCCCTTCGATTCTGCCATTTATATATAATTTTTTTTACTTATAAATGAGTTATAAAAGTATTGAGAGCTTCGAGAGACTTTTCCTCCAACATATCAAACTTGTGGGAATTTAAATGTTTGTAATAATAGAATTGAATTTGAATTTCCTATTGGAGATGGGTTTTCTTTTCCAAATTATGCTTATGTTTATGAGCAATTTAGTTTACTAAAGAGAGATAAGGTTGGAGATACTGCAAAATATGTTGAAGGAGACAATATTGATGTTTTTCAATTTTTTTTTTTTTACTTTTTAATTTTCTAGAGTAGAAATCTCAAATCAGGGATATATTATTGGAGCTGTTGATAATCCCGGTATAACAACAATGATGAATGCATTATTGACATCGTCAAGTGATATTAATTATTAGAATTTACTGGAGCTGATAATCTATATCGAGATAAATCTGCTTCTAGTGAAAAAATTACTAAATAGTTTAAAACTGTTTCTTGTCTTAAAACAAGTGAAATAATCTATTCTCATATATATCTGTTTGGTTTTATTCGTGATAACTATGAAGCTTATGGGAAAGGTGACTATAAAATTACTTTTTTTCGTCATTCATCTGATAACAACTGTTTATTTATTTATGAATCTTTTGATAAAGATGATAAAGTTACGAAACATCGTCCTGATCCTGGTAAAATTTATACTAAAATTTAGAAATGATGTGGCCTATTGTTGAATATGAATCGAACATGGCCACAAAAAGTGCTGAACAGCATAAATATGCTACTATGTTTGTGCATTGTAATGTGAAAAACTTTAATTTTATAAATCGTAGAAATGAAATTTTTTTAAAGAAAACTGGAATCTAGACATTAAAAATTTGCGTTTATCTTAAACAATATCTTGCTTATAGTGATTTTAGAAATTCAAAAACCAAAATAGATATCGACTTTAGAAATAATGAACTTTATTATAAACCAACTGTAAACTTTGATGGTGATGTTAATTACTATTCTTTTTGGAGGCGAAGACCGTCAGATGTTATTGATTGTTCATACAGAAAAACAACTGTAGTTAAAGAAAAAAAAAATTGTGTTGATTTTAATATAGCTCCTGAAGAAGCGGGGACTGTTTGTAACATTGTTTTAATTAGTAGAAGAAATCTTACTTATGATTATTTGAAAGAAAGAATTACTAATGATATATACCTTTAAAATATTTTTTAATCTAGGAATAAACTAATTGTTCCGATAGTTTAAAACAATTTTTTGAGCTTATAGTTGAGTGGTTATGTTTAAAACTTTTAAGGTTTTTTTTTAATCAAATGCAGGATCATTTTCATAATTCTAAATAAATTTCTTTTCCTTATACATAGAACTATAAATGCCTGTGTTACTTTGCAGTTTGACAAACATTTAAAAGGTGGTAGTGAGTCAAAAATTCCTTCCTATAGATTAGATAATGCATCTGAATATCTTAAAAATATGGTTCGCAAATTTCATTCAAGTTTACAAAGCTTAAAATTATCAATCTTAGATAACATAGATGATAAATTGAACTTCAAGAAATTGGTGATAATCTAGAGCAAATATAAAAAATTAGTAGAGGTTCGAATCTACAATGTAAAGAATAATAAGATAATATTTCATTTAATTTTTGCTTAATTTACTTGATTTAGATTGCTCACTTGCAAAATTGACGTTTCTAGAAAACGTGAAAAATACCTTGAAATATAAGTATGCATGTTTTTTGCTTAAATTTTTATGGTTTTTAAGTGGCACAAATTGACACTGTATTTTTGGTAAAATTGAAAATTTTGCTTGATTTTGGGTTAAATTCGCACGATTTTCGAGAAAAATTGCTTGTTTTAGAGAATTCCTGTTGAAAAGTTTTTAGAGCCTAAATTTAGCCTCAAAAAACTGGGTTTTGAAGGAAAAGACCTCGAAATTTCAGTGAAAATAAGGAGTGAGTTAGAACTCCCCTTATATATCTGCTCACAACCAATAAACATATGTTTGTTTCTGAAGTTATTGGCAGCAGCTGTTCATGAGACTGCGGCATGTACTATCAACAACTGTTCAGGACCTCGCGAGGATCTTCTCTTATTGAATGATGTTATTTGCTGTGTTAAGTGTACACCATTAAATGAACATGCCATGTAACATCGCATATATAGGACACAGTGACTGGAAAAGTTTACAATTATTACAAGCTACAAAAGATTTTTGAGATTTTTTTCCTGAAAAACCAGAATTAGAATCGTGAACTACATGAAGGGTATACTATACACGTCACTTCGAAAAATACCTTCAAAACTTTCAATAGTATAAAACACTGCTGTTGCTGCATTACATTCACCAAGTGTGTCTGTGTCCAACACTCACCCTTTAGTTCCATACAAAGCCCTAAAACCAAGTACTAATATTTAGAAACTATATTTTGAAATGATGCATTTGCTGTGCAGGGCAAGGCCGATTTCGTATGCCTGCAGGGCAAGCTACAAACTAAAAATTAAGTTGCTTTGAGTCTTGTTATGTGTACAGTGCTATCCATTAAAATTGCAACATCAATATAGACATGAGCTATCACAACCAGATTTAATGCTCACAATACATAGTGCACGTTGACTTAAAAGTCTGTAGAAAAAAATTAATATGTAATTTAAATATCGGTGATAATTTGTTTGCAATGTGATCAAGTCATAATAGTAATGGAAATTTACAACGTTACATAACTCTCTCGGTGTTTGTTTGCTCAGGGTGTTCATTTCAAGGGATATTATAAAATTTCTAGCATTGGTTCTATGGAATTATAATTAATTGCGACGAACATATCTGAAGTAACGGTAGGTAGGAATATATTTTGAGATATATTTCATTTTAAGTTGCAGGGATATAATGGTTTTAACTTGATACATATATATTTTTTGTAGCTTGTAATAATTGTAAACTTTTCTAGTCACTGCGTCCTATATATGCGATGTTACATGGCATGTCCATTTAATGATGTACACTTAACTCAGCAAATAACATCGTCCAATAAGAGAAGATTCTCGCGAGATCCTGAACCGTTGTTGAGACTACATGTCGCAGTCTCATGAACAGCTGCTGCCAATAACTTCTGAAATAAACATATGTCTATTGGTTGTGACACATAAAAGAGCGTCAGCGCCCGCTGAAATGACAGAGCAGGAGAAAGTGCGCAGCTGAGCGTCAGTGACATACCCGAGCTAGTCACGTGGTCCCGAACCAGCCACCGAGTTTTTTTTTAATGCGGCTTGGGAAAAGATGGACAAAGCGTTGTTTTTTTTTTGTCTGGTAGCGGTACCGTGAAAGGTGGACGATGCACACCGAAACATTTATTCTTTCATTCGCCTGGCCCCACACCAGGCAGCTACACTTTAAAAGCGCTAAATTTCGAAAATAATTAATTGTTTTTATTCCCAACACTATTTGCTTTATAAGCATTACGAGTGATGCCGTTTGCAACCATTACAAAAAATACAGATTTGTTGGACAATGTGAAATCACATGTAAGCATTATCATTTTACTGGTTTTAGGGGAAAAAACGTCAAAAACTAAAGCTAGAAAATCTTCACGGAAATTTATATTGAGTTATTTGAAATAATTTGTACAACAGCTACTAGTAGTAGGGCATAGTATGTTCTAGACAAGGATTCATGATTCGGCCCGCGGCACTTGAGGGAGCCAGCCGCCATGTTGGAATTTTTCTTCTCTAAATCGCTTGTTTTTCCCTTAAAATCGTACGTTTTAGTCCAAAAAAAGACCTTCATAAATCAATTATTTTACCAAAAAATCACTTTATTCACTTAAAATTTTGCATTTTCCCATTTTTTTAGAGACTCCCTAGAAAATGCCATTTTAAGTCATGTATTCTAACAGGGATCAGTTACTCAGGCGGACTTGGAGCCAGGAGAGCGAGATTCAGGACATTTGACCACTGACCTTTGACTTCAAAAAATCATAAAAAAATATTTTAAAAATATAATTTAGTTTTATAATTAAAACATTTTAAGGCGTAAGTATTAAGTGTTGTAAATCACTGGGTCTGTCTTTTCAAGACACATATTATCGTGATGTCATATCGATTATGTAACCCAATGCCAGGACCACAATTTTGGATTTAAGAGCATATAAATGGTAAAAAAAAAAAAAAAAGATGAATAAATATCTCGCCATGGTTATTTTTCATTACATTTTAAGTATTTATTTTAAGTTTTGCATTTTTTATTTACATATAAATATTTATTAAGTTTTTTTTACTATACCAGACTTATTTTTACTATTCACTTTAAATATAATATTCTTTGACTATCACCGGCTTAAGTATTTTTTTTTCACTTAGTAACTAATTTCTCATCTTTACTCGACATTCACTTAACCTAACCACTACACTCTTGTCATATAGGTAATAACTTACAATATTTTTATAATTTTAAAAATATTAAATATATTTTTCCTTTTTTAAAAATATTATGAAAATGTGTACCTTAGAAATAAAACACAGGATATGTGATATATATTTCTTATTTACTAAATTTTACATACAAACATTTCTTTGCGATGATTTTTTATTTCGAAGGCCAGAAGAAATCACTTTAATTCGTAAGAGGTTGGTATACACTCATTCTCTGCTGCAGATGATCCACCAAAAAGAGTGTCCAGCCCGAACCCTTCATCAACATTTCTTCTTCCTCGCAACAAACATTTTGTATATTATCATCTACATTCTTTTGATGTCATATACATTACAGAGCGTTACATTCTGGGTCTTAAATGCCCTTCTGAAATGTTCGCCCATGTTAGATTCTTGTTTCGTGTAGATACATTCCAGCCATATATTATATTTTAGAGGTCTTTGTTTTTCAATCTCTTCTGTAAGTTGGTTTGTTAAATTTTGTTTCATACTTGACAGAAACGAGGAAATATCTTTCGACTAAGCTGTCAGATTCGGAGCAACGTAATCTTTCAGAAGGCCCCTGGATGCAGATTGATCCAGAAAAATCCATTGGTATTAGGTTTTCCTAGAACATGGACAGGTTTTCGAGCATGACGTTTACACTGTTTGACATGGTTGTCATACAACTCATAACATAGTTTTCTCTGACGGTTATGTATTTCATGTCACACGTCTGGAATACATTTTATTTCATTAAACTTGAACTAACGACCCAAATTGTTACAGTCAAAAGGCAAAATCATCTTTGTGCATTTACCACTCTTCTCGTACCTACGTGCATTGCTACTTTTAATGTACATCTCACCACAGTAGCGACACGATCGACCCGATATCGGCAGCGAATTGTCCATACCATCCATATGCACATCCTCACTTATCGATGGCAGCACCATTCCATCATCACTTGCTGTACAAGGTAGCGATGACATATTTACATCATCATTACACACAGCAGTACTTGTAAGTACATCACTGGTTTATGGTGACGACAATACATCTTACAGTTTTGCTGGCGGAGGAACAAGTCCTTTACATATTTTCGAATGTTGGTTTACTTTGTCAGTACGAGTAAACAGACGAAGGCACTTCTCACATTTAAATGCCATGAGGAGCAGGTTCATCTTACAATGATGCTTTTTATGTCGTCTAACATTGCTGCTATTCGCAAAGGTTTCATCACAGCACATGCATCGAAGTCTTAACACTGTTGGCTTGGGTCGCGATGCCGATGGAGCTGCTGTAGGTGGCCCACCCAAAGAGGTCGTTGGCGCTGCTTGTACCACTCCCAAAGAAATCGATGGCAGTGCTGCTGCCGCAGGTGTACAATCTGAAGAAGTCGATAGCACTATGCTAACCTCAGGCGTTGATGAACCAGCAACCTTTGGAACCATACTATACTCCAGTTGCTTACACGAGCCGAGACGATCCAACTTTCACGACTACTGTTGTCAAACTAATCCTCTCAGTTTAC
This sequence comes from Dryococelus australis, assembly GCA_029891345.1. Lineage (NCBI taxonomy): Eukaryota > Metazoa > Arthropoda > Insecta > Phasmatodea > Phasmatidae > Dryococelus > Dryococelus australis. Next base: position 79,392,911 of record CM056993.1, read on the forward strand.
CTCCCTATTGCTTATAATATACGGGTATGCAAGCCCTATGACGTCGAATTGACTTTGAACCAATCGTATTACACCATTAGTATATTGTTCGGACAACTAATCACAGAGTTGCCACGTGGTCGCAGCTGACCAAACGTGTGAATGCACTGTGAAATCACACAGGCAGGGCAGCTGACCTTGACAAATTTTAAAACAATGGCAAGAGCAGTGTTAGCAGGTCTGCACCTGCATGGTGTCTGGTAACTGTAGCATGTACATTCTTTCATGCCGTTTTCACAATCAGCAGTGTCAGATGACCTACATCAGCATATATCAATGTTAGCATTTTCACACATCTACACCTGCATGTTGTCAGGTAACTGGAGTTAACTAGATATAGAAAAGCGAACACGTCGGGCTGAAAGTAAACAAATATGTACATGCATATGCGAATTTAATTTGCGAACTATTGGGGGGCAGACAGACTCGTGAAATTCAGTTTGTATGTACCATTTCAAAGCATGGAAAATTTTATTAGTTTAAACCCTTTATAAACATAGCGATTAGCCTATAAGCTATATTTGTTTAGTAGTGATATTTTGACGAAAACTATTTACAACAGACTGGTTATGTTACAAAATTAGAAATAAGAATTAAAATATCACATTTAAATATTTTAAAACTATTAACTTAAATTACGACAAAAAACACTCAACAAATGAACCCAGCTACTTGTATACCTGCAGATGTTGACTTTGCTCCCTGCATTTGTTTCTAGAAACCATACTGTTTTTATAGGCATAGATGTATGTCAAATATAAATAATCTGTTTTTATTATTTAATTTTTAAAATATATTTAATTTTAATTTTTTAAGTTGTACTTAATTGGTATGTAGAGTACATCAGAAGTATGCAAAAATTTATCATTAACTTGCTACATTTCTGGTCTCCTATCTTCAAGAATAAATACTACACGATGTTGGTATCTGTTAATTATTCTTATCTCGAATGTTTTGTAGGAATAAAAGTATGCTAATCGGTTTTTATTAAAGGCATGTATATGCGAATAAACCAAGCCCATCATATTCTATATATCAGGGGAAGTAGGCAGGATACAATATCAGTGAGAAATAAAACACTATATATTATATATATTTACATACTTCAGACTACAAACAAAAAAAACAGAATTCTTAAATTTTCCACACCATTCACATAGTATCCTTACAGCAGAATATTCAATTTCCACATAATTAATATAATCTGCTTATACACAGCTCAAGAAAGTCTATGCTAGCAAGCGTACAACCAGAACCCTTGACCATATACTCTTCTTCTTCGCGACAAAGTTTCACGACTGCCATTGTCAAACTAAGTTTCCTAACTGAAACCCAGCTACTTATAAACTCGCAAGCAGGCACCTTGACATTCAATGTTCCTTCCGCCATAACTCAAGTTTACAGAAACTATAGAGTTCAGACCAGCCGGAACACAAATATGCCTGCCAACTGCTCTAACAACCAACATCAGACAAAATATACTCATCGTTCATACCTCTTACTATAATTCTAGCATACCTCGACCATTCGTCCACACAGACCATAGGAAGCAATCATACAGCCCCATACCAGTGACACAATCAACTTCTTCTCATATCAGCCAGCATGCCATCTGACACCAGTCAAAATGCACTGACCAGTCCATACCAAAACACATTTTTACTCAAGAATGCCTTAGCATTACAGGACACGCCAACTCACACATACTGTCCACACCATTGGACATACCCCAACAATCACTAGACAAATATACTGGAAGAAACATATTACCCAACATACCATCTATGTTAACCCAAGTGTACCAAGCAAATTTTATATTCCGGACCAACCCTACAACACAAACATTCTTACTATCTGTCAAGCTAACATAACTTAACCTACTAACCCCCCCCCCCTCCCCAAAAAAAAAAATCTAACCTACCTTAACCTACCAAAAGATAGAAAAAAAATCAGAAATAACCTAACTTATGCTAATCTACCATAGTCTGGATATAAATTATACTTTTCCTAAGCACACATATATCCTACATTTCTAGCATTATTTCAGCCACTTCAGAAATGTTGACATGTCCAACCATCAGAAACACACTTCGAGCAAACTGTGACCAATCAGTATAATTTATAAAATGTAACAATTTTATAAAAAAAGATAAAGCGCATTTAAAATTTAAAAACATAATTTGGAAGGTTTACACATCTAGATCTAGGTTTACAGATCTAGATTTACACATCTAACAAAATATCTTTAGTTGAAAATACTACCACAAAAACTATTGAAAGATCTTTGCCCTAATGTAGTATTTAATTCCCTATACGCTGATGCATGGTGAAGCCTGGCGTTAAACAGTCCTGTACAGACACCTCACTTGGTTACAGCAACCAATAAGCAAACGATAATGTCTCATGTGTATAGAAGGCTGTCCAGCCTATCTTGCTGCCAACTCAATACGCGAAATACTCGAGGCTCTACCAATCAGCCTTCTAGTAACATTCACCTGACACTTACGAATGAACAGTCGGATAAAACAGAATTATATTTAAAATCCAATATAGCCAAATAAAAAGTTAGACATCATCACATCTACCTAAGCAACCATACATTCAAGGCCAGTCCATATCAAAAAAATCCTTACCATCTGTTAACATAACATAATGGACTGATACCAGCCACTTTATGACATCACCAAACTACCATTTGATCTCAGGCGACCTTGACCTTTGACCATGATCCCTGTGATATTTGACATTGAACTATCAACAAATTCTAAAAAAAATTAGAAATATATAATTTAAGACTTGTTTTCCACCTATCTTTCCCAATCAACCTCCATCTCCACCTCCACATCCACCTCATATGATTGGCCACCTGCAATTACATGAGGTGATATTTTTAAAATGAAAAAAATATTCTAAGTTATTATGTATATGACTAGAGTGTGGTGGTTAGGTTAAGTGATTGTCAAGTAAAGATAAGAAATTAGTTTCTAAATATAAAAAAATACTTAAGTGGCGATAGTTAAAGAATATTGTATGTAAAATATAAAACTTAAAATAAATGCTTAAAATGTAATGAAAAGTAACCATGACGAGATGTTTATTCGTTTTTTTTTTTTTTTAACAATTTTTTCGCTCTTAAATCCAGATGGTGTTACTGGCATTTGGTTACATAATCGATATGACATCACGATCGTATAAGTTTTGAAAAGACTTACGCCTTTAAATTTTTTCATTATGAAACTAAATTAAAAATATTTAAAACTATAACAATTTTTTTTTTTTTTTTAAATTTTTGGGGTTAAAAGTCAATGGTCGAAGATCCTGAATCCCGCTCTCCTGGCACCAAGTTCACCTGAGTCACTGATCCTTGTTAGAGAAAATTACTTAAAATGGCCTTTTATATAGTCCCTTTTTTTTTGTAGAATGGGAAAACACGGAGTTTAAAGTGAAAAAAATTTTTTTAGGTAAAATAATTGATTTATGAAGACGTTTTGGGCTAAAACGTACGATTTTGAATGAAAACCAAGCGATTTTGAGAGAGGAAAATTCCAATATGGCGGTCGGCTCCCTGGAGAGCTGCGAAGCCGAGCCATGAATCCTGGTCAAGAACATGATATGCCCTACTACTGCTACCAATTAAAAATTTAACAAATATAATTTTCTTATTATTAAAAAAAAATTTAACAATGTGGTCACTGTGTGTGTGTGTGTGGCGCGCGTGTGTGTGTGTAGCTTTTGGCACAGGTCATTGCAATTTTTCTAATGTTAGGTATCTCGTTTACATGAGTTAGTTTGCCATTATTTAGAATTTCAAAGTACAACAAAATAGAAGGTTTTGATCTTTTACTATGGAATATAATTTTTGTTTGGATCACATTACGCGTATGGCAAAACTTAACAGTGTTTGAAAATATGTAAAAATGATTGCTTTTGCTATAAATGTTTGCAAGGAACTGCTCAAATATTTGCTTGGATTCGGCATGGAAAGTAATTTAGGAAAAAATCGCATCCAGAATAGCTACGATCGAACCCAATACCTGCTGACTGCGTATCAATCACGTTGCCAAACGACCAAATACGAGATGTGGTCAAAAAAGTGCTGGGATTGATGCCATACGCTCGCAGAGCGAAGTCGATTGGCGCAGGTGTAGTGTAGGGTCGTCGCATCCGTCATGGCCAGACGACAGCCAAGGACTGCTATCGTGAAGTTCTACTGCGTTCGAGGAATTTCATTCGTCGGGAAAGACCAGAATCAGGCTATCCATCCAGTTAGTGGCACTTCCGCAATGACAACGCACGTGCCCATCAGCGCAATTTATGCAGCACTTTTCGGCAATGCGCAAAATTCTCCAGGCCCCGCAGTTATCGTATTCCCCCGACCACGCATCCTGCGAAATTTAATTTTCTCAAGAATCGAGTCCCACTTGACAGGAAGAAAATTTCAAGACGTTGAATAAATCCAACAGAATGCGACGCGGCAGCTACTCATTATCCCAGAAAAGGAGTTCAAGGCATGCTTCCAGCAATGAGAATGACGGATGTTGTGTGTGGTTTCAGAAGGAGACTACTATGAAAGGAACTACAATTCAGATCCATATAAGTGTTGAACTTTTTTCTACTAGTCCCAGTCCCGATACTTTTTGGCCTAACTTCGCCACGCTCAATAAGTTTTCTGGGCAAGGGTGCGAACGGTGTAGAATTGTGCAAGCATATTCCCCTCGTGTACAGAGCATATTGTTTTAACAACCTTCTATCAGATAGATTACACGGTTGTTGTGAAAACTACACAGAATACATTCGGCCATCATCGGTTTAGGTGACACTTCTGTAGTAGTCTCAGCGTCATGTTTGGTTTATGGCTTCAACGTCGTTGGGCCTCTATATCACCTCCGGAAATGTGTTACGCTAATAAGAATTATTTTCGTATTTAAGACGCATTTTGACACAGATGTGCGAGAGTGAAACACCAAGCTTTTTTTTTTTTTTTTTTTTTTTTATATAAACGCTAACCAATTTATCCTTCCATACCCGTAGATGTTCACTACATCAGTTAACGTGCATGCGGTTTTCTCTTCTGGCTATTTGTCTAGTGTATTAACGGTTTCTCGCCAAATTTAACCTGTCTTACCAAAATTCAAAAATTTCCTTTCTACCAGTAACTGAAATACCTCGTAAAAATATGGTTTCAAATGGTAATGCAAACGGAAAAATAGAAGCTTGTTTGGTAAAATTAGGTGATAATGCTGTAGTTAGAAGATGACGAGAATCTGTGACAATCTAAAGACAGACAAGCAATATGAGAAAATAATTAGTTTGAGACAAAAATGTATATTACTCAAAGTTTTTTATAGACACCAACATCCACACGGATTATACTTTAGGAAGAAAATTTTCTATTTGGTCGTGAGTTCAGGTTTCGCCTAGCTAGAAGAAAATGTGTTTTCAAAAGTTCCAATAATATAGTCTCTGTTTATTTAAAACGTAATTTCTAATTTTGTTATTTTAGTTTTATAAAACTTCTATAACCTGCTTGGAGTCTAACCAATTTATGTGACTTTGCAGGATAATTACTGCATTATGTTTCATGAGATCTAAGCTTCGGATCTCAAACAAAATAAATAGGCAGTTATTGCCGAAATTTAATAGAGCTTCAAATTATTTACACCAACTTTTAGATCATTCGCTTCGAGGTTTGTATTTCAGTGCCCGCAGCAAACCAGGAACAATGTCTAGGTTACTGTTTCCTATTTAAAGTATTGTGATTTGTTACAGTGCAATGTGGTTAGCTTATATAATTCTGCCAATCCACAGCTTTTTAAAATATTTACCTTATGTCCCTTTATATTTCTATAGTACATTGAGAGCTCATGCGCTACTAAAACCTATAGTGAAGATATGATTTTATTTTGTAGTAAACTCATGGCATTTGTACAATTTAATTGAGATAAACAGTTATTTTTCAACTGTTAAATATAAAGTACAGTATGAAATTTAAGGCCATTAAAAGTAAATGAAGATAAGTATGAGTCATGAACATGCCATAAACAAACTCAAATAAATAGCTTTTATGCCAAGTGAGACAAAAAATTTACAGGAAAGATAATCTACCAGAAAAGTACAGGAATTTGGATGCATCGGATAACTCTGAGCTGACAAGTATAAAAATAGGTTTTTATTGTGTACCCCCAAAGAGTCGATAGTGTTGGATTGTGAGAAGAAAGTCTTACCAGAGCAGACTAGCGTTTCATAGGTGGTACTACATATATCTAAAAGCTACGATGATGGGTCGGTAAAATGCTCTCTGAAAACATTGTCGCAAGAACGATGCTCTACCAGGATAGTGTGGAAAGGGAAGCGTGTTCGATATAAATAGTCATAGAAAAATATATGGATGAATAATGTATAGTATCATTAAAGGGCAATAGGTGTATTGTGACTGAACCGCTATTGTAAATCCAGTCTTATTGCGTTATAAAGTATTTTCGGTAGCAGACCACTAAGTGAATTTCAAGTCCAAGTATATTACCTCCTTGTATCCTGTATTACTTCCACGCCTGTCGTATGCACGAGCGTTTTAAGCTCTCGCCGCATCTTGCTAGAGTTAACCAGGCTTCTGTGTTTGAGTTTGGAAACTTCATCAGTGTTGATGCGCTTCTGAAAGCATGTTCGTGTTAACTAGATTCCATGACGCGACGAACTCTGTTCGACCTCGATGGGAACTCGGGGAAACCATGTAAAACACAGCCAACAGAAAGTAAGATTGTTTCGTGCAGCATGGCCATGAACTGAAAGGCTAAATATGACCACACCTCCTGACTGTAGTAGAATTATAACCGTTTGGAACAACTCTCTTCGTGGTGGTTATTTGAATTTTTATTATTATGGACATTCGCAATTGCAAGACTTTGTTATATTCGCAAAAAAAAATCTTCAACGCAAAGAAAAATCTCCGACATTTCGCACTTGTTGTCAGAAGTTTGCTGCATTTGCATGTATTATACTCGTCGCGTGTCTGTTATGTCATTGTTTCAACCAACATTTTGGCAATTTTCTTTAAATACCATCCTCGTTGTTTGATACTACTTTTGGCTGTGCTGTGTTGCTTTTATTGCAACATCTAAATATATTTCTGCTTTAAATCGTATGTTTGTTACATACTTGCTATATTGTATCGTTTTTCTTGTTATATTTGACTATATTCCACGTATAGCCGTTAAGCATTTGTAAACATGTTAAATTATTAGTGTACGACACGCCCATCGACAGTGAAGAGGACCTGCTGGTGAGAATCGCTAATGCATTTGACACCGGCATTTTGGAGAGTCAGATGGTCCCTGCAGAGACTGTAACCTGTGCTGGATGGGTGGACGAGTGTATAACAATATATATATTACGAACATCAGAAACTAAACTATTATTTTATTTCACATCTTTTTAAGAATTCTATAAAAAATCGTTATAATGAGATGACATCAGACCACCAAGGAGCGTCCGGGGGGGGGGGGGGTAACAAACTGTGCCTCACTCCGTTACCCAGACAACAACAATCCCCAACACCGCCCTTGGAAGAAGTTAGACGTGCTCAGCATTAAACACAGATCAGAACCATTCCCCATCCACGATATTGTATGAGCTTATAAATTAATTACTGGTAAAATACATCAAATAGTGATAGAGGACCATTTCAGTGATGCACGAAAGAATGTTCTCCAAGTTCAAATTTTGGTGGCAACAAATTTATTTTTAATTTACAATCACTTAATTCGAGTGTCATTGCAAAAATCTCTGGCTAACACATTAAAAATACTTCATAAGAAAATACTCTTACGCCAGTTCGGGAAGTTCGTTCTTACTCGACGTAATATTATGTATCAATACACTTTAACACAACTTACAAAATTTTATAACTGCAAGCCACCGCAAAGAAGCCAATGAGTTCACCCGCTGGCGAGTCTTAACCACGGCGTTACGTGTCGCACTCCCATACGACCCGACCATTCGGGCCACGAAGTAATGCAGTTGTCGGGCCACCCCTGCCCGCGACGCCGTCGTGTCGTACTTTTCAGCTCTCGGAATTCTGCTCAGCTGTTTTCGCCCCGCAGGCGCGGTCTTCATTTCAATCGGCACTAGACTTTAATTACGCCTCCATGTCATGACACACTCGCTCTCGTATTAAGTTTGCCGCGGAAACTATGTCGGGAACGTTAATACCCGACGGAGTTTTGGCTGGCGGAACAGTCACGGTGTTATCCCTGGCCAAAATGACTTCCATCCTTCAGCCCGACAATTTTCCAGGTCGACTTTCCATTAGCACAGGGTGCAACTTCTAACACGTCCGTCGTAATCACAAAGTCAGGGCTCACCTCGATACGTTTTCCACACCAAAGTCCAGTTATTATTTCATTGACTTTCGTGATTAATAAAATAAAGCTACGGACATTTGGCAATCTACAACCGTCTCTAAATAGTGTTCCAAAACTCGGCACAAACTTTTACTAGCAGCGAATAATTCATTCGTCCTCAACTCCGTGCCCTCAGTTACGTTATACAACATGTCTATGTTTCTAGTCAGTTTTGCACACGTTTTCCGGCGAGGGTTGCGTCTCACGCAATTTTTAACGCCAGGTTGTATCTAATCCAGTGGCGCCCCATTCCACAATGTAAATTTTCGTACCGCGCCTCGCTCGCGGAAATGTTTCGTCGCAACCCGACAAGGACACGGTCGGCTCACTATCGTATAGCACGGGCACAATCAAAATTTACGTGAGACGACAACGGTGGAAATTCTGTCGCAGTCCGACGTTACGTACACACCGTCCATGCTCTCTAACGCGACGCTGGCTGGTACCACACAGGCCTCCGGTGCGTCAGTAGCCGCGACGACCAACAGACACTTTCCGGCCGCGCGATCATAATTCAGTCCCGCAATATTTCACTGCTATCGCGCACAGCTGACTCTCTCAACCCGGCCGCCGAAGTCAGACTCTATCAGCATACCGCTTACAACTGTTGCCCGCTGAAGTCACATACTTCATGCTACTGCTTGCCCGCCTCACGAGCGCGCCACCGACGACCGCCCACCCCCGCGACGTCACGCGGAACTCGCCAGAGTGACATCCGGCGGCTGCTATTTACATTAAAGCGGCGGAATAAGGAACTACAAATGTCATAGTTTACTCACAGCCTATATCATAAACGTCAACCAGTAATAACACTCAATGATAATTATCACGCAGTGAATAAATGTGACTACGATTAAATATTTGATCAAATAATTACTATTTATATAAAAGCATATATATATAAGCAAATGACTGAATGATAGAAATAAATGCATGTCCGGACATAATACAATTATAATTAAACATACTAAAAGTTATCAGCGTGGTAATACCAACAACTAAAAATATATACTAAAAAATACTAAAAGAAATGTGGCGATTCCCAAATCGTCACAATAATAGCAAATAATTTATAATGTAAATAGCACTATAAAGTAATAACAGCATTAAAAACAACAATAACAATAGCAAAACCAACAAAACCCACGGAGTACTACTCCAACCCTCAGTCTCCGACAGGGAAGACAATGGGTCGGGACGAGGCTGTTCAATGGAATGAGGCAGAGAGAGGCTTTTATAAACTGACAAATTCAAATTTTATAATTAGACAACCATATAATCTTAACAACGTGATAACAAATTTTATCACATCATAATATAAAACGAATTTTTTCTATAATAAACTGAGCAATTTTGAAACCCCCGCTTGAGATCTGCTTGCATGCATGATATGTATTCTTCCGCTATATACAATATTAACATTGTCAAGGGCTTAATCACTTTATTCCTGCGTTGGTCAAATTAAACCGTGCAATTATTATAAAAGTACATAATTTACAAATTTGCTAATTCTTACACTTAGATGCATTAAAAAAACATAAAGCAAACTAAATAATTTCGATTTTCACAAATGTTTTACCTAACACTTTTATTTCAACGTTAAGACATGGAACTACTTGGCCTCCGTCGTTACCAACTTTACACGACGAATGTCACTCAGTGTGCCCGTTACAATACATGCAGGTATAGGGACAGTGACATTTATGAAGGGTTGATTTTAAAAATGCTCACTTTAACGTGAACAGCCTTTAATAGTTTTGTTCGTGTGGTATGCTATTCCTGCTGTCTGAGAGCAAGCGAAATTATTCACGAGCAGCGGCATAGCAGAAACAGCAGTTCCTCTCGGCGGGACGACAGCAAAGACAAAGAGCAGAAAATTTAGCAAGTAGAAAATAAATAAATATTTTTTTTTGCTAGAAAGATTGCGAAAATCGTTATTGTCCCTGTGTGGTGTGCGCGTATAAAAAAATGCAGGCTACTCAGAATACCTTACTTTAGAGGATAAATGTTACTTCGTTATTTTCATTACTGAATGCAAATAACTTAGCACTTCTTACAGGACACCTATACGTCTCGTCACTTATCAGTGTACGAGTAAATTCCCTGTCGCAATCATCACTCCCAAGATTCTTCGACGTTTTTAATTTTAATTTGGCGGTCTTTTCTTTTTGTCTTGCTCGTTCTGTTATTTCTGCTGTAACTTGGGGAGCGAAATCAGAAATAGCTACTTTTCATAGCATAAATAGCAACTGCTACCACCACCCGAACAACATACAAACAAAGTGCTTCTGGTAACAATAACTCAAGCTAGCAGGAGGGAAAAAACGGGAATAGCGCTAAATTAGAATAGTAGCAAACCACTCGAACACACCTATTATTTCGCAGCATGCAGTGGCCAATCAGAGACAATGCCGCGTTTCCAGAGCCTCGCGCTGTCAGTCGGACGATGGGTACGCCAAGGAACTGCCGCATAATTTAATCTCTGTCTACCTACCTTCTCTGTGGCATCGTGCTGATCCCGGTTGGGTACAGCGAGACGTTCATGAGCGGGAGATAGAATGGTAACGTTGTGCTGCTGGCAGCCGCAGGAAGGCGATCCAGCGTGCTTGGTACGTAACATGCGCAGTTACGCTCCTTTACCTTTTGCGCAGCGCTTTAAATTTTTTTTTTTTTTTTTCCTTGGTTTACACGTTCCGCGCAGCGCCGCTGCGGTACCGCAAATGCGTTCCACGAGGGCTTAACTTATATGTATCAGTTCACCCGTAGCTGCGGCGCCGCAGCGTGCAGTTTTAGCCGCAGCTTCCCACAGGAACGCGGCGCCGCCGCACCGGCACCAAGGGTCCACCTGCGTCCTCTAGTAAATTGGAGTCGATCGGCCAGTGCACGCATGCGGTATTTTGCCGCAGCAGCAACATGACGGGAACTGGATGAGAATATGTGTTGGACGTAGCACTGGTTATCGGGGAAAAAAAAAAAATAAAAAAAAAAATAAATAAATAAAAAAAAAAAAAATGGAATGGTGCTGCAGAATAATAATAATTCCACGGCCGCACTAAAAAACGAAGTACGTGGATTGACATATACCGACAATTTAGTGACAGCTTTGATACAAGGAGGATAATGAGAAAAAAGTAGAGTAAATTATATAGCTGCATAATACGAATGGCACGAACAAGAATTTAATGTATGATTATATTATAATGTGACATATTAAAAGATCACACAAAGTTTATGAAAACCATAAAGGTGTATACCACACATTGTACAACAATGCACAAAACAGTACAGTTTATTTAACTGAATGTAAATATATTTCTATGATGAGAGAAAACACGATGAACAATATTTATATTGATACCAACATGTGACATTATAGTAAACATAAAATACATACGAGCATACGCAAATTATCCAACATTTGTATTTCTGCAAGTAACACGAAGGCCGGGTTACAACTTACAATTTTGTATAGTTAAGTAAATAGCCACGTAACCAAATTGTATGCACTAAAATGATATATGTGCTTAGTATTCAGTATTTAGGACATTCGATTAACTAGTGACAACTAAACACTAAATACAAATCCTACAATACACGAGAACAAGTAATATGCAAATATAAGCATGGTTTTGAGCACGTAAATGATTGAAACTGCAGTTTAGTAGATCATTATATACAATTATAGTAAGTATTACATGCCATTAAAATAGTAGCTTGGTATTCGAATATTTATAAAGTTAGAGCATCCACGATATTTATGTGATTGTTTATGTAAAACAAGTTTATAAACATTGTAATCTCGTCAATACACTTTTCAATTATTTACTTCCAAAGTATTGCTATGAGTGATGGACAAATTAATAACATTGGTCCAGTTGAAACTTACTAAATGTCTAATTACGAAAGTATGGCCTCAAATTAGACAGTCTTAAGTACACAATGATATACGTAACTATAACAAAACATTGTAGTATATAAATGTTTATTTTAATACAGCAAATCGGTTACTCATATACAACCAAAATAATAGACGTGCACATAAAATAGTAAACTTAAAACACTCATTTATCTTTGTGTAAGTACAAAGCAAGTGATTTGATGTGTATTGCGATTTAATTCGCATTAAATGGCTACAGAGTACGCTGAACATCATTTGATGTGGAAAGGGGCACAAAGTTTTCTAAAACGCAGTGAGACCTGAGCGCAGGATAACAAGTACACTTAGATGATGTGGACATAATATGTTGCACTGTTTTGGTTCGTCTCACTCGTACTCGCGTTTTTCTGTTGACTTTGTTGTTGGCTAACCTCCCAGGTTGGGAAAGCCGTTTGATGTGGTGATTATGGCTTGTTGGAAAATTGCTCCACAAATTGTGAAAGCCACATGACTTGTTCGGGGCACCAGGGTTTCTTTTTTGAGTTCCCACCTTACTTGACTGACCAGGTTAAGGTAGAAAATGTTGTAATTGCCTGGCGCCATAACTCAGTGAATATGAGTTAGTGAGTGAAGGTCTTGCGGCCGACGGCTTATGGGACCCTGGAGTCCTCTGTCTATCTGGATGCTGGTTGTAGTTGAACTTACCAATAAACTGCACGTGTTGCAAACTTATACATATTACATTGGCGAGGTTGCTGGCCACCTCACACGTCTTACAATGAATGGAATCTGTCATAGGGCGTAGAACTCAAAATATCACAAAGGATAAAATAAATAAAACACTCGTAATTTGAGACGTTTACTTTGACGCATGATGGCGTCCAGGCCCTCCAGAATGTTTGCTACGCAGAATTTCTACCGCAACACTAGATACCATGCACACACTTAACGCAGTGCAGTGTAGTATCATGTGCGCTAAGAGTAACCCAGTGCAGTTCAGTGCTGTGCCAAGTGTTACACACCCCTGCCCACGGAAAGTGATGGGGCTTAGTGGCCAATCTGGCAGCCACTTTTTGTAGGGCCAATTAAATAGCAAATTCTTTTAAGAATGAAAACCCAGTAAGCATGGGAACACAAAAGATGCTCCTACACAGTGTTTCATGATTTTATATTTTATTTTTCAAAAGTGCACTTATTTTCATTTCATAGGTTTCATTCTCATCTCATGTCATCTCAGGGTTAGTGTTATTCTGTTATGTCAAGGGTAACTCACTGTATTTAATTCACGTGTTTTCATTTCAAGGGTTAATGCTTTTGCATTTTTAATAAAGTTTTGGCATGCAGAAAGTAGTGCCCAGCGAGTCGCGTGCCACCGAGTCGACGTCTTACGCACTCGTCGGGACTAGTTGCAGTCGAGCACTCTAAGGGAACGGTCACACCATGTCTGCGCTCCGGGTGGCCCACAACTTCTTGTAATCACCGATAGTGTACTATGCAATAGTCTTTAATATACCGGAACCGTTTGTATTTTCCCACCCGGATGTACAGTCCATTCTTCCCCAGAGCTTTAATCACCAGGAAAGAGTATATTTCACAAAGTAATGCACGCTTCGTACCATTTTGCAGTGTATCCATTCTGGCAGGAATCATACAAGTGTTCACCAACGGTGATGTGTAAAGTCATGCGAGAATAATTACACAAGCGTTTGCTAACAATATGTATCTTATTTCGAGCACTGCCTTAGGGAGTTTCTGGGCACTGCATACATCCGGGCATATGGCCTGCAGCATTCTGAGATTTTCTATGTCAACAGCAGCAACAATTTTGACACCGCCTGTCGACTGTGTCTGGTGCCTAGTCTGGTAACCCAATTCCTCAACTTCCACAATGTACTTTACCACCACTCCAAGTTAGCGTTAAACCCAAGCCACCACGTCAACTGGCGTCAAAAGTAGATGTATAATGCTGACCATAGCTCATATCACCAAAAATAGGGCTATTGTCCCTTAAATTGTAAGAAATAATATGTTGTGACGTAAATCACGTCACTGCACGTCTGTGAATAATTTACACCTTGTCAATAAGTAAAAACATTCTTAAAATTAATTCTTGGGTCGGACCACGTCGCCATTTCCCTTGGGAAAAGGTACTTACTGTGTCTGCCTGGTAACGTGTTGAATTGTGCAGCTTACGACCCGGTACGCACGAACTTTCACACAAGTTATTTGAGGTTTAAAACTTTTCGACGTAGATTAAAACACTAACAAAATAGAATTGTGATGTTCGTGCTAGCCTCACGTCATTACTAAATCACTTTAAAAGTATTTGAGGTACCGGAAAATAACTGAATATGTCCGTGCCTAATTTTCACGTGCAGCAACATCGAGGCCTGGCGAAGGAGTGTGCACCGGACTGATGTTTCAGTGATTCGTCGTGCGAGCGCAGCACAGTCGGTGACCACCTTGGTAAACAGCTTGGCACGATGCGTGCGCCGACAAAAACGTGACGTTATCGTTACGTTACTTCCGGCATCTTGGTCAAGAAGACGGAAGTGGAGAGTGCACTATAATCTTATTGGGTGTTTTAAAAATTCATCGTGTCAGACCCCCTAAGGGGAATTGGTGTTCGCTGCGTCGATCACCATAAATGGTAATAATTGGTCAAATCAACAGCCATTGGCTGCACATTTCTTGTACCCTCCAAGGAGTAGTTGAACACCCCTCGATTTAGTAGAAAAACGGCTTTTAGGAGAATTAAATTGATTGGTAGCGCGAGTGGGCAGCACTGTGTATTTAATGCCGGCCCGCGCTGCTCTCTAGGCCATTTCAGTGACCTCGAGGGGTCAAGCTTCTACCATGAGATAAGTAGTACTTTATTTGGAATCACCAATGTAGGCTCCTAAAGCGAACCTATCATTTACGTGACTTGGACGTTAGGCAGGGGTCATGATGGTTGTAAAATAATTTTAAAGTTTTTTACAATTTTGCGAAATGCTGGCCTTTTAGCCAAAATCCAATACTGTTACTTTTGTAACCGAGTTTTGTGGCTATGTCGTCACCAAGATGCAAAGTGGTGGTAACCACTAGGAACCATGGGTAAACTTTTGCGACCACTTGTAAACATTTTTCAACATCTGTAAACTATTGTAAACTTTGGTGAACATTTGTAAACACTTGCCAATAATCGTTGATTATGGTCTCAACCTCTTGTATTAAGTTGAGCTATGCGAACTCCTTGATTTTATGACTTTTTAAGAGAAACTTTACGAAGTTTGGGGCTTGTTCCAAAAATCCAATTTACTCGCGGAGTTAAAGCTGGTGTTGCTTAGCAGTTGATCCCATCCACTTGGGATTGCGAGTAAGTTAAAACTTAATTATTGTTTGATGATCAGTAATGTTACCAAAATGGGGTAGTGTAGAATTAAACATGATGTAATAATGCCAATGGCAAATGTAGTTGCGACACAAATATAGTAGCCATTTGTAACTATGGTAAATTGGGGTCACCTGTTCTATATATTTTGTGATGGCCTTTTGCAGTTTGTATTAACTAATTAATATGGCCAGTCAATATAAAATGTATTAGTATTAGCTGAAAATCAGTGGAAGTATTGGTACCTGAATTTAGTTTCATTTTGTCTATATTTTGGGCTACCTGGGTTTTACGTAAATGTTTGAAATATAAATTTGTTATATATGGAAAGGAAAATTATAATGTTACCCTACAATATTAAATGTAAGATAACCAAGAAAGTATTCCATGTACAGTATTTGTAAAGGAAATGTTAATGAATAGAAAGAATTGAAAGAAATATTTAAAACAAAAATAAACATGACCACACTTCTTTGTTCCTATTACAGATTTTTGCAAACATTTAACTACCCTTTACACTGTACAGAAAAATTGTTTTCGCATGGCTTTTGCCATTCTTGTGTTCTGATTGGTTTTTGCTAGGGTTTATGCAATACCTGCATTGCCACGCTCTTGATGTAGGACGCAGCAATGTCAGAATGTTTATGCCGATAGGGCCATTTTAAAGAAAATTTCAAGAAACATTAAAAATTCTAACACTGAAATTCGATTTTAAAAAAATGTCCAACGTTCAGTTGGATTATAATTTGAATTTAAAAAAAAACATATTTAATGTGTTGCTGACAAACTCAGCACTGCTTGTTTTTCACCTAGGTGCCTTTCTTCTCTCGTGGCCAGAGCTTCACTCAAACAAATATAATTCTCATATTTTCATTCTGTTCTTTCTTACGGAATACTATTATGGGGGAATGCAGCTAACAGTGGTCGAGTATTCTTCCTTCAAGATAACGGCAATTAGAATACAGAAAGATCTTAACAAATTAGAAAATTCCCACCCTTACAGGACAATATATACCCAAGTATTTCTTAGTTTTGTTTCTGATAGTGTAGACAATCTTACCTAAACATTGATGTTCATAATTATAAAACTAGATACACCAGAAACCTGCATTTTTCCATAGCCTCTGTGTCCCTCTGACAGAAAGGAGTTCAGATCTCTGCTTTTAAGATATTTAACCCCTTTCGTCTCAGTATAAGGGCCTTCGTTGGAGTGTCACAAAATCATTTAAATATAAGGTAAACATTGTTTACATTTCTTTTCTTCGTATTCTATGACTGAATATTTTGATTCTAATAATGTACCAGCTGACTGTTACAGAGAATAATTCTTTCAGGTTAGTGTTTGTATTTTTACGCCTTTACTTATACGCAAAAATTTACCTACTTGGTTTATTTTATAAATTTTGTTTACCTAACTTAAAATTGTCTTGATGTATAGTAATAATTTTAGTATAACGCAATGCATAAAATGTACGTATTCTTAACTTGGTTGACAAATTTGATATTGCTATCAGTTTTATATATTAAGTTTGCATTGTACCCTTCTCATACTATTTGATGTTGTTATGTTTATTTATTGTATGTACCATCCAGAGGCCTCGTCTTCCTAAAGTGTAATTAATGTTCATACATGAAGTTATCTCGAACAAGTGACTTGAAACAACACTCGAACTCAATGGCTGCCGATAGATAGCAAAAAGTATTAATGTAAAACAGTTTGTTTTTTGTTAATGCATTCCTTTAAGTTTCTGTTAAGCAGCGATGTACATATTGTATACAAAAACTTTACGCAATTTGCTTTTAATACTCATGTTATCAATTGTAACCAATGAAATAAGTAATTGTTTGTTGTAAAGTTGATTTACTATTTTCTACATTGTATATATTGTATCATTTGTTGAATGGGATTGCTGACATTACATAATCGTTCTAATATTTTAAGGGTCCGGCAGACTTGTATTAGTGTTGATCTAAAAACACCTATTTACTGAAAATTGAAGTCAAGTTTCCTTTCGTGAGAACTAATCAGTCTCTGTCGTGATTCTTTCTCCATGAGCGGCAAAAATTAGTGATATGGCAAACCGATTATTTCTTAACATCGATTAATCTATACACCATAGTTACATTAATCGTCCAATCGATTATCGATCGATTATTCGACTAAATGATTCAGTATATTACATTTTGTAGAGTTTTCGATAGTAAGTTCAACACGAACGAACACGCATTATGCACATCTGTTGTTAATGAATGTTTACTGTTATACATATATAATAAATAAACATCATAGCAAACCTAAAAACATAAACTACATCTTAATAACACATTTTTACATATGCTGGAGCAGCTCTACGCTCCATGACACTTTCTTCACAAATTATAATGTAAAAAACATTAGACAAATAATTATAAAAAGAAGTGAATGAAACATGTATATGTAAAAAATGAATTATGTTACTGTATTAAGTGCACAAGAAACATCAGAACTCAAAGTCTAAACTGTCTTCATTCCAATATTATGTTTAAAAAATTAACTTTACAGTGACGATTATTTTCATAACCGATTATGGTTTCGATAAACCAAATCGAGATTGATTACTTACGATTATTTAAATATACTCAAATAATCGATTATCTACATCGATTATCCCCATCACTACATACATTTTTACTTATATGTAACAAATTGACTTGATGACTTGACATACTCCGTAACTCCATGTCCCAGTTGTTCTCTAGACAATCTACGGGATCAATGGAGCGAAATAAAAAAATTAACCAACCATAAAAAAAGTTACATAAGCGGTTACATTACCTTTTATACTGTCTGCACTAAGGTTACTGCTCAGTAGCAAATTTATGCTATTAGCCAGTGTCTGTGGTGTCAATGGCGGAATGTCAGTATTGTTTTCAGTAAATGTATTTGTGTTGATTTTTAAATGTTATGATGGCTTCACAAAGAATAATTTCTTTATAAAGCACTCTTTTCTTAATTTTACATGTAACTTTCTTACGCACACGTCTCCTGCATACACATAATTCTCCTTAAACCGATCTTTATATAGTCTTTTTAAACCTTCCTTTTCTTTGTCCGTAAATTTCTTCTTTGTCTGCTTGTGGGTAAAAGCGGGTATTTTAGCTTGCACATGCGGGTTAAAGTTAAAATCAGCATTTGCAACACTGATTGGAACTCGAATCCAAGTGAAGATCGCGTTTGAACCAAGATCTTGGGATCTTGGTTCAGGGCTGTTAATGGTGGAACCGGACATAAGATATACTAACTGCTAAAAATCTATCGTTAAAAATATCTAATATTTATTGAATTTGTATTGTCAGTTTCGGATATTTTAATTTCAAGTATCTCCGGTATTTATAATTCAGGTATCACATACGGAAACTTAATTCTTTACAAATGCTGTGTATGTTATTATGTAATGTCAGGGTACTTATACAAAATCTCTAAATGTTTCGAGTTCAGTTAGGGGCCGTGGTGGTTTAGTGGTTAGACTTCTCGCATCCAACCTAGGCTAGAAGGATTTTCGTATGTGGGAATTCTGCCGGACGATGCCTTTGGTCGGCGGTTTTATCGGGGATTTCTCGTTACTCCCGCCCCTGCATTCCGACGCTGCTCCATACCTCGCTTCACGCTCATCGGCTCTAAAGACCTCGGTGTTAAAAGAGCCCTCAAATCTCTTCGCTCACTTGTCCGGTCGCACCAACATCTTCCCCAATCCGAGATCGAATGATCCTATTTCCGAACCAGGATCCAGTTTGATCTTTGTTCCAATGTATAAGTGTTGCACCAACGAACTTGCATGATTATAGATCTCCGATTCGTCAATCTTCGTTCCAAAGAGAGAAATCGAGATTAAGTATAAGATAAATTTTGCTATTGGTTCGTAATGTATGACGTCATGGAAGTAGGCGTATTTTTCACTATAGATAGAACTAGATGCGCGATGTTTTATCTGTTTTAAATGAATTATTGTTGTACGAATTATACTGAATAATATTCAAGTGCGTATAATGTTGTTTAATTTCCCAAGAAAACAATCGAACGTAGTTCTATCTGTTGGCGTATTTTCAAACTACGTCTTTTATGATCTCGGATCGAGCTTTGAACCCGCCAATTTCGGCGGTTCAAATTGAACTTCATCTCGATCTCCAGTAATGCTCTGAACCCGAATGGTGCAACAGTTTTATGTGTCGATCTTAGATCCGAACTCGGATCGAGTTGCAAACCACGATGGTGTAACCGGCCATTAATCATTCGAGTACAGTTTTAAAAAAATGGTTGCGTCCCCCCCTTCGTTCACCCTCAGCAAATGTTTAATTCACACTCAGTCTGTGACAAACAATGTTCCGTATACGCGGCCACTATTCTGTGATTTATGACTATGGGCATGGTGTATTTAGCATCACTGCACTTCGTTCTTTCACAGACGATGTTGCAAGTCGAAACACCATTATCCTTCGCTTCAGTGCCATGTGTGAAAGAAAACGTACAAAATGAGATAAGATGGCAGTAGTCAATTTACGGGGACTCTGTCACAAAAATTGTTTGTGTCCTCTTATTTCAAAATAAGAATGTGGTCAGTAGGTCATTAAAAAAGAGAGTATCAAACATGCCAGAACATTGTTCCCGCAAAAAATTCTGGTAGAACAAGATGCGAAAATAAGTATTATTTTCGCATCCCGACCAAAGCAGCACATGTTCACTTGGGCACCATGCGGCGCGCCGGAGGAGCAACCGGCCTCGACGGGGAGTTCCAAGAAGTTGTCCGGCGGGCAAGGGTCATGTATCGATCCCTGTCCCCGTCGAGAGGGGGGGGGGGGGTCTGGAGGCAGGGGGAGGCTGTGGCTGTGGATCGGTGTTCTTGTTCAGGTGGTCCCTGCGGGCTGTCGGGGTGGAACAGCAGTCCCTTGTAGACCATAGGCTGTTGGGGTGGTCGTCTTCTCCCTGCCTGCGTTGGGTGACGTCCCAAGTACGTGCTCCCAAACAGCGACGGCGTCTATCTGCCGCCATTATTCCAATATGTTTCCAACATATATTTTTAAGTTGTATGAGATAATGCTTAAGGTGAATGCTAGACTTATAAACATGTAGCTAGTAATTTGCCAATTCAAATTTATTTAGGAATTCTAGTTTACTGTTTTTTCCACATTACCTTGCAAATATATTAGTCAAAGCCAATTCGTGTCACGACTACATAAAGCTTACTTAAATTAATTCAAAGCAAAGACTTTTTTATATATAAACTCAATAAAATATGTATTATAAAGTATAACTACAAAATACAAGTTCTTCAAAATATTATTGTGCAAATAACAGCTAATACGTAAATTAACTAAGAGTTTTTATAGAAAATAATATTTTCTTTTGCAGATTATAACTGGTTCGAGTGGTTACGTAACCATAAAATAATGATTTCTGTAGTCCTTAACCTGTGTGTGGTTTTATATTGTACAAGTTTTTGCATCAGTTGTTCTGAGATCATGCAAATATTTAAGGGACGGGTTAATAAGATAAACAATAACAAGTATTCATAAGAACAATGCAGCAATTGTTCGCTGATGTCTGAAGATGGCTGAAAGTGATTTCGCTCACACTTCGAGTTGAGGGACAACAGGAGTTTCTTTTTAAAGTGAACTTCCTAGGTCGTCACGAAGGCAAGGAATTAGGTCATTCCGTGGGACTGTCCGGTGACATATTCCACGAAGACTCTTAACCATCACGTAATTAGCTGTGAGTTTATTCAACTTCACTAGTGCCCACAAAATCTAGGATTCACCCGATTGTCGGGGCTTGGCTGCGACTGTCGCAAATACATTCATTTTTTAACTACGACGTTACATAAGCAGAGCGATGTAGCCCGCGGTAATCGGGACACGAGCCGTGGGGCGGTTTAACAACACGACCGAGTTTAGGAAACAACACGGTACGTACAGAAATTTAAGCACCGGCGGAGAAGCGAGTGGGGTCTTCCCACAGCGAGCCGCTGACGGGACAAGATGGAGGAACGACGACAGAGGTTTCAGCCACCGCACACAAGGAAGAAATGCACATTTAGGGTGACAACAAACAAAAAAAATGTTGCCAGTTAACCAGGACAGTACTGAAAAATGTTCACTGATAATGCATGCATCAAAAGCACACAACGAAACAAACCCGAACAGCACCGAAGTCGGCCTACTCGAGGCGAGTGTGTCAGTTATGCACAAGTAGGTAAAAAGTTCGGATGTGAATGTGGTGTGTTAAATCTGATCAATGGCAACTTATGCACATGGAGCCTCTAGACATATGTAAATGCGTTCATTTAAAGGCAGTTGTAAGACCATCACAACTGAAACCACTCATGTTTATGGAAGATTATGCATAGATGTTCGTGTAACACTACATACAGGTCCTCAAAAAAAGTACCACGTAGTACCACTCTCCTTCCTTGTAAATACACAAGCATAATTACTCAAGAATGTGTAAGAAAAAATTATCTATCTCAATTAATCACTTTCTGAAAAAAACCCTATTGTTCACAGGTAGCCATTAGGACAGTGTTCCGGTGCCATCGAAAAAGGAACTCTTCGCAGTGTTAAATGACGGTTAGTTCTACAGCATGTGTAATTCAAAGTGTAGTGAATGACTTCGTGAGTACCTCATGGTCAAATATAATGTACGCGAGTTGACTTAAGACAAAAGACGTAACTTAAATGTGACATTAAAAAGCTTTGGTGATTAGGAAATGGAAAGACAGTCGAAAAATTTTCAAAAATATTGTCAAAAATAAAGCTCAGTGGCTTGACTCTTAATTGTCACTTCCACCTCTGATGCCGAGTACTCCATGTTCAGCTGGAAATGCGACAAACAAACGAGGCAGGCTAAAACAGATGTTTGCAGAAGGTTGCGAACGAACTAAGGCTCGCCACATCAGCCTTCTTCTGTCTGGAATAGAACATGAAATATTGGTCTTTGCCACACAGAAAAGCCTAATCAAGAGTAGTAAACGAATGGCTGCAGATGTAGTCAGGCTTGCAACACCATCATCCCCTCGGAGATTGAAGAGAATGAAGAAAGCAGATAAATCGTTCCCAACAATCACACCTTACACAAAGAAGTAAGCCCTTCCCCTTTGGAAAAAGATTATTTAATTATTCAGAGTGGTGCCAAGATCAGAGGCGTAAATATATATCCACCATACAAAGTCATTTCACAGGCAAAGACACAATACTATCTGGGAAATATAGTTGTCAATTAAAATGAAGCCTATTGCCCATTACATGAATCACTTGATCACACTGTCAATCATTTATATGAAGTGCAGTCCGACATTCTAAAGCAGCATCTACCCGAAAATATAGACCCAATCTACATGAATCATAAATGGGGCTTGGATGGAAGTGGTGAGCATATTATATACAAGCAACAACTCTGCAACAATGACAAATACAGAGATTCCAAAATAATATATACTCTGTACAGTGGTTCCTTTGGAAATGTCATGTATGCAACGAGGTGCGGAAATGGTTTTATGATGCAATCCCAGTATGTCCAGTACGAAATATTGTCGGCCCATAAGCTTCACACTGAAAAAACACTGAAGAGAATATGAAACAGGGATTTGCAAGTGTTGAGCCACAGATACCTAAACTTCGCCCAACCAACATTCCTCAGACATCTGATACGAAGTAACTTAACTACATTTTACACATGCAACTTACTTTTATGTACTATGCTTGATGGCAAAACTGTGAACCTTATGATGGAAACACAATCAACGCAAGCTTGTAACATCTGCTAAGTCACACCAAAATGCATAAATAACCTGGATAATGTTAAGAGACCCTTGCCTATCAACAAGGGATTTCGTTTCTTCATGCGTACCTGCGATATTTCGAGTTTCTTCTGCAGATTTCATATAAGCTAGACATAAAGCAATTTCTGGCAAGGGGAAAAGACGCGAAGGCCTCTACAAAAGCATGGAAAGATAATATAACAAACAATTTCTTCAAAGAGATGGGTATTGTAGTACTGTAGATCAGCCCAAATAAGGGGGACTTCTTCGGATGGAGAAATTGCAGCAGTGTCCTCATCGACTTCTTGATTCCGAAAGCACCATCGACTTCTTCAGGCATGATGCCGACAGTACCATTGACTTCTTCAGGCATGACACCAACACCACCATCGACTTCTTCAGGCATGACACCAACACCACCATCGACTTCTTCAGAATGGTGCCGAAAGCACCATCGACTTATTCAGGCATGGCATCGACAGAAACATCAACTTCTTCAGGTATGGCATCGGCAGCATCCTTGATTTCTTCGTATGGGTTACCTACACCAGTGTCGTCAAGGCTTCGTTGATTTTACTGTGACCAGATATTTGTCTGCAGCCAAAGTACGAGAAACCTAGTAAAAACTACTTGTGAGAGGGGTCCTTACTGTGATATGCAACGATGTGACAAGTGCAAACATATGTTCAAAGTTAGTGATAACCTAAAGAGACATGAGAAGTACTGTAAAGGTAGAGCTTTTGCAGCTAAGAAACGATCTGTACAAGCTGATGGCGAAACCACATCGAATGGATTCTATCTTAAATAATCGGTATTCAAGAGTATTTTAAAAAATTATGTGACTGGGAATAACTTTGTTGGTACAGAAAATACATATATATGATTTCAATAAAAAAATGTTTCATTTCTCGCTGGTGTTGTTGTCCCTTGTACTAGCATGCCTACTTCCCTGATATAGGAAATGTGATAACCTTGGTTTTCGTATATGTCACTACACGATGGTACTGTAAATGGGCATGATAAAATATTAGTGGAATTATTATGTCAAAATATAATGATTTGAAAGTTAGTACTTCAATATTTGCTGTGTAGGCCCATCACTGGATGGGCACAGTCAATTATACGGTAATACCAGTATAATATTGAAATTAACTGTACAGAAACTAAGAATGGATTGCAATCATAATACATTTTGGGCAGGTTGGATGCAACAGACATGAACACATGCTGTCGAATTGGTAGAAATTTGACCCTGAGACTTGGTGGGAGGGGAGGACGAAGGTTGAGTAGGGTCTGGCCAGACCTTCTTCAGTGCAGTATAAGACGAAGAGAGGTCCTACATAAATTTCTGCACGACTGGTGTTGCTCTAATACAGCACAGTTATTCTTATAGTAAACACAAATAACGAACTAAATGGAAGATTTCGGAGGTTAAAGGTCAAGACCATATGACATAATCAAATATTGAGTAAGTAATGTAATTTAAGATGTTAGTTCGAGGGGCCCGAGTAATAAGCAGGCTTCTAACTTGAGGTGAAAGGACAGAGCTTAAATAAAATCTAATATGGTGGCCTGGCGACAAAATCAAGAAGGTATTATAGAAAATTTAAAGAACGTAACTAATAAAAACGAATTAAAATGCGGTGAACATAGGATGACATAGCATGAAAAAAATGTGCCGATGACAGCTCGCCTGGAGGCTAAATCAGGAAATCAGCACCACTTAGGTAATGAAAATAGAATTCAATATGGTGGTCGCACACAGTACCACCTATACTTTAAATACACAAACCAAAGAGTTATAATTATAGTAAACATAGAGAAACTGCAATGCAAATAATTTATACATTACAGCATTCTGGCATCAAACCACAAAGTTGGTGGATTGACCTCGTGATCTAAATCATTATTTTCGTGTATTGAGACCGACGTGGAAATTATATTTTGTGGGTGCTCACGGAAAGCAGGTTCCGGTAAATGTAAACATATCATCGAGGTAATGTAAAGCAGAAGGGCTTTTTTTGAAGAAAGAAATCCGAAAAATTGTATAAATCCCTTCTATTATTAATAAAGAACACAGATTTTATGAGGCGCATAAATATTTCACCTGATTGGGAGGGTTATGAACTGTAGGAAAATTGAGGGGTAAAAGTTCATAATGAAAATGTACATATTTTGTATTTTTGTACCCCACAAATTCGCTGATATTCATTGCCCTTCCCACCATTAATTTAGGTGCTTGTATTGGTTTGGTTATGTCTTTTGGGCAATTCATGTATTTCCATGTGTAAATATTATTATGAAGTACATACTTTCCACTTATTTTACCCAATAATTTCCTGATCAAAAAATTGTCATAGGCCTATTAAAAAAACCATTCAGTACAAATATTCACAATTTTAGGCCTCTAACATTATTTAGGTCAGCTTTATGACGTTTGAAAAATACCTGAATTGGCGATAGTTCTTACGGTTATTTTACATTGTTAACACATTTGTTTTCCACGACATAGCACATTACACGTAATGCACGTTAATATTTTGCCACTACTGTGTTTAACACTGTTGCAAATGCGGGGTAAAGAACTGTAGTATTTAACCTTTTATAACTGACAATGTGTGCTGGTTATTTCGTCAAAAGGATTGCCTCATTTGGAATAAATATTAAAACGAAGGAACAACCAGTCCAACGAAAAAGAGACATTAAATTCAAGCACGCTAACTTGTGTCGCTTATTTTTTGTCATACAAACTTAACAGATAGCGGTGAACTTGCACACATATAAACCTACCGTAACTTTTATTCCGCTCATATTTCTATGTATTGCTACTTACTGTTTATTAGGTTTATTGAAATTTATTGGGCTGGGCTTAGTATTTGGTTGGAATTGTGGCAAATCACGTTACACGACTGTGTTTCAAACACCTAGGGCAAAGGTACAATGTTGTCATAAATGAACAGATGTGGATGTAAATAATCAATTTCGTCATAAAAACAGTTCACAGTTAAAACGTATAAATAATGCACATCAAATATTTGAAATCACGCACACACACAGCAACGCCAGTTTACACGCAGCTGTTAACGAAACACACGTAACAGTATATTAATATACAAATACTTATCACGTCTCATTCACTGCAACAACATAGCAATAAGCATCAGCTGACAATGTTTTGACTGAAATGAAAATGGCGGGACAGTTTGCCGATGGCTTCCGCTAAGAGAGATGAAATCACTCAATCACTCTCTCTATGTTTACTATATATCTCGTTGACATAAAAAAAAATACGGCTGCCGCCTAGTGGCTAAATCGATTGCTTCCTTGGTGAAAAAATCGAAAATTAATACACTACTGCTACTTACACGTTGAAAATAGAATCGAAGTTAGGCGTCGCCTGGGGGCTAAACCGATCATACATTAGTGCCGCATAAGTTTTAAAACTGGACCCAAGATGACCACCTACAGATATACAAACAAATGACAAACGAAAAAAACGAAATGTCAGGAGAACGAAGATGAGAGACAAACCATAGATTAAAGATGAGGTAGAACGCTTATTCGTCTTCTGCGTATGTACCCAACATTGACCTACCCCAAACCTACACAACTATCAAAGTCACATGGTCAACAGTGATTAACGTGTTTGTTTACATCTTAATTTTGAAATGACAACCGCTATTATATTAATAAAATATGTACCTTTACCATTTTGAATTTAATCAAAAAGCATTACAAACTGGCTAGAGGAAGTACAAAAACATATCTAATCACTTGTTTACAAATCAGTTTTATAACCTAAAATCCAAACCACGTCGCTTTCTCTAGACGTGTTGGCAGAAAAACAGTTCATTGTTGGGACACGGAGATTGGTTGTGCGCAGCCAGCGAGATCGGTCTACCTCATTTTTAGTCTATGAAACAAACTCCCGCAATGTAAACAAATGACAAACGAAAAAAATTAACAAGATGACATGTCAATCATATGTGAAAGAATGACAGCTCCTCTGACGGCAAAATCGATAGTCAATACACTAACGTCACCTAGGTGATGAAAAGTAAACATGTGAAAACCAAAATAGAGCATCGAGCATGGGCGAGAGAAAAACTACAGCGATTCAAAGCAATGGCAAACTAAAAAAAAATAATTAAATATGAACTCGTTAATTAATACTCTAGCACCGCCTAGGAGTTAGAAATGAAAACAAATAAACAAAAAAAAAGAACAAGGTATCTACATATGACGGAATGATCACGGTTGAGGGGAGTGGAGGCCTGCCAACTAATTCACCAACGTGAAACATTGGCCAGGCTCAGTAGTCAACTGGTATCGTACTAGGAAAGCAGTGTAAAAAAAGGGGTGGGGGAGGTACATCTGGTTATGTTAGTTTTTAAATACATTTTTAAATATTATTTTTAATAATTTCTAAAATAATTTTTATATCTATTTATATTTTTAAAAAATAATAATGTTTTCATATATTTTAGCAATTTTTGGGTTCAAGGTCATTCAAGTTTATGTATATGGGGTCGATTTCAAGGTCACTAGTATTCAGTATGGTGGTCACATGACGTCATAACATGGTGACCCGTTGGTTCTGGTCCTCCGCACCTCTGAGCCCGAACATTTAAAATCGTTATTTTATAGTTTTGAAAATAAATTTTTAAATAATTTTTATAAATATTGAGATAATTTTGGAAATTTGTGGAATTTTTGAGGGATTATTTTGGAATTTTTTTGGGAACTTTTGGTTTTAAGTTCAAATTTCACTGGGGTCAAGGTCAAAGGTCCAGGTTACCAACATCCAAAACTATAGTTTAAATGGCTGACATATTCAAGATGGCTAACGACTAGGTCTGACTCCAGACCCTGGACCCTGAGTATCGATTTGGCATACTATATGCCTATAAAACCAATATGGCAGCCACTGCCCTGCCCTTCAGAAGCCAGCCTTCCAAATCCTTCCGATGTATCGAAACGTACCTTTCTGCGGCACGTTTTTGCAGAAGGGGTGATCGGTAATTTTTCGAGGGAAAAAAAACGAGTTTTTGAAGGAAAAAAGTGTAATTTTGAAAGAAAAAGGGAAATATTGAGGGAAGAATGGCCGCCGGTGGACCTGACAGAGCATGAACAGCTCCGAAGCTCCTATCCCCCAACCCCTTGGTCACGACGTCCCCAAATCATGCTACTTATGAGAATTATTAGGAAAATAAAATAATGCATCTTTAATATTTAATTTTTATATAAAATAAAGTTAATAGGTAGCTAATTCTAGAAGGCAACGAATCGTCACATTATCTTTTTGTCCCATTATGTTTTCACCCCTTGATATATGTGCAATAGCAAGGCCTGTTTCCAGGTTGCACAAGCACTCGAGCTTATGGGATGGATTTATTGCACAACCAGTTTTTTCATACCGCACTGCAGTTTTCTGAAGCGACAAAATTCTCTTTGAATGGCGATACAGCAGTTACGATATTGCATGCCTTATTGGCATAACTGTTGTGACGGACATGCAGTTCCTGACATACAGTAACTTGCCATATTTAAATTTCTAAAAATAATGCTGGTTTTATGTATTAAAATCGGCAAGTTATTGCGAGGCTGAGATTGAGAAATGTAAATAGTTGTGGTAAGGGGTCAAAGTTTTCCAGTGAAGTCCAGGCCTATTAGCTAAACGTCACTTGTGTCTTGGATTACTTGGTAAATATTATCATGGAGCTTTAATGTTAACAATTAAGTAGGCGTTGCAGTTACTATCGTTATTCTTTAGAAGTGATAACAGAACAATTATGTAAACCGGCTACAGGGCATCGACAATCAAACTTCTAGCAACAGAACGTTCTGTTAGATTAGCGTATTAAAGTTCAGTTTTTGTGGGAACAATACTACTACTTCTAAAGTAGTTCTATTAAAGGGACTATATGTTCTGTAGGAGAAGAATCATGCTCTGCTGTAGGAGCTATATCTATAGTTGCAGATAATACAATCACAGGCAAGATCACAGCAAACACTTCTGTTGAAGTTACTATCTACGTTAACGATAATTAGAGGGTACCTACAACCGACTGATTGCTGTCCCTATATTAACAGTTTAGGTGCGTTACGAGCACAGACATTTAGTTCCTAAAATCGTATTATTTTTTTCAGTGCAGTGTATAAACTGCGAATGAATATATTGTCCTGAAACGAAAATAGTTTTTCAGTTTGCGGTAGCGCATTACCTTGCCTTGGGGCCGCGGTGACAGCGTAGTTGGGATACCGAACTCCCACCCAAGGCAATTCGGGTTCGATTCCCAGCGGAGTCACATTTTCTTTCCACATGTGGGGAATGTAACGGAGTTGCCACTGCCCAGCGGCTTTTCTCGTTGTCTTCCTGTTTACCGCGCCTTTGCATTTGATCGTATTTCCATCTTCATCTCATTACACTGCCGTCGACGTTAAAATTTCGGTTGTTAAACCACCGATCTGGGGTGCGGGAGGCACTGGGTTCGAATCCCGGGTAAGGCATGGGTGTTAATTTAATTTAGGTAATAAGTTAGTCTGTAAGCCGTCCCCTACTACGCTTTCAAGCATAAAACCGGGTGACGTTAAAAAGCCCTTCAAATAACAAATAATTCGGTTGCTAAGCGTACTCAAAATGTTTAAATGAAATATTACAAACACGGTTATGTCGGCTTAATGTCGATTCATTGTTAACTAGTTTTTTTTAAGACCTCGTTCGTAATTTAGTTTATATCCTGTGCCAGTTCAGATGTCCGACAGTGATCATAACATTACGTATCAATCGAGAAGAGCCACTTGCGAAGATTTGAAAATTATTAGAAAATAAGAAAGTTTCAAGTAGTAGGGTAATGTATGTTCGAGGGCATCAGACTACAGTGTGAGGTGCCAGACACCATATTGGATTCCGGACTTCATGCTCTACCATTCCGGTCCGCCATCTTGGATTCCGCAATGGTGTTAGTCAGTGCGTCGCCATTTTGTAGCCAGTATGCCGTCATACTTTATAGCTAGTATGCCACCATCTTGGACCGCAATTTTGGTAACCAGTAAGTCAGGGAGGCCGCCAACTTGTTTTTCGTTTGTTTCCTCCAATTAGTTTTGGCTTGGGCCACTAGGGGTGCCGCCATATTGGTTCTGGCTTTAGCCACTAGGAGTGCTGGTGTCGCTTTCGTTCGATTAGTCATTCTCGCATCTGTCGCATGAGCTCCACTGCCATATTGATTCTGAAAATGGCGGCTAGGAGTGCTGCTTTTTTTAGAACTCAATATACCATCTGAAATAGTGCGGATAGAACTGCCGGACCTTGGGTCGCCAGACTTACGCCTTAGACCATTCAGCTATCGCGACATGCACTGTTACAAGAGTTTATAAGTAGTATATAGCTTGGAGCCGAATAAATAATATTTTGCCTCTTATTAAAGACATTACATTTTTTTATTATATAATTTTTAATTTATTTCATTTACATAGCAATAATTTTTTTTTACTTTTATATACAAATCAATAATTTTTAAGTATATATTTTCTATTGTATAATTTTTATTTCTTATATAATTTTTTAAGAATCTTAAATTTATTTTAAGTATTTTTAAACAATAATTTTTATTACATTATTTTTTATTTAATTTTTTATTATTTTAGTTTAACTTTCAGTTTAATTATATACTTTTATTTTTAAGTATTTTAAAAGTATTTTTATTGAATTTTAAAGGCTATCGAGTGAGCAGTCTACAGATTCGTATTTGTCAGGCAGATAAGAATATGTCATCAGAAGATATGATTATGTGACTATGACAAGAGACATTTCGGATTGTTATAAGCATATATAAAACTGTTTTAGAAAAATATAAGCCAAGTGTTTTATATCATGAACTTTGATTATTCACACTTTTTCGATTATTATTTATATTTAATCTTTTTTTTTTAAATATCCCAGACTTAAGTATGTAGGGACTTCTATGATGAACTTAGAAAAACCTATATTTCCTACTCCTATGCAATTTAATGCTTGTGATTTTTTCCAACACACCATCCCATAATCAAAATGTTCAGTATCCACTTTGCTTAACCTAAGATAACCTTACCTTACTTCACATAACCTAACTTTACCTAACCTAAGATAACTAACCCAATCATCTTGTAAGAACTCTGAATATAAATAAATAAATAAAATATATATATATATATATATATATATATATATATATATATATATATATATATATATATATATATATATATTACACTCGACATTCAACCATCACAGTCTATATCATCGCCAGAACCCTCTTCACTTTCCCTCCTTCTAGTTCTACTTAACAAACATATCGAGTTGTACGGAATACCAAAACAGATATAGTACCTTTCACAATGACATTAGCTTGCCTCTTTCATGCTATTAACAATACAGTCCATATCCACCACCATACCTCTTACATACTGATCCATATTAACAGTCAACTATATTGACTACCATTTCAGCCCATCTAACTTTGCCAGTTACACATATAAACAAGCCATACCAGCTGCCGAACCAATCAAATATTCCATCCATGCTATCATAATACCAGTACTATTAATTTTACCATTTACGACACCCATATTGTCTTAATTCCCATCAAACCATCCAGCTCATACTACCCGACCATACCAGCTAGGCATTCAGCTCTCCCTATTTAACTAACTAAACATCCCATCAAACCACTCGGTCCTTACAAAAAAAACTAATCACAGAATTAATCCATTCTCCTCACACCATCTAAGCTATACTTTTTTTCATAGTGCTAAAATAACCGAACATGTGATCAGGTCATACCAATCAACAATACAAGCAAACTAACTGTACAACCAGGTCATACTTGTATGCTTTCCGCCCCATGTCAGAACTTTGAATATCTTTTATTTTTCTCGCCATCCACTTAACCTACCCACCAGCACATTTAGTCATGTACATAAGAACTTAGAAAAGTATTTTCATATTGTGTAGAATACTGAATATTTTTAACTTAGTCACTCCATTCTACCCCCCATGTCAGGAGTTTTGAAAGACATGTTAACCTAATATAACATTTACCAGGTACCGTACTTAGCATCGCACTTAGCACTGGAGGCACCACACTTAGTATTGCAGGCACTGCACTCAGCACTTGAGGCACCGCGTTTAGTACCACACTTCGCACTGAAGGCACTGCATTTAGCATTGCAGGCACCACCCTTAGCACTGCAGGCACTGCATTTATAGTCATTTTGAGTCAAACAGTCAAGAGTTAAGAGTCAACAGTCAAATAATCAGTCTTGTGAGTGGCCGGTCTGACAGTAGTCAGCTTTATGAGTTCAAGCTGAGCAAAGATAAAACTAGGACGAAATATATTTTCACATTAAAAATAACTTTTTCACTGGCATAGATGATTAGTTAGCAGCTATCGTAGACCACTTTAGAACGAGTACTATAGCCATCCTACGACATGTACTCGCATTACTTTTGTATTTAAACTGAATTAATAAGTGTTCCAGAGAAGCAGATACACATATTACTATGAATTTATATAACATTTGTATTCATATATATTCTGTAGGTAGATAAACGCATTATTTTGCAGAATATCTGCTCTAGTAACCAACACCAGATTAAATTTACTCATACCTCAACCTAGAAGTCAAGTAGACCTCAGCCCTCACTGGCCTTACTAGTAAAAGACTGTAAATATTTTTTTCATTTCAAAAATATTAATTATATTTTTTTAAAAAATATTATGAAAATAAAATAAAACATAGCAAATTTTTTTACACAAAATTTATTCCACATATAATTTAAAAAATACATAACTGGCAAAAAATTTCAATATTCTTCAATATATATGCAACTTTGTTGTGGGTTAGAGTCTTTTATGCATCTCGATAATCACACTTGTGTTGTCTTTGTG
Source organism: Dryococelus australis (assembly GCA_029891345.1). Classification (NCBI taxonomy): domain Eukaryota; kingdom Metazoa; phylum Arthropoda; class Insecta; order Phasmatodea; family Phasmatidae; genus Dryococelus; species Dryococelus australis. The sequence goes on from CM056993.1 coordinate 79,426,318, forward strand.
CAAAAATATCATGGCACTTATTACACCGATGCATTGTGCAGGGCAGGTTATGCAGGGTAGTTACCCTTTGGAGGGAATGTACCGAAGTCACAAAATACCTGCTTGCAGCAAACTTGATACCGGAGTATTGATGAGAAATACACTTCTCCCTTTACAGATCTTTGCATATCTAAGTAAACTGCAGCTATGGCTGAAGTGTATACCGCACCTGTCACACAAATATGACTTATGACAGGGATTCGTGGCACAATTTAAATGCCCATGTCTCCTTGCACTGTAGCTGTAGACAAGTATCTTGTCACAGTAGCAACAACGAACCTTTGACGATGTCGGCGATGGCAGCACTGTTGTAGGTGTCACATCCCAAGAAGTCGATGGCCATGGATTGCCTGATGTAGAAGCTATCCGAGACGATCCACCTTTCATACCAGTCGTTGTCAAACTAATCCTCTCGCAGCTGGACCCCTTAATGCTTATAATATACACCTACACAAGCTCTACGACGTCATATTAACCTTGAACCAATCATATTACACCACTAATACATTGTTCGGACACCGGTCAGACAATCACCGAGTTGCCAAGTGATTGCAGGAGGCCGATATAATGCAGGCACTGAGACATCACACACATACAGGGTAGCTGACCTTGTAAATTCCAAGAGCGAGTCTGTACCTACACTGTAACTGGAGTCTGTATGTGCTTCCTGGCCATTTTCGCACCTGAACAGTGTCAGATAGCCTTAGTCAGCATATAGCATTTCTGCTCCCCTTGGTGTCTGATAACTGGAGTCTGTACGTGATTACAAGTCGTTTTCACACCTTGATGGTTTTGGATGACCATGTGGATAGGAATAGATGTGTTAGCATTTCTACAAATGCTCGGTGTTAGGTAAATAAAGAGAATGAGTCAGCAGGCTTCACGAGCAAGTACAAGCCTGCAACTGAATTGAACACTGGCCCATTAAGAATGGTGGCGGAGTGGGAAAAATCAGCAAAGAGGGGGAAGCTGATATACAAAATTGGAGGAGAAGGCTCGTAGTATTAGTTTCATCCTATCATGTCTGTGCAGTTCCGACCTGAAGATGTTCATACATACAGTGATGTTAGTAGAGGCTACCATCGTGTACATTTCTGAATACCTGGTATGCCAGAGCAAGTACAAGCCTGCAACAGATTTGAACATTGGCTCAGCATGAATGAAGAAGATGGTTTTTCCAGCTTGGTTCCAGTACCATGCTGCTTTATTACCTGTCCAGTGTACCACCTTTCACCAGACCCGAAGCTACCCTGCACTACCAGTGAGCTGATTAATCAAGCAAAAGAAGAGCGTCTGCGCCAAATTTGGGATAATAGCACAACTGTATATCAACTCAGAAGACCAGACAGCTATAAGAAAACTTGGTGGTCCGAGCATTGTGATGGAGAACGTCACACCGCCATTTTGAACCATGGCAGAACAACTTAGGAGACTATGTGCACCCCACTAACTTGTAATATGTACTCCACATTCGTTGTCTGAGCATCGGTATGCAATCAGTTTTCTTCTGCCTAGTCGACAGTCAACCAGTCAGCCAGCCCAGCCACCATGGACCCTGAATACGATGATGAACAATGTTTTGAAGACTGCAAGGAAGATTAAATGGTATTCCTGTTGCCTGGTCCTACTATCACCGAGTTGTCACCATGCATAATGTACAACCCCATCACTTGCTATGACTATGTGCGTGAAGCCTTACATTGTGTGTAGTATGGTATTACTTTTGAAGATAAGTGTGGTGATATTTACAGCTCAATGTACTTTGAAATGAGCAGTGATAACGTACATTTCCGTCTACAGTGGAATGAATTTTCGCCGTACGAAACTTCCAGGGTAGTAACCAGCTTCGTGTGCGAAGATAGTATTTGTGCCGTTCATCTCTGTGCTCCGAAGCTAGCATCGTCTTTTGCAATACCCGGGGACCCCAAGTATGTCAAGTATAGAGAATAATGCAATGGTAAACAACATTATAGAAGTGTTAAGAAAGACATACTTGGTCGTTTACCGACGATGAGCTTTCGTTAGAATATTTCCATCATCATCATCATCATTATCGAAGTGCAGACCATGTACGAACTTGGAAATTGTATTGTGACTCATGGTCAGTGCCTTATTATAAACTGATTGAAGCCACGCCTGTACCTGTCATTATATAGATGCCAGTCTTTTACGATCACCAAAAATCCATATTTCTCTTTCCAGCACAAGGCACACATATCCTTAAACTCTGCAAACGTCATGTCCATATTGACGTGGTCGTTGTACGCATGCCTCAAGTTCATATCATCATGCGAAACAGTACCAACATATTAGCATAATCGCGAAGCAGTTGTTTGGGTACGTGCGAATAAGTCTGTCCGAGGTACACACCGTCAACATATGCATGTCGTCCCATGCTAAATTACTCTTGAATACAAGTCTGTTTCTCGCAGGCAATGTCATAAAGACAAATATCGAGTTTGTCAGCGCTTCGCTCGGCGACACAATGGCTTCATTATCGCTGCATGAGAAATAACCCAAGCCTTCTACAGCCTGCAGTATTAGTGCCAATCGCTGGTATTTCGGTTCCTGGTGTGATTTGGAGTACAGGTACACATTCTCGAACCGAAGACCATTTGTTTCTTCCAGCAGGCTCAGTAGGAAACATGTCTTGCCACAACTCGATGGTCCTGTTATGAAGCAGCGCACAGTATTCGGAAATAGGCTTCCATGTCGCGATTCGTGGGAGATAGCTTCATCTTTACCATGAATGCGTATGGGTAGGGTAACATCTTGCTTGACAATATGTATGTTACCACTGCAATCTTTTGGAGCAGGTAAAGTCGACAGCAGTTCCAAATAACCAGTGCTACAAGTTTTTGATTGTCTATTTAAAGTATCACATCAAGAAAACAGCTTCTGGCAGAATTGGCATTCAAAAGTCACACTCGAACCTTTCATTCTGCAGGTCGTTATTTCATGTCAACGCACACTGTGCAGAGCTGTAAATAGTTTACCGCAGAAGCAACAAAGCAAATACATTATTAGTTATTTATGTACGTACTGTTCCAAGTCTAGAATGATACTGAAAAAAAAGTATAAAAGGGTCGTATTTATAAGTTTCAGGCCAGTCTTATTCAATGTGTTGTAAGGTAAAGACGCCGAAATCCAGTCGTGGTATCATCGATACGCTGATCAACAGTCTACCATTCGAGCTACACATTCCCAGATACAGGTTCTTTGGGCCAGGAACCAAGCTAGCCAAAAGGGTGGCACGCGGCGATACGGACATCAACACGCTGGACAAGGCATACAAGTGGCACAATATCGCTTATTCCCAGCACAAGAATCTGTAAATCAGGCACCAGGCAGACAAGATACTTGCACAGAAGGCCAACGAGATAAGGAATTCCCCAGATACTGGACTCGATGAAAAAATAGCTGCGTGGGGTGTTTCCAACGCGATGAAAGTCAAGGTGAAGATGGGCATGGGACTGAATAAAGCAAGACGAAGTCCCAAGAGGAGAGGGAAGAAAAAGAAGGGAGGATTCCTTCCTGCCTTGATACCTGCAATCAGCACCCTGTGTGGTATCGTCGTGGCCGTAGCGAATATCATTAGTGCGGTGAAATGAACCTCTAACGAACATAAGAAATTGGAGGAAAACCGTCGCCACAACCATAAACTGAAAGCTATCGCCATAGGTAAAAAAAAATGTCAAAGGACTTTACATACGACGGCCCTACCAAGTAGGAGGAAGTGCGAGAAAGAAAAAAGGTCGCAGCAGGAGAAGCCGGTAATGAAATTTCTACCGAAACGACAGCTCACTAACATGGATTTAGAACATTTGCACGAAAATTGAAGATAACTAATTGTATAGGAGTGTTCTTGCGAGATGCTTTGCTTGCTAAACCGAAATGTAATGAGTGTTCCATAATTAATCTGGACACCGCAGCCGGGCCTGGCACGAACTGGGTAACGTATGTAAAAAAGGGCCAACATGCAAACTATTATGACAGATTTGGGAATTTGTGTCCTCCACCCAAACTGCGACTGTACCTGAAAAATTGCAAACTAACCTACAATTACGAAACGGAGCAGCTGCCTAACACGTGTAACTGTGGACATTTGTGTCTTCACTTTCTAGCACAGTGGGAAAAAAGAAATCATAGGAGTTTTGGTAGGCATATTGTGCATAAAGTCGAGCGCGATACCAAGCCAGAGACCAGAGTGCCTAGAACTACAACAGGCTCCCATCATGCTTAGCTATTGGTCGATGCAGGACTTGGACTTTGTTCTGAACAATTCAGAACATCTTTTAAAGTTGTGAAGGATAAAAGGATACGGAACGTACAAAAAAAAGTTATTTTTTTAAACAATAATGTCTTATTAATTTGAATTTACATTTTCAGAAGAAAGCAGTTCATCACATCATCTTATATAACCCCGATACTTAAGTTCTTCTATGATCGAAACGACCTATTTCATGTTCGAGAAATCCCCACGTTTATGAAAGCCAAGCAAATATCTAACTTTATCTACAAGTTTGTTGGGATCTTCAATAAATATATAACCAGTATTCATAGCGTCTTCTGCCTTCTTCAAAACACTTGTCGAAGGAAACTCATTGGGATAATGTGTGGGGACGCCAAGAGAATCATCATAATCTTCAACACTATCACAGTCGCCGTGATCGTTTTCACTTCCTGCTTCACCCTCAATAACAAGTTTGCTTTTCTTTGTAGCAGGAGTTGTATGCTCATCAGTAATTATAGCCGACGTCTGTTTATTTTGAAGTTTTCTGACTTAATGCAAAAGTCTTGCGAGTGTACATTCTGCGGAAACAGTATCCATCGATGCAGCAAGAGATATTGCCGACAACACATGCTGGTTTCCACTATATGGACCCTTTCAGATCTTACTATCTCTTTCTTCATTGTATCACCTTGCATAAACTGCATGGCATCAATGTCGTAATGCTTCATCGTGCAAAAAGGCCTCTTCGTAAAGGCTGTCCTTCTCTGCACAAGCTGCCAATACTTCATGACAACCAGCACCGACACTTCTGCGACAGGTTAGAACCTGTTTGGACACACACATGGAGAAACGCACAGCTGCTGCACAAATGGTGCACTTCATCCTTGGACCGTGCATCAGCAAGTTACGGATAGACATGAAGTCACCCGAAATGTATGAGATTTTTATTTTTCGCGTGGTGGCACACCTGTTAATCGTCCGTATTATCTATAAGTGGGCACAATCGGTGCGCTCATTTAGTTGTCGCCTAAAGGTCTGATTGTCACCATGACTCCATTCTGTCTTACGAACAGTTATACACTGCCAAGCCTGACTATGGTAGCATTGAATACAGTTTCATCACAGAAGATGGATATCTGCACACCTACTCCGAGACCTGCGATGGTAGCGACATGCAGCATTGGTGTTTCGCGCATTATCCAGTTTCCTACGAACCAACACAGTTTCAATTGTATTGTCCAGGACGATCGGCCTGTGTTGTGTTCCACATGATGCCGCAGACACAGCTGCCCTGCACCAACGAGCAAATCACCGCCTCGGCCCAGCTGCTTGCTACCATCCACACACCAGATTGTGCAGAGGAACTGTCCCAGGCTGGGCACAAACCGTCACAACATCTTGTCCCCAAGAAGAACAATACTGTCAGTCAGAAGACCAGACATCGCTGAGTACAGCGTTGATGCCAGCCACTCGTGACGGTACTCGCCACGTATGTCTCTGCCTCCATCTCGGGAAATGAACCTACACCTACCTGTCGGTTCCGCCCAGCAGTGCATATTCTTAGAGCTGTGGATGCCAGACCTGCTGTTGGCGGTGATCCCACCATTGCCGAGACAAATATTGCGGAACCAATTGTTATGGAGAAGTAAGATCTGCTGTGCTGCTATGATGAGGTGGATGGTCAACTGGCAACCGATGGACATCATCATGATCGAGAGACTGGCACTACCTTTCACAATAAGCAAATGCTTGCAATCATACAAGAACTGCTTAGCCTTGTATGTGACAGTCTTCTAAAGTAGAGAACTGCAAGAACTAATATTTTTTCAACTACAAATGAGTTTTGTATTGACTGTATACTAAATAAATAGTGTATGGAAATGCATTTGAGTGCTTTATTTATTTCTTCCTTGTATAATTTATTAACAATATAATTAATTATATTTTCTCTTAAATGATTTCTTTATGGTAAAAAATCATTCATTCTTATTATTTTTTTACTTTAATTTTTTATCTAAGTGAACAAACGATCATATGTTCTGGGGTCGCTCCCCGGATTTCCGAGCAGGACGAAGTAGCATGTTTTCTTGGTGATGTCCTAGCTTTTAAAATGTATTCTGCAATTAAATATTGATGTTCTCAGAATTATTATTACAGACGCATTACCCTATCAAGGTATAGTCACACACACACACACACACACACACACACACACACACACACAACCTACACACGTAAAAATACTTATTCACTTACACACTGTGACCACTGACAGCAAAATTTATTCGCCTATAAGATGACTCGTAGGGACAATACACCCTTCTAGTGTGTTGTCGTTGTAATTTAATTATTTGTTTTCAGAAAAGGCACTTATTACTCAATGACTCAAAGAGGACTTGTAAACTAACTCCTACACCCCCATTTGCAAAGTACTGTGTCGAGGCGAGTGGTTGTTGGTCTAGAAGAAAAATTGTACTCATTTTCGTATAATTACATCTTTATTGTTTAAGTATTTATGACCAAAATACAGGCTTTTTTTCCCTGCATTATTGATCTTAAATTACTTGTTCAATTACATCCGCATGTCACTGCAAGGGTGATATGACCCTAGTGAGTTCCCTGTGGGAACTTGTGTCACTGCCGATTGTCACAGGGGTGTGGGTTATTCAGCGAAGGTGTATGTATGTCTGGTTAATCAGAGGGGTGTATGTATGTCTGTGGAACTACCTATGTAAAAAATATATAACAATAATCATAAATATTTAAAAAATAATTATTTTAAATATAAATATTTTAATAATCTCGAGATTTATTTATTACTTATGAATTAAAACACAATTTCGGAATAGGTCAATACATGCATATTTTTTCCAGTAGCACCGACCAACTTACGTTATATCTGTATTTGACCCACGCATCTCAAACTTAATATTATTCTGAGAGAACAGCACGGGAGTAGAGTACATGCTAATTATACGAAGGACGTTCCCCCACTTAGCTGTTGAGAACGCTGAAGAGATGTACGCGTCGTAAGTTAATTTTCCTATCCATATATGGGATTTTCCACTACCATGTACACGAATTTTATTCCAGAGTGTGGTAAGTTTACCTTACCTGTAAGGAAAACTATGTTTCCCCCCACAAGTTTGTGAATATTGCCTTACACTTGTCCAGTTTTTTTTCCCCTTTTCATGTTTGTGTTCGAAATGAGACCGTGAATAGGCTATAGTTGTGTGCTCAGTACGGCTGTATATTTCAGCCATGGCGTTTACTCGTGCAATAAGTTCTTCCTCAGATATTACTGGAGTCCCGCACACCATATTTTTTTCTAGCACCATGAACAAAATAGTCGAGGAGTGTAAGATCTGGTGAGGGTGGCAGCCATGGAACAGGCTCACATCTGCCAGTCCATGAATGTGGACGCATGACGTCCTGGTGTCCCGTATATTTCTGTCGAAATAGAAACTTAGAAGTTAAGCCCGTTGTCCGAGGACCTAGCTTCATATTGATGTGAGGACCATCTTACACAATTAACATGATAAGCTTGGAATTTTACACAAGATAATATGACGACTACAAACCAATATTTTTCTGGCATTTTTACACTTCCACTTACAGTTGTCTTCCATTACTACTCCGAGAATAATACATTCAGCGAATATCTAACAATACAAGAAGGTGTTAGTTATCCTTTGTATCTTGTGCAAAAAATGAGCTGGGTGTCCGTCCTATCGATGCCAATTCGCATCACGTAATTCCACTTCTGCATGCTCAGCAGTTCTGTGCTCGAACCAGACTAACATGAACAATTATTTTTCTTGAAAAAAAGACAAACCAATCTTACTAGTCTTATTCCATTATTACTAGGATACTTATAACAACATTTATTTCCATCAATACAAATACCATTGTAAAATAAATTAATCGAACACCACAGAATACTCTATATCACGTTTCGCATAAAACGATACTTAATATTTGATTCGTTATTCCACTAACTTATGTCCAACTAATAACGTACGTCACATAGAACAGTTTGTGTAATGTTAGGTGTGAACCAACAGCATTGGCGGTTCTGTAGTGAATGTTTGTAAATATACAACTATCAATGTATCTATACATGCCTTAATGGTATCTCGATCAGCCTCAGTGTGGAAAACGGGGCAGTGGTGGTGAAGTGATTAGACTACTCGCCTTCCATCTATGCGAACCAGGTTCGATTCCCGACACAGTCGCTCCTCGGATTTTCGCATGTGGGAATCGTGCCTGACGATGTCACTGGTCAGCAGGTTTTCTTGTTTCCCCCGCTCTTTCATTCTGGCGCTGCTCCATTCTCACCTCACTTCACCCTCATCGGCTCTCAAGACCTTGCTAAGATCCGCCGAACCTCTACATAATATTATCCTAATTATTAATGGTTTTGCTTTAATGCAAATCATTACAGAGTGTGTCTGAATAGATTCTTGAGGCTCCTGTAATTTTTTGAAAATACATTGTGTAAGCTTAAAAAATACATTTAATTTTTTATTATGCAAGGAAGTTTGGGACGGATAGTATTGTACGCTTTCTTATATATTATTTAACACGTAAAAACTTACTAGTCAGCGAATATTACATGCGCATTCGCAGTTACTTCCAGGATATTCCCTCGCCTCCTGCAAACATAGCTTAGAATAGAGCAGCGTCTGGAGCTGTCATGATGTGATTGCTGGATAAAGCAATGAACTCGCCTGGTGCTGTCACGTATGCTACGCCTCTCCCAAGCACTGACAGTGCAATAGACACCAGCGGGGGTCAGCGTTATCTGAGCACATAAGCCTTCACGTCATGCTCCCACACAGGACAATAGTACGCCAGCCGTCGCTTGTCCACGTGGGGCTGGCAGCGACGTCACTGCTGAAGTACGCCACGGCGTCAATCAATTTTTCGCATGCACCACCACAGTTTCACGGCTTGACGACGGCTGACTTTGAATTTTTAATCCGTCACGCCTCTAACTGAGCGAGTTGGCGCAGTGGCAACTCACAGGATTCGTATTTGGGAGGACCCGGGTTCGATTCCCGGCCCGGCCGCCCTGCTGTCGGTCATCCATGGTTTCCTGAAATCACTCCAGGCGAATGCTGGGATGATTTGTCATTAAAGGCTACTCCTTCCCATCAGCGCACGTTGCACCGTCCCTAATGACCTCACTGTCGACAAGATGTTAAGCCCACAAACCTACCTCGTGCCTGTATGTTATAACTTTTTAAAAATTTGTTTTCAGGAAGAATTAAATTAGTTTGATAATAATTGAGAAATAATTCTACCTGCTTTCTAGTATAACCTAACTGATACTTTATTTAAAAATCGCTGGAATAAAATTCTGAATAATTGTGTGGTGTATCAAACAGCCCATTAGACAAATTTTTAACAAAATTTAGAGACACCAGATCGTTTATTAAACGAAGTTTTGTACATGATTTTACGTCTGTTTATGTGCTTAAACATACTTGATATAAACATTACAGCAATATCCATTAGTTAGGAGTAGCGTAGGGCCTTCAGTTCGAAGACCGAAACCATATAAATATTAATTTTTTTCTATCTGACTTAGAAAAAATACGGTAATTATTCATGTGTGCCTGATATAAGGAATTAAGCACTCACCAAAGGATAGGTACTGTATAACTCTCAGAGTTCGAGGCCGGAAAATAATTAACAAATATTAATTTTATCAGACTTATAAAAAATTCGACAATTTTCCCCATTGTTCGCTGAATATTACAGGAACTTATAACAAAGGCGAAACGACGGTGTTAACTATTGGATACGGGGATCAGGGTAATGTAAGTGGTTTGCTATTCAATTAATGACGTGAGTTTTCGAAGCTTATTAGAGGTTCGTGTGCGAACCTCTGGCTGATTGCGTACACTCGTTATAAATGCCTAAATAATATCTACTGGCTAGGCATTGCATAGGGATCTGTATTCGAGACCCAGAGACTATTTTAAAAATAATTTTTTCTTTGTTGGACTTAAAATTTCGAATTTTTTGCTCAGTGTTTCGGAGACCACTTTTTAGGAATGTATAATGAACGGGAAATATCACTTTTATGCACCAGATACAGGAATCATGGTAAGATAAGAGGTTCACAATTCGATTAGCGACCTGAGTTTTGGAAACATTTTTAGTAATGTTCATACTTTTTTTTCTAATTGTAATATTCATAGTTTGATATGTATGAGGTGTGATGGTCAGCATTTATATTGGTATCGATAATTGGTATAATCAGGTGGGTTGTTTGATGGGTGGTATGGTTTTTGGTTGGTGTCTGATGGTAGACAGACGTGCTTGAGTTAAGATTTTTGGTATATTTTGCTAAATATTTTTGTTATTTTTCTTTGTTATATAGTATTGGAAGGTAGGTAGATTTTTGTGATTTTTTTGTATTATAGGGATTTTTTTTTTATTTTCATATCTATAAATAAATAATTACACGATTACGTCATTATTCATCATCAGTCGAGCTGTAGGGAGTGTATCACGTTACCTGGACGAGGGAAGTTGGTGAGGGTCACGTCTACAGAACAGCTCTCGTAAGTGTGTTGCATAAGAAGTGTATGTGACAAAATAAAATAGAAATAATCAAGATGTGAATTCTCTAGGACTCGAACCCCGTAGCAGAAGTGTAGTGCACTAGAAATGTATTTGTAAATAAAAAAAAAAAAAAATTGAAGCAATTTACAGAGAAGATGCATGTTGGAGGGCCTGAGTTGAAAGCCCGAAAACATAAAAAAGAAAAATAATTAATTCACTTTAGGACTTAGAATATATCGGATGGCGTTTTCCCGAGCCATGGGAGAATTTAATATAGAGCATGCTGGTACCTTAGTATAAGGGTGAGCTAAGATCGATTTGGAAACGTTATCTCTCGCTATACAAATAAGTTGAATTACGAATATGAAGGGCTGCCTTTGACCTCAACAACTCTGGAGCCACGACTCGCATTATCGCTAACTGGTTGTCTCCAGTGCCGATTCTGCGATCGGGTTATCACCTATGGTCAAAATGCCTGTCAGCTTGAGAGAACGCCCTGTACGAGGAGTCCTTTTATTAAAACCATGTAATATTTTTTTTTATTTTGCAAACCAGCAAACCAAAGTTTATTTTTATTTTTGTTATTCTATGGCATACTAATATGAATTCTGAGATAAAAGGATATGCTCAAAATATGTTAATTTCAACTTATTTTTGTTTATTTACATGAATGTAAAATTATTTTCTTTTACTTTATAACATAATTATTCCTTTTATTTGTTGTTTGGAAAGAGAATTAATGTTTTATTTTTTTTCCGTCTCCTTTTACTGGAAGTAGTTTCTCTCCAATAAGATCAGGTTTTTAGGAAGTTGCCGGAAGTTGTTGCTTCTGGGGTGGTCCTTTGAAGGGTCTAAACTCAGTTAAGGTAATTTATTGGACAAGAAAACATTACAGTGCAGGTACAGACTAGCTCTTGATATTTACAAGGTCAACTGGCCCTCGGATAAAATGAAGGGGGCGTTGTGAGTTTAAATATAGCAATGGTTTGTTCAAGATGCCTGAATTGTGGGCTTGACTTCTAGTTTGAAGTAGGAGTAAATTTAGTCTGGTGTTGGTTAGTAGAGCAGATATTCTGCAAAAGAATGCGGTGATCTATTTATTGAACATATGTATATGGAGAATAAAATGTATATAAATTCATGGTAATATGTGTATCTGCTTCTCTTAAAAACCCTTATTAATTAAGATTAAATCAACATTTATACGAGTGCATGTCGCAGGAGGGCTATAGCACTCGTTCTGAAAAGGTCTACGATAGCTGCTAACTAATCATCACTGCCCCGTCAGTGAATAAGTTCTTATTGATGTGAAAATATATTTCGCTCAGCTTGAACTCATAAAGCAGACCTGTCACTCACAAGACTGATTATTTGACTCTTGACTCTTTAATTCTTTGACTCCAAAATAACTCAATGCAGTGAATGCAATACTAAATGCGTTGCCCCAGTGCGATGTGTGGTGCTAAATGTGGTACCTCCAGTGCTGAGTGCGGTGCCTGCAATGCTAAGTGTGGTGCCTCCAGTGATAAGTGCGGTGCTAAGTGCGGTGCCTTGTATTTGTTAGGTTAGGTTAACATGTCTTTCAAAGTCCTGACATGGGGTAGAGTGGGTGTGCCTAAATTAAAAATATTCCATGTTCTACACAATATGAAAATACTTTCTAATTCCTATACAAGTATGTGGAGTACATACGACAAAAAGTTCAAGTGAGATTTTACTTAGATGGTTAGGTGGATGTCGAGAGAAATAAAATATATTCAAAGTTCTGATATGGGGTGGAATGCACACAAGTATGACTTGGTTGTACAGTTAGTTTGCTTGTATGGTTGATTGGTATGACCTGATCACGTGTTCGGTTATTTTGGCAGTATGGAAAAAAGGTATATCTTAGATGTTGTGAGGAAAATGGTTTAATTGTATGATTCGTTTTTTTGTTGTTTTTATCTAGTTAAATGGGGGAGGGGGGGCAGAATGCTTAGTTGGTATGGTCGGTTAGTATGAGCGGAATGATTCGATGCGAAGTAAGACAATATGGATGTTGTAGATGGCTAAATTAATAGAATTGATTTTATGATAGCATGGTTGGAATATTTGATTGATTCAGCAGCTAGAATGACTTGTTTATATGTGTAACTGGCAAAGTTAGATGGGGCTGAAATGGTAGTCATTATAGTTGACTTTTATTTTTGATCAGTAAGTCTGAGGTATGGTAGGGGATATGGACTGTATTGTTAATAGCATGAATAATGCAAGCTATTGTCATGGTGAAAGGTATTATTTATGTTTTGGTATTCAGTACAATTCGATAAGGCTGGAAGGAGGGGAGGTGAAGAGGGGTCTGGCGATGACTAGAGTGTGATGGTTGAATGTCGAGAGAAATTAAAAAATATATATTCGGAGTTCTTACAAAATGGTTGGATTAGGTTATCTTAGGTTAGGTAAAGTTAGGTTAGGTGAAGTAAGATAAGGTTATATTAGGTTAAGCGAAGTGTATACTGAACAGTTTGATTATTGTATGGTGTGAAATTTACAAGCATTACATTACATAGGAGTAGGAAATATAGGTTTTTCTAAGTTCAACATAGATGTCCCTACATACTTAAGTTTGGGACATAAAAAAAAAAAATTTTAATAACAATCAAAAAAGTGTGAATGATCAATGTTCATCATTTAAAACACTTGGCATATATTTACTAAAATGGTTTTTTATATATGGTTTAAAAAAAATCCAATATGGCGTTTGTCATCGACACGTAATCATACATTCTAATGACATATTCTTATCTGCCTATCAAAGACGAATCCGTAGACTTCTCACTCGATACACTTTAAAAGTTTAATAAAACATACTTAAATAGTACTAAAACTCAAAGTATATAACTTAAATCTTAAATTATATATATATATATATATATATTCAAGTCAGCCCAAAAAATAAAAATGAATATAACTAATAAAATAATATAGTAAAAAAATCAATACTTAAAAAATGATAAAAGTTAAACCTAAATTACATGTATGTAAGTTAAACAAAAAATAATAAAACTAATATAATAAAAAATTATTGATCAAAAATACTTAAAATGAAATTAAGATACTTAAAAAAATTATATAAGAAAAAAATATCATAGAATACAAAAAAAAATTCTTAAAAAAATATTGATTAAAATTATTGATGTGTAAATGAAATACTTACAAATTATATAATAAAAATAAAAATATGATGTCTTTAATCAGAGGCAATATAATATTTATTCGGCTCCAAGCTATATACTACTTATAAACTCTTAACTTAGCACACATCGCGAGAGCCGAGTTATCTAAGGCGTAAGTCTGGTGACCGAAGTGCGGCAGCTCGATCCCGCAATATTTCAGGTGGTATTTTGAATTCTAAAAAAAGCAGCGCCCCTAGCGGCCTGTTCCAGAACCAATATTGCAGCCGATCGACTAATTGAACGAGAGCGACACCAGTGCTCCTAGCAGGAAACGCCAGAACCAATATAGTGGCGTCCCTAGTGGTCAAAGCCAGAACTAATGGGGGAAACAAATGACAAATGAAAAAAAAACAAGATGGTGGCTTCCATGTAAATGTAAACAAATATGGCGGCCTCAAATAACAAAGATGGCGGCCTCCAGTAAAAGCCGAGGTAAACAAAGTATAAGCGAAAGAGATTGTGAGAGAAAGGCAAGAAGAAAGGAAAGAGAGAATGAGAGAGAAAGGAAAGAAGAGAGAAAGGGAGAATGGAAGAGAAAGAAAAAAGAAAGTAAGGGTGAAGAAAAAAATGGGAGAACTCTGAGAAAACCCTCAGAATGCAATAGCATGAAAAATGACATACTGGTGGTGATCCAAGATGGCGACTACTGTTTCATAATTTAATTTCTTTGAACAATATGTTTAAAAAAATCTTTGTGGAGGGATGTGGTATCACGGTAGTAAGATCCACTGTTTACTATGTTGTTAACTCTTGTTTAAACCCAGTTCCAAAACAAAAAATTCCGAATTTATAAAATGTTTTTTGATTTGTTAGTAAACGCGCACATAACCATAATTGAACACTTCTAGCCGTAATCACTTTTTTTTAATAAGCTTCGGAAACATTAAAAAGAAATGAAACAAATTTACTGAGCGACTCAGTGAACTAGTTTCGTGAAATTTAAGTAAAGTTCGTTATTACAAAAATAGAAGTTTGTGTAATGTTACTAAGATTTACGGATAATTTGTTACCGGTGCTCTTTCCTGTCATTCCACTGATTTTTTTTTTTCATATAGTGTAGTGACAGCTGTCAAAGGCGTCGCGTGTCAACTTAGCGACGCGATCATGTCTGGAGAGGATAGCGAGTGCTCTGGGGAGAAACTCAGTTATCGGCAGCGATACATGCCTGGGTTAAGTTACTCGCCGTCGCAACATGACCAGCGGCGCGGCCTGGGGGGGGGGGGGGTGGTTCGTGGCAAGTGCTACTAAACCACGTCGGGGCGTTTCTTCCTGGATCGATGAGCACTCGAGACTTCAGGCGAGGTAACGCGGCACCACCGGCCACTCAGGAGCCGTCAGCAGCCCGCGACGTCGGACCCGCCTCGCCTCTCCCTGATTGCCGAGCTACATTCTCCTTACGTTCCTCTCTGCTCCAGGAAAACTGAGAAGGAAAGAGCACGAGAGAAGGGTTATAGTAGAGAGATGTGGATTGCTCTAAAGGGGCCTCCCTATTAAAGGCTGTTCATCGATAAAGTGAGTACTTTTAAAATCAACCTTAAAAAAAAGTCACTGCTCTTAACTTCACATATTTTAAGGTGACATGCGCCGAGTAAAGTTGGTAACGACGGATGGGGAAGTACCTTAACGTCGAATAAAAAGTGTTAAGTAACCATTTGTGATAACTTAAACTATTTCCTTCGCTTTCAGATTTTTTTAATGCATCGAGGTATAAAAATTACCATATTTGTAAAATATTTTCTTCTCCGATAATTTCACAGTTTCTTCCGACCGACGCATGAATAAAGAGACGAGGCTCATGGCAATGTTAATTTTACATAAGGCGGAAAATACACAACGTGCCTTTCAAAAGTGAACTGCCAATAAAAAATTTGAAACACCTCAAGGTTACGTCCATCTGTAAGGAAGCTTTGCGATGGCGATGGAGAAAATAGCACACATGCAAGCTCGTCGTGTGTTCTATTTCTTCAGAATTCTTAGCGGTGAAAATAGGGGTTTAAAACATCAATCTGTTGTGAAAATATACGGTGTTGTCGTTATGGATTAAAACACTGAGGCGTTTAATATTGTTAACTACGAATTCCTGTTAATTTGGGTATATAATCCATTCACGGTTACTTCACACTTGTCTGAAGTCCTGCTGAAGTAATACTTCCTCGATATTCCTCCGCCTCATTTAAACAAAGCTTACTTAAGTCTAGGGAATTACACCAACGGGACAGCGCACCACATTCATGCGCACTCAGTGTAATATAATTTTGCATAAGGACTATTTCTTACTAAACATTACCAACACGGCTATTTTCTCTCCTGTATTTTTTCCATTTAAATTATAAATTAACTATTATAATTTAAATTTACCCAACAATATTTAACCAACAATAAGGTAATTTTGTATTAACACAAATATAAAACGTTCGAGATAAACGACCAGTATAGGAAACAACCAAACACGTACATCACACATGGGGTGATTTTCAAAGGTTCGAATTAAAATGTGTGAAGAAACCGCGAATAGACTATACAGATTATAGCAGGAAAATTCTATGCAACATTTTCATAATTTTCCAAAGTAGTAAATTTACGTCGCTGGAATGTTCTTGCGGAACTATTTATCAAAACATAGTTAAGTTAATGTTTGAGCTGTACGACATACGGCTATGCCCAGAAGTGCTTAATGCCGACGAAAGTACTTCATAATTTTTGGCTCCGAACCACACGCTAACTTGACTCGTTGCTTACTGATTAAAACTGGGAGTTGGGCACGAACCATCACAGAGCTGAATTCCTCGCCACAGAAGCATGTGCCTAAGTAATCACGGCCACACAAGAACCTTTGATTCCAAGCATTTGTGGTAATAGCGGTGCGTACAATTTTCTATAGTCTATTAACGATTAACTGAGCACTTTTGAAAGCCCTGCTTAGTATCTACTTGTATGCAGGTTGTGTATTCTTCCGCCTTATGCAAAATTAACATTGCCATAGGCCTCGTCAGTTTATTAATGCGTTGATCAAGATAAACTATGAAATTATTATAAAAGTAAATACTTTACAAACCTGCTAATTCTTACACTTAGATGCATTAAAACACCAGAAAGCGAAAGACATCATGTTACGTTTACACAAATGATTACCTAACACTTTTAGTTTGACGTTAAGCCAAGGAACTACTCTCCCTCCATCGTTACCAACTTCACTGGGTGCATGTCACTCAGTGTGCCCTTCAAAATATATACAGGTAGGAGCAGTGACTTTTTTTCTCAGGTTGATTTCAAAAGTGCTCACTTTATCGTGAATACCCTTTAATGGAAAACCAGTTCCGGAAGGAGTATGTGTAATATACTTTAGAATTGTCTGTTGTTAGGACTTCCAGGATGTATTTCATTTCTCAGTAGTGACCTTTGACTGTGAGTCGCGACAAAATTATGCTACGGTTTCTTCAGTTTTCGCAAGCAGACGACCCGAACATCACACAGCGTCATTGTAAGGGCGAGATCGTCTTCTCGAAAAGGAAACAGGTAGGTGTGCAAGTTTGCGTCTCCTTAAATCTTACTATTTCCAAATAGTACGTACTGTGAACAATACTCTTAAAATGCCACAAAAATGATACCTTATTTGCTTATTCCTGCTTGGCCCCTCTTTGTGTCTATTTGAAATAATTTAGTTTGTTTTTAACTCGGTCTGATCATTTTGGGAGGTACATTACCTGCGTTTTTTTTTTTTTTTGTGATTTATTTTGCGCAGAGCGTGTTGTCATTTAATTACGATTTTGTATTTTTTTTTTTTCTGCGAAGCGATAATGTAGTTCCCTTTGTGAGCGGAACCTTCCGACATCGTTAATATGCACATTCGTAATTTACGCCTCTCTAATTTCTGACATTATCGGTATTCTGTTTTAATATCGCTCTCGCTGGCATTCGTGTATCACAGGTGTGTTTATTGGATTTATTTTATTCTGGTTCCAATACCGCCACCGTGTTGCAATGCACTGCACAAATGTTCGCTTGAGTGAGACTCGTAATTGACATCTTTTTGATTTTTGGGTTAACCTGCATATTTAGGCTTACCATAATTTCTGTACTCCAATCCTTGAAACTTTTTTGGAAGGGGTTATTTTTTAGTAAGTAACATTTAAAAAATTGTTTTGGTTAGTTATTAATAATTTTTTCCACTTAGTTAAAATACATTGGTTTACAAGTTACGTAATTATTTTCTATATTACAATTTTTAGAATAAAAATTTCAACTAAAAGTAGGCACAAAAACGTCCAAACATTCACTTGGAACTGGGTCCTGCGATCACAACGTATGTACCATCGGGTTCTTGCTTTTGCACTGGAGTTGGAAGGGTGTAAAATTTTTCAGATCATAGTACTTTTCCAAGGAACACCTTACCAGTTTTAATTTTTTTCGTAAAAGTCCACACAAGACATCTTTTAATTAACTCTTATGTTGAGCAGCTCCCTTACAACTGAAACGGACATTCTTCCCCTCTCCGCCGTCCAAACGTTTCCCATTATAGAAAATACTCCTTCCACTGGTGCTGATGTGCCCGGCAAGTACATCCCGAACTCCACCAATTTGAAAATGTTTTTGAACTCAATGTTGCACTTTAACATTGAACCAAAGACTTCCTTCCACTTCTCTTGAGTGCCGAGCTTCCTTTCTTCAGGCAGGCCTTCCCACTTTGGCTTCAGTCTTCTAATTATATCACAGCATAATGTACGTTCGTCAAACAACTGGTCCACATAAACTGAATAGCGCACTATGCAGTTTACAGTCATTCCACTCTCTTCCAGTTCTGACCAGACAATTTCTTCATTTTTCAAGTACAACCATGAAAATTTGTCTTCTTTGTCGAAACTTTATCTCCAGAATTTTAAGTAGTTTATACCATCATCATAAAACTCTGATACACTCCCAAAAAAAACTTGTCTTCCTCAAATTCACCTTCAGATCGTAGTAGTTGGTTCAGAAGTTGTTTGGCCGCAAACGGAACAAATCTGTGTGACTTCCTCTCTTCCAGCTGCCTTACCAAAGCAAGGTAGACCTGTTTCACCTCGGAAGTAGTCACGTCCTCTCGCTCTACTTCTATGATAGTTTTTTGAAACATCTGCAACGAACCATGAACAAACGTAAGGAAAAGTTCATTAACTGAGTTTTTGAAAAAGTCCACCGTCAGTTTTGGGCTATGTTCGTTAGCTAGAAAGTACAGATTCAGTGGCTTGAACTGACTAGGAATTATTTCGATAGCTGGCAACAAACTCAATAATCTGGTACTACTATGAGACAAAAGTCTTTGGAACTCAACACTTGCGAATTCGCAGAACTCTTTAATTTCGGTCACCCTAACAGTGTACTGATAAAAAATATTTGTACAATTTGACAACAATTGCTTCGACTTCAACAGGAAGCACATCACAGGCTGTTTGTATAGCATTGTGCGCCATGTGGGCTGAGAATCCAGTTCCAAGAATAGGCCTTTCTAATTTGGCCTGCAGTTTCCTGAAAACATTTCCTTGACCTCGCCTATGGACACCACCAAAATTGGTGTTGGTGTTGTCAGCACACATGGCTACTATTTTAGACTCAAGAAGATTAAGGGAATATTTATTGATTCCTTTTAAAATGTGATCAAGAAGAATGGCACTTGTTTCACCAGGCACTTCTAAATAAATCAGTTTTAAATTGACTCCATTATTCACAGTGAAATACCTGACAACTACAGGGGTTAGTTTTATATATTTTCGGTTGGAACACTCAATGGAAATTGTAATGTAGTTAACACCTTTCAGATCAATCAACAGTTTGTTAGAAATGAATGGAGAGATTACACTGACGATTATAGCTTCAGTCTTTGTGTGAGCTGCTGAAAATTTGGGTTCAAACCACTTTTTAATAAGTTTAGAAGTGCAGTCGCTGGTGTTAAAACGTAATTAATGTTTAGCAGTGTGATAGGAAAATGCTGCCTCTTTTGCAGCACATTGCCACTCATTGTCTCCTGCAACTTTACTTAAAAAAAAAAAGAAGTAAGTTAGCAGATGAAGCTGCACTTACCGCATTTTTATGTTTATCACCTTTCACGTGATCTTCAATGTCAAGTCGTCCTCTGTATTCTACAGAAAATTCTGAGCTACATGTCAGACACCGTACTCGAGCACTGCTGTTTTCACATGATCTGAGAAATTTATACTCGCTTTGAAGTTTTTCATTAAACGTACACTTTCTTTTCGGGCCCATTTCCAGCAACTAACTGACAATTCACCACGTAACAGATACAACTAAAGTTTTAATCTTAAAACGAACGAAGTAAACATCGGCTTGTTAACGAGCGCTTGCCAATGTCAACTGTCTGACTGTCTTCTGCTTTGTTTTGACGATCTAGCTGAGCATCGCTGCATGCAATGTTGCCAACCTATAAATCCAAACAGAGCAAAATTTTCCGGCCGCCCGGTCTTTCACTCAGATATCCGAAAATCCCGGACATTCGATAATCCCGGACACTTCCCGGACACATGCTTGAATCCCGGACTATCAGGGCAAATCCTGGACGTATGGCAAGCCTATGCATATTTGAACGTATTGCATTTCTGCACAGACATTTCTTCCCCAGTCTGGTTTATGCACGTATTTTTTTAAAAATAGGTTACTTATACTTGTTAGGGGTGTGGGGAACTTAGTGAAACTTACCTCGAATCAAGAAATGGCACACACGTGGTCACAGTAGAGTAAGTCCACTATACACGAAATCTAATGTATAGATTGGTAACATGCCCAGTCTCTTGGCAATGAGAAGGTCTGCAGAAGGTCTTCTTGTATGGTTTTGCTGTAGTAAAGGCTGTTCACTATAAAGTGAGCACTTTGGAGATCAATCTTAGAAAAAAGTCACTGCTCCTGCATGCATTTATTTTAATGGGCGCCCTGAGTGACATGCGCCCAGTAAAGTTGGTAATAATGGAGGGAAGTATTTTCTTATCTTAACGTCGAATAAATGTGTTGGGTTACAAATTTGGACGACTTAAATCACATATTTCGCTTTCTGTTTATTTAATTCATCGGAATGTAACAATAAGCAGATTTGTAAAAAATTCACTTTTATAGTAAATTTATAAAGTCTCACTTGATCAACGTATAAATAAAGAGATGAGGCCCATAACAATGTTAATTGTACATATGGCGAAAGAGTACACAACGTGCATACAATATAAGTAGATCTTAAGCAGGGCTTTTAAAAGTGCACCGTTTACCGTGAATAGCCTTTACTAGTGTAGAGGTAGCTGTGGGTAGTTTTCCATACTCCCCAATTATCTCGGCCTGTCAGATGGCTCATGGCATTAAGCGAAGTGGGAAGGTTCAGGCAGCTCTTAACATCGGGGCCTTGAGAGCCAATGAGGGTGAAGCGAGGTGAGTATGCAGCAGCACTGGGATACAAAGGCAGGGGGAGCACTCTGAGAAAACCCACATACTCGTTCGCCCCAGAAGAAAACATGCAGATACCTACATAACAATACATTATTTAAATATGCTTATAGGTATATGTATATAAATAAATAAATTAAAAACAATTTTATATCCCCATATTTATATATACATAGTTATGCATGAAATAAATTTAAAAAAAATTTTCATCTACATACTTATATACCTATACATAATAAGACAAAACGTATTAAAAATAATTTCATATTTCTATATTCATGTATACATAATTATATACTTATTTTCTTCTTGCAAGAACGAGTATGTTGGTTTTCTCAGAGCGCTCCCATATTTTTTTACATGTAAATTGTATGGTGGAAGGCCTCTCGTGGGCACAAGCTAAGCTCTTTACTGGAAAAAAAGAACCGCTTAATATATTTAAAAATTGACGGTTGAAGTTCTGACATCGTGAGGTGCACATCGATTTGGAAATGCTTTCTCGTCATACCACGAAGATGAATTGCGAATACGAAGGCCTACCTTGGACCTCAACAATCATGGAGCCGCAACTGCATCATCGCTAACTGGTTGTCGCCAGTGCCAATACTGAGATCGAGTTTTCACCTATGGTCAAAATGCTAATCGGCATGAGAGAACGGCCTGTACGAAGAGCCCTTTTCGCGCGATGAAGCGCATGAAGCGTTACGACAATGGGCACATACAGTTTATGCAAGGCGATACATGGAATAACCGCACCGAGATCTGCAAGGATTCGTCTACTGGGAGTCAGCAAGTGTTGCCGGCAATACCGCTTGCTGCATCGATGGGCACCGATTCGACAGGCGATTATGACGAGGCAGATATTGCTAAAGATGGAATGAGTGCAGTAGAGTCGGTTTCTGCAGAATGTACACTTGCAAAACTTTCACATGAAGTCGACGAACTTGAAAATAAACAGTAGTCGGCTCTTAATACAGACGCGCATACAACTGCTGCTACAAAGAAAACCAAATTTAATATTGAGGATGAAGACGATCATGAAGATATCATAGATGAAAATGAACATGAAGACAGCGATAGTGCTGAAGATGATGGAGAATTTTTTGATACACTGACACACCCCTCCAACACATTTTCTCGCAACAAGCGACATGAAGAAGGCAGAAGACGATGAGAATACTGGCTACTTATTTCCAGAAGACCCGAATAACTAGTTGGTACACTCAGGCATTTGGTCACTTTCCAACAAGGTAGAGATTGGCCGTACATTAATGGTATATATTCGATCATTAGTAAACTTAAGGTCAGGGATTATATTGAATAATGTGAAGAACTACTTTCTTCTAAAATTATAATTACAAAATATTATGTTTTTTAATAATAATGGCAGCTTAGCTTTTTTGTGGTGTATCCTGTCATCCTTCATAATTTGAAAGTGGCACTATGAGCACTCGTTTACTGAAGTACAGATCAACGCACCGAATATTAATGAAGTATTTAAGCATAAAAATCCATAGATAGTGGCCTGCATACAAAATGTTAATGCTATCAAGTACAAATGTGGAGAGTAAGTTGGTGAATATATGTTTTTTTTTTCAATATATATGGATGGGGAAGAGACAACAAAACAATGGACTGAATATGGATTGATGATTGATCGAAAGATTGGGCGCAAGATTTATGGGAAGATTGGAACATTAAGGGAAAAGTTGTGAGACTGATGGAAAGAATACATGAATGATTGAAAGAGTGATTAAATTACTTAAAGATTGGACGAACGATTGTAAAATTGGTGGAAAGATTGCTGAGGAGAAGGATTGCTAAAGTGCGATGAAAAGTTTGCTAAAGATTGATGGAAAGATTGTTAGGAGGAGGGTTGCGAAATATTGTAAAAGATTGCAACAGATTTCGAAAAAGTGATGGAATCATTGGACGAAAGACTGATGGGAAGATTGGAACATTGAGGGAATGATGGGAATATTGATGGAAAGATTGCTAAAGATTAATGGAATGATTGGAGGGAAGATTGATGGGAAAGTTGGTGGAGGATGGTGGGCTGCCGACTAAACATCCAATAGCAATTCGCGAGGGTCAGTGGTCTGCTGGACATGGTGCTGGGGGAACTTCCGGAAATGCAAGTTTTAAATGTATTTCAAAATAATATTCAAAATAACTTTTTAATAAACTCATAGGAAATGTTTGGAATTTTTTAAGAATTTTTGGGTTCAAGGTTATAAAGGTCACCATATTAAGGTCAAAGGTCAAGGTCACCTGGATCCAAGATGGCGGTCGTAGTCAGTAATGTAATATACTTGCTGACTTTTATAAAATCTCATTCAAGGTCATGGTTTTATGGTAAAGGCTATGATTGAAGGTCAAGGTCCCCTGGGTCCAACATGGACGTTGCGTGACGTCATAACATGGTGGCTGGTCGGTTCTAGTCCCTCTTCCCCTCTAAGTCTGAAAAATTAAAATTTTAATTTGATAATTCTATAATTTTAAAAATATTATTTTAAATAATTGGATCTTAATTTTTTATTTATTTATACTTTTTAGATTATTTCGGATTTTTTTATTTTTTCGGATTTTTTGGGGTTTTCAAGGTCAAAGGCCACCGTGGTCAAGGTAAAAGGTCAAGTCACTGACATATAATATGGCGGACAAGATGGTCTCTGGGGGACCAGAATAATATAGCAATAAACAGCTAGGAGCTCCGATCCCAGACCCCGGTGTGCCCAACTTCCCCAAATCCTACTACTCTCCTGGACCGTAAACATTGATTTACTCCGCACCTATACGATGCGGGAAAATAATCCTCAATTCCCTTACCGCTCTTTCTCACACTGTCGCGAGAATATTTTAGCTGGCCATATTTGTAATCTAATGGCCTATTCCACAATTGAAGTTCATTGCTCGATCCGAGATCGTGTCCGAACTGATCTAACTTTGTTACATAATACTGTAGTATCATTCAAGTTCAGAGCATGACTGGAGATCGAGATGGACCTCATTTCGAACCGTCAAATATTGTGAGTAGTAAAATATAGAGAGCGCAGGTGTAATGTATTTTTAATGTGAGCTGTACGCTAGGAGACTGGCGGTCTTCATCTCGACACGGACGAACTCGGCAATCTACGACTCAACTCACGGTGTGCTCGGAAGCCGTCGATTCGGGTTTGTCGAACGTAACCCATTCACCCCCATTGCACTATCCATTCAAAGATCACGTACAGTTTATTCTAGTGCAGTTCCAATCTTCGTCACATATAAAGCACACAAAAAAGTTTGTTACTCAACAGAGTTGGTCCACCTGTGCACTGTACAATGGGTAATATCGGGTCGTGACCAACTGGCGAGTGTGGTAATCCTATTACTTCAGTGCTACATACCTCAAAATAAGTTGTGCACCACCTACAACTAGGCGTTTTTGCGGAGGTAGTGGAGGGTGGGGAGTGTAATAATTAAATTTTACGCAAATTGAGTATTCAGTATATGCATTTAAATTTTTCTACATTGCCAGAAGTAGTTTAATAGTTTATCAAAGTCCTTTTTCTTAAACGGTCTACCGTCCTTACTCGAAGCCGCATGCTTTGATAGTTTTGTAGGAAGAAATCCACTTCAATTTCGGGATAAATTTACCTTACATTCCTTGTACGGTTCGCTCGGGCTTGACCCTGGATTAAGAAGACTCGGAATG
This sequence comes from Dryococelus australis, assembly GCA_029891345.1. Classification (NCBI taxonomy): domain Eukaryota; kingdom Metazoa; phylum Arthropoda; class Insecta; order Phasmatodea; family Phasmatidae; genus Dryococelus; species Dryococelus australis. The sequence continues at coordinate 79,451,495 of CM056993.1, forward strand.
CACCTGTGCAGAATTTGAGGTGGTCATCGTAATTTTCCAATCAAGATTCCTAGATCTTACGCAGTTGGACACATTACATGTTGCCCATTGTTATTGTGAATCCACATAGACATTGAATCATAATAATGCGAGCTCTATTCGAAAGAATAATAATTAAATATTACCCTGTGTTTTGCACGAAAATATTTATTTCATTACACGAATTTTTGACAGCTATGTTTTACTTGACTTGATTTTCAACACTGGAGTCGCTTACTTGCTGCACACATGCCTGAATTTAAGAATTTATAAGTTCTTTTTACTAGTAAGAGCTCTAAAATGATTCTGTGGAAATGACAGCGTGTGAATAATTAAAAGTCAATATACTGCAAAATAATGCAATGAAATATGAAGAAGTTACAATTTGAGATCATTAATTTTGCCATTTAGGGGAGGGGCTCGAGGGGGGCACCCGGGTTTGAACCAGGGGCCTCTCGATCTGCCGTCGAATGCTCTACCACTGAGCTATACCCCCTCCTACCGGTGAAACGTTTCTTAATGTAATATACAAGATTTATTTGTACCGTACAAAGCGTAGTGGAGGTTTTATTCTTGTCATCAGAACAATGTTTTGCGAAATACCACTATTTCATTGTAATTGATACCCTATAGTTATGAATTAAATTAGTTTTACAATCCATCCTTTTTTTTTTTTTACCCAGATCCCTAAGTGTTGGAAAGTGCGAACTAAGAACAATACCCTAACACACAGATGTCACTTATTGCCGCCAAATACTTATACACCATACACCACCGAATGGCTTGGGTGCCATGAGATATGATGCCGAAGATTCCATAACTAATTCGGTGCTCGTCAAACAAGTGCAAAAATCTATAACAGTAAAAAACCAAGAGTCTGTATACGTATACTTGAAGTAACACCAAGTAACATCAATTACAATGAAATAGTGGTATTTCGCAAAACATTGTTCTGATGACAAGACTATAACCTCCACTGCGCTTTGTACGGTACAAATAAATGTTTTATATTACATTAAGAAACGTTTCACCGGCAGGAGGGAGTATAGCTCAGATATACGACGCAAGGTTATCAACCAGCTTACTGACAGTGACGGCGCTATTGTTCGGGACCGACCGGAAATAGTGAAAACGCTTTGCAGTTACTTTGCAAATTTATACTCGAAACAATACACTGACGATGCTATGCTTCCATTGGTTTTGCAGGGCTGTGAAAACAAAGTTAGCTGTGACAGCAAGACCGGCATGGAGGCGCCATGTTTAAATGCGTAAGTTAATACAATAATACAGCAATTGCCATCAAAAAATCTCCTGGTGTTGACGATATTCCATACGAATTTTACAAAACTTGCTGGGATATTATTGGTACCGACTTCTGCGAAGTTGTTCGCGACGTGCTTGAAAGAGGGGAGTTAGGCAAGTCTCATAAAGAAGGGATAATTGTTCTTATACACAAAATATCCCGTCCACTTAAACCCGCAGATTATAGGCCAATTACACTTTTATGTGCCGATTATAAAATAATTGCTCGGTTTTGTGCGACCCGATTAACCAAGGGATTGTCAAATATTATTTGTCCCGGCTAGACATGTACTGTTCCTGGACGTTCCATTTTACAAGGCGTGCTTGCCCTAAGGGACATTCGATTACTTTCGTCAATACAACACAGTAAAATGGCCGTCTTGAGTATTGATATGGATAAGGCATTCGATAGAGTCGATCATAAATTGTTACTTCATGTTATGCATCATTTCGATTTTCCAGCCAATGCAGTACAGTGGGTGCGGATGGTGTGTGCCGGAATTTGGTCACGGCTGTTGGTTAACGGATTCGTTACCCCGCCAATTAAGATCGAGAGTTCAGTTCGACAAGGATGCCCGCTATCCATGATTTTATTTATTATCGCCATTGAACCTCTGTGCAGAATGCTCAGTGCCCGCTTGCAAGGATTCCCTGTAGCGAACCTGTCCTTTAAATTAAATGCCTATGCTGATGAAATCACATGTGTCGTTCGTTCAGAGCGGGAAATTACAGAGACGGCAGAATGCCTGGACCTTTTTCGCAGTGTCTCTAATCTGCGAGCGAATGCTAACAAAATTGCCGTACTGGAGCTCAGCGCGACAAGCGAGCTATTTGACGACGTTTTTCCCTTTCGGAGTGCCGAAACTGTGATAATATTGGGCATATACTTTCACGCAGACGCCATTCTTATGTTGCATTATCATTGGAACATGACAATAAATAAACTCCGTGCTCGTCAAATAGAAATGAATTATCGTCGTACAAATATTATACAGAGGGTTACTTTAATAAATGTATTCTTACTTACGAAGCTGTGGTATGTGTCACATATATTCTCACTACCACGTCAACAAAGTGCACAAATACTACAAATTGTTGGCCGCATGTTGTGGAAATCTTACATATCTAAATTATCTAGGCCGCAACTTTATCTTTCCTTGCAAGACGGAAGTCTGAGTCTAATTAATCACGTTTTGAAGTGTGAAGCCTTATATCAGTCTTCAGCAATTGCAACAATTTTGCGCACAGGACATTTACGCAGCATTACAGAAAATGATGTGGTCTGAAGTTAGACGCATGCCACTTCAATACCGTCAGGCAAAGGAAGCACTCGCAACTCTAGTAGAACACTTACTGGAATGGACAGTCGCATCAGCGAGATATTTGTACATTCAGGCTTCCAAAACGTCGGCAGTCATACCATCTGTTGTGAATCGCACCCCAACCATCCGCTGGAGGTGCCTATGGAAAATACTTTCCGATCCTAACCTATCCTCGGATCTTCGAGCTGCAGCATTCGGCTTCTACAATAATATCGTGACAACTCTGCAGCGAAAATACAGCATTCACCTGACAGCTGACCCTGCATGCCCGCTGTGTGGGAACACCGACACGGCCCTTAATAGGGTAATTTCCTGTGTTTATGCAGCTCCCATCTGGCAGTGGTGTGGCGTACGAGTACGAAAAATAATTCGCGATGAACGTGGAGATGTCAGCGACACGCACATGCTTCATTGCGATTTCTTCACCTTCCCCTCATTTCGACGAAGAGCTGTGGCCTGGTTTGTACTTCATGCGATCGGTTTTTTGGTGGACCGTTCGACACCGGTGACAGTTCAATACTTTGTCCAGCTTCTTCGTCAAGATAGGTGGAATATGGCGCGGCGTGACACGTTGCGTCAGTGGTACGGCAATGTTTTATTTTCATTCTGACGTTTACGCCGATAGGAAGTGCGTGTATATTACCGAGGTTGTGTGTACGTCATGCGCTGCCCACCCCTCGGTCTTTACAAGTGTACAATTCAATGTTCCAGTAGTATTCGTCGATAGGTGGTAGTGTTATATGTCAGTGTCTCGTGTCGGGGTGTACGCCGTGCGCTGCCCCTCACGTTAAATAATTTTTTATGTGTTCATCGACTTTGTCAGTAAAACCAGTTCACCAAATGTTCATATAGTTTTGTGCCCCCATGTAAGAATTGTATGGATATTTTATTGAGTATTTAGTTATTGTTTATATTGTGGGTTGAATGTGTACTGTATATAATAGATTAAGGGTAAACGCCTCAGTCTATAGTTTGTGATGATAATAAAAAAAAGTGGTAGAGCATTCCACTGCAGATCCAGAGGTCCCTGGTTCAATCCCGGGTGCCCCCCTCGAGCCCTCCTTTAAATGGCAAAAAGTAAGGATCTCAAATTGTAACTTCTTCATATTTCATTGCATTATTTTGCAGTATATTGACTTTCAATTATTAACACGCTGTCATTTCCACAGACTCATTTTGGAGCTCTTACTAGTAAAAAGAACTTATAAATTCTTAAATTCAGGCATGTGTGCAGCAAGTAAGCTACTCCAGTGTTGAAAATCAAGTCAAGTAAAACAAAGCTGTCAAAAATTCGTGTAATGAAATAAATATTTTCGTGCAAAACACAGGGTAATATTTAATTATTATTCTTTCGAATAGAGCTCGCATTATTATGATTCAATGTCTATGTGGATTCACAATAACAATGGGCAACATGTAATGTGTCCAACTGCGTAAGATCTAGGAATCTTGATTGGAAAATTACGATGACCACCTCAAATTCTGCACAGGTGCATTCCGAGTCTTCTTAATCCAGGGTCAAGCCCGAGCGAACCGTACAAGGAATGTAAGGTAAATTTATCCCGAAATTGAAGTGGATTTCTTCCTACAAAACTATCAAAGCATGCGGCTTCGAGTAAGGACGGTAGACCGTTTAAGAAAAAAGGACTTTGATAAACTATTAAACTACTTCTGGCAATGTAGAAAAATTTAAATGCATATACTGAATACTCAATTTGCGTAAAATTTAATTATTACACTCCCCACCCTCCACTACCTCCGCAAAAACGCCTAGTTGTAGGTGGTGCACAACTTATTTTGAGGTATGTAGCACTGAAGTAATAGGATTACCACACTCGCCAGTTGGTCACGACCCGATATTACCCATTGTACAGTGCACAGGTGGACCAACTCTGTTGAGTAACAAACTTTTTTGTGTGCTTTATATGTGACGAAGATTGGAACTGCACTAGAATAAACTGTACGTGATCTTTGAATGGATAGTGCAATGGGGGTGAATGGGTACGTTCGATGAATTCGTATCGGTGGCTTCCGAGTACCCCCGTGAGTCGAGCCGAAGACAGCCAGCAGTCCAGCAGCACAGCTCCCATTAAGTACATAATGCCCACGCTCTTTATATCCTACTACTATGGTGCTTCAAAGTATTGACCAAGAACAGAATAGTGTCTTAAATCACCGTTTCATATATTCATTTACCACAAATAAACTTCGTAATATTTAAATTGTTTAAACATGGAATTGGCTGGTGTCTACTTTTGTATAGTATAAATTGAATCGTATAACAAAAGCTTAACATTTTATGAATTTCTTTAATTAAAAAAATTATTAACGTTTTGCAAACAGATAACGAAATTTAAACTTATCCATCCAAGAAGAAAAATTGGAAAAGTGGAAAAGTCATTCAGAATATCATACACTTTCATAAATTTCTGCACAAGCAACATAGGTAAGTGAATCTCAGGTATAATTCTTTTCTCGTTAAAAGCAAACTTCGCTGATAAATGTAGTTTGTATATACACTAACAGATAGTGCTAAACGCAAATTTGTTTTGGGATACATAAAATTACAATTTACACATTAAATGTTATTCAGTAAAATTCGTAGAACAACTACTTTATTTAGAACAGATAAAATATCACAACATCCAACTTAGTTGTTTGCCCAATACCCTATTCAGAATATTTGTAATAAAAATTTACACTAATAAAATAAAGATATAAAGTTTGAGAGTTTGTTAGAGGTAATATTCGGAACTACTTATCCGATTAAAGAAATTCTTTCACTGGTAAGTAGCCTTGACCTTCTGAATGAACATTGACTATACATCATACAGTTATGACACCAGGGAAAATTTTTAATACAAAAAATTCAAATAAACATAAAACAATTAAATTACTATTTTTGTATGAACATTTATACTCGAAACTATAGATTTATGAAGAAAAAAAAATGTTGAACAGAATTCATTAAAAATAAGAAAATTTATTTTCTTACGTAAACTTACGATTATGACGAAATTATTTTATGTACGTATAATTTTTGTAGAGAATTTAATTAGCCAATAAATTATATTTTTGCCACACCTGTATTAGTTAAACAAGAATTGTTAATTTTTTATACTTCATTTATATAAATTTGAATGTTTGTAATAAAAAAATTTCAAAATAAAAACTCTATACTCATCAGATGTTTTAGTTAATTATTTTGTGATTATTTAGAGTTAATTGTGTAAACAAAAGAACTCATATTATTTGTTTGAGCATTTGCTTAACTATTAACTGGTATTAAGACATGCTGAATAATATTGGATATCATTTTTTATGCTAACTAAAAAGGTTGGAATTTGTCAAGCTCAGAAATCCATTATTTTACTTTTTATTTTATAGTTTGCCATATATAACACCAATGTTGATTTAGTTAAATAGCCAATTAAAAAAGCTAGTACCACTAACAGCTACCACTAACAGTATCTTTGGAGCAAAATACAGTATGTTCCATACGTCAAAATGGACCTCTTGGCAAATTGTTACAATATGCATAATTAATTATGTGGTACGAATGTACTATGAGCCATAAATCTCATGTTGAAGCAGTAAACCGGACGCTCCAAGATCTCGGAATCTCAAATGTACTAATGGAGGGTGTCACTTTGGTTTTTGCTGGTTATTTTCGCCAAACACTTCCTGTCATAGCAAAAGGAACACGTTCAGACATTGTAAATGCATGTCTAACATCATCTGTTATGGGGTTCAGTTCAAACTTTTAACTTGCGCACTAAAATGAGAGCCCATTTAAGCGAAAACAACGATAACAATTTTTCCCAACAATTACTAAGGTTTGGAGAAGGAAAATTCCCTTTTCCAAGCGCAAATGGCGGTAGCGCTGAAATCAAACTTGATGCTGGATTGGGTCATGTCCATGAATTAGAACATCTTATAGAGGAGATATATCCCGATTTAGGAAATTTATTGGAAAGAAACTATCATTGGCTCTGTTCAAGGGCAATAGTGGTTCCCAGAAATGATACAGTTAATGAAATAAATACAATAATATTACAAGAAGTTCCCGGGCTGTTAAACATTACAAATCCATTTATACCATCACCGACATTGAGGACCGTATACACTAGCCTCGAAATGTTTTTAATTCATGAAATCCTTCTGGTCTGCCGCCACACGAACTCAAATTAAAGATTGGTATCCTAATATTGCTACTACACAACTAAAACCCACCTAATATGTGTAATGGCACGAGACTATTGATAAAGATTTGCGGAACAACACCATCGAAGCAATAAATATAACTGGGTGTGCCGCCGGACAGCTAGCGCATATTCCACGTAACCCTATGATCTCAACGGATCTGCCTATTCCTTTCAAGAAGTTGCAGTTTCCAGTGAAGGCATCATTGCTCTCACAATAAACAAGTCCAGGGACAAACTTTCAAATTTGTAGGAATAGACTTGAGCAAGTTTTTCTCATGGCTATTCATGTCGGATTATCTAGAATCGGAACGGCAGAGAAAACCAAAATATTTTGCTACCAGAAAATAATAAAACATAAAACATAGTATATAGAGAAGCTCTAACAAGTTGACGTAAATTTAATAAACCCTATGAAAATAAATACTTTGGAATAAGAGATTCACATTTCCTATTTACGAAAAAACGAAATTAATTTGAGGGCTATACTCCTCTGTAATGTTAATGTAAATTTAATAAAACCTATGAAGCAAAAACAACTAAGTCGCAGGCGGTTACTATTAAAAATAATATATAAAAATATATTTTTTTACTTTAAGTTGTAAATACCGAGAACATTTTTTAATTACTTTTAAAATGCAAATTTGAAACTTTGCAATAAAAAAATTCAAATAATATAATCTATTAATGCAACTACTAATTATGCGTATAGAATAATAAATAGATGCCCAGCGCAGCGGGCGAGGGTGCTGCTAGTAACAAATGTGTAAAATGTTAGCATTCAAACACTAAACGGTAGCGGAAATTATGGTGCAACCGTTCAGATGTCGACTGGCGGTACGGGAAGGGAAATGCCCAATAGCGCATCTTCCCCTCCACCAGGGGGGTTGGTGCCTCCCCAACCCCCTGGTTTCAAAATAAATCCATTGTGACCAGCAAAACGAAATATAACCATTCCAACCTTTCTTTTCTAGTGTTTCAAACACCCTTTCAATAAAAAATAACCTTTCCCATCCTCTATTCTAGTATAAACCTTTTTATACTACATAAATTGCATGCAATCTTGCAATTATTTTATGTGGAAGGATTTTTACGGTACCTAAGCTAGTCCCCCCCCCCCCACCCCACGTAGTACATATTACGTTAGAATGGGAGGTAATCTTGGCCCCAATCGCGGTCAAGTTTGCCCAATCCCAGTAAAGCCGTGAGCATGTGCCCATGTAGTAGACTTCCCTGCATGCCTAGGCGTAAGGGGCTCAGCCCTGAGACGTAGTTTGGTCCTATCCCTACCCTGGACCTCCGACTCTTTTTTTAGTTTTAAGGTAGGTTAGAAAAAATAATGGTACAACCGGGCGTAAGAAAGACGTCTAGCGGCACCTTCGAGGCTGTTCATGTTAAGAATGTTGATATCCTGGGATCAATTGTCTGGGGGAAAAAAAAGCTTAAAAAAAGAAAATAAACACGCATATAGCGTTTTCAGATTGGATACTACACAGCCAGATGTCCGCACACAACAATAGAATGAAAAAGAAGAGTTGGGGACATCGGAGTTTGGCGGTGGAGCTCGGAGCTGTTCTTGCTCTGACATTCCGGTAGGCCGGTAGCCATCTTGTCCACCATGTTGGATGTCGCTGACTTTGACCCCGGTGACCTTTGACCTTGATAACCCAAAAAATACCAAAAATCAAACAAAATTATAAAAAAAATAGATTATTAAAAATTGTTAAAAATATAAAAATAAATAAAAAATATTAAATTTTTTTTTTATAAAAATACTAATAAAATTTTTATGAAAATTTATTTTAAAAACTTATATTTCCGGTGATCCCCCCAGCCCTAAGCCCAGCAGACGACTGACTCTCACCACTCCCTCTTCCAATATAGTTAATTGCCCAATTTCCCCACCCCGACCAACACTCCCTCCAATGTTTCTCATTAGCTAATTACTCTATCCCTCCACCCACACCAATTACTCTCTTGGTGAGGAAAATATCGTCACTAGTGGTATTTTTTAGTATCTAGAGACTTTTTCTGAAGTTGGTAGCAGTTTTGGTACTGCGTTTGTCACTAGGGTTATTCCTTTATGCTATTTTGTTATGCACCATTGCTGAACAGTTTTTATAACTAATTAGCGTATTTTATATTTTGCATTTAGTATTTACGAAAGTATTCTATTTTCTTAAATAGATTTATGTTTTTAACTGTTTTGTATTAAACATTTTCTTACGTTTTTTTGTTTGCGGGAGCTACTGTTTGGCGGCGCTGGTACAGTGAGTGAGGGGGGGGGGGGTAGCGCCTTAACGGTCCAGGTGAAAGGTGTGTGTCACCGACGCGGCATGTGGTGAGATTTTGGAGGTCCGACAGAATTTTTGTTTGCAATGTGTTCGCCGGAGTTAGCGGTGTATACGGGAGAAATGATTGTTTCACTGCCGCGGAATACGAGAGGTCCGACAAAACTAAATTGTCGTGATGTGTGTGGCGATTTCTGTGGCTTTGACAGCTGGCCCGAGACTGTCGATTTTGCAATGTAAATTTGCGATCCTGTTTGAACCCACTGACGTAAGAACTTCACTATGATACCCAGCAAATAGTGATCGCGTAGTTCGATATTTTAGAGGCTTGGAATGAACTTGGAGTCTGTCGTTCGCTCGCATGTGATTAACAGCTGTTCTCTTGAACAGACTTTTTTCTGTCTTGGACGTACTTCCCATAAGTGCTGGGCACGGGGTTCTCGTTGGAATATAAGGAAAAATATTCATCGGGTCTGGTGTTGCTGTTAGCGAGAACCTGTCCTTGGAATCAGCTGATCGAGTTAGCGAAGCTGCTTGGACGAGCCCGCTAGTTGGGGTATGGGGCCGCCGCCTTGCCGCCGTCAGCTTCACAGAAGTATTGTCTAAACACCTTGACTGTTACGTCCGATCGCGTCATGGGCGGGTTTCCTTGAAGTAAATTTTCGGACTTGTAACAAGTGTTAATTTGATATCGCTTCAGCGTCGTCACAAACTGTAGCTCCCGTTCTTTTTGCTCTACTTTGATCGTGACTGTAAGGTGATTTTTACTTGTTAGCACATGAAAAAGCAAACTAGTTTTTGTGCACGTTTTATCATAAATGCATGTGTCATTAGTAGGAACAGTTGAACGCACGTGGCGTTTTACATGAAAGTATTGAAATATTTTCAGAAACTTTATCAACTGTTTTATGTATATGCCATTTATATTTACCCGTATCAATATGTAGAAGAAGTCGTTTTAAATATATTTTTTTTAATGAAGGTGCATGTACAGTTTCACGAAGAATAAATATAAAGAAAACTATTTGCTGGTAGTGAATTAGTCAGTGGTTGACACTACCCCTAGCTACCCGGGATTCTTAAGTTACTCTGCCGCAGTAAGGGGAATGAAGGACTTGGTATTAAACTTAATAGCATCGTGCCCAAGACAAAAAAAATCCATCCGAGGCCACTCTATCTCTGGGCAAGTGTGTTGCACTTTGTTATATAAAATATGCGTGAGTGAGGCAAGTTTGAGTATCCCAAAACCAAAACTCCCCTCACCTTTTCTCGTTCCGTCATATGCGGCCATTTTGGTGTTTTTTCGTTGTAATTTTTTTTACATTTTCAACACTAGGTGGTGTTTTTTTCTCGATTTCGTCACCAGGCGAGGTGCCTATTTAGTTTTAGCCACCAGACGGCAGCCATATTTGTTAATGTTTATGAAGTATAGGTGATGCTACTGACGGCGTCATCCATATTGGTTTCTATTTCCAACACCTAGGTGCCAATCATGTCTTTATTTCATCACCAGATGAGCTGTCGACACTTATATCTGTTTTATAGACATAGGAAAATATGTTAATTTGTTATCCTATTAAAATTAATTATTTTTCCAATCAGCGCTATACCTATTTTGGTATTAAAAACTTTAATTATGACCGATAAAAAGCATTTTTAGTTTCAATGCTAATTAAAGTACCATTGCAATGGAGTATTTATTTCGTTAGCTCTCGTCCTACCCCTTTAGTCCGACCAGTTATTCACCCTCGCTTGATCCTTTTACACTACCGCTCTTGTTCTCAGCATTATCTGCCAGCACATTCCAGTGTGGGGAAAGAATATAATAGGAACAATGTCAACCCTTTGCACGGTTTCTCGTCTGATGTCAGAGGTGGCAGACCGCTCTCTCACCCCTCGTCTTTTAGCATTCTGATTGGTAAATTAAGATATTCCATTACATCAGCTCGCGGGGCATGCACGAGAAACGTAATCTGTAGCAGCCACTGACGAAAAATAAAAACATTCCTTTAGGACACAAGGTCTCGCATATGTAAGACGCATCATTTTACGGAATCAGCGACAACAGTTGTGGGTTGGTACACGTGCTTTATTCATGAGCTGGCAGCCATGAGTTGTACTTTGCCCTTCCTGTAATACTAGATGAACATGCAGGCAGTCGGCAGCTCGCTCACAGCTATATACAGCGTGCTGTCCGTCCAGAGGTGCCATCACGCTAACTAACAAGACTTGGCACATTTTACACTTCAAACATAAATTATAGCATAAATATTTATTTAGTCAATCACGCCTATATACAGACGCAGCAAATGTGAAACAACATATCGTAAAACAATTTATTAATGCTTTACCCCTTACACCAAAGTCAATTTTGTAACAATGTACGGGAAAAGAAAACCTCACACACGAGTTGCCACGGGGGAAAAAATTAGCTTTAATTCGTAAACAATGTACATTATGGTTAGCCCGGAAGGACACTACCAGGCGAGTTGAAAAAACTTATGACCGACTCGCTAGCCGCTAACTTATCATCGCTGCCCTGCCCAGGAATATGTATTTTTTAATGTGAAAATATATTTTATCCTTGTGTTATTTCACATAAAAGTTTATGTATTTTACGTTTAACTGTGACAGGCAGGCTTTACGTAACTGGAGTCGTTTTTATAAAGTTGCTACTGTAACACGAATCACTCAAAGAGAGAGATTTATGGGTGGTAAAATTATAATTATTTTCTCAAAATAATCTCAATTAAAATGACTGCTTTTTCGGGAAGCATGAAATGTGTATATAAGCTATGTTATTGTGCTAGTTTTATATCACGCGTTGGAAAAGCAGGAGCATGCAGTGTGGATTGGTGTGAATTAGAGTGGATTGGTGTGTGGATTAGCATATGGATTGGTGTAGATTGCTGTGTGCAATTGTGTGGATTGGTGTGTGCATTGATGTGGTGCTGATTGCAGTGCATGTGAGGCTGATTGTCGTGCATGTGGTGCTGATTTTGGTGTATGTGGTGCTGATTGTGATGCATTTGGTGCTGATTGTGGTGCATGTGGTGCTGATTTTGGTGCATGCGGTGCTGATTATGGTGCATGTGGTGCTGAATGTAGTGCAAGTAGTGCTGATTGTGGTGCATGTGGTGCTGATTGTGATGCAGGAGGTGCTGTTTGTGGTGTGTGGGTCGCAAGTTAAAATAAATTCCCCATATTTCACAATAAAATAATGTTATCCTACCTCTAAATCCAAAATGTTGCTACTTTATTTAATAATCTCGCTTTAAAAATACATGTAGCCAAGTCCCTCAGTATATTTAATCGCTTCCTGGGTAAACTGTACCAAACAGAAACTTTTTGCAACGACCGTATTTGCACTAGCACCACGTCGGTCCCCCACCACACTTCGCCATGTAGTTGAAAAAATCTTGGACTGTGTTTTGAACCAAGCAGCACACACAATAAATATCGGAGGAAGGAATGAAACATGACCTACGTTAAGGAACCATCCAAGCGTATCCCTGGCGTGATTTCGAGAAACCATGGAAAAAACTCAAATCAGGATGTCTGGACTGAGAACAGAACCTGGGTCCTCCTGAATGCACGTGCGGTGTTTTATCACGACAGCGCCTCGTTATGTTTCATAGCAGCTGGAACGTCAGCCCATCGTCGCTGGGTCGTATGTACATATGTATACATTTCGTCTTGCAAACATTTATATAGATGTCACTCTTGGTCACACTACCATCGAATTCTGCTACAGGAACATTGGATCCCTAAGTAGGTAAAATGCGACATGAAATACTGGAAATTATCAAACTTTCCTCGATTGCACGAATAGAGCTAGCAGCTGGTAAGCCGTAGCGGGTCTGGGATATGTGCCGTCTTTCACAGAAACCAATAACAGCAAATAATACTGCCAACTTGACAAAAAAAAAGTAACCTATTTCCTAGATGCACGAATTCCCTCCCTATGGACTGCGTGGAAAAGTATTCGCCCGCTTTTTTTTTTTTTAAACAGAGTTCTCTCTTGAGGGGTTTTCATGAGGCTGATAATTTCTGGTGGTGTTGTATCAAGGCCCATTTTTGGCAACGACCTGTACATTAAGCGTTGCTAGCAATATGGTGATGACAATGAGTTTATGAGTTGCTGAAACATTTTTTCTCCCATTCTTCGAACTTAACACTGATGAATTTTTTCCTTGGGAATGATAATCTATCTGGCAATGACTCGCTATGTCAAAGCACGTGTAGTGGATAGAGAAACCAGATATTTTTCAAACTGATTCGTGTATTAAGGCATGCAAAACTGTGTGGCTGAAATATGATAGGCATGGTGAAATTTTCCCTTAGCGTGTTTATTGCTCACAGATATTGTAAAATGCATGCTTAAGGTTGTGAAAACTATTCGTGAACAGTGTTGTTGAAGTTTACTCACGTGCACTCTGACGGACGGGAATGAACTCGAGCTTGCAATGTGTTGAAAATTGCACCTGACAAAAACTGTAAATATTATTAGCGGTAAGTTGAATATTGCAATGAAATATAATTTTATAAAGGAGCCGATTAATAACAACAGGAGATTTGCAGGTTTGTGGAATTTTTGTAGTTGCTAAAATATGAAATTGCCAGGGGGTTAATATAAATATGTCAATAAATATAACACATCCCTTGTGATGTCGTAAGCTGATGATGAAGTTCGGGAAAATATTTCTGTTCTGACTGGGAGTGTTTTCTTAGGCCGTGGGGTGGGCAAGTTTTTTAACTCTTTGATGTGCGAAATGGATGTTAAATAGATATAATGATAGAATTTTACAGGTGTTTTTCTGCCCCCTGTGAAAAGTAATTCTGTACTCTCCCGTGGTTTCTGGTGCTCGATTTTTTAAATTAGCATTAAACATTTTCTATTTTTTTTTTCTTTTCGTAGGTTTGAGTCTTGCTTGCGTTCGAGGTCCTGAGCAGATTAATTCTTCACGCATTGGTGGACTGCAAAAATGCGAATTCACTTCATAAGTGGGAAAAGAACACGATTGGTGTTAACATTTAGGATTTTTCATATAGCCCATGAGATTTGTTTTCAGCGTGATTTTATTTTTAAACATTTTTCTCGGCTTTGCTACATGAAAAAAAAATGCTATCATCTGTTTTAGTTTAGTGATCTATCCTGTCATACTAGACTTGGCTATAATTATATCTTTCTCGTTAGTGTTCGCCTATTTGACTAACAAAAAATAGCAGCGTGACATTTCATTTTTTAGGTGGCGTGCAAGGTAAAATTATAATGAAAAAGTAAAGTTAACATCCTTTTGAGACGGAGCTAGTTGCTAGGGAAAACTGGAACAAGAAAGGGCTCGGCTAAGAGAACCATCCCGGTATTCACGTGGAGTGATTTTTTAAATATAAATTTGGCTGAACGAGTCGAGAATCGATCCCATGTCCATCTGAACATGGGTCTCCCCATCTGTGTTTATCATCCTGTGACTTAAAGTTGGTTTTTGCAAGAAATAAAACAAGCTGCTGGATCGTCAAACCCTCCGCTGCCTCCCCACAGCTCTTCAGCGGTCAGTGTGCTAGGGCAGAGTCTAACTCAACACCTGGTGCAGTGCGGCTGGACGTGTGCGCGAGATCGGATTACGTCTGCACGTGTGTCTAATTTACTTCTGTAATGGGACTCGTATCCTCTTCTTTATTCTTTAAGTACCTTTTTTGTCTTAATAGTTTTCTAATGCGTCTATTAGTCTCACCTGCAAATTGGGATATTTTGGGCTCTTTGCTTTGGCGAGTGCGCGTGTGTGTGTATGTGTTTGGCGAATGAGCAAGTGGATAATGTACCAATTTTTTCCCCTTTCTTAGTTTCACAGCATCACAAAGCATCTTTGGTTTTGCCGGAATAATTAATAAAAAATCTCCCATTTGATTTTTTTGTACGAACAAAAAACAAAGGCGGGTTTCGAGCCAGCATTTATTAAAAAAAAAAAAAGGATACATGTAATTAATTTTCTAACATTCGAAAGGGATTAACGTAAGTCTAAAATCTCATCGCCTCCGTAGTGCATTGGCCGCAACATGCTCTAATTTTTTTTCGCACTTGTGAATTCTTTCCGTATGTCTCGACGAGGTTGAATGGTGGTGAATGAGAGCTGTATGTGCATGTCTTCGCTGGAATTCGTACTGTGGTATAAATCTGCATGGTGGACTAGTATCTCGGGAATAAAACTTTGTTTTAGTTCGCGTAATACATAAAGAGTGAATACTAATGACACCTGTTGGATTAGAGGCCGCACATCTACATACACATGTTAGCATGTCACTTTTCATTCGGCTAAAATTACGTAGCAGTGCGTTGTGACCCTGTAGGGGGAAGGACGGGGGTGTTTTACTGTGGATCAGATATAGACTATCTCTTAATGTAACGAGCGAATGCGAATGTATGAAAATATAATAGTTTTGTTTGCCGAAGGTACAAATTTTTTATAATTTTGTACTTGAGGTGGATGTACCTTTACGTTAGCGTCTTCTTACGGGAAAACAAATTTCCCCGCAAAACTTACTATATGTAGCCTACATTATTTGCAGGTATAGAGATTTTATATCCGAGCACTGGGAGCTAGACATATCGCTGCACGTGGAGTAACCATATCAATATTTTTTTCCTGCTGCCTAAATTTCCTAACGTATTGATTTTAAACTTGAGAGAAGATGTTTTTTTAACGATGAGCGTCTATGACTTGATAGGAGAGATGCATGGGATCCTTTACTGTGCAAAATCGCATACCGCGGGGGTAGCAAAGTAGTATAACTCTATTTTGGGGGTTTTCTAGCTATGATTACACTATAGGAAAGGGCATAACGCATCCGTACACGACATATGAGTTTTTCCATCATAAATTTTAAACAAATGTTTTTATGAGGGGTGGGGGAGGAGCATGTTGTTTAGAGGGGTGAGTGCTCTTTCGTTAATATTTACTCCGGAACCCGATATTTGCATGCTCTTTTCTCGTGGCGTATATTTGCAGTACGAGGTTTTAGGGTATTTTCTATATCTCGCCTTTCGATTCCAATACTTTTCTGTCGTTGAATGGGGTCGGTTTTGCACAGCTGCGTTCGAGTCATACGTTAAATTTTATTGGTGGCGTGTTTATGTGGAGTGCCAACAGCGATGTTTCACCCATTCGAGCAAAAAATGTGAAAACATCCTTCGAATACACGATATCGTTGTTGGGGACATGCGTCTTTAGACACTGATGGAATGTTGAACCATTGTCATTAACCACCTGAGAGCCTGCCACGATTCTTGGGCGTGATGGTTGCCGGCGCGATGGTGGAGGCTCCTGAACCCTCGGTTTCGTGGGAAGTACACTCCGTACGCTGCTGAGGAGACTGTACACGACGGATCGTGGCAGGTGAAGGTCCTACAGCTAAGCGGGTTTTTGCATGCCTCCGCAAGTTATCGCGCCAAGCAAATACTACGCCGCAATTTTACACACTTATGTCACACGATCTGCATTATTCGAACAGACATTTTTTTTTTCGTGTCTTCGAACTCATTTGGTGAATGCAAACCAAGCATTACAGTAGCCGCAAGGGTACTTAGGTACCGCCATTGTAAACTAGATCGATGGAAAATATGTACTAAAAGATAAAACCGAATTGTAGTACCGTATTTTATGAGTTTACATTTTCCTCCGGCGATTATTGCCCAAACTGATACTCCAAACTCGAGCAGATATTTAATTTCGCGGGAAAATATATGCAAGCGTATTATGTGCACGCTTGATAATACCCTACGGCCTGATAGAAATAAATATCTGAACTTACTAGTCAGAATGCTAAAAGACGACGGGTGAGAGAGCGATCTGTCATTTTTTTTTCTAACCTGCCCTGATAAACACTTAATTTCAATAGTACTTTAATTTGCATTAAAATGGAAAATTACAGATTTTCCTATGTCTATAAAACAAATATAATTACTGACAGTTCACCTAGGTGTTGAAAATAGAATCCAATGTGCAGGGCACCGACCTGTACTTTAAAAACATAAACAAATGTGACTGCCGCCTGGTGGCTAAAGTTAAATAGGCGGCTCTCCTGGTGACGAAATCTAGAATATAGCGCCATCTAGGAGTTGAAAATGTATTCAAATGACAAAGGAAAAAACATCAAGATGGCCGTATACGACGATATGAGTAATGGTTAGGGGAGTTTGGATGAGGAGGGAAGAGGGGCGTTCGAACGAACGTCAGTAATTGTCGAGAGAGGAGGGAAGGGGGGCGAATAATTAGCCAATGAGAAACATTGGAGCTAGTAGTGGTAGGGGTGGGGCAATTGGGCAGTTAAATTATGGGAAGGGACAGTGGTAGGAGTCAATTGTCTGCTGGACGTGGAGCTGGGGAGAGGGAGTGGACCTCCGGAAATGTATATTTTTAAAAATATTACTTGTTAATATAATTTTTTTATCATTATGTTTTAATATTTTTTAAATAATTTCAAAATTAAAATTTTGAATATTTTGTAATAATTTTTAATAATGAACTTATATTTTATTTCTGGTTTTGGGGGGTTTTGAAGGTTAAAGGTCACTGGCGTCAAGGTCAAAAGTCAAGGTCACCAACATAAAACATAGCGTCAAAAACGGCCGCCAACCTACCGGAATGACAGAGCATGGACAGATCCGAGCACCGCCTCCAGACGCCAATGTCCACAACTCCCCTTTTTCATTTTACTGTCACCACATCTGCGGCAGACAGTAGCCGACATTGCTAAACCGGCATTTTTGTATCGTGAGGCTTCTGACAGTGGGTGAGCCGCGGGTTATTTTAATAAGTGAAAGGTCTGGTTAGTTCAGCTCTCCGATTTACGTCTCGGCAACAAAGAAAGCAGCACCGTCAACAATCTAAAGATCACAATCAAAAGATAATTATAGAGCCATTTTCTTTCTCATACGCAATAGCAGTTGACGGCAGCAGCAGCAGGAGAATGAGTGTGAACTAGCTCTGTCACAAATGGCAGGGTTACCATGGGTAGGGAATGCGCACACCATTGGGGGTTCAAGATGGTTGGAGGAAAAAAGAGGGGAGGAGGTTATGTTGCGCGCAACTCGTTTGTTTATAGATTTTTTTTTACCCCCGGGGCTAGAGGGGAAATTGGTCAACTGAGCGTGTGCTAGCGGTTAGTCTCATCAGGGGACCGTTATTTAATCACGTAGATGCCTCACAATGGTGCCACAGAGACACGTGTCACGCCAATTCAATTTCACGGCCAGGGGTTGTTAGTACCCCTATAATTAGCCTAAAAATATTGCATGTAGAAAGGTGCAAATTATGGCGGGGATAATATCCACACAGTGTGATGGGAATTCGAGGTGAATCCTACCAGCGTCACTCACCCCTGTCGGATTGCAAGTGGGGAAGAGAGAATCCCGAGAATACCCGTCAGATAACGGAAACGACCGCCACGTTTCCCACATCAAACCCGAAAGCTGTGGCCGCAGCAGACACAATAGGTGACTTGGAGTGAGACGGGGCTTAGTAGTTCAACTGCCGTCAATAGAGCGCGCTAGTGGTACTGACAACTGGAAACGTGGAAGGGGGAGAGAAGTAAACCACACAAGCCCTAACAGTTCCTCTTGATACACATTTCAAAAGTTCTCATTTTACCGTGCACAGCATATACCTGGGTTTTCTGTTGGCGGCATTTTACCCATTCAAATAACTTAGTCATCTTTAGCACGCATGGCCATGATATAAAGCGCAGTACTCTCTACACAAAAATGGTTTACCTAACTCCATACGTAAATTTATACACGTGGTGTGACGACCGTGTTGACGGAAACTATCAAAGTTGCATTGGTACCATGCATAACTTCACAAACCAAGACCGTACTGTTTTTATAGAAATTTTGTATACATGAACATTCGCAGTACTCTAGAACTGCTGACACAGCTTCTTAAAGAAAACGAAAATTCTTGTCATCGCTAACCAAAATACATGACTGATGGCCGCGGAACGTCAAACTAAACTAAAACGGAGCAAGATATTATATATTTTTAAGATAATTCTTCCGTTTTAAATTCGATTATATTCGTGAAATTTCCCTCGTATTTTCCTTCTGAGCAACAGCCAAACTCTGATATAATATATATATATATAGACACATACACAGTTTTTTAAGTAATATCGTGGGTTAAAAAGTGAATGCGTATACGCGCAGTCGATATTTTTCCGCGTATCGGGAAATAAGATTCCACGTAGCTAAAGTAGTTTGTCAATTAGCAGAGACCCAAGAATTTCGCGGGTTCATTTCTTGACAAGAGGGAATTCACACCCTAGTACGTTCATGTTACATTTATAATTGGTCGACGTGTTGTTTGACACCTCCTGGAGATAAATGAGCTAATAACAAACGTGCAATAAATTGTGCGCCCAACCACAACCTTTTACTACCACAACAATCAACCAATAAATAGTTGATATGTGCATGAGAGTATAAAAGACTGTGAAGTCTAGCTTACATGTCATTGAACTCGCGAATTTTACAGGTCTCTATCAATTAGTATTCATTTCTATAGGTTTGTTACCGTTAACTGAGCACTTCCGGAATTATTATTTTTAAAAAAATATTCCTGCTGCGTATTTTTTAACAAACACACAACATGCTCACGGTTAAGTTGGCAACGATGTAAGATAATTAGTTATCAATTTTAGCATCGTATTAAAGCTTATACGTTTAAATTTGTGGCCAAAGAATTAGTTTTATTAAAACAGTGTTTCTCATCCACATATAAGAATGACAATTGGTATGTTACTGTCATACTCGCAGTCCGAACAATTTTACATATCGATTGACGTATGAATAGAGAGATGTGACGGTGTTGCCAACACACACAGGACGAGGTCTTTGTCTCAACTGCTTCCTGAATGTAGGTGTTTTAAGTTGGAAAGCAGCTGAGATCCCCCCAATGATGTCAAAAAAGGGACTTGGGTTGGTTCCAGTGAAAAAGTTTTGAAATATACGTTGCCTTGCTTTTATATTGTAAATTAAAATAATTTACGTCGTCCCCCCTCCCCAATAACACAATAAATACACTTTATATAAAAAGATAAATTTCCCACCGATTAAATTTAGTATAAAAAATTAGTATAAAAAATAATTATGTTTAAAACTTCCCCCAAATGTACATTTTTTACAAAATTACATCTCTTTCCAGCTATGTGCAGGTTACATTAAATACTTTCCTTTAAAACATACTTAACTAAAATGACAGTAAGGCCCCCCCCCCCCCTTTTTAAAAGTTGACGGAACAGCAGTTCCTGCCCAAGTGAAAACCATGCGCTGTCTCCCCGAACCTGGGCGAGACACCTGTATTTATATTTTATTTAAAAACACCGAGAACATTACAAAATGATTTTCACTTCGTCGATATCCGGAAGTCCTGGAAGGGCATCCTAGTGGTACGTGACTGGCTGGCTGGCGTCACGTGGTCAAAGTGACGTACAAGGGAGGGGAAGGCAGCCCTAATTTCGCGGGCGGCAGCAATCCCGCGGCGCCCACACTTGCAGACCAGCAGGCCCGCCCAGCGGACGTGAGGCGTGGAGCTCGTCAAATACATCCCCGTCGCAGCGAAGGTAAGCCGTCCCAAACGGCCAACATTTCCTCAACTTCAAAATGGCTTCGTCGGATTTAGCTTTCGTTCGACGAGCAGGGATAGCCGTCACATCCCTCCTCCCCTGAAGAATATCCACAAAGTCGGTGTCGAACACGCGTCCAGAACTTAAGGCGTAGGCTGGCCAGGCACTTACCCCAGGCTCCTTTCCACATGGGACATGGGTCACGTTGTTAGCAGCAACCATAAAACAGGCAAGCACCAGGGCTCACTTGACGAAGACGTAGAACATTCATAACACTTTCAAAATTAACTTTCGGTAGGTTTGCTAAATTTTGAACCATTCTGCCATTTACATATAAAATTTCTAATACTTCACTTATTATATACACATGTATACCTTTCAAATATTTCTGACTTAATACTTCACTCATTATATACAAGTATGCCTATAAATATTTACGACTTTACATATTCGTACATTTTTACTTATGTACTCATTTAAATTTTGAGTAGAGTATATTTGCTTACAAAATGTTAATACTCTCTTTTAAATTTTCCTTTAAACACACTGGAAAACTAAAATATCTTTATAAAAATACAATAATTTTAAAATCTTAGGATGTCTGATAAAACCGTTTTACATCCTTTAATGAAGATAGTGTGGTGTTAACAAAAGGGAAGGGCGGGGGACAACCCATTTATGTTGTGGGTACATAATATATTTGACATTTAGGAGATATGAACATTTTCGTATTTGTTCAGAGAATGTGGATCTTCGATCAATACTGTCATGGGTGAAAGGAACGTCACTTTGATATGGCCCTCGCAATTTCACGGCCAACTTAGCACTAAAATAATAAATTTTCAAACTGAGGTGGTGAGCCTTGACTAAAATTAAATCACCAGGTTTCAAAGTTACATCTTTGTAAGCTACGTTACTTTTTGTTCAATTTTCTGGTGATACATAATTAAATTACGTGCCACATCCGTCCATATTTATTCCAGTTTTTTGTTATTCATATTTTCTAAACAAATACCGTGGAGTGACCACACATTTATTAAAGGGTGCATCAATCTCCGCCCCCAAACATACTTCAGCTGGCGCATACTTATGCACTATGAATCAAATTATTGAAACACTAAAACAAGACGTATAATACGTCATTCCAGTGACTTTGGACATCTGACTGAAAACTGCGTACGGCAATCTTAACGTTACGATCAACACGCTCTACTAAATTTGCCTGTGGATGGTACGGGGGCAGTTTGAACCATTTTTACTACCCACATCAAATTCAAATCTCTGAATTCTTGCGACAAAAAATACGTAGCGTTATCTGTTACTACATACACGGGTGCGCCAAAAACGCTATACAACCGTTGCATTACAACTTTACAGATCTCAACTGCCTTTATGGTGCGTAACTGGAAAAATAGACCAAATTTGCTGAAACTATCTTATTACTAGGACATAGAAATAGCCAATATACTACGGGGCAACGGACCATTGACGTCTAAATAAACACGTTCCCAAGGATACGTGGCTACCGCATGTGCATACTGGCCTTCTGGTTTTTGATTTTTCGGTTTAGCGTATTGGCACGCATCACAACCCTTTACCCAGTGTTCAAGGTCGGTGCGAACTCCTGGCCCTATGTGTCCTCCGTAATAAGATTAGTGGTAATATTTGAACACCATCGCCCTCAAATTTTCAGGTACAAAAACTCTGAATTTTCCTCGTCTCGTCAATTCACCTAGAAAACCTTTATGTATAATATACGGCAAAGTTCCATTCTTAATTTCAGACAAAATTTGCTTACATTCCTGATCAGCATTTGGGTATTCTTTAATGTCAATAAACACGCTTGGAAATTTTTTGTAACATATTCAATTCTGAAACGTGTGTGTTTCCTACTGCTGGCCTTGACAGCTGACTATCGACGCTCACTACACTCTCTACAGGTACCTCATTCTTCACCTGCTCGTCGCGCCTTGCTCAAACTCTTCGGCACAATACATACGAGACAACGCGTCTGCTACCGAATTATCGACCTCGCGAATGTGTTGCATATTAAATTTGAAACGGGCCAATCTTACCAACCAACGTGCCAACCTGCCTGCAGGCTTTTGCGATTTTAATAACCAGCTGAGCGCTTGGTTGTCCGTGTACAGCGTGAACGGTGCGTGATCCAAATATTCTGCGAACTTTTCCATAGTCCAAATACAACTAAAGCATTATTTTTCATAAACAGTAGATTTACGTTTTGCTTGAGTGAATTATTTACTAGCATACGCTATCGGTACAAAATGACCTCAATCTTCTGATTTAAACACGCTCCTATTGCTACAGAACTGGCATCGCAGTGCAAAAAGAGCTCTTCATAAAAATTCGGTAAATCCAAAACGGGAGGATTCGCTAACATATATTTCAATTATTGAAAAGCATTTTCCTGGTCTTCGTTCTACTGAAACGGTACATTTTTTTCTTTTCAATTTATTTAACTGCTCTGCAAGATCCGAAAAATTCGGAATAAACTTGCCTAAAACGTACCTAAAAATATTTTCACTCCTCTTACGGGGAATTTTCGACTGATTTTTCCTTTTCCGGATCTGTCCGCAAACTTCCTTCGGAAATTATGAATCCCAATGAACGCAAGTGTTGTGCCCAACTTATCTTTTCCGAATTTACCGTCAGCTCGGCATTACGTAACGCGTCTAGTACTAGCCGCAAGTGTTGAAGATGTTCCTCTAACGTATTACTGTATATACACGCGTCATCTATGCACGTGAATACAAACTCATATAGTTATTTTCCTAATACGTGAGTTAACACACTAGACATACACTGGGGTCTGGAATTTACTCCCGTCGTTAAAAGAGTCCACTGATTCAAACCCCACGGTACACAAAACGCTAAAGCGGATATTATACGATACCTGCTACCGTACATGGTTCTTGTACAAGTTTCTACTAGCCCTGGTACGAGAGCCGGTATACCAGCCGCTATATGAGCCGCCATGGAAGATTCTGGATGAAAAAAAAAACATCGTGTCACTAGAGCGAGCCTACGCACGGTAATTTCCGCTGATATTTTTAACCTCAGCAGTGAAATGTGTTTCCGTCAGTGTTACCCTAGAATACAAATATATCAATTAGCAACATTTAATTTACAAATTGTATGCATAAAAACGAGGTTAAAATATATGGTGCGCAGTGTGTGGTTTGTAGTAGGTACATATGAACACCAGTCGGAGAATTGCTACCAGTTAGTAACTTGCGTAGGCTTATCAAAAATTACAAGCACATCTTAATATTACTATATTACTGTTCGCCTTTAAATACATTTATTGCTTACAAGTATAGTTTCATTCATTTTCTTTAAAATGACGTGAAGTCACTAGAGTACGAGGGTGTTATTTTTATTTTTGACGAAAATTTCTGACTCGTTGCAAAATATAGGTTTTTCTTTACGTACCGGGATATTATCAGCAAGTAAAATGTGATGATAAAAATAATACGGGTCCGGCGGAGTTACGAACTCATGCCCAAAAATTACTTTCTTTTTTTTTTGTCACTGACGCCGCAACTTTATCATTATGCCACCAGTTCACACAACCGATACGAGTTTATATTATATATATATATATATATGTTTATATATATATTTATATATATATATATATATATATATATATATATATATATATATATATATATATATATATATATATATATATATATATATAGTAAAGAGTTTAAGTTAATTTTTCATACAGTAGGTAATGTTTTAAGTATTCAGAACGGTTTTAAACGGTAATTAAATGTTGTCATAGGCAATATTATTTGTCATCGTCGTGTTTTAAATCTATTTGAAAGAGTTTTATCCTTACTGATATAAAATCAAGATGGAGGCGTCCTTTTGAATATCTTCATCAATATGCAGTAGTAGCCACGGGGAGCGTCCTATGTTCTGAAACTGCAATGTGATTGGCCAAGTACGAGAGCCGGTATGGAACCCACCACGCAAAATAAGACAGGTCTAATTACCAAACCTGTGATGAAATCTGGCAGCGCCAGGCGAAAAATGCCATGACGGGTGCCGTACAGGCCAGTATAACTGCAGCTATGGCAGACCTTGCACAAGCTTTTATGAAATTTGGTACCGTGTAATATGGCCTTAACGGTACCCTACTATTGGGATGTAGCTCACATTGTAAGAATGCCGAATTTCAATCCAAGATAGTGAAATACTTTGTCTTTTGCAAATGTTGAAATACAGTTTCCACGGGTACCGGATAGGAATCCACATACAATTTTATTATTTACTTTTCTATAAAATCACAAATAACTCTAAACTGTCCAAGAGTTTTCTTAGGAATTAGAAAAGACGGGCTTGCATACGGACTTGTGGAATTTTTCACGGTTCCCTGTCCTTGCAATTATTTGATCAAATTTTTAAATACTTTAATATTGGGTGCTGACACACGATACGGCATGCACTCTACGGGTTCGTTATCTTTCAGTTTTAATTCTACTGGAATCTCTTTACAATGCCCTAACTTCGACGTAAGCACATCTTTATATTCAATTTTAAGCTGTTGTGACGCTTCCGCTACCTCTTCAGAGTGCTGAAGCAACTGAATTTTACGAAATGGGAAGGTTTCACTTGAAAATTTACTATCGTGTCGGGGGAAAAACTAAACCGTAATACCGTCTTTGCTAAGTCAACGCATGCGCGCGTACTACCCAAAAAATCGATACCTAAAATCACACGTGACAGATGTTCAAAAACACGGAACGCTACTTTCCATGAAAAATTTTCCATTTTCTCTTTCCTCACAGCTATTACGTTCGACTTTATCAAACCTCCGTCGGCTAAGGAAAAACCACTGACTACCCGTTTTAACGGCACAGTTCCAAACGGCGCGTCCCGCATGATTTTATGCAAGGTTTCTCGCCTTATAAGCATCGCTGAATCACCCGAGTCAACCAAGCCTGACATCGCTGAATCACCCGAGTCAACCAAGCCTGACATCACTAAGTTTGCAATCACAAGCTGTACATGCAGTAGACCAATTTTTTTACATAGATTTGTGTTTGTGACGGCGCCTATTCCTGCAGGCTTTCCCTTTAACGGACAATTAAATTTTAAATGCCCGGGATTACCACATCTGAAACAAATAATATATTTTACGGTTTTACGACCTCCAGACTTAGCAACACTTTCTGAATTTACTTTTACGTCTGACTGGCCCCCGTTTTCAAGCGGCTTTTCTTTCCCGTCACTATCAGATTTCTTATAGAAACATTTTTCCGTCGGATAATTATACCTCAAACAAATTTGACGTTTTTGTTTTGCGTTTTCCTGCACAGGATTTCCTCCGCCTTTTTGCGTTTTATAAAAGCATTTAGCCGTCGGATGATTTGTACGAGAACAGATTAGACATTACCGTTTATATGTTACTACTTTAGGCTCTCTTTGCTTACAGTCACCAATCGTTAGTTTCACTTGAATTACTAAAGTTAATAATTCATTTAACGCTTTCGGCTTTGAAGTAAATGTAAATTATTTAGTATTTTCCGGCAACAGATTAACAAACAGTATTTCCACGAAATCCGCTTCCGCACACGGCAAACCTAACACTTCTATCCATCTAATAGTCTCACTGACAAACTGCTGTATTGAATCATTTGGACTTCGAAATATTTCCAATATTTTCATACATTGGTGTGCTATAGCTACTGATGAACCCGTCTGTCTCTACATTTCTTGACTTAACTCACTAAATGGCATACGTTCATTTATCGCCTTCCCCACCACATATTGCAAAGGCTCCGGCATTTTGAACATTATAGCGGCATACAAAAGCACGATCTCGCAAATATTTAAAGACGCGACTCTAGCCATTTGCACCAAGAGATTTACTTCTAACTTTAAATTCAGGCTGCGTACTAGCAATATACTATACGCCAAATGAGGTGGCGCGTGTTTTATATTTTTAAAGACACTAACTGCGTCGGACTCACCCCGATTGTTGAGCAGCTACGTCGCCTTCTTGACTAGCTCCCTCAAATGTCGATGGAGGATATCTATTCCGTTGTCCGGATTGAACGATACCGCTGCATCCATAAAACTTTTCTGGAGAGTTTCCTTAGACATTTTCTGGATCCCACGTAGACCTGTAGAAGTCATTTTGTGAATGAGTTGATGAACCACTACAAATAAGTCACTCTCACGACCACTGGAACAAACCCAAGGAGTTTGTACTATTTCGTAACTTTACAAAATTCCTAACTTTACTTCCCCTTTTAACTTCTATGCATTGAGGAAGGAGAGTGATACAGATTTCTCTATCCTATATGTGACGGTGTTGCCAACACACACAGGACGAGATCTTTGTCTTAACTGCTTCATGAATGTAGGTGTTTTAAGTTGGAAAGCAGCTGGGAGCCCCCCAATGATGACAAAAAAGGGATTTGGGTTGGTTCCAGTGAAAAAGTTTTGAAATATACGTTGCCTTGCTTTTATATTTTAAATGCAAATAATTTAAATCGTCCCCCCTCCCCAATAACACAATAAATACACTTTATATAAAAAGATAAATTTCCCACCGATTAAATTTAGTATAAAAAATTAGTATCAAAAATAATTATGTTTAAAACTTCCCCCAAATGTACATTTTTTTTTTACAAAATTACATCTCTTTGCAGCTATGTGCAGGTTACATTAAATATTTTCCTTTAAAACATACTTAACTAAAATGGCAGCAAGGGCCCCCCCTTTTTTCTTTTAATGTTGACGGAACAGCAGTTCCTGCCCAAGTGAAAACCCTGTGCCGTCTCCCCGAACCTGGCCGAGACACCTGAATTTATATTTTATTTAAAAACATCGAGAACATTACAAAATGATCTTCACTTCGTCGATATCCGGAAGTCCTGGAAGGGCATCCTGGTGGTACGTGACTGGCTGGCTGGCGTCACGTGGTCAAAGTGACGTACAAGGGAGGGGAAGGCAGCCCTAATTTCGCGGGCGGCAGCAATCCCGCGGCGCCCACACTTGCAGACCAGCAGGCCCGCCCAGCGGACGTGAGGCGTGGAGCTCGTCAAATACATCCCCGTCGCAGTGAAGGTAAGCCGTCCCAAACGGCCAACATTTCCTCAACTTCAATATGGCTTCGTCGGTTTTAGCTTTCGTTCGATGTGCAGGGATAGCCATCACAGTGATCGGGATCATGGGACTGTCAAAATTACATACGTACATATGTGCAGGAGGGTACGACTTAGACAGAAAGTAGATCCTAAGCAGGGATTCCGAAAATGTCGAATTAACTGCGAACGTTCTACATCAAGTAATACTGTGACATTGTTTCTAAAAAAATTAACTGTAAATACTACGTAAAATAGTACCTTTAAATCGCAAAGGAACAGTTTTCAGTGGCAACTACATTTGACGTTAACACCCTGAATTATTCATTGTAATTTGCAAGCCAACATTAGTGTAAATATACGAGTTATTATTTTAGAATATAACCAGAGGCGTTGGGCTCAGTCTCTGTCATCATGGATTTTCATTATTTTTTGCCATTAGCTCTATTTAAGTATGTTTAACGAAAAATGTCACACTACACAGTATGAATAATAGCTTCTCAAGGTTTATCTAATTAGTATCTGATCCCGGCGATCGTTGTTCCGCCTTTTTCATGTTCTATTTTCATTCTCAATGCGTACTCTCTACTACGTCTGGTACGTCGACCGATGTCTGACCGTGGTATCGCTGGCATGTCTCTATTTTAGATCAACAAACATTTCCTTCAAGTATGAGTAATATCGGCCCACAAATATAGAAGTTAGACTCCAGAGCCCCCTATCGGAATGAAACATAACTAAAAACGTTACTCGCCACATCAATAACATATGGTGTGAATATGGTCTCAACTGGTCTAGTGGTTTGGCAGTGATGATGCGGTTTAGTCACACACAATGGATTTTATATATAGAGATTACAGCTTTACCGCCTATATTAATTTTTTACAAGTGACTGGCGGCAAGAAATTGGTGATTTTTCTCGCGGGCAATTAAAGAAATGATCCCGGCAACAGTAGTCGAGCAGTGCATGTTTTAGGACATGTGCAAAGCAACACCCTATGCCTAGGGACCTGCAAAATTCGCGATATTTTTTTACATATTGCTAAAATTCATAGTGCTGTCTATACCCGAGCTGGCGTCATTTATCCATTAGTTGTTGCACAAACGTTAAGTCACGCCCTTTCTGAGTCAACTGCATGTGATTGGGGCACACAATTGTGAAGTGTTCATTTATTGGCGCAGAGTTACCCGGGAATTGTCAAATAAAGAATGGTCCAATAACACGCGTATTGCAAATGAAAAGCGTTTTAAGTTTATCATGTCCTCAAATAATAACGCGGATTTTACAGGTATCTACATGCCTTGTCGACGCCCAAACTAAAGAAAATCTGTGATCCAAGCTACGGCGAAAAATTCCGTAAATCCAAGATGGCGGGAACTGATACCTCTTAAGGTAAAGGTATTTTTTTACCATAGGCCAATTGAAAAGTAACTCAATTAAGCGCTATTTGTTTTAGAGCAGTGTTATGAGTTGATCGGCTTCTTGCAGCCTCGAGTATCCACGGCGACACCCGGCAATCGATGACTCACTGGCAAGTCGTCGACGTGATTGTCGTGGGAACTGCCCCGAGCCTCAAATGCATCTCCCTCAACCTCTTCCCGTACCGCCCCGACAGCAGTGTTCTCGTCATAGCACAGATTAAGGGCTGTTTACAGTATAATGAGCACTTTTGGTAGTCTTGATTAGGTTAAACTTGTATGCACATTGTGTATTCTTCCGCCATATATACAATTAACCCTTCCATAGGTCTGATTATTTTATTCATGCATCAATAAAGTGAAACTGTGAAATTGTTATAGAACTGTTAACACTTTACAAACTTTAGAAATAAGATAAAAAAAAACATTGTACTATTTATGTCCTACACTACAGTACCGCGGCCTCAATATCTTGGTCAGACTTCGAACAGAATAGGATAACAAATGGATGTTATTATTATGAAAATATTATCGTTATATATTTTAGTATTTATCACTGTGTTTATACTACACGTAAAATTAAAAAAAAGTTATAAAATTATGATTAAATGAAATACAAATTTTGTAACGCCCACCAAAATGCACCTCTTTGCAGATGATATTTTCGCAATGTCGCACACCACAATGTCGCCTGTCACCGTTTTATATTAACTGCGAATCGTTTATCATACGAGTTATTTCACAGCTATAGGTGGCAGGAACAACACCTAAGGACATCAAGAAATATCATATACTGTATTACAATACACTGAAAACGCAATGCACCTCTCGGAAACTATCGACAATAAAACTGAACTCTCCTGTAGGCTGCTTATGATCAGCTTGTATGCACGTTGCGTAATCTTCCGCCAAATGCATCAATAAAATTGGTATGGGAATGATCACTGATCACTTTATTCATGCGTCGGTCAAGTGAAACTGTAAACTTGTGTTTGTGTGTGTATGTGTGTGTATGTACATATATCGACATAGAAAAATATTAAATTCTTCGGTTTTAAAACAAATGTTTACCTAGCACTTTTAATTCAACGTTAAGGTACAGAACTATTTTTACTTTCCCTCCGTTGTTGCCAACTTAACTGGAAGCACGCTGGTCAGTGCGCCCGTTAAAATATATGCAGGTAGGAGTAGTGACATTTTTCAAAGGTTGATTTCAATAGTGCTCACTTTATCGTGAACAGCCTTAACGAGAAAACACTAAAAGTAAGTTGTGGCTTGGAGCCGTTAGGCGAGGCTGAAAACAATCAACCTACTATGCTGGAACTACGCGCTCGGATCGGGAAGCGAACTAATCGGTCGGTACACTCCATAATGAACAAAAACTGTAGTACGAACAATGTTTTTTTTTGCGTTGATTTTCTGTGATCGAATTTCGATTGAATCGCGGATTGAACACGAGTAATTGTTCCGTACGATAAACATATCAACCACTTGTGGACTTTCATCCAAGCAACACGCAGTGAGATTCGTTACGAGAAAACGAAAACACAAAAACCTCTGCGATGTAATTTCATATGAGTATTAAAACGTTCGTAGCCACGAAAACTACACAAAATATTACCAGCAGCGGCATTCTCTACGCTTTGTACTATTTTGTTGAACTTGTGTCCACATTGGTGCTGCAACAAGCGTATGAGTCCAGGAGCGGGCGTCTTTACATTGTCGTCAACTGGTGTCCGGTACCTAGAACTAAAATGTCTCATTTCTCAAATCTAAGCAATTCATGTCATTGTCACACTTATATTTTGCGGTTTGAGTTTTTCAGTGTGTTTAATTTCAGGAAGCGGCTTTAGGTGAAATGGCGAACATTTTCTTGTGTTAGTTAACGTAACACGCTATGTAACGCGTACGTGAATTCTGTAAAAATATACACACACGAACGCGTAATAAAGGGTATGACATTTGCTGGTGTGCATGGTGTGCAGTACTTGCCTGAGAATTATTTTGAGGTCAAGAAGAAAAATGTAAAACTGTTTATTCAGCGCTTAAGGCCATATTTCATGACAATTTTTTATTTTATAATTTAAAAGATATTTATATAAGTATCACTTAAATGTAAATATTTGTAGCCAAATGAAAAGCTTTTGAAACACAGCATCGAAAAGTCGAAAATATCGGAATATGGGAGCTCAATTTTTTATGCATCTAATTAATAATTAACTTTCCAAACTAAACCACGTATCACGCGATTTTCATCACATACACTATGTTATATATATATATATATATATATATATATATATATATATATATATATATATATATATATATACACACACACACACACAGGATACTCGGGTACTGGTATTCTGGATATCCTTTAAAGTAAGTATTTGTTTCCCCAACACATTTTTATTCGTTCGAGAGAAAATAATTTTAATATATATTAGTTTCCCTTGGACGAATAAAAATGTGTTGGGGAAACAAATACTTACTTTAAAAGATATCCAGAATACCAGTACCCGAGTATCCTCTGTTAAATATCCATGACATTTAATTTACATCTAGTGTATATGCTATAGATCACATCAGATGTGATTAGTTGGCAAATTTAATTATGAGCATAGAAATTTGGTCTCTCATATTCCGAAATTTTCGAATTTCGGAGCTATATTTTGAAAACTATAATAACTTTACTACAAATACTTACATTTATGTGGTCCTTATATTAAACTATTTTAGAGAATGTAATAAAAAATGATCGTGAAATATGGTGTTAAGTCTGTTCACTTCCGTTCCTTGCACATAGTCAAGATTATTTCTAGTGTAGGTGAAATACTCTTTACTATATATACCAGTTTCGACGTTTCTTTAAGAAAGGGAATTTTAAAAGAATGCAAAGCTATAGTACTAAGAGGAAATTCGAAGATTTGCGTCTGACTACACTGATTGTTATTAACGTACGATACATGAAGGCCAGTTTGCTGCCTCTCCCTTCCCCTTTCTCTCAATCTCGCGCGCAACCCCACACGCACACCTACGCACACACAAACACACACACACACCTATAAAGTAACTTCTCGCCTTCCCCAGACCCGCAGATGTGCTCCAACTACAAGAAGCTAATTTCCAAGATGTTACCTACCACCTGGCACGCCAAGATCCCTGAGTCAGAATATAGTACACTAATCTGTATTTGAAGGGAACTCCAAAGCCAACTTTATGGTAGCGTTCTGCTGAGATTTCGCATGATTGGTGTCTCCTTAAGTGTTTCAAACTCACCCACTCGTTGCTCTGATTCGTTCATAGTGTGCTAAAAAGCCAATTTGAACGCTATCTTGAGTTTTGCACTCATTTTAATTTCCTGGGGATACGTTGGAAACCGTAATGATTAAATACTGTTTATATCAGAAATAAGAATTGAGAGAAACTCCTAGTAAGTGTTGTTAACAGTTTTGATAATACGAAAATAAATGTTTAATACGATAAAATAAAAGTACAAAATTTATTTAAAATTTTAAAAGAACATTATTTACAAAATGTGCACTTAATGTGTCGACATTCTAGTAATTAATTTTGATGCGGTCTGTCCCAATAACGAATTCGCTTAAAGTTCTGGAAATACTGAAGTATGCATTTTTTTTCCATCTTAGGATAAATGTATCCCAAAACACCAAATGATGTTCACGTACACAGGGAAACCTGGCTATCAAATCTGCTTAGAATATTAACATTGTGAGTACGGGCTGTATTTTGAGCAGACAATAGTTTGTATTCTTGAACTGACTAAATGTGTAGTAAAAAAATACGTAGTACCTATTTAAGATTTACTGATAACTGTTCTTACGCCATTTAACTACACCAAAAATAACAAATGCATATGCCATATTGTGAAAAGAGCCGAATAAGCGTTCTTAATTGTCAGTCGTAACTTTAGATCTACATACGAAACAAACAACCACTCCCGTGTTAACATGAAGCTTTAAAATCCTCAAACTCGAAGCTAATTAAAAATACATTGCAATTGCAACAATTTAAGCCGAGCATACTATTATACAGATTGCACACAATATAGTCTTTGTATAAATCTTCACATATAAGTTTATTTAACCCGATATGAATGTCATACATTACGTCATCTTATGTACGTTAAATTCGTGGAGGCAACATTGCAGATTTTATGGAGCCCAACTTTGTTGACTTTTATCAACATGTTATTTCATTTCCTGCTGTTTTCGTATCAAGGGTGTAGTTGTTATTTATCAAATATAATTAAGTGGAAACTAATCATTCGAAACTTAATTCAAATACGGCATGACTAGTCGCCCCTTAGAAATCATTCATAAATAGAGTACACCTCACCATCATGTACATTCTGACGCCTTCAGTCCACATCGTTTACTGCTTCAGCGTGAGGACATTTGTATTTTTCGTTTTGTTACGTATTTTTGACGCACCTCTGATGAATGTGTAAAGAAAGTTCCTAAGGCATTTTTCACTGACTGTGATTCTGTCATGGGAGTAACGAACGTCTGCAATTGCCATACTGCCAGTCTGTTTCAACGAGAAAAAAAACGTAAGTTTCGATGGACTCAAGGGGTGGCATTCGGCCAGCACCACGACGTTTTACCAATGCAATCTGGTTTTTATCTCCGGAGGATTATAGTACGAATCATGCCTTTAGCTAATATGGCGAACATTGCCAGGTATAGGCTGTTCACTGTAAAGTGAGTACTTTTTAAGGCCCTGCTAAATTTTTCCTTTCATCCAATTTACATCTTCCTGCTGCTTTCTAATATAAACATTGCAACGTGACTAATAAGCACAGTGAAGACATTTCACCGCCCTCGAAATGTAATGCCTGAGACTGCAATAAGATATATTTATTAGTGGTTAATGCCTGTTGAATGGGCCTTAAACAGTGCTCACTTTACCGTGAACAGCCTATACCATAATGTTTTTCTCGGAGTGCTCCCGTTTCTCCGACGAATTCTTTCCTTCTTTGTTCGATCCTGGGGTCTCATTCCATGTCATTACCCAGGTACGACGCTACCTAGTGGTTCCCTCCTCATAAATTTTACCAACTGTGCAGATACTCTCCTTACAGCAAGGTGTATCCTCGCAATCCAATTATTAATTTATTAACGAAGGTTGATATATACTGCGATGGCTAGCTTGTTGTTAATTTACTACGGGGACAATTCAAATTGAGATGCAGCAGTTTTTATTGGTTCCGTATCAACTTGTGTTTGCGAATCCACGCGATATGATCGCGTTAGTCTGTTCGTTTAGTTTATTTAAGTAGTTGACAGTCTGTATACGGTCGCTATTCGCAAAAAAAATTCGCCCTTCGACTGTACACGCGCCGCCGTCCACCCTGCATTCGCGACCATTTAGTTGATTTAATTTACTCGACGCGTCGATACGGCGTTGGTTGCAGAACCTCCCACGCTTCTCGTGTACGCCTGCGTCAACAGTTCGCCGAGTCTCACACGTAAGTAACCTCACCCGCCGACAAAACAACCCCCTACGTCTAGCTTTTGAGTGGTAGATGCGCATCGATCCTCCAACACATGGACGACGCGACACTCTTCTCTATTTCCCACTTGATGGTTTCGTCCCGTGAATGTTGAGTAGGTTCGTCAGTTTTAAATATGTATTTATTGCAGTAAAAATACATTTCCAGTTATTTCTACTTTCTTTATACAATAATGGTCGTGTGCCTTCATGCAAAAAATTATTACTATTATATGTTCTGTGATCTGTTTGGAAACTCTCTCTCCGCTGCAGTTGGCCGGAAGCCAAACAATGAAGTTGAGAAGGGCTGAGGTGTGGCCACCTCCTTGGTTGCCTGGACCACGTGTGCTGGGAATGGTTGGCTACTCTCTTCTTTCTATCTGCCCCTAGATGCAATTATCCATAAATATTGTAATTCATACATTAATATAATGTTAAATAAATGTATTATTATGAGAACTTACATAATTATGGTAAAACTTAAACCATACAAGTACTATAATCCATTCGCAGTATCTTCGTACTTTTAAAACCAACCTTAAAAAATTCTCCTAATATATGTCGTTTTTGATTGTTTGCTAACTATGTCATGTGTCACAAACGTTTTATATTTCTGGTAACATAAAAGTATCTTATTTTTTGTTTTGCGGAATATTTATTTATATTTTATCTATAGATTATAATATTTAATTTATAATTAATGCGAATAAATCCAGAGAGAATATGGCCATGTTGGTAATGCCTAGGCTGCTTTCCAAATAGCATGCACTCACACCCGCTCTCGCACTTACACTCCCTCCTTATGGAACTATCGTCACTCGCACATTTCAAAATAATCTATACGGTATGCAATAGATTGATATTTTGCATAAAGAAAATAATATTTACTTAAAAAAATGTATTCATTAATATTCACATTTCAATTACCAATGGATTGATTAGTAGGGATGATGATTGGTATGAAAGTAATGTATGAAGAGAATCAGGTATAAATATTATGTGAAATCAACAGCTTGAGCTTGAAATTTTAGCACCGTTTATTCTAAAATTATGATTTTATAATTTCCGAATTTATGCATATATTAAATATTTACTTAAAATACATTACAGTGAAAGAATACTTGTTCCTGTGCCATTCCGCTGTTTTCAGTAATGTAGTATTGCTTCACAAATTCGTAAATTGTAATGCGTAACCCAAAATAGGCCTATAATATATTTGCTTATGAAAGTCACACGCAGGAGAGTGAAATTAAGGCAGTTTATTAATTTTTCCTGATGTTAGAAAACAAACAAAAGAATGGTGGTGGTTGCGAGTACGAATAGAGCGTGCACTGGTAAAGTTCTACTTCCAGGGTATTTCTGCGCCTTGTGCAAACAAAGCTTAACCGAGTCTAGAAAATTACACGACATGGACAATGCACCGCATTCTTGCGCACTCAGTATATCAATATTTTGCATAAGAATATTTATTACTAGGCATTAATTACACACCTATTATCTCTGTATTTATGTGCCGATTAAAACTTCCTAAAATTTTGCGGCACAATAGTTTCCATATTTTACCTAATTTCATATATTTTCATATTTTTGTGTAAGTAATTGTGTCAGAATTTTGGGAAAGTTTAGGAATATGGTGATTTACTCAAATTTTAAGGCAGTTGTGTTATTTCAGAATTTTTTTTTTCAGACATGTATTTATGTACTGGAAGTTAGTACGAAGTTATCTTCGCTGCCAAGTCTGGTAGGAAGCTTGTTGCTGGTCGTAGACAGCTCAGCTTACAACGCTGCGCTCGC
Source organism: Dryococelus australis (assembly GCA_029891345.1). Lineage (NCBI taxonomy): Eukaryota > Metazoa > Arthropoda > Insecta > Phasmatodea > Phasmatidae > Dryococelus > Dryococelus australis. The sequence goes on from CM056993.1 coordinate 79,488,103, forward strand.
ATTCCTGAAGGCATGGGATGTCTTTCGCTGTACCTTGTCTGCACTACATGCCAGAGGTGCAATACGTAATTCTTGCTGTAGAACAGTTGTGTATAGTTTTGGACGGTTTGCGATACTCCCAGTGCTCTCTAGGAGCTGCGTCTGAACTAAGTTGCGTATCACCTTTGTGTCCGCCGCCTCCAACCGTTTTTGCCGGACTCTCTGCGCAGATACGGTCGCACATGACGTGTTCGCCATGTGCTTCCGTGTTCGGGGAGATTGCTGCAGGTGCATGATTCCCCTGCAGCAATTTATTTAGTTTTAGAATCACCATGAAGAATAGTGCAGAGTTAGTATTAATAAATCATCCTACGCAGTGTCATACCTTCCCTTCTAGATGGGTGAGTACAGTATAAGTCTTTCTCCAGTAGTAAGTGCCATGTTATATTGGCTCCGGAAGAAGTAATTAATTTTCGCGATTATTTTTATTTGTGTGTTGTAGAGGGACCAAGTATTATTATACGTTTTGGACGAAGTTTTATTCCATGTTTCACTTGAAGTTTCATTCGGAGTATTATTTTAACTATTCATCTCCTCAACATTCCGGTACTACTTTCGTACCAGTCCGCCAAATTCGGACTATTCTCCAGCTCTTTCGCAAGTGGGAATCGTGCAGGACGATGCCGTTGGTCGGTGGATTTCCTCAGGGTCTCCCGTTTCCCTCACCCTTTCATTTCGGTGCCGCTCCATACTCACTTCAATCACCCTCATCGGCTCTGAAGACCTCGCTGTTAAGATCCGCCTATATCTCTTTACTCACTCACTATTATCCAGCTGCTTGTGTTCGCCTGGAGAAGTATCAACTAAGTAATAGCTTCATGGAATATTATTTTTTAATCATGTAATATCTGGACCACGTAACACGTCACTACATAACTTGAACTCATTTCTTATAACGTTTGTGACGTAAAGTATGATTGAAATATCTGTCATGTATAAATTTTAAAAAGTGAAACATTTCCCAATCAAAAGAAAATTTATATTGATCATTCAAGATAGGCAGTTTTTACGGTATGCACTCCAGGGTTTTCAAGGCTTCCATAGCCATAAGCATTTCACGAGTCAATTTCTGTTTATAACACAAATATTAATCGGGTATTTAATCGGCGAGACAATTGTTTTTTTTATCTACACATTCAATTTGTTTAATTAAATATTTATTTCGAAACTGAAATTTTATATTCTTTTCATTTATTAGATTTGTGTCTACCTCTGGACAGTTAATAACTAATTGAAAATATAATCAGTAAAATATTACTAGAATTAGTTTCTAGGTAAAATTTACGTGGCGTCCCATTTGCCCAGTCAAGCTTCCATACAATTAGATAGTAATAGTGGCTTAATAGTGTCTGGCATTATGGGAGCACAAGAACATTATAATTTACGTAAGCGTCCACAGTAATAATATTTTGCTGTTCGAGTAATTATAAATTGTACGACATAATTATTGGACACTGTTATTGATTGTTTATGTACCACACAATGAGGAAATTTCTGCCACTTTGAGCACGGTTGATATTTATTGATTTAAATTGAAAATAATAGACTGAATCGTTCTCAAGATTTGACTAAGTGTTGCATATTTTTTAAATCAAACATTTTATTAATAACCATGCCACCCACCACGATACATTTATTCGTGTCAATTACACATTTAATAATTTATAGACAAAATATATGTAAAAGTTCGATTTAACCAAAAATAAGGTACTTTTATGTTAAGGTAAGTTAAAAACGCTTGTAATACATGTTATATTTAGGAAACCACCAAACACGTGATACATGGGGTGATTTTTCAAAGGTTTGATCCAAAAAGTGTGAAGAAACCGCGAACAAATTATACCTGAACGTCGCAACACTACGTGTGAAACGAGATCAACAACAGTCACCGTTTTGATCTCCGAGTTTGTAGGGAGAGAAATAGTTTGGGAGGGCAGGCAGCGAGACGGCGATGTGTTTATACAACTCAGAGGAGGCGGGTAACGGGGCGGCTTGGTCGTCTTGTGCACCTTCGCCATCCTCGTCTGCCAACGTCTTGGGGCTTCTTATCGCCCGCCTCCTGCGATGGTCGCTCAGTTCTGCTCCACTGGCTTGTTGTGTTGTCTCTCGCCGACCCGCAAACCCCCCCCCCCACCCCCCAATTCCTTCCCGCTACCCGCCATCTTTCCTTCTGTGCTCTCAGGACTAGACCCGGAAGGAAATGGAGCGCGCAACCGCTCTCTGCCGGCTCTGTAAATTCATTTTCGCCGTAGAGTTGGAAACGTTGGTATGGTTAGGGGGGAGGGGGAGGGTGGGGCGCTCAACCGCAGTCGACCACTCGACACTCGGTAGTGTTTCAATTGGAACCTTATTCTTAAAGTCAACGTAATGTTTGTAATTGGCGTTTTGTATTTACCCCTCTTCGAAATCTAAAATAATCAAGTTTAAAATTTGTTCATTTAATGATTAACCCGCCGTTTTAGGCCGTTCACGATAAAGTGAGTACATTTTAAGGCCGTCCCAACATACATTAACCGTTAATAAATGTATATTACTGCAGTCCCAGGCATTAAATTTTGATGGTGGTGAGATGTATACACTGTGTTTATGATTCACATTCCGATGTTTATATTGAAAAATAGCAGGAAGATGGAAACTGGATCAAAGAAAAAATTCATAAGGGCCTTAAAAAGTGCTCACTTTACCGTGAACGGCCTGTATTTTAGTTTCATTGTCTAGAAACGTTTAGTATTTGTGATGTTGGAATTGTTTTAATAAACAGATGTTTATCACCCTTGTAAAACCTTTTTTACAAAGTAAATCTCTGAATTATTTTACTCAATAATCTTAGCATTTATCTTACTTTGCAAAATCAAATCCTCAAGCAGTGTTCTAAACATATTTAAGTGGAAAAAGAGAATTAGTGAAAAATAACCTTATTAATTTGTTAACAATTATTATTTCAAATCTACTGGTGTCAGCGAAATCTTATTTCAAAACAGATAGCAACATTAAATGCTGAATACTTTAACTTCATAGTATTCCAGTTGACACTTTACAAAAGAAAATAACAAAAGACTAAATCCTAACGAATTGGTTACGGCCCAGTGCAGCGTGCAGTCCAGTCTGTGCGACTTCCTTCTGAAGAAATACAAATTGATCCTCTTGTGATGCAGTGCAGGAAACGTAGTTGCAGGAAATTGTCACATGTACGTGTCGTTCAGGATTTTGCGACTAATGTCTGTCTATTTTACGTTATAGAAGGAAATGTTCGTTCCTCTAACGTAACTGAAAGCTGACATCAGAAAAGCCATGATGGCTACCATGGTGAATAGCTGTATTTCTGATACGTGTTGCTGGGCGTTGCTTGATATTGGCTGTTCACGGCAAAATAAGCACTTTTGAAAGCCTTGCTTAAGATCTACATGTATGCACGTTGTGTGTTTTCCGCCTTATGTAAAATTAACACTAGCAAGGGCCTCGTCACTTTATCGATGCGTCGTCTCAGTCAAAGTGTAAAATTGTACCAAAAATAAACTTTTTAAAATGTGCTAATTTTTACACTTCCACGCATTAAAAAATCATAAAGCGATAGAAATAATTTAAGTTATCACAAATTGTTACCCATCAATTTTTATTCGACGTTACGATATGGAACTACTTTCTCCTCCATCGATGCCAACTTTACTGGGCGCATGTCACTCAGTGCGCCAGCTAAAATATATGCAGGTAAGGGCAGTAATTATTTTCTAAGATTTGATTTAAAAAGAGCTCACTTTATCGTGAACATCTTTTATAAAGTATAATTTTCTAGCTTCCGGTATCAATGTTAGCTTATTTCGTTATAAACTAAAGCCATAAATGTTGGCAAACAAATCGTATACAGAGGACCTTGAAGATATTTGTGGAATAAAAAACGTTGTAGTAGTTACATCTAAACATTTTTGCTCTACCGTATTAATAACACACAAAAATGTCCACGACAATAAAGTAAAAGTCTGAGTTTTACGTTACACTGTTATCTTTATAAAATCTTAAGTCGAAGAGATTTAATGAGTATAGTGTGTCCTCGCATTGTTTGGTAACCTACTCGTGGCTAAGAAACTAATAATCATGCTGAAGGCTGGACTCGGCCCAGCCTTCTTAATACAGGACTGTGATGACTTAACGACACGGCCATCGAAGGCCGGAATAATGCGTATCGAGACAAACGCCTTGGTGGGGAGTTATTACCCACCAGAGTGAAGCAATTGTTCAGGTGGCACCCCGCTGGCTCTGGTATTTTCTGACGTTACAACAAACGATACCATGTAATGGAGGAACGACATAGATGAAAGGAAACGGGAGTGCCCCGAGAAATTTCACCTGTCATCGGAAACGTCAGCTAAGTTTCCAACGTGTGGAGAAACCAGACTTGGATCGGTCGGGTTGGCGCGGTAGACACAGTTCCTATCAGGTACCTCCATTATCGATTGAGTCAGGGAATGTAGTAGTAGTGGAATATAAGACTCGCCCGAGAATGGCTTGGTGTTTACTATTCATACAAGAGCGTGATGAAGAAATCGACATAGTACTTTCCAGCCGAAGAGAAAAACATCGATTAAAGCCTTATTCCTTTCTCCCGAGGTTAACACAGGGATTGTATCGTGTAACTGCGATAAAGACAGTTACTTGTAAATGTGTGTAGTATTGTGTAAAAAATATCTTGATCATTGGATTTGTGAATCCTCATAGATATGTCTTTGTCCTGAAAGCCATGCGCTGCTTGTTGAATTATAATTTTTATCTTATAACAAAGCATGTTGTCACAACTTACATTAGTTTAGCGCATTATCTATCATATAAAATAATTATTTTCTATTTCAATTCCGTATTATTTTTATGGTTACATTCTGCGAGACACGTTCTGGATAGTTAGTTTAGTGAATGATCAGACATCGTATTCGTTTCCTATTTCAATCCCGTAAACTTTTTATGTGATTTCTTTCTGTGACATCTTTCTGAGGATATCGTTAATTCTGAGCATTGCGAGACAGTAGCACTAATCACATGATATAACTCTGTGGTTGTATTGCGGGGGACTTAGGACGTAAACTCTGGTGACAATTAGACTAATGAAAATAATGCAAATGTATCCGATACCCTAATTTTTCAGAAATTTAATGATACATTCGTGTTTCTCCGCCTCAGCCAAATATGTTTAAAAATCTCTTTCCTTTAAAATTTATATGCAGAAAGTGACATGAAAATTGTTTATCATTTTCGCCAAACTGTTGGACATAAATACGCCTTGTTTGTCGGTCTTTATACTGAATTTAGCATACTGAAATGACTGTTACATAATTCGTGTACTGGCCCCTAGCGTACAAGTAAGTAAGAAAATCCAATAAAAAAGAACCCGGAACTCTCTCGGCTCTGTGTAACATCGAGTTTAAAAATGGGCGCCAGAAATACTTGTGTGAATAACGTGCGGTGGTAGCCATAGAAATAGTGGGATGGTGTTACATGGTACCCCCATATTGTATGTAACACACCATGCACTAAAGCTCTGCCTGTTATGTATACGAAGCGTCTTGCTACTAATGCCCAGAAATAAAATTGCAATTTGAGCTAGCTGTTAAAAAATACTGAGGAGGTTAATGCCCCATGGAAACAAAATATTTTACCGGTTCGCACTAGAGGAAGCAGTACACAGACTAGGCGACAGTAGTGTATGTGTGTGCGTCTATATATATATATAATATATATATATATATATATATATATATATATATATATATATATATAAACACACGTACACACATACCGGGTGAGTAGCCCGTGTCTATTTTATGTTTCTATGCAACCACCCACACACACTAGTACCCATCTAACAACAACAAATCAATCTTAGCAGAACACCACGTCCGCTTTGGTTCTCTGTCGTCAGTACATCATGCGGTGAATGGATGTCATGTGAGCAATACGTTGAGAAGCAAGTCACTTTTCAAAGAATGCACGTCCGTTTATTTTCGCTGAAACAGATTATTGCGTTGTTTACCGAAAACGTTGGTACGTGACGATTGCGTCCTTGGTAACAAATATCTGCATCGCTTCGAGCCATTGCGTTTCTCTATGTGACATGACAATACAGTCACAGCCTACTGTATTGACGAAACGTAATCGGCGCGCACGTGCTGTTTTATAGCGATTCTCCATTTTCGCACCGCTGATTGGCGCAGGCTGACAACGGCGTCGAACGTTCGGCTAATAGACGAGGTGACTTAACGAGTATGTACACGGCACGGGACTTGGCTACACACGATAGACAGTAATTATCTTACAGCGGAGGATATATATATATATATATATATATATATATATATATATATATATATATATATATATATATATATATATATATATATATATATATTATATATATATATATATATATAGATAAGCCGCACACGTACATACATCCTTAAAGAGATATTCCGTTAGCATCAGGCTCAGCTTTTCATCTCCGGAGTTCCGCATGCCCTTTGCTTTAAAAGACGAACGCTGTAGTGCAAAGCGAAAATATAAATATAAAAAAACATTTAAAAAAAGGCAGAGCAAAACGGAAAAATTAAAGAGGATGGGAGCAACCTTCAAGTACTCGACTTTTCATGTTGTAACATACGAAGAATGTGGAACGAAGCTTAGATGAAAATAACACAAAGATCCAGTAAAAAATGGATAAAGGGACAGAACACACAAGAAGCGGGCGTACGATCAAAGAAAAAATGTACTCGCGGGCTTCGTTCACGGAATTGTATCTACAGCAAGCGAAAAGCAAACAAAATTTTCTTTGCCGTTTTAATATTAATACCAACCGTCGAGATGTATTCTTGGAAACTATGTTTACCATCTCAATTCTGGCAGATATTCATATTGCAAACCAAGCATAAAGGGAAGCAATGTAAATATATACACCCGAGAAATATTACTGTATGACATATGATTGTATGTTGTGCCAACAAAGTTAGTTTGCGGTTAATTAAACAATATTAAAAGCGATGTTCAGTTTCATCTTATCGTCCATTGCCCGTTACTTGTGCCAAACGTAAAAAAATTAGTATTACTGTTGACTAGCATTTCCACGCACTAAGACACGCTCAGTCAGATTTTATTATTATTATTTCCGTCACACGAATTTAAAATAAAAAACTACACGAACTTTCTTCCAACAGGTATAACACAGACAATAAAAAAATATATATTTACGTAAAATTTATTTTAAAAAATTTCATTTAGCTTTCGGGCCGAATGTCTTTTCCAACCCATTTGGCCGTTATTTACTATGGTTTCACAACTCCTTAATTCGTTCTTTTTGCTTAGCAAATCCATAAATGTTCGACCATTTTTGCTTACTAATAACACAAATAAGTTACAATGCAAGGCGCGGCACGAATTGCGGTCGGATCCTCTGATTCGTCAGCAGCTCGTTCTAACGGCCGCCAACTGGCTCCCGAAATCAGCCCATCCTCGCCGAACATTTACATTTCGGGTCTTGCCCCCATAGGGATACAACTCAGCTGTAAATCACAAGTTGCCTTGGCTTTATTATTTCTACCATTCGGCGTTGCGAAGGCCGTACATCCATATGTTATTATTTTCAACGCCTTTGTTTTCTATGTATTTAGGAACATGTCTTGAATTCGGTTCTCTACTCAGGCATTGTGGGTGCTACCACCCGCACGTTTAACAAACGTTCACGACTGTTTTATGCAAATATTATTCTTTACGATCATTTTAATAAGACTTTATTACTCTTGTCATTCAGTTATTAGGCTTCTTGTTCACTTTTTCCTTCCATTACCATTTACTTTCCTATTATTGCTTTGGATCTGATGATAGTTTAGTTGGGGGGTTTTGCTTAGTTTCACCTCTAATGCTACTCTCCCATTTTTTTTTGTTTCCGTTTATTGCTCTTTTACTTTTCATTTACTGGCAGAAGAGTGATTTGCTGGCATGCTGGATTTTGTTAATGTTCCGTTATTGCTCTTTACTCCTGTTTTATTGTTTCCATGTGAATAAAAAACTTTATTAATCAATTAATCAATCAGAAATCCACTTTAGTAATTGATGGTAAACAAGGGCTAGAAACCATAATGCATAAATACAAAATTAATACGGAGAGTATTATAAATTAATATGCTCTCCATGTTCAAAAAAAATGTATTCTCCATTATATGTTCTCCGGAGACAGCCATCTGTTTACAGGGCGCCACTTAGGAGCACCCGGAGAGCACCCGCGCTCGTCTCAACGCGACAGAAGGAAACACTCTCATCCCCTCAATTAAGCCAAGTAAGCAATGGGTGTACAGAAAAGGGGGAGGGGGAACAACCCGTTTTGCGTCTAAACATCATGCGGGAAAGAGTGGTAATTTTTGGAAAATATGAGATTCATTAAAAATGTATTTCGTTTTCACATTTATCAAGGACACGAGTAGCTTCAATTGATTTCTCTAAGAGCCATCCCTTAATAAAAAAATATTAACTAAACAAAGCCTATTAAAATGTTGGAAATTATTTACATTGTTTTCTTACAAATAAATGTGCCAAAAATGCACGAACTTTATCTTTACCATTGGAAAATCAAAACATTTGGCTATCATTTATTTTTACTATATTTAATCAAATGCATTGTAGAAAATACTTAAAGTCCATTTTCGATTACTTCCAACATTTTTGAAGGTCTGCTAAAGATCTACTTTCAAATATATTCCTCCGCCTCATCAAACAGAGCTTAACTAAGTCTACAAAATTGCACCAAAGTGCCGATGCACCGTATCTGTGCTCACTCAGTTGAATAGTATTTTTCATGAGAACTATTATTACTGTATACCGACAACAGACATATTTTATCCCTGTTTATATTAATGCCGATTATGATTGAAATATTACAATTTATGGATAAAATATTAATAAAACTTCAATTTAACCGAAACTAAGATATTTTAATAATAATAGAAGTATAAAATGATTGTGTTGTATGACATAATTAAGGAACAACCAAACACGTCATACATTGGGTGATTTTCCAAAGGTATAATTAATTAAACAAGTGTGAAGTTACCGCTAACAGACTATAACTTCAGTTACAATCGTTGCTCTGCGTTAGGACGGAAACTCTGCGCGCCTTGCGAGTAGGAGCGATGAGGCGCTAGGCGTGCGTATTATTGTCGCTAAACTAAAAACATTTTAAAAAAAGTCACTGCTTAGTTCAAATAAAATTATTAACTGTCTGTAGGTTATTTTTCTTTAGTTAAATAAAATCCCGTTTTCTGGTGAACATTTCTTATGGACTACAGATGGCTTTACCTGGACAATCCTTTGCTATCACTGCACTTAGAGTGTGTTTTGGTCATGCCATTAGCGTGTCTGGTTTAGGTTCAGGAGAGTCGTAGGATTAAACCCCGTCTGCTGCATTAGCAAAGTCTTTTCCGCTAGCAGTTTTTCCATATCTATTTCAGGTAAATGCCAAACCAGCTCCATAACGGTGACCTTCCCTAACCCTCGCCTATTAGATTATAATTGCACTTAGATTATTAGTATGAAAATTAATATAATTTTATTACTATACTAGTTTGCAAGCGCCGCCCTCTTTGAAGATACGTCGACAATAAAACAAATTATCGGTTCGTCGTATGCTACTTTTGTCTCATTTCCAGAGACCCTAGGGTAAATAAAATTGTTGTGAGGGAGACGAAATGGGGAGCGCGACACATTTTTAATTAATCTCAGGTGACTACAGGGGAAGGAAGGGCACAGATGAAAAATGTGGAATTTTAATAAGGGACGCGCCGAGAGCCAGTACTTGTTTATTATTCGCGGTAGTGATGAGGATGAGAGGGTGCCGTTAGACGTCTCCCTCGCACCCCCCTTTTTTTTATCAACACCTGCAGGGGGACTTTCATAAAAAATATAAACTACGCTATAAGCTCTTCTTCCAGCAATCTATAGCGCGAGGGAGTTTCTTTCCATCCAAAACTCGTATCACCATCTTATTTATACTATGTATACACAGCTCACAAAAAGTTCTGAATATTGTGCGATAAGGCAGTTTGTACGTTAGGAGTTATGTAGGTCTTTTGTGATCAACAGAGAGCGCACCAACGCATTGAATATGCCTGGGACAAGTAAACAGCAGTTTATAATCGTCCACAACCTTCAGAAACACTTCCAGAGCTCATAAAAAAGAGCTGTCCAGATGGAATGGGACCTCGTCCTGAAGATGGCATCAACATATGCCACGGCGTGTTAGGGACCTGTATAATGCACATGGAGGCCATGCACAGTACTTAGCTGCAGTGGGATGTAAGAAACCCTCCTTAGTCAGAGAGACCATTATGTTAATTCTGTTGTTCTTTCGTGTTTTTGTTAGAAATTGGTTAGAAACACTTTCAATTTCACGTTTTGTATCTGTACCGTTGATAACTTCTAATCGCTATGCTTTCTTTTATGTGTATTCCATACATTTTTGCTTGCTTTATAGATATTCCAAACTTCTTGCGATGTGTTTATTTTGTTTGCGCTTGAGTGAAGGCACCAACTACTTCAAGCTGCTTGTCTTCACTTTGTGAGTAAGACGCTGAATCAATTGAACGCTACAGTCTACACTGATCAACGCATTTTCGCCTATTCGCTTAGTACAGTGAACTGCCTGTTTTATTAACCTAAAATTACGTTTTCAGCAATTTAAAAGCACTTAATATTTTATTATCACTGTGTTTCAGGCACTCAACAAAGACATGGCATTCTCTCAAATACACTCTTGGTATTCTTTAATGCTTTATATACAAATTGGAATAACTTGGTCATTCACCTTTTCATTGAAGCGATGATATGTGTTCAAGAATGACAAGGCGTGGATTTAAATTAAATTTTACTAAAACGGGCCATGAGAGTGTCCTCGCGGGTTTTAGTTCGCCTAAAGCTGTTGCGCTGTCACATTTATGTACCATATCATACTTTTTTTCCCCTTGTTGAAAGGTAGAAATTTGTAAAATTGTTTTTGATTTGCGGATCTGTTATACGACGAAAATTTATTTTGAAAGGGTGATTTACGAAATCAACTAAACCTAATTTTTAACGTACATAGTAGATACGCCACATATCATTCAGGGGACTCGAAACTACAACTCTCCGAGTCGTAGTCTGACATTCCAACCAACGATAACAAGTAGCCTAGGAATATTCATTGTTGTTTTGTGTAAATTACTACAGCCCATAAGTTCAGCTCAAAATAGCATAATCCAGCGGGTTTTAGCTATTTACGAAACACGAACTAGAATTTTATTCTACAGCTACATACATCGACTGTCAACGTTACATACGACCCACAAACTGATACGAACATTGCGTGTCTATTTCGCATGTCTACGCATACGCAGTCGCTCACGACTGCCGCATGCCGATAACTGTTGCTTACATTTTACGTGACTTTGACAGTTTGTAGTGTAATTACGCAGAACTGCGCCCAATGTCTCCCTTAGCAAAGCACCGCTGGCATGCTGCAACTGAATTACAAACACAGTAACGATACAGGAAAAAGCGGTTATCCAATTCCAACCAACACTCGCCCGAAAAGCTGAACAAAGATATCGTAGAAAAATTTCTAATTATTAATGAAAAGTGCGACAACGATCGTACACTCTAAATATGAAATATCTTTCCTAATCAGTGAAGAACGCCTGACCAACCAAACAGTTAATTTTAAACACGTTAGTGATCGCGCGTAATACCAAATAAGTTTGTATTATTAGCTTAGTTAGTAAGGTAACAACTTAGAAATGAATAATGCGGTTGGAAAGTCTGGTCAAAGAGGAGGAAGGATTGAAACTGTTTCTGTGAAATAGTTGTTTGCGCGAATACGTGTATCTCGGTAAAACAAATGTTCTACAAATACGACTTTTTGTTAGAAAAGATAAAAAAAAAAAAAAATTATTATCTATGCGACTATTCTTTTCTTTTGCGGAAAAAAATTTGTGAAAATAGTCAAATATCGCATTTTTAAAGCTTGTGTATGCAGTTTCCATAAGCGGCAAAAGAAAAGTACAAAGATACGGGCTTAATGTAATCTGTGGGCTTTCATCACTTGAAATAAAACCCCTATGTTGCAGATCTAATTTGTACAGTACAGCATTAATACATAAACACTGCACGCCTTGCGCTTAGGAGCGATGAGGCGCTGTAAGTGCGTGTTAGTGTCGCCCGTATCCATCCTTAACTTCTTGACGTTGGACGCGCAGTTAAGACCGTACAATACTCCAAACTTTAGACTTTCGACTCAGAGGCCCGTCGTAGCTTAAATAGAGACACAAGCTGGTTCGATCCTGAAGGCTCCCCATACCCCGAGTCTCGCTGAGCGATGCTAGGGGCGGTTAGAAGGACATTCTTGAAACGATAAAGATGGAAATTCAATGCACTGAAGGACGGGAGCGCACGATAACCAACAGCGTTATCTGGAACGCGTGGCGGTAATCCTTTGTTACGACTCTGTCCTTGACACACTAACGGAAGTGACGCAGATCAGCAACATGTAAAAATATTTATAGTCTACATGGAGAAATATTTTAATTGACTGCAAACCTTTTGCTGAGAATGTATGTATCCCCTATTAGTTTAATTTTCGAGAGTAAAACTGCAATCTCTAAATACATAATTATCGATCTATTTTGACCAAGTAAGCAGATTTTGAACTTCCGTGACTACCAGAATTCCGTGAGCACGTTTAATTAATTACTGGATTGAACAGGTTATCTTATTATTATAGATTTGTTCCAATCGATACGTTTCCTATATTTTTGTTATCTCGTTGTCTGCATGTCATGCCAGTTAAAAATAAACGAATTAAAAATTTTACACGCCGTTTGAAATTTAGAAAACCTCATTTTTAATCGCAGGCTTTCTTCACGCATGTAATAACAGACTTCACCGCCGAACTATTGTGTTGTAATTGTTCAGCGCTTACCTTATATGATTGATATGCAGTGTACTTGTGATGAAGATGTTTCAATTTGTATCTAATAGTAATGCTACGTGAAATAAATTATCCCTTCCTTGTATTAATTTTTTTTAATAATGTTATTCTTGCATGCTTTCCAACAAGGGGCATTGTTTTGTTTTAACATTCAGTTCAGCTAACGGGATACGAAGTGTGCAGAAACGTACTGGAAACGGTGTGTGGTAATTTTATGTGCGCGTCGCGTGTTTCACTCTTTCGTAACTCTTTCTTTACTGCAGAGTACGGTAATTTTGAATTTTATGTGAGGGAGAGTAGGTGTTCCGTACATGAATAGTGTATATTACATTAAAGTTGTCAGGTCATTTTTTGCAACTTTTTTTTTACGGTGCACGCTTGGAAGGGAACAGAAGACTTCTCATTTCCACCCCCGCCAACAGAAGTTCCCACGAAGCCTTGCCTTGCACTTCCTTCGCTTCGTTATTTTTCCAGGCTCTCCCTCTTTTTCTTTTTGGCCTTTATTTAATTATTTAATCTCCGACCTCCCCGGTGCCGGGTTGTTTAATAATTTCTTCCTTTGCACTCTTAGCAGGTGTCTCACCTGTCGTCTGCGGGTTGTAGCCCCTCCTTCCCACCCCTTATTTTTCACCAAGCAGATCAGGGCGGCCCCACGAATTAAAAAAGTCGTCGGAGAACCCGCAGACGTCACCCTGAGCCCTGCTCGGAAAGAAGACAGTCGAAGAGTGTAATCGAGTTGGTGACTTCGTTAGCGAGGGAGGACTGGTGGGTCAAAAGGAAAATCGCATTAGGCGATGGCTGGAACCAGGCTGTGCTGCAAAGTTTTATGTCGATGGTGAAGTGACGGGAAGAAAATTTAGACATGCCGACCGAGAGAAACGTAGGACTGATGTTGGTGTCGGCATCGAACGTCGTCACATTTACAAACTTCGATACGCTAGAATTGTCCGACACAGACTTCACCCTTACGTCTAAAGTAATATACAGACACGGTGGTTCGTACGTTATTAGGTAACATCTTTCACCATGCTGTCACTTATAACTACTGAAGTGGAAATTTTCATTCTTCAATAGCAACAAACAATGATGGGATTTTTTCAGATTTTGACTAGATTGATGTAACGAAATGATGTTGTTAATTCTGAGGAAGTGTACTCCCTGCTCGTTTTAAATGTTAGCAGATAAAGAACCGCTGTAAATAGTGAAAAAAGTGGGGAGGGGGTATATTCCCCGTTCCTTACTAGCCCATTTTAAAGGTATCGGGAACCTGGGGGGGGGGGGGGGGGAGGGGTGAATTGAAATTAAAAATTGTGGAGTGTCTAATAGAAGTCTTTGGTTAAAAGAACTTTTCCCCCGTGGGGTTTACAACTTCTTGCATAACATAAGAATACACGACCGTAAAGGCTGTTCACGGTAAAGTGAGCACTTTTGATGTCCTAGTTCATTTTTCCTTTCAGCAATTTTTTATCCTTTTACTACCTTTTCTCAAATAAATATTGCTATGTAAGTAATAAACACAGTGTGTTTATTTCACTGCACTCTAAAGTAAACGCCTAAGGCTAAATGAGAGGGCTTTCAGAAATGCTCTCTTAAATGTGAATAGCCTATAGTAAACATTAAATAGGCCTACACAGTTGTCCATTAAAATTGCAATATCAAGAAGGACACGAGCTCTCACAAGCAGATTTATTGGATAGAATACTCATAATACACAGGTGACATGATTACTTTTGCTGCTCGACATGACATGGGGAGATCAGTAGTGCGTGGCCCCAACACGGGCGGCAATACCCCCTACTACACGACGTCGTGTTGAGAGGAAGAGACTCTGGATGTCTGTCTGGTGTATCTCCGCCTATGCTGCTCTGCTGCATGCTCAAAGTTCATCTGCTGTGGCCGCGGATGTCCTGCTGCAGACGGGCCGTCCTCCGACCGTCAACCACGCGTGTCCGATGGGCAAGAGCTCCGGTGAACGCGCGATCATAGGAAGCAGTGAGACATGGTGGTCGTCTAGGTCATAGACTGAAAATGGGGCAGAGCGATCTCGCTGGCGGCGCACAACCAATCTCCGTGTCCCAACGTTGAACTGATTTTCTGCCTACACGTCTAGAAAAAATGGCGTGGTTTGGATTTTAGGTTAGAAAACTGATTTGTAAACAAATGCTTTGAGATGATTGTAAACTTCCTCTGACCAATTTGTAATGCAATTTGATTATATCAAAACTGGTCAAACTATTTCTTTAAATTTAATAGTTCTGTCGACCATGTGACTTTGGCAGTTGTGTAGGAGTTTTGTAGGATTGTGGTAGGTGAATGTTGGGTACATGCGCAGAAGACGAATAAGCGGTCTACCTCATATTTAGTCTATGGTCTAGGTACCTTCAAAGGGATGTGTGCCACAAGCGGTCGCTCGTTGTCTTGTTGGTACAGGCTTCCCAGGCTGGCACTGAATACAGGGGACAACAACAGGCTCCAACACCTCCGCGATGTAAAGGTTGCTGGCCAGCGTACCAGCACTGCGGACAAGGCGCGGGCGGGACTGGAATCCGGTGGCATCCCATACCATAAATCCAGATGATTGTGCATAATGCAGGACTTGGCCAGGCGTGCACAACTGTGCCGCCAGGCACGGATACAATAGGCTGTTCACGATTAAATCAGCACTTTTGATAGTCCTGCTTAAGATCTGCTTGTATGCCCGTTAGGTATTAGTCCGCCATATGTAAAATCAACACTGCCATAGACATTATCACTTTATTCATGCATCGGTCGAGTGTAACTGTGAAATTATTAGAAAAGTAAATATTTTACAAATCTGCTCATTTTTACACTTCGCTGCATACAGAAAAAATACACCGAAATAAGTAATTTAAGTAATTACAAATGGTTGCCCGACACTTTTTATTTGACGTTAAGGTATGGAACTACTTTCCCTCCATCGTTACCAACTTTACCGTGCGCATGTCACTCAGAGCGTCCGTTAAAATAGATGCAGGTAGGGGCAGTAACATTTTTTTAAGGTTGGCTCCAAAATTGCTTACTTCATCGTGAACAGCCTTTAGATAGGCGAGTGTCCATACCTGTATTCTACGGCCGTGTCGCGAACAGCCTTTAGGTAGGTAAGTAGGTGTTAACGTCTCATCGACAATAGCGAGGTCATCAGAGACGGGACAAGATGCCTAGATAGTCATGGGGCGAAGAATGAATAAGCCAACGCCTGCAGTAAGAAACCACACCAGCATTCTTCTGGGGTGACTTCGGGTAGCAGTGGAAAACTGAAATATGGATGGCTGGACCTGGATTAAAACCCATGTCCTCCCGAATGTAAGTCCGAAAATTTTCCCCTGCGCCAATTCCAAAAGAGACCTCATACGTTTTTCTCCTCGAATTTCCATCTCCCTTCGTTTTTCATTACACTTCAACATAGCAGATAATGTTTAATCATAAATTATTTTACTGCCGTGTAAATAACATGACTAAAAGTTATATTGTAAAAGAACACTCGGTATTTTTTTCTTCTGTATAAACAAAACTTGGAATCCAGTAACTAGAAATTTTTTCAAGAGCTGTTACAGAAAAAGCAAATGATATTTGTATAAATTGATATTTATATTTTTAGGGACCTATCAAATTGCTGTAGACATTTTATCCTAGTCTTTAATACAAAACATAATTACTTGGTTGTTTTTTGTGCAGTTTGTTTATATAAATTATAGCTACCAGCGTTATTCAAAAACTTACTCCTGACTTTGTGTGGCAGATATAAAATATAAAGAAATACAGTTATTTTTAAGACATGCATCGGTAGAAACTCTTTATTAAGACCTTTGGATCTAGATAAATTCCAAGAAATTATGGTTTACAAAATGCTGTCAGCTATTTTTTTGTGATTATTTTAACGACAAAAAAGTCTCACTACTACCCGCACAATTGCTATTCTTCTAAATGACCAAACATTGGCGCTTTATAAAATGTTATCTATGCCATTAACTCTAAAATAATACGTCATTATTAACTTTTTTTCACTGTTTTAGTACATTTTACCTGAAAACTAGCTCCAGTAACTGCAGCATTCCTCCTGCTACCGGCGACATTCGCGGAGTTGTTGCTACAGTCCGACTTACATAAAAAAAAGCATTTTGTGCTGACTTGGCTAGAAAAACATGCTTTTATGCCTTTTTAGTAACACAACCATGTTACTTAAACATGTAACGGGAAATAGTACGTCAGATATTTTATTATCCTAAAAGTCGCAATAGTTTTAATTTTCTGAATTTGTTAATATAACACTCAAATTAGTCATATAAAACATAAATCTTTATAAAGGTTGGCACTTTGTTATAAATTTACTTTTTTCATTTTGTAAATAACTCAAAATCAATGAAAAAAATTTTAATATTTTTTTTTAATTTATGACAAATCCCTTGGGCGCATTTATTGTAAAGAGATTAAATAATTTAATTCGGACTGCGTTCGTGTAAGTCACCTTACAGATTCGCTGGTTTCGTATATACTTTTCAAGAGCGCATTTCGGCGAGGCTGAGTTCGGGCAGAAGCAAGATACGGAAATGAAAGGTGAAACGGTCAAGAAGAGACAAGCGAGATGATGGGTAGGGCTCCACTAACGCCAGAGAAAGAAAACGATATACTGGACGTAGACGACTCGGATCTCACGTGTTAATATCCCCTTAGTCTCTCAACACGTCTTTCATCCGCGATCGAAGATAGCCCTTACACCCAGACTGAGAACTCTTCTCGTATTTCTCTCACTTAGTGCTTTCAGACAAGAATTTTCATTCGTAGCGATAGCCGTCTATTGATCTAACACGTATTGAACTACTCGTTATTATTTTCTGATATCCAGTATTAAAGTTTTAATCTTATACAGGAATAACATTTTGTAACTGGTTTAGCGGCTCCTTTTGATAGCTTTAAGAATACAATTAGTCATGTCAGTATGTCTGTATGCTTATTAAATTTATCTTCACGCAAAACAGCTACGTTTGTATCAACCCAAACTTCATTATTTTGTGTGAGCCTTAACATAATGAGTATATGATCATAAAAGTGAATGGTATCAAAATATTCAAAAGAGAAAACTTATTTCTACTGGATTTACTCCGCGGCACTGCCCGTCCGGAATTTGGAATTTTGCGTTTCACCAACGGCAAGAAAACAAATATTATATCGTGACTTCGCCCAATCGGAATTAAAATTTGTTATTGTATTTATTTTATGACAGACTGGAATTCTAAAATTGTCGTTTGTTTTTTATTCGTTCGACTTTCGGGGACCCTGCTTATAAACAAACATAAAAATTGGCAAAAAAAAAAAAAACGACAATTTTAATATACACTGACATTTATGGC
The DNA here is from genome assembly GCA_029891345.1 of Dryococelus australis. Lineage (NCBI taxonomy): Eukaryota > Metazoa > Arthropoda > Insecta > Phasmatodea > Phasmatidae > Dryococelus > Dryococelus australis. The sequence continues at coordinate 79,506,499 of CM056993.1, forward strand.
AAACATTTTAGAAATCATAGAAGATAATTTCTAAAAGCAATATTGTTTTCAATCATATAAATTATATTTCGTGCCCAATGCCCACCGCTTCAGAAGATAACCTCCGTGGTTGAGGTAGCAAATTATCATCGACCAGCATGTGGTAGTTTACTAAACAAAATGGATAACAAAAATTATTTTACTCAGGATTTTAACTCAGAACCTCGTTGCCGATAGAAACGATTTGACAACCTTGTCCATAAAAAGCCAAATGTGCCTTTGGCTTCTCATTAAGAGTGGGATGGACCCCCGCATTTTTGTAAAATAGTTGTTTGCGCGAATACGCATATCTCGGTAAATAAATGTTCTGCAAATACGACTTTTTGTCAGAAAAGATAACAAACAATTATCTATGATCTCATTATTTTACTTTTGTAATATTAAGTGTATTCTCGGAGAAAAAAGAATTGTAAATATGGTCAAATATCGCATTTTTAAAGCTTGCTTATGCAGTTTCTTTAAACGGCAAGAGAAAAGTACAAAGATACGGGCGTAGTTTAATCTGTGGGGTTTCATCGCGTGTAATAAAACGCCACTGTTACAGATCTAGTTTGCACAGTACAACGTAACGACGGAAACAATGTACGCCTTGCGCGTAGGGGCGATGAGGCACTAGGCGTGCGTGTTAATGTCGCCCGTATCGCTCATTTGCTTCTTGACCTTGGACGCGGGGATCTATATCACTCTTCAGTCACAGACTATGTTTTTTTTTTTTTTTTTTTTTATAATCTATCAGGTATTCAGCATAAAGTTAGGATTGACGGTGTGTCACTCAGGTCACATTAATGGAGCATTCTAATCTGAGCGTGCAGAAACATTTTAGAGGAGCTGAATATTACAGCGACCCAGACGCTCCTTATTTCCGCCTGTGAACTTGTAACCTTGCTGCTTGACGCTACTGTCATCACACTAGTTGACACTCAGTGCCACAGGTGTCTCGAAGGTTTGTTTTATATATAGTGTTTTAAAACCGCTGCCTCAGTAGAGGAAGGCTAATATGCAAAGGGGACGATTCAAACATAATTTTTTCATATTCGATAACTTTTTGAATTTTTTTTTGTGGAACATGAAACAGAAAAATTACCCGTGTTATTGTCCCACCCCATTATATAACCACGTGACAAGGAACGAGTGGATATGACTATTTATTGGGTGCACCCATAGTATATTCAATTGCGATTCGTGCAAAATGAAGGAAAGAACCGCGGTGAATGTTATCTCTGTCATACGAGAACGGCAAGAGAAGAATTCGCATTGGTGAGCAACATTTTTTCTGATAACTATTCACGTTAAAGCGAGCACTTTTGAAATCAACTTTTAAAAATTTCACTACGCCTGTATACAAATATTTTAACGGGAACGCTGGCTGGTGTGGGCCCAGTAAAATTTGGAAACAACCGCGGCAGAAGGAAAGTAGTTTCGTGTCTTAACGTTGGATTTAAAGTTTTAGCTAAACATTCGTGAATAATACAATGATTAAGTTTGTTTTCGGTTTTTTAATGCATACAAGCGTAAGAATTAGTAAATTTGTAAAACATTTACTTTTCTAATAATATATTTTTTCACTTGACTGATGCATGAATAATGTGATCAGGCCGATGGCAATGCTGATTTTACATATGGTGGAAGAATACACAAAGTACGTTCAAGTAGATCTTAAGCACGGCTTTCGAAAGTGCTCAGTTTACCGTGAATAGCATGTAGAGGAGATAACGAGGACGGACCACAGCCCTCCAAACCCGCTGTATATGTTTCGCTATTGAGCTCTTTTGAAATCCCTGCTTAGTTTATTTTTACAACATTGTTACATGCAGTCCCTCTGCGCACTTTTCCTTGCCTACCTCGTCGGGTGCGTGAAGTACAGCGCTGCAAGAGCATCGCCGGCAACCGGAGGAGCTCGTGCAGGTTTACCAACGGGTCATCGCGCAACGCGACACGCGCCGCGATAAAACCGCCTTTTCCTAGGAGCAGGAATTTTGCGCCGCGCGAACTGGATAGGACCTGTTGCGTCAGCAGGAACGTAAAACTTAAACACGTCCAGCATTTGTATTTTCCTACAAAATGAAATCGCAAGCGCATCAGCTATTTAGTCTATACGTGCTGTCTGGGGAGAGTGTCCAAACAAAGTGTTGTTACTTTAACCAAAGTGTTAAACATACTGTACCGTGTTGATGAATCGCGTGGAAGAAAAGAAAAGGAAACTACTGGCTTTGCTGATAGCTAAACATATGATGGATGATGATGAAGAGGATTACTTGCTCCAGACTTATGCCAAGTGCAGGAAAACAGTCGGCAATATGTTTTTGAATCGAAAGGACGACGATGTGTTGAGCATATTGACTAACAGCCACTTAATCGACGACGAAGAGAGGTTCAAAGCATATTTCAAATTTACTCGTGAGCAGTTTGTATCGCTTTTGAACTATGTGGAAGAGGACCTGAGAACTGAAGCTTACAACCGAGTTAAGTCACTAATAATACCTGCTAGGAAACTGGCTGTTACTTTGAGATATTTTGGGTAAAATTAAATAAAGTACTTTGTGTGAAAGCGGTTTTATTATAGTTATTATTTATACTTCTACATTGAATGAAAATGTCACACGTTTTACAAAACTCCAACACATAACAAAACGTCTTCTTTTTTGCAGCAGACCCTGTGACACCTATTTCTTCTTTCCTCTGTCGTCTATAGTGATTGCGGATACTCTTCCATCGTCTTTGGCACTCATCTCATGCAACACACAAACATTAACATTGTAAATACATAATTACATTTATAAATGATAATATAACATTTGTAATTACATACAATATATATTTTATCATCACATACGAAATCCATTAGAGCCAATATGAAATGTATAATCGGTTTTATTTCTGGATAATGACATTGTAAATGAGATTTGCAGTTTATATAAACAGATCATTACGTAGATAGTGAAATAAATAAATAAAACTTTTAACAGGAGAAGAAATATGTCTTGAAAATGTCATATCGTCTTGAATTTCGATCATTTTCTTCAAATACATTATAAAACCATTACATAATGTAAGGTTTTTCCTAAATTGCATTGTAGCGATATCATAACTACAGTATATGTTATGATACTGATTCCGCGAAGCAGTTATACATAAGGTAACTAATAAAAATCAATTTTGTGTCAGGTTTCTTGCCACAGGAGAATCGTACCGGTCATTGGCATTTGCTTACCGCATCTCTCCATCAGCTATATTCATATTTGTACCACACGTTCTGAAAGCTCTTCGAAAAAAGCTTGTGCCAATATTTCTCCCTCCTCCTGACAAAATAGACTGGGAAAGAAAGACTAAGGAGTTTTGGACTCGTTGGGATTTTCCTAACTGTGTTGCAGTCATTGATGGTAATCATGTGAGTTTGGTAGCACCCACAAACGCAGGAAGTCTTTTCTTCAACTCCAAAGGATATTTTTCGATTGTGCGTCTTGCTATGGTTGATGCCAATTGCAAGTTTGTTGTTGTTGACGTGTGGTTCGTATGGTAAATAAGACGATGCTGGTATATTTAAAAAGTCAAATATGGGGCGTTTGGTACAAAATGAAACTATATTTCCTCCTCCACAACACCTCCCAGGTTCAAGTATCTTGCTACCCCATGTGATAGTAGGCGATGAAGCCTTTAGGCTGAGAGAACAAGTCATGAAACTGTACTGCAAAAAAACAAGTGTTGGAAGATCCAAGGAAACGAACATTTAATTACCATCTGAGTAGAGCGAGGAGAGTTTCCGAAAACGCTTTTCGAATAATGTGTCCCACTTTCAGACTTTTCCTCACTCCCGTTAATATAAGAACTGAAATTGCGGATGTGATAACTGTTGTGTGCTGTTGTTTACACAATACGTCCAGGGAGGAATATTATTGTTTAGCCCCAATAGCATTGATGGGTCGCAAACCATTGAGGAGTTTGCAACAGAAAACATGATTCCGCTAGCAGGAGGAGGCCGTTTTGCTCAATCCGAGGGATTTCATGTGAGAAGCCGATTCACAGATTACTTCAATAGCAGAACTCGTTTGCTGCTGCGGTTTGGAAAATGAATGAAACATAACTTTATTTATCAACGTGTTACTACAGTTTGGTTCTTCACGGCACATATCTTTTCTTACGTGCTTGTCTTCGTGGTTAATATTTAATGATAGTAAAAATAATGTAATACCTTACTTGGATGTTGGTAATAATGCTGTATTTTAAATTTGATAACAAATATGTATTATCATGTATAATAATAATGCATTATTATAATGTATAATTGAAAATAATAAACACAAATGATACTTAATACTAATAAAATATCCAAATTAATAATGAATACACAAATGGACAAAATTGTGGTGTTTTAGCAACAAACAATTGCCTACGCTAACATTATTTCATTTGCGTTTACTTACTTGTCTTGTTGACAACTTTCCCAATTTCTGTCGAAATCAAGTCATTCTTCACAATATTTTGGAAGTCTGGATGCTTCACGTCCAATAGACAGGTATTTCCAGACACTGCGTCAATTAACAGTTCATCTTCCTCGGCACTGAAACGCACTTTTAAGTTTTTAGTAAACTTTGTAGCCATTTCGTACACAAACTTTACCCCAGTGTTGAAGCAATTGCGTCACTAAAACGCAGCGTACAACGCAATAGACTTGTACAGAACCAGTCGGCTTGTCACGCCTGTCGTAAAACGCTGGCGCACCACGCAGTGCGAATTGTCGGAAAATACCTTCACTATTTTCTTTCTGTAGAGGGGACGACGCACTACGCCGGGCACATTACGTACTACGCGGCGGGAAATTCATGCTCCTAGGAAAACGCGGCTTTTCTCTATCAGGACTAATGACGCTCCCGTCCTTGGAAGATTGGATGTCTTGGGCATAGTCCAATCACGGTTTCTTCGGCCTTTTTGAATCCAACCTTTGAAAAAATTTCCCCATGTATGATGTGTTTAGTTATTTCCAACATACGCCATATATCACAAGCGTTTTATACTTGTGTTCATAAAGGTTGCTTTTTTTTTGTTTAATTGAAATGTTATTCATATCTTATCTATAAATTATAATGCTTCACTTATAAATAATTTGATTAAAAAACAGGGAGAAAACCTGTGTTTTGGTAGCAACGTCTAGTGAGAAATAGTTCTTATACAAAACACTGTTACAACTGAGTGCGCACGAATGTGGTGGGTTGTCCCTCTGGTGTAATTCTACAGGCTTAGTTTGCATGAGGCGGAGGAATATCCTGGAAGTTGAACTTTAGCAGGGCTTCAGAAAAGGCTGAATGGATTATAGTTGCTGCGCGAATTTTCTGCTCGTCACTCTACCTCCCCCTCTGCCAGACTTGAGGCGCGGAGAACCTTCTGGGCCAGGTCAGCTCAGCTATATAAGCTGCGGCGGGCCCCTGTGTAGAGAGTCTGGAGCCTAGTAAGGCAATTAGCGACGGGTGTGCGGCACCATCGGAATGACGAGTGACGATGCAGTGACCAGCGAGTGTAATCTGTGAGCATCGGGAGAGTAGTGTATGAGACTGACCGGATGTATTGTGGGATCGTGGGACTGTATGCATGCGTGGTAGGCATTTAGACTGATGTTGATGTAAGGCAATCGACATTTTGATCGTATAAGTGTGAACAATATACATGTTAATAGGAGAGCTAGGCGCTTTGATATAAATAATTTCTGTGTATAGTTTTATAACATTGTAAATAAAGAAAGGTTTTCTGTTTGTAATAAGACCTTCAAGCTGACGAACTTGTATACGCACGCCTCAGGTAACTTGGTAACTTGTAATACTAGTGTCAAGAGTGCGATGGGGAAACTTATTTATTAATCTATTTTTACATTAAGTTAAGCGATAGGATAGAATTTTTTACATTAAAAAAATAATTAATTACCAAAACCGTAGGCAGCAAAATTATGACTGTTTTGTTACAAGCGTCGCAGTAAATGGCAACGAGAAAAATCTCAGCCAAACTGACAGCACTGCGAGAATTAATTGAGGGGCTAAGTAGCCAAATGGTTAGTATGAAAGAACGTGTAAATTAAATTGAAAATACCCAAATTAGTAGTGTAAATAACCATAGTAGTAAACTAAAATGTAGATATGAAAATATAAGGCATTATCGAGTCGGTAAATACAAAGATTAACTGCGTGAACAAGAAAATCGATATGTGAGTGAAAGAATGGACAGTTTAAATGAAATAATGGAAAACGAAAGTGAAAGAAAGGACAGTACAGGTGAAAAATAAAACAATACCGAGAAAGAAATGAATCAGTAAATGAGTGCATTGAAGAAGGAATGGCAGGAATTTCTCCAACAACGGAGTTCTAAGTATGATGGGATAGTTGAAGAGCGTGTTTTACTGTCACCGAGCTGACAGCCAAGGACAGTGAGGGTAAAGGGCAGGTTGTTGTACCAAGTACAGAACACCCGGGGGGGGGGGGAGCTTAGCGGTGTTGGTGTCACGCAGCCAGGAGTGGCGAAGGGCGCTGTAATCAAACCCGCCCTTACGATGGTCATACTCCTTGGCAGGAGTACCAGCATCAGTTTGAAACAGTCGCCACCATTAATGACAGGTCAGATGAACAGCGGGCTTACTACCTAGCGAATGTACCGAGAGGCCCCGCACTGAGTATACTACAGTTTCTGCCAGAGCGACATCGTCTGGACTACCTCACACAGGTTTCGACCTCGGAGCTACGTTCCAGTGACCGCTACACCTGCCTGCGACATTTCCACAATTCCCAACTGCGAAACCAAAGTCAGTGATGAGGGGAGTCACTGCAGGAGGTATAGAAAAAATTGTGTGGTTGTCCAACCTGTATATGGAAGGGTGCTCTGAGGAGTCACATGACGTAATCGCAATAGATATCTTCGTGTATACAATTTCCGATGCGGATTTTCGCCTAGGGGTACTCCTGGCAGCGTTACACAACATGCAGGACGGCATGGCCCGAGTCTTGGAGGTGTAATCGGCGAAGCAGGAACCGACATCCCGGTATCCAGTGCAGGCAGCTACACTGTGCCATAGTGACGATGATGAAGATCGCATCTTGGACATCTTGAAGAAGTTGGAGGTCACAGCGAAAGATCGCTACCATAGTCTGTGCTGAGGAGTTCCGCTTTCGTCCATCTAGGCATTGGAGATGTTGGGAGTGTGACCGAACAGGAAGTTTGGGGGCTCCTGTTTCCTCAAAGCAACTGCAGGATGCTACAGCCAGAAAAACATACGACCAAGAGAAATTTAATGAGGCTGGCTTAGAGGCAGCGACACCTGTCCCTCGTCGATGTATATACTGAGAATGTTGGGGCTATGGGAAAGAGGGATACTTATAATCTCAAATGTCAAAGGATGTCATCCTATAACAATCTGCGGTCTCTCGTTCTGGTCGTGGCATTCATCTCACACTTACTTATACTCGATATTATCTATTAATTATAGCAAACCGACGCAACACGACCGGGTTAGTTTTTTTTTTTCCTAAAATTTTAAATGAGAGTAGGCTAATTCTCTACGACAGTGGTCCGCAAAAACCACTCGCTGCTCGGTGAAGTACCGCACCGCTGTCTACCATATTTTCGTGACGAATATATAATCGACATAATGCTTAACATCAGTCGTCATTACACATCATCTCCCTCGCTCCTGGAGGAGGCCTGAACCAGCCTTTACCATGCATATAACACAAGTGAACTAAGCTGTCTACCAAAACCTCTTACCGCCGCTTTGGCATTAGAGGCTCGCCTCACTTCCTACAGGGCGTATTAATGCTCACCTCCGTATGTTACTTATGAGGAATGTCGCATAGGTCTGCATTTACTCAATATACATTTATTGGCATAATAAATTGCATTTAGAATAACTGGTCATCTGCAGTTGTGAAATGAATTACTCTGGTTATTTATGCTAAGATCCATTTTGCAAGGTCCTTCTATCGGCGGAAGATGCCCGGTAACAAAAGGAGATGTGAAGGGGTGAACCCTCCCTTGCTTCCTGGATCACTTGTATCGGAAGTTAAAACTTACTCGATGCACGACAGAATCTTATAATTAAAAGCGGTATTACAATGCACAAAATTCTGCAATGTTCCGACAGTTGGTGAGATTATGGTAAAAACGATACCAAACTACAAGCATTAAAAACGAACATTAGCAATTAGTTTGCATTCCATGCATTATAGGCTATTCGTGATAAAGTGAGCACTTTTAAAAGCCCTCTAATTTAGAATAATAGTCAATAGATATACATTATTTTGCCTTTAGACGTTAACATCCAAGTGCGGTGGAATATAAACACTATGTTCATTACATACATGGCAATATTTATTTTAGAAAGTGGTTAAAGTATTAAATACGGCTGAAAGGAAAATGTAACTAGGGCTTCGAAAGTGCTCACTTTAACGTGAATAGCCTATAAACAGATATAATACAATGTAGGGTCATCACATATAATTGAGAAATGGGCCAGATGACAGCCTCACCGATACTTAAATCTAGCAACAACAGCAATTATAATCTGATGCGCTGCCAGGCCACAGCTACAAGAAACAATGGACTTCAGTAACTGAAGAAAAAACACTACCTAGGAGTAAGAATGACAAGGATACAGGAGCCGAACTGCCTAAGAAGTCTCTCCGTGAAGAATTTAAACAACACGAGAGAAGTCCAGCTAAGAGATTTAGTTGCACACACATGTGTCTACAGGGGAAGGATGCCAGTCAGAAAGGAGAGAAGAGGAACATCGCAGTTACAGCTGGCATAAATAAGAACACACGCGACGTGAATCGAGGGTTTCTGGGGAGACATTCAGAGGACAGTCAGCGTGGCAGTGTGACACTAAACATCCCGAAGGCTGCAGGTCACGGTACCAAGTATGTTGGAAACGCCCTTCCAGATTTTTCGTCGCGGCTCCCTAGAGGAAAAGTCCATGGTGGTCCACATCGATCGACTGGCACTCTGCGAAGGTCCGGATATTGCAGAGTTTATTCGGAACGAACAGACTTGCTCCAAGAACATCACCGGTAGCTGGAGAAGCGCACGCAGAGTTACAAATAGGTCGCTGTGTAACACTGACATTTGGAACTTATCCCCCCCCCCCACACGCCGCGTACTTGGAAGATTGAATGTCTTGAGTAGTAGCTGCGCGAGTTCTGTGTGACGCGAGGTGCATAGAACCTTCCGGGCCAGGTCAGCTGAAATGTGGAAAAGTGGGACTGAATGCGTGAGTGACAGACGTTTGGACTGATGTTGATGTATGGCAGATGTATAGTAATGTAACTATATAGTGTGCGCTCACTAATGCAAATAATACATTTTAACAGTAGAGAGTAGAGGTAGGCACTTTGATGCTGTGAATAATGTGCGTTGTTTTATAACATTGTAAATAAGGTAATAAATTAAATTTTGTTCTTCTTAATTTAATATAACCTCCATCTCTCACTAATCCGGATACGCCCCAGGTAACTTGTAAATATGTGTTGGGTATATTCTTAACCCACATGGAAGATTGCATTGGACCAAATGGCTAATATTCTTAAGTATCAAGAAATTTTGTGTAACTGTTAAAAATATAGTTGTGTAAATAGTTACGCAATACATGTTATAATGCCTATAGAAGGGAATACTAAAGCTTGCAGCTATGAATTATTACACTATGTTTTAAATAAGGGCTTCTCAAATTTTAGAGGCCCATGCTGCCCTTTATCAAATAATTCGTTACGGTATATAAATAAGTTTCGGGATTCGCTTCCAAAAAATATATAGCTAATGCTCATTTTAAATATACAATTTAAAGCAAACTTATTTCCAAAAGTATATCATGAAAGTTTTCAATTCATCGCGAAAAAGACATAGTTGATTTACCACTTAAGAAAATGTAAATAAAATAAATTTGTGTTTTTTTTTCTAGTCCCTGGCGTGTATATAATGTATATAATGACGAGGATACGGCCAATTCGCTTGTTGCAGGAAGCAGCGTGCTCCAGGCAGGTCAGATACAAGTTGCTCGCAGCGACGAGGCGAAGAGCAAAGTTCATGCTGAAGGAAGGCATCGCGATGCCACAAACAAGGTAAGTCCCTTGGCTCATGGATTCTTGATGATAAGTGTTTTTTACCGAATCCACTAGTTTAGTCGGGGAAAATGGTGCCCGGCACATTTACTCACGCTGTTCAGCCAGAGTCCATCCACAGTTCGGCTGAGATAACATCTCTCTTTAGGTTGTAACTTCTAAGCCTTTACTTCTCATCGCATGTCTGTCCTTGCATGGTAGCCGATTTATTGTTATATAAGCATTTATAAAATAAAACTTGAAAATTAATTCCTACCTATAATAGTAACCTTTTTTTTTTATAGTGCGGTAGCATGCAACTAATGCCACTTACTTATTCTATTTTAACCGGTCAGGCTACCTATATGTCTTTGCAACAAGTTAGCACGACATTAAAGCATCAAGACTGTAATATGTGTTTCTAAGTATGTTGTGTTGGCAACATAAGCGATGCGTTGCATTCGGTTGAGCAGCAGATGTGTACGGCAGAAGCGAAGTTGCTGTCCTGTAGTAAAGTTTTTTTGAACTATACATCCTCGATCATTTTACAAATCTAATATGGCGTCAGGTAGGAGGTAATTTTTTTTTTTTTTAGTTCGTAATGCTCCAGTAAATACGTTCGCTAGGCTAATGTCGCTGTATTTGGTCAAGATGGAAAAGTTTGTGAAACCGCCTGATCACCTTGTTATAGAAGGTAATTTTAACCTAAATGGAATGTTTTGGAAACTAAAATTCAAGTTCTATTTTTAAGTGCTAATATAAATTATGAATCCGAAATCCCACGAGTGGTGCTGTTATTGGATGCAATCGGCGACAAGGTCACTGAGATCTACAATTCATGTAACATCGCTTAGACTGAATCGCAAGTATATGATTCTGTCATTTCAAGATTCGACAAATATTGCTCGCCACGGAAGAATCTGTTTTATCACCATATTCAGTTTTTAACCTTAAGGCGACTGGAGGAAATGCCAGTAGAATAGTTTGTTACAGTTATGAAAAATCTCTCGCGTGTGTGTGAATTCGGCGCGCAAGAAAGTTTTTGTGCTGTGATACATACTAGTGGCGGGAATCAACGATGTGGCAATGCAAGAAAAGATTCTTCAAAAGGGAGATTATTGGACACTTGACAAGGCTATCGATTGTGTCGATCCTTAGAAGCAAGTCGCATTTATCTGAAGGTTATACAGAGTACAATAGTAGGTGTAAATGCAAATTTAACGAATGAAGTGCTTGCAGTTCAGTCGCCTCAGGTTATTGGCAAATATTATTTAAGACGTACGTCTGATCACATCATAAATTGTGGTTATTGTGGCTATAATCATGGACGTGAGAAAACTAGCCATGCAATAAATAAAACATGTGCACAGTTTCATCGGAAGAAAAATTTCGCAGACGTTTGTAAGAGTTTGCCAGTCAGTGCTCCAGTAGACTGCAATAAGCCAAACAAGCAATCTAGTCCATGCCAAGCTAATGCAGTCTCTCTTAACCTAGAATCTCAATAATGTCAAGTTGAAGCAGTCTCTGATCTTGTTGACCATTTGTATGTAGCAGAAGTTGGTAGTCTTGCATCCCTTGATAAGCGGTCATGGTGGGAACCCATTACTGTTCTTAACACGGTTGTTCAATTCAAGCTCTACACAGCTACTCAGGTCAACACTATGTCCCTTGCTTAGCTCTCAAAACTTGGTTTAAGCACTGGTGACATCCAGAAGAAAGGCCAATCACTAATATCTTATGGAGAGTTCAGATACCTCATCTGGGATCTGTCTCATTACTTTGTGTGGTTCGCAAAGAAGAGCATCAAATACAGTTTGAAGTTTTTGACATTCCGCAGACCATACCTCTGCTGGGTTTAGAGGTATGCCAAGCACTGCATTTGGTACAGCATGTTAGTGTTATAGTGCAACATTCTAGCGAAGGCCTTGCGGACCTGGGATATTGCAATCTGCGACACTCACGTGGATAACTTAGCTGACACGACATGGATGTTTTCTCGGGGTTCTCCCGTGTCGTGCCACTCGGGCAGGGCAGCAGGCTCTTGTACCATTCTTGTCGATCCTGTATCACGGAGAGTAACACATGTCTGCACTACCTTGTGCAGTGAACGAGTCGTCCCGTCTGGGTCTCCATTTAAGCCCCAAGAGGAATTGGAGCATATTATGATTTTAAATACGCTAATTGAAGTCTAAAGGTTATCGTATGAGAATATAGATATAAAAATTGTAGAAATGACAGTCATCAAGGACTGTTTTTGCAAGCTATGTGAGCTAATATAATAACAAACTGAGATGCTGCCGAGGGTGTTCCTTAAGTAAAATACTAGGACGCAGTGGGATAAAAACTGGACAAAACCAAAACTTTTCATTCATTTTAATTAAATTTATTTTATTTTAAAATGGAAAATACTGCTACCGTAGAAATATTTTTATGATTCTGGTGTTCACTTTTTACCCTCTAATTTGATTAAACACTGGACTACAGAAAATTAAATTACAGACATTTTGTATCTCATCAACCATGTGTAGGACACACTTGGGAGAGCAAAAACTGAACAGAGCAGAACATTTCCTGTACAGTGAAAATTGTTTCGGAATTGCTACTTGTAAGTCCATTTTGAAAGGAATTGAAACTAAACTCGTGATATTTTCCTTTTAAATTAACTCCGTCTTTCATACCCTTACTTTATGTAGGTATTATATGTTTTATTATTTTCTATTACTAGAAAATCGCAATTACATATCAGTGTTCTGCATCACCTAATAAATGAATATGCAAACTGAGCCAATCAATTTTTTTAAATTTAAATTTCAAACTTTTAAACAAACTTTATTGAGTCCATCCCCCCCCCCCCTTGAAAGTGTCCAATCATTACCATGCTGCACCCTATGCCATAAAATACAACTTGACAAATATGCACAAGTTTAGCAAAATATTTGCTCACAGACTTGGCAAATTCTCTTATCTAAGATTTTCCTCTCTTGGTTTTCCTATATCGTTTTCCAATGACTTGTAGATTAATATTAACGTCTTTATCATCAATTTCGTGCCACACCCTACGAATGTTTTTTTTATGTAGCTTTCAATTATGCGTCGCCTGAAATGCCTGTCTCTACGCTTTTTCTTAATTGCTGCAATTCGACGCACAGCAAACAGCACTCGTTAAAATAATAAATCTGCCTTATATTACTACTAAAAGTAGAACTTACTTAAAGTCGTTTCGCCGAACCTACTCCGTACTTTTGTGATCAGTGAAGGTGCTTCTGCACTCCATATGTTGCAAACGTGTTGCCCAGTCACCTTCGACATATTCAAGGCACAATGTTAAGTCTAATAATAATATATTGGCATTCAGTAAATTCGTCATAATATTGGTGTTTTCAGTATGATAATTCTTATACAAATCGTCTTCATTATATACATTTCGTTTCAATGACATTTATGTTGTGATTATTCGGTAATTAACGGGAAAGAGTTACGTCCTTTTAGTGTCTTCGTAGCATACAAGCTTGGTATTACTGGGAAGTGCCATCCAAATGCTGTTTTAAAGACATGAAAAATCTCGTTCTCTCTACAACGACATAGACTGCATTATGGAAGTTGTGGTGTAAAGGACGTCGGCTGGTGATAGCTAGTGTAAGGGGGGAGATCTGGATGGCTCTTAACATCAAGGTCTTGTGAGTCGATGGGAGTGAAGTGAGTTGAGTATGGAACAGCGCCGGAATACAAAGGCGGGGAAACGGAGAACCCCGATAAAACCCGCGGACCAGAGGCATTGTACGACATGATTCCCACAAGGGAATATCCGGGGTGGAACACGCCGAGAGTCAAACCTGGCTCGCCTTGGTGGGAGGCGAGTAGTCTAACCACTACACCAACGTGGCCCTTGTGAGTGCTCGAGGATAGCGGAGAGTGTGTGTATGTGTTTGTATGTGTCTGTAGTCTGTACGCTGTTTCTTCACACATTTTTAATCGAACCTTTGAAAAATCACGCCACGCATGATCTATTTATTTGGTTCTTAAATATGCAGTTTATCACAAGCGTCTATAGTTCTATCACAAGTCTATAGTTAAATTGATGTTTTGTCTATAAATTGCAATATGAAATTTATAATTAATATGAATATACGCAGTGAGAAAACATGCGTGTTGGTAGCGCCTAGTAAGAAATAGTTCTCATGCAAAATATGATTACAACTGAGTGCGCACGGATCCGGTGCGTTGTCCGTCGGTGTAATTTTATAAACTTGGTTAAGCTTAGTTTGCACCAGGCGGAGGAATATCCTGGAAGTAGAACTTTAGCAGGGTTTCAGAAAAGTACGAAGTAACCGCGAATGGATTATACTGAGGTCCGCGGAATTTGTAGCGATAGTACCATGGGCACGCTGCTCATTTCCCTAACTCTGGCGTATCTGTGGGCGACATTCTATTTATTCTGATGGCTTGCTAATTGCCTGTGGAATTGATCGGTGCGGTCTGGGAGCACAGCGAATCCCTGTCGCAGTTTCGAATGCACTACTGGTGGCATTTTTTTACTTCCATCCCGACTTGAAGTACCTGTTTCAATACACACTATAAAAAATTCGTTACCGGTCTCAATGTACATGAGATGCAACTATAACATTTCCAAAAAAAAAATATTTTGATTTCCTTCATATGCAGTTACCTTAAATACGGTGTGCATATTGTTTGTAAGTTTTGCTTGCGGGTTGCTCTATTTGACAAAAACATTTATAATTAAAGCTTATAAAATTTATTGGTACAATTAATCTCTGGCGAAAGAAATTAACAAAGGGCAATCAACTGAAGCGCAAAATAAATTTCTTATAAAGCAAAATTCTATTATTCACTCAGTTTTCACGATACATTTTTGAAGATATAAAACATTCGGCAGACTCCTTTGAAATATTTTGTTTCTGCAGAAACATGAATTATGTTGTAGCGATTTAAAATGAGATGTATTTTTTACACACAAAAATTAAAATAATTGTGTCGAGAAGTGCCTTAATGAGTTTTAAATAGATTTAAGTTTTATAGTGTAATTACGTGAAAACGTTTTAGTAAAATTGTGCAGGTGTTCAACGCCAAAAAAGTAGTTGTGTTTACAAGGAAGTGACCTATAGGAATGAAACGTTGGGCAAGTTTGAGAATGTACGATATGCAGATGATTCGTGCTGCACGATCAGCCGTACAAGTGACGTCAACAAGGGTGGGAAATATCGCTATAACTACCGGACTATACAATGTTGAACAGAACTTACGTTCCAAACTCCGGGAGGTGATTTCGTATGAAAATAGGGTGGGGTATACATTGACAAACACTATCGTGTGGTGAATACTATGCGGCATTGAAAATCGACTTTTGATATGCAAGAATGTAGAAATATCAGGAAGTACTTGAGATGGAGCGACAAAAATCGGAATCGTGTTTCATGAAACGGAGATTGTAAATCTGTTAAAATGTGTTTGGTCTAATCGTCCCCCTTCAATACTTAAGTATGGGTTGCTACCCTATTTTCGCGGATACCTTTGTTACACTAGGCTATAATGAAAAATTCGAGGCAAATTACTAATCAACAAGACAAAATGAAGAAACAAGATCCTCTTGTCCGAACTCGATCCGGCAAACCATTGTTCGAGAAAACACCACTCAACATTTCGGAGATTCGGTGTAGGATAGGCAACACATCTTCCACCCGAGCTACGCTATAAGGACGTAAGTACTGATTAGTTTGAGGGAGGAAAAGCGTAGATAATAAGATACGGAGTTCAAATGTGGAATACACGACACATGTGCATGTAGTATGTAGTACGACGAAGCACGATCTCGTCAAATGCTGCCATTCTCCTTGTCCGTGGTGCTCCAGCATTCAGCTACGTCCATATTGTTGACCCTTCATTCAGCCATCTGTGATGGAGCCATGGAAATATCTCACCGGAGGGTTGAACACGCGCCGGATAGCGCAGCCGGTACAGCTTCACTGCTTGCCTCGCATTTGTGTTCGCAGCTCCGTACACGAGGTGCATGTCGGCTAGTTCCTCTCGCATTGGAAGTTCCATTCTTCCACAACCAGTTCCAGGCACATACTGACTTGCCAGCAGACACGCCCACCTCCACGCAAGAACCGATTACATTCTCACCTGTTTCCTCAGCCACGGGCGTGGCGCGGGTGGTGGTCGTGTTTCCTGCCCTCGCAGGGATAAATCTCACCTCCGAAATTTTAAATGGTATTTTCACAAAAACTGTTAACCGGAGCGAGTAATAATTTGCCTCGGATTTTTCATCACCGCCTAGTATTCCAAATTCACCTGCAAAAATAGGGTGATTACCCTCAATTAAGCGATGAAGGGCGACGATTTGACCAACCGCCTTTTAACAGAGTTACAATCTCCGTTTCATGAAACACGATTACGAATTTTGTCGCTATATCTAAATTACTTCCTGATATTTTTACATTCAAGCTTTTCAAACATTTATTTTTAATGCTGCATAGCTCACTTAATATTTACCACACGATGGCGTTTGTCAATGTATGCCTCACTTTATTATCCATAAAAAATCACCTCCCGGAGTTTGGAACATGAATTCTGGTCAAAGTTGTATAATATCGCCACAGTGTACTATTGTTTTCCATTCTGACTCGTGCTGTTGTCTGTAGCAGCTCCTCAAAGTGTAGTTTGTCTTTTAGACTAGTTAAAAAGGACTTCCGAGTGGCTCGACGCGTTAAAAAGGGGTTGCGTTGTATGGCTTTAGGTAGCGGGATGGTCATCTCGCTGTACTGCGCGTCCTGCCGATCATACGGATATCACAGTAGCACGTTACATGCACTAGTTAATAGAGGAAAGAGCGTACACACGACACGCAGGATGTTGGAGATAGCCACGAACTACGCGGGGAGAGAGAGAGAGAGAGAGAGAGAGAGCGAGCGCGGACGGATTGTCCGACATGAGCCAAGTGCCCCGACCGTCACGACTGTCAACATTCAGCGAGTAGTGATGCCCACCCTGCAGCATCCTGTGAACGCTAGTACCATCAGTAGATGAGTGCGTGACACAGGACTACATGCACGCAGACTGTTACGACAAGCGACCGTAACGCCACATCAACGTCGCCACAGACTGCAATGGTGTCGTGGCCGACTGTCAAGGAGTCATGCAGAATGGCTGTGGGGTAATATGCATTGATGACTCCCGATTTCGTCCTGGTGGCAACGACCAACACATCCGCGTGTCCAGGCAACGTGGGCAACGCCGAGATGAACGCTTTGTTAGGACACGTCACACGTCCAGAATGCCTGGTGTCATGGGGGGAAGGGGGAGGAGAGGGTTCGATTTAATACGATGCTCGATCACTGTTGGTCTTCATCATGGGTACTTTTTCATCCCAACGGTACGTTCTTGATATCCTGCATAAATGTCCCTGCCGTATGTGAACACCCACGCCAGTGATCTATCCCACCAGTACCACGTTCGTGCCCATATAGTTGTTGTGATAGGCTATTCACGGTAAAGTGAGAACTTATTAAGGCCCTTCCAAAATTTTCCTTTTAGGAAATTTTTATCTTTACGCCACTTTTCAATATCAACATTGCAGTGTGACTCATAAATATGGTGTATACTTTCACCACTCTCAAAAGTTAATGTCTGAATCTGCAATAAAAAATACTTATTATTAGAAAATGCTCGGTAGGAGGGCCTTAAAAAGTGGTCACTTTACCGCGAACAGCCTTTATCTTAAGGGCGCGCCTTGCAGACACGTACACTTTGTTACGGCCAGTCCGCATCACCAGAACTATCCCCAGTTGAGTGTAGGACGCTTTATCGCGACTGCGCCCCTACAGAAATATCTGCAGGAATCGGGAGCGAATATTCCAGCTGCATGGGGTGGATTATCGCAGGACACCAGTACGGACCTCTACAACTCCATGCCGCGACGTCTGGCGGAATGGGTTTGCAATGACGTCATACTGAAAGATGTTTCTGTAGGGCAATAAATATTGCTCATAAAAGTCTCAATTCGTAATCATTTCTTATTCTTGGTGACTTTTGCCTTCCGTCCGAGTAGCATTGCAATCCGACACTTCCATGTGGATTCAACTATTGTTTTTATAATAAGTGTATAATAAATAAAAGTTAAATAAATGAAAATAGTTTTTTACGATGAATTTTGTGAACGATGGATATTTGTATGAGGAATTGAATAATAAATAAAAATATATTGCTTTCAGCGAAAGCTCGTTTATAAAATAAACTCAAAGTTGTCTTTTACGGTGAAAGATTTACTCACAGGTAGACTATGAAGGCTTTTTTTTTTAACTTCACGTGCATATTTTTATTTTAACCAATTCTGGTTTCCCTCTTCCTAAAAGGTTTTTATTTTTTTCTTCGCTCTGAAGTAAAATATTACATTTAAATGTATATTTAGGTCACTTCCTTTCATAAAAATCCTTTCGAGTGTTTCAAAACTGTAACAATTAAGTAATAAAACGTAATTTATCACTAATTTGTGTCGGCACAGAGAGCAGTTAGGTGTGTTAAAGACTTTTACCCTATGTACTCGATGTATGAACTGAGTGTCAGAGTAGTTAATGCAAATTCTGTCATTAAGAGTATATATATATATATATATATATATTATATATATATATATATATATATATATATATGAAGAGAGAGAGAGAGAGAGAGTGTGTGTGTGTGTGTGTGTGTTGAGCTTTATACACATTTTAAATAAATCATCACGGACAAAATATGATTAATTTGTTGAAACAGAGTTTTTAAAACATAATAAGCACAAATCCCGTGGTTTTTGCTTTCGCCATTTTACACCATATATCATGGCCAACGAGATAAATTTACAGAACTTTATTGTCGCATCGCAGCTTCGACACCCACGTGGCTGACAATTTCTCTTCGTTTCCATCCCGCCTGGAATTTCCATTTTTTTCCCCCCGTGCCTTCTGTCACAGGCCATTAATCTTTGTTTCCTCTCTCTGGCCGCGAGTTTCTTCCAGCAAACTGTCTTCGCACGTGTGTGTCCAGTTGTCGATATACGTTCTCGCGTTGCTAACTTCTTCTTCTTTTCCAGCCCGGAACTTGTAGAGAGAAGTGCAGTCACGTGTGAACAAGCGATTTTTCATACTGTCAAGATTCGAAAATACTGCCTTCGCAGACGCTGAAGCTTTCGCATATTTTCGTAAAGTATGTCGGGTGGCCTGCTAAAATTTCATTCAGGAACTGGTCTCTAACTTGTTGTTATCGTAGTTTTGAATAGTTTGCGTTAATAGAAAGATTTTTTTATCGTAGTTTTGAATAGTTGGCGTTAATAGAAAGATTTTTTTTGACAAAACGAAGGTAATATCAGTAATCTAAATTCATTTTTGGGTTAGCCTTGGTAGGTAACTTTAGTCTTTAGAGAATATACCGAGCAAGTGATTCCATCTCTGAACTATATTTAAAGTTTATTTTTATTTATCTATACACCAGTGAATCTCTGAGAATATTATTGACCTGACGTATCCACAACCTAAAGTTAGCGAATAGTACAAAAACACATGGTATTAGAAATAAGTTTGTAATGTTACGTTTTTCCAGGTATTATTGTCTTTTCGGTTTCGGATTATTTGGTTGTGGTGGCAATACAGTAATGTGATTTTCAGATTAAGATGTAGAGAATATTGTTATTGTTCATTTTGCTCGTAGAGGATATCAAGTGTAGCTTTGTTTAAGTTTCAGATAAAGATTTAAAGGTTTTTGTTCAGTTGGTCCTTGGAGGGTAGTAAGTATTGAAATCCGTAAATCACGTGAAGTTAAAAAAGGTGTTATGACTGACTCTTGTCTCGCCATTTATAATTTGATGAAAAATGTGGCCTGGTCAGCCGACAGCCAATCAGGACGCGGGTTACAATAAGTGTAGCACAAAAAGCTTTTCCTTTAACAGACATACAGCCACCACCGTCAAGACTGAACGTGTGTGTGTGTTAAAAGAAGTGATTTAAAAGAATGATTGACATTATATATATTCATAATTGCCATAATTGCTGCAAGATGATTTCAAATTGCATCATCAACAATGGAATATAATGGAGATAAGTAATGTAATCCCTTCAAGATGTTTTAAACCGAGATATACTTGTTTGTGTTTTGAGAAAACTAACGAGCCAATAAAGAATGGAGAACAGAACTTCAGCATTCTAATTCCAGAGAAATGTTACATCTAGTGACCCAAACGTGTGGCTGAAGAACAAACTTCGAAAACTACGGTTTTCGGATGCTGTGAATTTCGGCAGAGGTAAGAACCACGCCCGGGAAAGAAATGTTGCTTCACTTGGAGACTACGGGAGAGCGGAGAGGCGGTGCCCTGAGAGATGCTGTTTGCCATCTACATAACACATGAAATGCGATCTGAAATGCGAATGCAGATGATGTACGCAGGGACATCGTGGGATCAACTCGCCGTGAACCGTAAGCGACGGAGAAAGAAATTATTTTTGGGTGTTTACAGGTTTTAAATATATAGATATATTGTAAGTACATATTCTTGGTAAATTGTGTTATAGATCTATGTAGGACAAAGGTATATTGGTTGTAGACAAATTGTTCTAATTTCTGATCACCATGCGTAATATGGAGCAGGCATTAGGGTTGTTTGCTAGAAAAAGTCGAAACTATACAGAAAGAAATGTAAACTGTTAGAGTAGAGCAAAATAATAGGCTTGATCATTTGGAAAGAATTGGGAAAATTTTGAGCAAAATCATATAGAATGGCAACAAAATTAAAATAACACACATGTTGAACAACATAAGGACGAAATTTACACATTGAAAATATTTCCAAGGATGCCATGGGGATAGGAAAAATTGTGTTTTAAATAAATGAACGAGAGCAATGGGCAAATGTAAACAACATTGTGAGGTAAAATGTAATAAGATGTGCAAAAAGGGATAGATATGTATCTCGAGATGAGGATATTTTGTTTTCACATGAGATTATGACTTTTGAAAAGGCCGTTCCAAAATTTTTTGGAGATAATAGGGACAAATACGATTCGTACACGAATGTGAAAGTATCTTGAACTCATTGGGTGAGGTCAGATGAACAACAAGTCCAATCAGTAAAAAGTAGAGTAAAATTGAAGGAAACGGGATGGGCAAATTGTACTGATGTACACAAGGTAAGAAAAACAGCGAGGAAAAAAAGAGGCAGAGTTAATTCAGTACGGAAAAGCAGGAAGTATTGTATGAGGAAGATTGTAAGGAAAAAGGAGATGCAAAGTGAGAATGACAGGCAGAAAAAAGAAAATAATGAAAAAATGTAAGGAATGCAGACAGTTTGTTAATTAATAAAATATTTTTTTCAATTTGTTTACACAGAAAAATTAAAGAATAATAGTATTTTTGTGCAGGTTTGTTTTATGCATATAGTATAAAATGATACAAGGTCACAATGTGTATAGAGTAAAGGGTACTAATTTCCATGTAACCTTACTCAGGCCCTGGAAATCAGAATAATAACAACCTATAAAAAGAATTGTATACAGGGAATATTTGTGTTGATGTTTCTAGTTTTATGCAAAGAAGTGTATGTAGGTAACAGCTATAATGCTGCAAGGAAAAATGTTAATATAATTATAATTATCTTGTTTAATTATATAATAACAGAAAAGCAAATTGGGATAAGCAACCAAGAATTATGTATAGTAATGAATAAAAAGAACTGTTTTCAGAAAACAAATGGTAAAACAAGAAATATTAGTATTCATAAATGTTATGATTGTGCAATTTTGAATTGTGATATGTATCTGTGGGTATTGAGACAAGGTAAATGAAAAAAAAAATGTTTCTTATTTAAAAAAATGTATGGTGGTAAGTTGTTGCAGAGGATGACTAGACTTTATGTTAATGAGTGAACGAGTAAAGGGATTTGGGTGGCTCTTAACATCGAGATCTTGTGAGTATGGAGCGGTGTCGCAATGAAGGGGAGGGGAAAACGGGAGATCCCCGAAAAAGCCCACTGACCAACGGCATCATCCGGCACGATTCCAACTTGCGAAAATCCGGTGATCCGGCCGGGGATTGAACCCCGTTCGCTCCTTGGTGAAAGGTGAGCAGACTAACCACTCAGTCACCGTAGACCCCTTTATATTAACGATGTGATGCAATGGCCCACTAGGTATTTCGTGTATTAAAGTGTTCAGTGTGATTAAATGTTTCCACACAAAATCTCAAGTTTTTTTTTTTTTTTTGAGCTCACCGGCTCTATGTTTTTGGTAAAAAGATTATTTGTATTGAATGTGTTAGTCTGACCCAAAAATAGATTGGGCAGTAGCCATGCAGTGTAATATGTTGTGTAAATTAAATGTAAAATGTACCCTGGTTGTTCAAAGTGACAAAATTCTCATGAATTAATATATTATGTGCGATAGAGAAGAAAAGGAACTGATGAATTATAAAAATGAAATTATGCTGTCATACATGTTTGAATTTTGAAATTTATTAATTTAATTAATTAAATATATGAATAATTTATTACTTGTAATAATGGCTCAGACTAAGTTACTAAAGGAAAGTGATTTGTCATGTGATTTTATCAATGTTAGTTCGTTCTTAACACTCATCCAAGAAGTAAGTTGTCTGAAATGTTACATTTGCGGCTTGTTTTGTATGCTAATTCTTATCATATTATGGTGTCACTAAGCCTCTTATCTGTGACGGGACAGGAGGTTTTCCGTTTTTCTTCTTTTGTCTCGTTGAAAAAATGAATCTTGGGGCTCACCATTAAGTTCGGTGAAAATATGCAAATCGATGCTTAAATCCAGTTTAATTTGTGCTGAGTCGTCATAATCTTGGGTGTACCAACCCAAGTATTTTACCAGTTAATGTGTTGAAGGCGCGGACGTAGAAGAAAAGGTCCTCAAACACCTTATTTACTTAAGTTACTAGATTTGAGTTTTGGAGTTTGATACCAGCTTCACAACCATGTTGCGGCCATCAACGTCATCTGTGGTGTATGGTCCTTGACTTCCTGCCCTATTCATTACTATGAAATCTGTTAAGAATTTTGTTTGAATTTTACTAGAAATTGAACGATTATTTGGAACTTTATTACAGATTATCAAACCGGCACAAGGAGCCTACAGTCATTTATTGCATGTTCTAATTCTGAGTTAAGCTGCAATACTTCTGCAATGTTTTCGATGAACTGATAAATTATTATTATATTTGCAACAGCCGCCGTGTTATTGATACAAATCTGTAACTTAATAGTAAGTGCGAATTCAACGTTTTTGAATAAGATTTTAGTAAAACATTTTTCCGCTATTTAATGGTATTAATTTCCACTACCTACTTCACTCATATTGGGTAGTATTACGTTAGTTCGATTAAGATTTTTTTTGGTAAATTTTTGTTCCTTTACTTACTATGTGTTTGTTTCATTGTTATCGTATTTTGAATTTAAGAACTGTGTGTAGTGTTTTAATAGTTTCAATATTTCTTTGCTGAATATTAAAGTACCGTATGAGAATACAACGCACAATACTAATCATTTCTTTCACATGAACATGCACATTCTTAAACAATCTTGAATACATTCGTTTTTCTCTACCTGGTAGAACACCTAAAATTAAATTTTCATTGATTTAAAAAATGGCGCGTTTTAATTAGATTGAATTTTCTGCTACTTACATCTATACGATTTCTGATGCCACAGCAATATATTTGTCATAAGTAGATCATTATTTTCTTTCAACTATTCTCTGTGTTTGGCTACGTTATTTCTTGGTATTATTTCCTGTTAAGTTTCCCTAGAGTGGTTATGTTTGTTCTACTAGTTATGAGCATCCTGATCCAGATTTCCAGAGTCGTACGCGGTGTTTGGTCAGAACAGGTAAAGGCTGTTCACGATGAAATGAGCACTTTTGAAATCAACCTTAGGAATAAAGCCACTGTCCCTGCCTGTATATATTTTAATGGGCGCACTGAGTGACATGCTCACAGTAAAGTTGGTAATGATGGATGGAAAGCAGTTCCATATCTTAACGTCGAATGAAAAGCGTTAGGTAAACATTTGTGATAACTTAAATAGTTTCTTTCACTTTCTGTTTTTTTTTAAGCATCAAAGTGTAAAAATGAACAGTTGCGTAATATTTACATTTATAGTAATTTCGCAGTTTAACTTAACTGAGACATGAATAAAGTGATTAAACCCATGGCAGTGTTAATTTTACATTAGGCGAAAGAATACATAGCGTGAATACATGTAGATGTTTAGAAGGGCTTTAAAAAGTGCTCATTTTACCGTGAACAGCCTATGGATGTGAGTATTCATCCTTTCTCAAGGAGCCGGGCGGAAAGAAATCAAACTCCTAGATACAAGTTTCAGCCATCATACTCTAATACGTCAAACAACTACTACTATTTCAATTGTAGAACAATTCTGACGCTCACAAGTGGAGCGATCCTCATCCACACTGTTACCGTATGGTATACTGTTATGAAGATGGCAAATTTACTAATGAACTTTACTCATTATCACAATCGGTAAATTTCAATATGATTTCGAGTTTAGAGAATTTAGATTTTGGTCAAAATTTCCCAGTGAGGTCTTGATCGCCGGTGAGTGTGAAGCGAGTTGAGGGCTTAGAAGCAGCATAATGCAAGTTTTCCCCTAATATCAGCGCCTGGAGAAAACCCGCCGGCAAGCGGCAGCGTCCGCCACGTTTCCTACATGCAAAAGTCCGGGTAATCGCACCAGCAATCGAACCCGGTTCGCCTTGGTGGGAGGCAAGTAGTCTGACTTTTACACTACCGTGACCCCCAATGTGATACTGAGCCAGGTTACAAAATGTAATACTATCCTGCTTTAAATTATGTTCGACATATCGCGTCAACAGCGTCGTTCGGGAAATCATTTTCATCATTAACAAAATCACATTTAATTAAAAATTCAAACAGTACCAAATATATATTTTTTAAATGTTGTGAATAAATGTCGATATCAATAACAACACCAACCAAGTTGACGACTCTGTACTTTCATCTGTCCGTCTGAAGTCAAATACTGTCTAATTTCTGACAGACGGATAGGTGAAATTATTGAAGGCAACTCATTGGCTGTTGGTCACGTGATCGACTTGCGTATGCGATGGGTTATTGTAAATCCTTCTTAAGAGCCGTGTATAGACTAACATTTATCATATCGTGTTCGTGGAAGTTAATCGCCTTGCATATACGTAACAAAATCACAGTTTCAACGGTTTGGAACGCACCAAGAGAACAAACCAAATTATTCACCAAACATTTAAACAAGAACAGTGATGTGAAAGCTGTCATTTTTAAAGAGATTTTCTTACAAATTGTAATTACACAAATGTTAAACGACAGCGCCAGGTGAAAAAGTTTATTTGTATTCAGAAGTTGAAAGAAGTAAATCTTTTGCGTGACTTATCTCATTTATACGAGTTCGTTATTGTTTTTTTTTTAATTGCAGCGTTGAGACTTAACATGGAATTCTGCAAAAGCTATGGAATATAAATATTGTGTATGTTGGAAATTACATTAAAAGTATTAAATGTTCGTGAGCTGAATAGGATTTGAAAACACGTGTAAAGAAATTACTATTTTTTGCTACCCAATGGCAGTATATTACTGGTTTCGGTAGACTAGACAGTAGTAGCCAGGAAAGAAAAGAGTATTTGTGTAACAGATTTGTATTCTTTAGATTTAATTACAATCTGTAACCAAAAAACTGTTAGGTATCGAACATATGTTAGTTGTTTTAGGACTTAATATTTAACATTGTCCAATAAAACATAAATTACATTCTACTTTTTTAAATGTGTTGTAGACTTCATAAAATTAATTTATGTAAACTACTACGAAGTGTGCAATGCACTGTAACTTAGCAAAAAAAAAAAAAAATTACGTGCAAAAATTAACGGAAAACTTAGTATCCTTATACGGTAGAAAGAGATTTCCTAAAAATTATTTACAAATATATGTCCCTTCATCTTTGAGGAATGTGTAATACGAACGTGCTCCTTATACATATTAAAACACGTCAAATATGCACATGTATAAATGCAATATTATATAGGATCGAATCACATTATTATGACCACCTGCTAGTATCCAGAGTAACCGTCCTTCGCAGCCTAACCAGCTGTTAGACGAGCTGGCAGTGACTCAGTCAGGTGCTGACAGGCCTCTATAGGTATCTGGAGCCATGCTATCTGCAGTGCGTCCCACAACTGTTGAAGGGTGCTTGGTGGGGGAGACAAACGGCGAACACGACGCTCGAGGTGGTCTCACAGATCTAGCCGTGTGGCAAGACTCATTATCGTGCTTGAAGATCCCATCCTCCCAAGGAAAGACAATCATCATGTACGGGGAGACGTCATCGCTGAGGATGGATTCATAACCTAATAGCTCAAGAGTGACTTTTACACGGATGATGGGACCTAGAGAACATTCCCCAGACCATAACACTGTCCCCACCGCCGTGTGTTCGTCCAGCAATGGATGCAGGGTGTCGGTTCTCCGACGTTTCTCTCCGGACACGCTGACGTCCATCCGTTCTATGCAGCTAAAACCATGATTCGTCGGAGAATATTACCCGTCACGAATCAGCAGCGGTCCAGTCGCCATACTGTCGAGCAAATTCCAGTCGTCTTCGTCGATGGGTCTGTGTTATCATGGGTACGGTCACCCTCCGCCTACTCCGGAGCCCCATTCGGAGAAGGGTTCGCTGAATTGTTGCAGTAGACACGTGTCTGGGCGCCCCCTGGTTCATTTTGACGGTGAGCTGTTTCACTGTAGCCTGTCGGTTGGTCTTCTTGCACCGTCATAGTTGACGTTCACCTCGGACATCAATAGCGCGTGGAACCCCGCAGTTTCCACTCCCAGTGGCGCCATTCGTCCACTCACGATACACCTTTACCACAGAGGCACGTGGACAGTTCACAAACATCGCTGTTTCCGAAATACTGCCCCCCTTGGCCCGAAAGCCGATGATCATCCCTTTTTGCAACTCGGTTGCATCGCTTCCCTTACCCAAGGCAGCAGGAAGCGTACTGTGTACAGCCAGCCTGTCGGTCGCATTATATACCCGTTTCACCATCCCACGTCATGGGCTCCACGTGGCAGATGGCACTTCTAGCAAGTGGTCATAATAATGTGATTTGATGGTGTAATGTGTTCTACGGTGTTGCATTTTGGAGCTTCATTTATTTTAAAGTGAAGTAATAAATGTTAAGTGTCCTTTAATACTATTTTGGTCGTATTGTATTAATGTCAATGTAGATGAGATATAGGAATAGAATTATTAAACGTACTAGTAAAATTGTTTATAACGTCTATAATGTGCTACTTTAACCACAGAATTAATACCGCTGAAGAAAAATTTGAATTGCGAACTTTTGTATACAAGAAACTAACAGTTTAAGGACTAATTAAAATTTGTTCTATACTTAGTAATGAGTTTCCGTGCAGTAAACGGCAGTCAATTGTCACGTGTGAAACGAAACTAGAAAACGGATGTACTGAGATATAACGGAGGCGCGAAAATCTGAACTGTCATAGAGTTTCTTAAATCACCACTCAGAGAAGAAGGCGTGGAGTATGGAACTCGTGTGGGAAAAGTGAGGCATATCTGTATGACACGAGTCGCCTGGAAATGCCGTCGCTCGAAAATTGTCCAAGAAGTTATTCGGTGAAAGAGAAGACGACGGGAGAAGAGTAGGGGATCTCGACTGCTGGTGATTGCGACTGCGGGATGGTCTAGCACCGCAGGGACGATCAGGAAGGGGTTGGAGGGCTTGCGGTGGTCGCCCAGATTTGCACGTTCCGCGGGATTGGGATCGAAAAGGCGAGCTGGAAGTGTCGCGGCCGGTCGAGAGCTGACTGCTTATCGCAGACGCACGTGGTCCAGTTCGCCCCCCCCCCCCCTCCCGTGTAGAGGGCGGTATCATCGCTCTTGACTTTCTCCGCCATCAACATGTAAATTCTCCACCCCCGTGACGTCTCACTCTGCGAGGGGGGCGTAGGGCTTCGCCGTATCTGCTGGAGCTTGACGTGGCCCTCGCTCGGTTACAGATATTGCTTGACGGCGCGGGCACAAAACCGCGAATACCGCAGACAGTCAATGAGTTCTCTCTCTCGTCCTTCCGCAGACACTGCTAGGATCAGAGGGGGCTCTCGCGAGATTTTGAACCATGTAATACCAGGGGTCGGGCCAGCGGAAACAGCGGGCTGAGTCACCACAGATGAAGCAGGTAACCATACGAATTAGTATTTATGGTGCAATGTCATCTGGGAACTTCGGCACGTGCTCGCTCACACATCCCGACATGCAGTTGCAATTATGGTGAAAGTAAGATTTAAAATTAAATACTTAAGACTCAAGAATTAAGATTTAAGGCTCAGGCCTTAGGCTTACGCAGGGCCTAACTGCCAACGGAGGGATGGCGGGACACGGAAAGGCACCCCTCCTCCAAATTTGAAGGAAATCGGTCCAAAAATGCGCCTTCCATGCCGATTCGAAGACGAAAAACACACTCGCAATCCCACAAAATGGAAAGCATACCCCTCTTGACCCTCTAACTCCTCCGAGGGTGGTAAGGAGGGCACTTGGGGGGAAGGGGTAGTTTCAAAGAGGAAGGATGGGTGATCAGTGAGAAGTGGTTGGCTTCTCTCTCTCTCCCCCCCCCCCCCACTCTCCGTTTCCGTTTACCAACAGCGGCCCTCCAAAAACAGCGTTTTTATGCATGCAAAAACTTCCGTTCTTGATTAATTACAATGATTCCGCACTAGCTCACATCTAGTCCTTGTGGCCAACTTGCCCGCTCATGCGTTCTGGATCGGAACCAGGACTTGAAATTACAGCACGCATGCGCGGGCCCAAGTCTCACAATCCTGCGTGAAATTTAATAACTCGAATTTAACGTAAGAGAAACTAACTAGTATTGTCGAGTGAATCACAGTTTCCGCGTTGAGTCACTGGGCTTCATCGTAAACCTCTATCTCGTGTAATTTCAAGTGATGTTTAGTTGACTTATTACTGACTAGTATAGTTGTTCATTTAAGTCGCTATGCTGTTTGTTGAAGCGTTTGTGCTACGCACGTGTGTAATATCCTCGCCTCTTAGGAAGCTGAAGTATTATTTTATAAGTACACATTTGCTCATTATTTTAGTTTAGAATAAATAATGTTCTCCGGTTACGCTGCCTGGTGGAAAAATTTCACCGTGTTGCATGCCCTTGCACGGAACTTCACCGGTGATTCGACTCCGGCTTCTTCACTGTAACTCGCCCTCCTGTTTCTTTTCAAGTTTACTTACGAACATAGTTCAGCGCCGTTCTAGTTAAGTCTTACATTCATTATTTCGTGATCTTCGCCTCAAAATTAATTAACTCGTGCAAATTTTAATACAGCATTTTTCAATCAAAAACTGTTTGAATATCTTTGACACAATTATTTTAATTTATATTCATATTTTCTGACGGTAAAATTGTTTTGTCTATGAAATCTAATGACACAACTAGAATGCTATATGGTTACTTGTTATACGGTCAGGATGGTGCGAGCTGGTAAAGCCATCGTTTAGAGGGATAACACACGTTACACAATATTCTCCAACTATCGTACAAGATATTCTCTGGCTGAAAAAGATTAAAAAATTATCATTCATTGTACTAGCTAAAGTAAACTCCTCCGCGCGTTGTTGCAGTCTTTAACAGGGACATCATGAATGAGATGCGCCTAATAAAACGCTGGATCTTAATGAAACCAGCTGTCCTATTATATGAGACCTTTGTTCCTGGCTATGAGGCGAGACTAGCTAGGGTGCAGATCATAGACTAAAGGTGATTACAGTGATTTTTATCTTCTGCCCATGCCACCAAAAACTGACTCACGCATGGCCAACACAACTGTCAACATCACATGACCAACAGTGCTTACGTTTCTTATTTTCAACAGGCCCATTCTTTAACACGAATAAAATAATTTGACTAATATTATTACATTTTAGTTTCATTAAAACTAGGTTAGAGGAAGTGTAAAAACATCTCGAAGCACCTTTTAAACCTATCCACGTGAATTTTGATATAAGTATTTGCAAAATTGCAGTTAAACGTTGGAACACGAAGAGTAGATTCTGCGCAGCTTGCATGCGCACTGTACCCATCCCCCCCCCACCGGTGTTCATTCAACGGTGGGCATGATACGCAGTGCAGTGAATGGGGAATAGGGGTGTCCAGAGAGCACTCACAGGCCATCGGCAGCGTCCCAACATGCGATAATATCCCGACTCGTATCCGCAAAGGATCGATCCCAGATGATCGAGGTTTAGAAGTTGGCGCACTACTCGCGAAACTACCGAAGCCTCCTTCTTGTGAAGGACTGCAGTTCGTTTAATGAGTTACGGCTCCGCGGGCTTCCCTTGCGCGTAACCTTCTTTATTCTCGCGTTCGCAATTTTGCGGCCGCGTGGTTGGCAAAATAAGGGTTCCCGACCAGGCGGGAGCAGTGGCAGAAAGGGGTGAGAAGGAGGTGGAAGGGGATGTGACAGCAACTCATCTCCTCTTCGGTAACAGCCTCCCTGTGTCAGCTTTCTCCCTCACTGCTGGGACGAAAGGGAAGGGGTCATTGTTAGCTAGTAGCTTTGCTCGCGACAGCTGGATATCATGCCGTCCCTCATGATCCCGACAGGACGGAATCTCCTAGCAGCATTAATACCCTAAGGAATGCCTAGCAGTTTCTGCTCATTAATGGTGTCGGATAGCAAAAGTTAATTATTTTGAAATGGTCCAAATACTTTTCAAATTGTGCGCATTGCATGTCATGCCATTTGAAAGTAATATCATCCCCCCCCCCCTTTTTTTTGCCTAATTAAGTTTCAAAATCTCAATTTTACTGTTACTGAGGCACGTAATCAACGATGATAGGCTTACTCGAAAAAATAATGCAATACGCAAAAGTATCTCGAGACACCGTATTAATCACACAAAGAAAACATTGTTTTTTTTTATGTTGACTAAAAGGAACCTTTTAAAATATTTTTTATTCGTGGCTTCTTTTGAGTTTTTGTAAAATAAATTTTCCTTCCCTTGTACATTTTTTTTTTGTTAGCGGTTTACTTTATTTTGTGTGGCAAAGCAGTCATGATTTTATTTGTACTTATAATTACGCAAACTATATGGATAAAATTGTTTTATTGGCGGGAAATATACTCTGTTTCATATAACTTCAATAAAATTTGACAGACGCTGTGACCAACCTACACAGCATGTAAACAGCAAACGCCCCCATCTCAAAAGTACTGTGCCAGCTGATGGTTGTTTGCAGGATTCGTGTTATTATGTTGGCGCTCTTGGCGATGATTGTAAAAGAAAATAGTGCTCGGAATTAAAAATTATAATGTGGAAAATTAACACTAATTACGACATTTATGGTTAAAATTACGCTCATAGACTAATACGCAATTTTTATGAGTTATAGAGCAAGGGCTTTAAAAATATTTAGAAATATTATTGTAGAGCATGCGAACATAACGGTTATGTGAAAGGTCTCCACCAATCTTCTTTGAGTCTGTTGTCTATGGTCTCCACCCGCCCGGTGAAAAGCCGTTGTTGCCATTGTCTCTCTTCCGTCATTATTTATCAATATGCGAGAATTCCTTGCTGGTGATGTTGAAATATTATACGTGCAGTTAATTAATTTTGTATTTACGTATTTCATTAAGTGTAGTTCGTCGTAGGTGCCTTTTAGAACAGTCTCCTCAGTGAAATGAATTATCAGCATGTGTCTGCCGCTTTGTAAAATTGTTTGTTGTGTGCTGTGGTTCGCCATTTTCTGTGACTATCGCGAAGCGCGAGCGAAAATTTAGTTTCGTTGTGAAGTGCGAATAGTTCAAAGTGTTTTGTAAATTGCATAAGTCAGCAAATAAATTATTTCGTATCAGTAGCCGAGACGTGATTAATCATCCAAAGTTTGGTACGTGTTTAGGAATTACGAAGTGAACAGTAAATTTGTGTGTTTTGTAAATAATATTTTCTTAAATTGTTGTTAGAATATTTGAAATGTATTTGGACTTTTATTTGACTGAAACTCTGACGATTTCTACGTAGAAGTTAAATTTGCTTAACAGGTTTACAATGTGCATTTAGCACATCTGTATTAACAGTGACGTTTTTATTGTGATTTGTTCTTGCGGGAGGTTTTCAAATGTACGTGGCCTAAATAAGCGCCCTATAGTTCATTATATAAAAAATGCAACGATGTTTATCTGTTGAGCATTTCTCGCATCGCCACGAACAGCGACACATTTATCGCATTTAGTTTGAGGTTAAAACTTTTGAGTTATAGTAAATTGATGGCTATTTCCGTACGAACAACATTTTCCAATGCATCGTCAAAACAATGCAAGTTCCAAGCGCCACTCTCTTATAAGAAGAACAACAAAAAAATTGTCTCCCGAAAGACATAAACTATAGTTCCCCACCCCACCAATAAAATATAAGAGAACCCTAACTAGTATATTATGTGATCATAACAAAAATAAAACAGTTGGAAATGGCAACCAGTTATAGTAGCTTAATTACTGGACATAAGTTGTCAGTCTCGCAATGCTTGCCATTAAATTCGCAGTTTGTTTACAAAGATCGTTTTCTTCACCGACTGAACAGCTTTTGCGGAGGGATACATCGTGGCCGCACTTCTTTTCGAGAACTTCCAAAATGTATTGAAGTTATATGAAACAGACTATAACATGATAAGTAACGTGGCATTTAAACCTTGCCTGACACTAATTATGAATATCTTTATATCCTGCACCCTTCATGTTAGATAAGCTTGCAAGGTAAACAAAAAAAATGTTGAAAGGAAATGTTTTTGAATTCTGAATTAAAAACTTTCCACCAAATTCGGCGAGTATGTTGTTAAACTAATATCGCAAGCTATATTTTTAATGCCAGTTTGTTCACTACTACAGCGGTTGGGGTGAAGTGGGAAACCAGTTATTAATGCACACGCCTGCACAGTAACTTTAAAATAAAAACCCCGAGAGAATGTTATGAACACTTGCACTTCAAACTACACATCGAAAATAGAAAATATAAAACAATTACATATCTCCAAAGCCAATAAAACATTCACACTCAATCATTATATACATAAATCTATATATATATATAATTTAATGTATATTATTGAATATATATTCTATTGAATATATATATATTCAAAATATATAACTGAATATATATATTCAATAATGGCAGCATTGTTATGCACATAGATAAAATACAACTTTTAATTACAATATTATAGTGCGTACAGAGTGGTTGGCAAATTCTTGTTTAGTCAGCGGTGGATAATGAAGCATCCCGATTTCATCTACTCGTCACAGGAACAACGTAATAACCATAGAAGTAGGAGTGCTCTACAGATGATCCAAGTTTGTTTTGACCATTCTATGCTGTTCTTGTACTTCCTCATCAGAATATGTGCAACGTATTTCCGAGCGAAATGATTTTCCTTTGAGAAGAATTCTCAGATTCTTTCTTTGAGAAATGGCTAAGGTAAAGGCGAACGGGGGAATCTGGGAGTGACGTATCGATCTGTACGCTTTCTTTTTAGGTTTCTCAAAATTTACGTCTTCACTTACTTCGTTGATTCATTGGAACCCTAAAGGCCGAGAAGTTAGCTCGCAGGCCTTCCATTACGGCAATTCAAGTTCTAATCTCGGCGTTGTTCCGAGTATTTGCTTGCGAGGAAACATGTCTGACGTTTCCAGTCGCCCTCTTCCCACAATGTTCCATCACAGAGCTCCACTCCGCATCACACTCCCTTTATCCACCCGAAAGCGGCTGGCGAAACCCAACAGGCTTCCACCCCCAAACACATTATTATTAGCTAGTGGTTTATCTCATCATTCAACGCTTCTGTTTTCGGAAAAATTGAATAACAAAGGAGAATGGGCACAACTGCGTGGATAAAGTGATTATAGTCAGTAATTATTCTCCATAGTTTTCCTCCCTCTTATGAAACGATATTGGAGTTTCTGCGACGTGGTGGTATACAGTTGTTCTTAAATACTTTCTCTGAGTCCAGTTTCTCTCAGAAAAATCTACAGTCCGTCACATTTTCCAGTATTTATATACACTGGTGAGGTGGGTCTGGATAGCTACTCCACGATTACTTAAATAATTTTGAAGACACACTTTTAAAAAATTGCCTGAAAATGAATGTGTTTTATATTATACATTTACTGGAATAGTCTTTACAGGAATGTTGTCAACGAATTTAGGGGCCGTGGTGACGTAACGGTCAGACTACTCGCCTCCCACCCAGGCGGACCGGGTTCGATTTCCGATGGGAATCGTGCTGGACGATGCCACTAGTCGACGGGTTTACTCGGGGATCTCCCGTTTTCCCGCCCTTGCAATCCGGCGCTGCTCCATACCTCGCTTCATCCTCATTGGCTTTCAATACATTGCTGTTGAAATCTATCCAAATCTCTTCACAGCCCTTGTAAACTATTTAGAAAAAAGAACATATTTTTATAATTCGACTTTTAGAAAAATAGAGCAATAGTTAGAAAGATGGCTAGTTACATTTTTTTTCATTCTAAATGTGCTTTACAATGGACACAACAGCAGTTTCTAATGATTTCATACTGTCACTTGAAACGAAAGGAACTGATCTGAACTTCCGAAAGTAAGCGAACTATAAAAAACTCTTAGGGTTGTAGAAGCAGATAAAGACTAGCAAGCAGTGTCCAGAATCAGCACGTGAGATTCCCTGCAATACAGTTTTCCAAAGAAGACCACAGCGTAGCGGAATCGATCAAAGAACACGTGTTGGAGAGGATTTGCGGACAAACACGCCAAGTCACGTTAGAACCTTTGAGGTTTTGAAGAGGAAGGGTGAGAAGGAGAGGGAGAGAGCTGGGGAGAGAGAGAGACAGACAGACAGAGAGGAGGAATGTATAGAGCGATTGAACCGATAGCTCAGTAATATAATCGGATTTGGCTTAGCGCGAAAAATTTAAAAGGACCAGAAGCAGTGTCGGACAGATTATGACAGAATTCAATTAATTCTGGCTGTTTTGAAATATGTGCATCTTCATAAAGATGTTATAAAGATAATGCAGTAGTTGTTACATCTAATTAATTCACCGTTATCAAAGATACAAGCCAAGTCGAATGCTCATAGATGCGATGATTTTGTCCTTTCCAACAAAAAAGTAGGTGACAAATAAGCCAACAAAATAGCAGATAATTATTTTCCTAGAATAATTCCAAGAGACGCGCTTTCTTCTTACTTGGTTTCTAGTATATTATTTATATGTGCAATATACTCTATGAAATCGATACGACTGTTCTCTCGTCGGTAGTAACACTGTCATGTTCAGTCAATTACAATAATGATTTTTATCTCATGATTTGTTAACTTTCTACACATAACAATATGCTTCATGATGATAATGTACTTCTCACTGATATTCTATGTGAAGTCCGTGTATTCCGTGTGTAGTCTTCATTCTTTATTACTGTTTACTGATAAGTGTTTCGAAAAGTATATGTTTAAAGCTTTCAGAGTTTTTAAATTTCTCACGTCTGGGGCGAGTATCAGTAGAGTTGAGAGATCTGGGCGGCTCTTAATAACAAGGTCTTGAGAGCCAATGAGGGTGAAATGAGGTGAGAGTGGAGAAGCACCGGAATGCAATGGCGGGGGAAATGGGAGGTCCCCGAGAAAACCCGCCGACCAGCGGCGTCGTCCGGTACGATTCTTACTTGCACAAATCCTGGAGTTACCCGTTCGGGGATTGTACCCGGTTTGCCATAGTGGGAGGCGAGCAGTCTAACCGCTCGGCCACCGCGGCCCCGGCCATTAGCAGTTTGATTAAATATCAGTAGTTATGGAAGCGGTACTAGTTTAGTCTTAAATAGTCCAATACAAAAAAAACGGAAAAAAGAAGTTTTAATACCTTTATACAATACGCAAGTCTTGCAGCGAAACATTTTTTCTTCTGCTGTGTGTCGGCTCTCAAGATCTCGTTGTTAAGATCCGCCCAAATCTCTTCACTTTACTTCATTACACTTCACTTCTGCTGTGTGTGGTCTAAAAGTAATGTGTAAAACTGGCATCAGAAATAAAACTAGAACCACTTAACGGATATCACTTTTGCTTATTCTGTTTGTAAGTTAGTTGAGTGTTCCAGTACACTTTAATAAGATTGACGTCCCTGTCAGGTTCTGTTTGAAATTAAAATGTAAATCAGTTATATATTTCTTTGTTTCATAAAAATTGAGGTTTACTATCTTGCGAATGTTTTCTTATAGTTGTGAATGGTTTCAACAGAACAATTATTTCCTTGTACATTTTAATGCAAGTTTAACTGAAACTACATATAAAAAAGTATGACGTACGGTGATCTAAATGTCAGTAGTATGAGAGGGATGCCTAAATGTTACTATGGATTGCTCTATGTCCATTGTGGCAAGAATTTCCACTATCAAGCAATAATTACAGCTACAAGAGAAATTGCTCAGCTATACTAAGCATAAGTATGTCATATATTACACAAACGTGAGGCACTGTAATAATATAGGTACATATTTTTTCTTGAGAATTTTGGTACTAATCAGCATATCTAATATGATTGCAAAACATATGGAATAATGGGGTAAAAATTAACACAAATATAGCTTTCAGAATGTTAGGTGGAAACGTAGAGCTGGAATAGATACTTTTCCACGTATTTACTTTTCAGTTAAAATTACCTATGTCCGATGAACATATATCGAAAGTGTGTGTTCAAATCTAATGTGGTCAGCTGTCAAAATAAATTTGAGTAAGCGAACTGCTGAAATTAATTTTTCGCCAAGCCACTCCTTATCGTCCGCGATGCAAACGTGTATTTGACAGCCTGTGGTGGAGAAAAGAGAAGAGGGATGAATAGTCTTGGGCCCACGTAACGTGGCAGGCTTCAGCTGAGCACCACCGGACGTCTAAGCGAGAGTGTTTAGTGTATCCACATCCGAGACAGTGGCGTTTATTCCATAGACGCAAGATAAGCAATGCTTACTCTATACATATTGGAAATGTTTGACCCTTTATAGTTTTCACCGTAGCTTTAAATTTGAACACATTTAATTCTGAGTTTCCCGTTTCCGATTCGAGAAACGGAGTTTTCGTAATTCCCGTACTTTACACGCATAGTGCTGCTATCTAGTATTTATTTCCACAAACGGGAGCGACTGGTGATGAATCAAACTCGCAAGCGAGTTACCCTGCCGCGTTCCTTTGGCAGGGTAAGCAGTCGTTCTGTTTGCGTCCTCCAGTCTTACATTTACCTCGGAAAGTTGATGAAAGTGGACGAAAGTGTTCAGAAAAACGGGAGTTTTCTTATAATTTGTAATATGCTCTCTAAATAATATTCAGTTAAACTATTATTACATACATTTCGCTTCCGTTTTTATAACTAATGTTAGGTATTATAGAACAGTAAATACGTGTAGATGGTAATCACAGTTGCAAGTTGCGTTTTCTTTTATGGAAACTGAAAATGGAACGACAGCCCGGTACTAGCAAATGTTGTCTAAAACACTCAAATATGTGGAGCTATTATA
Source organism: Dryococelus australis (assembly GCA_029891345.1). Lineage (NCBI taxonomy): Eukaryota > Metazoa > Arthropoda > Insecta > Phasmatodea > Phasmatidae > Dryococelus > Dryococelus australis. The sequence goes on from CM056993.1 coordinate 79,544,239, forward strand.
TTGCTTACCCTGTAAAAAATACTCACAACACGCCACTGATCCGAGCAGCATCTAGATGCCACTTTTGTCTGGGGTATATGGAGAGTGAGGAATACTCTGTATAGCTCTACTGGACTTCTAGCTTTGAGCTACGTCCGGGATTTCTTATCCAACGTTTCGGCAATCATTACAACTGCCGTTAGACCATATGATGATGGCAGCTGCAGTGACTGCCGAAATGTTGGATACAAAATCCTGGACGCAGTTTAAACCCAGAAGCCCAGCAAATCGTAACGGTCACGAAAGCCCCGCAACCTCTGTCCAACATTGTTGTAGATGTGAAAGAGACTCTGCGCCTGCAAGTGAGTCAGTTGGGTCCAGTGAATGGACTGTTGCAAGTCAGCAGATACTTGCTTCGAGTCAAGAGTACTGGATACAATGAATTTCGTCACATGGATGGCATCTGTGCCACGAAGGTGTGGCGAATTGTGGAGATATTTGCTGCGTAGAGCAGCGGGGTGCGAGTGATTTGAGGCAGAAACTAGAGACTGCAGTTGGACCACTGGATGAATCGGAAGTGGGGAAATTGATTTTATAACTGGTTTGAGTAGTTTACCAGGCACCATAAAGTAAGAACGAGCTTTAGTTACTAGATTTAACTGAGTAGTGAACATGTTAATCGTGTCTCTAGCTTGTCTTATGGTTTCAATAAATCAGTAAACTCGTTTTCATTTAATAAAGCAAAATAAAACTTATATTTTGATACGAGCCTTTCTGTGATCAGAAGATTCAGGGATTTTTAATTGGCGAGTGTCGCAAAACCATGCAAGCGTTTGACCTGTCGTAGTAGTTGCATGGATGGCACGCTTACTATAAAATTCGATTCGGTTCTTTAAAAACAATGTCAATTTTTTCCTCTCTTTAATAATGAGCAGCAGTAACGTACTGTATGCGGTGCTTGAAACAAGTGCTATGATACGTTCATGATAAATGTTAGCTTGGAAGCAAACTGGCAGTGCATTGCGTTGGAAAAATAATATTCAGAGATAGACCAGTCTTGTGTACTGGTAATACAATATGTTGACGAACTGAAGCGAAGAGCGTATGTTCGACCCTTCTATAGCCCAGGCTTCGACCACGCTTTGCCTGCAACTTCTTGATACGCAGCGTGTTCTCAATCTACAGTCTACACTGCTGGCCATTATAATTGTAACACCAAGGACGCACCTGAAGGACTCCACACTGGGGAAATAAGTACATCAGGTTAGGAAAAGTGTGATTAGTTATTCAGCCATGTAGCCCAGCACGCGCACCAATGGCGACACTGATAAGCTGTATATAAGTGAAGGTCGGGGAGAAGCTGCGAGGTAGTGGCGTTTTGTTTCCCTGCTGTTAGTGTGCCCAAGTGGAGTTGAGTACGCTGTATCAAATAACACGAAACCCATGTGAACAGATTGAAGTCTCTAACGTTTCCCCAAAATAACATGGCATTGAAACAGAATGATTAAAGATTTCAACTTTATTAATCGAATAGCGATTCAGGCAAAACCATGGCGAAATGTTTGGCCTTGAAACATTAATGTTGCAATATTCAGTGAGACAACGCGTGAGTCGTGGGCGAGCACCAAGTAATAGCACAGTCAAATGGAACTGCGACCAGAGCAACACGATGAATTCACACAAATATTCAAAGCTCTAGATTGCAGACTTAGTTATGAACGTGCTACCAGAAAACAAATTTGGAAAAACAATTTCTCTGCACATACCCAAAACACTAGCACAATTACTTAAAAAATCAGCTAGATCACACAGGTGAGAAAATTCTAAAAATCCCTAATCTTTATAAGCGCTCTGAAAATTCTCCACCACTTCTCGCCGGTTTAGACATGTCGCGGAGCAGCCAGCTTATTAAAACAAAAAAAAACTCCATGACATCTAAAGGCTTGAAGGACAAAATTCTAACACTGGCATTTCTCAAAACGTATAAAATCTGTCAAATCTCGCCATAGCCCTGACAATCATAACTTCCAAATGCTCACCGCCGCTGCTGCCAGTAGAATAGGACGAGGAGCTCTAGTGCAGCACCTTAAGCAAACCTGATTAAGATACAGTGACATATTGAAGGTAAAGGAATAAGGGTATCGGTATCAGAGAGGGGAAAGGAGGGATAAAGAACACCACCGAGATCGGCGATGAGGCGCTGAAGTAGAGGCGGTCGTTATCGTATTTAGCACTACGGTGGCGCACCCACCATCTCAAACGAACTACCCAACAAAGGGTTTTTTTTTTTTTTTTTTTGCAAAAGCTTCGTGTGCTTTCGGACCTATACTTGTTCTCAACGTTGCTTTGCCGGAAACGTAAAAATAGCCATACTTACAAATCTTCAACAATCAATGTTATTTGAAACTGCAGTATGCGTGGTTTCAAAAACAGTCTTTTCAACTGAAGAGAAAAGGCAGAGAAAAACAAAAAAAGAATCAGTCCACCGCTGAAATGAAAGAACGATGTGTGAGATGGTTAGTGCATATGTGTGTATATATATATGTATATGTGTATTGATGTGTGTATTTATATATACATATACTATATATATATCGGTTATACATACATTAATATGCTTTATATACAGTTATACACACGCATACACCACGTGTAACAAAATTTACTGCTCAAACTTCTAGATGTGTCAGAAGAGACCGAAACAGATGTAGTTGATTAAATAATCATAGGTTGGATTTTTTGTTCTATATTTTGATATGATCGAGAGTTAAAATGAAATAATTACATTTCAATTTAATAGTAATCATTTACAATAACTGTTCAAAAGTACAGCCTACCGCTTCAACACACGCTCTGAAACGACGCGCCATTGCTTGTCCTGCACATTCAAAGATCCCAGACATGTACTGTAGAGAGTAAGCAGCTGCGAGCACCCGAGCGAACTCTTCCTCCGATTTAATTGAAGCCTAAAAGACCAGGCACTTCAAGTGCCTCCATATAAAATAGTCAAGTGGAGGTGAGGTCAGGAGAATGAACAGGTCATCCATCAACAAGCTCATGACGTGTTGTACGGTAATTGCATGTTGACCACATGGCTGGTCGGCGGTTGTGCCATGAACAGCTGCTGCAACAGTTTCATCCACAAGGGCACAAGCACTCCAACAGAATGAATATCCTCGTCGGGCTGAGTTTTTTCAATGGTACCAGTAGAGATGCGCAACGGAATCTCGTTTAGGAAAGTTTGTGTTATACATCGGTGAATCATCGTTTACCCGAGACGGAATAGTCAATTTACACAAACAACATCGGTGGGCTGATGGAAAACTTCACACCAACGTCATCCATTCCCACCAACAAAAATATGCTGTTAACATGCGGGCAGGTATTGTTGGGGACGTCTTTATAGAACTGTAGATGTTGCCATTATGGCTCAATGGTAAACTGTAAATGCGGTTCCTGGAGAACACACTGCCCGAGCTCCTCGAAGACGCCTCTCTTGAAATTCAAAGTCGGTTGTGGTTTCAAAATGTCGATGCAACTACTCAATTTCCTCGTGATGTCTGGGAGAATTTGAAACGCAGATTTGGTGAGCAGTGGATTGGCCACGGTGGACCCATCGCATGGCCTATTCCTTCTATCGACCTCGCCTCACTTGACTATTTTGTGTGAGGGTACTTTAAGAGTCTGGTGTATGAGACTCCAATAAAATCGAATGAAGGGCTCATCGCTAGGATGCGTGCAGCTATTTACTCTCTACAACACATGCTTAGGATCTTTGAATCTGTACGACAGGGAGTGGCAGGTTGTTGAAGAGCTTGTATTAAAGTAGGAGACCGTACTTTTGAGCAATTTCGATAAAATATTATATTTAAATTGAAATGTAGTTTCATTTTCATTATCAATCATGTTTAAATGCACCTCAAATATCAGTTTCCCACCTATGGTTATTTAATAAAGCATGTTTTTTTGAACACTTCTAATATCCCTAGAAGTTTCCGTATTGAATTTCGTTACTCCCGGTGTATGAAGGTGGAAGGGGGAGAGAAAGAACTGTTAAGGAGGTCTGTGGTAAATGTAATCTAGGTAGCAGACAATTGAAAAGAATACCGCTGTAAAGATAGAAGGTTGACGTACAGGATGATTGAAGAGAGAGGAAAAAAACATGAAATAAATATGCAGAAGATATTGAAGATTTGGCTATAAGTGGGATAAAACCCAAGGCTCTCACAAGGCCTGTGACGATATCTGCCTAGGAAGCAAAAAAAAAGAGCAGTGCTTCAAGAGTAGAATGTTTTATTCTATTATAGGTAGAATAAATCAGGTTGCAGGATAATTAAAGCAACATAGAAAATTCCAGTACACATTTATCTTTATTATTAAAATAAAATGACAGTGTCGTAGAGACGATTTGTCGCCAGATCACCCCTAGGTCTTAATGCTTCCGCGCTTCTATACATCTGCTCCCCATAGACGGCACTCGAAGGAAGAGCGTTTCCTGCCACCTTTACACTGCAAATTAGGCAAAACCATGTTTGTTACTTTTCCCGCCTATTAGTGTACATCAGTCTAATTCCGGCCAACTGAGCAAAGTAGTGCAGTAGTAAGCCTTTAACTTGCATTCCGGAGTAGGGTCTACTTGAGTTCTGATTTCGGTTTTCCATGGTTTCTCGGAATCACTATAGGCGAGTGCTGGGTATAGGCCACGGCCGAGTCCTTTCCCGTTCCTGTTTGTCTGTGTAACTTGCTTCGTCTCCTACAGTCTACGAGATTACATCGCGTCTGGGAGGGCCATCGAGTTAAGAGATGTGGAGGGAAGTTAGCAACCACATATGTATGCATAGTGAGATGTAGATGGAGCAGCAACGGAATGCAGTGGCAAGGAAAACAGGAGCACCTCGAAAAAAAGAAAATCAGCAGGCCAGCAGCAACGTTCACCATGTTTCCCGCATGTGGAAATTTGACGTCAGTAGACTGGTGACCGAACCGGGGTCGACTTGGTGGGAGGTTGGTGCACTAACCACTCGGTTTCTGCGGTCCCAGGGTGTCTTGTCACCTCCCCCGCTGCTAACGAAGTTATAGTGCGTGCCTGTAGATGTCGCACCAATCTACCGAGGCGAGGCGTCGACCGCAAGCCACGCCGGTTGACTCGCGTCATTACTGGCGGGTCGAGAGAGAGAGAGAGAGAGAGAGAGAGAGAGAGAGAGAGAGATCTCCTCGCTTCTGACGTGAGAGATACACTTCCTCCCCCAATCACCGCTCTTCATTAGCTTCGAAAGGAATCACAGAGACAGGGAAGGTAAGCTGTAAAATTAGTCAAATGACAGCACCAAATTCACCAGCACGTTTGGGATGAACTTCATTACGGCCCCAAACCAACCGTGCTTAGTTCTGCGGTAGCACGACTGCCTCCCATTCCGGATGACGCGGTTTCGATTCCAGCAGTCTGCACTGGGATTAATAGTTCCCAAGGGTTTACATCGCCTTTTCAGGCACCACTTTTAAATCAACTTTAATAATTACTCATCCCTTCCCATTTAAATTTTATTGTTATGGCCTCTATAACTGAATATTTGCAACATAGCCAGGATTAGATGTGTCATGTTGCACGATTTCTGCCTTCCCCTAGCGTTGCGTGAAGAATTCTTATCGTGCACGCTGATGTATCGCGCTCATTTGGTAATATGCCAAACCAGCGAGTACTTCTTTCAAATTGCACCTTTATTTAATTTTATAAGTATGAATTTTAATCTACGTATATGTTCATACCCTACTAAAGCCCTGGGTATACGACAATTTTTTTCTTTTTGTGTACATAACCAAGCAGCGTAAAGGACAACAATTTGACTATTTTTAAGACGACGCCTCCGCGAAATATCAGGACAGCAAAGATTTCATATAAACGCATCGTCATGAATTAAATGGGAACGTTCATCTTAAGGCGTCCGTACATCGTGTGGGCTAAGACCGTAATACCGTTGCGCATACCAAACACTGTGGCCAGATTAACTGAGGTACTTTTTTTGCACGTCCCCTTTTTTCCCCCTCTAAAGCAATTTGCTAAGACTCCCAGCAACATGCTTCCTTCAGATCGACGGGTAAATTCGTCACAGTTCACGACTGCCACAGACAATTCCTTCCAGTCAAGTAAAAAATAGGATCGTCTTGATAGCTCTGCTCCCTACTCCTGGTGGGTTGTAACAATGTTCGCCCGATGCATTCTGTTAGCCCCTTCCTCCGGAAGTAGATTGATTTTGACCTGACCTCCCGCCGTTTCCCCGAAGAATTCGCGAATATGCCAAGAGAATGGCGAAGGAAAAAATGCCGGAGCCGGTCGTCTTGCTTGTCCTACTAACATGTTTCCGAGACGTCTTATTCTTGCCAACTTATCTGAAGTTGATTAAATGGGCAGAAAGGGTTATCCGACCTCCCGGCAAAATTTTATTATGCAGATACTTTTCCAGATGAGTCCCCGTTATGCACCTCATCCATAAAAATGTGTCTTCCTTTCCCAGCCGTCCATCGCTGTTTGTTCTGATACCCTCAGATCAATATGTCTACATCAGCATTACTGCATTCCATCATGACGCATGTTATTGCTGCAACGTATTGCGAGAATACTTCATCATACCACTAGGAGAACAAGTCATTGCTGGGGTGGGTTGGAAAGGATTTCAGATTCATACTTCTTTATTCGTAAGAAGGGGGTCTGCCGGAATAGAAAGGAGTACGAAAGTAACGAGATTCCCCTTTCTATACCACCTCGCCTCTCACGATGCCTCTTTTTTTTTATTCCAGATTTCCGCCGAGGAAAAGAGGAACACGCGGACAAAGAGGGCATCCGTCGAGAAAGGAAAGGTAGTAATTTAAAGCCTGATAACGGAATACGGTTAACAACAATGACGTCGAAAAATACGGGCTGCTGACGTCTTTCAATAGCAGCTGCAGACACTGCTGATTACCTCCTCTGCAGTTCTAGGCCGTGTCATTGACAAGGGGAAAGGGGGCAGGAACCGCTGGTAAAAGGCCTACTTACTTAACAGTCGTATAGATTTTTCAGACACGCCCTGGTTGAAATCACTCTTTTACTGTGTCTGCAGAAGTCATTCGTATGTATGATGTGGGTTAAAAATATTGTATATAAAAATTACTTACGTCTATGTCTAGAAATTAACAGATTGTAAATAAGTTTAATGTGGGGATTGACTCTTGGATAGGTGTAACATTAATCTGGTTATTCACTCCTGAAAGGAGACCCATATGTAGCCATCATCCTTGGAGTGTGACATGAACTGAGGCCCTTGTATGGAGGAGCGATGGAATACAGTAGTGGGGGAAAAGGGCGTACCCCGAGAAAAGACTCGGTGCCTTACATGAAGGTATCTACCATTTGTTGTATAAGGACGCAGCAAGTGTGTAGCTCTGTACACTTCGCAGCCTGAATGTACGGCTGTCGGAACTCATAAATTCTAGTTTCTGCAATATTCATGCCGGTAAGAGGAAAATATATATCGCTAGACAGAGAAATTTTATCGTAACAATGTACATTCGCTTAACGTATAGTAGATAAATGGATGCTGTTCTTCGGAAAACAGATTGAATTCATGAATATTTGTGTAATATTTAGATTTGCGTGTACTTTAAAAGGTTTGGATGGCGCACTGTTATGCGTTAGGTTAACGCGGTTTTAATAGTTATAATCTCCTTAATGACATACATAGCACTGTAAAATTTTTTTAGAAAAAGGCACAGTTCTTTTACTCCTTTCGCTATTGACCACTTGTCTGCGTGAGAAGACATTTTCTACTCGACTGGACCAATTATGATAAGTTAACATTAAACTGAACATACGTGATTGGCTGGCAGACATTTGAGGGCCCTGCTACAATCACCATGTCCCTTGTCCTCGGATGTCCTGGGTCCTTTCTGACGTCGAGAGCACTGATTGGCCCACGTGATCGGGTGACGTCACGGGCCATGTACTCGCATGTCGTCTGTCCTCGGGCCGCAGCAAATTGGTCAATTTTTGAATTTTTTGTCCTCGATTGTCTCCTGTACACGGGTTTTTCAAGGAAGAAGAAGAAGAATTTACCGTCGAAATCAACTCGCAATTTGTAAATATTAAACAAAATCATATGTAAACATCTTTTACAGTCAACAATATAGTTTATGGTGATAGGGTGCCTGGTTCGTGGCCGCACTCACTACGAACATTGCTTATGGGAGATATCAGGGAGAGTGTGAACCCCGCGTCCAAGGTCAAGAAGCGAAGGAGCGATACGGGTGACACTAACACGCACGCCTAGTGCCTCATCGCTCCTACGCGCAAAGGCGTGTGGTGTTTCTGTCGTAACTCTGTACTGAGCAAATTAGATCTGTAACATAAGGGTTTTATTACACGCGATGAAAGACCACAGATTAAGCGATATTTTACCATTTTCACGAATATTTTTCTCCAGGAATAAACTTAATATGACAAAAGTAAAAAAAAAAAAAAAAAAAGGGAGGTAATAGATAACTGTTTTTTTTATCTTTTCTAACAAAATGTCGTATTTGCAGATAATTTATTTACCGAGATACGCGTATTCGCGCAAACAACTATTTCACAAAATATGCGGAGGTCCATTCCACTCTTAATAAAAAATACTGCGTTTCACTTTCCACGCCTCTCCCCTCCCCCTTCCCCTCCTCACCATCCCTACCAATATTTTCAATCGTTCTTAGTTCAGAAACTAACAACTGTGGCTACACTAACAGTGCCGATGTTCATTCTCAAGATCAAGGGGATTCTAAATTACTAATTAATGTTTCGTATTCCATAGGTTTCAAACACACTCGTTACGAATAAAAACCTTGAGCAAGGCAAATTCTTATTCTAACGTAGCTAATTTTGTGACGGGCGACCAGTCACCGCACGTCTGTGAATAATTTTCAACTTGCAAAACAATAAAAAAAACTCTTAAAATTAGTGGGCTGTGACAACGTAGCACATTCCCTCGAAAAGTACTTACTGCGTTCGCCTGGTAACCTGTTGAATTGTACAGCGTACAGCCCGTTTCGCACGAACTTTCACATACGTTGTTTCAAGGTTTAAGACTTTCCAACGTGGTTTAAAACACTAATAAAATAGAACTGTGCTGTTCTTGCCAGCTTAAAGTCACTACAAAATACGTTAAAAATATCTGAGGTACCGGGAAAATAACTGTAAATGTCCGTGCCTAATTTTCACGTGCAGCAACACCAAGGCCTGGCGAAGAAGTGTGCAGCGGACTGATGTTTCTGTGATTCATCGTAGGAGCGCAACACAGTCGAAGGCCAGCTTGGCAACCAGCTTGGGAAGGTGGGCGCGCCGCCGAAAACGTGACGTTTTGCTATGTTACTTCTGGCATCTTTGTCAAGAGGACGGTAGTTGAGGGCATATTTGTAATCTTATTGGATATTTTGAATTTCATTGTGTTATACCCCCTAAGGGAAATTGGTGTCCGCTGCGTCGGTCACCATAAAAATGCAGTGTTTTCAGCCATTGGCTGCGAATAGCTTGAACCCTCCCAGGAGTAATTGAAACCCCACGATTTCTTAGAAAAGCGGCTTTTGAAGGGGGGAATTCAATTGATTGGTATCGCAAGTAGGCGGAGCGGTGAATTTAATGCCGGAACGCGTTGCTCTCGGGGTCAGTTCAGTGACCTCGAGGGGGCAAGCTTCTAACATGAGATAAGTAGTACTTCATTTGAAACACCAATGTAGGATCCTAAAGCGAAGAGGTCACTTACGTCACTTTGATATTAGGCAGGGGCCATGATGACCGTAAAATAATTCAAAGTTTTTCAATTTTGCGAAATGTTGGCCTTTTAGCCAAAAATCAAATACTGTTACTTTTTGTAACCAAGTTTTAGTGGCTATGTCGTCACCAAGACGTAAAGTGGTGGTAACCACTAGAAACCATGGGAAAACATTTTCCACCGCTTGTAAACATTTGTAAACTATTGCAAACCTTGGCAAACATTTAGTAAATTTTTGTGAGCACTTGCCAATAATTGTTGATTATGGTCTCAGCCTGTGGTATTAAGTAGGAGCTATGCGAAATCCCTTATTTTTAGGACTTTTAGGAGAAACTTTACGAAGTTTAGGGCTTGTTAAAAAATGTCAATCTTCTCGTTGGAGTTGAGGCTGGCATTACTTAGCAATTGCTGCCATCCACGTGGGATTGTGAGTAAACTATAACATAATTATTGTTTCATGACGAGTAATGTTTTTATTACAACTCGATTCAAACATTTAACTACCCTTACACTGTACAGAAAAATGTTTTTTTTTTTTGCACGGCCTTTGTCATTATTAGTGTTCTGACCGGTTTTGCTAGGTTTTTATGCAAATCCTGCCTTACCATACCCTTGGTTTAGGACGCAGCAAGGTCAGAATTTGTTACAGCCCTCCAAGCCGAAGACAATGTTCGGGAATTTGTTAGTCTTCTTACGGTATACCACTCTTTCCATACGAATACAAGATGTCAATAGGGCTGTTCGAAATGTCTATATATTGATAATTATCAATATGAAAAATAATTCATCGAACGATATCTAACTTTGAATAATATCGGTATATCGATGTTTCGATATTATATACGATTTCGGTATTATCAACCATTTCTTTAATATCGATAGTATATATGATTTCGATATCATCGACGATTTCGGTATTATTTGTTATTTAGGTACTATCGGTAATTTCTGTACTATCGATAATATCGGTGTTATCAATAATGTCGGTATTATTGATAAGTTTGGTATTATCGATAATATCGGTATTATACATACTTTCGTTATTACCAATAATTTCTGTATTACCGACCATTTTGGTATTATCGAGAATTTCGGTATTAACAAGAAATTCGATATTATTGATATGTCGAAAATACCGAGTAACTGTACTGAAAAATATCGATATTAAATTTTTATGATTTCGAATAGCCCTAGATATAAATCGTACTCACATGAACTTTAACTGAAATGTGGGAATTGTTGTTATAAATTATGAATTCTTCAGCTTGAAAACATCAATAAATCGAAACAATAAAGCTCTTATAATATTTTGTTTGCTTTTGGTATATTTTAAAAGTTATTATCAGTCAAATCATTTGTGCTAGGAAAAAAGTAAATGTCGACCGTCGAATGTCTTATATTCATTGTCCGCGTCGTGTTTGGCGGTATTTCATAAATTGGCTGCACGTGTAACTGATTTGAATGCTGATAGACAGCAGAAAATAATGCTGGATTTCATGGAAGATAATTCTAGCATTCTGAAAAGAACATTCACAGCGAAATTCATGAGCAGTTTACAAAGGTTTTTTTTTTATTTTATTTTTTTTTTTTAATGAAAAGACGAATTTATAAACGTGAATTGATTAGAAATGCAGAAATCCCGGGTCAAATGGATGTAACTCCGTATTGTATACAGATAAACGTGATTGTGTTAGACATACTGTAATTAATTAAAGTACTGAGTATTTCTTAATACTCTCACATCAATCAGTATGTCTCCATTTTATTTACATAGTTCACAAATTACAACAAAAAAGTTTAATTGTTGCCATTTAAATATTTCTCTTTTGAAATATATTTTATGCTTCAGCATGAGGAAAAATTATCTCACGATTCTCATCTTCCACAGCTACAAAAATAACAATAACCTTTGCCACACACCCACCAAGCTTTCGTGATAAAACTTTGTAACGACAGCCCAGAGGGTTTCGTTGACGTTTCGAATGTGACATCGAACACAGGTATCAAACGAACACTTGAAGGCATCTTAGGTTATCTCCTTTCGTGAAGAAACGGCAATTGGGAATTGGAGTAATAACGAATACTTTTGTCAAAAGAAAACGACACAAATTATTAAGTATAAGCCCCCACTCTCTCCCCACTTAGCATTGGATATTCACAGGATATTCTAATTATATCCAGAATATCTAAAAGTCATCTAAGTTCTAAAGCGAATCTCTTATGGATATCCTTTGTATATCTTGTAGTAGATATCAGATTGTACCACTTAGTGAATGTCCATTAGATATTACAAAACCACCAATGGCCATTACTTATCGCGACTAAATCTAAAAATGTCTATAGGAAATCCAAAATATCTATATCACATTTTGGATATCTTTTGGATGTAACTTTGTGATTCTTGGATGTCTCTGGATATTCTGCACGTCTGAAAGTGACATCCGTTAGATATTTATCTGGATGTGTATGTACTATATGGGTCCCTCAAGTCTCTCTTCTCGAAACAAACATTATGGATACTGTCTAAGAGACAACTTATGACCGGTTGCACTATTGAGATTCATCTCTCCATCCGAGATCATGTCCGATCTTGAGCCAAAATCGACACAGATAACTATTGCCATTTGAATTCAGAGTATGACTGGAGATTGAGATGAACTTCATTTCGAACCGCCGAACATGATGGTTAGAAAACTCGATACGAGATCAGAGAGGCGTCTAGCACTGTTAAAAATATTTATTTACTGTATATAAACTCAGTGATATTTAAATCGTTTAAAAACGTATTCGGTTGTTTTTTACTGTTGTTAAATGTAAATTGAGACACTTTTACAAAGGCTTAATACCCAATGCATTTATTCAATTAAAGATGTATTCATGTTTTGTAAAGCGAGAACGAAATTTATGTTTATCCCTCCGAATCAAAATAATGGACAACTGGAAAAGCCATTCAGAATATCAGAAACTGTCCTAATTTTCCGCACGAGCTAAATCACACGTAGAATTTTTTACTCGCGAAAGACCAGCCGTCGCAAACAAATGTAATGTAAAAATACACCAACAGATAGCGCTAAATACAATTTAGGGGAGGGGGAAGGAGGAAATTTAAAACAACACTATACACAAATTAAAAATTATTTAATAAAATTCGTACAGTAATTATTTTACTTAAAACAGTTCAAACATCGTACCACATAGTTCTATGTAAACTACCTTCTTCAATAATACTGGTATTAGAACTAACAAAAAAAAGTGTGTGCAAAGTGTTTCCAATCAAACAAAATAACTGATTGTAAAGTTTGCAGTGCATTCAACAAAACAAAATAGTAATCTTAAGAGAAAATGTCTACAATAACTTATTAATTGTCTCCGAACTTCAAAATAACAGTTGCACCATAGCGTCACGAGACGAGAGCCAATTACAAACAGTGTTCCATCTCAATCCTGGTTCCGAGCCTAGATCAGGAGATGTACGATCGGAACTCGGCCCTTCGCGTTGGTGCAACGCTCGTACATTGGCGGGTCCACCTGAAGATCTTGGTTCAGGGCTGTTAACTGTGCAACCAGGCATTAGTCGTTTACTGGAGCGTGGGCGCTACAAACTTGGTGGGATGAAGGTCGCGTGCGCGGATGGGAGGCGAGACGGCGCGGCGTCGTAACGTGGTTCGGAAGCCGGCCGAAGAGGCAGTAATCACGTTGCGCCGTTGTCGCTCATGTCCACGAGAGAGAGAGAGAGAGAGACAGAGAAAGAGAGAGAGAGTGTGTGTGTGTGTGCGTGCGTGTGTGTGTGTTTGTGTCCGCGCATCACACCAGTCCCAGCCCCAGCCCCTCACCTTCCTCTGTTTTACGAGATACCCTCTTATCCCCTTCCACACGGCTCTGATAGGTTCCAAGCAGCTACAAGTGCCGCTTCAGAAGGCTTGTTCGCTTGGTATGTTGGTATGCTTTTTCTACTATCTGAGCGCACGTGATATTTTTCACAAGCAGAAAAGAAGCAAAAACAATAGTTACTCTCGGCAGGGCGACACGAACGACTAACAGCAGTAAATTAACGTCAAAAATAAATAAATGAAATTTTATTTTAAAAATGTTGATAACCATTTTTGCCTCCGTGAAATTGACGTATATTATCAATTTTTACCACTCAAGGTAACTTACTTTCGAGAATAAATGTACACAAACATATTATCTTCATCAATCTGCGTAAAAGCAAATTGCTATTTGCAATCATCTCTCTCGACCCACTTCGACGTTTGTGATTTTATTTTGGCGACAACTTTTTTCCCACCTTGCTCGTTTTGATATTTCTGCTGTAGCTCGGCGAACAAGAGCAGAAACAGCTGTTTTTTATAGCACGAATAGAAATTGCTACCGCCAAGCGAACAGCGTACAAAAAAAGTGTTTCCGGTAACACGGACGGCAACTAGCAGAAATAGCAATAAACTAGCAGAATAGCAAACCACGCGAACACACCTAGAGTGTGTGTGCGAAATGGCAAAAAAGGGGTGTTGGGGGGGGGGGGTTGCTAAGCAAATCGCCTGTGGTGCAGCATCCATCAGTGACAAACCTTCGTCTCTCCCAACCTCCAGCGACCCCTCTCGAATCGGCACACATTACACACACGTGCTCACAAACGCACACACATGCTTGGTATCGATTCCACCTCGGCGGTTCGGCGAGCAGACGCTGCAGGCTGTATGCGCCGTGTGAGTCTCCACGAACGGCCAGCTTAATGCTGGAGCAGCTCACGCAGATACAATAACCGGCGACGCGACTTACCTGAAGCTGCCTAGCCTGCCTGCAGCGTTGTGCCACTTGAAGAGTGGAGAAAGTTGGGCGGCTCTTAATAAGACTATGTAGCTGCTGTGCCGCCTTGGCGGCCCATACCCTCTAATTTGTTCAATCTTGTTTTTGTGTGAGTCTGTGACTCGAATTCCGCTTCTGGAATCGGTAAGACCACGGAATTCAGCATAGTTATCCCATTTTCTGTCAAAGTATTGGTTAAGTATAAAGTACTTGTTAAGTACTAGTTACTGTGCTAACTTATTTCGCTAACGATTTTATTTATATAATTGTACCTTGTATTATTCTGTCTCATGTGCATATTTCAGTTTTGTTGAGAAGAGCATTTAATTCTTTTGGAAGACTATTTTTGAATTTTACGTAAAAAAAATTTATATATTATGTCAACTATGTCATCGGATAAATAAGTGAATGGTGTATTAACCATCACCAATATTGTTTGCGTTTTAAAGACTTTAGTAATATTTGTTTGCTAATGTAATGTTTATCTGAGGTTAAAATTTCCGTTTAATTATAAAATACATTTTCAAACTAGGCCAACCAGTATGTCAAAGATTTGACAAGTATCAGAAAAACGAGTACTTACTCTCTGTAAAATTAGTATTTCATATAATGTGGTATGTATGAAAATTATTAACTAATTCTGTTACCTTTATAATTTTGTTTTACTTTAGATGTTTTAAATGTAATATTTGTGAACTAAGTTGCAAAAGTCGCGAAATGCAACTCGATTTATGTTGGTACTCGTCCTCTCAAATCGATCTTACTCTGTGACGACTTCCGGTACGTCAATTTCCTTCTTCTTCGTCGATATTATCTGAATTGTGGCATCTTGTTTCTTTTAAAATTGTAATTTAACAATCCTGATGTGAGAACATCAATTTTACCGCGAAAGATATAGTTAGTGTGTAGATAATTTTCCGTGTCACATGTTTTACTTTGTGTTTGCCTCGGCAAAAATTAATTTTGCCCTTAAACTGTGATATAGTGGTTCTCCGGCATAGCCCTAAGATGACGACCTGAATTTGCCTTCGGAGTTGAGGCGTGGTCGTTCTCGGAGGATTTTCCTCGCCGCCCTTTCTTAATTGATTTAACTTCTCGATCGGAGATGGGTTCCTGATCTGCTTTTCGTGCATCACCAGGCCAAAATATTTTTTTCACTTTATATAGAATCCACATGCAGTGATATTAACAATCTTATTGGACTGGCCTTCGAATATTTATATTTTCTTGCAACATTAAAAATATTGAAGTCGTTATTGTTTGACCAATGCCTCAGTGACAGTACCAGCCCAAATCTGATTTAATGTTGAATTGAATGCATAAGAAAAGAAAGGCAATGTAGTGTGTGTGTTAATTTTCTCTACAAAATGGCCACTTACGATAAATCATTTAAGTAACTTAAATGTCGTACGGGATCCCGAAGTAATGTGAAAGTAATAAAAAGAAAAAGTACTAAAAAATAACAAAAAATGTGAAACAAAAATACTCATTTTAATTTATATAAATTTCTGGATATATTTGTCCATACCTTTTGTTCTCAAAATTTTTGGTTGATTGTTGGAAGTGATGATATCTTTTAAAAATAAAAATATTGATCTCACCTGAGATGAAATTGTTTCTTTCATAAATATCGTAGCTATATCAAGCACCTCAGTTGCATAAACCCTAAGTTTCTACAGGTACTTACCAAGTGACTATTGTTTTGTTTAGTGATACAAGTTATAAAAAGCTGAATTTTAGGTTAGACCTTTTACTATTCTTTACTAACATCCAATTATGCACAAACGCACCGCAACCTGGCCCTCGGCCGTTTCCTTTCTTGTGGTGTTGTTGAGGGGAGAATGATTTCGGTAGGTTAACTCCTGCCAAATGTCTTGTCCCCATAAATACCGCCACAAGAAGTTTGATAGCAGACGCAGGTGGTTGTGTGTGTATGTGCATGCATGATTTTGCATGCTTTCTGCATGGTATCTTCCCTTTTTGTGTGTGCCATGAGTCTGCATAAAAAAAGGGGTGCAGCAAACAGTGATACATGCACAGTGTATAGGTTATGTAAAATGTGCCCTTTGAGATAATATATTATTTGAGTTCTTGTTTGATTGTTTTGCCAAGTGATTTAAAATATATTAGTGTTGTTCTTTAGTAGTAATAATATAGTCCCTTTGCAATGGCTACACTTATCCCAGAATTTTTGTTGCGTGACGAGATCACATGAGTGTATGAGTGTAGCATCCGAAGGGCCTACTTTTATGGCTTGTAGAAGTGCCTTAAGCGCGGCAATCCATTCTGAGGCCCCAGTGTATATGGAGTATCTGCGGCCGTTAATGTTGAAAGGGAATAGCTCATCTGTGCCGCTAAGATAATTTCCCTACAGGAAATGTTTGAAGATATAGAGGATGAGCCCCGTATAAATAAGTATGTGCGTCTCAAAAATAGGAGTCCCCATTTGAAAACTAGGTCTAAGAATTTGCTAACTTCGTACCCTGAACAACATTCTGAAATGCGAGTCCAATCTCTAAGGAATATCATTACACAGGCGCAAACTTAATTTGAGGCCCTTTGTAATATGGAAGCTGTTGATTCCCATAAGGTCCTCCAGAATGTTGAAGTTGACACTGTTGGTGAACAGCTGGTCAACTTAAGCCTTAGTACCCCCATCACAACCATTTCATTCTCCTCGCCAGCTCACACCATCTAGCATTGTTAGTCTTCCGTCCACATGCCACATCACTTCACAGTTACCTTACCCCTCATTCCCCGCTCACATCCCCACCACTCTCCCACTCCCACTTGCCTATTCCACATTTGCCATCTCACCACTCATGTTCACAGCAGTTGTACCACCCGCCCAACCTTTGGTGTCCCCACCTTTTGGCAAAATTACTCACCCACTTGAGCGTATGTTGCGTGACTTTCCAGCTACCGATGGACTTCAGGTTCCAAAATTTGTAGAGTTTCAAAAACACATTGTGAAGTTACATCAAAGTAAAACTGTACCAGAAAACCAGTTGCTTGAAATCATATACTCTTTCACCCTGGGACCTCTAAGTGAGAGGACCAGATATGCCATCTCCCAGCATTTCATTTTCGACCAGTATCATGCTGACATATTGCACTATTTCATCCCAGCCAGGTTATTCACCCAACTACAATTCACGATGTTCCAACAGGCTGCAGGAATTTAATGAATCATTGTCCTCCTATGTGAGTAGTATAAAAGAGGCTGTTGCCATTTTGTGTCGGCCCCTATCTGAGAGTGATATTGTGAACTCTATGTTGGAAGGCTTAGAACCGCAAGATCGTTCCCGCCTAGTATTTTTTGGGCAAACCAAATTCTTTCACTGAACTGGATCGAGTCTGCATCCATTCACAAAACATTCGTTACACAGATCAAAAGCATGAGAGCTTCTCCACCAAAAGTAGGTATACTGGTAAGTCAGGCACCATCCCAGACAAGAAGGGCAAGACGTGTAAACCTGATATAAAATTTGTTGACACCAAGCAAGTTAGTGGTTTGTTGCGTGACAGAAAAGATTAAGCTAATGTTTCGAGTAGTGATGTACGTGCATGCTTTTATTGTAAATAAACTGGTCACCTTATTGCGAAATGTCCTTTGCTAGCTGCGGAAAACAATCCTCCCGGAGTCTAAAAGTGAGTATTCCTCCTCGCCAAAGGGGCAACCTTGCCAGCTCTCAGTTTAATGATCGCATAATTCAAGCTATCAACTTTGGTCACCGTTTCCGACGGTTTTTTGGCCCTTGCAGCATAAGCGAAACTAAAAGACAATTAAGTACTTTTCAGGTTAATTTCCCAAATGTTGTAGGGGTACAGAAAGTTGTCACCCCTTGTGTTGAGCTAAATGTTGGGCCTATGTTGGTACGTGCCCTAGTATACTCGGGATCTACTCGTACTATAATTTCAGGTGAACTCTTCAAGGAATTGAAAGAATCAAAATTGGCAAAGACTGTTGAGACGTGTAATATCCAGTGTTATACTGCTTCTAGTGAAGCATTGCCTATTTTGTGTTATACCACCATTAAAATGAAAATTGGCCAATTTACATGGATGTACACGTGTTTAGTCTCTGAGAAATTAGGACTGCCTTATATTTTAGGGGTCAATTTCATGGCATTTTCAGGACTGGTTTTAGACATTCAGGCACAGTAGATATTTTTCAAATTTGCCCCTACTGAAAAAATTGTTTTCATTAATTGTAACAATAAACAGGCCCTATCTTCTGAGATTCGAATTGAATGTGAGGTAGCTGTGCACCCCCTTTCACATTTAGAGCCTCATCAGCAAGTCGCTATTCAAAAACTTTATAAGCAATTTCATTAAGTTCTTACTTCGCAGTTAGGTATAACTGACTTATTGAAGTATGAAATCAAACTGGTAGACAAGGAGTATGTCAGCAATCGCCCTTATAAGCTAGCTTCCTCAAAAATGGAAATTTTGAGAAATCAGGTCCAGGATTTATTAGACAATGTGCTAGCCCTACTTTTTTGGTTCCTAAGCCCAATGACAAACACTGCATGATAATAGATTATCGCAAAATTAATAAAAGAATTGAAATATAGTCTGTCCCACTCCCGGACCTTCATTAGACCTTTAATTGGTTTGGGAAAGCAAAATATTATACCACCGTTGATCTTAATTCGGCCTATTACCAAATTCCGTTGTCCAAACAGTCTCAAACCAATTACTAGTTTCTGTGTTCCCTGGAATCTCTACCAATTCACATGCATACCTTTCGGTTTGGCCACAGATGCCCAAGTCCTCACAAGACTTTTAGATAAAATCTTTCATGATGTTAAATTCAGGTATGAGTAAAATTATTTGGATGGGCTAGTGGTATACTCAGTTTTTTTTAGCAACATTTGGTCTACTTGAAAAAAGTTTTGTCCCGTTTACAATGGTAGGTCTGACAGCCAATCCTAGTAAGGTTAAATTTGCTGTGCAGGAGATTTCCTTTTGGGCCACACTATTTCTTTTAAAGGTGTCTCCATTGGTCCTGAGCGGACTAGATGGATTAGAGAATTCCCGCCGCCTCGAGGTATAAAGGACATTGCCCAATTTATCGGCATGATCCAGTTTTCGGAAAATTCATACCGAACCTAGCTGAAAAGGCTGAGCCTCTTAATCGTTTGTGCAAAAAGACTGTACCTTTGTATGGGGAGAGGAACAACAAAAGGCCTTCGATACTCTCAAAAATGATATCATTATTCCCCCTGTTCTTCGAATACCAGATTTTTCCAAAAAATTCATTTTGCAAACGGACACTTCTGGTTTGGAAGTAGGAGCATTCCTATGTCAGGAGTTCGATGGTGTTAGGCGGCCAATTTCCTTCGCATCATGCACTCTCATGTCTCAGGAAAGAAAATAATCGATTTATGAGTTAGAATGTTTAGTGGTTGTTTTTGGCATCGACAAATCTAGGCAGTACTTAGAACATGCCGAATTCGTAATAGAAACAGATAATCAGGCATTGTCGTGGCTTTGGCTCACCCACGGAAACTTGGCAAAATTGGTCGTTGGGTCATCAGAATATCTTCTTTAAAATTCCGTGTACAACATATTAGAAGATCCCAGAATATAGTGGCTGATGCTCTTTCCCGCATATTTGATGGTACAAATTCTTGTAATGAGACCACTGTTCTTCCAAATTGTAACCTTATAGTTGACTTCCCTTGGTTTGGCTTTCAAGGATATTAAATAAAGAGCATCAGGAAAATGATCCGGACCTAAATGAAATCATCACAAAATTGAAATCAGGTATAGAACAAAAACCCTATTTTTTTTGTCAAAAGGTGTCTTGTGTTGCAAGTCTCGTGATAAGGTGAAATGTGTTGTGTTGCCCGCCCATCTCAGACCCATGGTTTTTGACTGTTTTCCTTTATCGCCTCTTGGTGCTCATCTGGGCATGCGTAAAACTATTCAGGCTGTCAGAAGACATTTCATTTAGAAGAGCATGGATGGCGAAATCACTGAACGAGTTAAGACTTGTAAATTGTGTGCTTTAAACAAACCTGCCAAGAACACCCATTTAGGTTTTATTTCTTCAGAAGTCGCAGAGAAGCCTATGCAAAGCTTTTCATTGATTTCGTTCAACCTTTTCCCAGAAGTAAGTTAGGCAACAATATGCTATTAGTTTGTGTTGTTGCATTTTCCAAATTTATGTAACTCATCCCTATGAGAAAAGCTGATGCTGCATCAACCATTCGTGCTTTGCAAACTAGAGTATTTCAAAACTTTGGTGTACCTGCTGCTATTGTATTAGATAATGGCTCACAGTTCACTTCCAGAATTTTCAGTGATATGTGTTTCTCCTTTTGTACTCGCCACATCACCTTGTCTCCATATGACCCACCTCCTTTGCATGTGAAGCATTTCAACCGAAACCTCCGTTCGGCCCTCGTAGCCTTCCATGCGACAGAGCATTCGAATTGGGACAAAAATTTAACTTGTTTGCAGATGGCTTTTGATTTTGCCAAACATGAATCCCTCAAAGATAGTCCATTCAACCTTGTCTTCACTTATTTGGCTTGTAATCCCCTGTCTAATTTGTGGCATTTAGACGATTTGTTACCGAATGATCCCAAGAACTTTCTTCAAGTGTGGGCAGCAGCCTTCAAGAACCTCAAACTAGCCCATTTCAAGAGTCGTGACAGATATAACAAAAATCGGATTGACAATCCATTTCGTGTTAGTGACTTGGTCCTCTGTAAAGCTCACCCTGTTAGCAGGGCAGTTGACAAGAAAATGGCTAAGCTTTCATACCGTTGTACTGGTCCCTACCAGATCCAGCGTTTTCTTATGCCAGTTACTGCCAGTCTTGCTAACCCTAGTTCAGGTAAATCCATAACGAGGGCTCATGTCTCTCATTTAAAGAAGTTTCAATCTCCGGTGTCTTAATAAGTTTTATTGGGTTCTCTACATGTCTAGGAGTTTCAGACCCTAGCTGTAGTAAATAATTTTGTAATTATTTTCGTTTGTGCGACTTGCGGCTTGCCAGGCAAGAAAAAAATCTTCTGGAAGGGATCCCCCCCCCCCCCCTTCCCAGAAACTTTGTTGGGGTCCTAACCCTGCCCAATTTAAATTCTTCTTAGCCTTGACTTTATTTTGATTGTTGACTGATCACCCACTGGTTCGAGCCCTTTTTGAGGCTATTTATCTTTGCCCGCTATATAAATGCAAGAAAAATCCTAGGTACTAATTTAAGTCAACTTGAGATACTAATTTAATTCGATATGAAAGGACTAGGTTAAATCATTTTGTGGTTTCTAAGTTAGATTATTTAGTTGTTTTTTTTTTTGGGAATTTTATTACATTAGAGTATAATATCACATGTGTATTTTGGGTCAGTCTTGTGGGATTTCTTCTTCTCCAGCATTAAATTGGATTTGGTATTTAACTTTATGGGTGACAATAACAATCTCTTTCAACTTTCCATTTCTCTGTGAAACCTTTGGTGATGTTAATCTAGGTTTTCTTCGGGTATTGAAGTAGCTAGTCATCTATTTGAGAATTATTTTATTTTGGTTATACTCCCTATGAGTGTACCATGTGTTCTGTTTTAGTGTTGTTTTCCCCATTGAAGCATCGTGTGTCTCCTCTGCGTCGCAGTTCTGGCTGTGGCCAATGCAGTTTTTGCATCGGTCACCATCTCACCCCTGGAATCAGGAGTGCTTTTTGATCGCGAGGACGATGTTCTTTTTCGGGCAGCTCTTACTCAGTAGTGTTAAACTTTGATCTGGTGTCTTTGGACAATGAATACAGTGATCTTCAAGATATGATAAAACCCTATAATTTAGGTGCGTCAACAAGAAAACAAAAAACTCTGTATTCAACTAGTTTTTTTAAATTAATTTTGACCCAACCATTGTGCAATTGAAGAATAGTTTTAGTGCATTTCAGGCTGAAGTAGAAACTTCGACTTCATTACTGCCTTCTCGAGTAAATCGTGCATTCTTTGACTTTGGTGGCACTATCTTAAAAACAGTTTTTGGCACTCTCGACAGTGATGAAATAGCTATGCTTTGTACACAGGTTAAACTCTTTAAAGCACTCCTAGGATGATATTTTGACTAGTGTGACCAACCAAATAATTATGATCAAGAATGTAGAGGACAGAGTTAATAATACTGTTTATATTAGAAAATTGAGTCAACTCTACTTGGATCATTACAATGCTTTGTATCGCAATCTTTCCTTTGCATTCCATGATACCCGTGATGGTATGATTCTTTTGAGTTACAAAATTGATTTAAATGGCATGCTAATTAGTAAGTGAAGCTCTTACAAATGCCCGCTTAGAAATTTTTGATCTCACACATGCAATTGAAACTAGCGTTCATAGAAAATTGAGCACCGCCCTGTTAAGAGCCATTTATTTTCTTGATATTTAAAGCACATCCAGCAGTTACTCACTTTACCACTGTACATGATAGCTCCAGTAATTCATGAGAATCTGTACATGTTCTGTGGTCTAAGTAATGTTCAAGCCATTATCTACAACTATTCACTGATTGTTGTTATTAATGCCCCTCTTGCAAACAAAGACATCCTCTTTGAAAGATATTATGTAATACCAGTTCCCTTCTTTTTTGCAATACTGAACAAATTTCTATTATTTCATGTACAAGAGTATTTGATTGTTGGTCCCGATTGTAAACATTTTGCGTCAGTTAACCATGTTGATCTCAGCAACTGTGTATCTCGTGGCATTACTCTTTGTCCTGCTGACTT
This sequence comes from Dryococelus australis, assembly GCA_029891345.1. Taxonomy (NCBI): domain Eukaryota; kingdom Metazoa; phylum Arthropoda; class Insecta; order Phasmatodea; family Phasmatidae; genus Dryococelus; species Dryococelus australis. Next base: position 79,567,545 of record CM056993.1, read on the forward strand.
CCTTTTTTTTTTTATAGCCACGTTGACAATTGTGAGTTCAATCTTTTCACCAGCAGAGAAAATCTTGTCTTATGTAGTGTTCCGAGCTGCTGGAATCACTTGACCTGTTTCATGGCGTAGGTTGTGGCAATTAAGTGCAATAACACTATTCGAGCGAGAACTTCCTGTTGACATAAATTTATTGATAGCCATACACGGTGCACTATTACAAGGAGTCACAACTTGATTCGCAGTAACATATGACAAACACTTGTACACTTTGCTAGCCTTGGGATGCTTTATGGCGACTCCCCAATAAACTAATTAGCGATTCTCCTAGGGCTCGGCGAGCTTCCGGACTAGCCGGGAAGTCTCCTCACCATACTCTCGGAGCCATATTTATACTACTCCTCAGTACGTACTTCACTCTCCAGTTGAGGGTCGTGTGCACCATCGTATTGCTGGGTGCAACTGTGCCCCTTGAACTTTCTCTCTCTCTCTCTCTCTCTCTCCTCTCTCTCTCTCTCTCTCTCTCTCTCTCTCTCTCTCTCTCTCTCTCTCTCTCTTCTCTTCTCTCTCTCTCTCTCTCTCTCTCTCTTTCTCTTTCTCTCTACGGACTCATACATTGGTCTCTGTCTTACAATCCTCTCACATATAATGATTAGTTACATTCTCGCCCTTTATCATTAATCTCACTAAAATAGTACAATTCTACAATTACACCACATGTCCCCCTTATGAAAAGAAACAAATTAACATTAAATAATTTGCTTTCTTTACTACCTTAGCGATAGTTTTTATTAGTGGACACACTTTCATGTAGCTCTATTTGTTCTGATGGTAGTTCGCTCTGTGAACGAGCAATTGATTGTCTACCAGGAGAGTCGTGATCTGCATTATTAACATTGTAGGAATTTGCAATAGTAGGCTTAATATAGAATGATCTATAACAACTATTTTCATGTCCTTTCTTGGAGATATACTTCTTCATTCTCTTACAGTAGCCACATTTGATACAAACATATGTATATAATACAATCACAAATAACACAAAGGCTACAAAGAACTTATAGTTACATTGAACATTTGACTAATGTGCTTTACTTTCCACTCTTCTTCTTGCACATGTTTTTCACCTCACTTAGTTTGTGACTTGCTAACTTCAAGTCATTTAACTGATTAGTTACAGTCTTTAGGGGCATTGAACTGATAGGAAGCATTAACTTGATTTCACATTCCTTAGGTGAGTACATGTTTACAAGTGAGAAATTTTGTTTACAAATTCTAAAATTCGAAGTAATTTCTTTACACTTAGTTAATTCGCTTTCGCTTAGTTGAGCATAGTATTACTTCGCCTGTTCCATCAGGATATAATCCTTATCAGGATTAATAAAGACATACTGATCATTAGACCTCTTATTTTAGGTTGTAATAGTAGCACCTAATAGATGTTGAAAATTAAATGTTCTGCTATCGGCAAGCTAATTACATAACACAATATACTGTTACTACTGAATACCTCCAAATGTATTAATTTTAACATTATACTTCCAGGGTCTCCTCCTTCGGGTATTGGTAACCTGAGATCCTGCGTTTCGTCTACTTGAAATGTGTTAAAATGTTAAAATACGGTTGTATTAGTTGTGGGGTGATAATATGAGGGTTTAAAATTTATCTTACCGCATTAATTATTGCATTCAGCAGGGATTCATACTGAACCCGAAGTGACCCTATCTCTAGACTTAACGTATTTATGTGTTCGTTCATTCTGATCCTAAGTTCTTGCTTACTTAACGCGGAAGATAACCTCTTAGCATTATCATTGGTTACTGAGATGAGCTTTTCTATCCCCTCGCGTAGGGTTTTCTGATTAGCATATATTTCCTTAATCGTCTTATTAATGGAGTGTAGTGTTGATTTCACTACTAGTATCTGTTACTTGCTTAAGTTCAGGAAGTCTAGCTGTTCTTCTTCTAATTTCGAGATTTTTCGGTTGCAAAATTCGGCCTCTTCCTCATCTAATGTGCCAAAGATTACCCGACTTATTTGTCCTATTAAATTAAATAGAAATATACTGCGCTTCTTTTGTTGACCTATTCCCATCAACTCCTTGATGATGTCCCTTGTTCTACCTAGTGAGTTTACCTTGTGTTTAATTCTACTTATTCCAGACTAGTCTTATTATTACACATTAATTCTTCCTTACTACACAGTTCACTGGTAACACTCGCATACTGACTCAGCTTCACAAAGTTCGAGTCTGACTGATATTGATGAAGGTTACTAACCCAAATTAGGTATTAAATAATTCTCTCACCCTTTGGAAGTCGTAATAAAGTCCGGGTGAATCCTCGATTCTGGAATTTTGGATGTCCAAATGTCACTTACTGGTTCCATTACTCGCGCTGACGGTAAACAAAATAAGGATAATCCGTCTGTAACATTAAAGATACAGCTTAAGTATGTTTGCATGCACTTTCAATGTCCTCTTTCTTTTAGTTTGTAAAGTTACATTGACTCCATTTACTCCCGTAACTGTATATGGGCCTTCGTACTGACTACACAATTTCTTTTACCTACCCCTTCTTAGAGTCTCGTCAAACAAAAGTACTTTATCTCCTGCCTCGAAGACGTGTTCGGGAACACTCTTATCGTAATCTATTTTGTTACTCTCTTTAGATGCTATTAAGTGTTTTTTAGCAACCCGAAATGTTTTGTAACCTAGTTTTTAAGTCCTTAAGATAACCATCATAACAATACTGGATTTCTGTCGGTTCCCTCTGTAGAATACCTGGTAAATTCGGTATTCACCCAAACATCAGTCCATGTGGTGTTAATCCTGTAGTTTCATGTGGTGTGGTGTTATGCACGAATGTTGCATTATTTACCTACCTATCCCAGGCGCACTGTTTGTTCGTAATAAAATGGCGTAGAAATTCTGCTAAGGTCCTATGCCATATTTCTATCGCTCCATTGCTCTGAGGACGATACACACTAGTTTTAATTTTCTTGATTTTCAAAAGTTTGCATATTTGTCTAAACATTTCACCACGAAAATTGCTACACTGATCCGCAATACTGCCTGTGGTATCCCAAGTTTAAATAATATCTCATTCACGAAATCCGTAGCTTCTGCCTTTGTTGTTTGATTCACCAATGGCACTGCTATTGTGTACTTCGACAGTAAATCCTGGAATGTTAACACGTATCTATTTCCCCGTTCCGTTGCTCGTAGCGGACCAACAATGTACATACTACACTTTTCCCAAACAATCTGTGTCATTTCTGTGATTTCTAAAGGCATCCCCACATGTGGCCTCGAGATTTTGTTCCTTTGACATGAGTCGCATTGGCGTACGTGTGTTTTCATATCGTCTTTCATTCAATGCCATTTCGCGTATTGTTTCGCCCTGTTATAAGTTCTGGCCAAGCCTTGATGGCAGCCTACCGGTGAATCATGCTGCTCCCTAATCATTTGTTCTCTTTCTTCGGCTGTTAACCCCCTTTTATTTTTCTCTGACAGACTGTGTTAGGCTTCTGCCTCAACTTCAGCATAATACATGCGACTTAATGCGTCTGCATGTGTGATCGTCTTTCCTGCTTTATATGTTATTTCAAAGGAATATTCGACGAGTTTCAGTCTCCACTTTAAACGTCTTGAGCTAGTATCTTTAACATTAAATACATATTGTAAATGTTTGTGATCGGTTACAATCTTGAATTGTCTACCTAACAAGTAAGGCCTAAAATATTTAACCGCCCACACTATGGCTAACATTTCACATTCTGTGGTGGAGTAATTCGTTTCCACCTTGTTGAGTGTTTTGCTCGCGAATGGTATAGGTTTGTCTTTTCCTATTTCGCCTTGCGATAGGATCGCCCCCACTGCTACCTGACACACTTCGGTGGTTAAGACGAATGGTTTGTCTAAGTCAGGATACTGTAGTACCGGCTCTGATGTCAATGCACTCTTTAAAGCAATGAATACCTGTTCTTGCTCATTCCCCCATTCAAATGGTACATCTGTTTTTACAAGGTTATATAAAGGTTTTGCTATTTTACTGAAATGTGCAATGAATCTTCTGTAATAAGATGCTAACCCACAAAACATCTTAATCTGTTTCGTCGAAGTCGGTCTAGGATACTCCCTAACCTTCTCTACCTTCGCTGGATCCGGCCTTATGCCTGTATCACTGATTATGTGACAAAATAAGCTAATTCTCTTCAAAAAAATTCGCACTTCTGTGATTGTAGCTTGAGGTTATGTTCCCTCAACCACTCAAATACTTCCATGAATCTGTTGTTATGAACCCGAACGGATTGGCCGTAAACTACATCGCCTAGGTACACTAGACACTTAATGCCTACTAGTTCTGCTAACACTGTATTCATCAGCCTAGCGAAGGTTGCTGGGTCTCCCTTTAGCCCGAACATCATTCGTGTCTTCTCATAATGTCCATTGGGTGTACTAAACACTGTTTTAGGGCAGTCCTCGTCTGCCAGCTTTACCTGCAAATATCCGCTGTATAGATCGTGGAAAAATACTTTTCTTGCCATAGCTGGTCTAGGATTTCAAATCGGATGTGCGTCGCCTATCGACACCTGGTTGATATTCCTAAGATCTAGTACGATTCGCCAGCTTTGTTTACCCGTGACATCTAATATTTTCGGGACAACTAATATCGGTGCATTCCACAGACTCCTTCTCGGAACCATGATGTTGTTCTTGAGCATCTGCTACACCTGTTTGTTTACTTCTTCCTTATGTATTTCTGGAATAAGATAAGGATTGGTTGCGATTGGAGAGCAGTTTGGCGCTGTAGGGATCATATGTTCGATCGTGTTTGTGTATGACAGTTTATCCCCTGGTAACTGGAATACATCATTGTACTCCTCACATAGTTCTAATAGTCCTACTTTTTCGTCTTTGTGTAGGTTATTAAGTCTTAATGTTTCTTTTAAAACCTGGTATCTGTTTGTGCAGTCTTTCCTCATCTCTAACACCCATGTTTCTATGGGAAATGCGACTAACACCAGAGGTAGAAAGTTCTAACTGAACCTTCTTTACGTTGGTGTTAATTGCCACGCATATACTTTTACCATTTTCCCCTTTAGTGAGGCACTCTCCGATATAAACGCCTTTCGTTATTTCTTGTTTCGGGATAATACCCAGGCCATGACTTACTGTGTTTACCTGAATTATTTTCTCGCATCTCGCAGGTACCGAAACTGCTGTTGGTTTCCTGTCTAAAACTTCGTGGAATGGGATTAATTCTCCTATTACCCAGGCTCTGTTCTTAGCGTAATAAACTACCATCCAGGGGATTGACAAGAAATCATTCCCTAAAATACACTAATGTGGGAAAGACTCAATCAAGTGGCCTTCCACATTGATGCTCTTGTGATTAAGCCTAAAATTAACCTCTATCATTCCCTTGGTAGTCATCAATTCCGTGGCCAGTCCACTCAGTTTAGTTGACCTGTCACTATTCCTTTTAGCTATAACTTCATTACTCACTATATTTTCCCTGATAATGGTTAAGTCTGACCCGGTATCCAGTAGGCATTATGCCTTCCTTCCTATTTCCTTAATGTATAGGAAAACAACGCTTTCTTGTATCCCTGATTTCCCAACTGTTTGATTATTCTGGTATGTGTGGCATAGTTAATGTCTGCTATAGGGGTTCCTCGTATCGCTACTTTACTCGGCCCCTTTCGCGTTTCCCTGGTCCTTGTCCCTCCTTTTGTAGGTCAATGGGTTTTCCCCGTACCTCCCTTGCTTGATTTCCAGTCTACCATAACCCTGAGGTTGTGTGGAAACTTGATGGTTTCTGTCACCTTGTTGTCGCATGCCGCCTATTGCTTGTCCTATATTTATTCGTTTTTCTCTCGACACCTTTCTCTCGTACCTTTGCGTAGTGTAAATTTATTATACCAGTGCCCCCATTTTCCACAGTTAGTGCAAGTGCTTCTATTTTCTTGCGTAGCTGTTTCTCGACTGTTGGTTGGATTATGCCGATCCTTCTCTGATAGTATGTTCGATTCTTCCTCTAATGCCGCTGTAATAGTTAGCCCCAGTGGCCTACCTGTGTGGCTTTGCTTCGGATCATTGTTTGAATACGTTCGTTATTTAGCCCTTGTACGAAACATGATCGTGCCAAGTGTCGAACTAATGCCAGTGCACCCTCTGCCTGTAGTTGCGTACAAACCCATAATGCTGCTTCCTTTAAATTGGTGACCATAGTGTCTACCCGACTGCCCCAGTTAGCTACTCCCTCACTGGTTCCTTGCCTTGCATTGAATAATCTACATGAATAATAATCAATCGTTCGGCGAGTCACATAATTTTCCTCTAAAATCTCTTTCACGTCCTCCCATGTTCCTGTACGTTCTCTAGCGAGTAATTTAGATTTGGCATCCCCGACTATTTTTGACTTTATGAACTTCAAAAGTACTGAATGTTTATCTGAATGCACTAAGTCAAAAGTAGTGTCTACATTATCTAGAAACTCCTGTAATTTACCTTTACTTCCATCGAACGGTTGTGCAATGAGCCTTACTGCCGAAGTGACTGAGATAAACTCATCTCCGACCTCACTTCCCTCCTGACTCAGACATCGTTCAATTACTTTTGAGACTCGGATGAAACTAATATTTTCTACGAAGCCCCATACACAGCTTGGAATTACTCTCTGACACCTCGCGATCACTGTACATGTGGTCACCTCCGATCAGATGTGTGCCTAGCACACAATTAAAGTTAGCATTTTGAAGGCTGGATTTCTGCTGCGCTGCGATGTCTGCTTTTCTTGCGTGACTTCTCTCTTCGCCGGTCGCCGTGGAATAATACTATTGTTTCGAATCGTCTACCCTGCGTCCCGCTACTTCTATCTTGGAAGTCCCGTTGTGGTCTGTCCTTTGGCGCTACCGCTGTTATCTCGAAGTCAGGGTCTTCCACCATCCTTCCGCTTCCGCTGCTGTCTTATCGCCTCTGTTTGCGACTCTTCTATCTCCGCTGTCCGTCGTCTGCCGCTGGGTCAACAGAGTGTCTGTCCGTCTTGCCGCTGCTTGCTCTCGGGCGCTGGATCAACAATGCCGGTTAACCTCCTCTTGTTTACAACTCCTTTGTCTCTGCTGCCGCGCCGCATGCTTCCTCCTAGACCCTGGACTGCCTGCTGCTGCCTTCTCGCCATGTTTCGGTATCCTTGCCCCGGGCTGGTTTACTGTGGTCTGGCTGTGCCCTTCTTTCCACGTTTGTTTCACCTTACATTTACTGTAGTTACTAATCATCTGGCGTCTCGTACGCCTACAATTCTCTTCTCTCATTTGTCACTACCCCACATCTGACACCAGAAAATCTTGTCTTGTGTAATGTTCCAAACGACTGGAATCACTTGACCTGTTTCACGAGGTAGGTTGTGGCAATTAAATGTAATATCGCAATGCGAGCGAGAACTTCTTGTCGGCATCAATTTATTGATATCCATAAACGATGCACTATTACAAGGAGTCACAACTTGATTCGCAGTAACATATGACAAACACTTGTACACTTTGCTAGTCTTGGGATGCTTTGCGGCGATTCCCCAATAAACTAATTAGCCGTGGGATGTATTACAACTATTCCCGAAAGGCTACACACCATGGGAATCGTTACAGCGATTACCCTAGGGCTCGGCGAGCTTCCGGACTAGCCGGGAAGTCTCTTCACACTACTCTCGGAGCCTTATTTATACTGCTCATCAGAACACACTTCGCTCTCCAGTTGAGGGTCGTGCGCACTATCGTAGTGCCGGGTGCAACTGTGCCCCCTTGAACTCTCTCTCTCTCTCTCTCTCTCTCTCTCTCTCTCTCTCTCTCTCTCTCTCCTCTCTCTCTCTCTCTCCTCTCTCTCTCTCTCCCCTCTCTTACGATCCTCTCACATATAATGCATAATTACATTCTTGCCCTTTATCATTAGTCACAATAAAATAGTACAATTCTACAATTACACTACAGTATTGAAAGGATAATTTTATGTTAGTAGCCACTGATTTTTTTTTAGTATACCGCATACAGGCTGTTCACGGTAAAGTGAGTATTTTCGAGGCCCTAGTTACTTTTTTAACTCAGCCATTTTTTTTATCCTTTAAGAACCTTTTGAAACAAATATTGCCATGTAAATAATAAACGCAGTGTGTAGATTCCGCCCTTCTAGGAAGTTAATGTCTAAGTTAATATAAAACATATTTATAGGTAGTTCGCGGTGAAATGGGCACTTTTGAAAATAACTGTATAAAAAGTCACTGTCGCTACCTTCATGTATTTTAACGGGCGCGCTGAGTGGCATGCGCCCTGTAAAGTTGGTAACGATGGATGGAAAGTAATTCCATATTTTAACGTCGAATAAAAAGTGTTAGTAAATCATTTGTGACATCTCAAATTATTTCTTTCGTTTTCTGATTTTTTTTTTATCCATCGAAGTGTAAAAATGAGCAGATTTGTAGAATATTTACTTTCTAATAATTTCACAGTTTCATTTGACCGCCGCTTGGATAAAGTAATCAGGTCCCATGGCAATGTTAATCTTGCGGAACACTACACAACGTGCATATAAGTATATCTTAAGCAGGGCTTTCAAAAGTGCTCATTTTACCGTTAATAGCCAATGTTGACTATTATTCCAAATGAGAGAGTTTTCAAAAGTACTCACTTTATCGTGAACAGCCTATATATATATATATATATATATATATATATATATATATATATATATATATATATATATATATATATATATATAAACGTCTCGTCGACAGCGATCTCATCTAAGACGGAATAAGTTGCTCAGAAAAGCAGGGCCGGGGAAAGAATCTGCTATGGCTTGTAGTATGGAACAATCCCAACACCCCAACACTGGCCTTGAGTAATCTCAGGGAAAACATAGAGAACCGAAATCACGATAGGCGTAGCGGGATTCGAACCAGGGCTCTCTCGGACTTAATCGTAGTGCTTTACCACTGCACCTCATCTCTCGGTAGTTGGCGTAATAATATCGCGTCTACATTTCTGTCAAATTCGAAGTATCAGTTCAAGGAGGCATGTACACACATGTTCGCGTCGTTGGAGCCACGGAATCGTCCATTATTGCGCGAGCCCGAAGGATACGAAACAGGCAGGAAAATGACAGTGCAATGGTTTTCTTTGGAAACTGTTCACGAACAGGCCAGTTACTGGGTTACATCGATGTAAAGGCTGATCGCGGCAACCCGAGCGCTTTGAAAAGCCCTGCTTAATGTGTATTCTTCCGCCATACATAAAGTTAGTATTGCTTGTAAGCCTGATCACTTTATTCGTCCGTCGGTGAAGTAAAACTGAAAAATTGTAATGAAGTAAATATTTTACCAATTTACTAATTGTTGCACTTACGTGCATTAAATCAGAAAAAAAAAATAACATCAGTATTTACAAAAGTTTACCTAACACTTTAAATTCGACGTGAAGACGGGGAGCTGCTGCCCTTCCGTTATAATATATGCCTGTAGGGGCAATGACATTTTTGAAAAGCTGATTTCAAAAGTTCTCAATTAACAATTAACATAATATAAAATACATAAGCTCTCGACAGACGGCTGTGTAATAGTAATAGCTTTCTGAAGGGTCACAACAAAATAGAAAATAAACCATTTAAAAAACACTAAAAGGAATTTTCTTTATTTCGAGATGTACTTAGCAAAAATGATTTAACAGAAACTCGGCGACTACTATACACAAAAAACCGAACAATAAATTCTACACCATTGCGTTGATGTACCGTAGCTCATATCATTTTTTTGATTTGTAAAACATCTTATTACCGTAAGTGGGTTAGTGTGTGGTATTTGTGCCCAAAACGGCATTATTTTTAACCTTGCATACCATTATGCAAACCCCTCTTTTTTTCTGAGGCTACCTTGGGCACTACAAAAAACTATATTTTTATGAATTAAATTTTTACGCAAAACAATTAAAAATACAATTTATTTATTTGCGTGAGATGTAACTTTTAATATGTCCACAAGTTGGAAACATCTTCACGGAATTATATATTAGTGAAATTTTGTCATTCGATGCTTTTAAGTACGTAAGCATTCAAGATTCTGACAAGAGAAAGAGAGAGATAGCGAGCGAAAGAGAAAAATGTATCTCATCCATGTTAACTTGACACGGTAAAGGGGCCGGTGTGGCTGACCGGTTAGCCTGCTCGCCTCCCACCAAGGCGAACCGGGTTTTATCACTGGCCGGGTTACTCCCGGATTTTTGCATGTGGGAATCGTGTCGGACTAAACAGCTGGTCGGAGAGTTTTTCTCAGGGATCTCCCGTTTCCCCGCCCTTTCATTCCATGTATGGCGAGTTTAGTTATTTTCAACATATGCCATGTATCACACGCATTTTATACTTGTGTTCATAAAAGTTACTTTTTTCGGTTAAATTGAAGTGTTATTCATATTTTATCAATAAATTATAATGCTTCATTTATAAATTATTTGAATAAAAGACAGTGAGAAAACACGTGTGTTGGTAACACCTAGTAAGAAATAGTTCCCATGCAAAACATTACTACGACTGAGTGCGCACGAATGCGGTGAGTAGCCCTTTGGTGTAATTTCCCAGACCTAGTTAAGTTTAGTTTGCACGAGGCGGAGGAATATCCTTGAAGTAGAACTTCAGCAGGGCTTCAGAAAATCTTGAAATAACCGTGAATTGATTATACTTTTCTGCTCTCACTATTAACTGCTGGTCTGAGAGTCAATCCAGCACAGCATACAATTAGAAATTCTGGCCAGAACCTGGATGGAATTCAGGGTCATATATAAGGGAGGGGTTTTCGGGATTCCAACCTCCGCCTTGCTACCCTGTACTTTATTTTCTCCATCCACCCTACATACACAGACGATACTGCAGTGAAAATTAGTTACCGATTTTCGATCAACGCCTTCACCTACGGGTCTGATGGAATTCTTCACAAAATGCTTCGCATTCGTGTCGCGTCACTAAAAATTTCTTATATTAATTTCAAGTAAACCGATTCCGCACTTTCGATAAACATGTGTAGGTTCGTAATTCTTGGAAGGCAGGTATTTAGGTATATCTCGCAGAATAATGTAGGCAGTTCACATACATATCCTATTTGAGAATTTTGTGACGCTGAGAGAAATATTTCAAAGTAACAGAGTCGCCATTTTTTGTTATTTTACACAGGAACACCGCTTAGACAAGAGCTAGTTCTCCTTCGAATCGTAAAGATGATATGTAGGTACCTACACATTCATATGTAAATGTATTTTGTGTGCGTGATAGGTAGAGACACGCTCTGCAACATAATACTGTTACGTGCTGCAGCTGGCGCCGACTCCGTTGCCCCGCGCCATAATCGATGACCCACCTCGCCCTCCCCACTACCTGGAACGATGCGCTCGCGGCCTCCTGTTTCCCCCTTTCAGGGAACCCCGTGAATGCCGACAGCGGCGAGACTTGCTGGCGTCACAGACCTCCTCTCATCTGCTAGAGTTTCCGATACGTTTAGCGACGACGCAAGAATGTTCTGGTGACACTGCCTGGCGCCTCAGCCCTCCGCGACGCATCACGCGAGTTGGGGAAGATTCTAGGTGGTGGCCTAAGACCTACATATACTGCCGCAACCGAGCGGCCGGAGTCTTTGATGGAGGCTGCCTGGCCGAGTGTGAGCGAGCGAAGTGAGGTGTGGACGGCGACTGGAGATTGCGGGACGACGGCGAGTGAGGTCTACTGTGCATGAGGGCGCTTGGAGGACTCTAGAACATTGCAACTGACGGGACATGGACTTAACAGAGGTGGGACTGAATGGAAGTGCAATACTGATTTTATTATAAATATTCTAACTGTTAAATATGGACGCATAAATTATAAAATAATTGAATAGGTGGATACACTGCCTATTGGGACTGATTTTTAATTATTTAGTTTCATTGATTTCTTTGTCGTAATTATAAAGTTTATTAACTGGTGTCAATTGTGTACAGTAAGTGATTTCAATGTATTGTGAGAATTTGAGTTCAGAAAATTTGCTGTAGTTATTGTAAATAAAATAAGGAAATTATAATTAATTCTTTTATTTGATTAAGACCTCCATCCCTTAACGAACTTGGAATAGCCCACTTAATTTCTATAGAGAGAAATTGTAACAATATGTTGAAAATACTTTGCGCATCGCTTATCAACATAGAGGCCTTTGGCAAGGAATAGCCGTGTAGGTTGTAAAACTTGTAGATGGCACAACAGCAGTGCAAGTCTTTTGAACACTTCTAGTTTCTTTTTTTTTTTTAAGTTAGGCAGAATTGGAAAGCAGCCTCTTACATTAACTATCTATTGCCGCACATCGTCGAGTGCATTATTGTCACGTTTTGGTGGAACGCTACGCTTTTTTTTTTTTTTTTTTTTTTTCGCACGGTGCCAGCAAATGGTGTTCCAGAGCTGCGCATCATCTGTATTCGTGCCGATAGTTATTGTTCGCCATACATTAGTAGCCATTGATCAAAGTCTGAGCGAAAGAAGTTATTTTTAGTTGAGTATCAGCTAGGGCATTCGTTGTTCACTTTCGTATTACGTTGGGTATGCTAGAAGCGCTACACGCCGCCTCTCTCCGTATATACAATATTCCCGGTTTCTTCACACTTTCTGAATAAACCTTTGAAAATTCACCCTATGTATGACGTGTTTAGTTATTTCCTTAATATGCCATGAGTCACAACCATTGCATACCTCTGTTAATGTGAAAGTATATTATTTTTCATTAAATTGAAGTTTTACTTTGATTTTATTCACAAATTAAAATAATACATTTCTAATAAATATGAATAAAAACAGCGAGAAAACATATGTGTTGGTAGTGTCTAGTAAGAAATAGTTCTCGTGCAAAATATTATTACAAGTGAGCGCGCACGAATTCGGTTCGTTGTCCTTTGGTGTAGTTTCCTAGACGCAAGTTAAGCTTAGTTTGCATGAGGCGGAGGAGTATTCTGGAAGTATAACTTTAACAGGGCTTCAGAAAAGTGTGAAGTAGCCGTGAACGGATTATACAATAACTGCGCTGGTCACAGTCCCATCAAGCGAGAGACAGATTAAATAAACTTGTTTTGAGTGCGGGGGCCTCAATTTTTCAACATCGGGTGACTGCAGGCCATATATAATGCCAGGAGAAAGGAAACACATTGACAATCTCTCTCGACTCGCTTGGCCCTGTCTCGCTCAACGAAGGGTCATTTTTTATCCCCAACGCTGCGGTAACTTTCTTTTCCGAGACCGCAAGGGCTCCCTTAGAATGTTAAGCTCGTAAACAGTTCGCAATGTTTATTTAATTTCTCTCGCGTAGTCTATTGGAACGAACGAGAGTGGAATCAACAAGTGAAGAGGATCAAATAGCAACCTCTTTGCTTTTCAAATGTTATATGAATTTTGGAAATAAAATGAAGAAGTTTAAAATGCAGTGATTTTGGTAGGGCGTAATCTAAAGTAAAAAATGTACGAGATTATATATAGACCTCCATATATATTGTATTATTATAATATAGGATGGTTTGGGAATGCAATACACTAATTTTGAGGGATGGCATACCACGCCAGGACGGTCATGTTTTATGCAGGAACGTGTGGTCGGAAAGGTTTCCTTACTTTGCTACAGGCGCCAAATGCACCGCGCACGGTTTAAACTTGGCGCAGGGCGGGCCCTTGCAGCGAATGGGCAGCTCTGGTAAAGGCTGTTCACGATAAAGTGAGCACTTTTGAAATCAGCGCTAGAAAAACGTCACTTCCCCTGCCTGCATATATTATAACTGGTGCACTTGGTCACATACACCCAGTAAAGTTGGTAACGATGGATGAAAAATAGTTCCATATCTTAACGTCAAATTAAAAGTGTTAGATAACCATTTCTAATAACTAAAATTATATCCTTCTCTTTGCACTTTTTCTAATGTATCGAAATGTAAAAAAGAGCAGATGTGTGAAATATTTACTTTTATAATATATTCAAAGTTTCACTTGATCGACGCAAAAATAAAGTGATGAGGTCCATGTCAGTGTTAATTTTATATAAGGCGAAAGAATACACAACGTTCATAAAAGTAGATCTTAAGCAGGGCTTTCGTAAGTGCTCATTTTACCGTGAACAGCCTTTAACAACTTGCTGCATAAGCAAACGCATGTGGGTGTGTTTCATGGTGGTTTACCAACACACAAATGTGACGTACCGTTACAGCAGATGTTCGAAGTGACGACCTCCCACCTCTCTGCAGGCAGCGCAGCGACGTGTCATGTTCTGATTACTAGGTCGAAAATCCCACCATGTTAATGGGCGTAACGCAACTACACTCTTGATATGACTCCACAGGACAAGTGTAATGGTGCTAAGTCCGGAGATCGTGCGGACCATGCTATAGGACCTCCCCGCCCAACCCACTGTGTTAGTTAAATGCTCCTGCACAGCATGTAAACACCTGTGCCGCTGGTACAGCCATGATAGCATTCGCTCGTCCGACACAGCCAGCATCAACTACAGCGTCTCGCTACTCGCTGCAGTGACAAGCACTGCCGAATCACGGGGGTGAAACTCAGTAGGACGAAGCTGGAACCGTGTTCTAGTTCGCGCCGCCGCCACATAACGCTAGTGTTGCTTTGTTAGAATGAGAAAGAAGGCTTGTTTCAGCTTTCAGATCGGTAGCCAGCCATGTTTGTGTAGATCGTGTTTTGGCGCAAAGTGTGGTTATACCTGGGCTTGTTTACTGTGACTGGAAAAGTAAGAAACAGATTCCCAGTTTATTGAGGAATCTTTATTTCGCGAATGGGCGAAGAGAGTGACGGATGAGAATGGGGTTGGATTGGACAGCCTAGAAAGTTACTATAATTATTTTGTTTGCGATAACCCCTCGTCCAACGATTGCAGAAGTCTTGGAACGAAGAGGCTTAACAGGCTTTCTTTACCGACACTACATCTGAAAAGTAAGTGCATTGTAAAGTTTATGTACGCTTCGATATTTCATGTATAAGACATATTTATTTAAGCGCACGTATGTATATATAGGCTATTGACGGCAAAATATACATTTAAATTTAGCCTGAGACGTTAACTTCCGAATGCTGTGTAATATACACACTTTGTTTATTACTTACATGGCAATATTTATTTTAAAATGTGGTTAACGAATACAAAATGGCTGAATGAAAAAATTTTAAATATAGGGCCTCGTAAAAAGTGCTCGTTTTACTGTGAACAGCCTTATATTACTACAGCTCAATTTTACGTGCAAATTCTTGTGTTAATTTTATCCTGCCCTACTATGCCAGTCACGACGCTGATATATAACCCTAATTGGTCTTGCAAAGAAAAGACCTAGATCACACACAACACTTGTGTCTTCCCTTCTGTTCCACCTGTGATTTGCTGTAAGACTAATTCGTTTTTTTACTAAGCAAATTGGTTTTACTGCATGATTCTCAAAACATTAATACTGTGGCCAGGGTGTTTTAACAAAACTATGTTGGACACACTTAACCTAGGACTACTGATGGTTCACTGCAAACAAAATAAGCCATTTGAGCCATGGTCATTTGAACACATGTAACATCAACCTCTGAAAACTGTCACTGCCGCTAACCACACACATTTAGACGGGCTCACTGACTGGTTTGCATTCAATAAAGTCGGTAACGCCTGAGAATATCCTAATTACTTTCATGTCTTAACGTTGAATTTATAATGCAAAGTACATATTTTGTGAATACTAAATTAATTTATTTTGCTTTTTGTCTGTAAATGCTTTTTTAAGTGCAAGAAATAGTATTACATTTTTTACATTTGTAAAATGTGTAAATTTATAATAATTTCAGTTTCACTTGACTAATATATGGTAAAAGAATACACGTTGCAGAAAGTAGATCTTAGCAGGTCTTTCAGACGTGCCGAGTTTACTGTGAACAACATATAGCATTGTTTTGTTAGGTTCACTGCTAAGATTATCAAAGTGTATGTAATTTTCTTTAGAAAATAGCATGTTCTTCAAAATTTAACAAAGACTGGATCTTCAACACCTCTGTAACTTATGTTATGCTATGTGCTTGGCTTTACAATGGGAGACACGGATGTATCAAAATTGGCAGTAAAATGTGCAACTTTGTATATAAAATAAGTTTACCACCACCACAGTTCTGACCAATGAGGTTATTACATTTATTTAAACAAAAATAGCTTAATTAGGCTTATAACAATATCACAGGTAGAACAGAAGGGAAGATAAGTGTTGTGTGCAATCTGAGTCTTTCCTTTACAAGACCACTCGGGCTACATAGAGGGCAGGGTACAATTAATACAAGAATCTGAACATAAAAATTGAGCTGTAGTATAAACCATACATGTGTGTATGTATATATATATATATAAACTAATTATACCTTTCATGAAAGATAGCTTGGACATAACAATCAAAGCGTACATAAAATTTACAATGTACTTTTCAGATGTAGTGTTGGCAAACACTGTTAAGCCTCTTCGTTCCAAAACATCTGCAATCGTTAGAAAAGTGGTTATCACTTACAAAAGAATTATTGTAAGTTTCTAGATTGTCGAAGCCAACAAGTTTCTCATCTGCCACACTCTTCAACCATTTGCTAAATAAAACATTACTCATAAATCTGTGTTTTACTGTTCCAGTCACATGAACACACCCAAGAACACAGTATTTAAAATTAGGCATCCTGAAAATATGAAACTCACCAAACCAAAACTATATGTCTTCCATTAAGTAAATTATGCCCCACATGTTCCATTGTGTTGATTCCCCGATGTGTATATTACAACATGTATTTTGAAATAATATAAATGATTCATTCCTGCAATTGAAAATAAATTAAACATGTGTAAATATATATTTTTAATTACAAGCATTATACCATTAAAAAATATAAATCAGTGTATTTAATATGTACACACGCATGTTTTGCACTGCATACATCATTTACATACATTTAAATTTCATCACAGATTTGAGTGTAAGTTGGAGGTATGAATTCAAACTTCCCGCCTCTGCCCATGTAGTTCACGCCACTGCCATCGAGCGCAAGTAACACGGGTTCAAATGGCTTACTGGAAGTTGACCTTCAATAACTAATCTCTTTTCTATGTGCCGCACTATGCGTTTGTGCCGCTACGGCTAAACGGGATGAAGTTTGACAGGATGGGCACAACACATTGTTGAAAATGCGAGGTGTTACATCAGTGCGGCGTTCACTTGTCTCACACCTCGCATTTATATCAATGTCCTGTGCCCATCCCGTCAAACCGGAGCGTTTCAGCCGCAGCGGCAAAAACGCATAGTGTGACACCGGCCTTACGTCGGCGCCGTCGGTTCACTGCAAGGGCCCGCGCGACGCGCGCGCCAAGTTTAAAACGTGCGCCGTGCGTTCGGCGCCTGTAGCACAGTAGGGAAATGTTTCCCCGACCACACGTCCGTATATAAAACATGTTCGTCCTGTTGTGGCTTACCATCCCTTAAAATTAATGTATTGAATTCACGAACAACCTGTATATTAAACTAAGTTCTCGCTTAAATCGAGATTTTTTCTTTCTTTTGCATCCAGTTCAAGCTGCCTGATGCTTTGTTCAAACTCATCTTCTAATAATTTTGTCATGTTTTTCCTAGGAATTTCCGCGCAATTTTAAAAGTTAATTTCCGATACCACAGTTTAAAGAACGTGCAGGTAACTAGCAGCGTGTATTCTGAAAAATGCCAAAAATTCCGGCAGGGTTTTCGTAGCGAAAATATAAGGTTAAAACAGTTCGGCCACTTCTCTCTTAAAAGTAATTTTAACGAAAGTTATGCCTTCAAAAATGTCGAATATTAATTTTTTTATTACAAAATGTTTGAAAATAATTCCTGTAAGAAGAGTTGGGGGACTATAGAGTTTGTATAACAAAGATCTTGACATCTAAGAAAGTAGTTGGTAATAACATCCCCCTTCTTGAATTAAATTAATGTTGCCACTTTTTTTTCACATCGTAACTTTGTAACATTGAGCGATCTGTCAAAACATCAGTACATCTAAATTTACAAAAAAAAAAAAAAACTGTTGCAGTGTCGGAAAACTTACCATTTAAGGTCGTTTTCGGTAAATGCTTGTGTGATATTCAAGCACTGAGTGCACATTACTTTACAAGTAGACGCAACTCCATTTCATCAATGAGTAAGGGATGGTATCAACAACCGGCTTTGCAGAATAGTAAGATTGCCCAAATAAGACACTATCCACCGATCAGTTGTTTATTTACAATTAGTTTCCGATAATTCTTAACTGCTTTGATTGCCTTTTAAAGAAAAAATGTACATATACTACATTCGTCATATTTTCGTAAGGAATAACCTGACGGAGTTTTCAGTGCTGTTTGGAAACACGTTCTATATATAACTTACCATGGCATAATATAGATTCAAAAATTTTGTCATGAAACTTCGAATTAATTTTATTTTCTCGTTTGGGAAACAAGATATGTTTTAATGTAAGATTGGACGCACAATTGAGCGATATAAGGATTTTGACCATAGACCGGACGCTAGATGGAAGAAAGTTAATATTTAACGATTAACATTACGGTTCTAAGATAAATAAACCTGTCAAAATTGCAGACTCGATGTATTAATGTGTCTAGGAAACTATTTCCTTTATTCATATGTATGCATATTGCTTTAAAATACAATTATGACTCCAGAATAAATTTGGTATGCCTCACAAATTATAGCAGCCAGTTCAGTGGTACACTTTCAGCTAGACTTAACTCTGATATTTAGATCAGGTTCTGTGGAAACTTTTGGTCTGATGTAATACTGATTTGTATTTTATTTCAGAATACTGTTTATAGGTACGCATGTGTTGCCTAATAAAGCTTAACGTTCATACAATTCTTAGCAAATCTGTTTCACTATGGTGCAATTCTTAAAACAACATTTCTGGCTACTTCATTCGTTAGTGTTTAACGCTGAGTTCTTTTATCGCACTTTACATTAACCTTTCTCTCACAATCGACTGAGCTTAGAGTGGTTTCCATTCCCAGCCCCCACAAATGCCACTTAATTTTCTTTCGTAGTATATGACTTCAAGTTTTCTCACCTGTTATACTGATCCCTTAAAAATCTAGTGTCCATAGTACTAAAAAAATTGGTATGATCTTCAAAGTTCAGCATACAAAAATAAAAGATTACGTCTCCTTCGTGCATTACAGAAACGAGAAAGACATGACACTTTACAAATAAGTTGTCTCCTTATGTCGGCTGAAGGTAATAATACCTTTAGAGAGAAATTCACATTAATCCTTTCTCAGTGGATAAAATTCAAGAGCAATGTGTTATTATTAATAATATTATCTTAAACTGAGTTCTGTGGGACATGTTTAAACACGAGGAAATGCCATTTGCTAGGAAATGGTAAACCAACGATAAGTTACGGACTGGTATTTCAGTTTTGCCAAATATTTTTGCAGCGCATTTTGGTAAGGTCGCAGTATGTTGGTAGTATGTGTCGAGCTGATGGCTGCACGTTAATTGGAAGTGGATGCCGAGGGTGGGGTTAAGGGGAGGGAAGACGAGCTCGTCAGCAAAATCTGGAAACGGTTTAGAAAAAAAATAATTGATAGCCCGCGGCAAGTTGGCCAGCTGGGTAAAAGCATCGTCAATGGGTCAGAATAATTAACACGAGCTCATGCAGGCGACCTAGACGGGGTCCGATGTTAATAATTCTGTGTACGGAGGTTGTGCTCTATGGCGTGTGTAACAGCCACCGAATGACATGCTTCGAGGTACAACCCGAGTGTGGCCGTCATTTCTCATGTGTGGCTCAAAATGAAGCCCTGGGATGGAGAGGGATAGATGCTCGAAATATAATGCAAAAAAAAATGAAAAAATTTAACTTTTACTCCAGGCGTAAAACCAATTTATGTTGTTCTAGAGGAATTGGTCTGCATATGTGAATGTATCTTTAATTTTGCCTGGCCTGTATCCACGCTGAGATAGACTGTGTCCTTGAAAAAAAATTTAAAATAATTTTGCATATTTTTCGTGGGTTTAACTTATTTATTATATTAGCTCAATTTCAATTGGGGATATAATTTTGTTTCATTTAGATTTGATAGATTTTGAGAGAAATAATTACCTCGGTGAATTTTATTCATTTTACTTATTCAGGCCATCTTACATTCACGGTTTTCCGGCCTCGCAGCCTCACAAAATACTTTTCAACCAAACTGTCAACGCATTTCCGGGCTGTTTAACTGCACACACGTTTTATTTCAGGTTGTGTATTTTAACACGCCACTTTTCTTTTTGTCTGTGTCGCCGTCGCATCCTGCTGCAAGCCTTGTTTTTATCTAGCCGTGTTCTTCAAGTGCAGTAGTTTTTCACCTCGCGTCATCTCTTATCACGCTGTTGCTAGCAGTGAAATGCATCGCAAGCTGCCGTTAGGGTAAGCTCGTGCCATCAAGCGGCAACCACCACAACTCAGCTGCGTGCTTGTATGGAGTGCTAACCGCGTATCGACCACGCATTCTTCATCCCACCCATCACAAAGTGAGCACTTTCGAAATCAACCTTAGAAAAAAGTCACTGCTCTTATCTGCATATATTTTTACGGGCGCTCTAAGTGACATGCGCCCAGTAAAGTTGGTAACGATGGATGGGAAAGTAGTTCCATATCTTACTGTCGAATAAAAAGTGTTTCGTACCCATTTCTGATAACTTAGACCATTTCTTTCGCTTTCCGTTTTTATTTAATGTATCGAAGTCTAAAAATGGTTAGATTTGTAAAATATTTACTTTTCTAACAATTTCACAGTTTCGCTTGACCGACGCATGAATAAAGTGATGAGGCTCGTGACAATGTTAATCTTACATAACGGGGAATAATACACAACGTACATACAAGTAGATCTTAAGCAGGGCTTTCAAAAGTGCTCATTTTACTGTGAATATCCTACAGCTGTGAACATCTGATTTGATGGCGTGCAACTCCTGGCTGCACTTGTAATCAAGATGTCGTTTCGTGGAAGTTCATTTTACTTCTCATCATGTAGTTTGGATGTGTTACAAGGTAGTTTAGTGCTGGTAGGCTATATTAGTGTAGTTTTCATCCTCCATTATGGGTAACTGTTATACTGTTTTCCTGACCCAATTTCGCGGTAACAGTGATTTTTGGGTTAATCCGTGCCCCACCTTTCCAGAGGTCACAGTTTCGCAACATCACCGATTGCAGTTTGGCAGTCCCATTTCGCTGAATCACTGTTATCTGAGTACCAGACCGTACCGACCTGTAGTGTGGGAATACTGCAGCTTCGCAGTCTAACCTAGAAGCTGTGACGGGGTACTCGTGACTCCCGTCATGTTCACCGAAGAACGGGTATGGCGTTTTCTTTCTTCTCTCTCCCAGTAATCTTCACTTAATTTTAATTTTGATTGAACCCACAGTTTGTGAACTTCCCACTGTTGGAATTTTCTACAGCTTGTAAACTTTCAAATTTAAAAAAAAAAAAGTATTTAAAAAATTTAAAAAGAACAATTCGTTAACCACATACCTGGCTTACTTAATATGTTATGTTTACTAAAGGACTGATGTCTTGGCATATACAATAGATCTTATTTGTAAGGTCCTCCATTTTTTCTGCTACTATATCAATTTATATTATGTCATTCATATTCACTTTATTATTACAGTAAACGATATAATGTCTACTGTTTTTTATTTCAAATATACCTAACTTTATTCTAAGCACTACTCGTTGAATTATTTACTTTACTCCCCTCTGGATCATCTATAACTATTAATAGCCTTGTTCTCATCATTCATTAATTACTGTTAGCCTTGAACTTGTTGCAAAGTACCCCTCACGTGCGGCATGTTATAACCGTGCCCCACTTTGCAATCTCATCTTAATTAAATTTTCAGAATGTAAATCGCCTCTGCCATGGCCTGTACAGTCAGAGCACACACAAAATGGATTGTTATCAGCACATGACCAATGTGACTACATTTTGCACATTGCACAATTGTCCCTATTCTTAGGAGATATGCTATTGTGATGCGCGGATACAAACAAAACAGGAAACAAGACATAAAAAAAATTGCAGTCAATTTAGAGTGAAATGTAATATTTTTGCACAATAATTTGTCATATTTAGCTAATGCTTTTATGTATAGTGTATTATTTCAGCTATAATATAAAATAGTTCCATTCATAAAGCTTAGTGTTCTAGTACACAACCAAACAATATAAAAAACGACATCATTCTGAAATATTTGATGTAAACTTATATGTGGATAAGGTCAAAATAATAATTACTGCTGTGCAGAAGCATGTAAAGCAATAGGGACGTAGGCGCAATGGTACGTTTTCAAGGAGTAGTTGGTAATAATATTTCTTAAGCGTTATTATTCACTTTGATAACAGTAAAAAATTTAAAATTAATATTCCAAATATAACTAAAAAGTGTTTATCCAAAGAATTTAATATAACGTACTACTGATAGAAACTAAATATAATCCAATGGCACTGCGTGGGGCATATATATGTATGTATTGTATATAAATGCGCATATATATTTATATAAGTGCATATATATAATATGCATATATGCATATAGCAATAAATACACTATCAGCCAGCCGCAGTCTTTCATCTTTAGTTAATAAGTTTGGCAGCTCAATAAACGGATTTCACAAACACTAAAAATTCACTTACCAGCCACAAAAAAAAATTATTTTTCCGTGTGATGCAAACCACAGTAAACATCGTCAACGACCGTTCTCTAACAGACACGCCTTACTTTTACATTGTTTCACCGCAGTGTCACGCCACTTGTCCTAAAACATGCAGAGAAATAAAGTGGACTGTTGCAACCTCCCCACGTTGAGAACTAGCCCACTCCTCCCATAGAGAAATTTATAGGAATATTAGAATCATCTAATTGTGCTTGTAAAGGATTTTTAACGTCCCCCGGTTTTATGCTGGAAAGCTTAGCAGGGGAACGGCTTACAGAATATCTTATAACCTAACTTATAACCTTATAATAACTTCAATTAACACCCATGCCTTACCCGGGATTCGAACCCAGAGCCTCCTGCACCCGAGATCGGTGACGCACCAACCAACTGCACCACGGGAGGTCGACTAGAGTCATCTAAAATAACGACTATTTAACTAATATTTTATCATTTAAAGAAAGTTATTACAATAAGGCTACAAAAGGCTACGAGGAATTTTGTGCCAGACTAACCCAATATAGCTGTTTAGGAAATAGTATTTCTTTCTGATATGGAGATGTGTTTGTAAAAAATAATACACCAGTCGTTAGGCTGACTGAATGCAAATTACATATTTTGATTACTGAATACATATCAAGTAATTTTGTTTTGTTATGTTGATATGCGTTTTTCAAGATATAAATATGTAAAAAGGTCACACCCACGAATAAATATGTGTTCCTCACACAAACAATGTGTAAAGTTATGGCGATAGATTTATAAAGTAATACAATATATTTTAATTTTGTGAAAACAATGACTCACTTATTCCTTTAAATTATATGATTTATACACTTCCAGATATATAGTCTGTTTGGAGTTAAATGAAACACACTTTCAGATTGAAGTACAGTATATTATATCCCATTTTTCCAACAGCCTCAACATTTATTTACATATACAAAAATCACATTCTTCCAGATGCATTAAATGTAGTATATTCAAAAACCTTACAAATCTCCTTTGTATGTATTTAAGTCTTTTGCTAAAGTATTTCTATAGAAATGTATTCACCCCTCTTCATCTGAAGAATAGTTTATTCTCTACTAAATTACCTGTAAGTATGACATTATGCTAATCCTATTATTATGTGATTGTCTCTCGTAAAACATTTAACTCTTATGATAGGTTTCTTGATAGTTAAATTGTATTGGGGATTATATATTTATTTAATTAAAGAAGTTTGAAATTAGGATTCTATTAAACGAATGTGTAGCAATGGCTTGAGATGTATTGCGACAGCCAAAGCAAGACATGCAATTGTTCAGACATGGTTTTTGGTTTGACATGAGAGGTGGAAAGGATAGGTGAGGGGTGGATGGTGTGAGAATGCATTCGCCGAGTGTCGTTAAGTGTCTCCGTTGGCCGTAAGCGCACAAAGCTTTCTACGCTCTCGGCGTGCCTCGCTACAGCTTGTCGGGGAACAGGAAGACAGTGGTATGTCGGGTAGCTGGAAAGCTGGATCGGAATACAGACAAACAAATCTATTTACCAGCTAGGCCTGAAATGCCACATCCTGGCTGCACGTTCAGGATACAGTCATATTTTCTTTGAAATATATGAAGTATTATTTTTTTTTTCTGGATAAAGTGTTTCAATAAAAGTTTTTAACAAATGGCTAGAGTGCTCGCCTTCGGATATTTTTCTCAGGGATATTCTATTTTCCTCTGCCTTTAACACACTCATTCTTGTTACTGATACCTATTTTGTATTAAGAAAACCAATCACTGTTAGAAATATTAAGACTCTCTCTTTATTAAACAGAGTAATTCTCTTTATACCTTTTCTTAAAGAAACACATGAATTTCTTGTAAAGGGAAGAGGTAAATAAATATATAGAAATCAATTAATATTAACACACATTTATTTACTATTTGTACATGTAAGAGTTTTAAAATAGTTTGTTTCAAATACATAACAAATCCTATTACAAACACAAACAATCTTCTTTATATACCAGAGTTTCACTAAAGTTCTCTATTCATTCAAACATTACACTTTAACATCATAAAGTTTATGACATATTGAAGCCCATATCTGTGGACGATGCTGGTGATATGTAGATATTGTCACAGGGAGACGTACTTATTACTCTTAAATCTGTGAGACGTTTTTATTCACAGAGAATGCTTGATGAATCGTTGCTCTGCTGCCTGGTAGACATTCAGATTATATGTAAGCCACTAGCTGTCAATGAGATAGCCTCACTTGTGATGCGGCTTGAAGCTTGATTCACTCACAGATTTTATTGTATCAGATTAATAGCTCATTGACGGTGTCAGGGTTGAAGTTATTATGTTACTGAGTGTAGTGGTTTCGGTAAACATTTACGCAGGGATTTTGTAGTGTCCTCAGGGTAAAGTAGACACTCCATCTGCCTCAATGTAGGGCTTATCGTCCAACCCCAATAATGATACTTTGGTCACACTTTCAGTATAGACTTCATAAATGGAACTGATATTGGGTCCCCAAAACCCCAGTGCAATTTTCGAGGAATTTCCCCATAATCCTCCAATATAACATCTTACAGAAAGTCTAATGACTTTCTGTAAGATGTTATATTTTTCACCCTTTGCCTTACATATACACTGCCCATTAGCAACAATGTATGCATAAAGCTTCAGATTCAGGCCTACAAAATGTCTGACTAATCTGCTAGCGAATTCATCTTACATAACCCCCGTACAACCTTTGTTCTCAGGTGAGAATTTTTGGGGATTATCATGCGCATAGTTGGAAATATAAAACCAGGCTTTTAAATCTAGGGCAATTACTTTATTTACATTACAAGCAGCAGAATAGACCAAGGAAACGGAATTACAATATAAGAGGTGCAAGGCTGGCGAAGGAAATTTTGTATTAATGTACTTATAATGAAATTTGTAAAGGGTTAATTTGAACAAATCAAAAATGGCAACACCGTTGTACAAAGGATTGATAAATGTAACACAGCTCTTTGATATTTTGATCAAGACAAGATTTTCATCGATAATTTACTGAGTTTGGAATACAATCCTTCCTATTGGCAATAAACTTGGGACAGCTTAGTGTATGTAGCACTGATGGTAAATTGTTTATATTGTGAGATATGAACATCCAAATACCAGCCAGAACCATGTGCACTAAATTCCTCAAGTCTACTGCTTAGGTAAGGTGTAATCGTTTTATAATAAATTTTGCCAACATCAGACGAATGCAGTATGGGAATTGATCTACTTTGAAAATAAAATGTCTCCATAGCATTTTCCTCCACCTCGAAGGTCTTTAGATATTTACATGCTACTGTAACATTAATTGTTATAGACCGGGGTGATGCTGTAGTTATTTCTAAGAGAGGGGCCCTGCACCTCGAAAAAAATCGTTCAAAATCAGCATCAGACTCTACTTTATCATTATGTATCTACGCTTCACTTAATCTACCAGCTAACGAGCTAGATGGTATCTCATATCTGAGGCTGGATGATATCTTTACTGACAAGCCAGAAAGCGAATTACTTTCCAACCATGAATAAACGTAGCTATGTTTTGAACCAAATGGAGGAAATGTAGTGTGTTGCTAATTGTGGTGCTGACTGTGGAGATAACTGTGGAGATAGCTGTGGATCTAACTGCAGAGCTAACTACAGAGCTAACCTTGGAGCTAATTGCGGATCTGGTTGTGAATGCGGAGAACTAAGTCTACAGGTTTCATAATGTCTCTTCAAAATATCTCTCAGAGAAAACTGTCTCTGACAGAATTTGCATTCAAAACTCACAGTCGAACTCTTCATCTTGCAGTTAGTTATTTAGTGTCATAAATTCCGAAAAACTGTTAACACAAAAGTGACACAGCAAAGGTATCATTGCTTCCATTCTATTCCAAGTCTAGAATGAAACTGAAAGCTATATACCTTTAGTAGGCAGTTATAGATAAATTCTAAGATTTGTAAATGCAATTATATTATTCATTTTTAAACATATTACCTTTGAAATGTACGTTTCGAGAGTTTTATGTATTAAATTGCTTTGAAATTACTAATGTTTTATGTGTAAACACATTTTAATTTTTTTGTTAAATGCATGTAACATTTTGTTGTCAGAATTAGTTTATATGTGAATATTACAATTCATGCATTTGTAATGTCAGTAAAACACAATAGTAGTTTCAAACCATTTATTTCGCTACATTTTTGTTACAGAGTATATTTTGACAACATTAGGTGTTTTGCAAAAACACACATTTACATCTATCTTCTCCTTGACAATAATTGTATGCTTCTCATTTGTTAGGTTGTCATGTAGTATTATACATTCTGGTAAATCAGGAAAAGAGTGAATATATTTCTTCGATTGTATACTTGTACTCGGACACATATGGTAAACAGTATGTTTTGTCAGATCTGGACAAGGTATTAAAACATTACATGTTTCACCTTCTAATGAATATGGGTTATTTTTAAAATGAAACAAACAAGAGTATCCAGAGATGTAAATAGCAGTTGACTGGAAGAAAGACATATTTACACTTCTCACAAAGTACTGTTACTTTCCGAAACATTTTCTAAAAGGCTTACTGCAGTGTGCAAATAACTTGTTAATATTTTATTTACACTTTGATTTCTGTTTGCACAAGCAGGTGATTTCGTTCCTCTTGATCCATCTTTATGAAATATTGGTTTGCACAAACCAAGTGTTATTATATACCAAATATCAGTTGTTAGTCCACAATATTCTCTCATCCCATATAATGTCATATTACTCGTATAACATCCACTGGTGACTCAGGAGGAGACTTATCTACTTTTCCCCCCAATCTGTACTCATTGGCTGATTTAGCATTAATCCTCTGCAGAGGAGAACGTTAATTAATATCTATATGTTTTACATGAGTGTTTGAACAAGGGACAATTGTATCATTTTTAAATATCTGTTATTTTCCCATTCTATATGCTTTGTAAGATGTTTTTGTTCAACTCCACATACATATATCTCACACTTATTTAAGTACTTCTTGCGAATATCTTCTATATTCTCATACTCTGTACATCCACTCTCTCAGGTTAAACTGTTATTTCTCTTCTTGTATTTAGGACTAAGATATTTACAGTCGAATGGATTTTTTAATCTGAATGCCATTGTGTGTTCTTCCATATCAGTAATGACCAATTCTTTAAAGATAATTTTTTCTGGAGACTGAAAACCTTGCACATTGCAAACCATCTCATTAATTCCGCAGCTCATCGTCTACTGACTCAAGTCATTATCGTCACCAGCTTAGCTCTTACATTATAGCTCTCCAATCCATCATAAATCATCAAAGCATATTTGCCGGAATGGGTGTATTTGCAATCATTTCAATTTGTATATCAATAACATTATTACTTATGGTAAAGTTTTGTTTGCTTACATCAAGTGCAGATAATACTCCTCTGGTTTTAAATGCTTTGGGTTCTAGAATCGGTGAACTGATTGTATTATAATACATTTCCTGGAACTTTGAATACATATTGTAATAAATAAAGAATTCACAAATTCCAAAGTTCATATTTAGATCGGTATAGGTATAGGCTTGACTGTTTAGATACAGTTTAATATTTTTCATATCTCAATTATCGAATAGTGATCTGTCTGTATTTAAATCCTTTTGTTGATTTGTTTGAAAACAAATAACAACAAATTGTAGCTTTTCAGATGAAAAACTTGGTATGACATTCCATACTACTATTTGTGATGTTGGTAGTGTTGGGAAAGTCTTCAAATGCCATTATCTGAAGGCAATATCTAGATTCTTCCCTTTTTCGATATATTTTAAAGACTTTACACATTCACAAGTGTTAATTTCGATATGTGGTATTACCTATTAAACAGTATTTAATTTAAATGTTACACCTTCCTCGTTATTAGCTGTGTCATATATAACTTTCAAATGCACAATACCAAATAGAATAAATAATACTTGTCCAGCATTTAATATTACATATTTATAGTCTTTAGCAAATCAAAGTTTCATACTTAATGGTATAACAACTTCATATTTTCCATCTGGGTTTATTTGTAGTGTAAAAATGTTACCATTGCTCCATCCAGCCATAAGCCCTGTATAAAAATTGTTTACAGTTTGCAAGAGATAGTTCTTTATCATAGACATAATTCCAACAACCTGTGTTTGGTCGATTTCTACACCATTTAGCAGATATGCAATTCTGTCGATTAAATGAAGTATTCTGTTTCTCACTATTCCTGTAGTTATTGGATTAGTTGAATTGTCTGTCTTTTTAATTGTTCCTCTAAACCTTAAACTTGATTTCAATGGTAATGTGTAAATATTGTGATTTTGTATTGCAATCCCAATTTCAAATCGAAACATCTATAGACCTGCTCAGAATGGTTCATATACATTATTTCCATATTGTGATTGCACCTTCATAACTGTCTGGTTCTTCAACATTAAGTATGTCTCCCATTTCTATTAACCATATATTCTAATTCCTTTAAAAGCAATTTTTTACCCATGCTAACTTCACAGTAACTTGTTTGAAGTGAGCATTTTATGCTTCTGTTTATGTATTTCTATACTTACTTTCTTCAGAATATGTTCTTTAGAAACATAGTTTTAAAATGAACAACCTACTTTCATATGACTATTATACACAACACCCATTTTGATTGTAATATACATGAAATGAAAATGTTTATATAGCTTTTTTTTAATGCAAATGAATGGTAATTTCTTTGTTTCTAAAATTAATCAGTTTACCATCTTGATCGAAAATTGTATTTTATCAATATTTTTAATTATTACTGGAAGATATATCAACAAATTGGGTTTTTCAATTATTTTGTATCCAGAAGCTACCGCATACATGAATTCATATATTGTATTTGTCTGTTTTCCATTCAAATATGACCTGCCTACAATATTAAAATTTATACAGCATATATTAACCGACAATATATTAACTTATTTTGATGATTTGTTCAACTGATTGGCTGGATAAAGTCTCATTTCATAACCTAACATATTTGCAATTTAATTGTCTTCTGTGAAATCGATATCGACTTTACTATACATTGCACTAGTTAATATATTTGAATTTCTATGTAATTGGAAATGTACTTCAAAATCATCTAACTCATAAGATCCTACTAGTATCACAATATTATACTTTTTTTCAATATTGTTGACCATAAATGATTGGTTGTGCATATCACTGTTTGGTATGCTGTTGTAAGAAATTATTACAATTGGATTTATTTGACATTGTCCATCTAACTCCAAAATTGGAAATATTATGAGTGCAATTGAGATGAGTTTCCACTTAATGTCAATGTAATTGACATATTAATAATATTTTTTACTATTACACTTACTTATATATCCTATTTATAGTTAAAAAACATAAACATAAATTACCACAATTGATTTTATTTGATAATTGTTCTGGTTTGTACTTGTATCTTAATTGTGTGTTCCTTAAAATAATTACATATTTCAATTGGAGAATGCAAATAGCCAAAACTATCATAATACAATGACTGATTTGCATTTTTAATTAATGCAACCCAATATGTTCCTTAATTTTGTTTCTAATCTAAATTAACAATCATGCATTTCCAAAGGTTTGGTTTCTTTGGTAAATTGTCTCTCATATACACACCTTGGAAATAGGGTATATCCAATTTCTTTACAAATACATTAATGTCTGTGTTTGTTAATGCATGTTTTACATTTTTTCCACATTTGGAGTTTTTTGTCCTTGTCAAATTTATATGGTTTAAGATACATTCCTTCATCACTATATTTGACTGCTCTACTGATTGCCGAAACTCCTCCGAGGAGTGAAGCAAGAGCTGTTAATGCTGGGGAAATGAAAGGCAATATCCCCCATTCTTGGTTTTTCATATGGTCTTGCATTTTAAACCCATGCCTCTTTTCACTTTTGCTTGATTCACTTCGTCAATGACCCAAGCCCAGAGCTTTTCACCTGTTGAAGTAGTTGGAGTCTTCCTTATATTTGATGCTTTATCGGCTAGAATCGTATCTGATATACGTCTTTCTTCCAAATCATTTGTTCGATCATAAACTACATCATGCTCTTTACAAGTGTTATCCCAAAAGTTTATTCCTTGATCATTCTGTGCCAGCCATTTTGCAAGTTTAGTTCATGATCCACAATAATTGTATTTCTGTAAATGCAATTCGAATGGTAATTTATTAATCAATGTATTCAACACTCCTCATCCTTTTTTGATGTGCTTAATTCAAGCCATTGTTTTCAACTGAATGCAAATCTACATATAGACCCACATTTATAGTTTTTAAATTAGTACTTTATATTGTGTAGAAATGAAGGTTGTATAACAAAAATGTGCATCTTCCGGTAATAGTAAATATGAAAGAAAACAAATTTTAACAGACACATGGAATTCTTTTACCTTCAAATATACATTATATAATAAGCTGTCCTTCTTCATGTGGAAAAACTTGAGTAATTATGTCGATGTTGGAACATCTGAATGTACTTAAGTTTGAAAATGTATATGTGTTTTCTAAAACAATACAAGAGAAATATCAACAATTAGTGACCATTTGTCATTAATTGGAGGAATGCAATATTTCCCTTTTACTAATAAAGAATAAATTTTACCTCCAAATGAAGCATTAACCAATTCCATATTTATATTTGATGATGTTTGGTACAATCTGTAGGGTGAAATACAGCAATATTTTAGTTTTGGTAGACATTCAAATGTTGATTGTTTTTATCTATCCCAAAGTCACACACATATTCCAAAACATTATTTGCATGATAATGCAAATGTATTAATTGTGTTTAAAATGGACAATATGAATCCAAGACATATTTACAATGGTCATGTTTTGGGCGATATATCATTTACAAAGCTTAAATACATGTGTTTTTGCTGTTGGAAAAACAAGTGTGGAGTTTTCTGGTAATTATACCAATGCTTATCCTGTATAAAGGAAGATATAGGTCTGGATTTGACAGTTTTTTACTTCCTGGCAAAAAAATAATTAGTATTTCAAAGTTCGGACATAGCAGTATATAATACAATCATTACAATACCTGTTTAATGAGGAATCGCGATGGAAGTTGTGATTTGAATGTACATATATTACATAATGTGGGTATTGCTGTGATACATACCAATGTGGTAAATAAATGTTACTAGGAAAACTTACACTATTATGCTAAATGTATTTAAATCACAATCAATCTATATACAAAAGAAATTAATAAACCTAATTGAAAGTATTACAAAAGTGTTAACGAATATTGGTTACATTTAGGAAATATTGGCAAATGTGATGACTACACTGCAAAATATATAAACTACAACAAACAAACATTTGGAGTGTTTAAAAAGGGTAATTAATGAAATGTAAATTGCTACAATTACAAAACAACATGAAACATGAATGGAAGAGATGAGGTAATATATAACTGTTGAATTGATGAATAAAGCATTGGCTTTAGCTAGCAAATGGATCTGAGAAAGCAAATTGATGAATGAATTCTCAGTTAAATTATTTTAGTGATGATTTGGGGATTAAACTGTGAGTAAATTAGACACACTTTTGAATAAATTAGATTATATTTAAAAGGTGCAGATTAGTCGACTAACTACACCGGCTAGAAAAACAATGCCTTTATATATATTATGTAATATATGTAATCACAATGTCTAAATCTGCTTTGGGATTACATAAAGTCACATCTGCTGTAAAGAAGAAATGATTACAAGCTAAATGAGGATGGATGGAACAGGATGTTTTAAACAAAGAAATATTTAAACCTGTTACAAGTAGAAGGGATACATTACATTCCGTGTGAAGTACATCTAATGAAACACCACTGGAAATTAAATTGGAAGAACATATAAAGAAGAAAAGTCAAAACCTGTCTCATTTAACACAATGTTATTTAGCTATAAAACAATCTTCGACTAGCATGATACAATAATTGATGTATATCGACATGGGAATATATGGTTTCTGGGATAATCGGTAATCCAGTTTTACCTGAAAATAAAATTCAAGTAGGTGATAACGTAACTGAGGCCATTAAAGGATTGTTTGAATTATTATTTTAAACAATTCCAAATGGCTATTCCGACACCAATTTGGAGAAATATATAGAACTTATTTATCGAACGAATGCAAATAATCGTTTAGATGATGAAATCCATCCAAAATTATATTTATTAGGCAATGTTGCTAGAAGTGGAATACATAATAATGAAGTTGGTGATAGGTCATCTCCCACATATCAGAACAATCCTAATTAATTGGAATAGATTAAAACTTATCACTTTGAGAGTCTGGGAATAATTCACATATGAACGAAAGTGTTTCTATTATTAAAGAGTTGACTGAAGACTGTTTTTATTACTATGAAATTCAGTAAGCATGCTCAAGAACACCATGCCCATATAAGGATAAGGTTTCCCAGAAGACGAGTTATTACTCATAGTTTTAATGATCTTTTTCAAGCCAATTTGTGCAAAATGACATTGCTTTCAAAATACATATATGTTAACCATAATAGATGTTTACTCAAAATATGCATGGGGTATACCTGTCAAGAACAAGACTGCAGTGAAAATAGTTTTCCAAGAAAGAACACCAAAATCACTCCAAACCGTTAAAGGAACTGAGTTTTTTAATGCAAATTTCCAGAAACCAATGCCTGGATATGGAATCAATCATTATGTAACATATTCTGAGGTCAAAGCGAGTGTGGCTGAGAGAATCTACAAATCGATCAAACAGCTAATATACAAACATTTCATGTCGAAGGGGATGTACAATTGGGTAGATGTTTTTTCTGGAATACTTAAATTTTACAGTTCGAGATATCATCGAACTATCAAGATGGTGCCTGAAAAGATTACGGGCAATAGATTGTTGAAACCCATATATAATAATGATAAAATATTTGATGAGAGAAAGCAAAAATTTAAAATTGGTATGTATGTATGAGCATCTAAGCTGAATTTTTTTTTGACAAAAAATATACTGTGAATTGGTCTTACGAAATATTTGAAATTATTTCAGTTGATCAGTCGTTTCCTAGAGTATATTAACTCGAAAACTATGATGACAGCCCATTAAAGCCACTTTTTATGAACACAAATTGCAAAAAAATGTTACATCTCCTAATGTATATTTAGTTGACAAAATCATTAAAAGGGAAAAGGACAGGTCTTTGTTTCGAAGGAAAGGTTTCTCAAAGCCTCACGATTCGTGGGTGATGAATCAGGATCTCAAAATATTGTAAAACAATGTTTGTAAATTTTTTGATACTAAATGAAAAATAATTGAAACATATTTGATGTGTTTTTCATCTAATAAACCTACTGACATTGACAGGAATTGGATGTACAATTAGATTGTAATTATTGTGCAATCATTTGTCTTGTTTAATTAGGTTATTGTGTTTGGGTGGTAATCTGTTACATTTAATTGTGATGTGGTTGCTTACATTTAATTTGTAATTCAATTGGTAAATGTGATAGATTTTTTAGGTGGAAAATAGCATTTAGGTGTTAATTGGATGTGTTTGATATGTATTCATCATGTTTGAGTGTTAATCCATTACATATGATACGTTTTAATATGTTTTTAGTTCATTAATAAGAGTTTCTCAGAATACATATCCAGGTTTGTTGATATGTTATATTTCTTGTTTGTAATGGCACATTTCCTGGAGTTGAGAAGTACATCCATTTTCTTATATAAAGTAGTAATCAAAGTAAAAATTTATAGCTGTTTTCCATGCATTTTTGCTAAAGTACCTTTTTTTGTTGAAATATAATTAATTTTGTCACTTTGCAAAATACTGTCAGGTTTGAAATGTCTCGAATATGACTTTGTAGTTAAATATCATTAATTTTGACACTTTACAGGTCTGATACAGATTCAGATAGGGTTGATTTCCGATGGAAACATGTTGTTTCGTTAATATTGTGTTGAAACACTATATTTTTAAATAATGAATTTCTGATATATTTGGTATAATGTTACTCTTGGATGGAAATTGATTAAAGACAGTCTTTAATATTCATGTATATGAAGTTTGTTTTATAACTTCAGGTTTCGTAGAAAATTCTACATGCAAAAAACATGTTTTCTAGGTTGAATATTTATGCACATATGTTTCAAATGCATATTGGAATCGTTTTAGCTACCAGATTGTTTGATACAAAAATGTTTGAAGAATGGTTAGTGTGGAATCGCTATGTCGCATGTAAAAAAGTTTAGGGAAATTAAACATTTTCAAATATTTAGTTTTATGTCTTGGGAATCGATTGGGCTGAACAAAGTATTGCATAATATTTTAATAAACACAATTCTACCACTATTTGGATATATTAGCATTCTAAACCAGTTTGTTTAGCTCATGTTTGTATTTCTTTGATTGGGTATAAAATTTATCAATAATTATATTTCCTGAAAATGAAATGTTTTTAACAGAATAAATGCACTTTGCTGGAGACGTGTTGATTTTAATGTAAAGGGATTACATTTCATTTAATTCAGTTTTTAGTATCACAAATTGTCTTGGTGATAGCCTTGCCTGGCAGTGGGGTGCTGGCTTTGGCCCGTCATAGAGGCACTTTCTTGTTATTCAGTATCAAGGTTGATTCAATAAAGCCTAATGGTAGAGATGTGGGGGGGAGGGGTTTGAGCACACATTCTGTTTCCTCCCAAGACACATCAGTTCTAGGGGACTTCTCATACACCCTAAGCTTTTCATACATAAATTTGTTTTACACGTTACTTTTTATTTATCATGTTCATCTAGCTATTTAAAATCGGATATTAGTAAACTTTTATTATTCTTTTACGTGAAATGCGTGCAGCGGGTTGTATTGCATGACAAATCTGTTGTAAAAGGGCATGGTCGGCTGCATGCCGGCATATGATAGGCTATTAGAATACGCATTTGTAAGATCCGGTCACGGTATTGCAACACAGTGCATTTAAAATTAGTTTATTAATCTAAATATTTGATATAACGAACTACTTGCATCGGGCTTACTCAGTAGGCAGGTGTTGAGAGTGAAGCGATTTTCTTGACATGGTTTTATGAGCTAAGAAAAGACACATTTATGAAATGGTTATACTTTACACATTTTTAACAAACATTCGCTTGGGCTAAGTTAGATTGATTTCTAGTTAATATTAGTGTATTCCTTCAGTTTGCGGAAGATCGTTCATCTGGTTTAACCTGTATTTCGTTGCATCTCAGGTGTTTGTCCATTTCATTAATTATGTTTTGCTCTTGATAGCTGATGAAGGAGAAGTGCGTTATTGCATTTATATTCTATTGGAAGCATTTTTTAGACACCTGGAATGCTGGTGTTGTTTTATTTTGATTGTAAACCATGTTCTTTTTATTGATTTTATGAGACCGGGGTTCTTGGGCGTGTCGTATGCATATGTGTTTGATTAATGAAAATTCCGTTAGTTTGTTTCTTTTATTCTGTAGTATATTATATTGGTAGGAAAATGGTTTTTTGGTCCATTCGTTACATGTTTTGTCTTGTGCGACATAGTCAGTTTAATGAATTTGTGTCTTATTTGCAGTGTTTAACATACTTTTTAATGTTGCATGGGGTAATCGCATGGTTAAAGTGGGATAATTCGTTCCTTTTTGTGATATTCGAGGAGTCATGTATGTTTTAATTAAATTAATAGACTGCTGTTGGGTAGTTAATCGTAAATGGTCTCTTTTTGTTTAATTGATTTTCATTAAAATATTGGTTTCACCAAAAAGAAAAATTTATGCAATATATATTTAGTCTCGATGCTCAGTTTGCATTCAGAGAGCGAGCTGGATGGAGCTACTCTCAACCTCAGTACACCATTAGACATCCTATGGTCAACATCGAGGCTGCCTCTTATCCCCAATAATAAAGGACCCTTATACCTCTCTTGCACCGCAGCTCTCTGCTCAGGCGGCTGCTGGATGTTAGAGAGTAAAAATCGGCCCTCAATTATACATACATATTTTCTCCTGTACACATCCCAAATACAAAGATTAAAAAAAAATAAAATAAAATATTCCAAAATTTTGGAAAATGTTTGAACACGGATTAAGATTTGATCTGATTACGCAATATGAAAATTAATCGGATTAGGATTAACCAATTAACCGTATTAGCTACTAATCCACACAATCTTTTTTTATACCTTCCATCCACATTTCATTCACCTCAGGTGGTCCAAAACGAACACGCCCCTACTACAGGCGAGGGAGCGATACGGACGACAGTTACACGCACACCTTGCACCGCATCGCTCCTACGCGCAAGGCGTGCAGTGTTTCCGTCGTGAGTCTGTACTGTGCAGATTATGTCTGTAACACAGCGGTTTTATTACAGATGATGAAATTCCACAGATTAAACTACGCCCGTATACTTGTACTTTTCTCTTGCTGCTTAAGGAAACTGCATAGGCAAGCTTAAAAAATGCGATATTTGATCATTTTCACAAATTTTTCTCCGAGAATACACTTTATATGACAAAAGTCATATTTCCAGAATTTTTATTAACAGAGATACGCGTTTACGCGCAAACAACGATTTCATAGAAAACGTTTCAGTACATAGGACTCTTAAGCTCCAAAATTCTGAGAGCTGCAGAGTTCATTACCCACTCAAGAAGACTTAGGTTGACAAAACAGGATACTCAAGTATAGGCTATTCACGGAAGTGCGCACTTTTTAATGCTCTCTCTTTTGAAATAATAGTCCATAAATATATTTTTATTTTAACCATAGAGGTTAACTTCCAAGTGCGGTGGAATATACACACTGTCTTAATTACTTACATGGCAATATTTGTTTAAGAATATTTTAAAGGATAAAAAACTTGCTAAAAGTAAAAAGTAACTAGGGCCTCAAAAGTGACTTCATTAACGTGAACAGCCTATAGGCAAATATACTCTTCCCAATAGTGAGGATTCTAAGAGCGTAGGAATCGTCTGGCGTAGCCATTTTTTTTACCTGAGGGTCGTTCTTACATACTGTGTCGACTGTACTTTCCGTGATTATGTTGGTTACCTTACTTAGATATTAAAGCTGGCAAGAGCCCCGGAACCTCAATGACCTTCTTTCATTTTACCAAGAGAAACATAGTTATGCCTGTCCTTCAAAAATATGTAATTTTTCCCCGCTACTTGAAATCGTATCGACAACATAAAAAATAACGGGACCTCATTCCCACCCACGCCGCCTTACTCTTACTTTACACCATCAATCCCTTTGCCGCTTGTAAATCCTTATGCTGGATTTACAATGGCGCGACAGGCGACCAGTGCGACGCGACGGAAGTAAAGGTTCGCCCACTCAGACGAGTATTTTGTGATTTCAACGCGACAGGAATTTCAAACGCAACGGACTTTCTGAATAGACATCATTTCTAACTTCGTCGCGTCGCGGGCGCGACAATCTTCAATAAACGAGTGTATTTTCTTGCTGTAAGAGTGTTGGCAATGTTCAGTTGGTAGCATTTGTAATAACATGCAAATATAACAAATCAAAGTAAGAAATTGTTTATTTTGGGAAGATAGACGTCGTTTGTAAATGATATAAAAACAAAGTTATACCCATACCATTTTTTTCCCCCAAAACTACAAACATAAACATTAATGTGGTTGTGTTGTAAATTATTCTTCTTCATTCATTCACGTAAATACGCAGATGGCCTTCTGCAACATTTTCGTACTTTCAACCATGAGAGGTCAAAATATTGTTTTTGGTGTCGCGTCGCTT
The DNA here is from genome assembly GCA_029891345.1 of Dryococelus australis. Taxonomy (NCBI): domain Eukaryota; kingdom Metazoa; phylum Arthropoda; class Insecta; order Phasmatodea; family Phasmatidae; genus Dryococelus; species Dryococelus australis. Next base: position 79,606,137 of record CM056993.1, read on the forward strand.
CACAGTGTTTTCATTAGAAACATAGTTTCCAGTCGCGCCGCACCTGTCGCGTCGCGTCGCGTCGCATCGCGTCTGTCGCGCTTATGTAAATCCAGCATTTCTCGATTCAAGCCTCTTCTAGTGCGCAGTATTGTTGGCTTTGCAGGTGCTCTGTATATATCCCCAAACCCTTCCCCTAGATGTCAGCCAGTATTTGGTACATATCGGCGCTTCAGGTCTGAGGGTATGAAGACGTGATTGACACCTGTCGAGAATCTTCAGACAGGTGTCTCTCTCTCTCTCTCTCTCTCTCTCTCTCTCTCTCTCTCTCTCTCTCTCTCTCTCTCTCTCTCTTCCTCCCTCTCCCTTCTCTTACATGAAGAATCGGACCGACCATTCATCGTGCATGATGCACAGTGCGATGTGTTTAGTCAGTTTCTCTAATCGCATCTCAAATTTTCGTATTGTATCTATACGACAGTGCGCAATATTTTTAAGATTGTTAACTGCGGCTGATACTCAACTAAATCAAAACTTGCTCGTATCACATGCAAGCCTTATTCCGGATCCTGGTACAGTAAAACTGGCACATTAAGATGGCATCTTAACCATATACTCCACGGACGTCGCTTGGAAAAAAAAACACGCATTCATGCACAATAATAAACGACACAACGAATTATTTATAAACAGTGATTCTGGAAAATGAAACAAAAGGATTTATGGAAGTGCATGGTAGGTAAATACAAACTCAATGGCATGAAAAAGTGGCCAAACAGGTAAGCTATCATTACTAGACATTTATTTTCACAATGCACATATTTTAAAAATATGTTTAAACTGTCTGTAACTTCACGGGAGAAATATTAACAACTACTTTCAAACGCGTAGTGAATAAAAAATTTGTGGATGAAAATAATAAAAAAAAATACCGCAACTTAAAAAAAAAGACTTGAATAAAAATCTACCCACATATAACTTACAGCTCAGTTAAGAACATCTTTGTTTTGTATTTTATATGATTAGAGCTAAGCAACATAACACTGAAGATTACGAAAATTAGTGCGACATCTGCAGCCGAGGTCTCAAAGGTGGTAAATGATGTTTATGGTAAAATGAGCACTTTTCTGAAATCAACCTTTGAAAAAAATATATATATTGTCCGTTATACGCTGTTCAGGTCAAATGAGCACTTTTGAAAGCCCTGCTTAATATCTACTTGTATGCATGTTGTGAATTTTCGCGTTATGTAAAATTAACATTGTCTTAGACCTCATCAATTTATTCATGCATCGGTCAAGTGAAACTGTGAAATTATTAGAAAAATAAATATTTGACACATCTGCTCATTTCTTTGTTTCGATGCGGTAAAACCAACGAAAATCTAAAGAAATAATTCAATTTATCACAAATCGTCACCTAACACTTTTTATTCGGCGTTAAGTTTTGTAACTTCTTTCCATTGATCGTTACCAACTTTACCGGACGGATGTCACTCAGTAAGTCCGTAAAAATATATGCAGGTAGGGGCAGTGACTTTTTTCTAAGGTTTTTTTATACGTACTTACTTCATCGTGAACAGTGTCTAACTGCAAACATGCTACCGTACACAATGGCACGAAGCTTCGAGTTAAGTTTGAAAGTGAATTAAGTAAACTAGTTTTAAATCCTCATGTTGTATTGTGAGTGTAATATATTTCATTTCATGGCAAATAGTGTTGGTGTTTTTATCTTTACACACATTAGAGTAACACATTTAAGATTTTAATAATTTCACGTTTTCGCTTGATTGACGCATAATTAAAGTATTTAGGTCCTTGGCAATGTAGATTTTACATATGGCGGTATGATACAAAATGAAGAAAAAAATGAGGATAAAAATAAATCTTAAACAGGGCTTTAAAAGAGCTCGATTAACCGTGAACATCCTATATCTACAAACGACGAAGTTTCAGGTTCTAATTTCGGATAAGCTATTCTGTGCAGGTGAAAGTTAGCCTATAGTCTATTTGCGGTTTCTTCGCCCTTTTTGAATCAAACCTTTGAAAAATCTCCCCATGTATGACGTGTTCAGTTATTCCCAACATATGCCCCATATCACAAGCGTTTTATACTTTGTTACCTTAGCATGCATGCTCTCTTAGCGTTTGTAACAACTTGTGTTCATAAAAGTACCATTTTTTTCTGTTAAATTGAAATGTTATTCGTATTTTATCTATAAATTATGATACTTCGTTTATAAATTATTTGAATAAAAAGCAGTGAAAAAAAACATGTGTGTTGGTAAGACTGCCTTGTGAGAAATAGATCTTATACACCTAGTACGCACGAATGCGGTGCGTTGTCCTTCGGTGTAATTTCCCAGTCTTATGCTAGTTAAGCTTAGTTTGCATGAGGTGGAGGAATATCCTGGAAGCAGAACTTCAGCAGGGCTTCAGGAAAATTTGAAGTAACCGTAAATGGATTATGCTTAAATGTTTCCCTGTGTATGGCACTAAGGGGATACAAAAAGAAAAAGCGAAAACAGCAAGATTACGGCTAGCAGTTGAGCTTCAAGAGTAGGCATATAATTACAGAACCAAAATACGTACCATTGAAGATAAAATTTTAAATTTTGAAAAAAAAAAAAAAAAAAAAAAAAAAAAAAAAAAAAAAAAAAAAAAAAAAAAAACCTTCCCCTAGTGTTTTCCCCGCGTGTTCGTAATCACCGAATGCTCAAACAGCACAAATTAAAAGGAGGTGTGCACCACTATGATAATATTGCACCGTACTTTAAATGACACAAAATGCCTGCCTCAAATTCGAAGTACCGTGGTTTATAACCTCGTGTCAGTTTTTACAGGAAGTGGTTTCACTTGTCGTTTTTCATCATCATCATTCCTGGCGACCGCCGCTGCAGTTTCTTTTATCACGAACCTTCCCCTTCAGTATCGCTGCATGAAGGAAATACAAATTACTGTTTTCTTCATGGTCGAAGCACATTATCAGTCCCAAAAAGTACTCGCGCGATCTGAAAATGAGCCCCGAAATTCCGTACAGCGGATATGAGGTAGAGTAATCACGATAACCGCGCAAAACCAGTCTGTTGTGTCTCAACTTTGAACTGCTTTTCTACCAATGTTGCTATCACAAACAAGGTGGATAGGATTCGAGGTAAGAATATTGTTTGGTACACAAATTCTGCGAGATGTATGTATATTGTCTTTATTTATTGTGATACCTTTATTTATTTTATTTATTGGTTGCAATTTCCCACGAACAACTCTGCTCATAAAGGGGAAATGGTACACAAATAGCACTATGGCAGTTTGTGATGCATGCATAAGTAACATACAATACATACACAATAACATACAGTATTAAATAAGATAAAACGAAGAGTTAAAATAGGCATTTCAGAAATACAGTATAATTACATCTTTCAAAGTAGAAAGCGAAAGATTGACTGCAGTTTAAAATAATATAAAATTATTTGATAAGAGGGGATAAATTTTTTTTGCTTTTTTTAAACGTGGTACTGCTATTAATTACAATAAGAACATAGCAAGTGAGATGGTACACAATAAAATTTTGGCAATTTTTAATGCATAAGTACATAAGTAACATACAAATGCATACAATACCATACTGTATTAAACAAGACAGAAAGAAGGGAATAAAATAGACATTTCAAAAATACAGTACAAATACATTTTCCATAATAGAAATAAAAAGATTTACTACAATTTTAAAAACACAAAATGATTTTATTTCAGGTGAGCAATTATTTTTAACATTTTTTGCTCGGTGCTGCTATTAATTAAAATAACTCACTGGCAAGTGAAATGGTACACAATAATATTTTGGGAGTATGTAATGCATACATAAGTATGCGGTTTCTTCCCATTCTTTTAATCGAACCTTCGAAAAAGCACTCCATCTATCACGTGTTTAGTTATTTCATAAATATACCATATATCACAAGCATTTTATACCTCTGTTAACATGACGGTATATTATTTTTCCTTAAATTGAATTTTTACCATATATTTTATTTATGAATTATAATATTTCATTTATAATAGATATGAATAAAAACAGTGAGAAAACATGTGTGCTGGTAGCGCCAAGTAAGAAATAGTTATCACGTAAAATATTATTACAAATGAGTGCGCACGAATTCAACGCGTTATCCTTTGGTGTGATTTTCTAGACTCGATTAAGCTTGAGTTATATTAGGTAGAGGAATATCGTGGAAGTAGAACTGTAGCTTGGGTTATATTAGGTAGAGGAATATCGTGGAAGTAGAACTGTAGCTTGGGTTATATTAGGTAGAGGAATATCGTGGAAGTAGAACTGTAGCTTGGGTTATATTAGGTAGAGGAATATCGTGGAAGTAGAACTGTAGCTTGGGTTATATTAGGTAGAGGAATATCGTGGAAGTAGAACTGTAGCTTGGGTTATATTAGGTAGAGGAATATCGTGGAAGTAGAACTGTACCAGGGTTTCAGAAAAGTGTGAAGTAACCGTAATGCATTATACCTCCTCTAACCAATTTGCAACGCAGTATGATTAAATTCGAATTGGAAAGAGTTTTTTTTTTGTTATAAAATTACTTGTCTTTTGAAAATTGAAATATAAAAATCACGTTCATCACTGTTGACCACGTGACTTTGACAGTTGCATTGATATGTGTGGTTGTATTGTATTGGTGTAGGTCAAAGTTAGTTACACGCACAGAAGGAGAAAAACCGGCCTACCTCATTGTTAGTATATGCAAAATTCACGACAGGCAAGATCCTGATAGGAAAATAAGTCAGTGTCAGCGTTGAAGGTACTGAAACTTTCTCCACGTAGCAAGACAAATTGATTTCTTTTCAATTTATGAACATTGGAGTAAGGTAGGGGTAGCTAAATCACACCTGCCTGTCTGACAGTTTCACATCTCTTTTTGTCACGGATACGAGTTGTTAAACCGTAGTATTGTTACTTTAGGCTATTCGCTGTAAAATGAGCACTTTTGAAAGCCCTGCTTGAGATCTACGTGTATGCACGTTGTGTATTTTTTCCGCCTTATGTAAAATTAACATGGTAACGGGCTTCATCCCTTTATTTATGCGTCGGCCAGGTGGAGCTGTGGAATTATTGGAAAAGTAAATATGTTACAAATATGTTCAATTTTCCACTTCGATGCATTAAGAAAGACCAGTAAGTGAAAGAAATAATTTAAGTTATCGCAAATGGTTACCTCGCACTTTTTATTCGACGTTAAGATATGGAACTACTTTCCATCCATTATTACCAACTTTATTGGGCGCGTGTCTCTCACTGCGCCCGTTAAAATTTATGCAAGCCGGGGCAGTGACTATTTTCTAAGGTGATTTCAATAGCGCTCACTTTATTGTGAATAATGTTTGTAGGCCTATATCGGTGGCAATGGAATTGTCACATAACAGGCAGGAAGAGACACTGAGCAGGGCGCTGTAATACAAATACATCATTATTATGCGTCTGCAACATCCGGTGGGCCTTCTGTCGACGATTGCGCGAGCATTTGCATTTCGAGTGATGAATCGTGCCGCGAAAGGTCTGCCGCGGAATTGATTTGTGAAATGGGACGTGTGGCAGTGCACGCACCGCGTTTCCCGCTGTGGAACTACGCCATGCGTGTAGTCGAACACGCTCGCCTAGCTGCGCCGTAGAAATTCTCGCTCGGCGGCTACACGGAGCATGAATAATTATTGTGGAGTATCACGCGCTGGTTGGACTGTTTAATGGCCGCGATAGCGGTGTGGGTGTGGCCAGGATTCCAATTGGAAATGGCTATCAGATTTTAATTTTCGGGGTAAATGTGTTAATATCAACAGATTTATTGGGTTAATTTCAAGAACTAATTTTCACGCAAGAAACAGTTATTAAGAAGATATGTAAACCTCTTCAGTCCTTCTTCCGGCTATTTTCTTTCGTCAAGATCATTCTTCTGTGTACACTTAGCATGTACAGCCTACTTGGAGGTTCTCCGTCATGCTTGACCCCAGCCAGGTTTCCACTCTTCGCGGCGCACCGAAGGCCTTTTCAGTGGTACTTGTTGTGCTCGGTAGGGTCAGGGAATTCTGCAGAGCGTGTTTTGTTACTGGTAATAAAGTCCATGGGCGAGGAGGCCTTGGGGATCGTTGGGGTCCGGACCTCCATTGAGGTTATAAGGATACCCACTGGAATTACGATGATCCCCATGGACCTTCGAATCAAACTGGAGTTCCTTACACAGTGTAAATTTCGTATCATCTCTTTAAGAAAAAAAAGCCAGTTGAATTCAGTTTACATGTTTAGTTCTACTTCAATATCGAACAAATCTGAACTACTAGCTTCCCACCGAGACGAACTGGGTTTGATTCTCGGCTACACCGCTCCCGAATTTTCGCACGTGGGAGTTGTGTCGGACGAAGGTGCTGGTCGGCGGGTTTTCTCGGGGATCTCTCGTTTACCCCCCCCCCCCCTTGTATACCGTGCTGTTTCCAACTCAATACACTGCTGTTAAGAGCCGCTTAAAACTCTCCACTCCACATTTTACGAACATTCGCGCACGTACGGCGTGTGATTAGAGAATATCTGTATTTTACTGTGCTTATGATTTGGCCTTAATTTCGTGTGCCGAGTCCTTCCAAGTTTTATACGGGGTTGGCGTCACTTAAAATTTGGCGCCAATTTATGGCAATCTTATACCAAAAATTTAAGAGAAAAATTTGTGAAAGTAACGGTAATTGCACTTTTTCTACATAGAAATAAAACAACGTAAATGTTACATCAGGTTAGCCAATCCACAGTTAGTAAATATTTGTGATCGATACCTTTACCTTTAATTTTCATGGCAGTTTCTGATTGGTCACACTAACAGTTTTCGCAATGCGCTTGTGACTGTAGTAAGGTTTTCAGCTGCAAATTCAACTTTCATACGTGGCGAAAAGATGCACAGTGGACCGAAAGAAAAAAAAATTGGGGTATAGCTTTCGGTGGACGGCTATTGGTTTTACTTAAATCCATCTGAGTTACCAGGCTTTTTTTTTTTTCCAGAATATAAAAATGAAGTGGAAGTAGGGAAATTGATATCTGTCTTTTATGGCTGAAATCTACGGATACAGATGAGACCATTCGTTTGGCATCTACTGCCTGTAAATATTTTCCCAAGCCTAAAATTGTCGCCAGTCGCCACGGGCCCCCACCCATGCCTCGGACATGCACGGTGCCAACTCATCGTAATCGTACACACGATCGTATTATTAGGCAAGTAGTTAAAGCGTTGGAATGGATAACCTTGGAAAACGTTACATCACCATTTCCGCCCTGCTGCCCCATTTTATTGTGTCGGTATAATTTAGAAGACTTATTCAGTTTAAAAACCAAAGCAGGGTTTATATAGTATGTTCGCGGTTTCTTCACATTTTTTTTAGTAAAACCATTGAAAAATCAGTCCATGTATGACATGTTTGGTTGTTTCGTAAGTATGGCATGTACGATAAACATTTTATATTTGTGTTAACATAAAATTACCTTATTTCTGGTCAAAATGGATATTTTTTGTATCTACAAGTTATAATGTTTCACTAATAATAAATATGAATAAAGCAGTGAAAAAATAGGTGTGTTGGTAATGCCTAGTAACAAATAGTTCTTATGCAAAATCGAATGCGCAAGAATGCGGTGCACTGTCCCATTTGGCGAGTGAGTGAAAAGATTTGGACCGCTCTTAACATCGAGGTCTTGAGAGCCGATGTGGGTGATTGAAGTGAGTGTAAAGCAGCGCCGGAATGAAAGGGCGGGAAGAAACGGGAGATTCCCGAGAAAACCCGCCGACAAGCGGCATCGTCCGGCATGATTCCCACATGCGAAAATCCGGGAGTGACCCGGCCGGGGCTTGAACGCGGTCCGCCTTGGTGGGAGGGTCCCTTTGGTGTGATTTTCTAGACTCGATTAAGAGAGGGCTGGACCCCCGCGTTATTTGTGAAATAGAAATAGTTGTTTGCGCGAATGCGCGTATCTCAGTAACTATATATATATATATACACTTTGTACTTTTATATATTTGTACTTTTCTACTCCCGCTTAAGGAAACTGTGCGTAGGCAAGCTTTAAAAATGCGATATTTAACCTTTTTCACGAACTTTTTAATCCAAGAATACACTTAGTATGACAAAAGTAAAATAATAGGAATATACTTCACGCTTTGCGCGTAGGGGCGATGAGGCGCTAGGCGTGCGTGTTAGTGTTGCCCGTATCGTTCCCTCGCTTCTTGACCTTGGACGCTGGAGGTCCATCCCGCTTCATTTGCAAGTAGAGCTTCAGCAGGGCTTCAGAAAAGTGTGAAGTAACGGTGAATGGAGCACTAAGTGTTTGTCAGGTAACCAACCAGGACGGCGACGCCTACAACGGAAGCAAGCAGGCCCGTCTGTGGCCCCGAGTTGTTTGGGTTTGTTCGCAACTCTGCGTGGATTGCTGGAAGCGGACTCCGGTCACAAGGGGATTCTGCACGTACCGATCCGCAGCCTCGTCTCGCCCCTCCTCGCCAAGCAATTAATAATTGCTGGCGCAGACGCGTTTGAAGCCGCTTAGTCAGGCGCCCGCGGGCGCTCGCTTTCATCCGCAGTAGCTTTGATCTCGGCGGCAGTCCGGCGATCCCCGTCGTCGTCGTCGGCTGTTTGAGGGAAAGATGGTTGAACGGCGACGAGCCTCCAACCACCCCCTTTAACACCACGACAGGTGCGCGTGTGAATCTTCAGAGCCTGCAGTGTCGGTGGGATGCTCGCATAGAATGGTTAAAGACTGTGGAAATATCTCTGAGTGTGTGAACCCCTGAAACATACAATCAAAAACAGAATTTGAATTACTTATTTTACTCTCATGACGTTCGAGTTATTTAAAATATATTTGTGGTAACTCTCATATACGTACAGAAGTTTATGAAGTTTACAGTTTTTAATTTTAAAGTTCACAACTAGGTATATCCGTAAAAAATCAGTAAATGAGCCAAAATAACTGTCTTAAAATTAACCAAATAATATTATTTACAAATCTATAATATTTCAAAAGAAAGAAAGGTAATATTTCTTTTTTAAAAAAATGTTTACAGAATTTTTAAAAATTGTTCAAATGTAAAGTTTTTTTAATTTGGTTATTATAAATTTTTACATGATGCAATTTCAAAAATTTAAAACTATGATTTTTTTGTATCTGCTCTGGTTTTGTGGAGCTTAATGCTGTTAAAAAGCCAAGAAATTTCTATATTTACAGGAAATGTTATGATTCCGTGATACGATATCGATAACAAAGTAATTAAAATACCAAATTATTTTTATAAAAGAATTTTATAGTGTTATTTACCGTAGATACGAGAAATTTTTACTTAAAATTTTGGTTCGTACAAATTTAAATAATTATTTTTTCAAGTATGGTATAATCTTAATGTCTCTTTTGAAGTCCCATGAGTGGGATGTTGTTGCTATTTATTTGAATGAAATCAAACATTTAAGACATATGTGGTAAGGATTTAACTTATAATAGTTTTACGCTAAGTTTTATATCCGAAGTTAAAATAGAAATACAGGCTAACTGGATAGCATATTTACAATAAACATATTTCGCGGCATTCTAATAATACAAACAATATTTTCAGATGTACCCAACGTATCAATATCGTCCGATTTTAAGGATTATACAAAAAAAATGTATACATTTAAAATTCACGTAGTTGGCTTCATTGATTGCAGGAAAGTCATTTTCCTCCATTGTCATAATTTTTTCAAACCAATATTTCATATCACCTCGAAAAATGATGCAATATGTACTATACAAGAATTGTACAATATAATTTTAGGCACACAAAAGCCCTTACAGCCTAGTTCACAAACGGTCGAGGTATTCATCGCCGAAAGATGCGAGGTGAGAACGGAAGCACCCCGAAAATACTCTTCGGGCCGTCGGCAACATACTGCCACGTTCCCCATACAGGAAAATTCCCGTCTTCGGGATTCGAATTCGGTTCTCCGTGGCGCGAGGTAAATGACCTGACCTCTGCGCTACACCGGCCCCATCGACGGGACCACCTGATCTGAGTCGGCTGCGAACCAATTGATTAACGGCTAGATGACCAGGAATTTTTCGGACGTGAATAAGTCTTTAAATTTACAACCATAGTGGGAGGCAATCCAGAAAATCCGATGGTAACAAAATCTGGGGATACAGTTTGGCATTACATCTCAGAATCTATCGTCTACATCCAAAATTCAATTACACCACTCGATCGCCAAAGAATCAAAGAATATGTTGCGTTGAGTGAGGACTACGAAACATCGCGCTAGGCGAGGGTGCGAGGGGAGGGGGCGCAATTTTGAGTTTGTTTCGCCGCGTCTCATAACTTCCGCGTAGTATAACTTTTGACTAGGAGAAGCTACGACGCTCGTTTAAGTTTCAATCGACAGCTCTCTTGTTGTCAAGATCAATCGATTGCGCGTGTAAAAACATTCGTGTGGCGTGGTTGTGATGAAACGGTACGCGTTTAATGTAAAAAATTAAGAAAACTTAACACAATTTCATCTTATTCTCGTTAGAAAGCCAAGTCCAAATACAGAAATCGTATACGGTTGGAAAGAGAAACTTAAAAGTAACCCAGTGATACCCATAAATCCCCATATTATCGAGTGAAGCGGTGCCGGGAATCTAAAATAAACATCAAGGCGTCCGAGCGCGTCAACGTAGATGTATTCACGCAAAACAAACGGCCGTGTCCCCAACACAGCCAAACCCAATTTTTTTGGGGAAGCCTGAGGCTGAGTGCAGTTTTTCATCGTTGCAGCTTCTTCGCCGTATGATACACACAGGGACGATTTCGCTGAGGCGTTATCTTTGAATCTCGTGCTCCACGGGTTCTAATGTCAGGTAAGGCAAAGATGTAATTGTGGTGTTTCTATAAATAATAATAAATCAGTTTAGAATCAAACCCCTCCGCCCCCTTCCTTAATCCACCGTTTACACTAACTGTATACAGGTGGAACTTAAACGAGCGCCAGTTAAAAACGCATAATTTAGTGCGATGTACCGACCGAAGGTGGCCCAGTGGTGAACCGGTGGACTCGCATTCGAGAGGACCCGGGTTCGGTTCCCGGTCCAGCCATCTTGATTCAGGCCTTCCGTGATACTCCGAGATCACTGCTGCGGTGATCCTCACCACAGGACATAGCCAATTTTTTTTCACCCGTCTCTGCTTCCCCGAGCAACTTGCTCCTTCTGTAACGACCTCGCTGGTCTCTAACGATCTGCCTCCAGTACCGCCCACACTCCTCTCTCGACGCTGACAGCACAACTCGCCTCGCGATCGAACATTGACCGCCGGCAATCAGGTCCTCTTTTACTGTGTATACGGGTCCACTGGGCCCAGGCCCAGGGACGCGCCAAGCTGAGGGGCGCAAACACAGTGGAAAGTGTGCAAAGGCTGTTCACGATAACGTGAACACTTTTGAAATCAACCTTAGAAAAAAGTCACTGCCCTTGCCTGCATATGTTTTAACAGACGCACTGAGTCACGTGTATCCAGTAATGTTGGTAACGATGAAAGGGAAGTAGTTCCTTAAATTATCGCCGAACAAAAGTGCAAGGTAACCATTTGTAATAAATTAAATTATTTATATCGCATTCTATATTTTTTAATGCATTTAAGTGTAAAAAACGAGCAGATTTGTACAATAATTACTTTTCTCATAATTTCACAGTTTCACTTGACCGACGCATGAATAAAGTGATGACGCCCATGGCAATTTTAATTATACATAAGGCGGAAGAACACGCAATGTGTATACAAGTAGATCTTAAGAAGGGCTTTCAAAATAGCTCATTTGACCGTGAATAGCCTTTATACAAGCTGTTCACGGTAAAGTGAGCACTTTTAAATGCCCTACTTCCACCCAATTTCTATATTCCTGCTTCTCTTAATTATAAACTTTGAAATATGACCAATAAACACAGTGGTATGCATTTCACCATTCTTGTAAGTTAACGCCTAAGGTGCAATAAGATATATTTATTAATGGTTAATGCCTGTTGGGAGGGCCATAAAAAGTGCTCACTTTACTGTGAATAGCCTTTAGTAAAACCAATACAACTAAATAGAATAGAAGCGTCTGTCTGTGATGTTCGAATTTTCTGCTTTTAATTATTTCTCATATAGTATAATTGATTACTAAGCCATATCAAATGTTAATTTTTTTCGTGTCTGTCTGTCCGACAGGATTTAACTCAAAAACCACTGAACGTATTGACATCAAATTTACACAGTATATATAAATAAATAAATATATATATAAATATATATATATATACATACACACACACCCAGGACCAACTTAGTCTTTGTTTCATCGAGATATCTCAAACGGTTCCGAAAATATAATGGTCAGGGATGTACATAGGTACTGGATTAGGATTTTCTTAGGATTACTGCATTAAAAAATTGTTTAAAAAAAAGTTCCATCATTTCTCCTTTCTTTTGTCTACGAGCTGTCCTCCTTTCCTTCCCGAGAGCGATTCCAAATCCTAAATGTCATGCGTACGAAATAGCACAGGAAATCTAGTTTTAAATATTCGGCAATGCACACGCTGACTTTTAATGGTTTTCCTTTCAATTAGACAATTCCGAAAACTGTTTTTAAATACTTGGCATATTAGTTTAGTATTTCTATTACTGGTTTCGTGCAGCGCGTGAGGCAGAGTTAGAAAAAAGGATATATATAACATTGCCTGCGAGCAATTGCTCATCAGAAATGCGGTTTAATCACATAACATGATTAAGAATGAAAACAGATCGTCCCTCGAAGAAGGATAGATCAATTGCCTCATGTTTCTTTGCACACGCTGTGATATCAAATTGAAAGTAGATTTCAGTGAAATCATTGACGACTTTACCCGCAGTAAAACTTAGAAAAAAATCTGTTAATGTTAAATAAAATAACAATAATAAAAACAAATGAAATATAGCAAACGAATCTGGGTAAAATAGTAGCTATAAACTACATAAAATAGTGTTACAAGACGCCAGAGGGGCGTGTCTTTCTTCGTGAGGGATGGGGAGGTCTTAATAAAAATATAAGAACTAATCTGATAATTCATTCATTCACATAGGTATTATTAACATCATATTATCTATCTCAACTGTTACTATTGTTATCCTCAGTGAACGCAATGTTTAATGTCTCTCAATTCAAATTAAAGTATTTATCAAAGTCGCTGCATTGATTACAGTCACTTAATTCATGCTCATTATTTACACATATTCAATCTGTATACAGCCATCATTCAAATGTCTGCCACTCACGCATGCAGTTCAGTCCCACCCTTCAGTGTACCGATCCTCGCAGTCCGCAGACTTCACCCACACTGGTCACTCTCGCCGCCACTCGCCGCACTGCTGGCTCGTCGCTTCGCTGTCTTCGCACACCTGGCTCTCAAGGTCCCACAACCCTCCTAAAGCTAGACTGTCGGCTCGGAGGCCTGTCGCGACTTAAGAGGACGATGTACTGAAACATTTTCTGTGAAATAACTGTTTGCGTGAATACGCCTATCCCGATAAATAAATGTTCTATAAATATGACTGTTTATCAGAAAAGATAAAAAAACAATGTATGATCCTTTTTTTTTTTTTTACTTATGTCACATTAAGTGTATTCACGGAGAAAAAAATCGTGGAAATGGTCAAGTACCGCATTTTAAAAGCTTGCCTATGCAGTTTACTTAAGCGGCGAGAGAAAAGTACAAAGATACCGACGTAGTTTAATCTGTGGTATTTCATCGCGTGTAATGAAACTCCGCTGTTACTGATCTAATTTACACAGTAGAGCGTCACGATAGAAACGCTGCACGCGGTGCGCGTAGGAGCGGAGACACTAGGCGTGCGTGTTAGTGTCGCCCGTATCGCTCCCTCGCTTATTGACCTTGGACACGAAGCTCCATCCCACTCTTGAGTAGTCTCACTGGCTCTATCTGGAAGGTTCCCCGCACCCCGAGTCTCGCTGAAAGAGATACAAGGACGATGATCAGAATATTCTTTCAAAGATAACCCCAGAAATTCAGTCCTCTGAAGGTCAGGAGCGCACAATTCCCGAATAGCTTATCCTAGCACACGTGGAGGTTCGCCATCGTAAATCGCTGCGCGTTTCTCGCGGTAACACTCTGTCATTTGCTCACTGTTTCACTCGCTGGAGCGGGATGGGGCAAGAGAAGCGAGGCAATGCAAAATGATACTGTAAAAAAAAAGTTTATTTGAAAATTGCTTTTCTTAGTTACAATAATGCACTTGAATAATTTGTACTTAGTGTTTTATAGGTTTATTTAATTACTTATTTAAATTTGTCTGGCTCAGCTTAGTATTTTGTTGGGATTGTGACAAAATTCAAATGACAGAAACATAATCATGTTACACAATTGCGTTTCAAACACCTAGGGCGAAGTTATATAGTTGTTATAATTAAACGAACATGACTTTCAAATAATTAATTTCGTTGTAAAAATGTTGCTTTTAAAACGTATACATTTCACACGTCCAATATTGAAATCACTCTCTCACTAGCCCAGCATGAGATGCAACAATACCCTTTCACACACAACAGTCACGACACAGGTTACAGTATATTTATTCCTGCCATGGAAAACCCGATCTATCACAACATCGTAACTTGTCTAGGTAGATGTAAAAAAACACAATGTGTACAAACTCTATGTAGTAATTTTAAGTGTATTTTGCAGGAAGAAAAATTAACACTTCGTTCAGCCAACATGCCATGTCATAGTCATGTCGCCGCACTTCTGCCAACTTCGGATTTGTAACCATCCTGCCATCGCCTCTAACTATATTATAATAAGTATTCAACCAGTAAAATCTCGTTTTAGTTGTAAATTACAAATCCAATAATAATTATTTTTGCTGTAATAAATATGGAATATGTTAAAATTGAAAACACGCATAGTTTTCAAGCTACTACAAGCGGTACGATACTTCCCGAGAGAAACATAGAGAGAGAGAGAGAGAGAGAGAGAGAGAGAGAGAGAGAGAGAGAGAGAACGACAAGCTTCACTGCGCCTATTCAAGTTTCTTCTTCGGACGAAAAAAAAACGCCATGTCACTAGAGCCTACGCACAGTAATTTGCGCTGACATTTTTACAAGCTTTTATTTAACGTGCCTTGTTTTTATGCACGGTAGGTGTCTGTCCGGCACGCACCGATACACTAGCAAGCTGGTATGAAATCCGCACGGTGCACCAGCTCGCGGGCAAGTATCGCTCCCGCCTGCAGGCTGCCAAGGACTGCCGCCGGTTATGTCCTACACAATAACGTGAAGTCATCTGTGGGAAGCACTGTGCCTATAATGAGTGTGGTATTTGGCGCTGCGCTGACGGAGCTGCGGGATCCTTTACTGTAGAGCACTGCTTCTTAAGGCTCCTGCCCCCTGCTTGAAATAATTTTGCACGTCTGAGGCTGAAAAGCGTGGGAGCGGTAGGGGCGACCGAGACATGCGCATCAGCATTCTCATCGCCTCTACACGCAAAACACTGAACTCGCATGCAGTCTTGCCGTTGATAACGCACCTCTATGAGACTTTCAGCGGATACTGTTCCCCTGTATGACATAATAATAAAAAAATTAATGTTTTATGCATATCTCTATTCCTTTTTTAATGTTTTGTACCGGAATTTTTATACCTAAAAACTACTGTGAAAACACCAATCTTCACTATCACAAAACATACTTTAAAGATAAATGTAGGAACTGAAAAACATATACATACGCGTAATGTTTCTTAAATGTCATTCGTAAGTAGACCTCACACAGACCGTTGGATGGTTTTTATTTAATAAAATGTTTTCTGCTGGAGCTCTGCACACCGTTAGTAGTATTACCTACCCAGGCAGGCGGCCACCTTAAGGTCCCCCCCCTACCTTGCGCCTGGAGCTTGAACTGCATTACTGCGTGCTAGAAATTCGAGTTTTTCTGCAAATACATACGTGCGTCAAATGTGCTGATCTACAATAACAACACACTTTTTAGTCTCGCCTATGTTTTTTGCATCACTGTTCGTCAGGTTGCAGTCAGAAGTTTGGAAAGGGCCACAACTGTTTAACGGTACATTACTAGTCTTTTAAGTCTTACTAATTGTGTTTATTATTTTTATATCGGTAGATAATTTAAACATTCACAGATTCTTCCGTCATCGGGATCGCAAGCGATACCGATGACGGACGAATCTGTGAAAGTATAAATAGTCTATATATATTATAATAACAAAAAAACTGGTGAACTAAATAGCGACAAATAAATTGAATGTAAAAAACCTTTTATGTCCAAGCATTTATTTATGAGTGCACTAATAAGAGAAAGATAATTAAGAAGAATAATTATTGTGGTTACAGAATTTGTAGATGTAAGACGTAGTCGAACAGCCATAATACATTTTACTACAAATTGATGTGTTTGTATCCATTTATATTTAGTATATAAAAGCTTGACGCGAATATTTAAGAGCCTTACGCAAGAAATGTGCTTACTACGCCTGCGCAAATGAGGTGTACGTTCTATATTGTGAATAGTTAAGAGCAAGATATGTGCTTACTACGCTTGCGGAAATGAGGTGTACGTTCTATATTGCGCCAATTTATTGTATCCTAAATATAAATTGATACAAACATATTAATTTGTAATAAAGTTTATCACGGCTGTTCGATCACATTTTACAAGTTCTACAAATACTGTAACAACCATAATTATTTTTCTCTTTTTAGTACATTTATAAATAATAGCATGATTTTGAAAGTTTTTTACAGTTAATTTATTAACTGTAACAATGAAATATGTTTCCCTCGGTGCCACCTAAAAATTCTAATATATCAATAGGCAACATTTATTTTACAAATTGTATATCAAAAAATTAGGTTAAAACAATATTTTAACTGTGAACTATTTCTTACTAGCCGTTGCTAACACATCGCTACTCTCACTGTATATAATTCGTATTTAATACGAAATAAATATTACAACTTATATAAGGTAATAAGTAAAGTTTCATATTCATTCAAAAATGCAATTCTTTAAAGTTAATCACATTGTTATATATTTGTGGTATAAATGTTATTTAAAAAAAAAAAAAAAAACATGTTGACATGTTACTCCTAGGGTGATTTTTCAAAGGTTCGTTTCAAAACATTCGAAGAAACCGTGATTAGGCTATAGAGTTGCCGGTTTCCAATCCGGAACACGGTGGGCCCATAGGTAATGCATAATGAAAGGTGCTCCGAAGGAAAACTAAGGGAGTAATCCTTCCCTAACATAAAGTGTCATTGCGTTGGCTTTTTAATGTTTGCTGGGGGCGGGCGCCAACTTATTTTGTGCCTGCGGTTAATTCCTCGAACCGATCATATTTAGATGGTGCAGTGGTGACTAGGCAGTGCACACTCAGCGCCGGCACAAGGGCCCTGAACTATGGGGAAGGTTAATTCTACTCAGGTTTTCATCTGGAAGAGTTTGATATAGTGAAAATTTCCTCTCCTAGGTGCGCTAGTGTTCCAAAGAGGTCATTTTTAAATAAAATTTTGATCTACGCGGATAATAAACGAGAAAATTAACTTAGTTAAGACGTTGTATTATATTAGATTTATGTTTATTGCAAGTATCCTGTTTTTTATCGTAGGAAATAAAGATAATCGGGTACACGTGCGACACTAGCGCTTACCTAGTGACGAAATATTTTGGTTGCTAAACTTTTAAGGTTGATATTCCTGACTTGAGTAGAAGCAACCTTAAACATGGGGTAGCTCGACGTGCGTGCGATGATTCTTTCCCGGGGGCGATAGTGGCGACAACGGGGTGTCACAGCGCTGTAGCTGTAGGAAGTATTCCTTTCTGAATGACATTTTTTAAACTAAATTTTCTTGTTTCGTTGACGCTGTTTGGCGGGATGAACACGCGGTTCTGCCTCCCGTGTTATCTTAGTAGACTTGCGTGTACAACAGATTCGCTGTTTCATCACACTTTTAGAATCAAACCTTTGAAAAATCACAGCATGTACGACGAGTGTGGTTGTTTCTTAATTATGTTATGCATCACAAATGTTTTGTACTTGTGTTAATAGAAGTACCTTATTTTTGGTTAAATTGAAATTTTGTTTACATTGTATCTATAAATTGTAGTTTACAATTCATAAATTGTTCTACTAAAACCAGTGAGGAAATAGGTGTGTAGGCAATGCCTAGTAAGAAATAGTTCTTATGCAAAATATTATTAAATTGAGTGCGCAAGAATGGGGTACATTGTCCCTTTGGTGTAATGTTCTAGACTTGGTTGAACTTTATTTTCATGAAGCGGAGGAAGATCCTGAAAGTAGAACTTCAGCAGGGCTTCAGAAAAGCTGGAAGTAATTGGGAATGGACTATATAACAAATTTGGAGGAGGGGGTGGCGGAGGAGGGGCTAAACCTGTAAAGAGAATATGGAGTAGAGAACGCATGCCAGGTACACAGCAATCACTCGCCATGTTCCAACATTGGACTGTTTTTTTTTTTTCTTTGTCAATGGCGCTAACAAACATGGCGTGGATAGGTTTTGGCGCTACGACACTTTTTTATGTACGTAAAAGTGCTTTAAAATGTTTGTCCACTACCTCTTAGTATTAGCAAGCAACCCGCCCCGGCCTCGCTCGGCCTCGCTCGGGTGCGATTCACAAATATGGCGTTGTTTAGGTGTACAGCAAGTATATACAAAAAATGCTTAATACATTTAACATAGGAATAATACTGGTTTGTTCAAAAAGTCTTCGTAAGTGAACTTTAAAAGACAAAAATGGTTACTGTGAGTAATCCTCAAAAGATAAACATATGCAGTCGGGGACTTTATGTGGCCCTTTTTGCGATCTACAATTCTGTAGACCATTAACTTGGTGTATCTCTTATGGTTTAGTCAGAGTAAGCCATGTAAGCGACCGAAAGGCGGCTTTTTTCCGACTTGTTTGGAAAACGTGGACATTTCTATACTTTTCTTTTATTAAATATGAATGTATTATATACCTAAACATTTTTCAAGAAATTCTCTGAATTATGGTGAAAACCTCATCAAAATCCATGAAGTAGTTTAGAAGCCTTATCCGAATACACACACACACTCGGCCGAGCGAATTCGTTTTATACTGTGTATAGATTCAATTATAAAATACTCAAATAAATCGTAATATTTTGTTCATGTAAGAGGGCGGGTCTGTTGAAAAACCGAACGTAAAAGAACACGTTCATCCCTGTTAGATCATGGGATTTTGACACCTGTATTGCTGATGGACGAGTCCATGGGAAGAATAACCTATGCCCAGGAGACTAAAATGGGTCTAGCTCACCTTCAATTTATGCTTCAACCAATAAAATCAACAGGAACCTAAGAATGTGGAACTTACCCCGACGAAGAGTTCTGCACAGTAGTAGGGGTAGCAGCGTACGCCACTAAGAATATGCTGTGGAAGGGACGCAGCCATAAGCGATTTTCTCAAAATTCTCGTAGTTAGTTTCTTAGTCCGAGAAAAGTTAGTTTTGTAGTCGCATTCATTTTCTCGTGGCGCCATCGTGCAGCGTGCAGAGTATCTTAATGCTAGTCGTCGGTCCTCTTTCTTAAAATGTCAAGACGTAAGGGTCACAATTAGAGGCCTGTAAGTACACTGAGAAACCATCTAGACTTAAAATAGGGGCAGTCAAAAGATGGGTTGCAGGTACGTTCTAAATATTGTTAAAGGCTATTCACGATAAAGTGAGCACTTTTAAAATCAACCGTAGAAAAATTCACTGCTCCTACCGGCATGCATTTTACCGGGCGCACTGAGTGACATGCGCCAAGTTAAGTTGGTAACAATGGGAGGAAAGTAGTTCCCAATCTTAACATGGAATAAGAAGTGTTGTGTAACAATGTATGATAACTTAAATTATTCATTTCGCTGTCTGTTTAATTTAACGCATCTAAATGAAAAAATTATCAATACTGAAACATTTTTTGTTTGCTAATAATTTTACAGTTTCACTTGACCGACGCATGAATAAAGTGATGAGGTAAATGGTAACGTTAATTTTACATAAGGCGGACGAATACACAACGTGCATATAAATACATCTTAAGCAGGGCTTTTAAAAGTGCTCATTTTACCGTGAACAGCCTATAATATAGATGGTAGCACCAAAAGAACTGTTCGTTGTATTCCTATATGTTTGTAGTAGTAATCGCTACTGTAGGTACGGTTGTTGTAACAAGAGTACTGCGTTCCTACTACAAAACAGCAACTACCTCCAACAGACCAACTTCATTACTATTTGGATTTTTCCCACGACGATCAATATTATAATAAGATAACAGAATACCCTGTTTCTGCTACGCTCAAACACAGTAACAACAGGACATTCGTCAATTTTTCGGCCTCAACAGCTGGCATCTGATCCTTAAGTCGAAATGGAAAATCTACATACAATACTTCAACTTTATTCAAAAAGCCAGTCATACTGTGAGGAGGATTGTAATAGTGTTGCTTGAAATTAAGATTTTTTTTTTTTTTTTTTTTTTCTCCCCCACTGTGTATATGCGACTCTTATCAGGTGCGCACACTCAAAACCTCCACAGAGTCACATTAAAACTAAAGTGATTACTCTCCAAAAACTATTACTTCAAATATCGGCCATCCAGGTACTGACATGTACGCGATAAAAATAGATTCTGTTATTTACGGTGCACTTTGTGTCCAAGGAATGTACTTATTTCATAACAGTGCGGGTCGCATGGAAGTAAAGGTTGTTCAAGGCTATTCACGGTAAAATGAGCACTTTTAATAGCCCTGCTTAAGATCTACTTGCATGCACGTTGCGTATTCTTCCGCCTTATGTAAAATCAACACTGGCAAGGTCCTCGTCACTTTATTCATGCGTCGGTCCAGTGAAACTGTGAAATTATAAGAAAAGTAAATATTTTACAATCGTGCTCATTTTTACACCTCGATACATAAAAACAACAGAAAGCGAAATAAATAATTTATGTTATCACAAGTGGTTACCTGGCGCTTTTTATTCGACGTTATGATATGGAATTACTTCCCACCCATCGTTACCAACTTCACCGCGCCCGTTAGCATATATATATAGGTTGGAGCAGTGGCTTTTTCTAAGGTTGATTTCAAAACTGCTCACTTTATCGTGAACAGCCTTTACCAATATTTTGTGCGTTTTCAGTGACACCCATTTCTTCGCTGCTGACCGTTGTTTCGGCTCCGACTGTAGATTATCTTGCGTGTTGTCTTTCCAAATATTTCCCCCGGTTCTTCCGTCCCTTGAAACATCAGCCCATCTCTCTCTCTCTCTCTCTCTCTCTCTTTTCCTCTCCCACCATCACACTTTCGCTCTGTAACACTAAGCTCCCGCAGTACAGGAAATAAAAAGAACAATTCATTTTCTATTTTGGTGGCTGTAATTGAAATACGTTTTGTCGATACCGCGCTTATTACCCCTCTCCCTCCAACCCCCGTTTCTACGAACATTTTTTGTCTCGTTTTCAATTTAGGATCTTCCCGCTGGCTCTGACATGAACCCTCTCTCTATCCAGCCCGTATCGCCGGTGACCTATAATAACAGCTTTATCTTACCCCCCCCCCCCCCATCTATCGCAAACGTAATCCTAACCGACAGATAGCACGGGATTTTCCTGCCAGTTTCCACGAAACCACTTCAGGCATGATTTTCATTTGTTTTGCTTAGCAGTGCTCCACAGCTAACGAGTTCTTCCTATCTATGTTTTTCACTGCCGCGCCTGCTTGGAGCGATGGAAGGGATGGAAGCATGTGATATGCGCTTATAGTCTCCTTGTGCTCCCTAGCGAGCACTAAATTTAACACACCTGTCGAGAATCCAATTAAGAATTTGCTCCAATGGGCGCATGGAAAATATTAATAAAAATTGCTGACGATTATTTTTTTAAGTGTGTCTGCGATGAATCTCTGTGTAACTTTACGAAACTGTGGTGAAGTCATAATTGTTAATAGGATGAAGATGTAATTTTCAATGAGTAGTTGGAGGTACCTGAATTTCTTAATTTACTTCCGACAATATGCAAAATAAATACAGAGTAGAGAATAGCGGTTTTTATTCCCCTCTCCCCTTCCCCTTGGTTTTAAGCTTGAAAGCTTAGCAGAAGACAGCTTATAGACTAATTTATAACCTAACATAATTAACATCCATGCCTTGACCGGGATTCTAACCCAGAACCTCTCGCTCCCCAGATCGGTGTGGTGGCGCACCAACCGACTGCGCCACGAGAGGTCGGCTAAAATAAATACGACTTTAACTTTAACAGTATTAATTGTTCGCCACTTGCTACTCTACACTACTAAATGTATTTACAGAAAGAAAAAAAAATGTTTTTTTTTTTTTCACCGACATCTGTACAGGAACTAAGTTAATTACGAGTGGAGTGGAGATGTTAGGGTGGCTTTTAACAACCAAGTCTTGAGAGTCGATGAAGGCGAAGCAGGAGATTCCCTCAGAGCAGCGGCCTCTCCCGGCACGATTCCCACATGCGATGGTCCCGGAGTGGACCCGCCCAGAATCGAGCCCAGTTCGCCTTGGTGGTAGCCCAGCTCTGTAGCTCGAGTGCCTACAGTGGCCCCGGTCTTATTAGCAAACTAACAATAAATATATTACTCTCTACATTAAACATGTCTGGGGAAATCAACCTCTCTCTGAACTAGTCCCAAATCTCTACTTTCCCATGGGTCCTCCCTGAAGACCGTCGGTTGCATGCTGTGAACATGTGCGCAGTCCAACGGTGTCTTGTCTATTCGCAGTATCTTCACACACTTTCAATCAAATCATTGAAAAATTACCCCATATATGACTTGCTTGGTTCTTTCCCAAATATTGTTACATGACGCCTGAGGGGCGTATATGAGTTCGTGAGGGATAAAAGAACGAAATTTAATTGTCTTTCATTTATTTACACAGATATTATTTACAGCATTAAATTATCTATCTCTACTAATACGCCTTTTATTTCTTGGTGAGCGCAATTGCAACGGTAGACCGTTGCCTAGTGTGCATAATTGACTTTTAGCGACGTTAACTTGTTGCGCCATCTACTACGTACGATCCGGTCTGTAATTGTTTATTTTATACAGGCGTCCTTGAATAGTATGTTGATTGTAAACCTTTTAATCTGAGTTTTAAATTGTCAAACCGTATGCACGTAGGGCTGCAGGCCGCCGCCTTTCGGTTAACGTGTTTGAAATTTTAATAGTATTGTCCTTTTAAAGCGCGTGACAAGAATTAGGAAAGAAAAATATATTCCAGTAGTCATTCATGTTCTTTAAACTTGAATTACGTGTGTAAAGGTTGGTAGGCTTCACTCTTTTTTCGTGGCTGTGAGTCACGTAGCTTACATATTTGTATTGCTGTTGATGTTTAGCATGCTTTTACCTTTTGTATTTCAAATTAAAATTCACGGATTTTTTATTCAGCTCTTGTGTGGGCGCTTTCCGATATATGACGTGCGGATGCCAGTGGCCTGCCCCGTCGGAACAAACATATAACGAGACAAAGTGTGTTGCTGCCTTCACATCAAACACACGCTCCGATGTTTTGCCTATTAGTACAAAAACCTATAAAATAACACTGTTATGAAACAGCTATTATTCTGATTACTCTTGCGTAAAATTTACGCACGTTGTTGGTGCAAGAGTAACCCCAAATCAGAGGAAGTTTAATAGCGGTTCGCCTAGGTATGAACCCGCCCTTAGGCGTTTTTTTAAGGAACCGCATGACACTTTGTGCCATTTAATGAGCACGGCATTTATTTTAAAAGAAATTATAAGTGAATCCTATTAAATCCGAGTACTTGGATGTTAAATTATTTTTTAAATATTTTGTTAATGTTGTCAGTTTTTAGAAGCCACGATATTTTTGGCATCTGAACAAATGCACCTGGTTCTTTTAAATTATTATTCACACGACTAGTAAAGCCTTTTGAAAGCATTTATTGGTTTGTGTTTATTCTGGACTATTTCACAAGGAGTTTGTCTATTTTTCAATTAATGATTTTTAATAGAACAGCTTTATATAATAAATTGCTGAAACGACTCATATTTAATGCAATACTTTATTCTTAGTTTTTAGAACCTGACACCAGTGTCTTTATTTATTTGTCTTTCAGAAATTTGCGCCATATTTAGTGCACAATATTTAAGGAATATTTCAACTATAATTATCAACGCCCTTCTTAATGTCTGTTTGATTATAGCCAATTAACTCATTATCATCATTAACACACTGTCTGCCTATCTATTACCATAATTTGTAATGTCTTTCACTCACGCATCCAGTCCGATAGTCCAGCCTGCTAGCTGCACCTTCACTGCTTGATACTCGCAGTCGCAGAGTTCTCTTCCGCTGGTCACTTCTCTCGCCTCTCGTTCTTCTATCGCTGGGAACTCAGCCATTCACTCATCCATTAAATAAAAACTGTCGCTCGGAGGCCTGCCACACTTTTATATCGTTCGCCCTGGACATCTGGAAGGTTCACAGCACCCCGAGTCACGCTGAGAGGACGAGGTTAGTAGTCCAGAGCATTCTTCAGACAAGCGCAGGGACAGCAGCGTGCACTGCAAATGGGATTATCGTGTCGGTTCGCTTTCAGTGACAGATACGCGGTTCGCTCGCCTGCCATTCAAAACATTCAATTGACTTGCTGCCCTATTATCATCACTACTCAGTCCTTTTCTTCCGCCCACTCAGCGACATATAACAGTATGAATAGACATTGAGGCGTGCAGCCTTATAAAACATAATAGTGATAATTTATAGTTGCATATAACTTGATCAGTGACTTACTCAGCTAAACCAAATGGGAGAAAGCATTCCCAATGCAGAACACTGGATTCGGAACCACAGTCTCTTGAATGCAAGTCGGCTGCGGTACTACTCGGCTAAGCACACTAGGCAAATTGTAAAACAAGATTTCCAGGTTATATGTGAGTTAAAAAGTTAAAAAGCACTTTTTTTTGCCCCTAAGGACTGCGAGTGTTTACGAAGTTCTGTAGGTACTCAGCCACTGGTGCGTATTGTAGATGCGCTGAAAATCAGATAGAGCATGTTGATCACATTGGTAATCGTTAAGCAAACTGGCCTGCGTTATGTCAACGTAAATCGATTACGTAAACTAACGAAGACCAAACCTGAGGAAGTTATTTGAATATAAAGCACACAACACCAAAAAAAGTATAATGGTCAGAATTGAACATTTTCATCTTACCCCCCCCCCCCCCCCCCCCATTTTTTGGTTTTCATGTTGATTCTATAGTTTTTTCTGACTGAAATTTTCTTCTTAATCTATAGAGAATCACTACCCTAATCACGAATGCTTTCACCAGTGGAATGAACAGAGGTGTAGGACTGTATAAACGTATCAGTAAAATATGTTGGTGTATAACTGTTGGTATTGCAAGTACAAGAATGTTTTCTTTGCAAGCTCCATACATTTATCAATGCTGAACATACTCGTTTTGTTCGTGTTATTAAGAAGAAAAAATCGAAAGTCGTGAAAAACGGGTAACTGCAATAAAATGGACGTTGTACACAGCTGAGTAACTATGGTACCGTATACACAATAATTGCTTCTTTTATTTAGGGTAATGCTGTATTTCGAAGATAAACATATTAACAATTTTCGTAGTAGCAAGGTTTATAATTTAATTTTACAGACCGAAAAGCTTTTCTTGCTGTATGAATAAATTATTTGCGAATCTGTGTTTCTTTTTTCTGTATAGGGAAACGTGTTCCAAGTATTTTGCATATGACATCAATATAGTTAAAAACAATGCTATAAATAATATATGGCCGACTTTTGTAGTGAGATACTGTCGTCTATTGAGTAAACTGTAATTAATTATATGTTGGTAGAACATTATGTGTAGTAATATTTTTTTAAATAAAGATTTCTTGTAACACACGCTTTTTGAGCTAGAAAAATTAATAATTATTAACACGTAAGTTTTATGTTTAACATGCTCAATATTGTTTTTCTTCATATTTGGTTTTTGTAGCAAGTGATATTTGTTTCGGAACAGAGTCCTTAATATTTATTTGGTTTTGCAGCAATATTTTTATTTGGCCGCATATGTATGTGTCTATCTGTTTCTACAGTGTGTATAGTTCTTACAAGGCCATATGACTCTTTGCATTTTATATCGTTGGGGCAGTTTAAAGTAGGTTTTGAGTAAGCCTTAGTAATAAACACATTTTTTAGTCGATTAGCGGTACATTCACACTATTTTAAATAAAACCTTTGAAAAATTACCCCATGTATAACGTGTTTGGTTGTTTCCTAAATATTTCATATAGCAAGTGTTTTACGCTTCTGTTAAAAGCTGTCCATGATAAAATGAGCACTTTTGAAAGAAATCTTGGATAAAGTCGCTGCTTTTACCTGCATATATTTTAACGGTCGCACTGTGCATCATGCGCCTAGTAAAGTTGGTAACGAAGGACGGAAAGAAGTTCCATATTTTAACGTCGAATAAAAAGTGTCAGGTAACCATTTGTGATTTCTTTCGAATCATCGAAGTGTGAACATGCATCGAAGTGTGAACATAAGCAGATTAAAATATTTACTTTTATAATTCCACAGTTCCACTTGGCCGACGCATGCATCACGTTATGAAGCCCATGGCAAAGTTAATTTTACATATGGCGGAGGAATACACAATGTGCATGCAAGTAGATTTTAAGCAGGGCTTTCAAAAGTTTGACGAACACTTCCCGCCGCCCCTGGGCCAAATATTTTACCAGAGGGTGTATTTCTGCTGAGTTATTTCTCCCGCCGGAAATTTTTACACGCCATTGCGGCGCAAGATATTACGCGAAATAAATACATCAACATGGCAAAATATTTCCTTACAAAGTTGGCAAAAAGCATGATCTGAGATCGCCCTATCTTCGGTCGTCTATGTTGACTTAAAAAATCTTGTGGAACCCAACTAAGGTATAGTTTATTCACGGTAAACTGAGTGTTTTTGAAAGACCTGCTTAAGATCTACTTGTATGCACGTTGTGTATTCTACCGCCTTATGTAAAATTAACATCGCTACGGGTCTCATCACTTTGTTCATACGTCGGTTAAGTGAAACCGTGAAATTACTAAAAACGTAAATAGTTTAAAAATCTACCTAGAACTTTTCATTCGACGTTAAGATATGGAACTATTTTCCCCTCCATCGTTACCAACTTTACTGGATGCATGTCACTCAGTGCATCCGTTAAAATATATGCCGGTAGGAATAGTGAACTTTATCTAAAGTTGATTTCAACAGGGCTCACTTGATCGCGAACAGCCATTACTAGGATTTAATCTATGCCCCACGCCCTCACAGGGGCCGCGGTGGTGTAATGGCCGGACAACTCGTCTCCTACCACGGCATTTTCGGTTGATTTTCGGTTGTCGCCGCTTCTGGATCTTCACATGTGGGAATCCTGCCGGACGATGCCGCCGGTCGGCGGGTTTTATCGGGGATCTTCAATTTCCCTCACCCTTGCATTCCGGCGCTGCCCCATGCTCACGCAGCTCTCCAAACCTCGGCATCTCTCTTTATAA
This sequence comes from Dryococelus australis, assembly GCA_029891345.1. NCBI lineage: Eukaryota > Metazoa > Arthropoda > Insecta > Phasmatodea > Phasmatidae > Dryococelus > Dryococelus australis. The sequence goes on from CM056993.1 coordinate 79,633,773, forward strand.
TCTTCTCTACCCACGCCCTCATAAAGCCACGCCAAGGCAGAATGGTAGCGGAACGTGACCTACTTCTCAGAGGCAACGAAGATGCACAGTACCGATAAGGGAAAGGGGATGGAACCGGGGCAGCTTGTTTTTGGTAGCAGATAGGGGTCGTAACTCCGCGGGGGATGTCAGTGGCTGGTACGGTCGTTGTCCGCCAGGCTCTGCTTGATGACTTTGTTCCCCTTTACCTTCTCCACAACACGCAACACGACTCTACTTCCCATCCGCTTTGCCTAACGAGGGATCTTATTGACTCGGGGAACGATGAGCCGGGAGGGGTAGTCGGCTGGCAACAGATGGGACGCAGAATGCAGATCAGGCCTGTAGATGGTCCTTTCACCAACACTGCTCTTGGCGTTGGTGAAAGGACCATCTCTGTCCGTTTATACCCTCTCCCCTCTCTCTCTCTCTCTCTCTCTCTCTCTCTCTCTATCTCTATCTCTCTCTCTCTCTCTCTATCTCACCCTCTCGCATACACACGGCCTGTCGCACTAGCCGGGCGCGATGGCTGTTAACGACAACCCCCAGTTTGACGTCGCGCAGTCCGAAGTTACGACTAGCAGGTCTGTTTTCCGTGTCGACTTCATTAAAAATAAAAACTGACTGCTCTCTCAACGTGTACGCGCTCTTCGCTCTGCTTCCGCGCCGCAGAAGAATTCAGAACTTTAAATTGCCACCGCGACTAGAAACTGGGGGTCTGTCGTTGTGTGTGAACTCGTGGTAGAGGAGAGCGCAGAACTGTAATGTCACCTCGCTGAAGTTGGCACGCTCAAGTATTCGTGATGATGACACAAATTTATAAATGGGATGTCCCACTACGGTAGAGTAAGTTTCGCTGCAGTGTTTTTGACCTGATTACGATTTAATAACGGAAAATGTTTTCCTGGCAAAATAGTTATTAAGATCAATTACAATAATATAAAAAAAACTCGCTAAAATTTTGCAGGAGAAATATTAATATGTTCGCCGCTTAATAGCTATTTTTTCCGTATTTCTTTCTTGTAATTGAAGTTTAATATTTTCTTGTCATGTATTGAACACAAACACCAATTTCTCAACTCTAACAAATACTTGTTTAGATACCTGTGTCTTTATCGATAACCGCTAAGAGTTTTTTTAAAGAGTGGATTGTGCTATAATGGCAATTAAAAAAACATACTTTTTGTGCTTTGCGTATTACGTTTTTCTTTTCATGTTCAGAAAATATTTCATAACCGAAAATTGACAGCTGCCATCTTTAAAAATGTTAAATGAATATGACACTTCAAACCTAACAACTTCAATATATTAACGACGTGTATACAAGATGTTTATAAAAGAACTCCGGGGTTACCCAAGCAGTTTTCGGTATGAAGCACGAAACAACAAAATGAGAAGAGAGGACGTGCCTTCAAGTTTCAGCTATGTTCCGTACACTTCGATGTGCGCCCCATTATTGGCCCTGCACACGTCCAAACGATATCCAATCTCCTCACATGTTCGTGCCCGCATGTCAGGTTGCATGGCTTCGACTGCTGCGATAATTCCTTGACGCAGGTATCGTACGTCACGTATATTCTCTGCGTACACCATGTTCTTAACATGTCTCCAGAAAAAAAAATTTAAGGGTGTCATGTCTGGACTTCGCGGCGGACGCGCAATCGGTCCGTCTCTACCCATCCAACTATTCGGAAATCTTGTGTCTAACGCATGTCGAACATGACTGCTGTAATGGGGTGGTGCTCCATCTTGTTGGAAGATAACCAAACTCTTTTCCGCTTCAATGTCACCCAATTGCGGAAACAGTGTTCTAACATGTCACAGTAGACATCACCAGTAATTGTTTATTCGGCAAATAAAACGGTCCCACAACACGGTCATACATCAAACCGCGCCAAACGTTAACCTTCGGCGAGTCACGCTGATGTTCTGTAAATGAGCGTGTTGGCTCCTCCCTCCAAATGTGGCAGTTATGACGATTCACTCGTATGGAATGTCGCTTCATCAGTAAAAATTACATTTTTCATGAAGTCCTCGTCTTCCTCTATCTTGTTCAGCATGCAGATAGCGAACTCGACTCTTGCTTGTTTGTCCGTAGGTTTCACTTCATGCAAGAGTTGTAACTTATAGACGCACAAGCGAAGCCTTTTACGTACCACTTTGTGCACAGTCGACTTCGGAATCCCTAACGGCTACGTCTGATGTAGGCGGCCTCCCGGGTGACTTTCCTGTCAACACACTGTCCGTTTCCTTGAATTGCTGTAACCACTGGTGAAGAGTCTTGTCTGTAGGCGCGTTACCTCCATACTCACGTCGATAATTGTGTTGCACTGTAACAACGGATTTCGTTTCAATTAACCAAATCACGCACTGTGCCTTCTGCTGCGGCGTAGCCATCGTACCTGCCATCATTCGACTGAAGCGCGCTCTTCGGAAAGTTCAGGCCGCGCAAGCATGCAAACATTCCACCACTAAACAAAACTTGAAACTGTCCTGCGTACGCTCGTCGACATGAGAGATCAGCCTGTACGAAGAGTTATTTTTGCGCGACGAAGCATTATGACATTGGTCCCATGCAGTTTATGCAAGCCGGTACATTGAAAAAACGTACCGAGATCTGCAAGGATTCGTCTACTGGGAGTCAGCAAGTGTTGTCGGCAATACCTTCTGCTGCATTGATGGGCACTTATTCGACAGGCGATTATGATGAGACAATTAATCCTTAAGACGGAATGAGTGCAGTAGAGTTGGTTTGTGTGGAATGTACCCTTGCAAGATTTTCGTGTGAAGTCAACGAACTACAAAATAAACGGTCGTCGTCTCGAAATACTGAATAGCATACAACTCCTGCTGCAAAGAAAAGCAAATTTAATATATATTATAAAGCAGGAGGTGAAGATGACCATGAAGACAGCACTGATGAAAATGAACATGAAGACGGTGATAGTGTTGACGACGATGGTGACTTTATAGATGCAATGCCATTTCCCTCAGACACATTTGCTGCAACAAGCGACTTGAAGAAGACAGGAGACGCTGAGAATACTGGCTACTTATTTCCCGAAGACCCGAATTAACTTTTTGATAGACTCAGAGATTTGATTACTTACCAACAAGGTGGAGATTTCTCGCATATTAATTATATATCTTGAATCATTAGTAAATTGAAGGTTAGGTATTATATCGAATGATGTGATGAACTACTTTCTTCTGAAATTGTGGTTATAAAATAATATTTTTTTAAAAATAATAAATGTGTTTTAATTTTTTTGTGGCGTATCTTTTCAGCCTTCGTAACTTTAAAGTGGTACTATGGGCACTCGATTATTAACGGAAAGGGCTACATACAGAGTATTAATAAAGACTTTAGTACAAAAATACATAGACAGTGTACTGCATACAAAACATTAATTCTGTTGACATGTATGCACATCTTAATTTTTTTTATTTTTTAAATTTTTTTTGGACTTTGTATATTTTTTAAAATCTATGTTTGCGTTCAAGGTTATCCTATGTCATGGGCACGGAGTCAAGGTCACAGATGCGAGACCAAGGTGAAGGTCACCCATATCTAACATGGTGGTTGAAGTCATCAGTGTCACCTAGTTGTTGAAAATGTAAATAAATGGGAAACGAAAAAACCAATATAGCAGGCAGAATGCATCCGACGGAATTAACAAATGTGAGGGGTTAGGAGAAGGGAATGTAAATACAATGTGATATATTGGAGGGGTTTAGTTGTATGCTGGATGTGCTGCTGTGGGGAACTTCTGGAAATATAATTTTTTAAAAATCCTTTTATTAAAAATTTCTAATAATATTTATTAAATAATTTTATTAATTTCTATATTTTTTTTTATAAATGTTGAGGATTTTTGAATTTTTTGGTATTTGGGGGGGTCAAGGTTAAAGGTCACTGGGTCAAGGTCAAAGGTCAAGGTCAGATACATCCCACATTGCGGGCACTATGGCTGCCGGGCTGCCGGAATGATAGAGCATGAACAGCTCCGATGCTCCGGTTCCCAGTCCCCTTGTGCCAAATATACATAATCATTCTACCCATGGACATTGTAATTGAACATATTAGTTTCTGAAGAAATATTACAGTATAATATTTTTATCTATATATTCTGAAGTTAGCACTTAAGCATTTATAGTAATCACTGATTCGATTGCAACTATTTTACAATTGCGGGCGTGTGTAATCGGAGAGACATAGTCATCTTCCGTCACTAAATATGTAACTGTGCGGCGCAAACTCCAAACATTTTTTCTATAGCTTAAAAATCTATGACTAGCACGTAACAGGCAGAACGCCGTCGCCTAAGCCAAATTTACAAACCCCATGCCCCTTCCCAATCCCCCCTTCTGAACTTTTTCAGTCGCAGTAGCCGGGGAAATGTCTGCCCAGCGCAGCCACCGGTAATCAGCTAATTACCGCCTCAGCCCACGTCAAACGACCGGTAATTGCGAGATAATCGAATCAAATATAGAACTCCCGCTTCTTCGTGTCCTCTTCACCCAGGACTACGGGAGATAGGAGTAACGATAAATCAACTGAGCACATCTTCCTGCGCTTCTAATTGTGTTTTCCTGTTTCTTGGTGAAAAAGCTCAACCCACAGACAATGTTTAGTCGTCATGTTCCTTGATTATTTAGCGTACTATGCCCTGAATAATTTTAATATACACGTTATGTAAGTATATTAAAAATACTGGCACAGTATGGTTTAAAAACTTTATACCATATAAAAATTACTCATTGATCTTCTACATTGCAATTTAAATTGTACCATGTAGATTTGAAATCCATATTCTCCATAGTGAATCATACTTTTTCAATCAACTATTAAATTCAAATTACTATATTTCAGTTTAAAATTTGTGCTTAGGCTATATGTTAAAATACTATTTGGTTTTCTGTAACTTTTTGAATTTCTAATAACCTTGAGAAATTCGAAACTAAAGCTTTGATGAGATTAATTTTAACTATACGAACATGTGATTGTAAATCATGCATTAAAAATGCAGGTAGGTAGGTAAGATAAAGGCTTTTCACGATAAGGTGAGCACTTTTGAAATCAATTTTGGAAAAGAAACAAAAAGTCACTGCCTCTGCCTGCGTATGCTTTAACGGGCGGACTGAGAGACATGCACGTGGTGTAGTTGGCAACTATGGATTGAAAGTAGTTCCACCTCTTAACGTCGAATAAAAAGTTTTAGGTAACCATTTGTGATAATTCAAATTTTTTTTCAGTTACTGTTATTTTTTATGCATCAAAATGTAAAAATATGCAGATTTGTGAAATATTTACTTTTCTAATCATTTCACCATTTCACATCACTGCGGCATGAATAAAGTGATGAGGGTCATGGCAATATTAATGTTAGATAAGGCGGAAGAATACACAACGTGTATACAAATTGATCTGAAGCAGGGCTTTCAAAATGTGCTCATTTTATCGTGAACAGCCTATAGTTGTTAACAATTCGTCGACAGTGATGTCATTAGAGACGAAGCAAGTTGCTGAAGCCAGTAGGGGCGAGAATATAATCGATCGTGGCCTTTAGTAAGGGACCATCCCAGCATTCACCTCGAGTGATTTCGGAAAACCATGGAAAACAGAACTCAGAATTGCCGGACCAGGAATCTAACCCGGGTCCTCCAGAACGCAAGCCCATTGGCTTGCCACTGCACCATCTCGCTTGTTTTTTTTTTATAAAGAATAATTGACGTTGTCCACAATAATTCTACTTAGTTAAAATATGCGTGAATTACCGAATAATTGTTACGTCATATCTGACAATGACAGACGTGCAAGCAAAATTTAAGACACAGTGAAACCCCTATTTTACACTTTTCCAGGTACTGGAAAAAACGTTGCAAAATGCAGGAAAGTGTACGTATTAAGATGGAAACTTATGCCGTAAAAACAGACATCGGGACCAAAAAAGGGGTGTGTAGAAACAGGATAGTGTAAAATCAGAGGATGCAATACAGGGGTTCCACTGTAAACGCAAAACTTCGAATAGTAAACGAACACTATTACAGCATGCCTTGGTGGAACGTTAACTAAAATATATATTTTTCGAGTTTTGAAAATAAATGAGTTGGTTTACCTAGATATTAATACTTGTGTTTACAAAAGAATGATTTTAAATATGCTTAATGAGGGCGTGCACCTGCAATACCTTAATTAAGTTCGATTGGGCGGCAGTCCAAAGCAAATAAAATAGAGAAAATTTTTATGTAATTTTATAGAATTACATCCTACCTATATTTACGATTATAAATAACTAGTTTTCTTGTAATCGAATCATTTTACTCGATTGCCACATATCACTGAGCGCTGGGAGAAACCTGTTACTCAAAGCAACAACCACCAAGGTGAATCGGGTTCGATTCCCGGCGGGGTCGACCCCGGATTTCCGCATGTGGGAATCGTGCTAGACGATGCCGCTGGTCGGCGGGTATCCTCGGGGATCTCCCGTTCCCCCCGCCCTTTCATTCCAACGCTGCTCCATACTCACCTCGCTTTACCCTCATCGGCTCTCAAGACCACGATTTTAAGAGCCGCCCAAATCTCTTCACTCACTCAAAGCAACAATAAACTCACACTTCATATAGAACCAGACTGCAGATGACCAGAAATCAAAGGCTGTGATATTGAAACGGACGGCTAAATTCGAGTACACAATCCCAGTTGGAATTTATGCAAGCTACTCAAAAAGAAATTTGAGTTCCTCTAAAGCTGCACATATTGAAAACATGCTACATGCTAAAAGCCATGCGATAATTTTTAGAACTTCCAGGGGAACGGTTATCAACCAGTCACCGAAGGTCCGTCAAAAAAAAAAGTGATTTGAAATGAGTTTTCGCAACTATTAGTGCTTTTAGAGAAAAATTTCTGACTGTGCCGAACTCGGATTGGAATCAACTCGTAGCGAACTCTGAATGAACTCGTATCGAAGTAATCGGTTAAGGTAAAGTTTCGAACGTGGACTAAAGTGTAAACAAGACTGAATGCGGATTGAAACGGGATTGGATCACTCTATTGGTGACTGGCAGAACTATAAATCAACCGAATTACTAAGGTCCATTATACGTAAAATATATCTTTCCAACATAATACAAAACAAGGATTCCACATATTTCTCCTACCAAATATATCTCAGTTCCTTCATAGCAATAAATTTATCTTTCGCTTCCAAAAAAAAAAAAAAAAAAAAAAAACCACTTATTTTGCTGGTCTCAGAATTATTCTTACCTCTTACATAAACAAACTAACGAGTTGATATGGTGGCCACTTCTTCTTTGTTCTAATTCCAGTCCGATGAGTGTTTAAAGTAAACTTTTCAATCCGGATTCTACATTCCAGTCTACGTCGACAACTGGACTGGATTATCTCACTCCACTCGTACTTCAATCCAGTCCGGATGTGTTTTTACTAACATTTCAATCTGGATTCTTCAGTCCTTTTCAAGTTCAATCTGGATTGAAATGTTACTGTAAACGCACTATATGAATCTCACGTAAAGACAAACTGAAGGAATATTACATGTTATTCCTCACAACCGCAATTGGAGCCCATCAAAAATAATGCAAGGTCTACACTGAAGAGCAAGAAAAGAGGGGATATTCGTCTAAGATTGTGAAGGACAGCGTTTGCATCAATCACATCAACACGACGGGGCTTAGGTACCACACAACTTTCTACTCTACAGTCTATTCGCGGTTTTTCACGCTTTTTTCAATCGCACTTTTGAATAACAACCTATGTATGACGTCTTTGGTTGTTTCTTGAATACGCCCTGTATCCTAAGCGTTTTATACTTCTGTTGACGTGAGTCTTATTTATTGTTAAACTTAATTTTTACTTATATTTTATTCATAAGTTATAATATTTCATTTCTCATTTATAAGAGTAAAAACAGAGAGAAATTAAGTGTGTTGGTAATGTCTAGTAAAAAAGAGTGCTTATGTAAAATATTATTAAAACGAGTGCTCACTAACGCGGTGCGCTGTCCTTTTGGTGTGATTTTCCAAATTTAGTTCAACTTAGCATGAGGTTAAGAAACAGCCAGAAAGAATAACTTTATCAGGGCTTTAGAAAAGTCGGAAGTAGCCACGAATTTACAATAAGTTAGTTAACAATGAACACCATACTTCCTCAGGAAATGTTCAGAAAACAGGAGTTTTTCCCAACACTGGAAGTGCCCATAAGTACAATTGCTTTTCTGCATGGAAATGCCCTGATTCAATCCAGTAATTTTTCCATTCAACAATTAAATCGTACCAACCTGTGAAAGTCGCATTTGAAACTGTTAGATTACCTTCACGTCTCGATTTGATAAACTCCTGAAATGCCTGTGTTGAATGTTGAATTGTTTATTTTTCACCACAAAAGTATCTAATAAACCGAAAAGCCTCGTTCTAAGAAGCCAGAAATGTAACTGGTAATTGAAACGAAGGTCCGAAACGATTACATTAGGTATTAGACAATCGACGTCCTCTTTGCTGATGTAGTACATCACTGAAACGGAGGGACGATGGTCTGACTCCAAACTCGAACTACCTAGTCCTTATGTTGGCGGTTTGGACGTGTGTGATAACGCATTGTGCTGAGAGAATAGGCCAGTTCTGTCGAAGTGAAAGCAGGTCACGAACACGTGTAATGCATTCGAAATAATGTGCTTAAAAGTTCGCCGGTCACAGACATCTGTAGATTACAACGACGTAGCAGTCCCTTACTGATATTTGGGATCCGAAAATTCACGGATTTTCTTCACATATTTAATTTCAAAAATGCGAACCTATCGCTCCGAATGGGAAGTCTCGTACTCTGAACATAACACACAATCATATTGTAATAATATGCATAATCGTATAAAGATCACAGAGCTTTCAAATATTTAACGATTAGCTCTAAAAGTCTTCACTTCGATGTGTATTAACGAGAAATTTCTGGAAGAGTATTAACATAGGCCTTTATACAAAGATATGTGCAGGCTCCGGATAATGACTAAGTGTGAAATCTTCGCAAGTATTAAACAAACTCTGCCTCTTCACAGCCAACTTAAAAATGCACTAAGCGTAAGAACTTTCTCTCTCTCTCTCTCTCTCTCTCTCTCTCTCTCTCCTCTCTCTCCTCTCTCTCTCTCTCTCTCTCTCTCTCTCTCTCTCTCTCTCTCTCCCCCCCCTTCCCCACTCTATTTGTATCACTATGTCTCTGTCTCTCTCGGCCTCTCTTTTTTATCATTTTCTATGTGTCTCTATCTCTCTGTGCCTCTGCTTATCGTCCCACTTTTTTCTCTCTCTCTCTCTCTCTCTCTCTCTCTCTCTGTAATAATTGTAACGTCCCACTGCCATCTAAAAGTGTTGAGTTAATTTGAATGGGATTGTATCTCTGAGATCTCAGGAGAGTTGAAGGCTTGTTGTTATGACGTACCATACATGATGCACTCACTTCTGGTAAACGCACTCGACAGGAGAGTCACAATGTGTATAAGCTGCACCTCCGGAAAGATTAAAAGGCCAGGCCAAACGACACAGGGGGACCACGTCGGTCCCTACGTAGCATGGGAAAAGATTGATTATTTCCCAATATAAGAAATTATGACCAAAAAATTCATATTTATAATTGGTAATTAAAACTTCACTCAATGCCTTTGACTAACATGGGTGCATTTCTTTGTTCTGCACACATCTAACAAAGATAAAGTCATAGAAAAAAAGTTCTTATTTTCAATTATGTTAGCAGTCTACACAGCCATACGTCTTTTACGTCATACGTACTTTTATCTAGACATTTAAATAAAAAATATTATTTCCATTTTTGTAGGTACACGCCTTTATATAGACGTTAGTATAACAAAATTTATTTCAATTTTTATAATGTACATACCTATTTAGACTTTAAAAAAATGAATAAACAATTTACTTGTATATAAACGTGTGTGTATGTATATATATATATATATATATATATATATATATATATATATATATATATATATATATATATATATATATATATATATATATATATATATATAGTATCTAGAGACGTTGCGCTACGGTCCCAGTCAGGACTGCCTACGAGATGAGTTGCGGACACAAAGAAAAAGTGAATTGCTGTTGAAAGAGACCTAAAAATACAGATTTATGAAATTGAAGTCCCTCCCGCCACTCTTTCCAACCCTCTCCATCTTTTCCTTTGAAGAAAAAGTTGTCGAGTTAGGGATGGCTAGGCGATAAAAAAAAAAAAAAAGGAAGCAGGGCTGGGGGTTTTAAATCTGTCGCAGTGATGAGATAGGGCTGCTGGTTTTGAGGTAGAGAGGAGCGGAAGCCTTCCCCTCGCCTTCCGCCAACACTTCGCCAGCACGCCGCGCCGGCAACGCTGGGGTGTCTGCTCAACCCAGCGCCCGGCTGTGTCGTCGGCGCCCAAACTTTAAATTGCTCTGCCCCAAATACTAATAAAAACTCCTTTACGAGGCGGTCCCACGCCTCTTTTTAATCTGCTAATGCTTCACGTCAGGCTCACATGAAGAGGACACAGGTTTTACGCCCAACCTCCGGTAAGATCCAACATATGAGCTCCAGGTCGGTTACACGTGGTTCGCAGTCTATTTCAATACTGTTAGGCTCCTCGTGATTAGCCTTTCCGTACATACACTTAAAAAAAAAACCTCCCTCCCCCTTCCAAAAAAAATATTTTTTAAGTCTCTTAATATTTTATTATTCTCTATATAACCTCCGTCAGTCGACTTAACAACAAAGAATAAATAAAACTCGGCAAGTGGCTACATATTAAGATATTTCATTCTACAGTGTACATGTTCATGGCAATGTTAAGAACGGGGAATTTCACGCTGTAATGCTGGCATAGCCAGATTATTACTATAAAACTTGCCATGTACTATGAATCTCTGTGATTCACCAAGACATGCGATTTTTATTGAAAAATGGCGATTCATCGAAAATACTGTATTAGTGTTGTTACATCTGTCCCGCTACCTTTTCGCCCCGATTTCTCAGATACTTGTATTACAGGTATTTCGTAATATGTACTTGGTATTACTGAGCCCCACCTTCAATTCTCATTTATTATTTTAACTCGAAGGCTTTCGTGTGAAGCCACGCTTCCCAGCGAGCTTGCTACACCAAACACTGTCTGACCTCAGAGGTCACCCATCCGATCGTAGAGACTATAAAAGTCAGTGCTACCACACTAACGAGGAACTATATTTTTCAGCCCAATATTTGCCCCACGACTCCTGTCGTTGATATCGCTTTAATTGTAAACCAATACTTGGACGCGTGTCAAGGGCCTCGGGCCCCAGCTGGCAGTTTTAGGTCAAGGCACATAACTTTGAGATGACAAGAAGAATGGGTCCGAACTTCCGAACAGGACCCACAAAAAAACCGTCTTGCGGTGCACACGGCACGCCTGTACAAGGGCCATGTACCTCCTCCTCTCGGACTCGGTCCATAGCGCCCTCTAATAGGAATACTATACGTGTTATGGCTCAGGCCTAGTTCCTGAGCTTAAGCCAATAACTAAGAGTTACACGAATGTCAGCCTTATGTCGGCTACGCCCCTCGTCTCACCAGAGCCTCAAGGAATTATTCAATATTCCGCTGTGTAACTCTGTATTTTCGTTCATTATCTGTTACCTCTTGCTGCTGGTAACTTCGTGTTACATGTATTCGCGTTAAGAAACTTCTCAACTCTATACTTGTCGGTGTGCTCATTGCATACGTGTGTAACCTGCACATCTCCCATCCGCTCGGGGAGTAGCCAACCTACCTTGGTATACATCAGTCTATAGGCTGTTCACGATAAAATGAACACCTTTGAAAGCCCTGCTTAAGATCTACTTGTATGCTCGTTGTGTCTTATTCCGCCTTATGTAAAATTAACGTTGCCACGGGTCTCAGAACTTTATTCATGCGTCGGTCAAGCGAAACCGTAAAATTATTAGGAAAGTAAATTATTTAAATATCTCCTCATTTTTACACTTCTATGCCTTAAAAAATCAGAAAGGGAAACAAATAATTTAAGTTATCACAAGTGGTTACCTAGCACTTTTTATTCGACGTTAAGATATGGAACTGAGGTAGGAATAGTGACCTTTTTCTAAGGCTGATTTCAAAAGTGCTCACTTTACCGTGAACATGTTTTATTCAAGTTCGGTTAATGTCATTAAATCTTAGTTTATTGCTCTTAGCTCATACAATTCTACGAACGTTAAGTCCCATCTCCAGCCCAGCTCGCCTAACATCAATCGCATGGCCAGTCACGGAAGTATAAAAGTCTATTGTAAGTTGAAACATCTCCTTGTTACCAAATACAGCTTTGTCAAATAAACTATGTAATATCTAATGTAGACTGAAGTCAAATTGTTAATGAAGTTTCAAAGTCGCTAAATTTCGCCGGCCTTCCGAATACGGCTACACACTTCATATCACAGCCAAAGTTCTATTAAAATTGTGTTTTCTTTTGCTGTTATATGCTAGCGTTCCTTTTGTTCCCTGTCGCCGAACGGATAATCAGAGGTGAATCTGGCCAGTACGAACGACTACGTACATCACACAGCAAATAAGGTAAAAAGTTGCATTTCACTGTTATATACTAGGTTTGTCGGAAAAGTTCGGTGAATGGTATCAGAAAAGAAAGACAACAGAAGATACAAGCAATTGACCTTTATTGTACCTCAAAGTAATTGCCATTTGTTATAACACATGTGAACAAGGGGAGTACGGCGGCTGACTGAGAACAGGTACGCCGCGCTCAGCCTAGAATTGACGCACATGGATCGCACAATGCGCAGCAACATCCACATTCCAGTCATGTGCAACTCCGGTCGAACACGGCGGATGCGTTGGAGCAATCGTTTCCAAACGTGCTCGTAGAAAACGGCGTTCACTGTTTGACCCACAGGAACAAATTATTCGTGGAAGGCGATCAACATTGTCTGCGTCGCAATGGCGAATGTCCAAAAAATTCTCCATCCAGTCATTCTTCCCTATTTATCACTGCACTATTTATTCAAAGATAGCATCAATGCCCGGTATGGACTCTGTATGCATATTTCTCTGAATCCAATGAATCCTGGTAGTAATAGGCATATGGCAATTCGGTTGCAAGGGCTTAGGGCTGTGGTGCCAAGGTCGCCGGCCGCCATGTTGGATTCCCACTCCCGCTCTGTCATTGAAATGTTGGTTGCCAGTACGCCACCATAGCCAGTATACCGCCATTTAGGTAATCAGTATGCACTTTTTGCATGCTCTTGCATTCCAAGGGTTTTCTTAGAGTGTTCCTTTTCTATGTTTCGCATTCTTTCTTTCCTTCTCTCACCACCTTTCCTTTCTCTCCGAGGGTTTTCTTCGAGTGCTCCTATTTTTCTTCTTTCTCATTATTTCTCTCCCCTTCATTCGCCATTTTGTTTACTTCGGCTGTTACTGAAGGTGGCCCTCTTGGTTTTTTGTCTGTCATTTGTTACTGGAGGCCACAATCTTTGTTTGTCATTTGTTTCTCACATTAGTTCTGGTATTTGCTACTAGTAGTGCCGCCATCTTGGTTCTGGCATTGGTCGCTAGGTGGCGGGCCAGTCGTTCGATTATTCGATCTCGCATATGGCGGCTAGGGGCGCTGCTTTTTTTAGAACTCAAAAATGGCATCTGTAATGGCACAGGATCGAACTGCTGGACCTTGAGTCGCCACAGACTAACTTAGACCACTCGGCTATCGCGACATGCACTGGGACAAGAGTTTATAAGAAGTATATAGCTTGGTGATGAATAAATAATATCTCGTCTCTCATTAAAGACATTAATTTTTTATTTCTTATATTATTTTTAAATATTTTATTTTCATATCAATAGTTTATAAAGTATTTAATGTTTATTATTTACATTTTTTAATTATAAGTTTTAAGTGTTTTTATTATTTTGGTTTAACATACATATGATTTAGTTTTAACTTATATACTTCTATAAGCATTGGATTTTTCATTTTAATTATTTTAAATTTAATATTGTTTATTTTACTTTTATAAACAAGCATATCGAATGATATCTACAGATTCCTATTTTTCAAGCAGATAACAATATGTCAGAAAAATATATATATGATTACGTGCCTATGACCAGCGCCATACTGGATTTTCTTATAAGAATATAAAAATGCATTAGTAAATACATGCCTAGTGTTGTATATTATGAACGTTGATTGTTCAAAAATTTTACTTACATATAATATTTTTTCTTTTTTCTTTTTTTTACTATTCCAGACTTAACTATTTACTTGTAGGGACTTTGAATCCTATGGTGTATTTTCAACCCCTATGCTAGGACTTGTATTTTTTTTTCCAACACACCGTCCCATAATCATACATAATAATTCAGTATCCCCTTCATATAACCAAGTCATCTTGTAAGATCTTTGAATTTATTTTATTACTCTCGACATTCACTTAACCTAACCACCACACTCTGGTCATCGCCAGACCCCTCTTCACCTCCTCTTCTTCCAGTCTTACTTAACAACCATATGGATAATCGAATGGTACTGACTACCAAAACAGATATAAAACATTTCACCATGACATTAACTTGCCTCGGTGATGCTATTGTCAATACAGTCCTATTTCTTAAATACCATCCAATCATACTAATTAACCATACCAGCTAAGCATTCTGCCCCTCTCATACTAACTAAACTTCCCATCAAACCATTCCGCTCTTACAAACTAATCACACAATTAAAGCATTCTCCTCTCACCATCGAAGTTACACTTTTGTCATACTGCCAAAATAACCGGAAACGTGATCAGGTCATACCAATCACCATAACAGCTATACCGACCGTACAAGAAACTAATTGTACAAACAAAGTCATGCTTGTATTAGTTCCACCTCGTATAAGACTCTGAATATATTTTAGTTCTCTCACCATCCACTTACCCTAACTTCAGCTAACCTTAGTTAACCGAACTTAACCTAACATACCCAAGGCACCGCACTTAACACATTAATAGACTCAGATATGTCAACTTCAGGTATACGAAAAAATAATAAAACAAATTTTTACCGATGCGTTAAGTTCTTTTTGGTAAAAAAAATCATTTTTTTAATAACCCATAAGTATATTCAAAAGTGTTAAAAGTTTAACTAGCCAGCAATATTGAAAGTTGTTTATACTAATATAAAAATTTGTAGAGATTGATAAACACACAAGTCAATTACCACACTTATCATGTCGGTCGATACCAAAACACAAATAACCTGTATGTGTCTGTATCCCTGCACGAATGATAGACCTAAACACTTGCATCAAAAACATATTCACCTCATTTCATTCGTTGGTCATGTAGAACTCAGTCGATTTTACGAGATATATAGCCCTCCTACGACATGCACTCGCATAAATTTGATTTAAAACACCACTGAATTAATAAGTCTTTCAGAGAAGCAGATATACATATTACTATAAATATACAATTTTTTATTTTATTTTTGTTTTTTATTCGTATACTCATTATGCTGTTCAATAGATAGATCCCCACATTTTTGCAGAATATCTGCTTTACCAACCGTCACCAGACTAAATATACTCATACCTCTTACTAGAATTCAAGCAGACCACGGCCCAGAGTTCAGACATCTTGAATGAACCATTGCTAAATTTAAACTCTCCATGTCATTACCCCCTTCATTTTATCCGAGGGACAGCTGACCTTGTCAATTTCAAGTGCAGAGGTAGCAAGTCTGCATTTGCGTGGTAACTGGAGTCTGTACGTGCTTGCTGGCCGTTTTCACACATGGACAGTGTCAGACAGCGTAAGTTGGCACATAGCAATTCTGCACCCACTTGGTGTCTGGTAACTGGAGTCTGTACATGCTAACAAGTCGTTTTCGCACCTTGATGGTGTCGGATGACCATGAGTGTGGGAATAGCTATGTTAGCATGTCTGCACCTGCATTGCGTCTGGCAAATAAAGAGAATGAGTCAGCAGGCTTCACGAGCAAGTGCAAGCATTGAGTAAAGACAAGCCTAGAGTGGACTTCCCCAATTAAATTTTCTGACCACTCCAGCAGGTACGAATCTGTAGTTCGAGGGATGAACACCATATCGCACTAGTCAATTTTCGTGGCATGTGCGTGGGGAATGTCGGCAGCTTTGCCATATTGACATCTACCCCCTCTGTCACTAATACTCCATCTCTGTCACCCCCCAGTCCCAACTCCGCAACTGTAGAAAGTGTTCTGAATCTCTGCTATACCCACAGACTGAGATAGACAGACAAGCTGGCAAACTTCCGAGTTCCTAACTCAAAGCCGTATACGCCCATCTACGAACAGATTAAAAGTTCTGTAAAACATATGTATGTACAAAATGAAACTTAATGTACACATAAGTAATGGGAAACGCTGCATATTACTCATACGGTCACAATAAAATAATAATAACCACTTTATAAAATACGCGATAACTGTGGATTTATTTTGTGTGTGTATATATATATATATGTATGTGTATATATATATATACACACACACATTCATACCTTATCACACGTGTGTACTGCACTTGTGTACGTCAGGGAGTTAGTGTGCAGGTCTGCGCCACATAATTGTAGGTTTTAGAGTTCAAATCTCCGACGGGTAACGAGTTCTTTTATGTGACGCAGTATGGTTGTTTATAACTTATTTTATTGTAAGAAATTGTTTATTTCCATAATATCTTTGCCTAAAAGTAATAATACGCAAGTACCAGCACAGTACAATCGATGAGCAGTGGTTGTTTGCTAATCACATCGATTGGTTTATAAAGTAGATAATTTGAGCTGTATGGCATGAGTAATGTTAACAGGTACACATGAAAGCCTTAAGTTTAATATTGTAACAGTTCTGTCTTCTTTTGGCCGTGTAACCGTAAAAGTGTGTTTAATTACGGAGAGCACAATATTAATTATTATGCTTATAAATGATACACATTTAAAAACAGGTGCGTAGCCGGGATGGAGGTGATATATTGGGACATACCGCCCCACCAAAATAAAAATAAAAGTTGAAAACACAATTACAAGTTGTATTTTATTTTAATTCAAGGAATATGTGATCTTCCTTGAACGTGAATGTTTATAACATTTTGTGGTTCCATATCTGTACATGAACCTATTGATTATGAATAAACATGTAACTGTAAATTTCTAATAATGCAGGATTTGTATTTTGTCCAAAAATAGAAATATGAAATATATCTCTCTCTCTCTCTCTCTCTCTCTCTCTTCTCTCTCTCTCTCTCTCTCTCTCTCTCTCTCTCTCTCTCTCTCTCTCCTGTCCTCCCCGGATACATTCCTAACTACTCCCCTTGTTTAAATAATATGCCAATATTTTAATGAGTGGCATAAATGTCCGCCGTACATACATGTGAATACAGTATCTTGTTTTCCATACATAAGCAGTGCCGTTGCTCATATCATTTTCCTTACATTAATAGTACTCGTACGTTAAAATTGAAACCAATGCAGTCTTCAGGGGAAACAATCATCGTACGTTTTGGATGCACCACAAAGAGTCCTCACATACAATTTGGTTGCATGTATACCTCTGTCCCCTGCGAATTGTTTCACCTGCCCTTTACAAGTTTCTATTAGCACTCTAGGTAACGTGTGGGTATGAACGGATGCGTTCTTTCTTCCCTTCTACTATAGAAACTAGTATGTCTTATGTTGTGTCCATGAGTATAGCAGAAAGTAGCAGAAGTTGGGTATCGTGTAAGGCCGGCTTAAACGATTCACGCCTCTCGCAGAATTTATGCACCAGAAACCTCTTAAATACTTTTTAAATATCGGAAGAAAAACTGTTTTGCAAATATAATACACCATATACTGCTAGTATTATGCTGACATATTACAATTAACATTGCTAAGTGGTAGGGGAATGCTAGTAAAAAGGATAAAATACCCACTATAAACGAATCGAATCTACACTTGCTGTATGAATTAACACTCCTTGTTATGAAGATGATCGTATATGTTATAAAATATATTTCATTCATATAGAATAATGGTGCAAACAAAATGAATGGTCGCTAATGACAAAAGCATTTACTCATTCAACAAAACATGGGACACACAGAACACAACTACTTTTAGGAAAAGTAAATTACGTGCAGGTAAATATGCCACATAGATAACACACAATAATGCTCCACTGTCACAAATCATTCCAATTTTGACATAGTGTTCGTAAATTGCTGTCATTGTCCATCTTTAGGGTAGGAGACCACAAATATTCCAGAATAGGCCACATGAAAAACGTTTGAGACCGTCAAGATATTTAATATTATTTATGTTATTCTTGGTAACAACGTACAATATGAACAGAGAAATGTATTGATTCGACAGCGTTTAAACGCACCTGCACACCGTAATGCAGCGTAAGCTGCTACGTCTGAAGTAAAGCTGGGTTTTAAATAGAAATATTTAAGCATCATGCGTTAAGATGTGTGCAGAAGAAACGAATGTGTGTTTTCTTATATTTTGGTTCCCAGTGGAACTTATCAGGTCGTGTACGTTGGTGGGATTTCCTTAAGCATTGAAAGAAAAAGTTGTATTTTATATTTTTAGAAAATTTTCGAGGCTACGACCAATCAGTACAGAGTTGTGTGTGTTGTTGGCGGGAAACTGTTATTTACAGACATGTAAGTATACAACAATATGACAAAGGCGTACGTGTGCACATGTTTACAGTTATATGTTCACAAATAATAAGCTTCTCTGTTAGCAAATGTTGGTTTTGAAGTATGATCTGATTCAATATGGTTGTTTTATACAAGGTTATGTTAGTAACAAAAGTAAACATGACAAGCTTTGCTGTCAGTTTCCATTTGCTGGAATTAAGAATAAAAATATTAATGGGAAACTACAAATACAGAAGCCGCGTTTCCGTATGACAGATAAGCGCCTACTGCATAATTATAAATGCATTAATTTTGTAGTGTAAACGTAGGCCGTATCCGAAATGGCAGATTGTGTTGACAAAATGATCACGTGGCCTGATTTTGTATAAAAACGTTGTGACGTATTTGGTAAATTGATATTTCGTATATTGTACTTAATATCGAATGTTACCAAAAATCCAAAAATACAAAATGACAAAATCAGCGCCCTGTTTGTTTTGACATTCAAAACAAATGTGAGAATGCGTACTTGAAACGTCTTTTAGAACGAATAACTGTTCATAAATATACTAGACATGTTTTAAAAAGCAAGTAAGTGCTGTGCTTTGTTTATATATTTCGAAACACGTGTTTTATTTTAAGTTGTTATTGGATATTATATTATGTTCTTGTTTATTAATATATTCGCAGCATTCCAGTGATGATTGCAGAAATATTACGTCAATTTTAAGCATTTAATTTATATAAAACAAATTTTCACTGTTAATTTAAGAATGTATTGCCGCGAGGGCTAAACAAGTGACTGTCGACAGCGTCTGGATTGAAACCTACGAAATGACAAATTAAAAAATAACGAATTTGTCCTTTCGGACACGGCCTTAGCTTTACTATAGTGATTTGCACCGAGTCATTGCATTCAACGGATGTTTAGTGTAGAAATAGTTATAATTTGTAATGCACCTAGACTGAAGTGGAATATTACGACTCTCTTTGTTATTGCTATTTTTCATGCGTTCGTTAGTGTCAACATTACTGATAAACCCTTCATTGTCAACGTTTTTCGCACTTATATGAGTCCGAGGTTTCAGTTTGGAATATACAATAGTGTACTGTATTACACTCGTGTAAATGTAAACACACTCAGCTACCAACTTTTCAGACGATATCCACTAATGCACGCCATTATTGTAAACTTGGATTTTACAGAGACGGCAGTTGTATTGTCGCTTTAAAACAGACATTAGTTAGAGTTGAGTCTTATACGTGATCATTAATGTCCTTTTCCCCGCAGTATGCGTAAGGTTTCCTGCTTAATGAGATTCACGTTCATACAGCGTTCGCATTCGTCTACGTACATAAATATTTTACATGTCTCGGGAAATTACATACGCACGTAAACGAGGAAACGAATGTGTGTACGTTTCGTGCCCTTAGAGCCCATAAGCTACTATTTTGAAAATCGAATTATATGTATATCATAAATGTTATTCCTAATATTTATTTTTTATAAAGAGTGGGATGAAGACATTAACTTTCGATAAACGCCACTGAACAATGTTCTGAACAACCTATACTCCTTAACCATTAATGATCTTGAAGAGCCGGGATAAACATAACCAGTTTTCTTCGTGATTTTTTGTAAACCGGGCGTGGCATTGGATTTTAGTTATATGTAGAGCAGTGATAACACCACCAATGTTTTTACAAGGCAAGTCATGGATGAGTGAAAACATTATATCAAAATCCGACATTTAATTCTTATTAATACCAATATTAGTGTTAACAGAAATTTACCTCTAGTTGTTACCAGTTTTAACTATACATGATCGATAACTGCGTTTACTAACTCGAATATATATATATATATATATATATATATATATATATATATATATATATATATATATATATATATATATATATTCCTTTCATGTAAAAATGTGTGTGATTGGTTAATAGGAACACTTTCATTGTCATGTGCTTTCCGGCTACAGCTCCTTATGGGTTGATAATTCTAAATCTATGCACCTACGTTCCAGCACATATTCAGTATAAGTTTTTCGTCAAAACGCTTATTCAGAATCTTATCAGCCAACTAGTTGCTGTAAGGGATGCAAATAAGTATGTCTGTCGGAATGTATCACGTATCGAGCCGAGTGGAGTATGCTTATATACATAAGTGCATTCCTAGGTTCGGACAGCCTTAATGACACTTGAATCGACACATTGAATGTACTGATTATTTGTACGAACAGTCACCTTTGTAGTAGATCACAACCCCACACTGTAAACATTGTGTACAATTGTAGTCCGTCGTGCGTATTTCTCCACTATTTGACAATAATTTAATGTCCATTTCCTTTCACATAAAAACGGAATGAAAAATTTACTATGATGTATGACATCATTCATGATTAATATGATGTTTGTAATTGTAAGTGCTAACAATACTACTCGTATTTTATCACGAATACCTAAACTATGGTGAAATAATAGATTATAATTAAAAAATAATGACCATTATATATTTATGATAATTCATTTTCGCAGAAGTAAATAAAATCAAATAGTAGTTGATATCGCTGCAAATTTCCTCAAACACATAATCCCACGACATGAACGAAACACATGCCATGGCCGCTACTAGTAAATCATGAGTTGGGTATTCACAGCTGCAACGAATACTGGTAACTCGCGTGTGACAGGCTCGCCTCTGGCAGAACTTTAACGAACACGTGGGTGAACCGAGGCAGGGGTTATAACATACTTTTACCGGCTGCGGAATCGGCAACACCTCTCGGATGACGTTGTCGAGAACACTAGCGCACTTCTGGATCATTAGCGGAACTAACACTTAAAACTGGTCAGACTTTTTCCTACGTCATGGCCACTCTAGTGTATATCTTTACTCAATGGTACAAGCCTGCAACTGAATTGAACATTGGGTCAGCTTGAATGAAGATGATTTTTTTAAATATCCTAACCATCATATAGGGCTTTGCATATACTAATACTATTCAACACAAGTAAATAATAATATACTACTTTTCACATAAATGGTGTGTGTATGTATCGTCTTCATCGTGTACAAAGGACTGTTGTATCTAATGCCATTTTAAGAAAGTTGTATGACAGGATTTCTAAGAAATAAATTATTCTTTATAAAAGTACTTGTTTATTTTACATTTTAGTTACATTTCTTTCTTTCTTGTTAAAAATTTTAAAAAAAATTTATCATCTATCCTTCAAGTTGGAACTGCTCATCCGTCCTTTGGGTTCGAATTTGTATACTTTTCGGCATCTCTCTTCCTCTTTATCACTGGTACGGCTGCTAAAGCAACCATGCACGTGGTTCTCCGGCTGGGGATGGAGTAATACAGTACACTCTTGCAATACTACAGATATATATTATATATATTCTCCATGGTGCCGCAAGTATGAGCTATATAGGCGGGTTACAACACCGAAAAGAATACAACATTTGACAAGAACACCTTGAACAGAAGAGACAACAAGAATAAAGATAACAGCCAGAAGTAAATAAAAAGGATTGTAAATAAAGATGAAGATAAGAAGTAGATAGACAGGTGGGTAATAAGAATACCACCTCTAGTGGCTACAATGGGTCACCATGTCACAACTAAAAATATTTCAGCCCCACAATCCCGGTAAGGACAAGGGTTGGAACCCCAGAAATTGGCTTCAAACCCTGGTCGGAGGTCCAAACAAATATCGCAGTCCCAAATCCCCATGCAGAAGTGCACAAGCGAAATGTCCGAAGTGAAATACTAGTTGCAAACATTTTATAGTAAAATTTGCTGGTGGTGGCACAATCTCTCATGATGGCATCCGTAGCAGTGTGTCAGCAGGATATCAAACGTGCTGCGTGCTGTCAATAGTAGCTACATTTTCCATACATAGGCTACATACAACACCATAGGATTATATTTGATAGAAATACTAATATGCTCATCTTCATTTCTTCTCTTCTTTTCTTCTTCTCATCGTAATTTCTACTCTATATGACCATATGATACTGTATGAAACTTTGTTTATTATTAATTCTTGTAACCAAATGGCTCTGTCAGTATTCCATCTGGTAGTATTATTCTCTTGTCGCCCATCCATGAAAGTGCTAATTTATTTGTACATTCTGCGTAAATATCATAATGGTGGGACATTATAATTTTAACTTTAGCACTTTGCTGTTGTGTCAACACTCTTTTGTAATCTTCAAAAGTAATTTTATTCTTCAAGCTGCTTTTATTGACTCCCTTGGCTTTCTTCATAATCTTGACTCCACACTTGTAGGCGTACATTTTAGCATGTAGCCCTACAAATTCACACATTTCCTCCCCATCACACTCATCTTTAAATTTCCCAACAACCTTATTGTTGGTAGGAGAATAGCATACATGAGCTGTGGGCTCCCACTGGTGTCGAACTCTGACATGAAGTTGGTGTCTCCAGCCATGTCTTGGTAGAAATCATTGGTTTGTATCTCTGGTAGAAATCATTGGTCTGTATCTCATATATATAGCTGTCGGTGTCCATGTAGGCCAGTTCAAGGACATCTCCATATTTATTCTTCATAACATCATAATGGAATCTATACATCAGGGTCTTCGAGAGATCTAGTACAGCAAAGCCTGCATACATTGGTTTGTCAAATACTATTGTTTCCTTTTCCATCGTCACCAGAGATAAGTTTTCTGTGTCTCTTGAGCGACACTTGAAATGTGGTTTACCTATTAGTTTCTTGGCTCTTCGTTCTGTGCATACCAGTTCCATGTTCTGATACTTTCTTTTATTTTCCATTCATCTACTAAATGTAGCATTGTTCATTAATTTATAGAAATCGTTTTCAAAACTTTAGTTCGCTGTCTGTCGTTTTTCAGTATTAAAATCAATATATTGTTTGAGCAATGCCTCCTGCTCAAATTGAAGTACCCTATGTATTTTGGTACTTTTCATCCTATGTTCCAGTGCCTGTTAAAAATTTCTATAATGTACAATATAATTATTTTTATCTTCCAGAGTAGTCATAAGTATTTGGTGCTTCGAGCCTGGGGGGGGGGGGGGGGTCGGCCACGTTCTAAGGCATAAATGGCAAGTCCTTGTGTGCTTCATGCAGAGCCGCGGAGTATTGCACATTGACCTCCAGTATGTAGCCTGTGATGCTGTCGTTGGGCACATCCATAACGTCGATGTCTCCATCTATCCGCCGGAAATCACGTACGGGCAGAAGTAGAGACATTGCCCACCCATACAGATTATTTGCATCCACATACTGGAGGTAGGTCGTTTCCTTGGTGGCATCATAGGTGGTTGGGATATACTTGTTTTTGCAACACAATTGTGCTAGATACATTGAGCCACACCTCCCATTATTGCTTTCTCAGTGAACAAATACATATCATAATTAACAAGTATTTCTAAATTAACTTTTGTATGTTTAAGCATAGCGTCAAAGGAGAGGGCTGGTGCACGCACATAGTGGACACAGTCGAGACCATAGATCTTGAGACATACGCTTATAAAATTCTCAAACACATCTGATAACAATAATACATCCGTTTTCATGTATATACCAGAATAATCGCCCAGAGTCCAGCAGTTGAATTTCCGCTATACTTTTTGTGCATGAACATAATCCCTATCTGTTATATCGGTGTCTGTCAGCTGGTTGTGGAATTCTTCTTTCGATGTTAGCTACCTGTCTTCAAGTTTCTTCAGACTGTCTACATAATCGAAGGGAAACGCGCCCTTTCTGGTTATGAGCTCCATTTCGTTTAGACATGAAGCAGAACGTGTTGATAAAATATACTGAAAACTTTTCCCCTGCCAATTTGAAAATATTATTAATTTTTCCTCTGTGTGCGGGGTTATGAAGATTTCCTTGTCATAGCCTAACTGCTTGATTATGAAGTTTTCATCATAGACCAAATTGTGAAACGATACAGGTAATCTTTTTGAACGACGGCGGAGCTAATTACAGTTGTTACATGCAGGTCCAATGTATTGTCCTGTGAAGTGACAGTGGTCCATTACTCTGGGGTTGCCATCTGTGAATGTTGTGGAGCAGTAGCGGCACTCGTCGGCAGTCAAATGATAAAATAGTTTGCACGTTTATTAGGGGTTCCCTCGGCTCAGATACTTCATATATGTCCTTCAACTTATGTCCAACGATAACTATTGTCTCGATAAATACTTTCTCCACATCTTCCCCAGTGTATAATACCAGTCGATCTGACAGACTTGATGTTTTTGAAACAGGAATAATACTATTATCCAAATGTATATAAATGTAAAAACTGAGAGCCTCGTGTTTCTGGTGTGCATATGTGTTCGAGCGGCTGGGGTCCAGTTGGCATGTGTGTACTCGCTTGAGCATTGCCTCGAAGTCGGCATAGATCACAATCGGCATCTTGTCTCCATTCTGATCATTCTTGAACTTGAGGGTTGATTATCTTCGCTTCTCGCCGTGGCTAGCCATCTCGATTCTAGCTGGAGCATGAGGACTGCAATACGTCTTGTGATCTTCAAGGGGTTGAGCACCATCAAGAATCATAATTCTTTATAGGTCATTGTAAAACATAAAGCATCGTTTACATATATGTATCTTGTGGCACCGTGAGCCGTCACCTGCAATCGCACCAGTCTAAAAAAATTATTTATGTAGGTGTAATGTGAATTTACATCTTCCTCGGACGTTATCCGCATTAGGTCAGAATGATTTACTTTTTCTTCTTTTACCATTCGTGCGGGTACGACATTCTCTGCTTAGGTGAGCGAGTATATGTTGACTGATACGGTAGGGTTGTTCTTCTCGAAGACTTTAGTTTTGGGGAGAGGTAGGGCGAACTCGAGGCCTGTAAAATTGAACTTGGTTTCCATGGCTTCTTAGCAGTGGTTGACTTGTTCGGTGTTCCAGCCTTCAACATACTGTGTCAAAATCAGCCACTTGAAGCACATATGGTCCCTGGTGTTTTGTGGGTTGATGGCTTCTTTCCTCTTGATCGTTCCCGGTAGCTCGGCGTAAGATGAGGCTTGGAGGGGATCCAGCTTTATGATTCGGAGCTGCAGGCGTTTCACAGAGGTGAAGGCCCAGCCACGTCCCTTTCCCTGGTACTCATCTTCCATATTTCCGAAGCTGGTGGTCACTGCATTTTTCATGTCGCTATCACTGTGTACTGGTGCATTTTGGTATTGAATGCCTTGTTGTCGGTCTCGTGCTCATGAAGCTCAGGCTCCCATAGGGGCATTCCAAAAAATTAATTTAATTGCACCCTTGCCTTCGAATATTTGCTTCCGTTGCCCGATGATCTTGTCTTTCATATTCGCCAGGCAGTTACAGATGTTCATTGCCTGGCTCGAGGTATTTTCTGCAACAAGAGACTTCATTACACCTCTGAAGGCAGTCTCCAACTCCACGAACCCGAACTCATTTGGTTTGCCAGTTCCCACGATGATCCTTGGACGAGGTACTGGTGGTGGTATTGGTACTGGCTGCTGCTGTGTGGAAACATCACGTCTGGCCTTCACAGGCGGTGGGGCTGGGCCAGTTCACTTGGCATGTTCTCTCAGCTTGTCCGCCCTGGAAAATTCTTTGGCGAAATCTTCACATATATGTCTTCTTTTCTGGGTTAAACTTGCGCCCCTTCTCGTGTCTTTGGGCATCTACTGGGCTCGCAAATGGAGAATTACAGAAATTTCAGTAGCCATCTGCTTTCTGCCACACGATTATATTGCAGCTTCTCAGATGATGTTCCATACTATCTTTCCACCCAATTTCCTTTCCACATTTGTTGCAGACTTGCTCTGCTTCTCTGTGTGGATTACGAATAGAGGTCCTCTCAAGCTTCAGTCCAGACTTCCGAACGGTAAAATATTTATAACAAAAGCCAAAAAATAATCCTGGTGGTGGTATTGCACTTACCCCACAGACAGTAGAAGGCGAAGGAAGATAGGAGCTCCCCGAAGTTCTCACGTCGACACGGCTGCCCTCCGTGCTGTCCACTTCAACAAAAAAAAAACCCCTTCAAAAATGGGTACTAATAATATGAATAATGTGGACATAGCATTAATGCAAGCTGGAAAAAAAGTATAATTATTGCACAAATGTATATACTGCATAGCAAAACATGTGTGTGTAACTATAAGTAAAATTTAATACTGAACTGTGTAGCAGAACAAATACTCTTTTTTTTCTCCAAGAACCATACTATAGGCAAGTTATCTATGATTGAGAATAATAGTGTTATAAAAAATTCCTAGGCACAGCACTTTGAAAAGATTTTCATCAAAAATGTAATTACTTTTTAAGTAAAAAACAAACCTGCAACATATGGTCGCAAATAAAATAATGTAGACATAGCATTTATGCAAAATGGTGAAGCTAGATAAAAAAAATATTTTAATTAAAATGCATATACAAATGACAAAGCCTGTGCACGCTGTAATTTTTACTGAGAAAATGTTTGTATGTAATTTTACAAATGCTTGTAAAAGTACAAAGATTTCTCTTGTAGAACTACTCGTTTGTAAAAACTACAAGGGTCATGCTTGTGATAGACCTTAAGAAATGTTTATACTGTACTTAACCCTATCCATTAGCTTGAGAAAAATGGTGGGCACTCGACAACATAAAATGGTATGTAGCTGTTTTGTGCGAAAACTATGGGTGATGCAATACATTTATTTTGCATGCAACAAAATATTTCAAGTTTGAGAACACTTCCAACATCAAAACAAAAAAGAAACGCGTGACTGCATTACTTATTTCCTAGCTACACGGAACTCTTAAAATGTTTCCTTCTCTATCAAATAACTTATTGATTACTAGATTTTATCCGCGACATCGCTAGCATGAAATTTAGGACTTGAAATAAATATTAGCCACTGAACTACTGAGGCCCTACTGTCGAGTTCTCTACCCACTGAGCTACTGCGGCCCCACTATTGGGTTCTCTACCCACTGACCTATTGCGGCCCCACTATTTATTTCTCTATCAACTGAGCTACTGCAGCTCTTGGGGTGGAATGTAAAACAGCTATAGACAAAAAGAAAAGAGGAATGACAGAATTTTTTTTAACGATGCTTTTTTATGCAGTAACCCTAAGAAAAGTTTAATCCAGTAGCTATGTACATTCCTGATCATCATATTTTCGGAACAGTATGAGATATTTTCCTGGGATAAAAGTAGCCTGTCACTCTCCGGCCCTCCAACTATATCTTGCAAAAAATCACGTTGATCCGTTGCTCCGTTTTGACGTGAAAGAAGGACAAACGCACAGACACACGTTTGCATTTATATAGTAGTAAGGATTTTTGTAGGTACTTACGGCTATATTTACTGTAAAAATAAGTCTTAAGTCAAGATGGTATTGTGGTTAAAAGCTAACAAAAGGCACGTAGTTTCTAATTCACGTGCTGACAAAGAATACTACATTTTTTTGTAAATTATATTTTGAAATATTTGGCCTAGTTATTAATTCATCACATTTTTAGAAGACAAATATAATATACACTTCACAATGATATAAGTTATAATACAAGAACATCCTTTGTAAAACTTTAAAATATTTTTTTAGATTGTAACTGCTCTGTCCCCACGTATAGTTATACACTGCGTAGAATAAACTTATTTTAAAAAAATTTCATCAGTAGGATGTAAGCTTTAAAAACGTAATAATATAGTTATTTCACTGGCCCTTTTTTAAAGCAACGCTAAATTTTTTGACGAGTATAGTTAAACTTGCCACAAACAGTTTAGCATGTAGGCATCACAGTTACTTACCAGAATAAGAGAAGGAAGACTACAGTCACTCTCTCCTAACAACGTTGCTAGGGACTTCTGTGAAACCGATGATATGATTCAAGGGGACTTGGACTCCCAATCATGGAAGTCACTTCACCTGGACAAAAGTTCACCACATAATGTAAAAAATATATATATATATATTAAAACAATCATACACAGAAAAATATTCGTATCGTAGTGGTAAATACTCACTGCTTGTATTAGCATGAAGATGCTATGGTTTCTTATGGACGTACAGGTTTGGTCACAAGGCGACAAATCAGCAACTCCAGGAATTGGCGGGGCCTGCGACTGCTGACTGTGATGACCTACAAAGGATCAATGTGCGTTAAATGAAATAAAAAGTAAAATTATATAACTCTTAATATCGGCACTAGTCTTTACTATCAAAAGAATTTACAACACGTGACAACTGACAGTCGGTGTTGACTTTCTCTGATGTCGACTGGCAGACTAGTCACGAATCTTTGGCTAGGGGCTGACGTACTGGCTGACAAGCACTGTACAAAATAAAATAATCATTGTTAATAACTTTGCATTGTAAAATGTATGCAAATAAGTTTTATTTTAAAATTCTTTGCATAAAAAAACTTTATTTAAAGAGCTTATTCTTAAATAATCATTCACTTACTTTTAAAATGTAAGAGCTCATTTTAAGAATTGTTTGCATAAAAACTTTAAATAAGGAGCTAGCTGCCGTACAGTAACTTATTTTACTTTTAAAAATTAAGAATTCATTTTTTAACAAGATTAATTTAATCAGTTATTCAAGTTTACTTGTAAACATAACATACCTTGGCGGACAAATACTCGAAGCAAAACTGGAACGCGACAGTGAAACCTCGCAGTAAACACGGTACATGCAAAATGGCGACGAAGCAGAAGGGTACTCGGTATTGCAGATGGCAAGCCCTAATATTAGAGTGAGAGATTTGGCGATGTTTCGGCCTTTACATATCCTAGAAAATTGGTGGGAGACGCGGAGTAATTTAAGGAAAATAGTGTGACGGCTATCCCATCAATCGAAAGCTCAACCCACGGAACCTAATTTAAGTTGAGAAATATGTTGGCCGTTGGGACGACTTACCTTCGCTGCGATGGGGGTGCGTTTGATGAGCTCCACGCCTCACGTTCTTCGGACGTGCTTGCTGGTCTCCAAGTGTGGGCGCCGGGGGGCTGTTGCAGCCCGCGATACTTGGACTGCCTTCCCCTCCCTTGTACGTCACCTTGACCACGTGACGCCAGCCAGTCGCATAGCACCAGAGTGTCTTGCGGGACTTCTGGATAGCGATGGAGTGAAGATCATTTTGTAATGTTCTCGATGATTTTCAACAAAGTATATATAGAAGTGTCTCGCCCAGGTTCGGGGAGGCAGGACATGGTATTCACTTAGGCAGGAACTCTGCTGTTCTGTCAACATTTTAAAAGGGGAGGGGGCCTTGCTGCCATTTTAAGTTACGTATCATGTGAATAATTGGTAAAGCCATATTTTATATATCATGTAAATATTTGGGGAAAAGTCAATTGTTTTCATACCCAATGTAATTTGTATTTTTATACCAAGCTATATATTGTAATATTGGGGGAAAATCTATTGTAAAATGAATTGAAACTTTATATAAAATGCATCAGCAGAATTTCAAACCTTTTCACTGGAACCTACCCAAATCCCTTTTTTGATAACATTGGGGTCTCTCGGCTGCTTTCAAACTTTAACACCTACATTAAGGAAGCACTGAGACAAAGACCTCGTACTGTGTGTGTTGGCAAACAATGTCACAAATGTACCTCTAGTTACCATAGCATTTTCATTGGCCAACTTCCCCTTCCTCCTGGCTTTCATCTACTCATTCTCTAAAAAAAAACTGTGCCATATAAGGTAATGATTTTTGACCAAGCATTTTCATTGGTTGACTAACTCTCCCTCCCAGCCCAGCTTTTTCATTCGCCAACTTCCCCTCCCTCCTGGCTTTCATCTAATCATTCTCTAAAAAACCATGTGCCATATAAGGTAATGATTTTTGACCAAGCATTTTTATTGGTTGACTTACCCTCTCTCCCAGCCCAGCTTTTTCTTTGGCCAACTTCCCCTCCCTCCCAGTCATGCATTCTCACTAGCCACGCAATTTCCGCTCCCCACCCTACTCATAAACTGCAAAGGAAAAATACCAGGTGAATTTGTGACATATAAAATTGGTTGACTGTGTACTAAAATTTAATATTGTTTGAGTTTTTTTTCAATATTAAGTTCTGCTTGGTTGGTTTATTTATACATTGGTGGAGGAGGAGGAGAGAAATTGTTGTGGTGATCTCCTAGCTTTAAGTAAACATGTATTTTGCAATCGTTATTGGTGTTCTGAAAATTACTACTACAGACACTATGTTCATTGCCGTACCACAGTTTCAAACCAAGGTATAGTGACACACACATAAAAATACTTATACACTTATCTCTGTGACCACAGACAACGAACTTATTTACCTGTAATGTAGATTGTATGGGCAATACACCCCTGAGGTGTGTTGTGGTTGTAATTTAATTATTTGTATTTAGATACTGAGAAATGTGAAGAGGAACATATTACTCAAGGGGAACTGGTAAACTAACTCCTCCATCACCATTTGCAATGTGCTGTGTCAGCTGATGGTTGTTGATGTTATAATTCTAGAAGAAAATAGTACTTTGCATTAAGAATTATAATATAGACATTTTTTTGAGTTATAGGCAAATTAGTTTTGTATGATTATGTCTAATTTAAGAAGTAATGACCAAATACAGGTGTATTGCCTGCATGTTGAATCTTAAATCAACTGTTCAATTACAACCGCATACCACCACAAGAGTGGCATTATAATAGTGAGTTCCTTGCGAGAACTGATATCACTGTCGACTGTCATAGGAGTGTGGGTTAATTAGTGGCAGGTATGCCTGTCTGTGTTATTACCTCTATTGTATATATATGGGTTTCTAACATCCCCAGTTTTATGCTTGATATCTTAATAGAGGATGGCTTACAGACTAACTTGTAACCTAACTTAAATTAACACACATGCCTTACCTGGGATTCGAACCCAGAGCCTCCTGCACCCCAGATCGGTGGCGCACCAACCAGCTGCACAACACGAGGTTGGCTTATTGTAATAGTAAATAATATATAATAATAATCATAATAATTTTATATAATTATAAGAATACTATGGCCAATATAGATTTATTTACTTCTTATGGATTAAACATAATTTTGGCATGCCCCAATACATGCATATTTCCAGTAGTACCGACCCACTTCCGATATAACCATATTTGATCCCAAATCTCAAACTTAATCTTCTGAGAGAACAGCACGGGAGTGGAGTACTGACTAATAATACGAAGGGCCAAGATGAATAACTCTTAAAGGACATATTTATGTAAACATCGAGTTCACCTTAGTTATAACAACAAGGTTTTTTGACAGCTGTAATAGAGTAAACTGCTAGGCAGAAATATGGAAAATGAGGGCCTGATCTGTACGGAAATAAAGGATGGGAGAAGTGCACTGCCATGTTTTTATCTCGTTCTTAAGGATCAAAACTGTCCGTAGGTATTCTGTTTCAATGTAAACTGTTCAGCAGTAAAAATTTAATTATATTAAAGTCAGATGCTTTAAGTACTCTATTGCGAGTGCACAACACAGATGATACTGCGGGTACAAGCAAGGGGTTAAAGTAAGGCCACAAATCTGAGACATGAAGATGTCAGTAGATATATAAAGAGAGAGCTGGACCACCCCTTATTTTCATAGAAATTTCGAGGTTTTTTGCTCCAAATTCAAAGTTTTTGAAGCTAAATTTAGGCTCTAAAATTTGTTTAACAGGAGCTCTCCACAAACAAGCGATTTTCATCGAAAATCAAGCAATTTAAGAAAATAAAGCAAAATTTTCAATTTTGCCCAAAATACCATGTTAATTTGTGCCATTTAAAAAACATCGAAATTTAAGCAAAACATACAGATTTCTTGCTTTTGAAGCAATATTTCATGTTTTTTTTTAGAAATGTCAATTTTGCAAGTGAGCAATCTAAGTCAAGCAAATAAAGCTAAAAATAAAATAAAAAGATAGAAATTAATAAAATTTATAAATTTATTCAACAAAAGTAAAACACCAATAAGACTTTTTAAACTCTAAAAATAAAGAAAAATCTGAAGCATAGCCATTACTGATTCCATAATCCCATTCATTAAAACAATCCAAATCATAAACTTCTTTAAGATGAGAAAATTTATCTGATCTTAAATCATTTTTATTGAATTTTGAAACAATTTTGAAATAAACAACGTCCAATTCTTTATCAATGGAAGTTGCTGTTTTTTTTTACAATTTCATAATCAATATCCCAAAGTTCTAAAAGATCTTTAATTTGATCAGTTTATAATATTGAAAAATTTATATATTTTTCATTAAAAAAAGTGATACTATGAAGAATTCTAAATTAGAACTAAGATTTTTTATTCGATCAAATAGTTCATCTGTATTTCAAAAAATTCGTAAAAGGTTTAAATGTAACCGCTCAACTATAAGTTTAAAATATTGTATTAAAATATCGAACCAATTTGTTGGTTCTTCCATTTAATAAAATAAAAAATGTATATATTTTTAGTAATTCTCTCTTTCAAATAATCGTAAGTTACATTCCGTTGGCTAACTAGAACAACATTACAAATCGTATGTGCTTCGACAACTTTGTTAAATTCAACACAAATTATGTTTGTTTTATCTTTAACTACAGTTGTTTTTCTATATGAACAATCAATAACATATAATGGTCTTCGCCCCAAAAATGAATAAAAATTAGTTTTACCATCATAGGTCACAGTAGGTTTATAATAAAGTTCATTATTTCTATTATATTTTATCTAGTTTTGATTTTGAATTTCTTAAGTCATTATAAGCAAGAAACTGTTGACTACAAAGACCATGTTCAATATCTAGATCCCAATTTTCTTTTGGAAAAATCTCATTTTTAACATAAATATTTCGCACATTACAATGATCAAACATAGAAGCATGGACATACTGTTCAGCGCGATTTTATCTGTTAATTTGAAAGCCTACAATTATAAAATCAGGCATATCAAACTGTAAATTATTAAACTGATCTTTTATATCAAAGTTATGTAGTTTCTTAGGATATTCCAAATCAACTTCTAATATATAACCACGATTAGAATCATCATCAAAATTTAATATATGTTCATTGTAAAAATGAAGTGCTGTATAATTCTCCTATTCGAAACCATCATATGGCAAATATTGTGACATTGTCCATCCATATAAATTATTAGCATCAAGATATGCTAAATAGTTGGACTTTTGATTAGAGTCAAAATCATCTAAATATTTATTATTTGCTCTAACATATGATTTACAGCATTGCGATATTCCACATCTAATTCATTTTTTGGTCATTAAAATCATATCATAATTGTGTAATAAATCTAGTGGTTGTTTGGTCATTTTTAACATTGTGTCCCAAGATAATCCTGGCACTGACAAATACCACGACAGATCTAAATCATATGCATTTATACATGTATTTCTAAGGTTTTATGTTATATCTGCTAACAGTAATACATCACATTTTATATATAAATCGTGATATTCTCCTAATATTAAATTGATCCCATACAAGTTCTGTGTGTTCATAATCATTGTCAGTTATGCCAGATTCGTTTAATTTATTATAAAATTCACTCTTTGGTGGAAGATGGGATTCGTTAAATTTTTTCCAACTATCCGTATAATTGTATGGATAAGCACCATTTCTCATAACTAAATCTAATTTATATTTACGAAAATGTTTTTGTGTGTGTTTCATTTTATCTTTACTTAAATTCGATGATAATTTAGCTAAACTACTAGCCATAAATTTAAATGTGTTTATAAATTTCATTTTTAAATGTTCTCTTTCTTTCCCAAAAGTAATAAACTTTTCTTCATTACTTGCAAGTAAATCTACATATTTTTCATCATAGCCTAGTTCTTTAATAAATAAATGAGCATCATACCTAGCTAAATTATGGAAATAAATTGGTACAAAGTTGGGCAATTTTAATTGTAGATTACAATTATTACACAGAGGATTAATGAATTTTCCACTTATGTTATCATGATGGCGTACATTTTTATTCTCTTCTGTATATACGCATTCGCATACACTACATTTTTTTATTTACCATATAACGCTATTTATTCTTTTGTTAGTTAATGCAGTGGTTCAATTTGTGAATATATTCCTCCAATTTCTTCTACTTCTCTTTTAATTGATTGTATAAATATTTTATGAGAATTTGGGCCTCGATATACAACTGGTGGCTTTTAATCACTATAAGCAGATACAATATAATAGCAAAAAGCGGATGCCTCGTAAAACTGATATTTCACTGTGTATGATCCATCATTTAACTTTCAATCAATGTTATTTATTTGATCATTAGTAAGATTATATCTTTTTTAAGTATTTCCTTATAAAGACCATTATCTATATCGTCCTCTGTTAAAACTGGATAATTTTTATTAATTTAAACTTAGCTATTTCTCTCGGATTTGGCTTAACTGTTTTAGAGCAGTCTTCTGTATGTTTATTTAATTTTTCTTGCGAATAAAAGAATTGAAGACACATGTCACATATATAAGTTTTACCATTATGATTAGTTTTTTTTTTTTGTGCTGAAAGCAGCTTCGGCAAGCATTTAATCCAACAGAAATGTGTGTTATCGCCTTCTTCGAAATAAAGTAAATTTATATGCTTATCCTTTATATTTTTCGTAAGTTTTAGTGGCTATGCCATGGATTTATTACCTTCAATACAGTAAACATTTATAGATGTTTCAATTGGATTCTCTATTTTTGGTATATCATCAATTTCAATCTGATATTCATAATTATCTAATATTTTGTCGATATTAAACCCTACATTTTTATTTTTTAGTAATTCTATCCGAATGACTGCCTGCAGGAAAAATGCAGACTTTATTGCCCAAAGAAAGCATTTTTGATCATTATTCTTTACATTAATACGTACTTTTTTATTCTTATTCGCTTCTGGTAGTTCAATATATGATGATCCATTTTATGGATTACATTTATTTATTGCTAATTGTATTCCAATTATTCAACTAAAGTCCATCCTGATGCTCTCTTCTTTTAAATTCAGATAATTGTGTCAGAAATTCTTGATTTATGAATTTATAAATCGTTTTAACATCTCCTTCATTCAATATTGTATAATGGGGTGACTGAAATAAGAATAATTCTACTTTGTTATTTACTGGTTTGCGACAATTGGCATATAATTTAATGCTGGTTTTCAACACTTTAAATATTCTAAGATTCTTGCGTATTATCTAAAAAACTATAGTTTTTATAGAACGTAAAAATTGATTAGGCTCTACTACATTAAAGAATTTCCAATGTTATATTCCGATAGCCTACTTTTAAAGGCTTTATTAACTAAGTAATTTTTATTGGTTCGTCTACTTCGTTTTTCAAAAAATAAATTACTATAAAATGTAAATATTTCTGTTAATTCTTTTTTATCGTTGGGATATCATTAATTGATATTTGAGTCATCCAAAGGCTAGTTTTAATAATATTCTTTGTTATCCCTTCTTTTACCCTATTGCTTTTATTTCTAAGTTTTACAAATACATTATTAGAAAATGGGAATGTTTCTTTTAATTCCTTTTTCTCTTGTTTTACAAATATATTATTAAAGAATGAAAATAATTCTTTCTATCTTTCTTATATAATTCACTGATATCGGAATAAGAAAATGGGAAATTTGCAAAGTTTCTTTTTCTTTGCTCGTTAATAATAGCTGCAATTAAATCTGCTTTCCTTAAATTATTAGCATTTGTTATGTTAAAGCTTTTAGCTTTAGTTCTTAATTCCACAACTGTTAAATCCTTTAGATGTTCTCCTACTTGACGAATGTTTGTAATAATGATTGTAATAAGATCATCTTTACGTAATTTAGATAATTTTTTATGTTTAATTCTCTAGCTATAATTTTCAACTCGGTCACTCTCGTTTCGCTCAGATCAGCTACTGAATAATTCGTAGCCATATTTGTTTATTTATAAGAAATAAAAATTTATAAATGTTTTAAAAAAATAAAGAAATGAGGGAATGTAAAAAATAATGAGAATACTGGAATGAAGTGCTTAAATTATTTATAATAATTTTTAAAGATATTTAACTTCTTCTGTGGAAATATTCCTCACAACAGCATTTTTGCATATTGTTGTATGTTTATCCTTAGTATTTTTACTAAGAGAGAACAATTTTATGGATTTATTCTCTCTACATACTGCACATGTTTTTGTTGGGTAATCATCATGTTGAATTTAATTTAGAATATCTACTATTTTATTGAGTGATTTAGTTTTTTTGCTCTTTGAGATATATAATATAAACATATTTTCCACATTGACACAGTATTTTCTCATTAAAACATTTTTTTTACGTTTTGTTGTATGTTTGTCTTCAGCTGCTATATGGGGATAGAATGAATCGATAGATTTGTTCTCATTACATGCTGCACATGCCTTGGTTGGATAATCATGTTGAATTTAATTTGTATTGTGCGATTTACTATTTTTATGCTTTTTGAGACATAGTTTAGAAACATACTTTCCACATTAGCATAGTACTCTTCTCTTTTTTTAACTCATATTGATTTTTGGCATATTCAGCAGAATATTTTTACAGGTGCTAATATGTTTATCTTTTGTGTGTTTATGTGATGCAAAACTTTCTATGTTTGATACTTCGCCACATTTTTTACATTGAATATATATATATGGTATTGTTTTCCATTTCGAGCATAGTTTCCATTTTATTTATTAAGAAAACTAATTTATTAAGAGAATGAAGAAATTTTTTCTTTAATAATTTCTTTCCTTTTAAATAAAGACAAAAATGGAGGCTCTGCTCAACAAGTTGAACAATTCATATGAATTCACTAAACTAACGGATTTTGAAATTGATAAATGGTATGAAGCCACAGGTTTTCGAATTTATGAATCTAAATTTGGTAAAAAATAAATAATTATATTCTAGGCGATAGGTATAAAATTACATTACCAGATCGCTATGCAAAGATAATTCATTGAAATGATTTAAAATTTATAAATGAGAAACAAGTTTTTGTGGCAAATAAAGGTTTAAAATAAATGAAAAATAGAAAAACTATGCATGATATTGTATTCATGTAATAAATTGAATTGTATTAATTTTTATCTTTTTGTTTGATTTTTAGCTTCATTTGCTTGATTTAGATTGCTCGCTTGCAAAATTGATATTTTAAAAAAACCGTGAAAAATTGCTTCAAAAGCGAGAAATTTGCATTTTTTGCTTAAATTTTTATGTTTTTTAAGTGGCACAAATTTACACGATATTTTTGGGAAAATTAAAGATTCAGCTTAATTTTGGCTAAATCGACATGATTTTCGAGGAAAATTGCTTGTTTTGGAGAGCACCTGTTTAAAAAATTTTAGAGTCTATATTTAGCCTCAAAAACCTTGATTTTAGTGCAAAAACCCTCGAAATTTCGATGAAAATAAGGGTTGGTCCAGCTCTCTCTCTCTCTCTCTCTCTCTCTCTCTCTCTCTCTCTATATATATATATATATATATATATATATATATATATATATATATATATATATATATATATATATATATATATATATATACATCTTCTGACGTCTTTAAAATCAGACAAGACACATGGCAACCAGGACGATGTAGCCTAACTATTGCAGAAATATCTATTCCACCCTATACCAATAATACTATTGAAATAAATGTGGTTTCGTTAAATTTGTATACAACAAGGATGCGGGCATGTCCTTGAGTTGGCGTCGCACGTGTGTAAGGCGCGAGTGGGGGTCTGTGACTACTGGCGGCAATTTTGGGCAAGGACAAACATTTCCAGGCAGTACATCTCACGACTCCGATATACTAGAGTGATGTGCGAAACATATGAACTTGCCTAGATATCTTGATTTACGGCATAAAAACCAAATATCAATTCCGTTACTTTCATGTCACTCCCATAAGAATATTACCCGCTAATGCAGATGTGTTCACGTAAAGCCCCTCTACCGTGTACCCTAAACAGCCAAATTTTTTCCCATCAAGCGTTAAATAATTAACTCATTGTTGATATAATTATGTCCTTAAATAGGACTACTGATGAAAATTTATTAAAAACGTGATCTTTTTTAATTAATAATAATTTTTTTTTTAAATTTAGCCCGCTAAGAAGCTCTGAGAAATAAAAACACACACTTAATTACTTGGTTCCGTGATTTTAGCGTCAAGATTTATTGATGGGCTGAAATATCTAGTTGGTGACAATGTAACTTTACAATATAGTTTTTTTTTTTTTTTGTTTATACAAAACTATATGTCTTATTTCAATTCTTACCCTATCTTGTTTCAGCACGGGTGAGTTACAAAGTTTGTTCGGAAACTATGTAGTACCAGATTTGACTTGTGTTTCATAACTATTACTCGGCAAGAACAAATGAAGTATTTATACTCCTAATCGAATGATTACTGGTGTAATTCGCTGGTGTGTGACGTTAAAGTCCATTAGACTATTGGCTTAATATATATTTATTATAGGCTGTTAACAGTAACCTCTTTTTGAAAGTCCTGCTTAAGATCTACTTTTGTAGTATTCCGCCTTATAACATTGCAATGGGCCTAATCATTTTACTAATGTGTCGGTCAAGTGAAACTGTTAGCTGGCGAAGTTTTTTCTCTGTGTTCTCCAGCTTCTCCACGTCCTTACATTCCTGCACTGCTTCATTTTCACCTCACTTCACGCTCATCGGTTCACAATGTTAAGAGTCGCCAAACCTCTATACATTTTTTTTTGTAGTTACTGTTCGACTTCTGTAATATATTTATTTAATGGGAGACAGAAATACTAAGGGAATAATACGAATAACTCACGCTTTTGAAGGTATCCAGCATAGACTAAAATTACTTTTTTTTTTTTTTTTTTTTTTTTTCGAGCTGGATTCGGTGCAGAGAGTTCTCAAGGTGTTAATGTATTCCTCCCAGTCACAGAACTTTGCGTTCGTGTTAGTGATATAATCTTGTTTTCGCCGTGTGTTACCGTCTATTCCTGCCTCTTAATATAAAAATATAATTTAATACACAACCTGTGAAACAGTAACTCACAGAAGTAAATGTATCAAGTAAGCGAACAGCCTCCAGTTATGACTTTTTCTCGTAATTTCAAGCACACATTTTTATATATGCATGCTTAGGCACATATACACGTTAATATTTTCGGGTCGTGTGTGTGTGTGTGTGTGTGTGTGTGTGTGTAAATAACTTTTATTAGATATATTGTAAATTATAATACTGTTTGCTACACACAAATTATAAATACTTTGTTCTGTTGTGACGCAAAAAATAACACGTGTACAGTCATGCGGTAGACATGTGTTTTACAAAAATTTCTGCCGTCTAACTATCTACACGAAATAATTTTTTTTTAAATGAGGCCATTTCCTATCTCTGTGGCATGGTGTGATTGTTGACGTGACACTGTGGTGTCGCCGCCTTCAACTCCGCAGCGCGTTGCCTCTCAGTGCAATTTTACACCGGCTGCACACGGCTGGCACGCACATCACGCCTTCGCAGCGCGTCGCCTGGCTAAAGCACGTACGTGTGTTAATTTCCAACGAGCGCAGCACGCTATGCAGTTATCCCACGGGCTGGCAGTGACGTAACTTCCGAAGCTATGAGCTCATACCGACACTGCTTTTAGAGGGAATCTGAACAATGCGTGGCGTGAGAGTCGTAACTTTGGGAAGTGGCGGCACAATATATGTGACAAACGTCGAAATAAAGATGCCAAGGGGTTATCTCTCTTATTTTGAGAATTAGTGAACCTTTCTTCTCAAATTTTATTACTAAAAAACACAAGTGTAGCTACAATAATCCGCCAAAACAGTTATAATGTATGCTGTGGGTGATAAACATTTTAACTGAAAAAAAAAAAACTCTGTTTTCAAGGAAAGAACATTACAATTGCTTATTCGCACATCATTTTATCTAGAGGCGCGACACATAATTTTATCAAACATTTTACACTTAGATCGCCTGATAAGTACGCCCAACTATCATATAGTTTAAATCATAGCCTATAATAAACGCTACTTGATTTAAAAATTAAGACCATTCAAATGTTTTGGCTTATTCCTGCAATCTTCCATGTAACCAATTCGAGGCAAAAACTGACAAGTTGTCGGTATATTTGTGAACAGTTACTAAACTATTATTTTACATTGTTCTTTATCGAGGTTTTTTCTCTCAGTTTTTTTTATATATAATGTTTCGTTAATATACTACAGTTACTGAACCATTTGGCCTATATGAACCAAACTTGGCATTCTAGTCTTAAACTACGCCAGCATGTGATTGATTAATGAGAGTAAGAAATTATCGTACCGATAACTTCTTTCTGTAGGCAATTTTCTCTATATATTGCCTTTTCGAAAAATCGTTATGATAGGAGTTATTTTTAACATTTTCAATTAATCTGGCACACACGTAGTAATGTGGTGGACAGCTTACATTTCTGGAATTCAAAAGGGAGGCTTATAAAATTTTACTATATAGCTGTAACAGTTAAATTTATTGAAATGTCTCATAACAGGAATGAATATATTATTAAAACCTCTTTTACTTTTAAAAAATGCAAAATATTGTCATTATAGTTTAATTACTGTTACATTTAATATTTTGTAGTATGAGGAAGCGGGATGAAAGCGGGTGAGCCAGTGTCTAGTCTGTATGGTAGCGGATTTTTCATAGATATTTTTGTTTAAAGTAAGAGTGTACATACGTCTAACAGTAACGAATAAAGCGCTGATGTTTAATAGTTTACACGGACCATAGTTTTTATACCATAATAATTTCTTGGTGCCAACGGATACAAAATACCTACTTTGACGTTATTATATTTAATAACAATATGGCTCTCGTTTTTTGATGTTGAACACGGGGAAAAATTTCCACATATTTTCTAAGACCGAGAGAGAAAATTAATATGGTTTTAACAGTTTCGGGCTACGGACACAGGTCCTTGCGCAATGCTTAACTGGTGGAGATTTATAAGAGGTGTGCATGAATACTAAACAGTGCACGAGCTGCGCTAATAATCTTAGAAAAAAAACTTTGTTGTGGGCACGGGACTCGAATCCGCACACTTAGATGACGGAGGGCTGTCCTGGAGTACTTGTGATGAGGGGAACTAGGGA
The DNA here is from genome assembly GCA_029891345.1 of Dryococelus australis. NCBI lineage: Eukaryota > Metazoa > Arthropoda > Insecta > Phasmatodea > Phasmatidae > Dryococelus > Dryococelus australis. Next base: position 79,675,633 of record CM056993.1, read on the forward strand.
GTAGCGAGGGTGGCAGAAGGCGTCCCTGTATGTCGGCCAGTAGCAAGGTATAAAAGGCTGCTGGTTCAAGTCAAGACGACAAGCCCCACACGTTGACCCACTCTGCCGGAAACAACTTCGAGGGCACATCGACGCCGGAGGTCGAGCCGAGATATTGGCGTCTTGGAGAGACGTGACCAGATCAGCTAATCGCACCAAGGTATAACGAGGAGGAGGAGCTCCGGTCCGGTGTCGTTAATTACCAGTGGTAAGGAGATATTTGGTTCTGGCTGCAGGATATATCCGGTGACGAACTTACGCGCAGTGAATCCTAGAGGTCCCCTATTAAGAGCATTAATATTTGATAACGTATTTCTAGTTTGGAAGACTCGAGAGTTATTCAGTATTGTTGTTAGCTATTTCGGACCTAGTAATTATTCACTATAGTTTGTTAAAGTAATTGAGATCAGTTTGTATGAGAAAGAGTAATAAAATAATTAGTAGTTCTTGTAATTGTCTTGTGTCCTGGTACTATCTTGAGTTATTCCCCCAGAGTACAGTAACGCTAAGAGAACTAGCCTCAGAGACTATTTGCTCATATTCTCGTAATACATCACTTAGGAAAGAAGACAGTAGCCATCCCAGTTAAAACGTTACAACTTGCGCTATCACTAACATTACAAAACATTATATTTTATCCCGACTCCAGAATAATTGCATTTTGCGTTTAATATAATATTCGCCGAACAATGTCGTTATTCTGCTAAGATCTTCAGCAAACGCGTCCATAACATTACGCGAGCCTGCATCGTGTTTCAAAACACTGGGTGATTAAGGAAAATAAGAGTGTTGCTATGAAATATGTGAGCCATGCAGATCGTTAGAAGTTGTAGACAACATCCAGGCGTCACAAAGTACGAAAATGTGGGCTCCAAAACTGCTGTAATAAATGCGTATTTAACAAACGATGATGAATTGACGACATCTGCAAAATGATAAAATGTTGCTGAATACAAAGACAACATGTCTGATGGTATGACACACATGTTGGAGTGTGATTATTTTGGTAAGGCCACAGTGTGGTATGCTTGACTTCTAGTAAGAGGTATGAGTATATTTAGTCTGGTGACGGTTGGTAGAGCAGATATTCTGCAAAATGTGGGGATCTATCTATTGAATAGCATAATGTGTATACGAATAAAAAACAAAAATAAAATAGAAATGTGTATATTTATAGTAATTATTTACATCTGCTTCTCTGAAAGACTTATTAATTCAGTGGTGTTTTAAATCAAATGTATGCGAGTGTATGTCGTAGGAGGGCTATAGTACTCTTAACATCGACTGAGTTCTACATGGACAATGAATGAAATGAGGTGAATATTCTTTTGATGCAAGTGTTGAGGTCTGTCATTCGTGCGGAAATAAAGACAAATTCAGGTTAATTGTGATTTGATATCGACCGACATGACAAGTGTGGTAATAACTTTTATTTTTATCAGTCTCTACAAATTTTATAATAGTATAAAAAATTTTAAATATTGCCGGCTAGTTAAACTTTTAACACTTTTGAATATACTTATGGGTTATTTTTTTAAAAATCGGTTTTTTCATTAAAAAAAGAACTTAATATATTAGTTAAAATATGTTTTTTTATTATTTTTTCGTATATAAGAAGTTGACATATCTTAGTCTATTAAAGTGTTAAGTGCGGTTCCTTGTATAGATTAGGATATGTTAGGTTAGGTGAACATGTCTTTCGAAGTCCTGACATGGGATAAATAGGCATGACTTAAGTTCATTCAACCTGCTGCACTGCCCCACCATTTCACGTCACGTGATTGGCTGGTCGGTTAATTTGTTTTTACTATTTGTTTTCGTATACCTGAAGTTTACATTTCCGAGTCTATTAAGGTGGTAAGTGCGATGCCTTGTATATATTAGGATATATTAGGCTACGTTAACTTATGTTAGAAGAAGTTAGGTTAAATGTTTGGCGAAAGAAATAAAATATATTCAGAGTCTTATACGAGGTAGAACGCATACAACCATGACTTGGTTTTACAATTAGTTTCTTGTACGGTCGGTATAGCTGTTATGTTGATTGGTATGACCTGATCACGTTTCCGGTTATTTTGGCTGTATGACAAAAGTGTAACTTCGATGGTGAGAGGAGAATGGTTTAATTGTGTGATTAGTTTGTAAGAGCGGAATGGTTTGATGGAATGTTTAGTTAGTATGAGAGGGGCAGAATGCGTAGCTGGTATGGTTAATTAGTATGATTGGATGGTATTTAAGAAGTAGGACTGTATTGTCAATAGCATCACTGAGGCAAGTTAATGTCATGGTGAAACGTATTATATCTGTTTCGGTACTCAGTACCATTCGATTATCGATATGGTTGTTAAGTAAGACTGGCAGAAGAGGAGGTGAAGCGGGGTCTGGCGATGACCAGAGTGTGGTGGTTAGGTTAAGTGAATGTCGAGAGAAATACAATAAATTCCAAGATATTACAAGATGATTAGGTTAGGTGAAGTGGATACTGAACTGTTATGTATGATTATGGGGTGGTGTGATGGAAAAAATGTGCAAGTCCTAGCATAGAGGTAGGAAGTATTTTCTAAGTTCAACATAGGGTACAAAGTCCCTACGTGTAAATACTTAAGTCTGTGATAGCTAAAAAAAAAAAAAAAGTATGATCTGGCAGATTATGAGTGCGGTATGTTAAGATCGGGTCCTTAATGAGAGCCGGAGCTCTAGGATGAATCGACGGCTACACAAATTGCAGTTGCCACTGCTCGCAGTGTCTGCAGGGCCTCTTACGACTCAATTAGTGATCATTACCGCTGATAATAGTCCCAGAAGCAATTTCCGCAGTTTGATTGTCTTCCTCCCCGCCTTGCGCGCTCTCTCCAACCCCGCAGCTAACGCAAGCCGGGGTCACGTCTTCGACCCGTGCGGGCTTGTAAATGGCCTTCCGGTTGTTACGGACGCGATAGTCGGGCCACAGCTTTATTGAACTAGGGAACACTGGAAGTGGTTATCGTTTAAGACAGTCGTTTATACTTTGAAAATATACGTGGTCAACTTTGCCGTGAAAAGAGGTTACATTTAGCGTATTTTGTAAGGAAGTCAGCGTGCCATAAATTTCTAGTCGCCACAAAATATCCACGACGCAATGCACCCATGATGGTGTGATTCTGCGCATTGTATCTCTGTCTTTCTCTACTATTGTGATGTCAGCGGTGACAACTGCCTGGAATGGCCCATAAGAATGTATATCTAATACTGCGTTTCATTTTGTTTGAATAGCGATTTATACATAAATACTAAGTGAAAGCTAATGCGGTTTTCACAGGAACAAAGCTGGAGAGACGTTTCATGACTTAATATTACCGCCAAATGACAATTTAAATTGTATATATATTTTATCGTTGGTGAAATACGTGGCCGGTTTTAGCAGGATAGTATACGTGTATCCGGTTATAACATTAAAGAATTCAGAATCTTTTTTTTCATACGAAGCTTACATTTATTTGTACACACGGACGTTTTGTTGTGTTCATTAAATTCGGGACAGAAAATTCGGAATTTTAATACGTATTTAAATAATTTGACTGCCAAGATGTATAAGAAGTTATTGTTATTAGGCACGTGAATATTGTTTATTAGCATGCTATGATTATAAGTGATATTGCTAGGTTTTATTTGGGGAATTATAGCCTTCAAATCGTCTGACTTTAGTGTAAAAAATTCATAAACACAGTATTTATGTGGACACTATGGTAACCACAAGTCTTATTCTACTCGGGTTGGAAAACTTTTAATACGGCAACAAAAAATTTTGGCCGGACGATTGCACTGGTGTCTCACGTGGACAGGATTTTTCCGTGTTGTACGTACGTAAATTGTATGATTGCGCTTTTCATAAAATTAATATGATTTTGTAAAATATTCCTAATTTTAGTATTGTTAGAACCTAAGTAAAATAATTAACTTTGTACATCGCTCTAAAGTGGAAATTTGACGAAAATATCGTAGAATTGGATTTAGCAAAACGTTGACTTATGCAGTTACTTTATTTAAATGTGATACCTGAATCGAAGAAATATAGTGAAAATGGTTAAAAAATGTCATTTGGGGATTCACTCTGAAGTTTCCCGAAGGGAAAAAAGAAAGTTGTTACGCCCTTGGACTCAAAGACGCAGCGAAATTGGATCTTCAGAAAATCTTAGAATTTCCAACAGGTTTAGAAGAAGCCCTCATTGAACAGGGAACAGAAAGTGCATAACATATTGAGAACTTATGACATGAACAAAGAACACATTAAATATGATTTGAGATTTTCTTTTATTCAAAATCTTCATTATTTTTTTTTCATATAATGTTTTTCATTATACTTAACTTTCAACTATTCCAGAAAATAGCATACAGCAATTTATTTGAAAAATTGACTAGATTTGGTGTTTCACAGTGTCAATTAAAATTTTCCTTTTCTCAATAGAGAAAACCCTAAATTTAAGTTTGCACTGATCATACCTCAGGCCTTTTACATTTACAAATATTATTTCAGCCAATAAAAATATAATCATCATATAAAATTTGAAATAGATATAAATAATGGCCAGTCTAAATACATATTATTTTTGGCCCACATAGAAAATATTTTTACTTATATGCAATAATAAGTGTAATTTTTCCTCGAAATTTACTTGATTTCATCAAAACCCACAGGTTCTTCATTATTCCATAGCTTATATTTAGATTATTTGGCATTTAAAATACATTGCCTTTATGACATTAATAACAGTTTTAACTATTTTAATCTCCAAAGTTAATTTTCCAGCAAGGAAATAGTACATGACGAAAACAGTATCGATTGTTTAGCCAAACTCACAGGTTATGACTAGCCTCAAAAAATTAATTTAATGGATTTGTTTGTCTAATATTATGACTTAAAATAGCCAACAGAGGCCAACAAGGTCTCTTTATTTGAAAATATTAATTTCACCATTTTGAACGTATAACTGATCCCTTATCCAATAAATTCTTTATATGATTTAAATGACCAGTACTGGGTATATGGCCGAACAGCGGCCAAAAGTTCTGGAGAACCAGAATTCATTTTAATAAGTTCAATTTATTTTTTAACTTCTCAAAATACTTACTAGAAATTACTGGCCGTATGACCAAACAAAGGCCAGGATCTGAGAAAACTGTACATCAGTTTTCAAATTAACCCAGGGGCTATGAATATATATAATGTCATTATTTTCCATGACATTACAATTTCTTAAAAAAAAAAAAAAAAAAAAAAAAAAAAAAAAAAAAAAAAAAAAACATTTTAAGATTTTTGGCAGGCAACTTTGATGTTAAATGATATGTTATATTTTACCAAAATTCCAAATTCAAAGTATTCTCATGATAGTGTCTAATTTCGTCATCATGGCGCCTACTTGAATTATAAGGGCACCAAGTGTGTCTGACCTAACCCAGCCAGTAAGGCATAAGTTTAAAGTTACGTCATGTTTTGATTTTGGGCTACTTAACTCAGTGCAGGTGGAGCTCTTCGAGGCGATGATCGACCCCGAACTGAGCTCGTGCACTCAATTATATACACATTTAAGTTCATTTTCCCTTAGAGTGTTACACAGAAATTCTTTAGCCAGTCAGGGCCAAGCAACAAAAAAAATAAAGGCTCGTCGGCCAATAGAAAACCATATGTACTTATTGGGACAAACTGTTCATTTAGGCCTTATAGGGGGATCTTGATTTGGCGACGAATCACAGCAATAATGTCCATACATGGTGATCTACGTCACCACCACGTCGACACACTTCCGGTGACCAGACGAGCTTGAAGGAAGTAACTTTGTGGGCAGCCATATTTTTCCAAAGATGGTCCTCCTGCGCGCATGCACAGAGCAGGTGGGGCAGACAATGATATCGCCCCACTGGAGCAATTAGCCGTATCCCTAAAGGTTGCACCGCCATCAACCACGGGTGGCTGTGAAATCAACTACCAAAACAGAACCGAGTCTGTCACCAAGCGCGCCGTGCATGTCGATGAAAGCTGCAGAATTCTACCATGTTAGGCCGAGTCGAAAATTTTCAGCGTGACGAATCACGCTTCGTTGTAGCCACCCAGAACGTCCAGACATTGAAGAAACATGTAAGCTGACATCAATTTTAGGCTAAATTGCAATATTGCCGTGTAAGAGTAAGCGGTTAATTTCCCAGGAAATGAACACTGTAGTCCGTTGCAACGTGTTGAAATTGGGTAGTATTGGGACGCCGTCACAAAGTACAAAGTTCGTTTTGATGCCAGCCATATTTATTTCGCACTTAAATTCGTAACGTTTTACCATTGAAATATGCTTCCTTATGAACGCTCAGTGCCAAACAGTTGTATTGTTTACCGTTGGCTCTTGTAAACACCATTGGAGGGCGTGAATAACAGTTAAGAAATAAAGTTAATACTTACAGAATTTTGACTGGGACAAGTACATATGGTAATTTGAGCCAAACACGAACGTTGACAAATGAATAAACAGAATTTATGAATTTTCGAGGGGGGGGGGAGGCGCTATAGTGTAGTGGTCAGACTGGTCGCCTTCCACCTAGGTGAACCCTCCTCGATTTCCGGCGAGGTCACTCCCGAATTTTTGCAAGTGGGAATCGTGCCGGACGATGGCGCTGGTCGGCGGGTTTTCTCGGGGATCTCCCGTTTCCCTCACACTTTCATTCCGGCGCCGCTCCATACTCACCTCGCTTTACCCTCATCAGCTCTCACAACCTCGATGTTAAGAACAGACCAAATCTGTTCAGTCACTCACTCACTCACTCCATTTGCTTAAATGCGACCTGTTAGGACAACAGCGCACCTTCTTGGAGCGGGAATTTTTCCTATGCCAAACTCTCACACGGAGAATCTCATTTTGTTCTCAGTCTGATCAGAATAAAACATACTAGATTTTTTTTTACAAATCTAGTGGCAAGGGAAAAATTAAGAGGAAGTGATTTACTATACAAGTGACACGATCTCTATCACATGTTCCTTCTATGGTATCAACTAAGTAGGAAAATGTCAGACCAGCGATGGAATTGATCGGGGTGTGCAGTGCGTGTTGAATTGGCGGTTCGCAGTTAATTCCCACTGGATGGAGGGCGTGCGGACACCACCAAGAACATCTCCCAAGAAACTGACTGCCCCGATCTCCCATCCCCTCCAAAATCTTAACACTTCCTGGCAGTTCGCACCTCATCCCTCCCCAAGTAGTGGAGCGTCGTAATTACCACCGTTATTGGTATAAAAGAACATGTCTTCCCGCGGGAGGCGTGGTTCTGTCTACCACCGTCCAGGCCGTACTACCACGATGAAACCCAGTAAGTTCCGAGAAAGTTTGTTGTGTGCTGTTTAAGGTAAACTGAGCACTTTCGAGACCCCTGCTTAGTATCTATCTGTACGAACATTGTGTATTCTTCCGCCATATGTGAAATTAGCATTGCCATGGGCCTGGTAACTTTATTCATGCGTCGGACAAACAAAACTGTAAAATTATGAGAGAAGTTAAGATTTCACAAATTTGCTAATTCTTGCACTTACGTGCATTAAGAAAAACATAATGAAACGAATAATTTCAGTATTCATAAATGTTTACCTAACACATTTAATTCAGCGTCAAAACATGGAACTACTTTATATTCATTGTTACCAATTTTACTGGGCAAACGGAGGGAAGTGTGCCCGTTACAAATACGTGAATGTAGGGTACTGAAATTTTTCAAATGTTAGTTTCAATATATAGATCAGATATCCGTAAGCAGCCTGAAAATACGTTTATAATATTTAAAATGTCACTGTTAAAAATAAATCAACATATTGGTGTTCTTAATTATTGTAAAAATCCATTGCTTTCCTAGGAAACAGGTTATAGAACATTCACGATTACATCCAACTTTTCTGAAGCCTTGCCTTTAAGTCCAGGATATTCCACCGCTTCCCGAAAACAAAGCCTAACTGAGTCTATAGTTTAAACTTCCAGAACCAAATACCAGAAGCTTTCCGAGCTTGTGATGCGCTTCAGACTTTGGAGAAAAAAGTGATATGCAATTTTCTACAACCAATAGAACTGAGTACATTAAGGTGTGTTGGTAGATGTTTTAAAATAATACTAGTGCACGTAAAATTTTAACTGCCCAGCTACCATAACAGAGCCATTCAAAGGTAGGTGTCTGATACAACACGTGAAAATTATTTATAGGTGTACACTTAAGATATTCTTAGCTATATGCTATTCATGGTGAAGTGAGCACATTTAAAAGCCCTCTCATTTTGAATAATTTACTGTCAATAAATTTATTTAATTTTAACCTTATACCTTAACTTCCAAGTGCAGTGAAATTTACACATTGGGTTTATTACTTACATGGTAATATTTATTTCAAAAAGTAGTTAAGGGATAAAAATCGCTGAGACAAAAAGTAACTAGGGCCTTAAAAGTGTTCACTTTACCGTAAACAGCCTATAGCAGAATAAATTTATTAGCTTTTGCGTATGATTAAAGCTAGTTTATTCCAATAATAAAATAGAGGTCAATGTTTTTGCCATGTACTTATTTAAATAGTTAGGCCTACACCAATATTAATACAAAAATAGTTTAGTAAGTGGAGTTAATAAATAAACATGTATGTGATTCATGTAGAGGCTTGAGGAGAGTTTTGTTTGTCTGGTATCACAAAAAATGTCAAGTTAAAAATATTATACATAACTTCATTTTAAGAGTAATGTATGTCAGGAATCCGATTACAGTGAAAAAAAATGGAATAGTAAAAACTGATAATAATATTACTGAGTAACTTCTACACTTATCACGGGCATGCTTGATGTCACAATTAGCACAGTCACTATTACAATTTTCAAATAAAAAATTGAAATAATTTATATTAGTTTATTTTATACTATTAAAAATGTTATTTCTTTTACTATCCAATGAAACCGGTAGAACATTATATATTTTTGATATAGTAAATTTATAAAAACTAAAACCTGACTACTCAAAAGTCAAAAACAAGTCTTCAGTTAAGTATACGAGTATAATCATAAAGCCTTAGTCACACGTTGTGCCGTTTAAAACACTTTGCATATTAGGCAGGTACAGGGGAAAACATCTAATTAAAGTAGGTATCTATGTACTAAATTCCATGCATTTCAGTTCAGTTTTGTAGAAACTACATCGCTGTGACACCCCAGGATGGACAAACGGATAGACCTATGATCTTACAAAGGCTCTTTGTTGACTACGGAACCATAAAAATGTGCAGTTGGTTGAATGGATTCATGCGCTCAATCAATCGTAAGTTATACGTACTTATCATTTTATTATTAGCCTATTGTGTCCCATTGCCAAGCAAAGACCTCCGCCTGTGCCTTCCATTTGTTGCCGTCTGGAGCCAGGCTTAGCATTTAAAAATGACATAAAATTGCACACATTTTTTCCCCCTGTACCCCCTCTATATGAAAAGTGTCTTAAACGGAACTACGTGTGGCTACTGCTTTATTATTACTCTCGTACACTTAACTGAAGACTTGTTTTTGACTTTTGAGTTATTGGGTTTAAGTTTTTATAACTTTATTTTATTTAACAATTTCTTGTCGAAATAAGTAAAACAAAAGAAATAGTTTTACCTCCTAGAGTTATTCTGTACAAATATATTTCTGAATACCTTTGAAAATCTAACTACGCAAATATGGATTGAAAATTATTACGCTTTATCTACATATTATTAATCTTAAAGTGTAATTATAGTAAAACATAAATGACACATACTTCTAAAATAAGCCGCGAATAATGCTTGCACGAGCTAGCTTTACCTGTGGCGCCATCTAGTTTGTTACGGCCGCCATCTTGAATTTTCCTAATTGTGTCATAGCCTACGACACTTGGCTTATCACAGGGAATCGATAGACACTTCATTTATCAAAGTCGGTGCCATAGATGCGATGCTACAGTGGAACATCGACATGTAACATTACATACATCGTGTTAAAATCATAACCTTTTTTTTGCTTTGGTCTGGTAAAAAAGCTTATATCATGGAGTACAATGACGTTACGCTACTTGAAAAAAAATAGGTTTTGAATGCATAAAAACGCTAGCTATGTACCTCATAAAAAAATATTTTTTCCTTACGAAAATACAATTTCTCACACTAAGATGGATTCCCAAAAAGTACTTGAAGTATTCCAGTTCGATGTTTTTTTCTCTGATGAATAAAATAATTTCCAATGGTTTGTTATAGTCCTAAGCAAAAAATATTTTGATAAAACAGTTACGTGTTGTTTTGCCATCGCCCAAAAATTATTTGTTTGATACAGGATAAACATTTGTCAGTAAAATACTTTGTTTGAGATGAGAAAAAAATATCGCTTTCCTCAGTTAGATCCGCTTCCCGCAAAATGCTGAGTTAGAGGAGGGGGGTTGTAAAACTGTAGTCTTGTGGCTAGCGATCCGTATTCGACTCACGGGCGGAGAGTCGCGCTCATATCTTCGCATGTGGGGAATGTGACGGACGTTACTGCCTAACTCAACCTCACATTTCAGGGATGACGTTCTCTTACCTCTAGAACCCGCCATACGGTTTCGTGTTACCCCGTCTGAAAGTTAAGGACGACACGGTCCAAAAACGGTACATTAGGCGTTAAGACATGGTTCCGAACGGCAAAACCAGCGGTGGAAGGAGGGTGATTGACTAAGGTAGTACTCCCCCCCCCCTTCACCTCGTCCTTCTCCACGACGTTTATTTTGCCAATACTGATGCAAGAAGTTGTATTTTAGTGCATATCTATACACACACACTTACGTTAATAGTAGTAGTCGGTGCCATTATAGACTGCCTTACAGAATCCTCATTGGTGTACTTATACCGGATGTTTACGAAAAAAATAACAAACATCAAAGTGGGGTATATAAGTACAAATACACCACATTTAATCGAGGAACCAATACTCTAACGTCCATAGTTAACCTGATAATGACAGTGGCAATGTGCAGGGGCGGGTAGTCAATCACAAAAACTAGACTACAGGCAGTGCTATGAAATAACACTTTACTAATTTAAGATATTGGGACAGTATGTCTGTTAGAAGTCTCTGTTCAAACTGTCCGCCACTGTCGGCCACACAGGTAGTGCAGCGCTGAAGCATGTTGCGACGCACGTGTGCAAAGGTGTTTCCGGCGTAATGCTCTCATCCCTCGTGTCAAGTGGTGTGGCGTACACCAGCGTTCTTATGTGGTCCCGCAGCAATAAGTCAGGTGGTGTTATGTCAGGTGAGCGTGGTGGCCATGCTATGCGGCCTCCCCTACCTAGCAACCGGTTCGGGAAGTGCATGCCGAGGTGCCGGCGAACCGCAGAGGCGAATTGAGGCGGGACCTTGTCCTGGTGATACCACATCGCCTCACGAGCATCTAAAGGAACTTCCTCCAAGTATTCCTGTAACACGTCCTGCAGGAACTGTAGATACGTAGTAACTCCGAGGCTGAGACCATGCGGTACTGAGCGGTGTTATCATGCACGCAGTTCTGCGCACAAGTTGGTTACATTGCCACGGAAACAAGGTTGCACATCAACTCCTGCACATTGCCACATTGCCATTAGCAGATTAACTATGGACGTTAGACTATTGGTTCCTTGATGAAATATTATTCACTTGTACTTATATACCCCACTCTTGTGTTTATTATCATTTGTTTGGGAATATCCGTTATAAGCATAAGGAGAGGCTGTATAATTAATTATGTCCTCTATACGAAAACAAAAATCAAGTTTTCAATCATTCACTACCAAGATTAGCAATTATACCCAGCATGCCCAATATAAACAGAAAATATATATAGGTTATTCACAGTAAAGTGAGCACTTTTTAAAGCCCTCTAATTTGGAATAATAATAAATGTATTTTATTTTAGCTTAGACGTTAACTTCCAAGTGTGGTGGAATATACACTCTGTGTTTATTACTTACATGACAATATTTATTTAAAAAGTTGGTTAAAGGATAAAAAATAGCTGAAAGGAAACAATAACTAGGGCCTCAAAAGTGCTAATTTTAGAGTGAACAGCCTATACCACGGAGCAACATGCTTAATATACGCTTCTATACGTCAGTACTTAGTCCATCAATATCCCTGAATTTTTCAAGTGTGACGTGTCCCGCATTGCATAGATGATTGAGGTTATGTGAACCTAGAAAGACAACCACTTTTAAGCGTTTTTTGCAAAACAAAATTTATTAACATCTATGCATTATACACAATGTGAACATTACTCAAAACATGGAAACCACCCGTAGTTTCAACTAACTTACGAAACATCTCAGTTTCATTCCTTCAAACTCAACTTCTTTACGAGAGTACGGTACGGAAGATTGGCCAATAGTAATAACAGCAGTTTGATTTATGACACCTTCATCCATCAACTTATTTAAACGAAACTGATTTCCGTGATATCATTTGGAAGACTTTATGTTCATGAAGACATTACAGAATCGCTCGTCAGTAACAAACAATTTATTTAGTTTACAGATTTTATAGGATATTCACGGTAAAATAAGCACTTTTGAAAGCCCTTCTTAAGATCTCTACTTGCATGTACATTGTGTATTCATCCGCCGTATGTAAGATTAGCATTGTCATAGGCATCGTAACTTATTCATGCGTCGGTCTAATGGAGCTGTGAAATTATTAGAAAAGTAAATATTTTACAAATCTGCTCATTTGCATTATATTATTCATTAAAAAAACATAAAAAGAAATAAATAATTCAAGTTGACAGAAATGGTTACCTAACACTTTTTATTTTACGTTAAAATACGGAACTACATACCATCCATCGTTACCAACTTTACTGGGCGCATGTCACTCAGTGCACCAGTTAAAACATATGCATGTAGGGGTAATGGCATTTTTCTAAGGTTTGCTTCAAAAGTGCTCACTTTATCGTGGACAGACTTTGCCGATATTTATCTGACAGCTAACGAGTTACAGAATACAGCTGCAGGGCCCAAATGCTGGACGAACTCGGTACTTGTCTGCCTCCAAACTTTTCTCGGAACATTTGTTGACATACATTAATGGAGCCTGTTTTCCAGTATATCCGACCACGAGGAGACACTGCTCCAAAGTATACTGAAACTACCGACATCCACACCAAAGCGGACTGACTGACAACACTGTGGCGGCCACGGGGAAAAACCGCGGGTAACCACATCACGCCACAATTCAAGACGGAGTGACAAGTTCCACGTGGATTTAATTAGCAATCCTATTTAACTGCAACATCTTCAATATAAAGCGTCCAGTTCAATGTTCTTTCGACGCGGATGTCATCACATTCCACACGAAGCAAATTAGGTCTGTTGAAAATTGCGCTACCGTGTATTCATTATTGTTGAACATACTAACGAACACTTGGGTTCGGCTTGGAGTGGGACATCCAGTATTATTAACCAAAGTGAATGCTGACAACGCGGCCATAGTCCAAAAACGGTTGCTTGCAACTTTTCTGAAGCCCTGATAAAGTTCTTCTACCAGGATATTCCTCCGCCTCGTGCAAACAAATCTTAACAGAGTCTAGAAAATTACACCAAAGGGACAACGCATCGCATTCGTGCGCACTCACTTTAATAATATCTTGTATAAGAACTATTTCTCACTGGGCATTACCAACACACCTATTATATCTAAGTTTTTATTCATACTAATTATAAATTGAATGTTACAATTTCTGTTTAAAATATAAATAAAAATACCACAAAATAAAATACTTTTATGATAACGGAAGAATAAAATGTGTGTGATACACGGCATATTTAGGGGGGGGGGAAACCACATATATATTAGATGGGGTGATTTTCCAGAAGTTTAATTCAAAAAGGAGTGAAGAAACTGCGAATAGGCTGTATACCAAAAAAGCTGGAAATTTTTTATCACCACGAAAAATCCTGCAGGACGAAAAAAGAAATTAGTAAAAAGGATGACGTTTCCTCATTTAGCCAGACGTATTATAACCGAAGACGCGAATGAAGCCACCGCCGATTCTGCTGCAAAAAGCCAGGACCAAGATCGCGAAAATTGACGCTTTTATGCCCTATCGCTTTTAGTAAAGTATTCGATGCTGTAGATCTGAAAATCCTGCTAGCGAAATTGAGACACGTTTTTAATTTCTCTGCTGATCTGTGTGAATGGCTCAAATCCTGTCTTAAAGGTTGGATCCAGTGCGTTGTACTAAGTGGCCAGCAGTTTGAATGGCATCCTGTAAAATATGGGGTCCTCCAAGACCCGTACAGGGTCTTGGAGGACGCAAGTAAATGTCTGTAATTTTATAAACATCTCCTTTACGCGGATGACCTGCAGATTTATGCACACTTGCACTAAACAGACGTCAAAATGGCATTCGAAAATATGAACCATGAACTTGCCGAAATACGTATTTGATCTGTTCGAAACAGTCTTAGCGTAAATCCTGGTAAGACACAGTGCATCCTGATTGGTTCTCCAGCTCTTGTATCCGCTGTTAACCAACTTGTGATTCTGGATATTATCTTCAGTAGTAATAATATTACACTATCAAACACGGTTAAATGTTAAGGAATCATAATTAATAAAATGTTTTGAGCTGCTCATGTTGCTATCTTGTGTAGAAAGGTGTACAACACACTGCATTCTTTAAGTCGCTTAAAAAGATTACTACCTGCTCGGATAAAAACATTTCTAGTCCAATCTCTACTATTGCCTATCATTGACTACTGCGATGTTATTTATATCAGTCTAAAGTGAAAGCCACCAAACATGACGGCAGAAACTTCAAAGCACGTGCGTGGGGTTCATAATTAATTTAAAAACACGCCATACCATCAGCCCATATCTAAGAAAACTGTCTTGGCTTAAGCCATATAGAAGAAAAACTACTCATGCCCTATTCTTGCTCCACAAAACACTGCATTCTTTCATACCTCGCTACCTTTACAAGCGGTTTTCCTACCTGAATGA
The DNA here is from genome assembly GCA_029891345.1 of Dryococelus australis. Lineage (NCBI taxonomy): Eukaryota > Metazoa > Arthropoda > Insecta > Phasmatodea > Phasmatidae > Dryococelus > Dryococelus australis. The sequence continues at coordinate 79,690,661 of CM056993.1, forward strand.
TCGCCACCCAATAAACACGCGCTCTAAAGCCGACTATAGACTGCTAATACCTCTACTCAATACCAAGTTCAATTCTAGCTCCTTCCCCACTGCCTCATCAAAGGCATGGAACAGCCTGCTGATTGAACACAGAAATATTCAACGTTTCAGTGGATTTAATAATACAGTAAATAAGTACTACCTTAGATACCCCAGTGGAAGAGAAAATGAAACTAACATTTCACAGAGTTGTGTTTATGCATGTGATCACGTGAGTGTGTGAATGAGTGAGAGAGTAATTAAATTGTTTATTTGGTTTATTTAGTATTGTTACATACTTAAAAGTTTTAATCTGTAATATCTATGCATGAATTTCTAGCAAGTGAAAGTGAATCTGTATTGGGTCCAGCGTAAGATAAGACGACTATGACTTAACTGCACCTTTAAGGCGTCAATAAACAAATAAAATAATTGCGAATTCGTAAAAAGCATTTTTGTTTAAAAGCTGTTACTGTTTCAGATTTCCCATTTTCATTCTTTCACGTTCGCAAAGCTAAACAAAAATAAGCGCTTTCGAGTCCATTAAAAATTATTCGCAGAAATTCCGTTTCACCTGGTGGAGCAATTTCGCCGCGCTCTGTTCGTTTCCGGACGTTCTGTAATTAGACGAGCTTGAGTGAGAGATTGTGACGGTCAGCTGGACGAGGCGCTTATTGTGTAGCGTGACGAACGTGCGTCTGGCATTCGGGGGTATTTGTTTCAAAGAGATGCGATTTGGTGGGGCAGGAGGGGTAGACGAACAAAACAGCGTACGATTTCCGCGATAATTTTTTTTCTAAAGTTTCGTGACAAAGGAAGTGAAATTTGATTAGCGCAGGTGGCACGAGGAGATTTAATTCACCTCGCCCGACGTTACTTAGCAATTACATGGGTGCGTGCGCATCTCTTTGTCACCGTCGGAATACTATTGGCCGGGACGGTGCTTATCCCTGGGGAAATTTCGGACAGGAGCAATCACGACAGACCCTCGCCTTGTAGAGTGCCTCCGAACACGATTAGGCTGTTGTTGCCGTATTGCGAACTTAATAGGATACACCAGTTTCCTATGCTGTATAATGAACCAACGGAAGCAAACATATACATATAAATTAATTTGATCTAAATTGATCTAAATTTTCCAGTTAATTGAATTAAACTATATCAGAAAGGTGTTCAATATTCTAGTATTCAATGAAATAATAATTTATCACGTTACGTCAATCTAACGTGAATTTGTTTTATGTCTAAATAAAATATGTATTTTTGATTTTAAATGCATTTTACACACTTGGTGAATTGTATCCATTTAAGTTAACTGATAGATTATGCGTACAAAATTACTTATTACGTACATAGTGTGTAAAATAAGTATAATGCATTTTTATATTATATAATTTGCTCTTACTATGTTAATTGTGTTGTATATCATTTACATTTACAATTTTATCAGCTCCTCTCATACTATTATGTTTACTGTAAACGTTGTGTTAATTTGTAATGCATTTGACATATTCTACTTTCTAAACCAATACAGCTCATATTGGAATACAGTGGAATAAATATAAACAATAATACAAACACAGGTCAAGTTTTGCTGATTTCTATTGGTTCTATATTTGAGTCAGCAAGTTAAAGTACGGAGTGTTGTTATTAAATACTAAATGCGGTATAGTTAAGAGCGCGTGGGTAATAAATTAACGCCAAACAAGTAAATTCGAGTCCGTAAGTTTTTGCGAGACAATAAAGAAAAAAGAAGAAGAGGCAAACTAAGTGATATCGCCAAATTGCTGAGTGTTGCCCAATAAGGGTACAGGACTGTCAGATCAGCAGTTCGAATGAACCTCGTTCTGCCGCACACGTCCCTGTTCTATAGGCTGTTCACGGTAAAATGAGAACTTTTGAAAGCCCTGTTTAAGTTCTACTTGTTTGCGCGTTGTGTATTCTCCCGCCTTGTGTAAAATCATCATGGCCATGGGCCTCGTCACTTTATTCATGCGTTGGTCACGTCAACTGTTAAAATATTAGAAAAGTGAATATTTTACAAATATGGTAATTTATACACTTCGATGCATTTGAAAAGCAGAAAGCGAAATAAATAATTTGAAGTTATCACAAATGGTTAACCTAACACTTTCTACTCGACGTTAAGATATGAACTACTTTCCATCCACCGTTACCAACTTAACTGGACGCATGTCAGTCAGTGCGCCCGTTAAAATATATGCAGGCAGGGGCAGTGGCTGTTTTCTAAAGTTGATTTCAAATGTGGCCACTTTATCGTGAACAGACGTTACCCACATGAGTGAATATAGGATGTAAACCTGATGGATTTAATTAAAATTAATTAAAATTGTAAATTGTGCGCTACGTGTTAGTAATTTCACGGTGCAAAAATTAGTTAACAGAAATTTTAAAAAAATGTTTAATAAATACATAGTTGTATTATTGAAGTAAAGTACATAATCAGTTTATACAATCAACAAAGTTGACAAATGACAGTGTTTTATTAGCAACGATTGGAATCGACAAATTCAGAGACTTTTGTGTACAAAATGAGGTACTTTTGAAACTGACCTTGTTAGGTACTGAAACTATTACCTCGTCGGGTATTGCTCTTACGTTGCGCTTAACTGTATGCGGTATTCACTAGCATTTGCTTTACTCTGTCGCTGAATCTACAAACTTAAGCGTTTATATCACCAAAATGTCAACCCGGCCAGGAAAACGAGTTAATTATGAACGAGAGTGTGAACGTTTTTACATGTTACCATTTTTGAGTTTTTATTGCTAATTGGGTACATTATTTGTACAACAGGCACAGATCTAGGCATTACAAAAGGAGAGAGCACATGCGTACTCTAATTATTGTTTGAGGTGGGAGTCTTGGGGAGAGGGGGAGGGGTGAATGTGTGCTGTATGGTAGGAAAAATGTTCAACCTCCAGGTATAAATGTGTCTAATGACAATTTGGATCTATTATTGAAGATGTAACTTACAATTTCTTTAGTAGCATAGTTACCCAAAATAGGCGTGCCTCTATACGCTTTTCAAGCATTACCTTGCACTTTGCCAACTTACATGTTATTTACACATAGTCGACATTTGTATTTATGTTTAAATTGTTCAGTTCAATGCATTTAATTACAGTTTGGTACTACATTCATTTTTACGGTCGAATAAAATAATTAAGCCTTACTTAAACGATTTTCTTGGTCCTAGCTCCATATATGACATTTTATTATGGTTCAACTTATTATTTTCCCAACTCAAACGACATATCAAAACAGCAAATCAACAACCAATAAATAAATATGTGAATGTTAATATCATAGGGTAGTTCTTTCACATGATTTCATGTTACTCCTCGCTTGTTTTTTTATATATATTTATACCTGATATTTTATCTGCTTTACTTTAATTAACGGGATCCCATTAAACAACATTTAAATTATTAACCATTTCTTTACGTTACTTGCACTGTCTATGTTGCCGATATACTTGAACATACAAATCATACAAAACTTTAGTTTAACTTAAATTTAACATTTCTCCTTTTTTTTAAACTGATATTTCCTTGAAAGGACCCTTTTCAAAAATATGACAAACAAACCAAGGGAAACAACTTCTAAAATGAATTACGACAAATTATCGTTTTAAAAATTTGCAAAGTTTATTTAAAGGTTGTTAGTAAACGTTCATGCACATGCGGAAAATTAAAATTTTATTTGGCTTGGAGTAGCATGATTCTGGAACTCGTCCCAGCTCGGGACGTTCATGGGGCGACAAGCTTATTCCATTACGAAATGCAGGGCGGAAGTCCCAAAAACGGGATGCCACGCTTCAACACGAAGTTGCATGCATATATATTCAAGGCCGCCTCGTCGAAGCATACGGGCGGACCGCTAAACAACAGTTTAACAACACAGATAAGCAAAAGTGGCCGTGAAAAACATGAACAGGCGACGAACAAAAAAATGCCACAGTAATCACCTACCAATTGCGGCAAAAATGAAGGAACTATCACATAATTGTGGAGAACAAGCGGAAGCCCGGCAAAATTACAAGATGTCACTCCATGTACGAGGTGATGAAGGCGAAAATGGGCGTGCTCGGAAGTTATCACAAGTAGGAGTCGATTCAGAACATGATCAACACAATCAAACAATCGATATGTACCATATGACAAGGAAACACTAAATAATTTACTCAACTGATATTTGGTTCAAAAATAACACCAGATAAATAGCAGGGCCGGTTAACAATTTAAAAAAATTTAAAAAAATAACTGAAAATGACTATTTTTTTCAACACATTTTGACATAATGAATGACAGCAGGGTTAACAAAGGTTTTATCAGGAAATGTTTGAATATACAACGTGTTCGGAAACCACCTGTCGAAATTCAAACCACAGCATCCGTGGGCTAATAGAAACGATAAACTCTAGTCACAAAATGTTCGGAAAGGCCATTTAGTATATTTAAATTTAAGTTGAATTTCGGCAAATGACGCCTGATACCCGCAGCCGTATGTACCTCCGTGTCCAACAAGTTGCGTGACACGAAAACGAACGGCGGTGGCGCGACATGCGGCCAGCGCCTGTACATAGGCAACCAAAAACTACCGGGTTCATCTACCACTGCGGTGACGCCTGTGTGTGGGACAGTGGCAATCCACTCGACCTACTGGCGGCGCAGTGTCGCGTGCAGCCCTGCCCGTGGATAAGTTCGCCTTCGTGTTATGCAACTTGCTGTGCATGAAGGTGAATACGGCTGCGGACATGCGGCGTTATTTGCTGGTTCGCCGGCGTCGCGTTGTTTGCCGAAATTCAAATTCAGTTTAAACATACTAAATGGCCTCTCCGAACATTTTGTGACTAGATTTTCTTGTTTCTATTCGCCCAATGATGCTGTGGTTTGATTTTCGACTTGTAGTTTCCGAACACGTTGTATATAAAAACAAATCCCATCACTAACAGATTATGCAGGATATGTAGCATTAGTAAAAACACCGAACACTACTGAATTAAATACAAAACATAAATATACTGAGTCATATAGACCAAGAACATTATAACAGTGGTCAGAATTAACTGCCTAGCTTCACAAAAAACGAATGCAGCAAGGTTAAATGCTGGAACTGAACATCGGGGTTTTGCTAGAAAAGAACAAAATTATTCCTAAAAAAAGAAATACATATTACGAAATACAAAAAATTATAAAAGTGGGTGCCATCAAACCAGTACATCAGGAAACAACCAAAAAACCTCTTTATCGAATCTTTAGTCCATAGTTTTAATGCGAATCAGTAAATGACTTTTATAAACATTGCCATAAAATATGTCACGATGACTGAGCAACGTTACTAATATGATAAATCCTTAGCACAGTTTGATTAAGATATTAAATGGGGTAAACATGGAGTACCGTTCTGTGAACATAGTTGTAAAAATGGAATTATGCAGTCCATTACACTGCGCCGTTCATTAACAGCATCTATCCTCCTTGAGGTTGGGGTTATGTTAACGCTACAGCGAAAACATAATCTGCTAAAAAGGTTGCAATATAAATAGGCTCCAAATGAAGGCTTAGTAAAAAAAATATGAAATTGAGGTCACAGTCTTCACTGGATGTGCACGGGAGGGATAAGTATTCATAAATCGATACCATTAATGCTGTCAGAGTGCCCTTCCAAATTTAAGAGATTACAATTTATCCCCCAAGGTCTGTTTTGCTATGACTATAAATAAGGCCCAGTGATAATCGCTAAATGTGGCAGGGAGATGTTTCAGGGAGCACTGATTCTTATATGGGCTACTCTACTCGAGTATGCTCACCTAGCAACTTCATAACCCTAGCATCTGAGGGCATAACCATTAATGTAGTTCGGTAAATAAAAGTAGCAGCTATTTCGTGTAGTACACAATAGCGAAGTCGCGGGCAGAAAGCTAGTAATGGTAATTTGTACAAATTTTTACAATTATGAATTATAATGACGTACATTGGAACAAAGTCTTGTGGAATTAAAAAAAATTAACAGAATTATGGCGTTTGTATCATTCTTGGAAAATGAATTTTGTTGTTCATCCAGTATGATGTGATATGGCCATACCAATATCCTGATAGTTTGTTTTGTGACTACAACAGTGCAACATAATATTGCTAAATTATTTAAACATGATCAGTGGAATAAATTAGCCATCCAGGACTTTTATCTCCAATGCAGCTAACCTATCATAAATAATTATAAAGTAACCTAATATTTCTATTGTATAGAATGTATAATCATAGGGAAAAACACATTTAGGAACGATATTTCACAGAATACTACACAGTATAACATCGAAATCTGTAGATATTTTTTAATGATTCATGACAAGTTTAATTATTTATTGTGTTTGTTTCTGCAAATTAACTAGGTCACCTGGTGTTGGACTATATGTAAAAATATTCCAGATCAGTTAAGATTTTTGATTACTTTTCATTTCCATTATATTAGTGTAGTGACTCAAACATAATATAGCTCCTATGCTGGCATGCAGAATAATTCCACAGGAACAAACAACTCCCAGACTGCAAAAAGTAAGTAGTTTGGGTCCATGGAATTTTGCACTCATAACTGTTTCGATGTAAAAAAATCGTTAGGCAATGATAAAACATTCGGTCAGTACAGCTCAAGGTGAGCGTCTGGTAAACTTGTAATTTGGATAAAGCATATTTTTTTATACAATTTAGGCTTAGTGCACCACTTTGTTAGTTAACCGGAGTCATATATGGAGCTAGGACCAAGAAAATCGTTTAAGTAAGGCTTAATTATTTTATTCGACCGTAAAAATGAATGTAGTACCAAACTGTAATTAAATGCATTGAACTGAACAATTTAAACATAAATACAAATGTCGACTATGTGTAAATAACATGTAAGTTGGCAAAGTGCAAGGTAATGCTTGAAAAGCGTATAGAGGCACGCCTATTTTGGGTAACTATGCTACTAAAGAAATTGTAAGTTACATCTTCAATAATAGATCCAAATTGTCATTAGACACATTTATACCTGGAGGTTGAACATTTTTCCTACCATACAGCACACATTCACCCCTCCCCCTCTCCCCAAGACTCCCACCTCAAACAATAATTAGAGTACGCATGTGCTCTCTCCTTTGTAATGCCTAGATCTGTGCCTGTTGTACAAATAACTAAATTTATTTTATCATAAATATAGTTATCGTTAGTGACATAAATTCGTGGCGGTATAAATTCCAATAATAACTGAAACTCGTACAAGCCTACTACCTAGAATTTATCCAATTAAAAAAAACACTAAATAACCTAATTACTCATAGGCCTAACTGATGAGTCTGTTTAACATTTCCATATTCCTCACCTTCGTGGCCAAGTCACGCTTGTAGGCTAGACTATCCCATAAAATGCATGGCAATGTAAACATGACATTTGGGTAAATATTATGTTCGTGTGCCTAATGTCGTTTTATACACCAGTGTAGTAACGACGTTTGGCTTAATTCCTTTTTAAAATTCCAGTTTGTTTACCACTTGGATACGGAACATCTAATGCTTCAGCCAGTTTGTTCAGTTGAAAACGGAAAATTTATTTCTGTATCCAGTTTGTTCAACATGAGCTCTCTACACATTTCGGAAACACGAATTCAAACAGCTCTACAACTTCTCGTGCTTTCTTTTAAGTATTATAGGATTTATGTCACAGCAATATTAGCCGAATTTGATTGGATGCGTATCATGACCGTAATGACGGAATGATGTTTGTGACCAAATATTGACAGTGTTGATTGATGTTCAGCAGGTAGGCTGTTTGGGTGTTATCGGCGAAGTAGGCAAGATGATTGTACGGTTGTTTGTCAATGATCTCCCATATAATAAGAATAAAGTGCCAACACAAAACCTAATCCTGAACTCGTAAAGGTGATTTTCCACACTTGAACACCCCTCTACCCGGTCTGGAAATGAAACTGGAATATAATAACCATAAGCTATGCACGATAAGTAAACTTGACTTAAAACTCTTAATAAGCTGATTTTTTTTTTAGAAAATAAATGAGATTTTCTCTAACCCCATATCATATTATATTTATTATATACGTTTATTTATTCCATACGGCAGAATATGTCGATTCATGACTGGCGTTGTGTGTGATCAGAAAACCGGACCAATAAAGAAATAGATTTCTTGCTGATAAAACTATTGGTCATTTCAGATACGATGACATTTCATTACTAGCTGCCACTTGTGCTATATAACTGCAGGTAAATCTTCTCACACGTTCCATTGTTCAACTTATGGTTATGTGTTAGACGTCTATAAGAACTCGCCAGGCAAAAATTCCTGTTTTCCAGCAGTTTGAAAGTAAAATTAATGTGAACGTTAAGGAGTTAATGTGCGAAATACGGTTCGCTAATAATGGAGTACTTTTGAGAATCTTCCTATGTTTTGCTTCCTGTCCATTTTTCATCCTCCCGCCTTGTGCATATAACAGTTACTTGGGCCACTTGATGGCCTGCGAAATTGTCAGAAATGTAATTTTTTTTCTAAAATATCTGTTTTTCTGTTTTTTAAACAAGAATAGACCTATTTTAGATACATGTTAAGATATGTAATATTTTCTCTTAATTGTCTGACAATATTCCTTTACATACACAAAAAGTGTTTACTATCTGCTATAGAGGATTACGGGCAGTGACTTTTTTTTTACAGATGTTGGCTACAAAAGTGCTAGGTACTTTAGCCGCGAACAGCTGCAGCGATGCTGGAGGTGATCGCTGGAGAGATGACTGCCTTGTCTGTTGTGTTGCAGCCGGACTGGCTGATCGGACAGCTGCGAGGACTCGGGACGTCGTCCAGGCAGGAGCGACAGCCAGGCGTGCAAGGTAACCGCTTTATAAACGTAAAGCCCCTCTCCCACTGTCCAATTTTTCCGTCAAACTGCTTACAGTAAGTTCGGTCAAATAAAGTTCGGCAGTTATGACGCCATCGAAACGTCATAAACGCCGCCACATTAATCTGAGAAAGTTTGATGTTTGACAGTCTGAGCCAATCAGAATCGTGCATGTAGAAATGGACGCCAAGAAAATTTTTAAAATAACGAACACAGTTAATGTCTATAAGTTGAACAGTATGTTGTACGTTATATTTTAAAAAAAAAAAAACACATTTTTCCGTGGCCAACTATGTGTAGAGGCCTGCAATATTATCCCAGAGAAAAATTTGACAGTGTGGCACATTTTCAAACATATTCAAGATTATTTCATAAAATTTGTTGGAAGGAAAAATTGATGGCCATATTTTGTCTTCAAATTTTATTGTCAAATATAGTTGAGGGCGAAAATTTGACAGTGTGACAGGAGCTTAAGCCACCTTACAGACATGCTGACCACCACTGACTGTTCCTCAGTGTTCGTCACTAGTAATATCATTTAACCTGGGTAATTCGCTGTTGACTGAGCACTTCTGGCAGCCCTGTATGTGTATCCTTCCGCTAAACGTAAAAATATCATCGCCGGGGAACCAATTACTGGTTTCCTTGTGCCCACCAAATAACATGGTGAATGTTGTGTTAAAATGTAGCAAGTAATCCTGTTAAACAGTGAATTAAGTATTTCTAAACACCAAGCTCTCCTATGATTGAAAGAAAAAGGGATAGATCGACTGTGAATGTCATTCTTCAAACTTTTTTTTAACAATAATTATTTTTAAATTGCTAACACCAATATGCACATCGATGTGTGCAGGGCTTTAGAACTTCCCTTAACGTTAAGATTTAATCGTCTTACCCTGCGTAATTATAACAGGAAATGTTAACTTAATTACCAGTCGATGTGGCATGTTTACTGGCAATGCACTACCTCCCCAGCTTCAGTAAATGTGGTGACGTCATTAAACATTTCATCAGTACGCGTTTCCGGAAACTGGACGCGATAATTGCAGAAGTTTTGAGTAGATAACAGCTTCATGGCACCGACACTAACGACTGTACGGTCGGAACCTTGTGGTAAGAGAAGTAACAATCCACGCAAAATTAAAGTTGGGCTACAATTCAAGAAACACAACTAACGGGTGGCCCAGAAACACTCAAACTTGTCGGGGTATATCCTGTATCTCGTTGCACAGAAGCTCTTTTGTATGTCCTTTCAGTTTCAATCCACATAGATTGATTTTATTGTCACGAGAGACAGGCGTGTTCTTCCACAAACACAGTAAAACCCTTTGAAGTGCCTGAAAAGAAGCTGTTTGTCATATTTTTCCTAATATTTCTATTTTTATTGAAATATCGGACGATTTTATTGTTGTTCGTGATACAAAAACATGCACGAGGCCTTCTCTGAAGCTGTATATTATTGTGACTATATGTTGTATTATAATTAAGTTTTAGTTAGTGGTAGTTGGGTGAAAGTGCTTGAAAGTTTTTGACGAAAGAAACCTTGTTCTTCAATCAAGAGTAAATCAGAAAATGGGCCCGCGGAATTCGCGGGCTAACCACCACATCGATGAAGCAGGTAATCGTACGAAATTAATCTGGGAACGCCGGCACGTGCTCGCTCACAAATCCCGTCCTGCAGTTGGAAACTCAATAATTAAAACTTAAGACTTAATGCTTAAAACTTAAGGCGTAAGACTTGGGTGTAGGTTTTACAGGCCTAACTTCACAATGGGGGAGGGCGGGGCATAGAAAGACAACCCGCCCCCAAATCCCAGTCGAAAAATACGCATTCTAGGCCGAAAAGAAGGCGAAAAACGCACCCCTCCGATCTTTGCATCTCTTTCCAGGGGATTATTGGGGAGGGGGGGTCGATAGCAGAAGGTCCAAAGGTGTGCAGAAATTTGGTTCCACCCCTCGAGGGGGGGGGGGTCGCTGCGCGCCGTCAAAAAAGTCGTGTTTTTGATTAATGGGGTGACCAGGGGACTGGCCCGCGGTATCCGCAGGCTAAGCCACCACCGGCGAAGCACGTGTTCGTTCGCGCCTATTGGCGGTCGCTCGCACGTTCCGTCATACAGTTATATTTTTGTGACTTAAGATGTAAGACTTAAGGCCTAAAGCTTACGTCCTCCCCCTCCAGGGGCACTATATAAACCAAATTGCAAGAAAATCGGTCGAAAAATGCGCCTTCCAGGCATAAAGCGTTTGACGCGGCAAACTTTCGTTCTTGATTAATAGTATATGCTTCAGTGAGAAATAGATACTATGGAGACTGCATATTCAAATATAATTTATTTTAAGGAAAAAGTAAAAGTTTCCAGAGAAAGTTGGTCAGGCATACCTTCTCGGGCAAGGTTTGTTGCTCTGAAATCGGAAATTTTTTCAGAATTAAGCAAGAAAGGTCTAAAGAAAAAAAGAGCTGTAGCAAAACACGGCGAGGAGGATATTTATTGTTAATGCAGAGAAAATTTTTTAATTCGCCATCTTTAAACCAACATTTTAAATTCTCTGTTTTCGGAGCTGGGGTCAAAGATCTTGACATACTAGCATAATCGTAAATTGGTTTCCAACCCAATTTGGTTTTTGAAAAATTAAGATGTGAAGAAATTCAAAGCGCTCAAAACACTTTGGCAAAAATAGCCACATTATTTGACTTCATCATTTGAATATGAAATCATACGATTGAAAACCATACACAAAGCTATTTTTGCAAGCCTGCTCCCTTCTTTGTGTAGTCCACTTGACTTCCTATTTGCTATTTGCATATTTCATATGGAGTAAACAACCCTCAACTCGGTTGCCTGCGAGTTCCAGTTTGCCTTTGGGCGTTGGTGGAAGGGAAAGCTGCTGTGTCATCTTGCCAGGAGCATAGTTTACATAAAAATCGAGCAGCCCAGCATGGACGTGAAATTTCTCGTGAAACTGAGGTTCTGGCTAAGCCGAGTGTATGAGTGAAGTAAATGACGAACCTTTGGAAGAACAACTCATGGATACTGCTTCAGGGAAATGCGACTACTCGCTTACTCCGTCTCTGTGACGTATTTTTTTTTTGTGTACAGATGCATCCCCTGTACTAGTGTTTTCCTCGTTAACGCTAGATTTGGCACCATGACATGTTGTTCAAAATGAGAAGTTTATTTAAAAGAATATATCTTTGGTCAGTTCAAGATGCGAAAAGAAAAACTGCAGAATTACTGGAGATGGCGAAAGTTGGTGAGATGCAGCATTGTTTTGAACAGTGTATGTATGCAGTAGTCTGTAGATCGGGGAAAGGTGTGCGCTGGGGGATATTAAAGGCACACTAATATTTTGGCGCTAAGCCGCACTTCTCTCATCAGCCCGGTTATGTAACACTTTGAAAGCGGCGCATATTTGCAGACGTTCAAAACACAAGTTAGGAGTTAGTCAATAAATATATTTTATTTTAGTTTTACACGTAAACTTCCAGGTGCGGTGGAATATACACACTGTATTTATTGCTTGCACGGCAATATTTATTTAAAAACACGGTTAGATGAGAAAAATGGCCGAAAGGAAAAAGTAACTAGGGCTTCACAAGTGCTCACCTTACCGTGAATAGCCTATACCACTGCCCTACTGGTCCACACTTCACCGCAGATGCTTACTGTATAACGACGTGTATTATTGCAGTGGCCAGCTGTCAGCAAATATAATCCCGAGTTGAGTGTGTTCCAATGAAGTGGATTTTCCCCATATGTAATGTGCACTTGGAATGCCGCCGACGTAAAGTTAGGATGCGGTAAAGTCACGAAAAAAAAAAACTGCTGGCGACGTAATATCAGGCCTACGTTGCCAAGTCTTTAAAGAACGCATGACATGATAATTTTTACGGCAAACTCCGAAAAACTCTGTTGACATCAGGCATGAGACATCGATAACAGTCAGCATGTTAACAGCCACACTTCGTAAATCCAATGATCTTAACTACAGCTCTGGGAGAAGCGAGTATTGTTTCAATTTTTTCCCCAGAACGTAGTTTCGTCGCGATTGACATAATGTTACGTATTGCGCAACTCTTAAGTCCGCCAAGTCATTTCTCGGAACAGAGATGAAAATTAAATAGGAGGGAAAGAGTACTATCCCAGCGCAGATGGACTCGCGACATCTCGAACGTAAACCAGATAGGCCTATGCAACCGCATGACCAAACAGTCGGAAATCGGCGTTTAGCTTTTTCCTATGTTCCGAAGTGTTCAAGTGCGGAACTAAGTGGGCGGGCACTACCGAATTTTTTTGTTGAATATCTATAGCATAGTTTTAAGTAGACGCTTGTTTCAATGGAATTCAAATGTTTTTGGTAGTAAATCCCTTATTTTTCTTTTTTGTTAGCGTCCGGACGATTTTTTTTTTCCGTGCCTCCAAAAGTATTGAAGTTGTGCCAGGTATAACACAGCACATGTAAACTAAAAGAAATTAAACAGGGCGAGATACACGAATGATTTTATTTCCCTGTGTATATGCGAATATTGCAAAACTTTTCCAGAGTTCGAATTCAGTAAGAAGTTCCGTCTGGAAATGAAAGAAGGGATTGTAAAAGGCACTGTCGTTGCTCCTCTCTCCGCTTCGCGTTCACGGAAAACTGAGGAATGAATGCGCCTTCTCCAGGGCTCTGGCTTGCGAGGAGATGCCTGCGATCCGTTCGTGTACAAGAGAGGGGAGGTAAAGGACGTGATTCTTTGTTTAGGGCGGGGAGGAAGTTTAGAGGTGCGTTCGGTAGAGCTGTGCTCGAGGGTGTGTATTTTCCGTTCCTTTTTTGAACGCGCTGACCCGGGTTTTTAGCTCAAAAAAAAAAAAAAAAAAAAAGGAATAATGGAATCTCTCCTCCGAAATGCTAGAGAGTTTAACAAATATAAATTTATTTAGCTTCCATTGTGACCTGCAGGTATGCCGAGCACGACTATGAAATGTGGTATGTTCCGGGGTGGATTTTCGTTTCCTGGAAACGACGCACAGGCTATCGCGCTCTGAAAGTATGATCTCTTCCAAGGCGAAGCATAGTGCGTTTTTCACCACAGCTCATTCACAATTTCCATCAGAGTAGTCTATTGCGAAATATGTATATTTTTTTCCTTGGGGTTGTCACACTATGGGGAAGACTACACGGGTACGAACGCAGTAAACAAGTAAAGTTTTTGCGTACGAACCCAAAAAAAAAAAAAAAAAAAAAACCCGTTTAAGATTAGCAGTCGACGCTGCCGTGTCTGAAAACATCGGTACGCCATTTCCAGGCTCTCGCGTCACGGCTTTATGAGAGCTTCGCAACCAAGAGTGTGTTCCACTGCTAACTGCTTGCACGTTACGATAGCGATGCACGAATGCTTCGCGATAAATGAATACTCTTTCGTTATACGCGAGATTTTGGGATAAGGTTAACACACTTCATCACGTACAAATATCTGTAAAATGATTGCAACTACTATCGAGTCTTCCGTTTCTGTTTGTCCGATCCCTTGGATCCTTCTGCAATAACCACGCTCTTAACGAGACATAAAGCCCTAGTTATAGTCCATTAATGTTATCATATTGAGTTTGCAGACTTCGATGTTTTTTATAGCTGCGAAAGCTAGTACAAAAAAAAAAGTAGTCCTCAAGAAACGCCACTGAATGATGTTTGTTTTCTCTAAGAGTTAACACACGCGTATGAAGCAAGCGCATTACGTGTTTACAAAGTCATAGTAAATACACGGTTACTAATTGCTCTTTAATAACATTGGTAATATGTTGCCAGATTTTGTAAATAATTATCCACTTTTGACGATGAAGGAAATAGTTTTATCTATTAGTTATAATTATTAACTCACTAACAGTGTACGAGGATAGCGATTATTGTGGTTTAAAATTCTAGTCGGCTTATACGACAAACTTCTTTCCTGCATTAATAAAGTCATTACAGCCACTTTATTTATATAATGTTTTTAATGTGACTACCTTGCTCCAAACTGTGTTATTTGGAAGTATGTTAACACACTAGCTATGGTTGTACATAATGGAACCTGACTTCCTATAACACAAAGAGAACAAATAAATTTCGTTTGCTTAATTGTGTCGATTTTTGATAAGAAAATATTTATGGAATGTGTATTCCGAAGGTTTGTCGTAACTTTAAAAATACAGTCCCAGTGTTGGGTTGCTATAACAACATTACATTTTACACTTACTTGAGAATATTAATCATAGGAAAAACCCAAAAGTTTAGGTTTCTATCTAATTTTTCACACTAATATGAAATATGACCTTAGAAATAATGAATTTTACGACTTATCCAGAATGCAATTAAAATAACGAGAGAAAAATTAAAATTCATCACAAGCACAACTTAAGTTAATTGCTAGTGTGCACGCATTAAGAGTTCTATAATTTTGGGTAAAAGCCGCCCATCCGTCCGGTGGTTACATGATCTTCAACCAATCGCAGGGCAATGTTTTTTTTATCTGTCAATTCGTCAAATATTTCTCAATTTTTTTAACTTCTGATGGATCGACGGATGGGCCACCGTCTTCTGAGGACATTCCGTAGAAGCGAATACGCACTTTGAAATAAAATGCAAGGCGGTGGATCGGTGTATATTATCTTTGGTGGTAAATTCAAGAATTTAAAATGTAAACAATAATTTAGCATGAATACTTATAACGTAAAAAAAATGTTTCCCCAGAGTGTTTCTCTTTTGAAAAAAAATATTTCAAACCAAACTATACCTCCAACTAAAGAAAGATCACGTTGTTAAGTTGTCACGCTGAAGTTTTGCCGTACATAAGGATTGACGGACGACGGATTGTTGTGAGTCGCTTTCAACTGACGGATGGAAACACAGACGGATAACTGACTGACGGACGGGCGACTGGCGGATGTGACAGACGGTCGTGAGCCCAGCTTAACTTCATCTTTACAAGAGCAACTTTGTAACAGATGCCTAATTTAATTTCAAATATAGGCTCAAATACTGTCTGTAAAGTTTCATATTATTTTCCCCCTGATCTACGCTAAGTGTATTAAGACACTTAGTTCCAAGCGAGGCAGGGATCTGAATGTTTTTCATGGCCGATCCTCCTACTTCTAGCTGCGCTATAAAATATGCAGTTGAGTGTCCATCGTGACTTGGAGGAATCAGGCAACCATAATTCATGATTAGGGCCATGGCTACCGTCATTCAGACAGAACTATACCAAAAAGAGAAAGTAGAAATTGGCATAGACACCGTAAAAACCCTGGTTTACATGAAGGTGTACAAACTCAAAAATGCATTATGCCTTTGTTAAAATAATTTACATGCATTAAATGGTACAAAAGGCATAGAAGGAGGTCCGGATATTAGAAAGTGAACATGGTGGAGAAAATAGTCGAGAGTGAATCTGGAATTGGTAAGCTGGTCGGCCATACAGTCGCGTGATTCTTGTTGCAGGCGGCAAATCCGTGGGTGTCCCGAAAGCCGCCGACGAGGTCGTCCAGAGCCGAAGGACAGCAGTAGATCAGGATAAGCGTATGTCTGCAGAGCCAGCTGTGGACTTCTACAGCGACAAGCAGGTGAGATCCGACGCTCTCACAGCGCCGTGTTCCTTCACCATCGCGTCAGCTGCCGTCAAATATCAGTAACAATCCAGTGGATACTAAATGTACTTCATTCACTGTTACCACCAACTTTAATGAAGCCTTACTAAAGTTCTATTTACAGGGTATTAATACACCTCGTGTGAACAAAACTTTAATCGGGCCTAAAATTTTTAATAATTCATTTCAATTAAGTATAGAAAATTACACGCACATCATAGTCGTGCGCAATCAGCTTATTGATATTTTTTCATAAGAACTATGCATTTACCATTTCCTCTCGATTGTTATTCATAATAGCCATAAATGTACTGTAATAATTTATGAATAAAATATAAATGAAAGCTAAATTTAAGCAAAAGTAAATAAATTGTATGTTAACAGAAATCAAACACTTGTAATACGCAACATATTTTGGAAATAACCAAAACATCGACATACGCCGGGTAAGTTTTCAAAGGTTAGATTGAAAAAGCATAAATATAATGTATATATACTATAGAAATAATTCACGTGCATTCCGACGAAACTACTATCTGGACATTGCACTTACGAAAATAAGAAGTAAAGTTCACACTGAGTATTATAATATCGCGGAATCAAATTGCACTGCCGGAGTAAAAACTAAACAGCACACGGTGGATATTTTTCCATTGTTATTATACCTTTATGACCGTACGCTTCGATACACATACTAAGTTGGCAAC
Source organism: Dryococelus australis (assembly GCA_029891345.1). Classification (NCBI taxonomy): domain Eukaryota; kingdom Metazoa; phylum Arthropoda; class Insecta; order Phasmatodea; family Phasmatidae; genus Dryococelus; species Dryococelus australis. Next base: position 79,707,898 of record CM056993.1, read on the forward strand.
TCCGTTACCGTTATAATCCTCGGCATACTCAAATGCAGTAACTCCATTTTGTTAATCATTACCATCCGCTTTCAAAGCGTCTAACAAAACATCCACTACTCTGTACCACGTTTTCGCACTCTATTAATCCCGTAGAATACCTCGCAGGTATTTATAGCCTGGTCATCTTCGACAAATCCCATCGGGAGAGAAAATTAGCTCCAAAAACGCGGGAAACAGGGTGAAGTACAATTAATATAACTATAACAAAGATGTTAGACGGTGTGTATACGAATATTTTCAAGGAGGGGAGGTTATGATGGAAGAGTGATCGCTAACGGAAGAAACTGGCTCTTTAAAGTACAACATTTATTATATTTTCCTATTTTCTATAAGCGTTATTAAAACATAGAAAAAATATCTACGCAATATTAACATATTGCTTATTGTATAGTTGATGTGATTGATTATTTTCTCACGATTCCTTCTTTGAGTTTATAGATTAAACATTTGTATAATAGACGCTTAATTTCTTTTTCGTGATGAATTGCATGTCATGCAATCAGTGCAGCATTTTTGATACGCTTGAAGTGGTGTAGCGTGATTTTGGTGTGGATGTACAGTTTAGAATAGTGAATGAATAAGCTACATATTGTGTGTAATAGAGTGGGTCAATTCATACATGAATAAGCAGGATTTATTTTGTTATGGGGTGTTGTCCAGTGCCTAGTCCTTTTCCTCTGAAAATGATAAATATAACAATTCCCAGTTCATTACGTCACGTTTTAATTTTCCTGTACACATAATTGTATGAAAACTATCGTCCCGTCGGGTTTTATGTGACTTTCTTATGTCGATTGATTAAAATTTGCACAGGCAGATAATGTTACGTTCCATTGTACAGTATAAAAAGTTATTTTTACCTAAAAAAACGCAACGTTATGAAAACTATTCACTGCTTTCACTTAAGAAGAAATTCTTTTGAAATTATTTTAAAAGTACCTTCACAGTGAGAATTTTTATCTTCACGTGCCGGCGAAATCGGGCAGGAAAGGCTCCAATTGCTTCGCAAACGAAAATTATCTTTTAATATTTTAAAATTAATTTGCTAACACCTTTGGGCTATTCAGTGCGTGTGAACGCATGCATCTTGTATTTTAAACGAATTTAAATTAATTAAATGTCTCGCCACTCAGCTTACTTTGTCAAAATCATATTTTGTAGCAATGGCGAATCAGTTTGTTTGTCAGGTACGTATTTTTTTGTACGGCAACTACGAAGAAAATAATTACGATATGTTTTCACACTCTGCCGCAATTTGTTACTGTATTGTCAAGCCTGGCCGGCTGCTCCTGTGATAGTTTCCTCCCCCAAATGATTTCCATCTATTTTCCAAGCAAGATCTGATACAGTTCACTCCAATTTTTTTCCACCCCAAAAGAAAACGGTGGCCTTTAATTGCACTATTAAAAATTCCCGTATACTCGGGGAAATTTTTGCGCTAGTGTACGTACAGAAATGCCATCTTTAATAACGAAACTCAGCCCCGTAAATAATACAAACGTCTCTGTATTTTCCTATAGCTTCGAATTTCGGGAATGCATATTTCTTCGCCACTTTAACCGAGAATTATCGTTTCTGCGCCAGTTGAAATCTCCACGCTATTCAGACATATTCCATCAACCACCAAAAATTAGCATCAGTCACCTGTAACATTTAGCGACACACAAAAAAAAAATCAAACATTACGAGAAACTGAAAATGTTACGTATGCCACATTAAAGAGATAGGCCTAACATATTTTTGCTTACCGTTCTTGTGAGTGGTAGAAACGGCCTTCAGGACGTTTGGCTCCTGAGAGTGCTGGGCAATTTAGTACCAATGCACGTCCGTATTTTTTTAATGTTTTTGTTAAAGTGTTGTTGGCTAGTTTATAAAAAGCCAAGAGCGTGTGGCGCTCATGCAAGCTACACAGTAGCCATTCTCCGTGTTCCAATCCTCGCCTGTTTATTTTTTTCTGTCTATAATACTATAAAAAACGTGGATATAATTAAGAGTTTAGAACTCTGATTTATAAGTAGGTGTTTTCAGGTATTTATACATTTCCTCTAACCAAGGTCGTGTCTGTTGAAAATTTAAACGTTAGAAATATCGTTCACGATTTTTGACCATGTAACTTTAACAGCTGTAATGGCAATGGGCAAGTCCATGTTAGGGACATAAATCGGTCTACTTCGTCATTATAGACCATTCACGGTCACGTCCAACTTTTCTGAAGCGCTGCTAAAGTTCTACTTCCAGAATATTCTTCTGCCGCATGTAAATAAAGCTTAACCGAGTCTAGACATTTACACCACAGGGACAACGCGCACCGCATACGTGCGCGCCCAGTGTAATAACATTTTGCTTAAGAACTATTTCTTATCAGGCGTTACAAATAAACCTGTTTGCTCCCTGTTTTTATTCGTAGCGAAATATTATAAATTATAGATAATATGTAAATACAAGTTCAATTTAACCAAAAAAAAAAATGGGGTGTAGCTGTGTTGGGGACACGGTCGTTTGTTTTGCGTGAATACGTCTACGTTGACGCGCTCGGACGCCTTGATGTTTATTTTTTAACGTTCCCGGCACCGCTTCACTCGATCATATGGTGTTTATGGGTATCACTGAATTGCTTTTAAGATGCTATTTCCGACTATACAATTTGTGAATTTCAACTTGGCTTTTTGACTGACATTGTGTTAAGTTTTCTTTATTTTTTTTTACATTAAACTCATTGCAAGTTCACCATAACCACGCCGCACAAATGTTTTTATACACGCAATCGATTGATCTTGACGCAAGCTGTCGATTGAAACCTAAACGAGCGTCGTAGCTTCTTGTTAGTCAAAAGTTATACCACGCGGAAGTTATGAGACGCGGCGAAACGAACCCAAAATTGCGGCGGCGCCCCCTCCCCTCCCCCTTCCTTCGCGTTTGATGCTTCACAGTTCTCACTCAACGTAACATATTCTTTGATCCTTTGTCAATGGAGTGATGTAGTTGAATTTTGAATGTAGATGATAGATTCGGAGCTACAATGCCAAACTCTATCCCCCGATTTTGTTATCATCGGATTTTCTGGTTTACATCCCGCTATGGTTGCAAATTTAAAGACGTGTTCACGTCAATAAGGCACCTTTATGTTAACACAAGTATACAACACTTGTGACGCAGGAGATGTGTAGGAATCAATGAAGCACGTAATTCGAGGGGAGATTTTTCAAAAAGTATGAAGAAACCGCGAATAGACTACAGCGAATGGCGTGGTGACGTGTTGCAGGCCGGGAAGGATCTGCTGCGGCTGCTGGAGAAGATAGTGGAGCGACCATCCCGTTGGAGGCTGCTGTACCGCACACTGCGTGAGTGTACCTCCTTCGCCTTCTCCACTAGACACTTGTTACGCCTGGCACAGTAGCATCACTTCACCCTGCACTGAGCACGTGACGTGGGTGCCCGTGTGGAGGACAGGAAGGGAGCGCTGCCTTGCATATTTTAAGTTACAATTTAAAATGCCATAGAAACGACCCCTTCCAATCAAGAACGTCGTAACTGACATCATAAATGCGTACAGATTGGACGTTCTTAGTTGGAGGGGTCACCCCGTGAGAAGTAGCTCCAGATGGAGGTCTTGAAAATGCTGGTACATCGTGACAAGGCGGACACTTGCATGTACAAAAGTAGTTCAAGCAGTATATACATGAGTAGTTCAGTTATGAAAACAGTGAGTAAGAAAGATATGTGTCATTAAGATAGATGAGAACTACTGAAGGAAAGAAAATGGCTACATAGTTTAAGTATAGCCACAGTAAATATTTAGCATAGAATTATCTTAACCCTCTAATGCATAAGTTATTACAAACACTTTTGAAAAAATCAAAGCATTTGTATTCCATTTCAAAATTGCAATTTTACTACCGAAATATATCACATTTAAAAAAATACATTGTTTTAAGTAGTATTTTTTGATGTCCTCATTTGATGACATTACGCTTTACTGCCATAAAATAAAAATATCACAATGACTCATATGAGGACAGCATGCAAGGAAGGTAGATTTACAACCACTACACTAATATCACTGGTCTCTATAAAGTTCTAAATTATAGGCTATTCACGGTAAAGTGGCACTTTTTAAGGCCCTGCTAAATTTTTCGTTGTATTTGATTTCAATCTTTCTGCCAGTTTTTGATATAAACATTGCAATATGCCTAATAAACATAGTGTACATATTTCATAACTCTCAAAAGTTAAGGTCTGAGGCTGCAATAAAATATATTTATTAGGGGTTAATACCGTTTTGGTAGGGGCTTAAAAAGTGTTCACTTTACCGTGAATAGCCTATATTATTATGTATCATTATGTCTGAAATGTCACTTATAAACACTAAAATGCTTTTCAAATTGTGAAAATTGCATTTTTCAACACAAAATACTTAGAAAAATTGTAAGCTCATGGTTATTTCTTTTGTTTTATTTTGTATGGAATCTTTCCACACACTGAGGACAAACTGGAACTTTGCACGTACCACATAGAAATCTTGTCTTGCTCTTGCAAAAGCTGTCACGACACCGATTATCGTGTGTTTCAGGGGATTTTTCTGGGTAGTGCTGTCCGCCACCAAGTCGCAGTTCTTTTGGTACAGCGTGACTGGCTCTTTTTTTCTTAGGTTATTGACTTTCATCAGATGGACGTTCCCTCTTACTTTTGCCCATTTCTGCATTTCCTTGATAAATTAGTCCATTAGCTATTCGACTTTTGAACTCTAGAAGATCTATGGTTTCATTTTTTTTTTAAATTTCCACAAAATCCATGCATTTACCACAGTTACATTCAACATGTGATAAAATATACGCATGTACTATCTCCTGTTTCTTATATCATTTCGGTACAGTGCTACAAGTGAGTCCATAAGGTCGACGTCGCCCATATGATTGTTGTGGCACTCAATACTGTATGGACGCTGAACTTCAATAAATATCCCTTCTATCCTGCTGAAACGCTGGGCAGTGCTTACTGATTCTTTCCCAGCATAGGAAGAAATAACATGCACAGCAGAATTGTCAATCCAACGAGTAACTGTGATACCTTCATTGGACGTGCAGATAGAAACACTCCCTCTTCTTTCTTTTTGCAGTGATTTTGCAGGTTTTAGTTTCTTATGAGTTCCTTGCAGCATGTTGACTTGAATTATACCAACATACCATATATCTTGTAATTTCAGGAAAAGTGGCACACTGGTGAAATAGTTATCAGCATAAACTTTGTAGTTCTTCCCATGAAGATCATGCGTGAGCCTTATCACAATATCACCTGCTGCACCACATGCTGATTCTAATAATTTATGCAACTTGCTCCTTGATACAGTTCAAAGCAGTAAACATAACCAGATATGCCAGCTCTCACCCACATTTTATATCGCCATTTTTTCGGTTTTTTAGGAAGATACTGCTTTAGCGATGAGCGATCTTTGAATGGTATCATCATTTGATCAACACTATTATATTCTTCTGGATCAACAGCATTGTGAAATGTCTCGTGCAGCTTATTCAGAATTGGACGAATTATGATATATTTGTCCTTATTATCTGGCAGAATGGAACATTTATCAGTAAAATGCAAATCTCTGCGTATTTCCTCAAAACGATTTACTGACATAGTGTCAGCAACAAGGTTCATTTGTAGTCAACTTTACTCAGACCAATACTGCCTTATCCTTGGATACTTTATGTAGGTCATAACGAGAACAATGCCAAGAAATGCTTTTAGTTCTGAAGAAGAAAGAGATAAATTATTTTTTCAATTTTGACAGGCATACAATTTTGTCTGGTATACAGTTTCTAAAAGTAGTTCAGGAGGAAACAAGTGGTAAAAGAAATCCAGTGGAGTGTTGCCATGAACTAGTACTTTGTGGTTACCAGTAAACACTGGTACACTATTAGCTTTATCATTGTCACGTTCATTGAACCATATTATATAGCTTTCTTGATTTGTAGTAGCTGTTTGTAAGAATTTCGATGTCGTTTATTTCTCCGGAATCACTTCATCTTCTGACGAAGAAGAAACAGCGTTGCATATTTTTTTAGGCACAAATGTGGTATCTTTGTCTGAATCATCGTCATCAAGATCATCTTCAGACTTTTCAGACAAAATTTGAGCAATTTCCCTGTCTTTCAGTGGTTGCAGCCTGTAATTACGTTGATATATTGGTCGAGATTTCTCTCCACATGATGTGCACGCAGTATGTTCCTCCTACAACAAAAATGATGTACGAAAATTGTATTTTTTTTTTACAAAAATAAAAATAATAATTACGGCCATGACTTATTATAAAACCACATTTGGTGTTATAACTAAAGCAACTCCAACAACTACTTATTGGTTATCAGTGATAAAGAAAATTGCACATTTATATTATGGTTGCAAATATTTTACAAAAAAAAAAGTGACTATTATAATTTTTTGAGATTTCACACATAGTATTTCAAAATATATCCAATCGTACGTACTACGTATTTTGTCAAGTCGCATATAAAAATATTGTTTTCTGTAAAGAAAACGAGAAAATGGAAATTGAAGACATACGCATTTACAAAATATAATATTCAATTTATGCATGTTGTCCTCGATTGAGGACACGTATTTATCACTCCACATACAATAAACGATTGTCAAAAACACATATGTACTATTTTTATATTAACTACTTAAAACGTAACTTGATGCAGTAATTTAATTACCATTACTTTTGCTTTTCGTTCAGTTGTTACAAACTCGTGAAGATTGTAAACAACAAGGCGCCATAGAGTACAGAAACACGGGAACTTGGTAAAAGATTTAGTAGATCGAACAGGTGCTGCTATCTATGTCGCGCCTAGTGAACTAATATCTGTCCTCAAACAAGGCTTCCATGCATTTACATTTAACAATGCGCTTTTATGTGCGGCATTTAAGGCATTCTTTATCTGTCCCCAAATGATGACACAATGCATGAGAGGGTTAAGGTATAACAGTACAAATTTAACTATTCTTAGGAAACACGTTGGTTTAGAAGAATTACAACCAGGAGATAATCACAAAAGAAGAGTTATCAGTTGGTAGCAAACAGGTAAACAGATAAAATAAACAAAATATTCAGCTATCAGGATGGTAAGTATAGTTGAATAATACGAAGTGCCTTTATAGAGCTTAAAACTCTGGAAAAGAGCAGACTTTTTTTCTACAAGTGTAACTTGAACGATTTGAGACCTCCTTAATAGTTTCTGTACTTCAGTTCCGTATGTTTTTTTTTTCAATCTAACAGTGTTTCAATATAATTCGTAGCAAACATAAAGTATATAATTACTGAGTGGTACCTTTGACTAGCAACGGGCAAGGAGTTCATGCAATATTTGGAGACTGTATTACGACTCGTGCCACACTCGCCCCTGACCCGAAGTAAAAAAACACCTCCGCGTTTTGTAACACTTGCTAAAGTCTAACTTTTATGCAGTAATTAAACGTGTGTGCATCACGTGATAACTGAAATCAATCACTTGTTCGAGTGGAAGTAATAACCTCCATGACCGAGGTTCCTAAGACGTTACACTTTCAAGAGTATGCACCGCCTTTAGGAAGTATTCTTGACCATAGTATGCTAGTGTGTCTTCTTGAGGGGCTCCCTGCGTAATATTCACTTATGGTATTCTGGTCTGCTGTAAACGCAGACTTGATTGATGGATCAATTGTATACTGAACACCTACGGGACGGGTTAATAACCACCTATGTAGAGGCACGACACTGTTTGGATGGGTACCAAGGTGGTGGTCCTACCTGATACATAGTACGACATGAGACTGTAACAATGTGGCGAAGGAATACTGCGGTGGTAGAGAGGAAATAAGACCATGGGTGATGCTCCGATTCACCCTTATGTATAGATATACATGCACCGCATAAATATACATCAACAATGACGTTTCAAGAACAAATTTCACGATCATATAGGCTCCTTATACCACGATACTTTATTGTGCTGTAACTTCTTTCTAAATTTATGGCTGTGTAAAATATAGTTTTTACACCTAGTAGTTCTGTGCACGCCACTCGATAAATTTACTGTCAAGGTAACAGAATTCCAATGGCCTTGTTAAAAAGGGTGACTGGGGTAAATCCTGCATGTTTATAGATAGGACATTTGATAATCATGTCCTAAGAAAATATAATTGGCTGTATATGTTTGTGCCCATATAAACATGCATGTTACCTATACATACTACACGTTGGCACGTTTCGAGTAGCGGAGAGAGTATCGTATTGGCGATGCCGCGGGTGAGGCGGGCCGCGAAATTGCGAGACACGTGACTCGAAAGGATATATACGGTCCAGAAGAAGCCAGAAGGGGGGAGGTTTGAGTCGGCTTCGTAGACGTAATATTGAAGTTTGTAGATGGGCGTCGCAACGTGCCGACGTGCCCAGCGGGGAGACACCTCTCCCAGGAGACGATAGATGGCGATATTGAAGAGCTTTCTTCGTCCCCGGGGAATATCGGCCTCCCCTTTCCCCTCCTTCCACTCTTACTTCTCACTAGGGAATTTTTATATACCCCCGTGATGTGCAGACCTATCCACTGCTGCAGCGACCCGAGTTGCCACCTAACTGAATTCGCAGAGGCGGATGATTTTCCCCTAGCGGGAGTAGTGAAAATTCCCTCCACTTCACCCACACAGAACGAAAAGAAATTCCATGACATCCGAAATTCTGAACCTAGAAGCGTTGAAATATTTAGGGATAGGGCCAGCAATCACATGGGTTGATGCAATCATTTAAATGCACTTCAAATTTTATAATATGTAACCACTAAACGAAATGTTAGAAGTTGGGTTTTATGCCACACGGATATGCACTGAGTCTGAAGTTGGTTCCGAACCACCTGGCTATAGATTCAGGGCTGAGAAATTCTTCAATCATGCCGTAGGTCGGTCTGGGCTGACACCGTCGTCAGGGCACTGCCTCCTCAGCACTTTAACAGTGTGTCTTAGCCATTACGTTAGTGCCTTCTTTGAACGGTGCCCTATATGATGGCTATCTCAAATGCAGAACAAAACAAAATATAGTGTGCTCTCATTTTTTTATGCTGCGGCAATTTTTTTCTTAATTCGCCACACTTTTCAAGATCCACCACAATCTTCGAACTCAACATTTTCATGTCCCACCCAGGGGTTGTATGAAAGAAGAGAAGTAAATGAGACAACCATTAAAACATCCCAAATGATAAACCCCCCAATAAAAATAAGTCTGACTTAATGTTCTAATCGGGTAGGACAGAAGCAGTGGTTTGAAAAAAATAAATCTTGTAAAAATATTGTAAAGTTTCAAGACATATACTTTTAATATTCCATCATTTCAATATTACAGTTACACTTATTCAGACAAATGCTCAAATATACAAACATCTTTCTTTTTCATGTGTACAGTATTTAGCAAAATTATGTCTTCCGACTCCTTCAACATTTATTTCAAAAAGAATATACATACCTAGCACAACCCTTGGGACAAAGATCCATCTTACTACCACAAACCCCTTCCAGTGTAGACTGGACCAAAAATATTCTTAGAACAAAAACGAACGCTGACGTACAAGGCAGTAGAAAAAACTCAGACTATCCTCACACTAAGGCGTACACCTAACGTCACTGTCACTTATGAGCTGCACCATCTCAAGTGATATTGTCTCGAAAAATAAATACTCATCCAGAGTATCCCAGCATCCGGTCTCAAAAAAGTGTTTAAGCGAGCCTAAAAAAAATCTGGATTCTGAGAGATTTCTCAAACACATACTCCAAAATTGTGGCCAGTCAAAGTTGTTGCTGTCGCAGTCTTAAATCGAGCCGATGGTACTTCCCTCACAAAAGTCACTCGTCTAAACAACCTCTTAGCCTCTCCCTCACAAAATCCAGTCCCCAAGGCTGCAGTCCTATCACCTGTATCACCAACTTTCTCAGAAATTATCTCCTTGCCCTGAGCATTTAAGTTCCCGATATACTTTTAATTCATGTCCGAAACCCTCTTTAAAATCCCCCACTTAGTCCCGAGAATATCTTCCTTAATCGTGCATTGAAGTCTTCACACTGTCAAGTTTCTTCCCTCATAAAGGCATACTGACATAGTCATGAAGTTGGAATGACTGACGCCCGAAGTGTAGGACACCATGCGCGGTGTTCTTGAATTTATATATTTTATTACGTAAGTCACCATTCTTAGACTTCTCAAGCATTTCCTTAATGAACTAAATTCGCAACACTGGCGGTAGCTTGTCGATTCATGAGACAGGTACTCCGTCTCTACTTCCTCCAGTGACATACCATTTTCCAAAAACGTGGCGACTCCCCCCTCAAGTGGTTAGTGATGATTACGTTTGGGTTTGCAAAAGCAATTCGTAACACCTTTTAGTTTTCCTTTTATATTTCGGGTTAGTTAATATATTAAACTTTTTCTCAAACTCCCATCAAAATTCATATAGACTAATCATGGTCATCCAAATGGAATAGAGTATTGACTATTCAAACCCCATTAAATGTTACAAAAATCCCCTGAATACAGAAATACTATAAATTACTCTATCGAAAGATTACAATATTAAAACGAAAAACACCGTAGGGCGAAATTACGTAACTTTCATAACATGATAATGGGCAGCCCGGAACCCCCCCCCCCTAAAATCCCCAAGGAATATAATTCCGTCCTGTCAAAGCCCCTCGCTGCTTCTCTTCCGAAAAATGAGAAGCCAGCCCTTATACCTCATCGAAAGCTCCCTCTCGAACATTATTCCTCGTTCGCATAGTGTAAGACAGCGCCCCATGGTGACGTCACATGCTGCACGCACGCATGCAGAAGTTCTTGAAGACTATAATGGGGAGGGGGTAGGAAGGGGCGACCTGACGAGGAAGCCAGTGGATTAGCCTGGGTTCAGTTCCACACCGGCTCGCGCCGGCAGCGGCAGCAAGCAGTACGATGGGACACACGCACCCAGGTAAGACGCCACGTCCAGTGGCGTTTATTCCATAGATGCAAGGTAAGCAATGCTTACCCTATACATATTGGAAATGTGTGGCCCTTTATAGTTTTCGCCTTATACATTTAGTTCTAAGTTTCCCGTTTTCGATTCGAGAAACAGAGTTTTCGTGTAAACGCGAAGTGCTGCTATCTAGTATTTATTTCCACAAACGGGAGCGACTAGCGATGAATCGAAATCGCAAGCAACAACACAGGCAGAGTACGCAGGCGTTCTGTTTGCGTCCTCCAATCCTACAGTTTTTCTTGGACAGTGGATGAAAGTGTTCGGGAAAACGGCAGTTTTCCTATATTTTGTAATATGCTCTCTAAATAATATTCAGTTTAATTATTATTACATTCATTTTATTTCCGTATTTATAACTAATGTTAGGTATTATAAAACGGTAAGATTAAGCAAAGTTGGAAGTTGCTTTTGTTAGTATAAATTGAAAATATAACCACAATCCGACTTATGTCAGCCATTTATTGTATTGTAGAGTGTGTAATATATCATATTTTAATGGCATTAAACTAAATGGTATTTAAAACACTCAAATATGTGGGGCTATTATATTGCCTACCCTGTAAAAAAAACTCACTACACGCCAATGGCCACGTCTACAACCTCAGCAGACAACCCACGTAGATTATCGTAGAACAACTACTCATGGTACGGGTATACTTAAAACAGGCGCTCGTAGATGGGACACTGTAACAACACTTCCCACGGCTAAGTACCAACTGAATCCTCCAATAAAACGTTTTAAGTACTACGGAGACACTTAGAATTTTTCTCGGACTGCTTGGCTCTTTTCTCTCGTACAGCATCTTCTTTCGTGCCAGCAGATGTTCGACACAGTCATAACTCGAGTCGCGGCGACATCCTGCTACTCGGCGCACGAGGTGCGATCTTATCTCGAGAGCTCTTTCTAACCTACCCTAATGTAATTTTACATGTGCATCGGAGGTGTGGACGGGACCTAAAAGAGTCTCAGGGCTAAGCCACATACGTCTACAAGGAATGGAATCCATGCAAGAACGCGTACATCGCGGTAAAGAGCGACTGGGTAGCCATGGCCGCAGTTGGATCCATAACTACATCCCTTACAGTACCTTTAGCTAAACCTGTAATTAAGACGGAGACGGAAGAAGAAGAACCTGGCATAGGCACCGTGAAAATTCCTCTTGGCAGGTGAGAAATTTGAACTTATTCATGCATCGACAAAAAAATTCTAAAGGAAAGAGGAGAGTAGGAACCTTGTTATTTACTGGGGGGGGGGGGGTTGTGAAAATCTGGCAGAAAGAAGGTGGGGTTGGAATTATATTTTCCTTTGATTCGCCTAGTGCCGGCTTTCTGACCTCGAGTCTACATCACGACTCACATAAATATACCACCCCTAATCTCCTCTCCGCCAACCCCCACCTGTAGTTTCTTAGAACAGGGGACAAGGCTAATCTAGAACAATCAAGCACATAGCCGTAGCTTCAGGGTTATAACGGACAACAATAACATGTGCAACATGGATAGATTTTTTCCCTTAAGGCAAGTGGAGTTTTTTCCGCGTTTGAGACCGAAAGGCGCAGGAGCAATAAGGGTGACACTGCCTCGCACAAAAGTACGCCATCGCCCCTAAGTGCAGGGCTCTAAACAGACGTGCAGCGTTCTTGTCGCACGGCGTGTATAGGCTGTTCATGGTAAACTGAGCACTTTAGAAAGCCCTGCTTAAGATCTACTTTCATGAACGTTGTGTATTCTTCCGCCTAATGTAAAATTAACGCTAGCATTGGCCTTATGACTTTATACATGCGTCAGTGAAGTGAAACTGTGAAATTATTAAAAGTTAATAATTTAACAAATCTGCTCATTTTGACGTTTCAATGTCTTAAAAAAATAATAGAAAGAGAAAGAAATAATTTAAGTTTTCGGAAATTGTTACCTAACACTTTTTATTCGACGTTAAGATACGGAACTACTTTCCTTCCAACGCTACCAACTTTACAGGGCGAATGTCACTCGGTGCACCCATTAAAATATATGCAGGCAGGGACAGTGACTTTTTTCTAAGGTTCATTTCAAAAGTGCTCATTTTATCGTGAACAGCCTTTACTTATGGGATTTTCAGCAGTGATACTATCAGTTTATTGGTATAAAGTCTGTAGGAAGGTTCAGTGCGGGGCTCTTCAGTAGTTTCGCATGTATCTGACGCGTACATTTTGAGATACAGTACTTAGAAAAGGCAGTTTTTAGCCATTTGGAGTACCCAAAAATGGCGTTTCTGATGTCCGTGACGTCTTGAAAGCACTAAAAAAAACTCCGTATGAAGTGTGTGTGTTCTTTTCACTGATCAGCACATTGGACGAACGTTCAGTGTTTCGCAGAAAAACGTGAATTACTAGCATACTGTAAGGCAGCTCAAGGATCAGGCGGGAGCCTGGAGATCCGCAACCCGCATAGCTGTATTGCTTTGCAGATAGTCGAAAGATCAGGCGACGCATTCTATAAGAAAATGTCAGCAGATTCGTAGTACGATTTTTTTATCTCGCGCATATCCTAGTATTAATGCAAAGAAAAAAGCTAAAAATTAATAAAAATAAACTTTTGTTGACTGAACAAAGAGCACACTACAATTAATTTTGAAGCATAAAGATCAAGATGACATACTGACACATTAAGGCGGACACTCCGTTCACAGCGTTCGTGGAAAAATAGTTGTGGGTCACGACTGGCTATTTTGTGTTTCATAGTCGTCATACCCAACCTCCATAATCTAGGAACCCGAAATGTAAACGTCCAGGCAATTATGTTCCGAGTTCAAGTGTTTAGTAAAGCCATTGACGAGTGTGCCTTCTTTTATAGTTGTTGGTTTAAGTTAGTTTAGTCTGTCAGGTGTCCAATGATAAGATTTACGGCGTAAAAGTGGGAACATTAATAAACCCGATAAAATAAAATATACAGTAAAGCACGTGAAAATATTAGTCTGTAACAAAACTGATTCAGATCTCTCGCATGTGCGTGTTTATTATTTCTCGTTACGTAAATTCAATTTATTTAACACGGTGCTGGATGTTTCAAGTATCTAGTATCAGTTTTTAAATCATTCATTCATTTCGAAGATTGCAGTGTCAAATTCACAGCGTGATTCGAACACGTAAAAAAACTTTCGACTAAATGTTCACAAGATCAAGTTAAACACCCGACACCCACTTATGATATCAGTATTTCCCGTGAAGATTTTTAGTAGTCATTTACGTTTTCGATAAACGCCTATTTTGAGATGTAAAGAACGATAGCAGGTTCCCTCTAATTTCGTTAGTAAAGTTGCCTTTGTTTTAATGTTTAATACAATATTGTAAATTATGAATTGTTTACATTTATCTAAATAAACATTCTACAGGTTTAACGCATGATTTCGAATTAATCTGAAATTGACCAATCCAAAACTGGCGAAGAACACATTAACTGTTATGTAACCTATAGCATTTCAAACAAAAATTAATGTTGTCCAAGAAACTTCATTGCAATTACAACTATTTTTGGAGACTGTCATTACATTTTAAAGTCAGATTTGTAGGTGTTAACAGAACCCAGAATCCAGGTCAAAAGAAAACAAATATGGCAATCTCTCAAGCACATAAGCACGCACATGTAACGTTATTGACTTGGCATGTGATAGAACATCTGCATATCGAAAAATCTGACATACGGCAGGTAACATAACATCCACAAGGCGCGATTGCATTTTCTTGCGACAAAATGAGATGAAACTGTACGAAACATGACCTAATGTGACTTTAAGAGCGGTGTACTCATTTGAAATTACTGTTGAACAATTAATTTATTGCAAATATTATTTAAAGTAAGGTCGTATGTGTCTTGATAATTGATAATTGAACGAAGTTCTGCGATAACTACAAAACCTGTTACACTTTTTAGTATTTCATGGAAATAAATATGTTTCCGTGCTTATTTTACATTTATTTTGTTTCCAAACATATTTTACATTAGTGTTATTTCCACGCATATTATCTATTGATCTTATAATGTGGAAGCATGTAAGGTGTTCTTGAGGTAGTGTTCTGATCAGCTCGTAAAAATTGTCAAAAAGGATTGCCTTGTCTCCTTTTTCTTAAATTAGTCGTTTCCAAGTGATTCGCGCTTAAAAATTTTTTTTAAAAAAAGTGCAATATCCGTAGATGGACAAACATGCGCCCGTTTTATGACACTGGCGCTTTGGTTCAGCCATATATGAAATACTGACTTAGGTAGCATGCAATAAATCTGCGTTCGTGACAAAACCCGGACACGACCTTAAAAAATGAACTGCTTATAACATTTTGAGTGATGAACTTAAAATCACTCACGACTGAGTTCCTGCGTGGCTGGTGATAGCTCGCATTAAAAAGTGGTGCTAGGTGAGTTTTCAGGGGCCACTCACATTTTTATCGACTATCAATACCGGACTGGTAGAACTCGCTCAGAGAATTCAACTGGCCTGGAGAAACTGGAGAGTTTTTCTGACGGCTGAAGACTCCAGGTGTAGCCGAGATCCAGAGAGAAAATGAGCCTGGAAAGTATTCCGGTGCCCCTTCTGGAGCAGCAGAGACTAGCATTGAAACGGACTTTATCCCCACCATTTTTAGTTGTGAATTTTTTTTACCACAAGGCTGACGGAAATTAAATCAAACATTTAACTCAATGCTTGTAAGGCAGACTTCATGAATTTTGATAAGATTTTTGAAAATCATTATTTAATTATATAAGTTAAACTAGAATTTGCACATTGTTTTCTATTTGCATGAGACAGGGTTAGTTTGAATCAAGCACAGCTATTATACATAGAGATTGTCGCTCTCTCTGAGGGATAAGTTGAGGATGAAAAATGCAAAAACGATAACAGTGAAGAATACGGAATCGCCTCGAGAAAACCTGAACTTCAAGACATCATTCCCCATAGAACTATAGTTGTTCTCGAGACCAATTATTGAACCGAAGATTACACAGATAAAATTGTAACTTAGTTAACAAAATAAGGAAATTATTTATTTAAGAAATATAAATATATTCTCATAAGAACAGAGGCTGTGTTATTATTATGGCTTAAACAACTAATGTAGATAATTCCAACGAAATATATATTTTTACCTCATTCATACCTTCTCCAAAAAATTATCTCGCAGTCAACTTCGCACAAGCCAACACCTTTGATTGATTGCTTGCAGAATTGCTGGACCACGATCTGCAGATATCCCGTGATGTCATCGAGAGATTGCAGGAAGTAGATGAAATGATGGAAGGCATGGATGACGGTGCACACAGGAATTCCAATAACAGGAAACACAGAAAGCACAGGCATAGAGAGCTGAGGAAGAAGAAAACGAAGCACAAACAGGGGTTGAAAATGAAGCCTAGTTCACACCACAGGAGGGAGCTGTTGGAGAGGTTGGTACTGCTGTCTCCTGAGGAAGATATCAACCAAGCCCTCGCGAGGAATGAAGGATCTTTTGCACAAGGTCTTCTTTTCAGCCTGTATCCACCAGGCAGAAATGTTTCCTATAATGAAAAGAAGGTAATGTCCACGAGCCTGAACAATGACTTCTCTCAGAACAATATGGAGCCACTCGAAGGCACAATGTCAAGAGAACCCGACTCAGTCAGCATTAAGAGTTCCCAGAAAAAATTGGAAAAATGGTGGTCCACTTACTAATGCATAAGCAGCAAATGAAGAACAATATAAGTGGAAACACTGCACTGCCTAAGAACTTAGGCACGTATGCATCATACGATGGAGACAACATATGGAGCAAGGTGAATTTTCTGAAAATCAAGCAGCCATCACTACCAGGCATCAACGCGCACTTCGGTCGCAACGTAAGTTTGAGGCACCATGGTAAGTTAGCAGTCAGCAAAACTTCGACCCTCATGGTGAACGAAAGTCATAGAATGACGAACACCACGAGTGAAATTCAGAAGATGGTACAGGCTTTGGCTGATGAAAATAACAGTGCGACTAAATATCTCAGGCTTGGAAATTCTTCACTCATTTCACTTGGTGGGATGATCGAAGAGGCAACTCATGTCAAGAACATAACAGACTCCAGACTTATCCCAAAAATCCCCACTGACAAAAGGCCAGCCTTCTTTGGCGAGGCTGCTGAGGTAGGCAACGGCTCTTGGCCCTTGCATCAGCAATCATCGTCACTGGAAGCAGCACTGGAGAAACAGAAGGCGCTCGCGACCAATGTGTGGTCGGCGAGGTGTTTGCAGCAGCCAGCGAGGCACTTCACGTACCACCGGGTGACGTCCAGCCCGCAGGTGCAGAGGCCACGCCAGCACAGTGCGTTCGTGGTCGTGTCTGTAGCAACGGTGCCCGAGGTCAGAGGGACCGGGGCCACTGCGCCTTCCCCACTAGTGGCACTGCCCGACAAGGTGGACCAGCTGCTACACGAGAGGCGGGACCCTCTGGAGCAACAGCTTGCTGACCTGTCGCCGCACAGAGACATGCCCGGGAGCCACACCAGACACCTCAACAGCATGCAGGTACTCCACACCTGCACTCGAATGGTTTCCTTGGTGAGCGCACATGTAGCAAGTTGATTCCACTAGCTTTTTAGTATAAAATACAGATTTCTAATAATTTACAATATTTATTTTCATCAATTTGATGATTTTACGACAGAGGAACTCGAACAACATTCCTCACTCTTTCTAAATGGTTGACGGCGATGCACAGGGACAGGTAAGCAACATATGGGGGTTATATCATTACCCACACTGTGTGTGCCTTCACAGTTGTTATATTATGTTTGCCTGCGATAGTGGCCTATTTACATGTAAGTGTAGAGCTCATCAGAGCTGGTAAACTCGTATATGGTCATTATGTATAACGAAGTAGGAAATGCTAGTGAAGCAGACTATATGTACACTACATGACGCCCTAACAGGCGATATCCAGTGAGTAATTTTTATCCACAACTGGAACACATGCTGTTAAAATTTAACAACTTTGCAGTAATGAGATCGGTACTGGGGCTAGAAGGAGAGTGTGAATGCCTCGATTCAAAGATGCAGAGTTTAAGAGTGTACAGGCGAATCTGAAAACCAAAATTCAGCCCACTGCACACGAAATGGTTGTTGGACACTTGGTAGTGTGGATCGTCCTGTCTGAGCAGTTAATCCCCCCATAGTTATAATGGCAGGTGCAGACTTTGTAAAATGTCTGGAGTTCTGCAACTAGATGTAGCACTGGTGTGCTGAGGATCATAACTTCATAACACAGGTCCTATTTACAGATCAAATCACTTTCACAAGGGAAGAGCCCCTTAACAGCCATAACAGACATTCATGGCCTGATGGAAACCCATCCACCATGCTCTGGGAACATGGACTGGAGTTGTCTGTGACCAAATAATTGATCCGTCTTTCTCCCCTGCTCATCTTAATGGTACTTCGTATATTCTCTTTCTGCAGGAGTCTTTACCATTACATTCTGAAAATGTGCTTCGGATTCATTTAAAGGTATGTGGTTTCAGCAGGACATGGTCCCACCTCATTTCACCACTGCAGTTCGTCAGCCCCTTGATGCACAGTAACTGAACTGGTGAATTAGTAAAGGTTGATCCATTGTGTAACCACCACGATCACTACAGTTGGCCCCACGCATAAATTTGTGTTTGAGACACCTATTGACACCAGTGTGTAACTGACTAATTCTTATATGACAATAAACAGTCAGTGCTTGCAATATGTGCACTGGGTACTAATCTGGCCCTGTACATTGTCATTGCCAATAATATATACACATTATTTTGTTAAGACTATTGATTCTTCAATGTAAAATATTCCATTATTCCTGTTTTATACTCTGTGGCAATTAGCATTGCAACACGAAGATGGGCGCACCTGAAGAACCCCACACAGGAGGAATGCATAGTCCACCATTGACCTCGATAGAATCGTGATGTGGCCTATCAGGATTGTATATTATCCCGCCGCGAAATTCGTTATCGCTATGGAAGGAATGTAACCACAGTGAAGCGGATATGGGATCAGTAGGTCTAGGAAGGCAGATTGAACGATGTGCAAGAAACCAACAGCCCTGTCGCACCATCGAGTGGGAGGACAGACATCTGGTGTGCATGGCGAATACAATAGTACAGTCCCATAAAACACCCTCGCTCAGGAATTCGGTCATACGGCACATCAATCTATGTCCACATGCATGATTCGTCTCCATCTGTAGCATCAGGACATTTGTCCAGGCACACATTACTGAAGCTGCCACTGACTGCTCACCACGGATGCTTGCAGCTGCAATGGTGCTTGTAATGTCAGGTATGGAAGGACGAATGACATGTCATCGTCTTCTCCGACAAATCCCACTTAGTCTTGCATACCCTAGATGTTTGCACCCATGTCTGGCATTACAGTGGTGCACGTCTAACCGAGTCCTACATTATGCACCATCAAACAATCCTAGCAACTGTAATTGTGGTATGAGGTGACATCGGATTCCAGTCCCGCTCGCACAGTCTGCATCGCTGATATGCTGACCAACAACCATAACATCGCAGAGGTGTTGCAGTCTGTTGTTGTCCCTTATCTTGAGGGCCAGCCTAGGGTTCTGTATCAACAGGACAATATGCGACAACATGTGACATACCTCGTCCGATGGTTCCTTGATGACCGTCATGTCGCATTTTTTCATTGGCTTCTTCGTTCATCGGATCTTTCGTCCATCAAAAAAGTGTGGTCCATGATTGAAAGAGGACTGGCATGTCACAGGACAGCCGCAGCAGATGAACTTTGAGCACACATCGAAGCAGCATGACTGGAGATATCCCAAACAGACATGCGAAATATCTTTGACTCGATTCCACGTAGCATAGCAGTGGTTATTGCCACCTTTGTGGTGCCACACAATACTGATTTCTCCATGTTCTGTATATCATACCGAGCTCCACTAGTAATCATGTCACCAGTGTACGATCGGTATTCTGTCCAATAAATCTGGTCGCAATAGCTCACGTCATTCTTGGTGTTGCAATTTTAATGTCCACTAGTGTATTTTATCACTTATACATTAAAGTGTATGCTATGATAAAAATCAGAGAAAACAAGCCACTGTAAAGTAAAGAAATTATTGACAAAAAATAATTGACGCAATGAAAGACTTAAAATATTATTTTATAATGTTTGTAAAAATTACTTTGGCTGGAAAAGAAGTTTTTGATGAAATTAAAGTGACTGTTTTTTTTTAAGTATTTCGTTTTGCCACAGGAGCAGCGAAATTTGTTTTCTGATGATGCAGGAGAAGCTGCAGTGTCAATGGCAGGAGCAACAATAGTGTTTGTAGTGGTATTGGTTGTTGTAAATCGAGTGGTATGCATTGTTGTCTGAATTCAGTATTACAGCGGCAGCAGAAAAGATTGGCGGTCATGGATCAGAAGCTGCAATACCACTGGATGTAAAAGCAGTGGCTGTTCTAGGGGTACTGGTTGTTGCAGATAGTGATATACCTTCTCGTACTGGCAGCTAAATATATTGCCAGTAATAAAGTAGAAGATGAAGTACTAATTACTTTTCTAGTGTCATATACTGTAGTTGTGCTTGCCGTAACTGTTCAGAGACTGGTGTGCCTTCTAATTGTAGCAGGTGATATCAGGTTGGTGATAAAGCAGAAGTTGCAGCATCACTAGTTGGATAAACAGTGGCTGTTGTAGTGATAGTGGTAATTGAGAGTCTTGTTGTGGCGGCTGAAAATTTTGGCGGTAATGAAGCTAAACCTGTGTCATGACTAACTGTAGAAGAATTGAATACTGTAGTGGTTGTAATTGTTATTGAGAGAGTGCTGCACCTTCTCGTTTTAGTAGCTAAACATTTTGTTGGTGATGAAGCAGAAACTTCAGTACCACTGGTGGTGGCGGCTATAAAGGTAGTGGTAGTTGAGAGAGTGATGCGTCTTCTCGTAGTGACAACTAAAGATTTATTGGTAACGGATGGAGCACAAGCTACAGTATCACTGGATGTAGAATATGAGGCTTTTCTAGTGGTAGTAGTTGTTGCTTACAGAGTGTTTATGCCCATAGCAGTAGCAGAAGAGCTTATCGGCGATGGAGAAAAACCAGCAGTACCCCTCACTGTAGAATAATTTACTGTTTTTGTTATTTTTCGGACAGCTGAAGATATCGTCAGTAATAAAGCAGAATCTACAGTACCACTGGCTGTAGAAGCAGTGGCGGTTGTTGTGGTATTGGTGGTTTTTGGGAGTGGTATGCCTTCTCATAATATCAGCTGAAATGTGTTGTCAATGATAAAGTAGATGCTACATTGTCACTGGCTGTATAAGTGGTGGAGGTTGTAGTGGTAGTAGTTTTTGCTGAGAGAGTAGTGTGCATTCTCGTAGTGAAAGTTGAATATCTTGTCGGTGATACAGCATGAGCTGCAATACCACTGGCAGTAGTAGTAGTGGATGTTATAGTAGTAGTGGATGTTGCTGAGTGAGCTATATTGCCTGTGGCAGGAGCAGCATAGGAGCTTGTCAACTATAGAGCAAAAGCTGCAGTACCGACGGCTGGAGAAACAGCGGCTGCAGCAGATTCTGCGGGATGACGGCAAGGAACGGGCCATTTCCTTCGACTCTGGGGAAGGCGACATTGCACGGACTGCAGTGGGTGCCCCTCAGTAGAGCGAGCAAGTGTTGTGTATGGAAACATGGAAAGTGTAGGCTCGGAGAGCTGGCAGGCTTGCTTAGTGAACAACTGACTTGCATGGGTCATGTCCTGCAACACTTAAACTGATTCATGCTCAGTATAATACTTCTGAAGTAAATAGTCAAAAACTATTCCATCCCATGACAATTTATTTAGAAAAAAACTAATGCCATATTTCCAGTAATAATTTTCTTAGTTTTTTATTTAGAGTGCAATACCTACTGAGTTTTCTGCCGAAGTTTCATTTTTACTAAGAAATAAATAAATCATAGTAGGTATCCCGTAGAGTTAAAATATTTATGTTTCTAACAAATCCAGTGAGACTTTACTGACGAATAGGTACTAGACATTACCGGCTTTTGAGTGGCGGAATTATAGATAGTGGGTAGGAAGATGAAACCTTGAGACTTACAGAATTTTTTCATTTAAGGGTGAACCAGTTGACTACCAACTACAACACATTTGTTGTGAAAATTAATTTAATAATTAAAAATAACTGTGACACACAGGATATACTGAACAGTGGGAACGCTTCAGGAGGTGGTTCCTGAAACGAAAACATAAGAAAATCAATATTAACATATCTCCGGAAATGTACAAAAACAATGTCAGATGTACAGAAACGAATAATTATAGCAACTGGACACGGGTTAAATAGTATAATAAACGAGGGAAGCATGAAAGATGAGAGGCAAAGCAGAAAAGGTGGAATCGTCATTAAGGAGATGGCGCCACTGGTCACCACGCGGAGCACCGCCCGTATCACACACAGTATGTTTATGCAAAATCTTGGTGCAGTTTGTTTAGTGAGTGGGTGTGTTTGTGTGGTTCAGTTTAAATGGTCTGTTATTCATACCGGGAACAAACCATGATATTCTTCACCTACGACCAGACGAATGTAAATGGCCGAAAGTCCGCGCGGATGTGCCTGAAAGACAGGATCCAATCCGTAAGAATTTTTCAGCTGTGTTTTAGAGTTTGTGTGAAACGGGGTCCTTTGCTGGCACGGGTGGCCACTGAAGGCCTCAAGTTCGTACACCAGACCTGGAAGATGTGTTGCAAGACATAGACCAAGACCCCTTAGTGCAAGCACCAAACGTGGTTCGTCGGCATGGTGTAAGCCAAAGGACGGTGTTGTGTATCCTACACGCCAACCGCTACTATCCCTACCACCAACAAAATGTGCAGGGATTATTGCAGACGAACTTTCCTCCTACAGTTTTGTTGCTGTTTTTGCAGCAGTCCACGACCATCGTGGAATTTTTTTCATCTGTCCTCTTAGATGAAGCAATGTTTTGTAGGGATGACATCATAAATCTCCACAACTTTCATATGTGTGATACAAAGAGACCCCATGCTATCGATGAATCATTCCATCAGGAACGATTTTCACATCGATTTTTAAACACGGATTATTGACGACCACCTACTTGGTGCTGTCATTCTCCCTGACACCTCGATGGACAGATGTATCTGGATATGTCGCAGAACCATCTGCCTCTCATACTGGAGGACGTGTCATCGGTAGTACGTCGGATTATCTGGTTGGTGCATGATGGAGCTCCTGCCATCTTCCTAATCACAGTTCACCGATAACTTGACTTCTCTCTTCCCGGCAGATGAAGGGAAGAGGAGGGTCATTTGCATGGCTTGCCTGGTCACCCGACCTTAACCCCCTTGACTTCTACATGTAGGAACACCTGAAAGCTGTGGCGTTTACTGACCCTGTGCCTAATATGTAGAAACTCGAACAACGCTTTCGCCACTCTTTGGGAACAAGGGGTAATGCTGTAACTGGTACAACAGTCCACGAAACAGGGACCGCGATAGTGTAGTAGTAGCAATAGTACTATAAGCTATTGATAATGCCTTCATGTATGTATAATCTTGACGTATCAAATATAAAAATTATAGCTACAGCGTAAACATAATTCTGAGCAATTTCTGATAATACAGTATTAACGTTATCATATTTCTCAAATAAATTAGAGTACAAAATATTTGTTAAATATTTTACGGTTTTTTGTTTACAGTCATGAATGTTCTCTGCTTTAAATGCATTTATAAATACTCACGGAATAATTAGAGAACTCATTGAATCACTGTTGGAATTTGTGACTCTCTCACGCTATGCCAAATGTACGACTGTTGTCAAAGGAAGTACAGCTGTGTTATTTAAAAAAAAAGACACTGTTTCTCTTACAGCACCTGCCAACTCTCCAGGCAAGAAAGAATGTCAAGTGTGTTGCTACCCACAGTTTTTGAACTTGACAAAATTCCAAATTAAGGCCGTGTGAAGAAGTGGTAGCCACGGTTTTTTCCCAGGCTCCCAAAGAGTTCGTTTAAATGTGATAGTATAAATGGCGCCATCAGGCCCAATACGTACACAATATAAACACATTTCGTACAAGGGCAACAAAAACAAACTATCCGATGAGTCAGTGCAGAGCTTGGGCTAAACTAGTTTTTTATATATAGGTAAGTAATAGTGATGTAAATATAAAAATGTTTTCATAAATCGGAAACAATGTACGTAATAAAATGTAGTCATTTAGTAAGAAGTAGTTACCACAAGTGATGTTCAAAGTGTCACATACATGTTGAAAGAAAGAAATATATATTTACGTACCATGTAAAAAGTGTTCAGATTTCATTACCTCTGTAAATGTTGTGTCTAAAATGTTGGAATAAACATATAACTGTATATTTTAAACAGCTTACCCAGAAATATAAAAAATATATATGTTGGCGCACAAAAGTGTAGCTTTTTCGCTGCAATTTTCGAAATTAATCCAGGAATGATGCATCATTGACCTTAAGGCAGGTTGTGATTTTCTTACATGTGCAGCGTGTGAGCAATTTTTTTTTATTCGGTGGCCATTCACTTTCATCAAAATTGGAGCAGACAGATGAGAATATTATTAGGAGGCCTTTTGTTGGTGATAGTGACACAGTTGCAGGTGAAGTATGCAAATAAAGAGATACATATTGTTCAAGCAAACATTGCACTTTACACCATAAAATAACGTAATACTTTCGATTTTTATGGACAGGTTTTACCGAATGTGATAGGTCC
Source organism: Dryococelus australis (assembly GCA_029891345.1). Taxonomy (NCBI): domain Eukaryota; kingdom Metazoa; phylum Arthropoda; class Insecta; order Phasmatodea; family Phasmatidae; genus Dryococelus; species Dryococelus australis. Next base: position 79,732,740 of record CM056993.1, read on the forward strand.
CTAAGTATTAAAAAGTAAACAGCTTTAACAACAAAACCTTTTACCTACGAGCAGTTCATAATATGAAAGGCGATTAGATAAGATACACAAACAATTTGAAGGCCTAATATCATCTACCAACACTGTCTCGACTTCATTATAATGCTGCCGTGTAAAAATGTTCCATATGCATATTTAAGCAGTTCTTTAAAAAAATATTTTAAACAGTATTAAATTTCCAATCATCCCCCCCCCCTCCCCCAATATAGTTGTACTTAATTTATAATGACTCTTCACAGGAAAAAGTCTAATGATGTGGCAACAGTACTAATGTTACTACAACATTTTTTTTTGGCTATCTGTGAGCTGTCAGTAACTAATGTTGCTGTTAATGTAATATAATGTTAAGCTAATAATGTTACTGTATCATTAAGCACTTTTGTGACAACATTACCTCCTTACTATACTAGCTACGTTAAGGCGGTGTTTATGTTGCGGCTAAATATATTTGGTGTTGTGCAAGACAAAATTTGTGTTGCATTGATGTTGCACTGGTGTTAAAAATTTTATTGTACTTTTTTTTTTTGCTTTAAATAAACATTGCAGTGTAAAATAAATTCAGTACAATTATTTTGTCACAAAATAAATATCACTAACGAAAAAAAATGGCGGCAGGCAGGAGAATCGAACCTATGCCCCGAGTGCTTGACGCACTCCACTCACAAAATCCTGCGCCCTACTAACTGCTCCACCGTAATATACCTGGTCCTGTTTCATGTTGGAGGTATTAAATACATATAAATGACAAACTGCAGTTCTCTTTCGCTATGGGGAAATAATTTATACTCTTAAAAACATATGCATATTTGACACACGTAAACTGCTTTGCAAGGCTTGAGAGCCTGTGTAGGCTACATTTAGTTTACATGTTGTGCTTTGAAATTTAAATACGGTGGTTTCAATTCACGATGATATGGCAGTTCACGCAATTACTGTTAAGTTATTATGTTAATGGAACATGTTATGGAATTTTGGTAATTACTGGCTTTACCCAGTGTAATGCTGGCGTCATTGCCAGGTCGCCAGTATCTGCCATGGCAGTGTCCTAGGTGGTGTTTGTATAATGTAAACGTTACCGTGAACAAGTAATAAGGAAATGTATGCTATCTCCTTTAATAAACTGTTAGATATGTTAAGTTCCTCCACAGTACACTAACATTTTAATATGACATTAAAATAATAAAGTAACAACATTATATCCTTTCTGTACTGTCAATTTTAAGGTGCTGTTTAGGTTGCTGCAAAACGAATTTTGTGTTGAACTGATGTTAACATTTGTGTAAAAAGTCTTGTTTTTTTTTTCTTAGAACATTCTGATGTAAAATAAAGTACTATTATTTCGTAACCAAAAGAAATATCACCAACGAAAAAAAATTAAATATGGGAGGGGGATCGGGCTTGCACCGAGAGTGCTTACTGTTCCCCACTTCACCGAACCCGACATCCTACCAACTACTTTATTTTAAGATGTCGGACTAAGATTCATATTGTAACTATTGAATAAATACAACATAACGACAAACTGCAAGTCTCTTTTGTTACTTGGAAATGCTTTAAGTTCTATAAATATATGCGTAGTTGGCATACACAAATTGCTTTGCGTGGCTTGAGAGCTGGTCTAAGCTACATTTAGTTTTCAAACTATGCTTTAAAATTTAAATACAGTGGTTTCATTCTACGAGGTTATCGGTGTTCACTTCCATCTGCCATTTCACAAAGACAAGTCATTGTAACCTTATTGGACATGTTTTCAATGTTGCAGTAACACAACACATTTTGTTATTTCCTGCTAATTTTATGTAATACGACATTTGGTTGCGGCGACATCAATATAACGACAAACTGCATACGTGGAAATACTTTATGCTCTAGAAATATATGCATATTTGGTACACGGAAACTGATTTTCAAGGTTTCAGAGCTGATCTAAACTACATTAGTTCTCATACTCTGCTTTAAAATCTAAATACAGTGGTTTCATTTTACGGGATTATCGCTGTTCACTATTATACACCAGTTTTAAAATGCCAAGTCATTGTAACCTTGTGTTGGTTGGACATTTCTTTAATGTTGCAGTAACACAAAATATTTTGTTCGTCCTGTTAATTTAAACGTATACAACATTTGGTTGTTGCAACATTACTTACAAGCTTTGTTAACATTAACATTACAAAACTATGTTTGCATTATAAGTAGTGGACGGGGGGGTTTTCTGGACCAAATTTGACCTTTGACCTGGACCTTGATCCTTCACCTACTTTCGAAAAATTGACCTCATTGTGAAAATTTGACCTACTTTTGTAAATATGAACAACTTTTGAAATTTTGGCCCACCTTTAAAAATTCGGCCTACTTGTGAAAATTTGACCTACTTGTGAAAATTTGACCAACTTTTTTTAATTTTACCTACTTTCTATTTTAGCATGGAATGACCAAGATTTGCTATTTTTGCAAATCCGATGACCTAGGTTCAATTTTTGCACATCCGATAACACAGATTTCGCACATCAAATGCAACGCACTACCGGTTCAAAACCCGACGAGTGCATTTATGTAAAGTTTGGAAAATTTTGCAAATACCGGGTTCACTCCCGGACGGAATACTTAATAATTTTGAAGGGGGAGGGGGGGTTGGAAATTCCTGAAAATTTCGCAATCACAAGTGAGAATTTATGAAAGCGGCTCCATCAGCATTACCTCGCCGACAGCCGGGACCAGACTAACGTGATACAGGTCGGCTGATGACATGTAAGTGTTCTCTCTCATAATCATGTAACACATGAAGGATTTTATGTAACTGACGAGTGTAATCATTTAATTTTTAGAATACCGACTTCAATTCTCGTACAGGTAATTTAATAATATTTTAGAATTTAACTAGATTTATTTTTTACTTGGATTCCTGCTAAGGATAATTAATGTAATGTTAGTTTGGCATATGAAGTTCTGGTGCACTCGGGTTCGATTCCCAGAAGTATTTATGAGATTTTTTTGGAAATACTGATTTCGATTCCCGAACGGGATATGTAATTGTTTGAAATTTCCGGAAAAAATATTTTTAATGGAGCGACATAGGTGTCGACTGCTCGGAGTATGAAGATGGAATGGGCAGTGATGCTGGGTGATGGAAGAGAACAGCAAGAGTCATCTGTCCGACTTGCTGGTTTCCATACGATTGAGCTGTGTCGGGGAAAGATTTTGTGTGACCTTGAATTGACTCAGTTCGGAAATGTAATGATTGAGCATTTGAAAAATAACAAATTCTAACCAACCCAATTCCAGGAAAAACAACAAATCAAACAAATATAGCATTTGAATATGTACAATTACTAATTGAACAAGCACCGAAACATTAAATGTATTCCGAGAAACTAATTACCACTGATATACGAGCAATCATTAACACCGATATATAACATATCGCAACGTATTACCAATGAAACATGAAATATATCAAAACGAGAAACGAATTACTACTTAAATAAGACCACTCACAAATAGCGACACAAAGAAAACAAGTCAATTACAAACACAAAGACAATTACGAAACACGCACGCCGAGACAAGCTATCGTTTCAATCAAAAAAACACTGAAACATTAAATATCGCAACGAAATACAAATTAAACATGAAATATAATTACTATCCACACACGATATGAATTACCAATCAAATATAATGCAACGAATAACGAATTACAACTGAAATGTGATTAATCATAAACACTCAATCATTCAGTTAGTTTCAAGCACCCGCAACGAGAAACGATTTACCTATGAAACATTAAATATAAATAAATAAATTACAAGCCCGGAGACATTAAACGTATTCCGAGAAACGAATTACCACTAAAACAAATCCAGAGACAAGTAATACAAGTACTAACCGTGGCAACGAAACAGTAATTACAGAATTGCTAAGTACATATAACGAGAAACTAATTAAACAACAAATCAAGAGATTATTTACAAATGTTAAGTACACGACCACACCGTGCCACTCGTAACTGAACCAAAGCCCAAAAGCTCCAACACTTATTGGAAATTAATTTTCACTATAAGTTAAACGTACTTTATAGAAATTTCCGTTTCACTAAAAGTTTCTTAGAATATGTCCCGTCCTGTATAACAGTTTTCCCGTAATTTAGTAAACTGTGTTTAACACATTCCTTCAGTAAGTCTGAAAGTTCCCTTAAGTAAATATATTTTAGTACTCGTGTAAGGAAAGACCATTTAAATAAGTGTGGCTATTTCTTACCTAATATTCACAACTTTACTGCCACCTGCACGTCTTGTTTTAAAATTAAATTTACGAATATAAACATAAATTACCGTTCAAACGTGTTCCTAAAGGTTTTAATGCTCTCTGGTGTGTTTTATAATTATTTTAAATGCTAAAATATAATCACTCTGATTTACGTATAACCTAGCTTGCATTTGCGTGTGAAGATATTCAAGTCTGACTTTCACTCTCTCCAGTGCACTCCTGTCCTCGTGCAAGGTATCGCCACCAGCCAACTCTCTCCCTCATTCTTTCTTTCCCTTTCTTTCTCTCTCTCTCTCTCTCCCCTCCTAGCACGTACGCTGCGGGACACGCACACAGCAGCATTTGATAGCTAACATATATTCGTTTTATGCAAACTCGCGTCACAATTACAGTGTAAAAAATAATAACATTCTTTAATTAGCCAATCTCGACTCGTTGGTGCGGAAGGGGAATGTATTTGTAAGTACATTCTTGCATAATCGGTGACTGCAATTATGTATTTTGACTCTACTGATTCCGATTCCTGGGGGGGGGGGGGGGGTAATAATGAATTTTATTTTATTTTGAAAATGTTTGAAATCGAATACCGGACATGATACTTAAGTTATTTGCAGTATGTGGTCTCAGTAAAATTTTGTAAACACCATGTTAGATTCCCAGATGTGTTTGGGAAATGTTGAAAGTGAGAATCTTCACATGCTACAGCACAGATGTGAGTTCGCTGACGTACCTCGTTCAACTGATATGACGCAGGTCACTTAACTATGTAACCATGTACGCAGGTATGCCATGGCATGTGAGTAAACATAAATACCAATTCACTACTCACATAACATCACATACGTCCACTTACCAACTAACATAACCTCAAACACAACAGACATCTGACAAAAGATCTGTTATTATTATTGTTATTTAGCACATATTTAACATCCTGTGTAAATAAAAAATAAACACTTGTGAACGACCCATTACAACGTGTAGCCCTCCCTGTCATGACAAGGGAAAAGAAGAAATGAAAAACATACAATCAGTTTTAAACACTGTGTATCAATACACATCAACCATATTACTTACATATTATTTACACTGTTGTAATCAATTTAATTCATCTTCGTTGAAGTCAAACTTGTCACTAGCCATTTTATATACATTTATGCGTTTAACTTTAAAACTGACTTCACAGGTGAAAGATGATCTTGATGGTGTTGCTCACATAAACAGGAAAACCGTGTTCGCTGATGACGAGCAAGTATAACGGGCCCCGTTGAACAATATTGACTAGCAGCCGGGAAACCACCCAGTGCAATATAACGGAATATTAGAAACTGCATTCTCGCTAGCAGGTAGATGGGCGGTAAACAGCCTACTTACATGTAGACATGGAGTGTGGCAGTCCGTGCTTCGAAGTAAAATAAAACAGGTTGAATGGTGATTAAGATATATGTAGTTAGGACCGCTCATACGATGACAGACACTCAGCAGATGAAGGTGTACAATGAAGTTTTATTGGTGATCCTTGTAGATGCGACTAGGACCTCGTACACAGCAGACGTTGTTGACGTTCCCCTATGACAGGGGTAACGAAGATGATTGAAGACATCCGCGATCCTAGCAGACGATAGTCTGCACTCTGGTGATCGACTGGAGAAAAGAAGATGACGAGAGCATCTGTGTGTGTATTGCTCAAACAGCGATCGGTGGAGAGCTGAGTTCGAGACTTGGCACTATACAAAAAAAATTATTCTGTTTCAGACTTAGACAAAATCTGGTAATTTTTTTTTTCCAGTGATGGAGGTGGATCTAATATTAGCAAGTGTTTTGTTAGATGAATAAAATAGACCAAATTTACACACGTTATCTTTATTTTACGGATATGACATAAGATTGCATACCAATATTTGATACATGCTCAACTTATTCTTCATTCGAGTAAAACATTAATGGCGCCTGTTTCTTTGTACAACACATCGTGCTGTGAGCATTCCAGACACACTTATTTTCATATACCGCACAGCAGTTAACACATGGATAGGTCTTGTAGATGATGGCAAATGGACAATGACTCTCTTCATAACATCTGACACCGGTGCGCTTAGAAAATGTATTGCCGCAATACTTGCACTCGCTTCCCGATGAACGACGAACGACGAACATTTCCTTTACATTTATTGATATGCCTATACAGGTTATGGCTGCAGGTAAACACAGAATCTCAGTTATCAGCGTGGAATGCTTTGTGCTGGGCTGAACAGGCAATTATTACTTTCACGTCGACGTGCATGATAACGTTTACTAAATGTATTTCCACAGTAGTAACAATGATTAATGCCTGTAGCGACTATTCAGGGCCTCTTGCTGTTGACGATGTTGATGGTGTTACACAGATGGTAAGTCGTCAACCATTGATACCATCTTCGTATTTTAGCAGAGTACACGATCGTAGTAGATGAATGTAGTCGTAACGATCAGTTTTCCACATTGATCGCCGACGAAGTGAAATCTGTTTTACATAATATATGATTGTATACTGTTCACACTAAATGCTAGTTTGCGTTGCTCGTCTCGGGTTGTCTCAGTATATAACTGCTGGCTGCGTGATGCATACATCTGCATGGTTGCTGGACTGAAATATGTTACCTTATACGAGTGTTCGCTGTCTAGCATGCGAAGTTGTCAATTCTACCTCTCAACTTCTTTATGCCCAATCATCTTACATGCTCAACATTCGAGCAAATCCTGCTGCGAGCAATCAAAGCACACTTATTCGCATGTGTGGCATTGCAGTTAACGCATGTGTAGGTCTTGTAATCGATTGGAAATGAGCAGCTACTATCTTCATGACATTTGGCACTGGTGCGGTTAGCTAATGTCTTGGCACAATACTTGTAGTCGCTTCCTGATGAACGACAAACATTTCCTTTGCACTTATTGTTATATCTATAAAGGTTATCACTACGGATAGACTCTACATCGTTGTTATCGCAGTGGAATGCATTGTATGCTGGGATGAGCAAGGAATTACTTCTTTATTGTCGGCATGCATTCATACTGCTACTAAAAGTATTTTCACAATAGTAACATTGATAAAGTAACACTTGTAGCAAATCTCCAGTGTCCCTTGCAGTTGACGATTGTAAGTCTTAGACTGATGATTCCACCTTCATACTGTAGTGCAGTCCACGATCTGTTTTCTGCCGTCACGTTCACCGATGGACATCTGTTTTACATTATTCTCGCTTGTATACTGTTCACACTGCATGCTAGATTGCGTTGCTCGTCTCGGGTTGTCTCAGTACCGTAGATGACTGCTGGACTGAAATATGTTACCTTATCCAGTCATTCACTGTCTGCCCTTCGAAGTTGGTAATTCGACCTCTCAACTTCTTTACACTCGTTCATCTTTCCATGTTAGAGGTACCTTGTTTTTTTTTTTTTTTTTTTTTTCTGCTGTTGCTGCTCTCTCCCGGTGCGCCTTACACCGGTTCCTGGTGTGCCTGTAATGGTAGCACTAAATTGATAGCCAAGCATATCTTCATCCGGTTGCAGGTAGGTGTTTGTAGATGTATTTCATGCGAAAAGGTATTCTTTAGACATGCTATCACAATGGGTGACGCCATGCATTATAGCATTTACTAAAGGTATTTCCACACTAGTAATGTTGATACCATAATGCTTGTCAGGGTTCCTTGCTGTTGACGATATCGGCTGGTGTCAGTCTTCAGCCGATGGTTCCATCTGTAGGTGAATGTAACTGTCTGCTTCCCTTCACGCGATTTTTTCGACAACAAAGCGATTTTATCACTACATGGTGACGGTTCATGTCTATTTGTTTTTTTTTTACCCTAATTCTAAGTGTTAGTTGTACGTCCGAGGTAGGGACGGAAACTATTACGTCTCAGGGCTGAGCCCCTTACACCTACAGGGGAGGTAATCCATGCAAGGAGGCATGCATCACGGCAGAGGGGGATTGGGCAGCCATGGCGACCTTTTTGGGCCATGACCACCTCCCTTAGTGTACCTATAGTTAAAGCTATAACTAAGAAGAGACTGGGAAAAACCGGCACAGGCACCGTAAAAACCCAGTTGACAGAAAATAATTCAAAATTGTTACATGCATTATTATAAAATGCTACAGGAAACAGATGGGTATGGGCAATGTTCTTTATTAGTAAGAAGAGAAATTCTAGTAGAGAGAAGGGCAGGATCTTATTTTCCTTGGACTTGTCTGGCGCTAGAATAACCAGTGTGGAGGGGTGCACTCCTCTATGGTGAGGGGAAAGGTGCAATGGGACCTCCCCCCCCCCCCCCCCTCGAATCGCCAGTGGATTCCCTAAAAACTTAAAGAAAAATAAAATTAGCTGCTGACTTGTGTTAGCAGGGCCAACACTAGCCGGTTTTTACTTATCCTAAAATGGAAGAAAATATCCTGTAAAGGAAAGGTGAATTAATTACATATTCTAAGTTGCTTATTACTAGTTTATGTCCTCGGGGACATAAGTTTAATTCTACTGCTGTGCTACCTCGCAACGGCCAATCTCTGTAACCATAGGCTGTAACAAAGCATATCTACGGCCATGATGCTGCGAGTGCACGGAGCTTCGCATGAGGGGGTTATGTTTCTTCTTCTTGAGGGGAACTCTCACCAGCTGCTGTAGAGAGCACACCATCGCCACAGCCTCTGCAGATAGTTGCAGGCATATCTGGCCAGAGACTACCTTGGAATCGGCAGAGACTAACGGGCCATACATACATACATACATACATACATACATACAGCTTGCTCGGAATGAGAGGGGTAATAAGCTAATGTAATAGCATAAAGTAAGACTAATTTATTTCTAATTTCACCTGCCCAAATTATTTCTAGGGCGACTGCACAGGGACTGAGTATCGCGAGACACTGGCTGCACATGCAGGCCTATGATGGCCTATGCGCTAGAAGCGATTTTGGTTGCTTATAGCGCTGGATTTCCTCTAGATCATAGTCCCCGAGGGCAGTAATTTACGGGTTATTATGGTCTAGGCACGAGTCATAAAATTGCTCGGCCATTTTTTGAAAGACATGTCGTAAGAGCTCTTGCTTTAGTTCGGAGTGTAAGTATTTAATGGGGATATAACGTGGTGCAATGACAGCCTGTCTGAGGCATTTATTTTTTACCACTTGTAGTTTCTGAGTGTGTGATTTAGCACAACAGGCCCAGGTTGGGGCCGCATATGAAATTATGGGGCGAATCACTGTGGTATAGATTCGTATTGTTGCGTTCGCCTAGTCAGCCGATATCCTTTCCTACTTGATCGCTGGATAATTGAATTCCAAGGTTGGTGACTACACCAAGCCTGGCTGACACAAGGCGGACCAACGTGTCCCAGCTTAAACTGCTGCAAGAGGTACTTGCTTCTATCTCTCCTTAACAACTCTAAGATCACCTAATTAATATCGCTATAGTATATCTGTAACTCCACTGGGGTTGATTACGGGCGTTCTAATATTACTGTAATTATTAACTTCAACAAACAAAACGAACAACGATTTATTGAGATACTAATCTTTTCACAATAGAGGTATACAAAAATATTCAGATAATTATACTTCGTGGTCTTGTAAATAATTAACTTTATCTTTTACATTAATTCTCTCTTTTAATAACGTAACTTCCCTATCGCTCTACCTTGCACCCTACTGGAAGCAAACTTACCACTGGCTCAGATCGAATCGACCGAAGTTCCTCCGGGTTCTCCTGGTGCCGTGTAGTGGAGATGTGATGGTGTGATTATGTCTCCTGGCGTGGATGATAGCGGCCTGGATAGGAATCAGGACACGCAGACCTGCGACCCAGGGACAAGCGGCGCCTCGCGTCGATGTCACCTCTAGATGCGTCTTCTGATCGTCGCCGATATTGGACCGTAGAGAGAGTGGTGGGCAACAGGCGGTTTGCAGCCCAATCTAAAACGTAATATTCTCCTCTGACGTAGTTCGGCTGTTGCTGGGCCGGACTTCAAACTCCCCTCTCCAGGAGTATGGCTCGCACAATGCCTGGATTGGCGAGTGTGCACTTTAGTAGTATAAAAAGGACGGTTCTGGGACACCTGGCATCTGGCGGAGGACCTGAGGACCTCAATTAGCATATTACCTGGTGACATGCAGAGGATTGGAGATGCGAGAATTTCCCTTTATCCCCATCCAAACCGTGCGATTTTGCGTACGAAAACGTCATTTTTTCCCTTCTTTCCCACTGAAGTACTCTAATTTCCCTCCCACCGCCGGCGGCCATGTTGGCAGCCAGTGACGACCATAATTTTCCCCCTAATTAGCATAATCCAGCAGGTAACTCCTCAAGGTGGCAAATGACTCATTTTGTGGGAGGGTCCCCATGAGGATCCTCGCCACCATCTTGGATCACGAACATCACTAACCAACAATATGGCAGCCGCATGTCGACCATGTATGCATAGTTGGCTGTGATTCCCGAACCATTAAAGGCATTGTTGCCAAATTCATGAGATAGACATCAACCATGACTAGGATAAGGGCTGCGGGGTCAAATATGACCTATGCCAATGGCCATCTTGGTATCGCTGACCTATGTCTACCCAGGACAATTGTCAACCAGCTGAGGATATCGACCATTTTGGTGGCCAGTGCCCTCGCTAGCAGCAGCAGTGGGACATAAAGGTATCGCGAACGATCGGATCTCATGTAACACTGTCACCCACCGAGTCAAATATGCCCATGTTAACTTATAAGCATAGTTGGTTATAATTTCCGAACCATTTAAGATATAGTTGTCAAATTCATTATATTAGCATCACCTCAGATGTGGGGAAGAGACGAGTGGTCAAGTATGGTCTATATCGACCTATAAACATAGCCGACTGTAATTTCCGAACTGTTTAAGTTATAGATGCCAAATTCAGTACATGGACATCATCCCCGATGACCAGAAGAGTCGAGTGGCCAAGTACACCCCATGTTGACATATAAGCATAGTTGGCTGCAATTTCCGAAGCATGTGAGATACGACTACCAAATGCATACCATATATATCACCCCAGACGACGAGAAGACTCGCAATGTCAAGTGTGTGTCCTATGACTATGTATAAGCATAGTTGGCCTGAACCATCCATGATACAGCAGCCAAATGCATAACATGAGCATCACCCCAGATGACCCACAAGATCCAGTATTTCCTATGTAAACCAACATGCATAGTTAGGCATAATGTCCGAACCAGTTCTCGAATTCATAACATAGACACCACACCAGAAGATTAAAAGGGTCAAGTAAACCCTATGCCAGCATACAAACATAGTTGGCTTTAAGTTCCGAACCATTTCAGCATGTGACCCATGGCTACGTATTAGCATAGTTGGTCGTAATTACCAAACCGTATGAGATACAACTACCAACAATCACCGAAAACGATCCAGGGTCTAGTATGTCCTAAGCACAAATATAAGCACCACAGCTAGCACCGATCAGTTTGGTGTTCATACATTGAGTAATGATGTTGGTTCATAATTAACCACCAGCCTCTGAAATACACATGTTAAAAAAATTCTGTCCCTAACATTATGGAAATAATGCTCCCAGTCATATTGGGAAGGAACCAATACTTCCACCAACTCAAAAGAAAGCATTATAAAAGTAACTGTTAAACCAGTACACACACACACAGGATGTATTCAATCCATTTTTCTTCTTATCTCCGACTTGTACTCATGTACCGAAGCAGGTAATGATAATAATAATTACAGACAGACGTACCCGAACCTTCACTGCACGTACATACTTCCAGACAGACGGTTAGTACCACACCACTAGCAGGGAGGACCGACCTTGCACTCATGCATCGTGTACTGACACTTCGATGTATGTACATAATGAGATATCACTCGATACTTCGCAATAAATACGCAGCTGAATTCCCGCACATACAACAACACATGCTAGAACGATAAGCTTATTACGAAACTATTTATCCCCTACCTTAACCCGTGTAGTAGTGAATTACCAGTAGGCCACGAGCACATCTAACCTTCATCGACGTGACCTTGTTGGAAGCAGAGACTGCAATGACTGGTCCCACCCTCAGTGCACGGTAGATATCGACCAAGTACTGCATCCCCACCACCTCCCCTTGTCAACCTGGTATACTATTGAAAGGAAAGAATGCATGTGCCCTGAACAATCTGCATGGTATCGCATGTTCGATTCCCATAGAAAGTGGTAATACAAGCCAACATAAAACCGACATTGGATGTTCGTTTTTCTAGGGAGAGGAAGCAAGGGAGGTGGGCACTGCTAAAAACACCAACATGAAGAGAGTAACTATCATTGTCCACATCAGCATTCGTAATTACAGTCAGTCCCCGACCTGCACTCATGTACCGACCCTTTTGCAATTACAGACAGACATAGTCTGTCCGAACCTTCAATGCATGTACCAAGCATTTTGCAATTACAAGCAATCATGCTCTTCCTGAACCTTTAATGAATATACCAAGCCTTTTAAATTACAAGCAGTCGACCCTTCCCAAACCATTAATGTATGCACTTCAGACAGTTTCCTTCCAGCATTACATGTTCAGCCATTCTATTATGATAACCTCGATGTTGTGTTTACCCATAGTGATATGACTCGAACCCGGGTCCCTACAGACAGCTGCTTGCTCTTCTCAGTTGGCTGCGAGAGTGTACGAAAGTGGAAAAAATTCAACATGATACACTGTTAAAAACACGCAATTGGCACCGCAATTGACACCACTTCCTAAGGAAATGCCACAAACAGCACCACATCCTAAGTCAGCTCCACAATCTGCTCCACAGTTAGCGCCACATAGTCCACCTACTGCAAAACACTTAACATTTCCAATTCCACCCACTGAATTACCTCCAAATATTCGATATGTTGATTCAAGGATGAAAAGTAATTTGATTTCCAAGTCTCCAGCTACAGTGAAAAGTTCATCAGCCAATCTCAGATACGAGATACTGGCTAGTGTGTTCGCTGGCAGGCTAACTGACGTGGAGATAGTTAACGATAGGCTTGACAGTGATGCGGACTTTTCTCGTTTCTTTGAGAGATGTTAAGTCCCTTTATTAAGCTTAATAATGGCATCACTCCGGCCAGTTATAATTAGTATAATAGTAATCTGTAAGTACTTGAAATCCCTGACAGCAGAGGAAGATGTTATGAAAACCTTTTATTTTCAAAGTAATTCCCTCCCTGTCATCCATCCATCTGATGTTGGTGAATTTTATGACAATAACGTACTCCCTTACTTAATAACCAGACTTGGAGAATTTAGTGCTCGTGGAAGCGGATTGACTTTACAACTGATATAAAAAATGGATGCACATGTGAGTCAATACTGGTCGTTCACCACTGGTCGGAAGTAAACCAAGTTATTGCCTATAAGAAGATATTAAATCCGATGCTGCTTCATTACTCGCCTCGCTTCGCCCTCATCAGCTCTCAAGACCACAGTTTTCGACAGCTGCTCAAATCTCTTCACTCGCTCCAATGCACAAATAAAAAAATGTTTTGCTACAAGATTTTAATACAATTGGAAATCCTTAAATTTCTCCTGTTCCACGAAACCCAGAATGTGTGTAGAGCTTCTGAACTGCGAGCCTTGCTTTATATCACTACGATGTGTATGTCAACTTTCCTCTGCAAAATTTACACTTCTTGTATTTCAGTGCTTCATTTAGTTGGTTGGTGTATCCCTATGTAATATAGAATTTCTATCTACATTTTTTTCTCCACAACACTACACTCCATACCATGATAAATTCAGCCCTGCAATACTGCAAATGGGGTATTTAAATGACACAGTAGCATCTACTAGTCAATTAAACTGTCAGCTTTATCAAGAGTGAACCAATCAACTGACAGATATTGTCTTAAAATAACTAATCTGAAATTCTAACAACCACCCCCTCATCTAGATTCCACTGTGAATAACATCTTCTCGCTGATTTCAGAGCAACGAGTTCGTTTCCTGCAGCATCAACCAAATGTTACCAACCTCATTCCCAGAAAAGAAGATTGAATGTTTTTTTCTGTATATAAATAAATATTTTTAAGAAGAATGTGATTTTTGTATATGTAAATAAATATTCTGTTTGTTAGGAAAATGGGATATATTAGAAATGTATTTCAAAGTGAGTGTGTTTCTGATGTATCTCCAAACTGTAAATCTGGAATTTCATAAAACATATATCTTAGAGAAATAAGTGAGTCAATATTTTCGCAAAAATATATATTTTATTACTTTATCCACCAAGGGCCATAGCTTTGTCTGTGTGAAGAATATTTGTATTTACTTATTCGTGGGTGTGACCTTTTTCTACATATATATCATGAAAACAGTATTTCAACGTAATAAAAAACAAAAAATTACCTGCATGATTGATATATTTTCAATGAATAGAAATATTTTTATGTGAATTGAATACATAGTTTTTCCTTCAGTCGGTTTAACGATTGTGTTCGCAATAGTTGACGAATTACTTTGTCAGCATTTTCCATAACAGCGACAAAGGAAGGAAATCGTCCCTCATCGGCTAGTGGTCCGTTACAGGATAGAAAATAGACGGACAAAGTCATGTCAGACTATAGCGATAACCCCTTCTGTTTTCGAACTGACACCGACCTCGTGCTTCGCCTTACTGTAACGACAACCCACAACACTTGCTAGGTGTTATCATCTATCTATCCGGGGTTCACACCTCGGCCACAGTCTTCATAACAGTATTTTTCAAAATATTTCCATTTTCTGCGTACTTAACATTGGTAACATAAAATATGATAGGAGTTGTAATATTTTTACGTGGGTTAGTAAAAATAATTTTCTTTTAATTCGGGGAGTCAGTTAGGAAGGCAGACAGTCTTCGTCTCGGGAAAATACATGCTCTGGGCTAGTGGTGAAGGGAGGAGTGCGGGGTTGTGTGTCTTTGGAAAGAACAGTCTTCCAAAAAGCAGAAAACGAAGTCTGGGCTGGAGGGAGGAGTTGGGGTGGGGGAGGGACGTTCTCGAGATAACCAAAAAATGATTTCTTGACTGGTGTAATGGAAGGGGATGGATGGCCTTATAGTATTGCTTGTCGATGAGGTTAATGGGTATGTTATGAATTTGATGTTTGTAGGTTTGGCAGATGGGAAATTATGAGTTAGTATGCTTATAAAAGGATTTTAAGTGTGTTTGACCTTGTCAGAAAGGTTTCAGGGCTTAAATGGTCTTAGCATTATGGTGTATGTCGGGTGTGGTGTCTATGTTATGAATTTGATGAGCATAACATTAATGGTTCGGAAATTATAAGTAATTATGCTTATAAAAGGGATTAACTCAAAATGGACCTTGTCAGAAGGGGTTTAAGACTTAAATGACCCATTGAAAGGCAAACAATGTGTTGTATTTGATGTTCGGAGTAGCTACATGATTAATTTATAAATAAAAATAAAGATTGCTTCTATGTTTACCAAAATTCACGATGGCGACGTTTATAGTTACATAATCATTTTTTCTGACGATATTCATATCTGTCAAATAAATACGATTATTTATGCACATCGTTCGGTTATGTTTGTTTTGTAAAAAAAAAAATAATAAATACATTTTAATTGGTGACTTTATGTAAAAAATACATTTTGAATATTTGGCTGTTGTAAGTCTCTAAATCTTTAAAATACGAGTTCATAAACATTTCTCTTCATATATGTATTTTTGACAGTTTTTTTTAAGTTTTATATTCAAAATAATACTTAAATTCCTAACTTTTTGTATAATTATGCTTTAACTAATCGATTGTTCAATCATGATATATACTACATATTTTGTTTTGAATGCAGGAGTTAGTGTGCATGTTTATTTTTATAAATACAACATTTAAAATACTTGTTCTACAACTGTCACAATAGCCAAGTGGTTAAAGGTACTGTGCAATGGAGCTTGGGTTCCCCGGTTCAAATGCAAAGTTTTTTATAGTGTACTAATGCATTACATATATTATGGAGAGAATTTTTCTAAGCTTCCAACTGATGTCAGAGTTCATAATGACATTTAATAGCATTACCAAGATTGGCTCTTGGAGCACTAGCGACTCGCCTGCTCTCTGGCAGGCATTGCGAGAACTTGTGCGCTACCTAGTGGCCGATGACGTCAACAAGAGGCATCCGTGCTCCTGGTGGTCAACTCTATGACTAATATGGCGGCCGATGGCTGCAGTAGTGCTGGGAATGAGTGTGTGGAGAGGGTGTTAACCATATCTGAGGAGAGGATGATGAGTGGAGGGGGTGTAGGTAGGGGAGAGGTGTTGGAGCATGTGGTGCTGGTTGTGCTGTCGAATGTGGAGCATGTCGAGCTAAATATGGGTGTGGAGGTGGATGTTGATGTGGACGTGGTTCTAGGTTAATCTTATGGGACTACTTGGATGTGTATGTGGATGTAGGTGTATCTTATGGGACTACGTCAAATCTAGGATTCTTACGCCCCTACTACTCGTCTGTGATATGGTTAATTGCAGTGTCTAATTTTTCAGGGGAGTCTATAGAGGCTGGCAGGTTCACCTGATCTTCTAGATTATTGCGAAAGCCTTGCCAGTTCGCATGCTTATAATCTTTCATTTTTCGTTCTGACGTACTGTCAGTATCCAGTGGATTAAACAGTATGTGGACAGGGTAGTAGTCCGAGGCCAGTTCATGGAGTACTTGGAAATTAAAAGTATAATTTAGTCCCTTGCTGAGCGCCATATCTAAAATATCTGGTTGGTAATAAATGTTAGAAGGCTCAAAAGTCGATTCCAAGGGCGCATGGACATAGTAATTATGCTGCTCCTGGTGCCGGAATAAAGTGTTGCCATTGATTGTTCACGAGCTGCAAGCCCAAGCGGGGTGTTTTGCATTTAAGTCACCGACAGCCAATATTATTGGGGAAGTGTTCATTAATTAATTTAAATCCGCACGCAAAAGCGTGCGACCTGGCGGGCAGTGCATAGAATACAATGGAACCTGTTGGTGATTTAAATTAATTTCGACTCCCCCAGCTTCAACTGTGGTAAGAGAGGGAGACCTGGCAGAACTGCAGTTAATTGACTTATACACTAAAATTAAAACTCCGCCCCCGAGGTTTAGGTACCTGTATTTGCGAAAACACTGATAACCAGGGATGAAAAAGCTATGATTCGGTTATAAATGGATTTCATTAATAGCAAATATAGGTAATTCATGTCGCGATAGATAGTCTGCCAGCTCCTGTCTCTTATTACGAACGCCGCGGGCGTTCCAGTAGCCTAACTTATTAATTACACTAAACCCAGGGGAAGGCAGTGAATTTGCAGCCTGCCAGTTAGCAGCCATTTGGCTACCCTAGACTATTACTAACTCTGCGCCAATCAGAGCTTGAACTTTTTCGTCAATGTTCGTAGTTGGGTCGGCGTAGGAGACTAGCAATGTGCAGAGTGCCTCTAGCATTCCGTCCAGTGCGGGGTATTTTTGATTGATTGGGTCTGCTTTCATTTTGAGCAGCATTTCCTGCTAATTGTCTTGTTCGATTGGCTGAATAGCACTCGGCGAGGCAAGGCTGTAATCTGTATCCATGCTACATCCAGGGGCTGCCACTGATGTAGCAGTGGCGACTGGGGCTGCGCTCTGATTGGCTGTCGGAACTGGCGAATCAGAGGGCTGCTTAGGAGTGGAGGGGTCAACTGGACGTGGTAATGTCTGGTCGGGCTGAAAGTGTGTATTCTGCTGCGAAGACTTTTTCCTGAATTCCTGGGAACTTTTTCTCTCTTATTCGCATTTTGAGAGAACTGCTGGCGTGGTCCTCTCCAGGTATTGGCCAGGGCACGGAAATCTACTTCTAAATAGCTCTGATGCGCGAGTACTGCATAGCTGTTCGCTACAGGCATAGGGGTGTTCTGAGCGAACCCGGGCACAAAGTTTTGTCTCTTGAATATGGGGCTGTGAGTTTCTGGGCACAGCAACCCAGACTTCTGGGTTAGGCTGTGTCCAGGGCGCGGGTGGGGTGCGGTAGTAAGCCTGGGGGGTGAGGGTTATAATGCAGCCTTACCTTGCTGCATTCGTTTCTTCCTTTCATCCAATGATAGGAAGCGCCACTTCTCGTTTTTATACGCTGGGCAGCCTCTGTAATTCGCTGCATGGTTGCCTTTGCAGCTTACACAGACTCTTTTAGACAAGTCATCTTTGTCCTTGGGCATGTGACTGTGGTGTGGCCTTGGCCACACAGGCGACATTGGGGCGGAGCGTGGCACACTTTGCCAGAGTGCCGGAATCTCTGGCAGTAGGAACACTGCGGAGGCCCGTCAGGCCTCTGGTACTCTTCTACTTTAACGAAAAGGCCGCACAAGGCGTGCAATTCGTATATGGTTTTACTGTGGCTGTCCTGCGGAAGTTCTACAATAAACATATTGAGGGGCTTCTTGTCTCTCAGGGACAGTTTTGGCTCGATTGAGAGCGGATTGTAGCAGAGGGCCTGCAGTTCCTCGCGAATAAACGCGATACTAAGCGAGGCATCCAGCCTCTTAATTGCAACTCTGATAGGCAGCTAGCTCACTGCGGGCGGTAAGGAGGTTGAAACCTAGTTTGATTTGCTCGAGAATATGCACAGCTGTGCGGTAGTCTTCATGTGACTTTACTGAGTATTGTACCCCTTGTGGTACTACGCGATTTGCGGTTGGTTCTTTCAAGTGCTGCCTGAAAAGTTTGACTACTTTCTCGTCGGTATTTTCGATGTTGTGGTACGCAGTGATGGGGCGAATGTCCGACTTGGGGCGAGTAGACTGCGCTTCCTGGGAAGACGACTGTTGTCCGAAATTCCCGGTGCCTGCTGCGAGAAGGGGGGGGGGGTGGGAGAGGCAGACATCGCCTCTGCCTTCTTTTTATTATGTGGCTCGTCGGTCATCGCGGTAGGCAGGTTGGCAGGTGCCACGACAAAGGGGTTTCCCACCCCCCCCCCCCCCCCCGAGGGGGGCCTAACACCTAGCTCTTCATGCTTCACCTTCGGGAGAAAATAACTAGAATATTACCCTAAAGTAAACGAAGACGGCCTCCACAAGCTTGTTTCCCTGACCTCTCCCCTCTACTGGAAACTAGGGGAAACCAGTCGCTTGACCACACTTAAGTTGGCCTGGATAAGAGTTGTACCTGTTTTCTGAACCTTTCTAGGAAGACTTAGAAATGGTGTTGCCAAAACTACACCGCTCCTCTTCTAACAGAAATAATAGCCTTTTTCTTGCAGTAGCAGGAACGAAAAAGCCGCTCACAGCTCAGCACCGCAGTACTGAACAGCTAATGTACCTTTCAAGTAAACAGTAGCTGCATGCAAGCACCGAGCGACCTCCTCGCACCAGGGCTGCTGCTCGACTGGTTCATGGCTAGGGTTGGGACAGTGTGTGTGACCTGCTTGTTACGTGTGACTGGCAGGCTGCGAGTATTTGTGGTGATGAGTACGTCATGTATGAAAATTATTTTTGTTGGTTCATTGAATGATGTGTTTGATACTTAATTATATAACACAAACACCAATTATTTTGTTTATAACTATTTTCATTTTGTGCACGCTAGTGGGCGACTGGAGAAACTCAGATGGTGAGTGCATGCAGCAGTCGGTAGGGACCTGAGATCGAGACTTGCTGCACTAGATAGGTTATCACTATGGGTAACCGCAGTATCATAGTTATCACAGTGGAACAGCTGGACTGAACATGCATTGCTGGCTGCATGGTTACTGGACGGAAACTTCCTGTAAGCGCATGCATTGCAGGTTCGAGCGCAGGCAGGGTCCTGAAGACAGAGTATGGCTGTCTGTAATTGCAAAGACTTGGTACATTATGTAGGTACATGCATTGAAGGTGCGGTACACGAGCGCACGCGGGGTTATGAAGAGAGAGAGAGTATGAGTACCTGTAATTGCAAAGGCTCACTACACGAGTGCAGGTCGGACACAGTATGACTGTAATTGCGGACACATCATGCTAGTTTGCATTGCCCGTCTCGGGCTGCCTCGACTGCTGGCTCTGAATTTGACTTCGTAACTTCAATACTCCCTGTTGTGTGCATGCTTATTTTGCTCGCACCGTATGGGTAGGTCTTGTAGTTGTTTGCTCTTCGTGACGTTTGGCAGTAGGGTCATACTTCCTGATGAACAATTGTCTATTCAATGCGGGTTAACATGCAATGACTACCGCTTTCATCTCAGTGTGTACCACACTCTACTGTAACTGAACGCCTACGATGCCTTATTTTCATGTATCGTACACTATCTCCACTGCTGTCATGGCGCATGTATTAATTCTTTTCAATAGCATATGTACGTTTTATCAAGGGGTAGTGATGCAGTACTTGCATGTTAAGAGTTGGTTTCTCGGTTGGTAATGTATACCTTGCACGGAAAGGCAGGGCGGTCATTGCTTCCAGTGAGTTCAGGACGAGATGTGCTCATGACCTACAGGTCTTCACTGCTACACCAGTTAAGGTAAACCTCTGCTCTGTATCTTATAAAAGCAAAGGACAAACTTAGTTTAAATGTGTGTGTGTGTTGCGATACCTTCTTACTTGTCATGGGTAATTCACTTCGCAATAGGCTTCTAGCATTATAAATACCATGTCTCTTGCACAACTAATGTATGATATTTTCAGATGTGCTTACGGTTCTGGCACTGGGTACCCTCTCGCAAAGGAACATGCACTCGACTGGCCTACAACCCCGGCATATCTCTCCCTCTCCCCCTCCCTCCCTCTATCACTCTCTCTCCGCTAGTACAATCCTTCGACTTCCACTCTGTCGGTCGACCACGACCTGACAAGCTACTCGTGATGCGGCGGTGTCGGACGCGGTTTTGGTGTTGGCTGGTCTCACTCAGTTCATACAGACAACGTTCTGTCCCAGGATGGTCATGTCAGCGATGGATGACCTTCACACTGTATGTGAGGTACATGACGAACCATAGGTATGTAGGCCATGCATGGTATTGGGCTCCAATGGTGGGAGGCATGATATAAGAACGAGCAATGAAGTTCGGACAGAGTATGTCTACCTATAATTACAGGCTCGGACATGAGTATGACTGCTTGTAAATACGAAGAGACTGTAGGCTCGGTACACGGATGTACAGAGAGTCTCTAGGTACATGCATTGAATGTTCGGTGCGCGAGTGCTGGTTGGAGTCATAGTACGGCTCTCTGTAAGTTCAGGTTCGGTACGCAAGCACATGGTATGGCTGATTGTAATTACTGGCATTTAAGGCTCGGTACACGGGTGCAGATCGGATGTGTGTTCCTCTGCTAGTGATGGCAGCATGTGATGATGTTTCGCAAGGAGGTCGTTCTGACCAGGGCGGCCTGGTCTTGTCTAGCTGATTGATAAGTGCTTATACTATTTTCCTTTGCAGCGATGTGTTGGCCTTATTGTTCCCGCACACTTCACAATTGTATTTTTTTCGCCGAACATAACTCAATGCTTGCACATTGGTTGGTAAATGCTGCTTGCCTCGGTGTTGCCCCTCTCTTGGTTAAATGGTTTTGTTTCAGTCGGCTCATAAAGGCGGTCAGGTCGTGTCGCAGCACTGGATGCTGGTTGGCAAGTGTGTGACTCAGCTGGTCTGAAGCTCTGGCACATCTCTCTCGGCTAGTTTTCTGTGCCGTCCCTTCGACTACTTGAGCTGCCTTACGGCTAATGCAACAATTGTCGACCATTGCTAGTGTCGTGGGTAATGGCTAATGATTTCGGTTTTTGTAATGAGGTCTATCTGTTACACTGATCTGGTCTTGTCTTATACCCCTGCAATTGTGCTGTTGGTAAGTATGTACAACTGTCTTTTTCCTATACATTGTGTTTTTTCTGTTTGCATCGGTGTGTGGCCAATATCGTTCCCTGGTTTCGAATGTGCCATCGGCTTAGGTGAAGTGGGTATGTAGACCTGTGTGATTCTCCAACATCGTAGGCGAATCTCGCGATGACAAGTCTGGCGAGTGTGTAGGAAAATTCAGGTATTTTAACTATACACTGTCTGTCGGGTGCGTAGGCAGGTAATCTTCTCGCATGTCTTATGAATTGGTGGTCAATGCATCGGACCTAATGGAAACCCAAACGATCCCCCTGCACCACCTCCTACATTTTTGGCGATAGTGTAGGCCCATGCGATCTTCTACCAGCATGCTGCAATGTCTGACGAGTGGCTTAGGCGAGTCCTGAGGTTGTCTCTTTTCGTTGTCCGAGGTGTTGTATGAATTTGGTGCAAATGGTTCGGATTCTGGCATGCGATGTCTGTCGAGTATGTTCTTGGACGATGACAAGTCTAGCGCGTGCATAGGCCCATGCGTGTATTTACTTCTACCCACACAATGTCCGTCGAGGACATCAGGAAAGTCCAGAAGGAGAAAACCTCGTCAGCTCGTGATGACACGTTTCTTGCCTAGTGAATGTGTCGGCTCATGTGATGCCTTTGTTATGATTTTTATAGTTGTATCTCACATGGTTAGGAAATTACAGACTATGTTGTGTGGACTTGGGCGCCATTTTGGTATTCAGTGCTGGCCAATGGCAGAGGGTGGCTTTGTTGTGTGGACTGAGGCGCCATTTTGGTAGTCAATGGGGTCGGCCAGGGTCCCCTGGAACATACGACAGGGACCCAGCAGCCTTTTTGCTAGATGGTACCATCCAGAAGCATCTAGAACATACAGCTGGTACCCATCTGCCATTTTGCTTGTCAGAATCAAGGTCATCTTGCTAGTCAGCAGGGTCCTCTAGAACATACAGCCAGCAGCCATTTTGTTGGGCAGTACCATCCAGAAGGTTGGGAGCACCCAGAGGTCACCGATCAGAATGCCAGAGCAGGAAGTGCTATCAGGGTGACCTTTGAGGGACTGCTGAGGCTTGACCCCCACATGGTTTCGTGATGATGGATTGTTCCTGTTCGCTGTTTGGACTCGTAGAGAGCTCGAGAAGATGGCGTGTTCTCTGGTGAAAATTTACCAGTGGGCCGAGAACTTCAAGCTGGAGTTCTCGGTAGACAAGCTGAACTGTATATTGTTGAAGGGCAACTTAAAACGAGCTCCTAGTCAGATTTAAGATCAGGGTTGTGAGAAAGGTAGAAGAAATTAAGTACCTGGAAGTGATTTTGGAGTCCCGTCTCGCTTTCCATGGTTGTGTGTGCAATGGGGCGAGTAAGGCTGTTGTGAGGTTCCAGAATCTGAGGGCTGTGGCTCCTGCAAACAGGGGTCTCGGCTACTAGATGTTGAAACTGATATACAGGTCCATGTTCCTGCCCATCCTCATGTATGCATGTGGGGTGTGGTACCCGGAAGCAGAGATGGTCCATGGAAAAGGAGATTGATCAGCGCACAGAGAGCAGCACTGCTGGGGTGTCGCGAAGGCCTACAGAACAGCTTCAAATGAGGCCCTGCAAGTGGTCGCTGGGGAAGTCCCACTAGTCATCTTTGTAATTGAAAGAGACGAAATTGCTAGGAGGAACTTCCCCTGAGGAAATGAATGAAAGGAAAGACGCCACCATGAGAACGTGGCAGGCTAGATGGAACAACTCGGATAAGGGTAGAACCACAAATGCGATCTTTCCAGATGTCCAGGAGAGACTGTGTATGGGGAAGTGGCTTGTAATAGGCTACTACTCTGCCGCACAGTTCTTGACTGGACACACAAACTTTAGCGAGAGGTTGTCTTGAATAAGCCTGGTTGATCACCCAGACTGCATGGTGTGTGGAGTGCCTGACACCCCAGCCCACATAGTAGAATGCCCCAAGATTGAGAATCTAAATTGAACTTGAGGGGAAATGTGGACCGCTTCGACTCAGGCACATGCTTAGTGACAGGAACTTGGCGGCAGAGGCGCTAGGTACCTCACATCAATTAGAAAGAGGCGAGAGAAGTTCGACGTCTGGTTGTTCTAGCCACAGGTTGAGCTGTGGGATAAGGGGGGAGGGGGCAGTCCGGAGATCAGGGATGATGTGAACACCCAAGATGGATGAACATGTCTTCCCAAGGGTCTTGCTTCTAAATGAATGTGAGGGTAACGAGTCTGAGGGATGGACCCTGCAGGGGGAGGGGGTTCGAAAATGGGTCCACAGCCCCCCCCCTCCCGGCTGCACCTGACCAAAGGACTGGAAGAACTTGAAAAGGGGAGAGTTCCATCAATGAGAAATCCACATCCCCTCCCTTCTTTCCCCTAAAACCTCCGATTTAGACTTCCCGAATGCGACAAAACACCCTGGACAAGAGACTGTCTTGCCAGCCAGAACAACCAAAGACGACCTTGGCAGATGGTACCGGTATGTCAACTAGGAATTAACTACAGAACGATAAACAGGACCTCTACGAAGTCACAGTAGAAAGTGTGTGTGTGTGTGCATGCATGTGTGTGTGTGTGTGTGTGTGTGGAAGAGAAACATTACCAAACGTAAGCAGTGTTGTTTGACAATGCCCTCTGTGCCCGGGGCCGAGGTGGCAGGTAATGTTTCTGGTTACCAGGCATTCCCCAAAACTAAGTCCATACGCAGTCGAGCACATTGGGCCGCAAAAGCAGTTAAGGGGGTACTGTAATGCTTTAATTTTAATGAGCAGGACATGCACGGATGCGTAGTCCGTCTTGTGTGAGTGAGTAGTTTAGCTTAGTGTTCTTTTTACACTTTTGGACAGCATGACGGTTTCAAAATTGCACAGTTTCCGGTGAACCCTGAAGATCAATGAGCCGATTTAGCTTTTCCTTTATGGGGGTTAAATGTAACGGTTAGAAAGTAGCGCTCCAGGTATGACCTTTTAATAGGTATCGGCCACCTAGAGGGGAGGATGGACAGGCCAACGCCGGTCCCACCAGGAACTTTGCTGGGGTGACCCACATCCACACCCACAAACGCCACATTGTGGGATCAGCCCTGCTGGATTGTGCAATGTCACTTTCGGTGTGTGAAAGCTTCACTGTGCAAAACTGTGTGAAAAACATAATTCTTGTGCGAAATTTGGGTGGTTTTAGAGTAATTTGTGTTGGTTTTGGACGTTTACTGTGCGAAAAATTACATTATCCAAGATAGCATTGACTCCTCCAGTCCTCCGCCACAAGCCCCTGCAATACAAGGAACTATTTTATACTACTAGTAAGATATTTTGACTGGCCAACATTAATTCACTAGAAAATTTTTAAGTACTGAAAGTCAGTTTGGTGCTTACGCACTGAGTTTATACTGGCTGCGGCATCGGTTTCGTGACCCCTTTTACTGTGGACAGCCCCTCTTCTTTGGCAGCTGGTGTATTGGTACTGAGCACCAGTAGCTTGGAGCAAGCCTCTACAGGGTTTCTCGGAAGTATCCCGGCGAGTGAAGAATGTAGCTGGTACATGCTGGCGATTCTCTTCTCCAGGCGCTGAAGCCTACATCTGCTGCACTGTTAAGAGGTAGTGAGGAGGCCGTTGCGCACCTGGGAGCTGCTGGAGATGCCTTCCTCGGGGGAGGCGTCGTCGTCGGGACGTCTAGTGCTGGTTCAGCAGTTGCTGCCCCTGCCGCTTCGACAATGTCAACTGGCTGCTGGTCCAGTTTGCAAGTTTCCTGAGTCCGTAACCCTGGTGGTTGAGGGTAGGCTTTCTGCTGAGTGCCCGACCTCGATGTTGCTCTAACTGTGCTCGATGCTAACTGTGATCTGTCGAGACCTGGTGTGTGCCCAAATACTCATAGGTATCAAATTTGGTTTGAGCGAACGGGTAAGCTGGCTGGAGACGTTCTCTCTTCCTGCTCGGCTCGCCATGTTGATGTTATGTCCCTGGGGTAGACGTGATGATCGCAGGTGAGGGCACGGCGTGTACCTCAGCTTGGACGACCATGGTATATAGACCTATCTCCATCCGCATTGGTATCACCATCAGTATATTAAAAGTAGTCAAAGTCCACACATGAGTTAATTAAATTCAATCAAAGTATAAATTCCTAACATTGACATGTTGAACCATTGATGTGATGCTGCATGCTCAAACTAAACAGAGCAAAATTACTTTTCATATTTTATTTAAATATTCATGTTAATTAAGAGCTAATTAAACTAATACTGTATATTTCTTGTGTAAATTCAAGAGTAATTATGTCTTCAATGCTTTTCTAAAGCCAACATAAAATAAATTGGCAAAAATAACATTTTTTTATAAATATTACTGTGCCATAATATTTACATGTTTTCATATGTTTGTGTTCAAGTGTTCTGATTAACGTGCAGAGGGAAATGTGTTTCATCCAGTTCTAGGTCTCAATTCACTCATTTTTAAAATACTTGCAAGGGATTTTTGTACTGGTACAGTGTCGGTTACAAGTCATCACTGATGCTGTACCACAATCTTTAGTCTTGGTTCAGCGGGCATCAGGGTAGGTCTGTCTATGCAGCTCAGCGGTGAAGCAACTTTGTACTTAATCATTTTTCATTGCAATAGTATAAATTGTCTGGAACATTTTTATTTAATTCTTCATGCACCTCTCGAGTAAACCTCCCACTGGAGCAGACTCACAGCCCCTCTGGCATATTCCATTTTTAGTTATTTTTTGCGCTTAAGGCATTTTGTCAGCTTCAGCCCATGTTTCTGGCTCTTTAGTCTCGCTTGCTAATGTCTTTTAAAATTAATTAAATTATTATCTTCTGAATTATCAACCACGTGATGCTGACCACGTGCTTACAAGTTTTTATGTATGTCTTTGCCATCAAGTGTACTTATGCATTGGTAAGGCATGCTGGGGAGCCACAATATCCCAGTTTGTGTGAAAATCTACGTATTCAGTGTATTCTTTTGATAAGGCATGCTGGGAAGCCACAATATCCCAGTCCAAGTGTAACTTATATATCTTTAATTATTTTCAACGCTATCAATCACCACCGTTTAACTAGACGCTAGGGAACACAGGGTCAGTTAGCCCAGGCTTTTTGACCACGGCCCATACCTATTGTACAATTCCTGTGTACATCGATTGAAGAACATTTTTTTTTTTTTTTTTTTTTTTTTTTTTAATACTAAAGATGCAAACTTAATAATGTGTTAAAATAATTTTAAAACAATAAAAAGAACATGATAACCTTTTCAAGTTTTCATATCAACTAAAACAAAAAAATTACTTCACATACAACATATAAAATCATTGGAATTTTTAAATCCAAAAACAAACTATTGTTACACAATAAAATCATTTAAAATTAAAACCTTCATAAAGACTTATACTTAAAAAATCATTAAACCATAACTTGTTTATATTTAATTTAAATAATAACCTTATCCATTAAAATCATTTAAAATTAAAATTGTCATAACACTTATACATAAAACCTATTGAACCCAAACTTCTCAGTACATAATAAAACCTTAAACACTACAAACACAAAACACATCATCATCATTAACCCTATAATGTAAAAATGATTAAAATAGTACCATTACACATTAAAAGCATTCAAAACTAAAACAGTTGTAAAAACATAGTAAACCTAAACAATTCAAACTTAACCCACAATGGACCGCGCAGAAATAAAACTATTCAAAAATTTCTAACGATCTCCTTAACACATTCAAGATTAGTCTTCGACACAAGTCATTAGAACCTATTCCAACTTCTTCCAATTTCTTCTTTGTTTCCTTGGGCACCACACCCCTCACCACCATAGAGGAGTTATCCCGGTATAGGAGTTATATATATATATATATATATATATATATATATATATATATATATATATATATATATATATATATATATATATATATATATATATATATATATATATATATATATATATTCATGTCTATCTTTACTCTCTCTCTATAATGGCATCACAAAATGATGACATGTTCAATATCCTTGAGTTATTATGCTTATTTAGGATCTGTGAATGAATAAAAAATAAACATAAATGCTTCTCATACCTTTATTTCTGAACTACTTTTCTTTCACAAGACTAGTTTTTACAGTGGCTATACACCACTTACAACAATCAACAGCATATTAATTTCAATACACAAAACAATATTGTGGATTATCGTCTGTAACAACACAAATGTATTAAACAGGCAACAAAAATTTAAAACAGCATAAAAATATAACTAATTATAAAATGTGATTACAATATGTATGTAGTAAGATAAGAGACAATGGGCATCCACAGCAAGTTCAAACTTTGTCCTTTATACCAAATACGGGAGAAGAGGCTATTTAGGCAGGCAAGCCATGATGTACACATATGTAACTACAAATGCTTACATATGCATTTCATATATTTTTCTATTTACATATATTTAATTAATCACACAATCATGCAAGCACATTACATAACTATACGTATACCAGAATATAAATGTGACAGTTTAGATGTAGGCACTCCCCACTTTACATGTGCGTGCATGCACGTGCATAAACACTGTCTCTCCCCTCTCCCTCTCAGCCTGTCATTCTCTTTCATTCTATCTTTCTCTCAAGCAAAAATAACAGGATATAGTCCATTCCTGGTTACTTCCAACATTTCTGAAAATCTGCTAAAGTTCTACTTCCTAGATATTCCTTCGCCTCATGCAAATGAAGCTGAACAGAGTCTAGAAAATTACTCCAAATGGACAGCACCCTGCATTCATAGACACTCAAATGTAATCATATTTTGCATAAGAACTATTTCTTGCCAGGAATTGCCAACACACCTATTTTCTCTCTGTATTCAAAGCTTTTATTCAAAAAGTGTGAAGGAACTGCAATTTGAATATAATAAATATTATGTAAAAGTGATGGCGGGTAGCACCATGATACAATGATGTTTTGTAATTCTTTATTAGTTGTAACCTGACAGCTTGATAGTTGGTCCAAACAATTGATATGCTGGTTATTGCAGAGTAACACAAATTATCAAAATCTGAAAGGGGTGGTATGTGCACTAGGGAGATGTGACATTGCGTTTTTGAAGTTGAGTGGACACAGAACATATAAAACCCTACAGTGTTGCATCCTGGCACTAGGTCATGGATAGTATTATAATCCAAAGTGGGCAGCAGATTGCCAGCAGGTAATTGCTGCATTATTTAGCTTCAACAGAATACAGGAAGAGAAGCCTTTTCGAAATAATTCTCCTGTTGAAACAACACCTTGTCTGGGCTCATTACATTGCTTACTAGATCCTGGAAGAGTGGCAAACACATGGCATGGTTCAAATGAGTCAAGGTGTCATTTGTTACAGGCCGATAGTAAAACTGGTGTTGGTATAGGCCCCACAAAGCCATGCAGAGACAAGATTACATAGTGAATAGCGATAAAGCAGAAAAAGACAAATTTAAGTTAAGATATTACATAAAACTAATTAAAAAAAAAAAAAACTTTATATTATTAGTAAAACTGTACTTAATTATTTTGCACGATCTGTGCTGGCAGGCATTGTGTTATACTTGACTTTGCTTCGCATTCCGCTGGTCCAACCTCTGTATTCCCGTCCTTTTCCTCTCCTCGTATCTTTGGTTTTTACCCTCCCTCCAGCATGTGCGCACTGGCCAACTTTCCCCTCTCTTGAAATTGTAAGTTCGTTGGAGCTAGTGTGAACTCTGTCTATTCCTTCTGAGGCTTCGACAAGAGCACTTGACTCTTAGATGGCTGTGGTGTGTGACTACGGTTCTCAGGATGTCGGCTGACGTTCGTCACGAGACAGGTTGGTTTGACAGCCGACATTTTGAAGTTAATTAAATGTGAAGACAGTTGTCATGGTTATTGTAGGGCTAAAGTAACTTAAATTCTTATTAATAGTTAAATTTTGTTCAGGTTGCCCGTTCGAAAATCTAGTTTGGATTAGCTTCATTTAATGTTTGAAACTTTAGAACTTTTCTTCACTTATGTTTCGATTTGCATTGCCAACACAGTCTATTGTAAAATTGTTCAATAAGTCCTCCCAACTTTTTGGATCAGTTTGAGGTTTGTAAAACTTTTTGATTTTGGATGCTTTTGACAGAGGTGTCATGCGTCGTCGGCATGCCAAACTACACCTTGAATATCGATTGTGGGTTGCCCAAATGTTCAGGGTTTTTATCATAATTCGTGGGCATATTTTAGCAAAACATTTTGAAGTCAAGTAAGATAGGGGTTAAGCAAATAATTGGCTCCTTTTCCTCGTTTTTGGAAACCTGATATTTCGGTTTCCCTCTGTGTTGGGAGCATGCTTAAATAGGTAAAATTGTATTTTAATGTTAATATTATAGTCTTTTAATATGAATTGTTTGGATGCCTTTGATCAGCCTTCAGTAGGTGCGCATCCCCGATTCCCTTTTAGCATTCTTTTAAATTGTCTTTCCTTCTCAGCCTTTGATTGGTCCAAACTGGGTGCGCTGAGCTGGCAAGTGTTCGTAATTATTTTTGTACAGAGTAATTTTTAGTGTTTTTTGAAGTTTAAATTTAGCTCCCTGATTCAACGTAAGCCTGAAAGGCGTAATGGCCATACAATTAGTTCAAGTGTAACGTTATTTTCTCAGAGTCAAGTAGCTGCTGCTGTCTCACTGCAGACACCAAAAGATATTGTAAGGAAGAATAATAAATTTGAATTGCCCCTTAAGAGTTGTCAGCGGGTCGTTTGTACCCTTGTGATAAATTCTGCATGGTCGTATTTTTTTGTAGGCAAGACCCTTAAAATTGGATCACTGTTTTGGGGCAGCCTTAAATAATATAATTGTGTTTATATATACTTGCAATTAATTGATGGAGCTTTCGATCTCGTATAAATTATCCATACATGTATGTGCATGATTGATATTTATATATGTTTGTGAATTTAAGAGAAATTAATTGTAAATTCTTTTAATAATTACTGTTGTCGTGGAATTTTTTTTTGGAGTTCCCGAGATTTTTCTAACAAACGTTTTTGCAAATATTAACTGTATTATGTAAGATACTGAATACACCTACACATTATTTAGAAACTTGAGTGTTTGCGACAGAAAATAGTTAACACCTACCTAAAATGTGATATTGTTTTATTATTTTATATTAAATAAACAGCTTACTCTTGATTACAATAACACACTTTTAGAAAATTTCCCTGCTTAAGTTCTCTCAATTTTACACCAGATTTTCCAGTCCCTTTAGATATTTTCTACTGTATACTATAGGTTCTAAATACTATGTATATTACAAATTTTACGTGAATTCATGTTTAAATATACATTTTAGTTAACTAATATTGAGTGTTTATAAAAAGGAAATCAGTAACACTAATATCTTTAATTTTTTTAATGA
Source organism: Dryococelus australis (assembly GCA_029891345.1). Lineage (NCBI taxonomy): Eukaryota > Metazoa > Arthropoda > Insecta > Phasmatodea > Phasmatidae > Dryococelus > Dryococelus australis. The sequence goes on from CM056993.1 coordinate 79,764,300, forward strand.
AACTAAGATAAAAATAAAGTCTTGTTGCTAACCACGAGTCCCAGTTGTCAACACGATGCCACCATATACACTTGCAGGCTAGTGGTGATTTCATACTGGTTTAAAGGGTGTGCAGGTGGTACGGAATGGGTCCATTGGTCCATTTGAACATGTCACTGCTTAGTAACCATGTGCAACCCTTCATGGACTTCACGTACTCCACAGCAATGGAATATTCCAGCAGGATAATGCACCATACCATAGAGCCAATGCTATTTACAGCAATGGAGAGGGTTGGGTGGTTCTTAGCGAGGTCTGAAGAGCCAACGAGGGGTGAAGCGAGGTGGATGTTGAGCAGCTCTAGAATACACGGGTAGGGAAACACAAAATCCCCCCCCCCCCAACCCAAGAAAACACACTGACCAATGGCATTAACTGCCATGATTCCCACATGCAAATATCAGGAGTGACCCTGCAGGGAATCAAACCCAGTTTGCATTGGCGGAGGACAAGTGCACTAGCCACTGCCCCTTATTTACAACAGGTTGAATACATTTTGGATATTTCCAATTACATCTTGCAGATTCACAAAATTATGCCAATGTGCCGAATCACAGATGTGCCAATTCTGTAATATTAACTAACCAAAGTGCTGCCAATGTACGAAAAAAAAATTTTTGCTTACGTATATTTAAGCTAAATTTAGGTTACTATTATACTTATACAATGGTATTGGTGAAGTGCAGCACAATGAAAAGCAATTTCAAAAATTATTTTTATTTACACTGTCGGAAAAGTAAATAGAGTAATACAACAAATTATGTGAGTTCACTGAAGACAAAAATGAAAATAATATGTATATATTATCTATATTTATAAGCATACTTATTTGTGAACACAGAAAACAGTAAGCATGCGTACGGTTGTTTGCATGTTTTGTTGCTGTCGACATTCAAGTGATGGGCATAAGGATTGTTTTTATATATGCATTAGTACTGCAATAAACAGGATTAATGTTACTTGCAAAATATGTATTCTTAAACCTAATTCTTTAAAAAAACAAAATGCACGTTAATTGATGATTTGTGCTAGGGTGCTTTGCTACTCATTTGGGTTAGTATAGAAATATTTGTTTATGAAGAGGAAGATTCAAAATTAACACATGTAACAGAATTAATTTTTAACATGAAAATGTTACAAATTAACTCATAAATATAACAGAACCTTTTTTATAATGAGTCGGAAGGAAACACTTTTTATGTTTACTGTATAGGGGACACTTCACGTGTACACTTGTCTTGAAAAAATGTACGAAACTGATGTACCAAACTTACATACGTAGAGTACTTTATAATCTTAACCTGTGGGAGAGCATTTTATAACTGAAATGCATTAAAAAAAATTTGAATATATACCGAACTCAAAACTGAAATACATTGTAACCTGTACGGATGGTTTTTAAAGGAACCAAAATAGAAAACTCATGCATGCTGCCAAGCAATTCATGCAGACTTGATCTTTATCCAGACTTCAACATACGGTTTGCTGGTGTGGGTGTTGGTGCATTATGCCACAGAAAATAATAGCATATTCCGTAGTTGATAAACCACGTTGCTCACCAAAAACAAACATCTTTTGTTGATGGGTGGGTTGTGAAAAGTGCCCCCCTCCGAACTTGAGCATCTTTTTCACTGAAGCTTTATTTCCCGATGTCGTGTACTTAGGATGAAAGCGATCCATGCTTCGCATTTGTCTCCATTTCTCCATCGGAAAATTCAGCAGTTGAATCAGCACAGCGTTAGTTCCAACTAATACAGTGAGTACCGATTCAACTGATATAAACCTAATCAAACATATATTCTATTTACTCGTGTATAAGTCACACATTTTGTGCCAATCTTAAGTGTCAAAAAATGGGGTACGATTCTTAGATGCAATTTCTTCAGTTCAGGTTGAAATTAAAATTTATTTTGTTGCATGGTTCAGTATACAAATAATTAGCCTGTGATGGGGTTTTTAATAAATAAAACATTGTCAGGACTGACTTACATTACTTAAAATGTATGGCACAAGTAACATTAACGAGTTTCATGCCAGATAGCAACTGAAGAGACACACTATTCCTATTCTTGAACTGTACCCTGTAGTCTGGGCAACCAGATTAACCAGTGAAATATGGATAGAAAAAACCACATAAGTGCTTTTATTAATCTGTGAAAAATATTTTCCACGTAGTTGGAAGTTACATTTACCAAAGTCAAATACTAGTGTCACCCATATGTGAGGGCAAACCTTACAGTAAAAAACTAGGTATTTAGGTAGAAAATTACAGGTGCAATGCATACAAATATGAGACTCTTCAGCAGGTAAAGGTGGTGTGGTATGTACAGGAGAAGTCTATCTACACACAAGATCCTGCTTCTACAAATATCAGGGAGCTGTCGGAGATTGTCCAGATGGCAATGGTACATATCTATTCAGAGGTCTTCATCCACTAGTGGAATCACAGCCACATCAAGTTGCTGCACTTGGACAGAATCCTAAACTGCATTACGGTGGAAGAAGTGTGGATTCCATTGGAGCACTGCACCCAACTATACAACTTAACAGTACTACACACACCACCAAAATTGTCAGAAAAGTATGATTTATGTCATGTGGCATAAAGAAAAAGAATGCAGATTTTCCTATACAAAACTTGTATACGTGTTACTAAAAATTACAAAGTATGTAATGTCATTATAAATAAAGTAAAAATTCCATAGAAAAAGATATCAAGTAAACATGGAAAGGTTTGGATACAATTGTTTCAGCCTTTGCCTTTGTTACACCTGGTTACATAAGTTGTGTAATATATGTCAATACAGTAAAAACTCGTTAATTCAAAAGTCAATGTAAATCAAAATTGTTGTTAGCCCCTTAACATAAGAATTGGATTTTACATGCTTTGGAGGGGCCATGGCGGTGTAGTGGTTAGACTACTCACTTCCCACCTATGCAAACCGGGTTTGATTCCCAGCGGAATCACTCCCAGTTTTTCGCATGTGGGATTCATGCCATGTGATGCGGGTTTTCTCCAGGATCTCCTGTTTCTCTTGGCCCTTCATTCCGGCATTGCTCCCTGTTCACCACTCTCAAAACCTCTATGTTAAAGAGCTGCCCAAATCTCCCCACGCCACTTTAATTGCTTTGGAGTTTGGTTGATTCAAAATTCAGTAAAATATGTCATTTGAAGTAAAATTTCCCCAAAGTGCATGTAAAACTCGGATAATTTATCAGTGTTGCAATGATTAAAATTTTGTTACATAACAAAAGAACAAGCTTCGCGAACGTCCACTTTGCTTAAATGCATCAGGTGGCACGGAACAAGCAACAGATCTGTCAACCCCCAAGTCTGCAGACAAAGAATGTCTATCTTTCTGCACTTGTCTGCCTCGTTTATCACTCTCACTCTTTTTTTAAACCTGACCGTGATTCTGGGAGAAAGGAAAGAATCAGAGCTGCAGAACTTCCTGTTAAAAATGATTTTTATGTGACAATTCTATTTTTCTTCTCTTTTACTTTTGGAATAATGTGAGTGCAAGTAATCGAAACTACAATGCACAAAGAATTTTTTAAAATTTTTAAATAAATATGTCAGTGGATAAGAATGAAAGAAGATCCTGCTAACAGGAATGAGGGTCACAGAGGAAGGGAAGAGGGAAATGCTATAACAGTTAACACAAAGGGAAATGGAGGGGTGTGGGGAAGAGGAAACTGGCATGAGAATCAGAGTTGGTTTTTCTTCCAGATCATTTATACTTTCATCAACCTTGTATGCCCCCTCCCCCCAAACCCCTAATAGCACGGTCATTGTGATTCACTATTAAATTTTAACTTTCTTGCTAAGGATCAAAGCTGCTGCTTATGTACGCAGCTATAAGTATGTTAAGTTTAAGTGAAATAAATTCAATTTGAAAACTGCACCCAAACTCATTTTAAAACTCTGCTTATAAACTACAAGTTTGAAACTTTTCACACCCAAAAAGATTAGTTCCTGTTTATTACGTTCTCAACTGCATAAATTACATATTTGAAACTAGTACACTTAAAAATGACAATGTTACCACCAAAGTCTTATACAGGCAAATTGCTGACTGAAAGATTAGAGGCAGTGTGGTGTGTGATGCGTGTGATCACGACTGCTTTTATTGCTCCCACACATCTTGGCCTTGGACAAGCAAAGTATGTCTTGGTATGAAGCAGCTTTAAACAATGACAAACTGACAGTGTTTGGTGCGCTCCATTCATACATGTTTCTCATTACACAAGCTCTGGGGCGTATATCCATCACTTATCTTGCAATCAGCAACCATCCCAATGCATCAGCATGCATTAACGACTCAAATTCTGCCTGATCTACATATCATCAGCGCTGTTTAGGAGGCCTTATTGTTAGGAAAAAACACAATTGGTATGTGGGTAAATACTACAGAATTCAATCTTTGTAAACTTATGTGAAGTTAACCTCGTTTCCAAAGGAAAAAAAAAAACATACCGGCAAAAAAAAACTTTTTTTAATCCTAATAAATAGAGGTCAAATATTTGGGCTCCAAACATTTAAAATTATCAATGTTTTAGTAGCCAGCAATATAATTTGTTACTTTTTGTGAGAGATATGAAGAGCTCCCAAAAACAAGCCGAAGCAAGACTACACAAATCATCTCCTTTGGTATGAAACTCTTAACAATGAACTTACATACATCTTCAGTTTGGAAAACAGTTTTATGTTCCTCCACAGAATACAGAATGCATTGTGTAGTCTTGGTTAAATTAATGTAACTACAAAATAATCAATCAGTTCCCACATGGTACTAAAACAACATGCCACTGAATATAACAATAAGAATAGTTATACAACATTAACAGAGAAAAATTGATGGCTTCGTCTGAACTTACTGTGAATGTTGCATACCAATGCCATACTGATACTACTTAAAAACAAAATTCTGTACACTTCTGAAGTAACTTATATAATTTCAAACAAAAACAATTCACTGTAAAATACAACTCTGTGTAGTATATACAGTAAAACCTCACTGTCGTAACCCCTTTTATTAAGACCAACCCTCTTTAAAAACCCATTTTTGAGGACTGTGAAAAATTCTGTAAAATAAAAGTTGGAAATTTGAGCGAAAATAGCCAAAAAGTATATTGCTACGCATTGCATTCCTCTTACCAAACACTACTCCAAGCAGTGCATATATTAAAAAATACCACCCCCATTTTGATATATAGGGGCCTAGGTGGGTCAAAATCTGTCAAATTTTCCAAACCTTCTTATCAAAACCATAGCTCATTAACAACCCTATTGTTGGGAACTGTGACACGTCTTAACAGTGAGGTTCTACTGTAGCTATGAAAAAACAAGTGGGAATGCTACCATTAAAAACTTCACTTTCCTGGAATGATGAAACACTTCAAGACATAATTATTGGAAAAAGCTGATACAGTTCATTTTATCACGAAAATGAGTTGACAAAATCAGAGACCACCTAAATTTTCAATAAAAACATAATCTTGAGGAAAAATGTACCTTTGTAAGCTGCAATTCAATAAATTTCTATACTTAATATTCCTTATATAATGTTCACTATGACAAGTAGACTCTCAAGGATTGTAACCATTTTTTTGTTAGCATTTTGCATATTAACTGCAGTTTATTAGGGATGAGTTGATGCCGATACTGATTAACCAGTCGACACCACGACAATCGGCATCGGCGGCATCTGAACATTATTTGCAGATTATTATTCACAGATTAGTAGCACAAATTTATAGGGATGGGCCAATACCAAGATACCAACAATACCAATTCTAAGCTGCCAATGTCGCAGATTACAGCGATGCTAATACCAGTTTTGAAGAGTACAATAATAATTCCCAATTCTCAATATTCGGAAATACTTTTTATTACTTAAATTTAAGTCTTCAGTTTTGTGAACACTCTTAGCACTTTATATTAGGTGTTTACAGAATAGAAATGAAATACAACTATTTTAATAACAAATGATAAGATAGACCATTTACCGTATTTACTCGCGTATAGCATGCACCCATATATAGTGCGCACCATGATTTTTGCAACAAGTTCCAGGAAAACATTTTTTTAAAATAAAATTGCACCAAAAATTGGTGGTGCCCTATTAGTAAGTATGGAACAAATGATTCTTTTTTACATTAATGTGTGTGATATGTTTGGAAAATACTTTCATTAAATAACTTGGGTGAAAAAGCCAAAATGAAAAAAAAATCCGGAACCGTTATGCTCCTAACACTCAACATTTCCAGCTTCTTTTTTTTCTCCTTTCTCCTTTTAGCAGTGACTGGCTATCTTTTTTCACTATGCTAGAATATCACACTACCTTTATCTTAAAAAAAGGGTCTCCTCATCCCTCCCCCTCCTCTCTTTCAACATATATGGCTCGCTAGCCTCTGCCATGGAAACAAAGAGGGATGGCGGAATTATTGATGGGCAACATCTCGGTGTTATTACAAGGGGGTGAGGGGTGTAAACACATGGCAGCTTGGTTTTTGGGGTGACATGTTGCGATGCCATTAGTTGTGGGGAGGGGGGTGGGGCGAGGTTTCGACCTGAAGAGTCGCTGAGAAAGAGAGAGAAGGGAGAGGAGTACTGTAAGAGCGAGAGATGAGACAACAGACAGTCCCGGACAATTTATGGCTACCACTCCCGCTTCCTCTTTTTATTCTGTGTATAGCGTGCACCCCAGAAATTTTTTCCTTTATTTTGGGAAAAAAAAGGGCGCGAAATACAGGAGTAAATACGGCAACTGGGCAAATAAGTGACTTAACAGCCAAGCAAAAACTATTACCAAACAATGCAACATTCATTACAAACTGAGTTCCTTAAAGACAAACTTTAAAACTCCAGGCAATCTGATGCGGACATGTATTTTAAACCTGAGAAATTACATACATAACCTCAAAATACATGTTTGTTTAAACCAACAGCCTAAAGATGTCATTAAAAAAATTTATTTAAATCAATTTAATATTAAATATTCACTTCAAATTGAGAGATTTTTTTTTTATTTGTGTTAATATTTTCGGTTAGTATTCATTCATCGGCCAAACCATACTCAATACCTTGGTTAAAATGACAACAATTAATTTATTTGCGACAATTTTTGCCAATTATTATGTTCCTAGTCTTATTCAGACCTTTAACTATACAAAACCGCAGCCGACAGTTTCCAATATGAGTTACGTCCGCCAAATTACCACCACGGTTATAACCTTTAACTTGCCATTAATAATAACACCACGGCAAGGATCGTTGAATACAGTGTCAGTGTATACTATTCATTATCACTGTCACTAACTTACGAATGCAATAACGCATAAGAAGAACAAGAATACAGGTTGCTTTCTCATTGTTGCCCATCTATGAATGCAGTAAAAACGTAAGAAAATAGAAAACAAAAAAACTTTCGTGGTATGTAATCAATACTATTGATAGCACCAGTTATTGATCGTGTGTGTTGTTTTGCAGTCGCGCAATGTCCAAAAATGATTGATGCACACAATCTTTGGCGAATGCACGCTTTGGACAGAACATCTGATTGATGGATGCAGTAAATTAATGTTTTACGAGATTTAGTATGCTGGTTTATTTAACATTGTGTTAAATAAATTAGTGCTACTAATCGGTAAATAATAATCTGCAAATAATATTCAGATGCCGCCAATGCCGATATCAGCATTGGCCCATCCCTACTTTGCCAATATTGTATGGTTATCCGTATTAAGTTTCATTGGCGTGTGCAATGTATTTGACAAAAGAATTCCTAGTGGTCCTTTTTTTATGTGACAATATTATACCTATTTTGCTGTTTGGTTGTAAACTGGCCAAAAAAATGTTACTTTAGAAACCGTTCCATCTTATCTGGGCATTGGATCAGTGTGGGGGGATGTCATGGCTACATTCCAAGCTATTATATCATACTTGCAAGTGTCCTGCTGTCCCACATTTACTGGCACTTACAAGTTAATATGAAATGTGTGTGCATTGTATAGCAACACATTTAAGCAATTACAACTATTTGAAGCCAAAATGTTTAACTAAAGTAAGTTAAAATATGCTGGAATACTGTCGTAAAACGGATGCAGACTTCTCTAGCGCATTTCGTATAAAACTGGCTTGTAATGTATGGGGCTCTAGGTTCACATTCTGGGTAAGGTAGGGACTAAGTAATTTACAGGCATATAATTAATCCCATATGGGATATAGTGCTATGTAATCATTATAATTATGATGTAGACACTTTGATTATAATGTGTATACAACTATTTATCATTTCTTCCCATTTTCGAAAAAAAAAATCCAAAATTTGAGGCACACCTCAAAATTTGTGTTTCTAAGTCATTTACAAACCTATACTTAATTTCTTCCTAAGGAATATAGCGCTATGTAATCATTATAATTATAATGTAGGCACTTTGATTATAATGTATATATTCCAGCTACACTGTATGTCTTCCCATTTCCGAAAAAAAAAAAAAAAATCTGAGCTAATAAGCTATTGTGGACAAGGCTTAATGCAGAAAAACTGCCTTTTTTTGCATGCAACAAATCATTCACTTTTTTTTGTTTTAGTTTTCCTTTGTAAAATGCAAATCCGACGAGCAAGCTACATGTTTCACAACACGTGAAGCACTGATAGATCCCATCTGCAGCGCAAGGGTGCTTCGACCTCTGTTTAATTTTATTTGGACGTGAGCTTTGTTTCTCATTCTTACTTCCTCCCAACTAGGCCAGCAGAGGCGGAGGGTGAACCCCCTTCTCCAACCCACATGACAAACAACTCGCAGCGAACACCGCCCTTGGTCGATACAGCCTTTGCCTGGAAAATGTACAATTTTTTAGTTATTCTTGCTTGAATGCATGTGACCCCCTTCATCACAGTGCGTTTCTCTTCTCCTGTTTCCCTATTTTGAGTACTGTCAAGTCCAGTGATGCAGATAAAAAAGAAATAAAGATCCGATAGCAAGGGGCTAAACGTTTCATGAGTTACGGCCATAAATAACAACACTTGCCCCGTGTTTGACAGAGAGGTGCCACACCCCATTAGAACAATGGCTTTGTTTTGCTACTGTACTCTGTCAATCCCGGAATAGTGCAGATAGCTATAACGCGGGTCTGAGTTATGTCCCCCAACAGCCACGTTATATCAGGCTTTTACTGTACTTCTGTTTCATCTAACAACCAATTGTAGATATAATAATTATAATATACTAATTTAATAACAGCCAATATTCACACACCCACCTTCTCATTCCACTCTTACCAATGTCTCGCACAGATGCCAACAAGGAAGTAGCCCGTTATACGTGTTCAGCACATTCTACATCCAGCCCCCCCTCTCAGTGTGCCAGTTCAAAGGCCTGCGCTTCACTGCCACTATAGCCATATAGCCAACACACTTTTACCACTGCTGTGGCCCAAACAAAAATCCTGCTACACTCATTGACATTTTAAATTTCAGACCCACTCAGTATACCACTACTCTACTACTTCAATTCAATCTTCTGCTTCACGCCATTTTCTATTTTCTCTCCAAAGTGATTTTCTACAATTTCTCTACTATCCTATGTCTTTTTCTACATCCCTCCAGAGGTGGGGACACCTCTTTTCATCACTCTGGGGAGATGTTACGAAAGCCCCGCTGTGCACCTGTTATGCAAGGTTTTGCCTAAGTGAAGCAGCAGTATCAAGGCCACAGTTAGTTTGGAAAACATGAATTCAAAACATAGAGCCAAAAGTGTAACCAGTAAACCATCAAGAAAATGTGCAGATATAACTGAATATGTGGGTCCAACTAACTCAGTAATTTCCCCAGTAAGCGTAACATCCCCTCGACAAGACCCCACTTACAGGGTACGGCAGGGACCAATCATAATCTCTTACGTCACAAACACGGTGGGGCGGGAAGTGTGGATGGGCCACGGAAGGCACAGTCAGTGGTGGCAAGCCACACAGAAAGGCAAACGGTCCAGGCAGCGACAGTGGAGATCTCAGGGTACGAGACTCGGTAAGTCCCATCAACATGCTCTAACTTAACCACTCTAAATGCCTCATCATTCCTATATTCCCATCTCTCCCAATGGCCTAAATTATTATTCATATTGTAACATGCATTGAGTTAAAGACCATAGTAAATTGGGCTCTACCATTTCTATTTAAATTATTCTTTGAATAACTTACACCATTCAGTTCCTCCTCCTTCCTTCTAGTTTATGTCCCCAATGAGGAACATAACCCAGTGCTTTCGGTATTCAATACAGCCTCGTGCAGGGTGCCGCCCAACGGCACATGAAAACGAGTGTAAATGATCATCAGTGCTCGTCAATAGTATCGGAACAACAGCTGACTTTACTGAAATTACTGGCAAGAGAAATCAATCAGTGAGTAACAGAAGAAGGCATGTATATGCATACTCTACCACTGGCACTAGGACATACACATACCTTCCCATCTAATAGTTTTTTTGATGAACAATTCTAATATTCTGCTTCTTGTAAACTTAAGCTGAGAAAGCTCACAATATTAGAATGTAGACACATGTGCACGAGAGTGGTAATCACATTTGTTTAATGATGTCACTGCTGTCACTACAATACAGAAAGCACAGAGATACCCAGCATCAGCTGTCACTTGCCACAAATAAGGAGCTTTTTGTGAAGCATAACTGTGATAACAACTGAAACACAACTAATGGGGTTGTGGTACTACACACAATTTTAAAAGATACAAAACTATATGTGGTGCATGGTTTATTTAAGCTGCTACTAAACTTATAGTTAGAGGATTAATAGCAATACATTTTTATGAGTGAAAACATGATTTCAAAAACACTAGCTCAAAATTTATGAATGTCATGTAGTATTCCCTCTGCATTCTAGTTCACCCAGGAGCTGTTACATTCATTACCAACACTCCAGCTGTTGAAACTCATCCATAGTCCATGGAAGACTGGTCCAGTCAGCTAAATGTTATCAGCATGAATCCATATGATAAAATGGGTCACCTGACAGAAATCTTAAACTATAAAAATTAAATTTTGCTAAAAATAAAACCACAAACTCTTGTCTCTATATAGCTTCTACAGTATCTTCATTAATGAAACTGAATTTTGTGTATACAAATTAAAACCAGCATAATTATCTTTTTGCAGTGAATCATACAGCCCTATCACTACTCTAAACATATATTTGATAGTAACTTCACAGAACCTTTCAATTTACCCACTGTATAAAGAAGCAGAAGCCTAGACCATGAATATGGTGATACTACTGTAGTGAAAATACACAGTCGAATTACATTATAATGACCACCTGCTAGTACCTATCCAGAGTAACCGCCCTTTGCAACATGGATAACAGCTAGACAAGCTGGTAATGACTCAGTAAGGTGGTCTCCACGGGTATCTGGAGCCATGCTGTCTACAGTACATCCCACAACTGTTGAAGGGTGCATGGCGGGGGAGACAGATGGCGAAAACAACGATTGAGATGGTCCCGCAGATGTTTGGGGGCCAGGGAATAACTGAGTTCTTGATCGTGCTATTCCAGTCACGTGTGGACACTTCTAGCCATGTGGCAAGGTGTATTACTATGCTAGAAGCTCCCATCCACCTGAGGAAAGACAATCATCATGTCCGGGTGGACATGATCGCCGAGGATGGATTCATAACCAAATCGATCAAGAGTGCATTCCACATGGATGATGGGACCTAGAGAATACCCAGAGAACTTTCCCCAGACCATAACACTGTCCCTAACAACTCATGTTGGTCCAGCAATGGATGCAGGGTGCCAGTTCTTCCGATGTTCCTTGCTTGACATGCTGACGTACATTTGTTCTATGCAGCTGAAACCATGACTCGTCGGAGAAGGCTGCCTGTTGCCAATCAGCAACGGTCTAGTTGCAATACTGTCAAGTAAATTCCAGTCGTTTTCGTCAATGCACATGTGTTAACATGTGTGCAGTCACCTTCAGTCTACTCTGGAGCCCCATTCGCAGAAGGGTTCGCTGAACTGTTGCAGTAGACATGCTTCTGGATGCCCCCTGGTACATTTGGACAGTGGGCTGTTCCACTTTAGCCTGTCAGTTAGCCTTCATTCACTGTAGTAGTTGACCAACCTCGGATATCAATGGCAGATGGAGCTTCAAAGTTTCCACAATGGTTATTCCTAATGGTGCCATTCATCCACTCTCGATCTCAATACACCTGTGCCACAAAGACACGTAAACAGTTCACAAACATTGCTGTTTCTTAAATGCTGCCCCTCCAATGGCCCGAAAGCCAACGATCATCCCTTTTTACAACTTTATTAAATCTCAACCCTTACCCATGATAGCAGGAAACACACCTGTACAGCCAGCCTATCTCTTGCATTATATACACGGTTCACCAGCCCATATCACAAGCCATATATCATGGTCAATGCGTGGCAGATGGCACTTCCAGCAGGTGGTCATAATGTAATTTGACTGTAAGTTACACTGCACCAGTGATACATATGCTAGTTCCTTCAGATGGCTATGACTATGATGACAATATTAATTGTTAAGAAAATCTAAATATGCAGAATGCACTTATTTAGTGGGATAACTGTGATTTTGTAATTTAGTGTGACCTATTTTGTTTTTGTTTTAAAGCATTGATAATATGCAATAGTTGAATTTCTGCAAATTATGTCAGTATTTTATGAGAGAGAGAAAGTTTATATAATACCAACAACTTGCATAATTGGGGCTACAAAAATGGTCTGGAAATACCGTATTTTGGCGTGTATAGGCCACACATTTTTACAAAAAAAAATACTGCAAAAAGTGGGGTGCTGCTTATATATGAGATATTGGCATTAAAATTTTTTTTTGAAATTTTTTCCACAAAACATGTTTAGAAATTTGACAACATCCAGTGCACATTTTAACGTTTTAACTCTTAAAGGAAAGGAAGGAATCTTTAATTATTTAATTTTTAAAAAAATTGTGCAGGCAGTTAAAATTTTCTGTAACAAATATGTTTTGCAGGGGAGGAATTAGGTCACAATTTATTATGCTTGTATGGAATTGTGATTTAACAATATTTACAACAATACGACAATTCAGTGCGGCCTATACTTTAAATATTACTTATCCCTATTTTTTCATCAAAAACTTCAGGTGCGGCTTACACACGCCAAAATACTATAGTCTTGCACTCTGTAAAAATTTCAAGATAAATATAAAATATTTATGAGTAAACTTTACAAAGAAGTTGCAGTAAACATTAATGTTAAGTTCTACACTTTTAGCAATTCCACAAACAATTACGAATGAACATACCAACTTTTTCCAATACCACAATGATATATGGGTTGTCTAAGATCAATGATGTTAAAATGGTACACACTTTTTGAAAACTTGATAACGAGTATCATGTATAATGAGATAGAATCTATGGTCACAGATGCCTTACGGAGATTCAATGAGGTAATAAGGCAACTCCCTGAAGGGCCAATTAATAGAGGTCAGAATCATTTCTTTAATTCTTAATTTAAGTTCTATCATTTGCATCATTTTAACACCTAGCTGAGTCACTTTAAAAAATGTAAAATTATTACAGTGAAACCACCATAACGAGTATAAGCTACGACACATTCGCAGTAGCAATAATTTTTTAAAATTTACCATGGTGTTCTATATTAAATACAAGGTAAATAGTCTTGTTTAAAATAAGTGCCTTTTTAAGTAGTAGTTCACTGTAGCAATAGCATCAGCAGCGATGGTTCTAGAATATAGAGTTGAAAAACATGTAAACATTTTTATTTTTGGTCTTAAAACACATTGCTTGAGAAGTCAAAAGAATGTTAACGACTTTTCCTTCAACATCCTACCACCTTTTCACTCCCCTCTTTTCATTGCTAGCTACTGTCCTGTTACCAGGTGGAGCTGCATTCACGGAAACAGAGGGGGGAGGAATGTATAAATTGTTTGAGCAGCTTGCAAAGTAGTGATGGGTTGTTCGTGAATGATTCATTCAAAATGAACTAATCAATAAGTGAATGAAATCCTACTATTCACTTGTTACGAAACTAATTGATTCTTGTTAAGTCGACTGAAAAGTAGAATACGAGTCAATAGAACCTAAAAAGGTAGAGACGATGTAAGAATCAGAAAGTTTGATCCGTTTGTAAATTAATCCAGAATCAAAAAGTCAATTGAGATTGTAAACACAACAAGCATCGTGTTACTACTATCTCTCTCTTAATAGATACCACCTGCATGCCCAACATTTTGTAACTTGACACCTGACAATGCCAAGTACAGTAGTAGTTTTGAATTTCATAGTTTACATACCCGTACACAAATTCTTCCGCAAAAATATAATAAAAAACCTTGAAATTATTTTAACTAAAACAATAACACATAAAGACTATGTAAATAGAGAAAGAGCCAAAAACCAGATGCGGAGTAAACAAATACCCAAAAGGGAGAGTGAGTCAAGACTCTAAGATGCAGTACAAGAGAACGAAGAGAATGAAATGAATGATTCTTTTGAACAAATTGTTTCACTGAACTGATCCAACAACAAATTTATTCATCCTTCACTGAAGAGGAGGTAGCAGACAACAGAGGACGTCCAGCAACAGACAGATATATGCCAAAAAATGAAAGAGAATGAGATATGGCTATGGTGAAAGACCAACACAGAAATGGCCATGGTGATGACAGGAAAAGCAAAAGCATGTTACAGTTATGAATTGGTTCATCTGCAGACAATGGCCTCAGGCTTCCACACTGTTTACACTTCAAAGGTGGACAAATAAATGCTGCTTTTCTACGAAATAAAGTGCCTGCAACTACAAAATAAGGGAAGGGAAAAAATATTTCTCAATTGTCAGTCATTACCAATTATTTCTGTGGACAATGGTGGCATGGAAATTTCTAGTCAAATGTGCTGCATTGTATTTTATGATCAACATGTAAGTTTCCATTAAAATTAACGGCTTTCCAAAAAAAAGTATGCCCATAAACTGAGGAAATACAGAATGTCTAAAAAGTTAGTATGATAACACTGCATTAAATGATGTTGCATGGTAAATTTTTGTTATAACAATAATTTTCCATAGCGATAATTTATCTCACCATCGTTGGATGTCATTATAGCATGGTTTCACTGTACTTGTTAGTGACTAAATAATGGAGAATGACTAGAAATCAAGGAAGATTACAGCTAGTACTACCATATGACTATACATGCATTTGTAGCACATACTGAAATATAACAAATGTTAAGGCAACAATCTTTGGCCCATGTGTTGAATAAATTAAGCTATGAAATGCAAAATGTTATTGGAATCTCTAGTTTAAACATACATAATACTACATGTCACGGTGGTTACTAAATGCAAGTTCCTTTAAGGCTACCAGGCAACAGTTAAAATGGTTTCACATTAAAACTTAACCATTTTAAAGAAACAATTTCTTGTGTTACAGATAAAGTAACAAATCTTAATGTTCTCCAATCCTATGTTCACAACACAATACCATTCAACATTGTATGGCAAATTATAAATACTATATAAAGTAGAAACTATTTAATACAAACCTCCAGAAACATAAATTTTTGCAGTTTGTAAAAAAGAGGTTCTGATTTACAGTTGTTTGAGATAATTATAGAAAATCTCATGAAATTAAAATGTTGATTCTGTGATTTAGCATATCCAAAAATAAACCATTATCTCCAGCAGGACTTATTTTGCCCGTGCACTGTAATACTAATTAAATATTTTTTTATGAAACAAACAAATAAATATTAAATTCCCTATCACTCCACGGGGAAAGAATATAACTTAGTAATGATAACATGGTATTAAAAAATGTTTTCACTAACACTGTTTAATTTTATTGCCATATAGCTGGTGGCAACCTTAATCAAGGCTGTTATAAAAATTAACCACTGACATTACACTGGTTCAGTTGAAATTATGGTTTTACTTAGTTGCACACAAATGCTACAGACAATGGGACCTCCCAATTTAATGTCTTCCAATCCATTTGGACACTGTATTGATACATTTAAATGATGTGTCTTACTCTAGGAACTGGGCACTTAATTTTTGTACATGAAATGTAATACAGTAAGTTAAAAATAACACCAAAACATCTAAAGAATGTAATACGTACATTGTAATCACATAAATTAACTACCAAACTAAATATAACAATAACCTGCTATGCTTCAACAAAATGTGATATGAATTGAAGGCAAGAAAATCAATTTCTTTCCTAAAGAGAAATTACAATAAAACAACTGATCACATACGGAATGAAGAGGTAAGGAACATGTTAAGAATACAGAGCATTCAGAATACAGTAAAACTCTGTTAAGACAGTTATGAAGGAATTGAAAAAAATAAATAAATCATGATTAAAACCAGGAAAAATTATTATAAATTATACATGTGTATAAAGACAAGGTATAAATTTTTGAACTTAAGAAGGAAAATTCTTAAATAGGAAAATTCATAAGAGAGTTTCACTGATTTAAAAAAAAAGGTTATATTTGTTTGTACATTTCAAAAAGGTTATTAGTGTGGATCCTCTAACAGTAAATACAGTAATGTACCTTTAAAAAAAAAGTCCAACAACTCAGTAGCTAGACCAGGTGAAACATGTGGTACACCTGTAATAAAAATTATATAGAGAAAGACACTAAAAGGCAAGAGAAAACAATGCAAATACATACACTGAAAGGATGGCCACCTAAGCTGAGATGAATGTGGCCATACTAAGACTAATACCACGGGTTTTCAGGTTGAGGGGTAAAGCAAAATGTTAATTGAAAAATACATGAAAGTAATTAACTCAGGACAAGACAAAGACACTATACTGGCTTGTGTACAACACTGCTGGAAGAAATACAGGGGGTGGGGGGAAACCAGGAAGAGGCATAACAAAAAATGAAAATTTGCAGAACACATTCTGCAATTTAGCTGCAGCACTGTACAGACAAATATTCAAATTGGAGGTCTGCGATTACTCGGAAATTGAGCTCGAGCCAAATACCTGCTTGTGGTTGGAGATTGGCTCAAAAATTTTTCAGGCTCAAAAAATTTGAGCTTATATATTTAATGTCAGATCATTCAGTCTGTAACAGATGAGACTGTGTTTTATTGTAAACTACAGAAAACACATGATTTATTAATTATACATGATGTGTTCCGGTAAACAGATTCCTTATAAATGGAGGTATGAATGCTGATTAACAGCAAAACTAGCCAAAAATAGGGCTCCAAATCTACCTAAAATTAAACGCCTGATGAGAACGCTAGTTGTTTGCCGAAAAATACATAAAACATTCATTCATGAAATTACATTAAAAAGTAGATGTTAAGGTTGCAAGTAGGCCGCTAGGCTACCAAAATTATATAAAAAGATAGGAATTTGAGTACTCACAGTATACTCGACAGGTGCATGTGCATGCGCACACCACACACACACACACACACAGCTACAAATATGAAAACAGATTTTTGTCAAAATTAGTATAAAAACAGGGTTGCAAATCAGTCTAAGACACAGCACTCAACAAAACAATTGTTTGTAAAAAAAAACTATTCATATATATATATATATATATGTGCTTATTTTTCGCAATGCACAAAATAATAAGATTTTCACAAAATTTTCTTTGGTTATTTGAAATTGTGAAATAAACTAACACTTGGCAAAAACAGGAAATAATTTTGTAAGATCACATGTAAAGTACTAAAAACGTAGTTGGTTTGGGCAATCGAATGTGATAGTTTGTGCTGAATCGGTCGCCACTCAGAACGACATTCAATAGTGTTGAATGAGACGTTAAAACTTAATAGTCTCTTCCAATTACTGCATTGGACTGCACTCACTGCGCACTGGCGAGAGCCACATTTTCCAGTTACCGGAACTGCGCTGGGTGCATTAATTTTTTCCCTTTTCCAATTGTCGACTGCACTGAAAAAGCGCACACTGAGTTCAGTTTTCGCAGAACTGTCTCCAGAATCCATGCGGCAGTTTGAGTGTAAATAAGGCCAA
The DNA here is from genome assembly GCA_029891345.1 of Dryococelus australis. Classification (NCBI taxonomy): domain Eukaryota; kingdom Metazoa; phylum Arthropoda; class Insecta; order Phasmatodea; family Phasmatidae; genus Dryococelus; species Dryococelus australis. The sequence continues at coordinate 79,782,406 of CM056993.1, forward strand.
CGAACAAGCACTCACTTCAGGCAGTCACGTGATAATTGCACTTTTCTAGGTTTCAGGATGCACCGAGTGCACACCCAGTGCAGTCAAATGAGATACACCATTAAAATGGTGTTTGTTTCATCAGAAAAGAGCTGATTTGAAGTAAGTGTTAAGTAACAAAGGGAGAACTTTAAATTTCATAACATTAATGTAGCAGTGTGCCAGTATTAAAAATACAAATATAAAGAGTGAATGTGTGCCTTAAACAAAGAAAACTCATAGCACGACATATAAACAAAATCAATTAGTTCGGCACAACTAAACATTTCGCAAAAATAGGTAGCATCGGCAGAAAAACAAACATTTAAAATGATGGATGGATGTCATTTAAAAAAAACTAGACTTTATCGCTCAAAATGCGAATAAAAACAAGTTATTTAGTGTAATATTTTTCATATTCTTTTAACCTACAAATTATGTACGACAACGCAAGGTAAATAAATTTAACTTGTTTTCATAATGTGAAAAATATCTATGTTAAAAATGGTAGAAATGAAATTTTTCCAAAAGAAAATTGGAATCTGGATTTTGAAAACAGTTTTTGTGATAAAATGTTCCTTGCTTAAAGTGATTTTAGACATTCAAAAACAAAACTGGATACACAAGGTCATAAAGTTTTTGCAGTCAAATTGCTGCGATGATGGAAAATGTGACACACTCCAAAAATTTTTTACTTAAATAATTTACAGAATAGTAGTTATTTTTATGGTTGCATTTTTTTTTAGTGGATTTATATTCTGTGAGGGAATCAAGTTGGTGATGCATGTCATTGATTTCATTTTATACATTCATGCCAACTGATTCGTATATGCACACACATGTACTGTATACATACATTTTACTAAACAGGAAGAATTTCAGCCATTATAATAACAATCCCAGATTCGCAGACCTTTAATTCAAATTTACTTATGGTCATCCAAATCTTACTGAAATATAGAGGGTATTCTTAGATACCAAAACCTATAATTCAATGAAGTGGATTCTCGATTATTCATTTTTCAGTGGACCAACAACAAAAAAACTAAGCATGCGGGAAAACAATGTATGCTGACTTGGATTTTAGACCCGAGAAATATTGTACATAACCTCAAAAGGCAATTTTGTTTAAACCAACACCCTAAAGATGTCATTAAAACCACTTATTCAAGTCAATTTATAGTCATATATTCACTTTAAGTTTAAAATTTCAATTTTTGAAATTGAGCAAAATTTAATTTTTATTTATATTAATTAATAGTTTCGTACAGTGTTTCTTCATCTGCCAATTCATGCTCAATCCCTTGGTTAAAGTTACCACAACTGATTTATTTCTGAAAATTTTTGCTAATCATTACAGCCAAGTCTTTTTCAAACCTTTACAATTATAACCAAATATGCAGCCAATATTTTCCTATAATATTCATGCCCTTCAAAATACAGTCGCAGCTCTAACCTCATTCCAAATTTCGTTTGCAATAACAAGGCCATAGATAATCGAAAACAGTGTCTGAGATTCCAACCTACAAGAGCAGTAAACATGTAAGAAGAACAAGAATATGAGACGGTTTTTCAGTGTCGCCAACCTATGAATGCAGCAAAGACGTAGGAAATTATAGTTTATAGAACTCAAAAAACTGTTACAGAATGTAAACAATATTATCGATAGCACCAGTTGTCGATTATCTGTGTTGTTTTGCATTCAAATAGCATTCAAAAATGAATGATGCGTGCAATCTTCGGCAAATGTACTGATGAGAAATACAGTCAAACGTACATAATGAGAATGAATCATCGAAAATCCACTGTATTTCATACCTAAACAATTGTTCAGAATATATTTTCGCTATCGGGCAGGATATCTGATCGATGGATGCTGTAAATCTATGTTTTAAGAGTCGTACCAATATAGGATAGTTGTCAGGACCATCCAATAAAAACTACTGTTAAGGGAAAGTGGAATAAACGGGATCACAGCAAACGAGGTTTCACTGTATACAAAAATCATTTTTAAAAAACAAACTTTTCTCTCCTTCCTGATTTTGAGAAATATAAACAAGAAAACCTTTTCGAAAGTAATACAAATGTCCAGTACTCGGATGACACTTACCTTAAGGTGGTGATATCCTTGCCATCTTGTATTTATTTATGTCCTTTATAACTTACTGTTAAGATTTAATATTAAAATTCATACATTAGTATTAAATACAGAACTACTTTTTGGAATTACTGAAACCAAATGATCTGATTTCAGTCTGCATTTTCTTATGCGAGACTAAAATAAATACTAATCAGTCAACCTTTATAACAACTACAGATGCAACAAAAATAGCACAGGCAAAGTACTGAGAACTGACAGCCCTCATTTTAAAATATATAATATGAAAAAATAAGCTAGAGTGAAACAAAAATAAATCCAAGATGGAAGGAATATTACCGCATAAACAAAACCAACGAATACATTAAATAAACATTGGTCCATATTTCTGACTGTGGAAAAATCATCGACTAATACATAAAAAAAATATTACACTAATACAAAAACTCCAACTAAAAAATCTTGACGCCATTAGAGTAACTTGTAGTTACAAAACTGCTACAACTCTCAGCCTTCAATACTCATTCAAACAACCATGAAGTAGTTTTATACTTATACAGTACAATTAAATCTTATTACAGTAATATCACAATACTGAGAGGAGAACTGAAAAACCAAGCTTATTAAATGAGAACACTTTAAGGAACATTATAGGACTGTCTGCGTGAAAATTCTGAAAATGACAACTGTGTGGTATCAATAATGGTTTTCCCTGGTTTTGTATCACAATTCAACCCTGACAAAGAAAACCACACAGTGTACCACGTTTGTGTCCAATTAACAAGTGAGATTTTATAAATGTAAATTTAAAACAAGAAACTTCCATTTTCAACATGCACGTGTTAAAGTTTAAAACCTGATGTCAGTTTTTTATAGGACAGACATTGAGTTTAATAGTTTTTCTTTTAAATTTCTTATTAATATAAAATGTTAATACTTGTTTAACCGCACATGACATAAAAGCTGACTTATAAAAGACATAATTTGGTTCAATATGGTTCAATACTGAGTAGGTGTGCATGATCAGCTTCCCATGAAAATCTTGAAATTGTGAAAACTACGTGAATTTCACAATTTACGTGACAGTGGTACTTTCTTCTCTTGTATCACATTGCTCACTGGATGGTACCACACGCTGACTACTCCAAACAAAGGCAGCCTCCCTGAACATACAAAAACTGTATTTAAACATTCTATATTGTTGACAAACGGGAAAGAAAGTATGCCTAGAGAATGTACACAATCCAAATTGTCACTAATTTTTTTTACGAATGAAACCAAGAGTGGATGCCAGGTGTTTACACAGACTAGGACAATAATTATAAGAAAAGGTAGCAACAACACAATCAATAAAAATTATATCAAAATATAACGGTTCTGTGAAACTGACATTTAGCTTTGAACTAATTTATACTCTAAGGACCAGAGCCTTGTAACTGTAATGGGCTAAGAAAAACATTTCTTCAAAACTTCTAACTACATGCAAATAAATGACATTTCCCAGTATATCAAAACAAACTTGAAAATTAGAGTTGTGCCAATTAAAACTGGCTTCTGCCAAATTTGCTGACATGAACTATAGATTATATTTTGCCAATTTCAATTTGAGAAAAATAAAATAATGGGGATAGTTCTGAGTTATCTTCAGTATGTATACTTGAGAAGAATTGCCTTTGTGAATACTGAAACATTTCTGGTGTCAGGAAGCCAGTACATGGCACCTAGAACAGGAAAGCATCAGTGAAAAAGACTCAACTTGCACTGTTCTTTTTTTTTTCAAACAAAGTTTGTAGTTCTTGTCTAAGCTGTAAATTGGCAGATGCCACCATGATGTGAGAAGATATCCACAAGCTTGACACTGGAGAGTCAGAGTCTTAGCAAGAAGGGGAGAGACAGGCCTGTTTTCACAGCTGCACACATCAACAATAGAAGGGGGGAGGGGGGTTAAGAGGAGTGTGAGGGACCATGAAAAAAATAAACACAAACATAATGGGGATTTTCTGTCTCATTAAGTTCTTGTAACTTTGCCTTTCTTCACTTAACAGGGTTGACTACTATCAACTACCGAATACACCCACCTACACCGCAAAATCAGATGTTGAAGCCTGAATGGAGATGAAGTCTGCTTGCATTATTTATGAGCATGCATTAGTATTTTATTTTGATCCCTTGAAAAAATTTCCATACAGATTATAATGTATTTCAGTATAAAGGAAAAAAAAATTCTGGGATGCATGTGGTATACATAAAAAAAAAAATTAAGGAAGAGGAAGTGGTAGTCATAAAAGGCCTTATTCATAGTCAGATCTTCGTTCAAGGATGATCCAGAGATGATCTTCCTCGGAGTTGGTCTGAGGTTAGTCTGGACTAAGGGTGGGCTAACTATATTGTATTCAGAAACCCCGACTAGAGTGGAACTAACTTTAGTCGAAGGATCATCGAAGTACACTGTTGCTAGGTTTACTGCACATGTGCAGTGCAGATTTTCATCTCAAATAAAACCTTTACTAGGAAAGAAATATCACATTTGAGACAACAACACGTATTAAAAGTTGCTTCAATCAATTCAAACAGATATTGTTCCTTTACTTTGTGACCAAATTTCCCGTTAATTTAAACTTATTCAATATTTCATTTATGATTAACATTATGTCATATTTTAATTTATGTGAAAATTATGTATGACTGTGTAAAGCAGTGGATAAGGTTTTTGCTTTTTTAAATGTAAATTGCAGGTTCGAATTTCACTTGTTTGTTAAAATTTTTTTACTGTGACTATTTGTTTTGATTGCAAGTATATGCTAACAAAATTAATTATATCTACTGCAGGATGGAGAATGAAAAAATTAATATATTAATATAATCTTTTACTCCATATTGAGTTGTTAATTTTATATAGCACACCTATATGCACCAGAAGTATAGGCTGGTTTCATTTTCTTATACCAATACCTACCATCTTTATAATGATGTTAAATTTGTATTTTAATGCTAAATCCATTACAAAAATACAGTATTTTGGCATGTATAGGCCGCACCATAAGTTTTTGAAGAAAAATTAGGGATAATTAATATTTCAAGTATAAGCCGCACTGAATTTTTGTATTCCTGTAAATATTGTTAAGTTACGATTCCATACAAATATAATAAATTCTGACTTAATTTCTCCCCTACAAAACATTTGTGACAGAAAATTTGTATTATGTTGCAATGTTTACAAATATACATCACGCAATTACTATTCCACAGATGGTAACTTGACTTGAGATAGCAAAACCATGGCAACATGTTACACAAAGTGGCATCTTATCAATGTGCACTTGTAGTGCCATGGCAGGCATGTAAACTACGGTTATCTTCCTCTTGTACAACAGAGAAATTATTTTCTCATATATAGCATCTATGTGGCCGAACCGAGCTCCAACATGTTTACATTTCACACATGCGGGATGAAGTTTATTTTGTTTATAACTGCAAATGAACAAATAATTCAAATAATTGCACAAGTGGAAGTTGTTTTATTTCCCCCACTTTTTCTTCTTTTTTTCCCCTTCCCTCCCTTCCAAGTTAAAACAACATTAAAATTTTCTGTATGTTGACAAATTTCTTAACGGCAGGTTTGACATGGGCCGGAGGGGAGTCAAACCCCATAGTGAATCAAATACAAGTGGCTTCCCAGCCTGGGAGTGTGATTCGTCTCACTATTAGGGCCACCAACATATGCAGGATTCCAGCGATCCTGACTGGATGAAAAGGGGAAGAATATTATTCTAGAGTAATGATGGGGGTACATAACCTGGCTAACGAGACTTTAGCTGGGTGGGTTGGTTTATGTGCGGGAACGTAATCATCAGAGGGGCGTGCTATACAAATACGGGAGTCAGGTTGCACCGGGAGTCGAACCCAGAATAATTTCCCCGTCGCTAGTTTAATGGTACAGTATTTTGGTAAGACTTTGCCCGCGGGATGTGAGACTCAGATTCTCCATCCAGATTTCAGTTTTACATTGCTAACTGTTTTCTCGGGTTGGCTAACAGAGCTGTCCTGGGGAGTAACTCAGTTTTCCCAGTTCAGCAATTGTTTCTGGATCTCTTAATCCGTAGTGGGGTATCCTAGCCAGTTATCACAGAGTCCGTGATCAAGGGGAGAAGAAATATCTAGCGGAATCAGAGGGGAAATAGCTCATCCGGTTATTTAGGCGACGGCTCGTCTATAGGCTTAGGTTGGGCATTGACTCGAGCAACACAAAACTATACTGAGGGAGCAGGGATCCACAACTACAATAACGGTACATAGATATATCAAGTTAAGTAGTTGTTTAGTGTGGGGTTTCATTCCCTGGGGAGTAAACGCAATGGTAATTACTAATACAAAAATACACAATAGAATTAAATTGTTTTACAAACAATAAAAATAGTTACATGATAATTACGTGGAGAAAACAGGGGTCAGGCGAAGGCGAGCCTGAGGTAGCAACTCTATAGCTCTGCAATTTTGACATGGCTGTCCATGGAAATCTATAGTAACGCAATTTACAGCAGCTAGACAAATGAAAATTCTAGCAATGCAATTTACAGCTGCTAGATAAATGAAAAGTGTAGCAACACAATTTACAGCAGCTAGATTAATTAAAGGGGGAAGCTAAACAGGTAGTTAACACACAACGGGACGGCTTGCTCTACCGGGGAGTCACGGGAAGTTGACTTAGGTAGGATGTACCGGGTTAAGGTTGGGTATACCTGTATCTGTTGGCTGACTCACGTGCATATCCCTGATGACGTGCAGGTCGAGAGAGCTTCTTTACGCAGGTTAAGGTGTGGGTCAAGAAGGGTGGGTTGGCGGTAGGAGATAAGAGTAGCTCTTGCTCGAGCCCGAAGGAGAGCTTGCTGCAATCTGGGTATAGGGGCGAGTGGGTAGTGAGCTGCAGAATCCCTGCGGACTGAGGAGGATGAGCCCTCGCGGAATGAGGAGGATGACCCCTCGTGGACTGAGGAGAGTTTCCAGCAGACTGAGGAGAGTCTCCAGCAGACTGAAGGTTGGGCTCGTGTCCTACACGGTCGCCGAGCCCGGCGACACTCGCTGGTGCTAGCTGCAGGGGTTGTATTTATACTAAATTTTCTCTAGTCAGAAGTTCTTCGGGGTGGGGGGGTAGCGTAGCCTTCCGCCACAGCGGCAGGTTTATTGGAGGTGCAGACGCGCTGCGGGTTTTTTTTTATCACACCATGTAGAGGCGATGACAAATTAAAACCCCCGTCTCTGAGGCAGGACGGCTGTGACGTCACAAGGTCACAAAGGTGCTGCCATCTCTCGTGATTGTAGGAACTTCTTCCAGGGGCCAACAAGTAGTAGAATTCACAATAAATATAATTTCAATCACAGGGGTGCCTTTTGCATGTATAAATCTGGGTGGGCAATGGGAATTGCAATTACACATGTAATATGCAATTATGAGATCGGCCACCCAGGCTTGTGGGCTTCCTGGCACTATACATTTGATTCGGATTGCAGCTTACATATTCCACCCCGGAGCGCACGTGGCTTGTAGATGGGGCGGAGTCGTCCGTAGAGCGCATATCTACGCTGTGCAGCATGCTGGCACGAGTCAAAGGAAAGAAAGATTACAATTCTCTTCGGAAGTATTACCATCACATCTGGTAAGAATCTATTTTCAGACAAGACATTTGATTGACACAGAAATAGACAGCAGGCATTGCTATATCCTAACACAGATGTATTGTGATTATATTTCTTTTGAAATATTATTCACGGAACATTTCATCCATTAAATTGGTGTATTTTCGCATACAGATTGACCGAATTGGCCTTAGGCTGAAACATATTTCTTATGTTTTGTAAACTTTATCTAGCTTGTAATATTAGCGAAACCGTCTTATTTTATGTTCGCCATGTTTCTTTTTGACTTTAGTAAGTCATTAGCCTCAGTCCGCACTAAAAGTTAGGCTGAACTAAAGCAAAATGACCAAAGGACTAGCAATAATATGGCTCTCTCAATATGAAAAATGTTGGTCGGAGGATGAACCGGACAAAAAACCACTATGAATAACGCCCAAAATTGTCTAGAGATGTTTAGAGGGAAGTGTAGATGAACTGCTGTCTAATCTCTCGCTCTTACATCACTCCTCTCCCTTCTCTCTCTTTCTCTTTCAGCGCCCCCCTTCAGTTCACCCCTTTAACCCTCCAACCCCATAACCTACATGCTAATGCCTCCCTCCTTTTTTTTTTTGCTTATCTACATGCCTCTGTTCCAACTGCTTCACGGCAGAGCTTACGCAATGCACAAGCAATAAACATGCAATGATGAATGCCGGTAGTTCACGTGCTTCTTAACCTGCAAGTTTTAAGCTGTCTGTCATAAAATATGTCCTCCGAGAGTGACTGTGATAACCGAAACTTTTTTTTTTTTCCTCCAGCAGTAATGTGACTGTGATCCATTGTATCTATTGTGTTGTTTATAAGGAAAATCTTTTGTAAATATTGTTGTGTGTTGTTAGGAAGTATTACAATTATTTTTAACCATTTTTACAAGAGTTATTTTCTCCTCAAGTTTTGAGTGCAGTCACATTCAATACTACATATTGTTTGCAGTAGCTGTAACTACGACTATTGGGGGGGGAAAAAAAGTAACAAATCGTTTACTTGAAATAATCATAACATAAATTGCAAGTAAATATTTCTCTTAAAAGTAATCATGCATTATTGGTAAGAGCAAGATTTTGTGGTGTTATTTTAAGGCAAATGTAATGTTTAAAAATACCTGATTTCTGTGTTATTGAATTTATTATGTAATTTTGTAAATTGAAACGTCATAACAAAAATTATGGATTATTAAAGCCAACATTGTACTGTGTTATTTTAATGCAAATTTCATTAGGTATTAAAAGTTGTTGAAATGTTATTCTTATATTTCCATTAAAATTTTATAATGTTTATACAATTGCATAGACAAGAGAAAACAATTTATTTGAACAATGGTAATGCAGAGCATTACAATAGGTTAAAAAATCACTTTTTAAAGGTTTTGTTTCTTTGTAACACGTATGTTGAGGTTCCTAAACAGTGTGAAATTTTGGTTACAGTCTTTAAAGAATGGCTTGGATATTTTTATAGAGAAAAAACATTTAATACTGGAAACCAAATTATTTTTATATTTGCTTTTACAATTTTGCTATTCTCATTAAATGATAATTTCTCATCCCCATGGTGTTCAATATTTACTGTTGTTATTCACTCAGCTTGAATGACAACAGCTTAAATTTAATTTTTTTCTTCCCATCATCTGAAAACTTAAAATATTCTTATCACTCAGTTTAAACATTTTTGGATACAGATTGTTGGTCATGGTTTCACAGATAAAATAATATATTTGGGATCAATTTAATTTCTTTTGTATTTTAACTAAAATTTTGGTGTTAGGCTGTGTATAACTTGCATTTCGGTGTTTGGCGGTGTATTAACTTACATTTTGGTGTTATTTCAGTTTTATCGCTACTCACCGTATAATCTTGGCTCTACGGTTGTTTAATTAGTACATGCTGCTAGCAGCATTTCATTTTGTGTGTCCTTAAAAAAAAGTTAATAAGTAATGTAACCTGAACTGCGTGCAGAAACTACGAGACTGTTCAGTCCTCGTGTCAAGGTTACATGTAGGTCACAGTCATGTTCCCCCATACACAAAGCTTGCATCCTGTCTCACCGCAGAGCAGAAGAGCTTCAACATGTTTAAACATTTCCCCTCTCCTCCTTCCACAAGGTGTTGCCAAATGGTAAATCCCCCACCCCTAGGTAACGCAGTTTTTTTAGAGGAGTGTCCCATTCCAGCTCGGAAAAAAAAAGACAGCTTGTCACTGTGTAAAAGAAGCAAAACCAAAAGGAAGCCGCACAAAAGAATCTAAAAGAAAAAAAAAGAAAGGTGGCTCGGCCCACCGGCATAAAAGAAGCAAGCCTGCCGCACCCCGCAGTTGACTTTTTTCTTTTAATGACCCTGTGATATTACAGCACACCACAATATTTTGGCTTTTAGTACCACAAATTATTAAATTAAAGTAATTTCCACACATATCACAATGACCACACATTAATGTAAAGATACAATAATTCATTACATACTTACTAACAAGACACCACAAATTGTTGGTGCAAATTTATTTAAAAACTTTTTTTCCCCTGGAACTTGTTGCAAAAATCATGGTGTGTGCTATACACTAGTATATAAGGTAAGTTAATATTCCAATGTTTTTGGATATGTTGGAGCATGCCACAATGCTACATCTGCGCGCTCTACAGGAGACTTTGCCCCATCAACGAGCGATAGAGAGCTCGGGGCAGGTCACAACAGTGGCGCACTAACTTCACGTACCGAGAGAGTTGTTTCCATGAGCCTGGACAACCATGGTCCCAACTATAATTAGAAGAATAATTATAAAAATTGTACTGCCCGCCCGAATTCTGACATGCAGTCGCTACCCGTCAACCCAAGATTGTTTTACCCACCGAGCTGCGGACCCGCCAACTTAGAAAAGAAGTTGGAAAGCTACACACAAGATTTGGTCAGTGAGCTCTTTGGGGTCTGGAAGGACTCCTCCTCTCCTGAACAGCTTGAAGAAGGCTCCCTCTCTCCAGCTCCAGCAGCCTGCCCAAGGCTTGACCTCCAACCGCCTGCAACCTGCACCACGTTCTACTCCAACACCGAATCCTGCAGCTCTCCCAAGGTAAACTCTATGACAGTACCCTGCACCCTCTACCCCAGTCATCCCGGACTCCACAGTAGCAGGCCGTCGCAATGTCGTAGGTCGTCCCTCAGAAGCCTTTGCTGTAAATTACGACCTATGAGTAGGAAATTAGAGTACTAGCTTGGTTTGGTAATTCCCAGGTTTGCCTTCACCTGGCCTTAACGTAACTGACGAGGGAAAGATTAGAAACTTTAAGCAGTGTGTACTAATCGGTTTTCCCTGGATTTCCTACTTGCGTAAAATAAATACGCTTTATTTAAAACAGTAATTACATGCATAATAAATTATTTTATTGTTCCCCGTTCATGTAAAATTAAGGGTTTACTCGTTGCATAATTCGGCTCAAAACTAAATCTAAAATTTACTCTGTCGGACAGGTGTGAGCATACAGAGTTTCCCAGAGTCGGAGAGTCCCTCACAGGATCTCTATAGTCTGCAAAGACATACTCTAGCAACTGGGAAGCCCGGAACTTCCACGCCTTCTACGGACTCGCCACCTCCAACCGTGGTCATCCGGTAACTCCTCCGAGTGACAGAAAAGGCACTCAAACAGGAATACTGGGTGATGGCTGGAGAGGGTGTGACCAGTGTCACAATTAACGAGTCTAGACTAATTATATTTACTTGTGTGTCAATCGTAATTTCTTAAATTAAATAAATTCAGATGGCCAGAAAAGGCGATGGCCTTCCTAGTAGACGACGACGCAAATCTCAGCATGCATTACAATGCAAAATGGAACGACCGGCTACTCCTCCGGTGACCGACCCCCTTAAGGAGAGTACTCCCAGCCGACCACACCCGAGATCACTCCACCTATACCATGGCCGATCTCACCGGCAGTACTTGTCTCACATGACTCAGAGCTAGACTCCTGTTTGCTGGCCATGGCCAAGTTATGAGGATATCAGTTACCTATGTGCACCTCAGCGTAACCCAGTCAGTAAACCGTCAACTCCAACCCAGACTGTAGGGAAGCCAAGTACCATGACGTGTACCGTATGCACTGCCGCTGGGAAGGCAATTAAGATGGTAATCCCAACACCCATTCCAAGCCATAGCATGGTGATTCCGCTCCCTACTTACGTCCCTGTGTGACGACCCACTAGGCCCTCCCCTCTCAGGAGACGCCAGTGCCAAATTAACGCAGCGTAAAGATAGTGCCAATCACTGTATCTTCGTCTCGTTCTCACCTCGACATCATTCTAAATTACTGCACTTATTTTCTTCCTTTTTATTAACTCACCCCTAGACAACTGGTATACAGATTTTTGGCAACCATCCTGGTGAGCAAGATCGTGCTCTCTGGGAGAGAGACATGTATCTTGAAGCTCACCCTGGGGTTTGATTCCCCTCTACCCCCCCCTCTCACCCTTCCGATAAGTGGTCCCCTACCGTGAACCCCAACATGGGCAGACCTCGACCCACCAGGCATTACAGTTACAAAGTATCACCGCCGAAGGGGCCACCACATTCACTAGGAGGGAATCGGTGCTCGCAATACCAACAGAATCCGGGTGCCCAAGGCACCCCCTAGTCGGCCATTGTCTCGCAGCAGCCGTTCAGGGAAGGATATTGGTTAATTGAACCATCGACCATAGTAGCTGATGAGAGGGAGAGCGTCAATGTATTTCAGTCATAAATTACTGTCCCACAGGTTATTAAGTTTATAAAGTACTCTACACACATATATTTGGTATATGTATTAGTTTTGTATATTATTTCAAGACAAGAGTACATGTGAAGTTTCTCCTCTATAGTGAACACAGAAAGTAGTCCCTTCAGAAACACTAAATAAAATATTCTTCTGTTCTTTTGGGCATGGGGAAAGTAATTTCACACTTCCACCCCAACCTTTATGGCAGACATCTTATTCTAAGAAACCATCATGCTTCATTATGCTGGCTACTAAATCTTAAGAATCTTCTTGTTCATAAACAAATTTGCTTATACCAACCCAAATGTGTAGCAAAGCACCCAAGCGCAAATCATCAAATACCTTACATTTTGTTTTTTGAAAGAATTAGTTGTAACAGTACATATTACACAAACCACAATCTTGTTTATTGCAGCACCAAGGCATATATAAAACCAGTACATTGTTTCAAGACTATCACTTGAATGTCAACAGCAACAAAACTTGTAAACAAACTTATGCATGTTTACTGTTTTTCATGTTCACAAGTAACTATTTTAAGGAACTGATGCACGATGCATTCCTGCACTTTTATGAAGCGCACTCTACCAAACGACTTCATCCCATCTTGGAGAGTAATATTCCAAGATACTTCAGTAATAGGTGTCCATTTGTCTGTCGGATGAACAAACGTCCTTCTAAATCATCAGTCCCCCAAGTGCCAGCCCAGCTTGCTCGCTCCCTTTCTTTTCTTTCTCACTTGCGCTTGGCATCCCTCCCTTCCACTACACCACCCCCTCTTCCACGACCGGGTTTTTTGTCACTTCCTTCCATCCCCCCCATGTGACTCTTTCCCTTCTTCCCACTCATCATTGCTCCACATAGCCTCTTGGCACTTGGCAGTGGTTGGAGGAGAAATGCGAAGGAGAGGAAGCGCTTTAAAGTCTGGGCGGTCTGTCCGTATTTTTAGAATGCTAGAATGTCCCCTTCACCCACTCTTCGTTTCTCATGTTGTCTCTCTCTCTCTCTGACCAGACGAGACAGCCAGCAGCAGCTGTGTGTGGTGATGGTGGCACGCCCAACGGCAAACTAATTAGTTTGACATTGTTGTAATCTGTTGTTGCTGTGTCGGTTGACCTCCGCATTAGCATGATGAGGTCCAGCAATATTTACAGGAATACAAAAATTCAGTGCGGCCTATACTTGAAATATTAATTATCCCTAATTTTTCATAAAAACTTCTGGTGCGGCCTATACATGCACGCAGCCTGTACACGCTAAAATAGGGTATTCTACTGCACTCCAAAGTTTACATATATCACTAAAATAAAATAGATTTATTGACTAATATTCCACACGAGAGAGATTTCAAAAGTGCTCATTTCACAGTGAATAGGCTATATCACACAGTATCACGCCTTGTTTAGCAGAATTGCCTACCGTATATGAGTATTAACATTTCATTACTGTTTAAATCATGATTTAATATTACTGAAAAGTAACCATGCCTACATATGACCATGTAATTGTGGAAGGTACGACACCACCCAAATAAACATACAAACACTTCTTAAGGGTGAAGCTCTTCACATAACAAATGTAATGACCAACAGCTTCAAACATTTTTGAAGCAAACGGTTTGTTTTTATTTTCAATCATAAAAAGGTTCTCATATCTTACTATAAAAGGATGTAAAACACTGAGCATGTATAGTTGCTTGTTACCTCATTAAGTTTTGTTCGCTAATCTGTACGTACGTAAACAAGCTAATTGCACAAACCTTAGGCACATGTCAGGCAGTGTGTGAACTTGGTACCACAACACCACAGCCAAAATAATGGACCACGTCCGTAGTGGCCCCAGCAGGAAGGCCATGGTGCCATAAGCCAGCCAGAAGAAATACGCAAACATCATTTGCAGTGCTATCAGGGCAAAAAAAGGTAGAGACTGGCACAGAGTGCTAACAGCCATACAAGGTTTTCCAGTATCATATATTTTAATCCTGCAAATCAAATACATATAATATCACGTTAATCACAACAAGCACCTCAAAGGCATAAATACATTTAACTAATATATATAATAACTTATTTGCCAAACTTAAATTCAAAGGGAAGTGTAATATGAGTGGCAGTGAAATAGCTATGGACTACACAAATAGAGAGAAACCCCTTTTATACACTTTAAAAGGGACCATGAAAAAATGTTTCAAGATAGGGAAAGTGCAAAAAGAAGAAAATTCATACTGTAAAAAACAGCACATGGGAATTAAAAAATTTGGTGTAATATGACAGAAAGTATAAAATCAGCAAGCTTCAAAAAGAGGCATTACTATAACATATACTGTAAACAGGGCTGAAAAAAATAAAACAAGAATACAAGGTCACTGTGATTGGCACACAGGAGAGGCATACAAGTGACACCAAAAAGCGACATGTATCCGAGAACTTTCACAGTACCATATTTGTAACATGGTGAAATCTCTGTGTGTTTGGAAAAATTTTTGACAACTCTAAGTCTGGTTTCTAGATAAATCTGCCTCATTGGGCAACCAAAAAATTATCACTGTAATATTTATGTAATTCTCATGTAGATGATTCATTCACCACACCTGCCTGCCAATGAACCTTTAAAATGGCGATTCTGTCCCTGTCAATATTATTCATCCCTGTTTCATCACACCAATCTCACTCACATTAAGTGGTTGGACGGATCAATCCCAAACAACAGTGCTTTAACACAGGTCCTTCTACCTATCATAAGATAATATTTATTAAGTACTAGGAATGACAAGGCTTTATTCAGAACCTGTAATACCTCAATACCATCACACTCCACTACATATCTTCAAATACTGACAATTTAAGTAGGTAATACTCCTCAGCTCCTTAATTTTGCAATATCACGAATTTACATAGAAAATAAAGAATTGCTAACAAAATGGTTGAAGGTATTGTTTTTTTAAAAAACTTCTAGTACCTGACAAAATGAGTAAGGTACTTAAAAGGATCACTTACGCCAAGTCATTCTGATATCAGTGCCTGTCATTTCAGAAATATTTTTGTATAAGTCAATACTGTTTTATATAATTTTACAATGAAGTATTTTTCACTATTTATACCTTTAAAATCTTACATGAAGACATAAAAATTAGACAAACCTGAGTAGTACAGAAGGCCACAAAACTTTATCCCCTGTTATTTTTTATCTTCTGACCTCAATTCTCATACCTTGACGCGTGACCCATATCCGCGCATTGGGCATGCACACTAGCGAAACCGCCCCATGGGCCAGAAGCACCGTACCGCTCGCTTGAACTCCATCCCACACCCTAAGTCTGCATCACGCAGAGTTGTATTGCTAGAGCTGGACTTCGTACCAAGCCGGCGGCCTACTAGGCCAGTATGGTATTCCGGGCGGGCACCATTGCCAAGAGACGACTATCCACCCAAAGACGCAACTCGCTTATGTTCGAACAAGTCATCCAGGGATGTGGGCAGCCAATCAGCCGGGTCTGTCACGCGTCAGAACATCACATCTCAAAACACCATATATAATTGATTTTAATCCGACATCAAATGCAAGCCGACCAAAAACTTTCAGAACCTCTGAAAATGAAAATAATGTGACACCAAATGCAAGGAAAATCTAACAAATTTTAAATGTCCTGGACACACTTGATTAGCTGAGAGAGCACGAAGAGATTACCGGTTGAGAAATGTGTTTACAGAGGGCCTGGTGATGAAGGGAAAGTGGCAGGAGGGGTGAAACAATGTACCCCTCCCCTACGCTTCATGTGGGTGACACCTTGTATGCGTGGCTAATATCTTTTAAAGTAATTAACTATATTTCACATCAAAAAACTGTAATTTTGAGACAGAAATTAATTTTTCCACTGTCTTTAAATAATTAATCATTCAAAACCAGGTCCTCTGATTTTCCCTGTTGCGAGTTACACTACACTTAGGCTCGGTTCTTACTCATTATTAGACAGCAAAAGGTGTCGAATAGGTCCATACAGGATGTCAGCTTATTCAAAAGACGTGTGTCTATTGAAATAAATTAATATAAATCCTTTGATTACCCCGCAGGAAGTTACTGAAAATTAACTTAATGCTCAGTAATACAAGTAGCTCGATGTTCAAACAACTTTTGGTGACAAGGGGACGTCAAGTATATGCTTCTGGGCATATCATTTTATTCGCGAATATGCTGTACATTGAGTTAAATAAATTTTTTGCTTTAAAATAATGTTGATTTTACACCAGATACAATTAAACCCCAAACTTTAGAGGAAAGAATGACTTTTAATCACATAAGAAAACACAGTTGCAGATAATTCCTCGTTAAAATGCATTGCATAACATTTTCAGGCGAACCATTTGCTTTGAAATACTAGTGATGATAGGAGCCACTATTTTGAGCAAAGGATAATCTTAAAATGTCTACAATGACAGCAAGCGTGCCCGGCCGTGAGAGAGAAAAGACATTTTTTTTCACTAGACAACAGCTACTCCTCTTGATGGCATTTAAGTGTGGTGGTGGTGGTGGGTTGGTGGGGGTAAAGGTGTGTGGATAGGAGAGACAGAAAGAGGAAGGGGAGAGAGAGGATGCACGATAGCCATGCTGGTTGTTAGATAACCACTTCCCCTTTCATCAGGCGTGTAAGGGGAGGTAACAAGCCAGATTCGCACCATGCCACAGATGTGTTGGAAAGATTATGCGCCGCAGAGCAGTGATAAACGCCATAAACGGCAACACTCGTGAGGTATTTCACATCCAGTTACTAGACGTTTGCATTAACAACCAGCTTAAAACCTATCATTGCTGGATATCTTAGGTAATGGGACCGAAAAATACTTTGATCTACACAATATCCAATAAACTATACAAGCAGTCAGCTTCATTATTTATACATGAGTTTTGCCGGGACCACTGAAAATTAACTCTGGATACAGTTTATCTGTACATGCGTTTTCGGTAGGAGAGTAAACTGTAATTTTATTTGGAATATGTCTGTCTAGTGAAATAAATTAATATTTCATTAATAAGTTGTTTGACTTTTCCGCAAGAAGCTACTGGAAATCAACTTCATACGCGCTTAAAGTAACATGACGTCCGATGTTTCCTCTTTTTTTGTGACAAGGGAGGGTCGTATATGCCGTTCTGGGGTATAATTTTATTTGGAAGAAGTCTGTCAATTAAATTAAAATAATATTTCATTAATATATTGTCTGTTTTTCCCTCAAGAAGTTACTGGAAACGCATTTAGCACTTATTACATTGAATCGGTGCCCAAAGTTGAACTTTTTTTTTTGGGATTAGGGAGTTTGTATACGCCCTCTAGGATATACACAATTTGGAAGACGTCAGTCTATTACAATAAATTAATATGTCCTTTTAAAACATATTAATTTTGCGATTGAACATGGTTAAAGCTGATTTAAGATGAAACATGATATTTTAATACAACTTTTTGGGTTTTGGGGGGTTAAAATCAAACCATTTTGCAAGGTCAGTGATTTTGTGAGGTCATTCTCAGACACCATGAGGCCCCGCAAAATCGAGGTTCTACTGTATTTTTGTTTCCCCCTTGCCCCTGGAATGAGCATTGTATTTCACTACTGTCAAGCTTTACAGCACTAGAGCTGACCAATAATAGTTCAATGTTTTCAATCTTAGCTAATTTCTACTTATTTTAGCACAAGTGATGTCTAAATTCACCATTTGCTATTAAAAAGTGATTTTCATGTCTAAAGAAATGTATCCAGATGTAATGGTAGGAATGTTACAAATTAGAAGATGGCTAAACTGGCAAAATGACATGTAGCTGGACCAAGTGTTTATTTTGATTTCAGTGGAGAAAAAAAAAATTAAAATAACCCAATACAGGTAATGAAACAGGTACTGGACATGAAAAAGTCCCTTATTATCAGAAACAAACTTGAACTGAATCTAATTTATTTTTACTTGCATCAACTGGAACTTGAACAAGTTCCTTTTTTGAAGAAAATTTAAACCACTGGTATACATTTTATTTATATGCAGGTGGACACGCATACTCTTGACACATGCCATTTGTCTCTCCTCTCCTTTAGATTTCTTGTATAATCAATTATGTACACTTTTTAAAACAATATCATTTTTTAATGTCATATTAAAATAACAGTATGGTTGGAAGAGTATTAATGATTTCAATAAATATGAAACTTACTATTATAGAGTCTGCATTATTGTAATTTATATCGGCTATTAAATTAAAATCACAATATTTTTTTCTTTCTTATAATATTTTACATGACAGAGCTCATGGTTTCTCATTTGCTATTTGCTTACCTGTAATCCAGAGCATGAGCCAGTAGTAATGTGAGAGGAATTTGGAAAGTGATCATCTGTAGAAAAAAGAAAGTAACATTGAAAACAATATAAATTAAATCCTTAACAATTTATGAGAAAAAATTAATTTCAACAGTAAGCTGTTTCTAATCAAAGCACTATTATAATACAAAGATTTACATTTAATGATGAATATTTAGAAATGTGCGAATGTGACTTTTTTCTTACGAAACGAAAATGAAAGATTTGTTATGAACTTTCGTGAAACTGAAACGAAAATGAAAATTTATGTCATTAGAATTCAGCCTTAACGAAAGATGATTGAATTTCATAACATTTCAGTAAGTTATTCATTATATAACAAATTTGTTGCAAAATCAAACTAAAAAAATGTAGGATATGGCGTATTTGTCGCAGGGGTTCTTGCCTACATTAAATTTTTTGTATTATGTAGTTATTTCAGTTGTACAATAATGAAAACAAATAAGATGATTTAGAGGCAAAAATTTTCTTTGTTGGTGCACTAAATGAACATTCATCGAAATCGAGAATTTTTGTTTTGTTACAACTTTATGTAACCAAATTTCTTACCAAAACAAAAATGAAAGTTGTCCTTTTTCATTTTTGTTTTGGTATATTGAATATTTGCACAACCCTATGAATATTACAACACAAATATTGAATTACTCCACCTCCACAACACATTTGAAAGTCATACTAGGAATGCCTACAGAAAATTCTAATTACAAATAACTGTTACATATATAACTACAGAATCTTTGTCGACTAAATGAAACTACCCTTACAGAAGTGACTCTTTACATAAGCTTTTAAAATACACTCCCCTTCCCCCATCTCCTTTAGACAATTCTGAAATCTGGAGTTATATTTACCACTGCAAAACAAAAGTAGGGTTAAAGAAGTCAACAAACTAAATGACACTTTCAAACAATTCTGTAATAATTTTCATCTACTCACTATATATTGTCAAAATTTTGAGTTAACTCTTGCCCTCTAACTTTTATAAAACTGGTAACACATACTACAGTAACAACAGTACAGTAGAGTTGTGCGAACGCAACTTTTTGTCACAAAATAAACCGAAAAACATGTTATGAACTTTGTGTGAATTGAAACGAAAATGAAAAATAATTTCATTAGAGCTCAGTCTTAAGAAAAGTTTAACCAATTTCATAACATTTTAGTGAGTTACAGTATTCATTATAAAAAATTTGTTACAAAACCAAACTAAAAAAATTAAGAATATGGAGTACCATATTTTGGCATGTATCGGCCACATGCTTACGCTTTTGATAAAAAATTAGGGATAATTAATATTTCAAGTACTATAGGTCACATCGAATTTTTGTATTCCTGTAAATATTGTTACGATAAGATTCCATACAAAAATAATAAATTCCGACTAAATCTCTTCCCTACAAAACATTTGAAACAGAAAATTTGTATTATGTTGCAATGTTTACAAATATACTTAACGCAATTAATATTCCACAGATGGTAACTTGACTTGAGAAAGTAAAACCATGGCAGCATGATACACAAAGTGGCCTCTTATCAATATACACTTGTAGTGCCATGGCGGGTGTGCAAACTATGTAAGATAACTTTCTCTTGTACAGCAGAAAAATTATTTTCTCATGTATGGCTTCTATGGCCGAACTCCAATATGTTTACACATTTCACACATGCGGGATAAAGGTTATTTTGTTTATGAATGCGAGTGAACAAATAATTTAAATAATTGCACAAGTAAAAGGTTTTCCCTTCCCTTCCCTCAAGTGTTGACAAATTTCTAAACATGTTTCGGGGAAAAAATTATTTTAATTCCGATATCTCATATATAAGCTGCACCCCGCTTTTTGTAGTCATTTGTTTTGCAAAAATGTGCGGCCTATATACGCCGAAATATGACCACAGGGGTTCTTGTCTATATTTAAATTTCCATTTTATGTAGCTATTTTTAATATAAGATAACAAAAACAAATAAGATTATTTACAGACAATTTTTTTCTTGGTACATTAAATGAACAAACATCCAAATATTCATAAAAATTTAAAATTTTTGTTTTGCTACAACTTTTGCAACCAAATTTTGTACCGAAACTAATATTAAAGTTGGTCATTTTTCATTTTCGTTTCGGTATACTAAATATTTGCAGAAATCTACAGTCAAGTTGATTTTCACTTTAAATTTTATGAAAACATGTTTTTAACTATTTTACATTAGAGCTGAAATTATTAATAAAGTGAATGATACCAACTTGAAAGCTTCCATAAGCATATGTGAATGAGCCAGGAAGGTAGACTCCATTGACGATAGTTCCCCACGCAAATATGAAGCCAATATAACCTTCAATCACTTCACCCACTGACCAAGGACCTTAAAAAAACATTGTGATGTGATGCCTGCAATTGTTTTGATCTTGTTGTAACCACTAAAGTTAAGAGTATTTGGATGTATATAGTACTTCTTTTACAACACCATAAATTATTTTTAGTTAAATGTATTTACAACAAAAAACATAATCTTTAACAGTCACTTTAAAAAACCTTACATCTAATAATCACAATTGATCCAGACCAATTTTAATAAATTCTATATTGGTCCGATTATAAGGTAACCTGCAGATTTTGGAAGGCATTAAAATGTGAAATGCTCTTTTCATAAAAACTATTAAAATAGAAAAAAAAAATTTATTTTGGGTATCCATATGGATATACATATAACAACACACATCACATACACATTTCAAAAATAATAATTTAAAAAACTTTATACATACCTATTTAGGTTTTAAAAGACAGCACTACAATTTTTCAGAGGCTATCATTATCATTACTTCCCACGTAATTTACAGTTTGTTCTGACAAAGCTACTTACTCAACAACTTCAGGGAAGTATGTTTTTTTTATCTACTGAAAGCCTTTCATGTCGAGTGAGCATTTCACAGCTTGTCATAATCTTTACGCCACTGCCTACCACTGTATTCTGTGATGCCCTCCTTCCATACAGCAGCACTACTGTTTGTCCTTACAGTTTCATTCTCAATTGATACTTATTAAAGTTCCCTGTCATAGTTTTTTCTGTACCAAGGGTTTATTCGTCTTTCACTTGTAACCCGCAGTTCCAGTGGATGACGAATGTTAATTTTTGCTCGTTTGAATAAAAATTCCTATAATCTGCCTATACTTAGTACGCAACACTCATTATAACATTCACATTCAAGACAAAAATTGAACTTTTTGCTCAACGAAGAGTAAATTAGTCACACAAACAAAATATCAAAAATACAGCTGTAATAGTTATCGTGATGGAGAGTTAAAGTGAACAGCGAAACACACTGCAACACAAAAACTTACCACTCCCCAGTGCATCACAGCACTCATGATTTTGGCCAAGGACACATGCATGCATTTCAATGTTTGCCCAGAACTAAAGCTCATAATGCTGCTGATGGTGCACAAAAGGCAACTGCCAATTTTTATCCCTCCCATTCTTGAAAAATAGTCACCTTGTAATAAGACAAATACAGTAATTTAAACTGTTGTGGTTTATTACTGCAGCTGCAACCAAATGAGAGCTGACATACTTGAACGTAAGTACCAAGATACTCGCAACTAATTGTGGTAAGATAATCTCTCCTCACCTTACAATACAGGGTTGATGGGTGAAGCAGTAAAATCAAATGTAAATAATTAAATGCCATACAAAATACTTTTTTTGATGATACGAAAGAAAAACTGTTTTTCTCATTTAATGCCTGTAGACCTACAACTAGGTTTTTGACCGTTACACAGCCTTGTGGCCATTGAAAGCTAAACAATAACCGAGGTGTAGAAACTGAGAGAATTTAGATTATCTTACTGCAGCATCTAATTTTACAATCCGATAACTGTAAAGGCCTCCACAGCATAACTGAAGAGCTCAAGTTTATGAAACGTAAAATTAGCTAGCTGCCATAGTTATACAACCTGAGAACTACAAGAAGAAAATATTTATATGCAAACCAGGTATGTATTGATATAATATTGCAGCTGTATTTCCAAAAAGTACAGTGTACAGTCAAATTGTGTTAAAACACACTTCACATTTACATATACGCTGTCCACAATTGATTCTCGCTGTCAACCTGCAATGCTGTCGATTCTCGTGTGTAGACCTAGATTAACGGTGTTGATATGCAGCTGCAGCACCATCTGGAATTCTTTCATACATAAAAACCAATGTAATAATGGGAAGTAAAATCCATTATGAGAATGACTTTGTAAAATCGCTACCCTTATAAAAATCTGAACTGATAAATTTTAACCCCTAAAAAATCTATAAGTTGCAAGTCAAAATGCATTTTTTGCCCCGTGAACACTGTGCTTAAACATTTCCTGCATAAAATCAAACATGAAATATTAATTTTAATCAGTTGGTAGATGCCTTATGAATAAATGATACCCAGAAGCATAAACTTTATACCCCCTTGTCTCCAAAAATGTTTATTAATATTGAGCGGCATGTTTTACAAAAAGCGACATTCAGTGCTTCCTATGGGAAAAATAAATAGGATTTGTTTCTGAAATAATTTATTTCAAAAGACAAACATCTTTTGAATAAATTTACTTCACTGTATTTGTTAAGGGTTAGTGGTGTGATTTTTTCAACAGAAGCATCACCAAATAAGTAAGCAGTGTATATTCACAAACCACGCATTACTTTATGTTTGCAGGATAAAATTTGTGCATTTTCATATTTTATAAGGTACAGTTATATCCTCGTTTTTAAAAAATAATTTTAAAAATAATTATATATTAATTTATTTAATGAAGTGAATAATTGTACCATAATTTCATAGAGCTCATGTTGTAAAGAATTAAAAATTAAACTTTCAGTAAAAAGTACTTTCATTACTGTTTAATCATGTATGTTACAATAAGATTTTACTGTAACCATACATAACAATTTACGCGTGCTAAATTATTATTGTTGTTATTTGCAGACAATGTTGCTGTCTTTAGTCCTATGGACTTGTGGTTAGGGAGCTGATTACCTTCTTGAGATGTCTATAACCCTTCTGCATGTGTTCTTTATTCGAAATATTTGTTTCGGCCCGGTGGGTCGTAGTTTGTTCACGTGGGTGCTGCCTAGTGGAACGGTTATTTACAAGCAGAGGAGCATCAAACCCCCAGGTGATTTAAATTGTGAATGTGGAATCAATGTTGTCTGCACTTAAATCTCGTATGCCAATCTTGTGACTTGCCCCGAGTTCTTTATTGCTCATTGATGTGGTGAAGTCACCCGTAGGGTGCGCAGGCACGCTACGCAGCAGTGTGGCATGCGTCACACTGTAATAGAATTAAGCATCCATTAATTTATACATTTATTTAATAAATACCAGATTAAGCCAACTACTTTTATTTTACCTGCATGCAGATAGATATCCATTAATGAATATACTCAATGTCATGTTTTCTAATGAAAATAATACAGCCAAACCCACAACTTATGAATTACTATTGAGGGTCCCAAAAACTGACTAAAATTTGTTACAATCATAAAAAAATTCTAACCCTAATTTTAAAAAAAAATTGCAGTGAGGTAAAATGAGTTTTTCACACCCTAGTGAAAAACTTACATTTTATTTAAATTAAATATTACTTTATTTCATTAGTCACGTGTCTTCTGAACAAAGCAGTTCCCTGGAAGAACATATAACACACCTTTGTAACCAAAAATATGTTTCCTATTTAAATATTTCAATAGTTTAGTAACACAGATTGGTGTCAAACACAGTTTTATTTACTATATTGTAAGTGGGCCTGCTACAAAAAAATATTAACAGCAAAAAATGTACAAAATACTTCATTTAATGCAAGGAAACCAATATTCCTAGCTCGGATAGCCACAAAGATGCCACTCAGAGATAAGAAAACTTTGAAAATAAAAATTTTGTATGACACAACCTGAGGGGTAAGGGAAATTGGCATTATTTTCCTGCATCTGATAGAAGAAATTGATATTTACAGTACAGAAGAGCCTGAGAACTGCACACATCAGACCACTTTACCTACAAAAATGCACTTGATGAAAATTTGGTTTGCAGTATGCTATAAAATAAGACATTATTCATTCATGAAACAAAATTTTAAAATGTAGGAGTGTTCCCATTAAAGTTATTCCTTACAACCGCAGATATGAATACATATTACAGTCAAAATTAGCATCAAAATGGGACAGCGAATCAGTTTAAGATGCAGCGCCGAAGATGTTTTGATTACAGTTTGCTAGAAATACAACATTAATTCATGAAACAATAATCAAAAGATAGGCTTGTTCCAATTGAAATTATTCCTCAGAACTGCCGATACGATCAGAAATTACAGTAAAAATTAACATTAAAACTGGGCTGTGAATCTGCCCTACGATGCTATGCCCAATAAGATAGTTTTTTTTAGATTATGCTAGGAAATAAAGAGTTATTCATGAAACAATATTTTAAAAGGTAAGCACGTTCCAGTTAAAATTATTCCTCAGAACCGTAGATATAAACACAGATTGCCATCAAAACACAAATATTATGCATTTTCATTGTAATGTATAGTGCGGCCTCGTATCTTTTTGCCACAGCTGTTACGCCAATAAAGGAAAATGTTTGTAAACGAAAATCTAATGCACACATTTTTCTTACTTTTCAACTTTTCTTTTACTTCATAGCAGGCACTGAAAGAGTGAAGTTAGCAAAATTCAGTCCATTACTCATAAAGGATAATATAGATGGGGCTCTCTTTAATTTGTTTAATGGAAAGGAAGTGTAGTGGTTGGATGGAATGGGAGGGATTTAGTTTAAAGATTTTCATGAAATGGCATTGGTTATGCAGTTCTTACAAGGGCTTTAACATTTTGAATTGCAAATTGTTTTGATGGAGTACTATAAAATTTTACTCGTATGGAAATAACTTACAATTATAAAAACCTTTACAGATTTAATTTGACCGAAACAATAAAATGTGATAAGTATGTTGCTGTTCGTACAAATTTGACATTGGGACAAAGGAAAATGTTAACTTCCAACCCGAAGCAAACTGACCTAAGGATGGAGCGGAAGTTGTTGAATCTCCTTTATTGGAAAAACGTCATGCGTCAAAGCGCACAATCTAGGCAAGTTGTTTGCTGTTGACACATGATCTCGGTTTAATTGATGGCGACATCACTGTCAGACAAGGCACGGGCTAACTTACTGTGGTGAATTTTGGTTTATTGGCCACCGATTGGTCCCCAGCTGCAGTATAGGTTAGGATGCATGGTACAAAGACAGGTGTGGGGTTAGTGGCTCTCCGCACTGTTGGTGTAGACACAGACACACTTTTACCTGCAGTAGGCATGGCCCAGGGTAGATCCTGGCTCGGCCGCTGCTGCTGGCTGGAACTAGTACCCTGTCCTGGGGCGGTGACAGTGCAGCTGCTGGTGGGGCTGGTTGACTCCCGCGGTGGACTGCTAGTTCTCGTAATCCTGAAGTATGGGCTGGCGATGCCCAGTGGCACTGGAAGCCCCAGTCATACGCGCACCACGGTGCGGCTCGCCAGCAATCTTATAAAGTTTCTGCAAGAGGAAACTAGGGGAAACTGGAAGGTGAGGCCACTCCAGTTGTCGGGTGGCGTGAGCTCAGTCCCATGGGGAGGGTCTGCTGAAGGCAGATGGCAGTGGGTTGCAGAACAATTAGCTAGGTTCAGAGGCAGTAGCTGCCTTCTTAGCTTTTCACCTTGCACCACTTCTATGGGTAAAGAGCATACGGGGAGGTACTATGGTCTACCACACTAAGGAAGAGCAGGCGACGAGTTCCCCAGCTATGTGTGCAGTCAGTCAGGGCTAAGCCAGCAGAAAATCAAACCTGTCACTACAACCAGCAAAGATAACAACACGGTGGATGGAGTGGGTTGACTAATCTGGATGTATAGCCACTTCATGGAGTATGTTACTAGTGGTTGGGACTCTGCCGTATGTGCACACCAGGTACCTGCATACCTGGTCCACAGTATGAGTGGCCGTCTAATGGGTATAGTATTTTTGGTGTGTATAGGCTACACGTTTTTACAAAAAAAATGACTACAAAAAGTGGGGTGTGGTTTATATACGAGATATTGGCATAAAATTTTTTTTGAATTTTTTCCCCTGAAACATGTTTAGAAATTTGTGAACATACAGTACATTTTAATGTTTTAATTTTTAAAGGAAGGAAGGGAAGGGAAAGCAAGAACAGAAAATACACATACACACACACACTTGTGCAGTTATTCATTCCCTTGCATTTATAAACAAAATAACCTTCATCCTGCACGCATAAAATGTAAACATGTTGGAGCTCGCCCATAGATGTCGTATGTGAGAAAATAATTTATCTGCTGTACAAGAGAAAGATATCTTACGTAGTTTGCATGCCCGCTGCGACTCTACAAGTGCACATTGATAAGATGGCATTTTGTGTAACATGTTATTGCAAGATGCATATTCCTAAATATTGCAACGTAACACAAATTTTCTGTCACAAATGTTTCACTGGGGAGAAATTATATTGGAATTTATTATGTTTGTATGGAATTGTGACTTAACATTTACAGGAATACAAAAATACAGTGCAGCCTATACTTTAAATATTAATTATCCCTAATTTTTCATCAAAAACTTAAGGTGCTGCCTATACGCTGATGCAGTCTATACCCTCCAAAATACGGTATATATATTACAACGTACGTGTGCCTGGTTAAGGGAGCCTGCATTCCTACACTAGTTTCAACAAACAGGTTTCAAGGCGCGATCTCCGGCTTTTCCTTAGTAGGTTTGACGTTTATGGGATGGAAGTCACGATCACCCAAGAATAAGTACTCAAGGTTAGGTGAGCTCACGTGTTTATTCCCCCAGAGGAATTGACACAGAGGCACATACTAACTCCTAACTATCAATGAACTGTAATTGGCAGAAGTAAACTACGGTAAACCAGGTGAAGGGAACTTGGGGATAAACTAAACAAGAGCAGAAAAAGGCTAGGTAGCTACTGACCATAACTAATCTATGCTGTTATCCAGAAGGGACTCGGGGTTCACTACCAAGGTGCTAGTGAGTGTAAAGGGGGAGACGAAGACTTCTTCGGGGGTCACTGGGTGAAGGTCTAGAAGACTTCTGGAAAGTAAGTAGTGGCAGTTCTTCATGAGGAAGGCGGTAGGCTGAGAGCTCCAGCACACAAGGTGATGGAGCGGATTGCGGAGTATCAACTGGCATTTTTGAGCTGTGCACTAGCACATTTAGACGGCCAGTTCCAGGTCCTTCGCCCGGTCGAGTATCTTCGGGCAAGAACTCCTCCCTTAGCGGCAGTGGCTGCATTTTCTCGGGGAAGGCTGGAATTGCAGTTTTCCTTGTGTGCATGTTGCATCGCTCCTGCGAGCTTAGAAGCAGCGCTGGGCTGCATGGCTGGCTTCTGTCGCATGCAGAGGTGATTGATGGACACGTGATGTCTGACATAGTGGCAAAGACAGCCTTGATTGCTGGGTCCTTGAGTGCCCCTTGCCTAGGAGCGTGCTGGTGGGCTCTGGAAGCAAGTCATCCTGGGTTCAAACCTCGCTCTGGGTGACGTGAAGTCATGTGAAGATGAGGTGGAGTCGTATTTAGTAATTACGTCAGTATGCGTCACTGTAAACAACTTGGCAGCTGGCAGCAACAATTGCTTCAGTTCATTCACATTCTCTTGTGCATGCTTCCCAAACACATATGTGAGCGATAATGAGAAAGAGACGGGCGAGTATTATAATGCAAAATTTAAATTGAAAGTTGTGAGATATGCGTGTGAACATGGGAAAAGAAGGCAGCTGGGCGACATTATTTCATTGACAAAAAATGTACGGTGTTGATGTAGAAAAAAAAACCTTGGAAAAATTGCTTAAATGAATTATGGGAGGGGGAGGGGACGAAGGAATTTGTTTCCTGTATAAACACACACCTTTATGTACTAGATTCAGAAAAAATTAAATTTTCCATTGTTATACTGAAATTTACATGATTTCTAGATTGATTATTCCTGTTGTAAATAGTTACAGTAAGTGCATTTCTTGCTTGAAAACTTGTTGAAATCAAAATAATTGTATATATAAAAATAATTTTTCTATTATTAAGAAGGTTTCTGTTTGTTTATTAATGCATGCGGGTGGGATAACATGGAAATGGAGTAATCGGTAACTGGAAGTTTGCCGACGACCCAATTGCGCAATCTACCTAAGATCTGATTGTGCAATTTGCAGAAGACTTGACTACACTATTGTTAGCAGCTATTCAATGCAATGATAGCACACACAAATTCAGTAATCTACTTTTACTCTAAGGGCTATTCCCTAACAATGCTTAGTACAACCTTGAGCCACTTTTCAACACTTTGAGAGACAAGGGTATAACTTTATTCAGAAAGTGTTTGCCTATATATTTATATTTAATTTTTTAAAAATGTGTAATTTTCGTGCAAAATGATTGAACATGGACTTCATGCAAAAAATTGCAAATTTCAACTAACAGGTATCAGGAGTGGGTCAAAATCAGTCCAACATTTCCTAAAATATATATTGCGACCGACTTAACTTAACCATATTTCTGGAAATAATGAGGGGTCGTTTTAGTAAGCTTCTACTGTACATTTCGCTCAGGTATCATTTTTTCAGACGATTTCTGCCTACTGAAATACATTTTATATTTTATTTTTAAAAAATGTGTAATTTTGCAATAAAGACAATTGATATGGATTTTATAAAAAAAAAAAAAAAAAAAAAAGCAAATTTTTATGTATTAGGGTCGAAGATGGATCAAAGTTGGTCCAAAATTATTCATAACGAACTTATTTCAATAACAACTTTATTTCTGAAAAAAACCATGAGTTACTTTTAGAAACGTTACACTGTATATTATATATAGTTTTCCTCCTACTACTGTGTAATGCCAACACCAAATTTTTTTTTAATTTGTGTGAGCAGGATACTGATTTAAACTAATTGATTAAAAAATTCTAAGCATGTTGCAGATATGTTAACCTGTTGTCAGCTGTTCATGGTCAATTGAACACTTTTGAAAGTTCTCCTCATATTACAGCCATCCATCGCACAGGAAAATTTACATTGCTTTGGGTCAATGACTATTCATGGGTCAGTCAAGAGAGAATAAGAAATTGTTGGAAGCCTAAATGTGTTATTAATGTGACATTTTGTACCCTAATATGTATAAAGTAGAAAAACAACTCAATTTGCCATAAATTTAAACATTACACTCGCAGCATGTCAAAAAATGGAACAATTTCTTCTTAATTTGCTGCCAACGTAAGTAGGAACCCGCATGCCGGTGTGTACGGCATCTATGAGCTTAACGGTCAATGATATTTTTGAAGGTTGATTTCAAAAGTGCTCACTTTACCATGAACAGAAGACTTTTAGATGTGTGCGCATCATAACAATGCTGTTTACAAAGCATATAAATTCATACTCACCTATTGTTAAATATAAGGCATACGTGACAAGTGGGTAGAATATTCTATCCACTGCTGCAAGAATCCACAGCTTTCGCAACCACCAGCGCACAAAACTTATTGGAGGTCTGGGTTTATGATACTTTCCAGCTGAAGAGAAAAAAAATTCAAAATCAACTGTAAAAAACAGCTTTGAGCATAGAAGTTTTAGCACCGTGCACGTTACAACATTAAACATATGTTTATTCTTTCTCCCCACATACTTTCATGAGCTGCTTAGCCATTCCTAAATTGTTCAATCTGTGAGGTTCATACTTTATTATGTACTCTTATCTAACTCCTTGTAAGCTTCCAAAATTTTCATATATCTACCTTCTCCTCTCTTTTCCTACAATCTTTTTCTTTTAAACCACATTTCATGGTCCTACCTAAAATGTTTGCAGCTTTTGAGAAACAAAGTATTTGTGTGTGTAAAATTCCATTATATCTAAAACATCCTGTTTATGGTTAAGTTTACGATCATACATGCTTGAATACCAGAGAAGCAAGGCTGGTTTTTTTACTAACATCATTCTGGCAAGAAGAATGAAATATGACTAAAAATACTCATCTAAAGTATTTTGCGCTACACACACAGTCCCTTCAACTAACCAGTTTGCTTCTCTTTGTTGTTAAAGTTAATGGTATAAAGTAATAGGTGTATTATCTTACCTCTCACAATCTTGTGTAAAAATTTAAGAATACACAATGGTACAATGCTCACCACCAACATAACACCAAAAACCAGCTGGAACTGTAAAAAAGAAAGATAAAGAAACAATACTAAACACTTGTCAAAATTAATATGTATTTCAACATATGTTAATTTAACCAATGTCAGTGATTTGTACATACAATCAAGCTGTTAAAAATTCTGTACAGTGGTACCTTTAGACATTTTGAAATAGGAAAAATATAATTTGCAGAGTCAGCCATAACAAAGTGTTTAAGATAAAGGTGGGAAAGGCCCTTGACCTTAAAATGTTCAAAACATATTTGTTGGAATATGGGTGTTTCTATGAATGATCATAAGCTGTATCTTACAACCTGCCAATATAACTTTTGCTGAGGATGAGGATGACAAGTGTTGCATAGTTAGAAAGTTGGACGATGAATATAACAATTGGGTTTAAAAACTACATGCAAAAAACAGAACATTTAGTAGCTGAAAGCATAAATCGAGATTGGTAACTGATAAAAGAACAATTAAGCAAGTTACCTCCTGTTGATATTGAAAATAATTCCAGTAGAATTTTAATTACAAACTGATTTAGTTAAGGAAAACAAGTAACAAAGCAAATAAATATTGATAGCCAGAACAAGAATTGAACCACAGACCTCCTAAGTATGAGCTACTGTCTGTGACACGACACCTTTGTCATATAAAGCAGGAGTATTTGGTGGCGGGGGGGGGGGGGTAGTAAAAAAAAAGCTAGCACTATTGGTAAAGGTAAGCAATGAAGAAACAACATAAAAATTAATAGTTGAAAGGGTATACGAAAAAAAAGCAACCTGCTTGTGCTGTGCAGGATGAGGATGAGTTTATTTTAAAGTTTGGTAAACTTTGATCAATTTAATTTAAAATATTGCAACAAAATGAGTGTAGTGGGTGAAAAAATAAATAAATTTAAAAGTCTGGTAAAATTTTAATCAAATTAAAAGGAATACTTGACTAAAAAGTTTATTTTGACGTAATAAAAAAATGTAACAATATTATTACTTCCATTATACTTAACAGAATTACACTATTACCTAAAGAATCAAAAACTTTTATGCATTGATGTGTCCCACGTGGTGTCCCCTCGAGACCATTCATCACGTCGCCAGCCACCGTATCCAGATGTTCACCCATCACCCACATGAGTGCAGTGCGACGATAGTGTAGTGTTCCACGGGTGTGAAAGTGTTTGTTTATAGTGTGAATATTTTTCATGGCCTTTATAATTTCCACTTTCAGTGCTTATTATTTTATGCGCAGTACTCTCGGGTCTTTGTAGTGGATGCCGGGGTCTATTTGTCTAGAAGCTGAGTCAGGTGCTTCAAATATCAATGCAGGGGTTCAATTTTGCTTGGGTACTGGCACCTTCCTGTTATAAAAAACTGGACGTGTGGCTATGTGGTAAGGCACGAAATCTGGCATGGATAACACTATTCGGCGTTTGGGTACCCCACTGTCTTGGTTATACCTGGGTAATGTTTGGGTGGAGCAATACTGAGACAGGCATAACTACTGCTGGTACAGAGGTTTGGTGAACAATGTCCTGTGGCTTAGGCAGAGGTACGGGGATGAAGAATAGCAGGCACGACATAGGTTATGACTGGTGTAGGAGGTTGTTCAGGTCGGCGCAAATACTTGATGATTCACGCCGGTTACTTGATGGGGCAGGTCCTCTCAAGTGGTGTTAAGAAATTGCAGACCACAGGAACTTCCACTGGGTTTTGCAGGTGTCGTAGCGCTTGCGCTTGTTCTTGAGGTGACAAACAAGCTAGC
Source organism: Dryococelus australis (assembly GCA_029891345.1). Lineage (NCBI taxonomy): Eukaryota > Metazoa > Arthropoda > Insecta > Phasmatodea > Phasmatidae > Dryococelus > Dryococelus australis. The sequence goes on from CM056993.1 coordinate 79,815,273, forward strand.
TGCTTGATCAGGGATGACTGATATTCATGAGCTCTACCTGATGCTAAGAGTGTCTGCCTAACTCTTTCCTTCAAGCCTTTCCTCTGGGCATAGGGCATTGGGAACTGGATTTTACACTCCTACTACTGTACCACGTTGGCAGGTTCCTAGTACAGTGAAACGTATGGCACCACGGTTGGTAGTGGACAAACAGACACCCTATTCCCAAGTCTGGCGAAGACTGCAGTACAAGAGGGAAGTCAGGCCTCACCTTGTCCAGTTACACACACGGGTGTGTTGCCCTGTTCCAGTCTTCCCAACCTAGAGAACACAAGTCTTTTCCAGCAGAGCCCGCTCGGGAAAGGCTAGTGAACACCAGGCCGACAAGCTGTTCTAAGGAAAGTGTACCTGTGGCTCCTCCTTTCCATCAATCCTGGAGGGTTGAGGGGAAGGGCGGCCAAAGCTAGTGCATTTTGTGTAGAAAATAGTGTCACGCTCATTTGAGTAGAATTCCCTGGGATCACCTGCAAACCTGTTACGCGAGGGTAACTACAGAAAGGTGCTAAGTCTACAAGGAAGGTATTCAAAGTAAAAGCAGACTCACGTTTTATTTTTAACGGAAATAAACACAAGATGAAAAGCACTCTAGCTCCTGGTCAACTGCGCAAATTTCAGCCGGAAAGCTACTATAAGTGTAAATTATGATGGCTGGTAGAGGCGACCAACACAACGAAATGGGAATGCAGTGCAAGTTGCTGTAGCCTATGTAACAAACTCTTGCTGGGGTGCGAATGCATGGCTTGCCTCTGTGGCATCACCGGCCAGCTGGAAAAGGGATGCGAAACAAAATACAAGCGATAATTACAACCAGAGCTATCTAGCGGGGAGTAAAAGCACTCACTGTCTTTAAGCATTGTTACAGTGGGCCGGTGAATAAAACAACCTGCAAGGCAGACAGTGCCATCTCACACATAATGTGATAAAGTTAACTTCCAACTCCGCAGCAAATTACCTAGGGATGGAATGGAAGTCGTTAAAATCTACATTGTTAAAAGACGTCATGCGTCAGTTACATGCTTATTTATTTATTTATTTGTGAAGTGATTTGTTTATTGTCATGAACGTAAGTAGCAACCACAGGCCATGCAGAACGTAAATGAACTTACTATGTTACATGCATGCCGTAATGGCCATATGTTAAATTGCAATATTTTGTTTCTTCATTCAGATTAAGCATTTTCTCCCAGTTTTCATGTGCGAAAAATAAACGTGTTGTTTTTCATAGTGATTTGACCTAACACACGTTAAAGACAGTGAACAGAGAGCAATACACGCTTGAGGCAAAACCGGCACAACACTGAGGATAAGTGTCACAATTTTTATGTATTTTCTTGAAAGCAATATTTTAATAAAGATTAATAGTGTGAATTTGTTCCATCCTCCCATCAGTGTGAAGTATGTCCATCTCACTTCATTTTTAAAGGGTTTTTTTAGTTTTAAGGTTTTTTCATTCATTCAAGCGGGAACACTGTGCACAGCTGCTGGCTCCCGCACGAGCAGCATTCTGTAGCATCTTAGTACTCGAGTGGGACGGACATTGCGCATGGCCTCTTCGGGCATTCATCACTTTGTCTCATCATGTAATGGCCATAGTCATTTAATTAATAACCGGAACGTTTGGTTAATAGTTTCTAGCCTGGAGAGAGCGCTGTCCCACATCCCAGTCCATTTGTATACGTCCGGGGCGTAATTTGTCAACTTAACACCATGTAGGCTTTTCGCACATTTTTGACTGTATCAGAGCTCTCCAAGCTTAGTGGAGAATCACATGAAAGTGCCTCTTTGGCAAGAAATGTGAAAATTAATTGTTGTGTAATTTGTGTGTGCACGTATTATTTTCGCCAGCCGCCTAACGGCTGTTTACCCGTTTTCATAATTTTTTATAAGGCATAGAGATGGCCTGAACGATCTCTAACACGAGTGAGAAATGTGTTGAGAGGGGCTACACTACCTCTCACTAGACAAGGCATTTCAGGAATACAGATCATCAGAGAGGGCCACATTTAGGGCCGTCGACAACACACCCTGCATCACCGTGCTCTCTGCATTGGCACCCTTGGGAAAGTATCACCGAACCATTTCCAACCCTGACACCCTACACTCCCTCTGATATCCAAACCATGCAACCAACATCGCGTCAGCATCATACAACAAAGTACATATAAAAAAATAAGCTAAGAATAAGCTAATGGGTTTATACCTCATGAATTGAATATTATCCTCTTCTAACCATAAATAAATCATAAACTATACTATTTATAATTGTCGGTATTATAAAAGTAATTTTTTCTATTTCATCTAACTCATGATTCATGAGTTACTAAAACTACAGTGGATTCTCTATCCATCGTTTCTCGGGTAACTGACAAAAAAATTTAGATAAATGTGGACTTTCAAAGCATGTGGTCTTAAAATGCAGATACATAAAAAATGGGACCACAGAATGTTCCAAGGATGCAGACTTTCAATCCATTTGGATTCAATAAATGGAGGTTCCACTGCATATTCACATCAACTATGTCCTGTGAAGATGTACCATACAAGTTATGTTTTCTTTTTGATAAACAAGCTCAAATGACCTAATAATGATACCACTCTACTGACCATTGTGCATGCGCACTATACTCTACGACTTTTAGGAACATTTTATTGCATGTTGGTCATTATAAGTTGGTTAAAGTTGATGCTGGTGCTACTCGGGCTGTGTATCTTAGAAGGTAGGGGAGTAAGGTTGACTCCTTCTCAGAGCCTAGCTGGGCCTACCTTGACGGTTAATACTGGGTTTACTGGACCCACGTGACTGGATGGGGTGGTAAACAATATTAGGCCATTTGTAGGTAGGATTTCTTTGGGCTTGAGGGGAGTCAAACCCCAGAGTGAGGTGAATAGAAGTGGTTGCCCATCCAGGGAGCTCTATCCTCCTCACTGTAAAGGTCTTCAGGGTGAGGAAAAAGGATATGAGAGCACATCCATTGGCTTCCAACGAGGGGCTTAAGTTACGATTAGCTAAAAATATGCATTATGTAAGTAAGTATGTGAGTGAGAGGGGAGAGTGCATCACATTTAATTTGGAATTATGTCACTATTATACTTAAACAATAGTATTGGTGAAGTTCAGCAAAATTAAAAGCAATTTAAACTTATATCAGTTTACAGCATCCAAAAAGAAAAATAATTCAACAAGCCATATGAGTTCAAGTGAAGACGAAAATAAAATATTAATATGAATAATTCATAAAAAACACTATTTATTCGTGAACCAATAAAATAATAAGCATGGATAAGGTTGTTTACATGTTTTGTTGCTGTTAACAGGCAAGTGATAGGCTTGAAACAAAAATGGTGTATTTTTTATATGTACAGTCGACTCTTGTAACGTTATTCAGGGGACTGCCAAAAAATTTCCAAACATGCAGGATTTCAGTAGATGAAATTTCTGACATGTACATTAATAAAATACAACATATAACCTTATAAAACTTTATGTTGAATATAGTAAGAGCTGTACATGATTTGTAAATAAAGTTGAGTTAATAAACACAATTAAAATGGGAATTTTAGAAAAAGCATTACTGTAAATAATACATTAAAAAACATTTCACCTAAACTCATTTAAAAAAGAAAATGATGTCTCAAAAAACTGTATATAATTGATTGTAATTCGACACCAAATGCAAGCTGACCTAAAACTTTCAAACCGTCTGAAAATGAAAATAATACAACACCAAATGCACGTAAAATTTTGAATGTCCCATGTGCACTTGGTCAGCTGAGAGTACATGCAGAAGTTATCGATCGGGCAGTGTGTTCATGGCGACTGATGGAGGAGGGGTGTTACCGACACCTTGCATCCGTGGCAAATGTCTGTCTTTTAAAGTAATTAATTATATTTTATTGCAAAGAAAACTTGGGATTTTGAGACAGAAAAGAATAAATAAAGCAATTATAATTGAATTCTTCACTGTTTTTAATAATTAATCATTCAAAACCACATCCTGGTCCTATGATTTTCCCTGTCGTGCATTACAATGCACTCGGCTCAGTGCTTACTACCCGTTATTAGACAGCAAAAGGTGTAGAATAGGGCCTTACATTTTATCAGTTTATTGTAAAAATATGTGTCTATTGAAATAAATCAATATAAATCCTCAGATGTCCTGCAAAAAGATACTGAAAATGAACTTTACACTTATAATACAAGTTGCTTGATGTTCACTCAATTTTTGGAGACAAGAGGAGGTCAAGTGTATGCTTCTAGGCATATAATTTTATTCACGTTTTAAAATAATGATGATTTTACGGTAGATACAAAACATCAACCTTATGGGGAAAAAACTACCTTTAGCGACAAAAGAAAACATTTTTTCAAATAATAATTCCTTGTTAAAATGTTTTGCATAACATTTTCAGGCGAAAACATTTGCTTTAAAATACAAGTTATGATACTGTAGGTGCAACTATTTTGAGCGACGGATAATCTTGATAACATTTTTTATGTTCGTCAGGTGCAATTTATTTGCTCCGAGGCCGGCGTGTGAAGGCTGGCTAGCATTGTGCAGCAATGAGAAAATGAAAAGGGAGGGAGGGGACGTGCTTTTTCTTTTGTTAGACAACAGCTTCCCCTCTTGAATGCCCGTAAAGGGAGGAAGGAAGGTGTGCAGCTGAGAGAGAAAGAAAAGGGAGAGAGAGGGCACTAGGTCGCCACGCTGGTTGCTAGGTAACACCTTCCCCTCTCGTAGGTAGGTAATGGGAAGTAGCAAGCAAGGCTTGCACATCGCACCAGACCGCAGAATGCAGACAGACGTGTTGGGAAGGCAATGTCCCGCAGAGCAGTAATAAACGTTGGCGCACGGGATGTATTTCACATACAGTTACTAAGACGTTTGTATAAACCCTCAGTTTAATAACTATCGTTGCGGGAAATCTTAGGTGATGGGACCCAAAATTTACTTTGATTGACGCACCATCCGATAAGGTTATAAGCGGTTAGCTTTATCCTTGTTTATATAAAAGTTTTGCTGGGACCACTGAAAATGAACTGTGGATACGGTTTTATCGGTACATGCGATTATGATATGAGAGTCGACTTTATATGCATTGATTCTGCAACAGACTGGATTAATGTTACTGGTACTTGCAAAATATCTACTGTTACACTTAATTCTTTCAAATAAAATGTAGGCTAACTCATGTTTTGTGCTTTGTTACTCGTTGGTATAAACAAATTTATTTATAAACAGGAAGATTCAAAATTAATTGTCACAGAATTAATTTCCAACATCAAAATGTTACTAATGAACTCTTAAATACAGTAGAACTTTGTTATAATGAATCTGAAGGAAACACTTTCTATGTTTACTACAGAAGGGAAATTTCACAAGTACGCTTTTCTTGAAATAATATTAAAAACTGATGTACGTAATTTATACACCATCCACGGTAAAGTGAGCACTTTATGAAGCTGTTTCATCAGACACAATGACCAATAAATACATTTTATTGTGGCCTCAGACTTTTGGGTATGGTGAATGTATACACTGTGTTTATTACTCAAGTGGCAGTGTTTACATTAACAAGTGGTGGAAGGATATATATTGGTTGAAAGAAAAAAATAACTAGGGCTTCAAAAGTGCTTACTTTACCATGAACAGCCTATACATTAGGGGGTGTATGTACAGCACTGCATCATCTAAATAACCTGTGGGAAAGCATTTTATAACTGAAACACACACTCAAAAACATTATAATATAAACATAAGTGAAAACTGAAATGCACTCTATCCTGTGTGGATAGTTTTTCAAGGGACTAAAATAAAAAAACTGAAGCATGCTGACAAGCAATGCATGCAAACTTGATGTCTACCCAGAGATCAACATTTAGCTTGCTGGTGTGAGTGGGTGCAAAATGTCACCGAAAAATAACAACATATTTTGTAGTTCATAATCTTAAAATAGTCAGTTCCGTTAAAAAAAGGCAAAGGGTATAAGTTGAGACAGAAAATCAGCATCTGATGTTATCTTCTATTAGGCTGTACAGTTTATTTGTACAAAAAATGCATTATGTGGGTTGTAAAATTGCATTGTGCATATGGGAAAAACTTATCTCACGTAAAATGTATTCCCATAATGTGTGAGTTTCATGGAACACACTATTTGCAGTACACCAGTTTCCAGTGTACTTTCACTCTCCAAAATTTATTGACAAAAATCTAGTCACTCACCACTAAACTAATGTTGCACATCAGAGCAAATCTTGGGAGAATTTGAAAATTCTGCCGTGTATCATCTGTAGAAAATGGCTGTGATAAAGTTTTTTCTCTTTTATGATCATCAACTGCAAACACCTGAAAAATGGACCATCTTACTAAATATACACTGCGACCAACTTACTGTAAATATACATATACACAGTAACCAACTTACTATACACTTTAACCAAATAACAATAGGTACAAATTGACGCAAGCCAAAATGATGCACTGTGAGGATGCGCACTCTACGGACAACTTCACCACATCTACGAGCCATATGCGCTCAGGAGTGAAATATGTAAGCGGCAAACCAAATTAAATATATAGAGCTAGGAAAGCCCACAAGCCTGGGTAGCCGATTACATCAATGTAAATTACGTGCATAATTGCAATCCCTTTTGCCCGTACAGATTTATGCATGCAAGAGACACCCCTGCAATATAAATAAATATTATTAGAATTCTACTACTCGACGCTTAGCACTGGAAGAAGTTTCTCCAACCTCAAGAAACGTCAGCACCCCCACGGCCTTGTGACGTCATGGCCGGGATGCCTCAGGAACAGGGGTTTTAATTTGTCGTTGCCTCCACGCAGGGCAATAGAAATGAGCGGCGCTCCTGCACCGCCAATAACCCACCTCCGTGTTGGAAGGCTACGCTACCCCCCCCCCCCCGCACCCCGGAGAACTGCTGATATTAGAAAAATTAGTATAAAAGGAAGTCCAGCAGCTCGCACCAGCAGATAGGCCAGGTTTGGCGGCCAAAGAGGATGTGAGCCACTCCCAGTCTGCAAAGACTACCTGCTGCTTGAGTCTGCCCAAGACTATCCGCTTACCTACCTTAAGTCTGCCCAAGACTTCCTGCTTACCTTGAGTCTGCCCAAGACTCTTCTTACCTATCCTCAGTCTGCCCAAGACTCTTTCAGCTGCCTTTGTCTGTCAAGACTCTCCGCTACCTCAGTCTGACCAAGACTTTCCTGTCTAGTCCGACCAAGGACTCTCTAATCCTACCTTAACGCAACCTACCTCGAGACTCCTCTTAAGGCTCCTACGAAGTCTACATAGGACTCTCTCCTCTCCACGACCTCCACTGAAGATCAGCCTACTTCAGCCACTTGAGAGCCAGTTACATATTCAACAGGTAACCCTCTCCTTAAACCGCAGTATCCTCTTACCCCAGTCAAAATTTCTGTGACTCCGCAGTAACGAGCCGCCGTGTTGTTGAGTACCTGTCCTGAGTAACTTCAGATTACATGAGCACACTGTAAGTTGCATTGTTATAGTTTTGAGAGATTTTTATAGTCACTGTAAAATTGTGTTTCTCTAGATTCTTTGACCCGAGGATTTATTCCTTTTAATTTCCAGGCTCGCCTTCGCCTGAATATTATTACATTCATATAATCCACATAATTGTTAAAGTGTTTAGTCAGACAGAATTAAATTATCATTTTGTATTTTCTTGGAATAGCCGGAACTCTCCAAGGTGAATCCTCACAATAAACATCACATCCGATTTAACTGTTCGTGTTCCGTTATTCTTAGCTAATTATCCCGTATTCCCTCTAATTTAGTATTGTGTGAAAAAAGTTAACCTAGTGGTCAGATGTACAATAAAAGGGGAGGTATGCAAAGTAGACAGCGACGCAAAGAATTTTGCACCTTAGCTCGCACTATTGTAAGTTTTACATCTGAGGACGATCCCCGCCCGGCGTGTTACGACCATGTTCCACGACCAATTTCCCCCTTCACACCACTCGAGATCACCACGCCACATGATCACCTCCTTGGTGCTCACTGGCCAGGGTATCCGACGACTGAATACGTGGACCAGATTAAATTACTAACCCTGGAGGATTGTACTACTCCCTGTGACACCCCAACTAGGCAACCAGCTAAGATGACTAGCAATGTCAAACTTCAGAGGGGTAGATTAATTTGGGTTTCACACCCGGAAGGTACCGTACTATTAAAGTTCTGTTTAATAAAGTTAACGTCTGGAAAAGTTGTGATGGGTTTGATTCCCGACCCAGCCAGATAACCGACCCTGCGTAGCACCCCCTTCTCCCAATTTTGTTCCTACGTGACAACCTACTCGTCCGGTTAAGAACTCCTCTGCTAGATCACATACCCCCACCTCCGTGACCAACTAATCACCATCTCATTCCATTCACCTGGGATCGCTGGCATCCCGCATATTGGCGACCCTTACAGTGAGGAGGATAGAGCTCCCTGGACGGACAACCACTTCCATTCGCCTTACTCTGGGGTTTGACTCCCCTCAAGCCCAAATAAATCCTACCTACAAACGGCTTAATATTGTTTACCACCCCATCCAGTCACGTGGGTTCAGTAAACCCAGTATTAACCGTCAAGGTAGGCCCAGCTAGGCTCTGAGAAGGAGTCAACCTTACTCCCCTACCTTCTAAGATACACACCCCGAGTAGCACCAGCATCAACTTTAACAAACTTATAATGACGAACATACAATAAATGTTCCTAAAAAAATTATTTTCATGCAATAATGCTTTACACATTCCTGTCCAAATGTTTGCTCAACAACAAAAACGAACCTAAATGGGTGATATCACTATAATAAAACACAGTGTATACATTCACCATACCATACCCAAAACCAAAAGTCCAAGGCCACAATGAAATGTATTTATTGGTGATTATGTCTGATGAAACAGCTTAAAAAAAGTGCTCACTTTACCGCGAACGGCATACAATGTGATATATTAATACAGTGAAGTCTGGGGTTCAATCTAGGGTAGGCCATGCTTGTAAATGCCATTTTTTGTTGTAAGTATAGGTAAGTCTAACACGTAAGCTATCACTTGGTTGGATGAAAAGTACGAAGACCAAATGGCAATTATATTAGAAAACTACATAACAAAGAGGAACAATATACTTTGGTCAATTAAATTTTTGAGTTAGCCCGTTGAATACACTTTATCCATTTGTTGAAAATTTGTGATTTACATGGAAATACTTTACACTTCAAAACAAAAAATTTGTTTGAGAATTATTTCACTGATAAAATGGAATTAATAAAGTGTCAATATTTGCTCTACAACTCAAGAATTATGCTACTGTTACATATCACTAGTCTGCACTGCTGACCTTGGCCCACCCCACGCAAGCAGGTGGAAGAGAAGGACAGAGTAGTGATTATAACGGGGCAGCATGTCAATGGAATGTTTTGAATGGCAGGCGAGTGAACAGCGTATCAATTACAAGAAGTGAGCCGTCATGATAATCTCTCCTGTGGCGTATGCTGCTGACCCTGGTTGTATTGATTTTTGCATTTATGTGAATAAAAATGCTCTAGATTAATGACCTCATTCTCTCAGTGTGACTCGGGGTGCATTGAAGCTTCCAGATGATCAAGGCGAACAATATAAAAGTGCAACAGGCACCCGAACTAGGAGTTGAGCTGTTGTTGAATGGATGAGTGGTTGACTTCTAACGATAGAAGATGAGCAGCGAGAGAAATTACCAGCGGAAGGGTAATCTGCAACTGCGAGTATCAAGTAGTGAAGAGTGCGGCTGGCACACTGAACAACTGGACTAGATGCATGAATGAAAGACATTATAAATGATGGCTACAGATAGACTGAACATGTGTTAATAAAGAGTATGAGTTGATGCGTGATACATTTACGCATTGGCATGCGCGCTCTACTTTAAGACTTCACCCCATCATCGAGCACCAGCGCTCATATGGGCACATCATACTCCCAATAGTACGATAAATAAAGTGCCTACAGGGTCTGTAGACTGCATGCCATGAGCGAATACAGACACGTGGTTGGAGAAATTGTACTGTTCACTCAGAAGCAATCACACGGTCGCCCTAACCCCAACAAGCGATTTTACTATTCTACAAGCCATCGACACCCTTCCCAAAGATAAGTAAGTTCCACGGTTTGCTGCAAGAGGGCAGCACTTATTCCACTAGAGCATCACAGCCTCCAGCGCCTAGCGCCGAGGCAATAAGATATGTCAAAGTCTCCGACATGTGAGATAAGAAAACGGTGGTTCTGCCACTAAGCAAGAATAAACTACCTCTGCGGAGAGAGGCCAGCCACACCACACCCCTCTAAGAGCCTATAAACGTGAAGATTTAGTATATAAGGAGGAGCCATTCCTTGGCTCAGGGCAGTCGCTGTGACTTCCAGTTTGCATAAGGTCGAGGGCATCAGTAGGAGTAAGTGGTTGCCAACCCTCTCTCCCAACCTGTGAAGGCCCGGAGAACTGTTCCAAGGACTCGAACCACTAGCCAACTTTGCAAGTGTGCCTCAAGAAGTTCGACATGTTAATTGGTCTCCAGGGTAAGTGGTCTGCCTCCCTTCTCTCCAGCCTGCGAAGGCCGGAGAACAATTCAAAAGGGTGTCGACCACTAGACCACGCTACGGTCACAGTTTCTAAAGACTCTCCACTTCTACCGTCAGCAGACATTCGAGGACTACGCCACTGCTAGCCGCCATCCTCACAGGCTTGCAGAAGACGTCCCCCTGACTCCCACTTGGTAACTTACTCCAGCACCCCCCCCACCCCCCCGTGGTAGCAGGTCACGACGACGTCCATTCTGAACCTCTTTTCTTGAGTCAATCTTAATTACCTGCACAGTAATTCATTAGTTTCCTTCTGAACACACCTTGTGTAAAGTAGGCTTGAGCATTATTGCTCATATTAAATTCATTTTAACATTCGCATTTAGCTTTTTGCAGGTTACCTTCACCTGCCTTAGTGTGTAGCTTCCATTTTTAACTATAGGAGTTAGTGAAGTATCACACTACTTTCCATACGTATAAATAAATAACGTATTTCGATTACATTTTGTGTATGTTCTTAAAGTAATTTGTATTAATATTGCACCTTTTCTTAAATTAACTTTGTTCATGTTGTTTAAAAGCTCTCAGCCAGGATTTAATAATCAGTCGCTTAAAGGAGAACGTGGTATATGCGAGAAAACCCTAATGGTAGAAAATACACAGAGTAAGAGGCAAACCAAGTTACTGCCAACAGGTAGTTTGGCTGCACCCAAAACACTAGAAACTCTGAACCCCATAAGAGACATGGCCAGACCGGTTACTTGGTTCGACTCCCAGCTTGCAAAGACCGGAGGAGAACTTGTAGTGCTCGGGCTTGATCGGCCTCTTGAGAGTCCCTCACCCAAGGTTCAGTTGTCTATTCCACTCTCAGTTCAGTCCCAGCTTGAAAAGGCTGGATGTTGGGAACAGAGGGAGAACGCACTAAGCTACGGACGTACACTGGATAGGACTGCACTTTAAATACCAGTTTTTCTTTCACTTGAACTTGCTACGAGGTACTAGCAGGTCGGGTGTTCGGACCTATTCCCAGATTACGAAGGACGGAGTAGACTTTGAGCATTCCGGGTCTATTCAACCTCCAGCGGGTCTCGTTCCCACGACAACAGTCCCAGTCCCAGCTTGAGAAGGCCGGACTAGCGGACAACTGGTATCATCCTGTGTCCTGGAAGCATTTTCACGGCAAAAGTACTTTCATTTAACAGCCTTCCACTCAAACTCAAATGCCTTATGCAACAAAAAGCAGTCTTAGTAAATTATGTAGAAAAGCCCTATGGGCTGTCAGAGAGATCATAGCATTATATTCAGTGGAACCCCCTTCTACTAGTAACAATTTTATTTCTCCCAGTACCGATACTGTACCTCTGTTTGGCCCGTTTATACGAGTTACCCCCAACGAACACCTAGGAATAGAGGCGATACAACAGGGTGGAGAATCAATACTAGGATTAGATTGGCCGTGGCACAGGTTAGAATCGCCTGAACCCCCTACTCCTGTTGTGGCCATGCCAGTGAAACCAGCCTCTTCACACCCTGCCCAGCCAACAGTGACACCCCAGCCCACATGCAGAGTGAACATGGCGGCTGGAAAAGTTGTGCACATCCGACTACAGTAACAGGTAATTAAGCGTAGAAAAATTGTCTCTGTAACTCCCGACTTCATTCCTACCCGTCAGTCAACCCTCTAAAGGGGCCGGACAACACGGGACATTAAGAACCCCATCTAGTCCTGTTACTCCTATGATCCCCGTGAAGCTGGTATCACAATATTTGGTGACCCTTACAGTAAGCAAGACCAAAGCCTCTTACAGAGAGACTTATCAGATAAAGCTTACCCTGGGGTTTAACTCCCCTCCTCCGTTATCCATCACAAAACCTAAGAGAGCCAAAACTTAATATTTCTCCATGGGCAATCCCCCGACCTAGCTAGGCATTTAAAATCTTTATTTAACTCTCTCGGCCTGACTTGGGCAGATATCTGAGGGAGTGGCTTTGCACCTAGTGCTCCCCCTCCGGCATGATAAGATTCCCCCTTCCTGGGAAGATATGCTGACCTGAGACGGAGGTACGGGGTGTACCTCAGCCTTCGCGATCATGGGGTCGGGCTTCTCCTTCCAGGCAGGCAGGAGAGTCCGTTGGCCAAAAGCAGAGGGAACTACACCTCGTGTAGAAGTGGCTTCTAGATGGGTAGAGAATCTGACGTCATGCGGCGGCAGACTCTCTGGAGCTGAGGGAGAGGCATCCTGGGGGCTCTTCCCTTCCCTGACCATGGTGATTTCCACATCCATCAAAGGGTGGCGTGGATTATGGAAGAGGTATACCAGGAGGTGGTAAGGAGGGAGCGAAGTTTTCACGAGATTCTGGGTGAACAGTACAAACAAGGATCACGTGTCTGTAGTCACTTCTGATATTGCGCCGTTGTACACTATAGGCACTCTTCAGTACTGTGTGGAGTAACTGACCTGCCCAAAGGGTTGAACACTGCATTCAAGATGGGGCAACGTCATTTATAGAGTGCGCATCAAGATGCGAAAATACAGAAATGTGTCAGACTTGCTTCCAGAGCCCACCAGCACGCCCCTAGGAAAGCGCCACCCAAGGACACAACAGTCAAGGCTGTCTATGCAACTAAGTAAGATGTCACGTGTCTGTTAATCACCTCCACATGCAATAGAAGCCAGCCACACAGCCCAGTGCTGCCCCTAAGCTCACAGAAGCAATGCAACCTGCACACAAGGAATACAGCACTTCCAGCCTTCCCCAAGAGAATGTGGCCACCATCGCTACGGGAGGAGCCCTAGCCCAAAGATAACCAACCGTCTGAACGAAACCCAAAGACCCGCAGCCAGCAGTCTATATATGTGAGTGCACAGCTAAAAATTGGACGGGGCTGTGTTGGGATGCATGGTTGTTGGTTTAATGTGAAATGTCTACAGCAGCAAGTCACTTTCTACCCGACTACAGCAAAGTCAAAAGGAAGGGTTAGGTTATGAATCTCAGTGTGTGTATGTGTGTATACGTGTGTGTGCACGTGCGCGCACACATGTGTGTGTTAGTATGTTACTTCATACAGCCTAAACTACTGAACCAATTACAACAAATGATGTGTCGTTGAATACATCTTGATCCAGACTGTGTCCTAGGCTATATGACATCTGCTGCACACAATGGACAGAGGTCATGTACACAGTTCTTGGGTATACTTTTATTTGGAAGATGCCTGTCTATTAAAATTAATTAATACTTAATTTTAAAACTGGTTTTTTTTTTAATGATAGAGAAGATTAAAAAACTGGGAAATAATTTGGGGTTTTTGAGGAGTCAAAATTGGTCAGCTACGATTTTATGAGGCCATTCTCAGAAACCGTTGATGCTTTGTAAAATCAGATTCTGACCATATATGACAACTCACAGTTGCACAAAAACATTTAACTGATCGTATCTATACAAATCAATAAAATAGAAGCGTCTGTCTGTGATTTTCAAATTCTCCACTTTTAATTATTTTTTTCATATAGTATAACTGATTACTAAGCCATATCTAATGTTAATTTTTTGCATGTCTGTCTGTCCGACAGGATTTAACTTAAAAACGACTGAACATATTGACATGAAATTTACATAGTCTATAGATAATAACACACAGACTAACTTAGTCTTTGTTTCATCGAGATATCGCAAACGTTTCCGAAAATATGATGGTGATCAGGGATGTACATAGGTACTGGATTAAACATTTAAAAAATTGTTTAAAAAGTTCCGTCATTTCTCCTTCCTTTTTTGTCTATGGGCTGTCCTCCTTTCCTTCCCAAAAGCCATAGTGGCCCAGTGGCTAGAGCTATTCCAAGTGGGACCTTATTGGCTCAGTGGATAAAGCGATTCCAAGTGGGGCCTTATTGGTTCAGTGGATAAAGCGATTCCAAGTGGGGCCTTATTGGTTCAGTGGATAAAGCGATTCCAAGTGGGGCTGCAGTGGCTTAGTGGATAGAACTATATCAAGTGGGGCTGTAGTGGCCCAGTGGATAGCTATACATGAAATGGGGCTGCAGTGGCCAGAGCGATTCCAAGTGGGGCCTTAGAGGCTCAGTGGATAGAGCAATTCCAAGTTGGGCCGCAGTGGCTTAGTGGATAGAACTATTTCAAGTGGTGCCTCAATGGCCCAGTGGCTAGGCATATAGATATCTACTTCATTAAAACCATAAAACATGTGCGAATCGATGGCAGGGTGTAATTTAATAATGCCATTAAACCTGAAAGAAGCAATATTACTATTTTAAACATAAAACCTTAGTGAAACTATGGTGGGCTTTATTTTAATAAGTTCATAAAACCTAAGTGAAGCAATGTTTCTATTTCAAAAAATAGAAAATAAGTCATAAATTGCATGCGAACGAAGTCGCATGGATCAGCTAGTTGACAATAATACTGGCGCTACTTTCTTAGAAGTGTCAAACTGTCACCTTTGTAAACAAGATGGGTAATATGGGTGTATCTTAAAGGACCAGCCTAAAGTATTTGTATTGCTCCCCCCTCCTTAACTTTTAAGATTACATAATATTAGTAAATTATTGGCCTGTTCCTTGCCAATTTTTATTACAAGAGTAAAGTCATTGCTCAATGAAATGCTGTCAGCGAAAAGATGTGGGACAATCAAAATACCCAAAAGTAGCTTTGAAGTATATTAAGTTCCATAAACCCTGCCACCATCAGTTTACATGATTTTTCTTTATACCTGGGCCAAAACCAGAAAAATACACAACCCTTGGGGATCTTCTGCAAATAAAAATTACAAGACAGTATACACCACACATCTGAAAGTATTATGTCCCAAGGTACAACTGTGGGTAATATACGAAACAACAAATCCACAGACTCAATGTCAACTAGCAAGCCAATCATAATCAAATGATAAAAGAGCTCACATGAACATAATGAACTCCTTTCGAGTATAAGTGGGGCTTCCACTCAGCAACATAGAGAGGTCCATCAACATGTGTGCATGGCCGCCAGTCTTCTTCATCCACACGTACGTGCACATTTTTTATTGGGGACAATGAGAACACCAGCACTCTGAAATAGAACACAAACTTTATATTAACATCACCTACTCATTGCTTACGAGAGCTGCCTAAAAAAAGGTTTTAGCAACAGGTAACATCTGGCACTATTAAGAGAAGCATGCTAAGGGGTCTTGCAAAGCACTGACATGCTCATGTATAGAATTCCTCACAATCTAAAATCATAACAATGGACTACTTTTACATGATGCAGAAGATGACAAATTAAACCACTTACACCACTACTTATTTTTTCCTTTTCCTTCATAAACTGCATATAAAAGTGATAATTTTACCCTTTTTTACTTTTTATTTTCTTTCTTACATTGTATTAGGCTATAAAGAAGATAAAAGTTTACTATTCATAAATGTAATCAGAACTTTGTAGAAAAAAATGATTACCAGAAGATATTTGTACTCACAAAAAATTCAAGAGTAAACACTACTTTTGCTGTCATTTAAGACATTTCCCTTACAATTCTATCACACAAATGGCTGTAGATAAACTCTTAGACTCAACATGTTGCAAAAATCAGTTTAAAAATTTAAAAGTACTAAAACAGTTCGCAGACTTAACCCGTGTGATTGTTCTGCACACTAAAACTAGTACAGACTGTGACGTTGCCCTAGAGAGTTCCCGAGCCCATCACGCGTCAACGTATATTAATTTGTTTCTTCTTAAAGCACTTTTATGACAAATTGATACTAAGAAACCAATATACCTAGCTTGGACAGCACCAAATAATGTCTTTCATAGATGAGAAAAATTGGAAGCTAAATAATTTACATGAAACATCAAGAGGGGAAAGGGAAATTAGAATTTCTTTCCTGTATCTTATAGGGGCAGAGTAAATCAATAGTTACAATCCAGGAGGAACTCAAAACAGCAGATATGAACACACACTACCTTTAAAATACACACAAAAATTGGACCACGAATTAACCTAAAAATATGCGCCTGACAAGGCATTTTGTTTACAGTTTGTTAGAAGATAAGATGTTATTCATTCAAGAAATAATATTTTGAAATATAGACTTGTTCCTATTAAAATTACACCTCAGAAAAACAGTTATGAATAGCCATTACCATTAAAATCAGCATTAAACCAGACAGCGAATTGGCCTAATAAGCTGCACCTGACGTGTTTAATATTTGCTAGAAAATAAGGCATTCATTCATGAAATAATGTTTTAAAATTATAGGCATGGTCCAATAAGTCATATGAATCACATTACCACCAAAATCCAAATATTATCTTTACTGTAAAATATAAGTAGTTTAGCTGTGTATCTTTCCACCACAGCTGTTTTACCAAAGAAGATAACTAACGTTTGTAAAAATTGCTACAAGTCAAATGCACCTATTTTTCTCACTTTTTCCTTTTGTTTTATTTCATGACAAGTACTAAGAAACTGACATTAGCCAACTTTGGTGCAATGTTCAGTGTAGGATATTATAGCTGGGACTCTATTGTATTACCAGGGAGGAGGGGGTGGGCTGCTATTTAGTTTAAGGTCTTTCATGAAATGGCATTGATTTGCAGTTCCTTTTATGACACAACTATTTTTTTTAATTACATATCGCTTTGTTAAAGTAGTAAAAAATCTTTCTCAAACAGAAATAACATTACAATTATTGTAACATAGAAAGTTTTGACATCACAGGAATTAAGAGTTAAAGTGGCTGGTTTTGTAAATCTTAACGATAATATGTTTGACGCCGGCTAACAGCCAGCGGCGCTAGAGCCCATGATGGTGCTCACGTGTTCCGCACGTGCGCAAAGAGAGCAATAATTTTGAACTCTCCTATAAATGTTAATTTCAGGTTAAAATGTGTTATATTGTCTTTACAGTGTATAATATGTCTTCAAATGTTTTAAAGCATCTGTACTAATTTTAATTGTTTGGTTATGAATAGTCAAAGTGCCCGTGGCATCGAGATTAAGAACACTTAATATTCCGACATGAACGCCATCACAAAGAGATACTAAAATAATATTGAAATTCATAACAAAATGATAAAAATGTAAAACAATATTTTATTTTATTTGTGCCATTTTATTTTCAATAATTCAATATTTCACTCGGCGTGCATAGCACTTCCGCTTATGTGACCCTTGTAGGCGGCCATGGTAGGTCCGTGTGACGCTTGTATCTGGATAGTCTGTCGAGGAGAGCTGGTGAAATAAGACACTGTTACGTACGCACTACAACTTTTGTTCATTGATTTAGGTTTCCATAGTTAATTCAGTTTACCTATTATTCTTTGATTGCGTACCTTTAGACAGACATTTCCCCCAGCATTAAGCTTCCGCTTGATTAATTTATTGCGTCCATGTGGCATTTTTAACTTCATCGAGGAGGAGAAATGTGTCAGAAAGGTCACGTGACCCGCACAATTTGAATCAGGTGCCATCCGACTATGTTTATGGCATTTCATTGTAACTTCTGCATCATTGCTACGCTTAATTTTAGGGACTTTATTTTTATGTATGTATTTGAGGGTAATTTTTTGTGTTTGAATATTTTACGGCAACATCACGTATAACCATGTGGTCGAGCGACACCAAGTCTATGTATACACCATCGTTGCATTTGAGAGCTTATTTATGTAACATCGTTATAGGCAATAATTTATTTCAGGGTTCTATGTCAATTTTATCCAAGGTTCAATGTATTTTTCATGTAAATTGATGCTTTTTGTACTTGGCCACGCAGCCACAGTAATGTTTGATTTCACCATCAGGCATGTTACAAGCCCGTAACAATGCTAATCATAAAGAGAATCACTTGCTCAACACGAATAATATTTTATCTGAATTTAGTTTGCCGTTTCCACGCAGAAATATTGCACCACGCGGTCCACTATGAACTTCATCAAGTGGCATCTGCACCACCTAAGCTACCAACTAACACGTGTGTGTTTATTGTGAATATTTATCTCGTGTCCCATCTTATTTCATGTATCATTCAAGGGTCTATGTAATTGTGTAATTAGTGTACGGTGCAATTATTCCCATCCTAGCCGCGTCTATGTATAGGCCGTCACCACACTAACCACATGCTGGAGGACAAGTCCAGACAAGTTTGCGTTAGTGATTCCGAGTAATCAAGCGTGTTAATGTGTATTAAGGGTTTGCATTTGTAATTCACTGTGTCCTGTCTTCAGGGAAAAACCGTCAGTCCACCCTAGTGGCTCTCGGCCCTCTTCCCTTGTGAAGGCTGTGCTTTCACGCACCTCGGTGAGATCATCCATTTAGGCGTACGCTAGATTAATTACAGGCTGGGGAGCAACCAAGCAGAATTCGCTAGTCATGACCGAGATTATCATTTCCCACAACATCCCTGAGAACCCTGAGTCTCAATAGTGCGGTGATTGGGAAGCACCGCTGGCGTCCAAATTACCAGTAAGAATTTGTGTCATCGTTCGTCCCATGTCCCACCCAACGGCGTCATGTTTATGAAGAAACATTTTTGAGAGCTACATTTTAACATTTTATCAATGTCCATCCTTGTTGGTCCTTTCTGGATGCACAGATCACTATTTCAAAGTGTCTGAATTTTAATTGTTTGTTATTAAATTGTTGAATTTTATTTCTGCAGCAGAGATACCCACATAAAACAATTGTTGTACCTGAATCTTGCGTTAAAATAATCTTGAGGCATCTAAACATGCCACAAGACAAATTTTGTTGGAACGAAGGCATCACTTGGAAATTGTACAGCTTTGTGAACTTCTATGCCTACCGTCAACAAATTGCAGAAAGCAATTGATGGCACATGAATCATCGAGTAGCACCTCATTTTGATGGGCTGTGGAAGGCTGATGTGAAATCAGTGAACAAACACCTAACTCATGCTGTTGGAAGTCAAATTAAGACTTACAAAGAGTTGTATGCAATGTTTGTTAAGGTGGAAAATATCCTTAACTCTCACCTCCTATGTGCTATTATGTAGTGACAATCCTGATGATAGTGACAAGCCTTGACTCATCCAACATTTTTTTGGTAACAAAACTTCTTACTTCTAATCCAGAACCAGATATGGTTTATTTATCTATTTCCTGTCTTATCTAGTGGCAACTGATAACAGCCAATCCATCAGACATATTGAAAACGTTGGAGTCTGGATTACCTGCACACGCTACAACAGAGATTAAAGTGGACAGACCAATCAGCCTCCCTGGCGTAAGTAATCTTGTGTTCATCAAGGAAAACCAACTACCACCTCTGAAATGGAAGCTGGGGCCAGAACCAAAGTGAACCCAGGACCAGAAGGAGTTTTCAGAGTGGCCAAGGTCAAGATGGAACACGGCTCATAACATAAATGTAATAACAACAACTTAATATTAATTAAAGTAGCTCCCCGTTACAGTAAGTCTCACAGTGTTGTAGTGTCTATGTCACAAATCATGATTAAAACCCCTCATTTACAGATAAGCTCTACCATCTATAGCTACAACCCCTAAACCCCCTTAGTTTATGAATAAATGCCTGTATAAGACAATTTATTTATAACACTATCCCTAGTCTGGTCCTGCAGCCAGCAGATTCGTCGGGATGCTTAAGGCCTGGTGGGAGTTTTGTTAACCGGAAGGGAAACTTATTCTCTCTGTCTGCACTTTCGGGCCTAGCTTGCAACTGGAAGTAGTCAAATAAAGACAGCTGATCTGAGAAGTGTCGGGAGAGTAAGCTGATATGTGAAACCGGAAACAGCTAGTGAAGCGTCTCTTATAGCCTCCCCTAGCCTAAGGGAACCCACTACCTTCTCGTGATACTGCCATCATACTGCTATACTTGTATAGTGGTTCAGAAGAGGGAAACTCCCGGGGGTTCCCTATGCCTTGTTCACTAAAAGGGGTGCCTGCCTCTCAGGCTAAGTTTGAATCATGGGAAACCATGATGGTGGGGCCTGGTGGTGAGTAGGTCGACTCCTTTACGGTCAAAGAGACCCCAAAGGCTGGATTTCAAATGGATGGAATCTGAGAGAATGGAAATGGCACACATTTGGGTTGGGTATTTGCCCACCAAATGTGTTAAAACCCACAATGAAAAGGAAGAAGTAGCATGGGGTGACCTCACTACCCCGTAGAGGTTCCCTCAGTTGGATGAGTCAGGGGCTTTGCCCAGAATAAATGGGTAATGAACAGTGACAGACCAATACATTATATGCCCGGAGGTCAGACTGAGGATAGGCTCATGCTAGTAGTGGTTTAAATATTCGCTATGGTGGTGGATATTTTCTCCAAAATGGAGAATGGAGCCTTTGGGCAAAGTAGAATGACCCTGAGTAGTGGAAGCCGACATGGGGTTCCAAGGGCCGGAAGTTGCCACCAGTCTGAGGAGGCTTGTGACTGTGAAACCACAACATGAGGAGAAACACCATGAGAATGCAAAAACCCTGGGATCGCCACTGGCTAAGTAGGGTTACAAAGTTGCAATATTTATGACCACATTACCTGATCTAAATTTCTTCTCCATTTGTATCAGAGATTCTAAGTACAGTACTTCCCATTATGTCATTACTGCTGTAGTTTCGAGGACGTACCTTAGAATATGTCCGGTACCTCATTTTGTCAATGTGGTCTGTCCACACCTTGATGCAAGATAACCAAACCAGTGAATTGACAGGCACATTATTGGCATGACCACCACAATTACCTGATCTCACCCTTTTTTACTAATACCTTAGTGGTCCACATTGGTTCACTTATGTGACACCAGGGTGTAGTTGACTACTAATTAGACATTATGTGAACTGACACTATCAATACCAGCTATCTTTGAATGAGTAAATCGCAAAATGCATCAGTGCTGCACAGCCTGTGTGGCCAACAGTGGGTGACACTTTTAACATACACTGTAAGCATGCTGCCTTATGACTACATGTGTACAAAGATAGCAAGAACAAGCCATTTGCTTGCACTGTAAAATAATTAATATGGGTGCCTACCTGTCCTTGTACATTGCCTTCGCAAATAAAGGCTAGATGGGACCTCATTAGTACATTGGATAGACATGATAAAATATTCAATTTACACCCATCTACCCTACCATAGTTGCCTATTATTTATTACTCCTTCACTTTATGTCAAACTTTCAGTCAACTTTAAGATCACTAAAAAATTTTGAAACAACTAAAATATATATATTTTTATACAGATACTTCTATTTTCAAATTGGTTTACCAGACTATGAACAAGCTGAACCCACCTGACATGAGTCGAGAGTTCTATCTTCTGCAATGGTTCCCGCAATGGTATCTTGAACAGCAAGTGCTTAGGATTTGTAATGAGAATTACTGGCCAGTCTCGATGTTTTACATCAATAAATGA
Source organism: Dryococelus australis (assembly GCA_029891345.1). NCBI lineage: Eukaryota > Metazoa > Arthropoda > Insecta > Phasmatodea > Phasmatidae > Dryococelus > Dryococelus australis. The sequence continues at coordinate 79,837,286 of CM056993.1, forward strand.
AAATAATCCATGATCAATAGCTGCCACACGGTACCTGAAACACAATTCATATTTAGTGTAAAATCCACTACCCCCAACTCAGATTCACCTAATACCCTATAGACAGGATATCATGGCAACAGATTAGTAAAACAGTACAGAAAAGTATTGTGATGCCTTTGATTTGATTTACTTTATTTCAAGCCCCATTATCAAGCAAGTAGCTAACCGTGGAAAAGAGGAGACTCAACTCACAAAATATCATAAATATCTATGACTTACTCAGGATTTTAACCTAGCACCTCATTGTTGAGAGGTGACTCCTTAGCAACCTTGCCCACAGAGGTCACTAAAAAGATATTAATTCTCATTTAATACCCAGCAAAATACACTCAATAATGTTCAACATGCTTAAACATTATATTACTTTCATAATAATTAATTCCAAATACATAACATTTCAAATCAAAACTACTATATCTATAAGGCTATACTTAAAGTTACCTGAATTTACCATTATTATTATTATTTGTTTCATATTATTAATTTACTGTAAACAATTTAATTTTAATAAAATAATTCTATTGAACTTCTATTTATAACTGCTTTTCATTTCTTTCTTCAGAGACTTGAGTTATTATGTATGTGAATATGGATTTCACATGTGGATTTGTCTGCTGGACCACATATTATCACACACTTTAGAGCTAGGATTTACATTGCCCTGGCTAGAGACAATATTTTACTATCAGAAGCTGAAGAAGGCACAGGACCTGGTCAGATGGAAAGAGATGGTGTGCCAAAAGAAATCTAAGGAAGAAATAGGAGACGATGATCTAAATAAATTTTGTTCCCAAAAAAGTCCAAATCACAAGCATGAGTTGGCTGTTGTGATACTCTTAACAACTGCCACCATACAGAGAATGTGCAACTAGGGCTTAATCTCTGACCAAGTGTTATGACCATAGGTTTCTTAATGAAATAATGGCATTTCAAATACACTAATAACCATACAAGTTTGGTGATGTTTTCACAAATCTTGCTCTGTACAACAATGATACTTGAGTGTAGTAACAAATAAATGTCAGTTTCTCTGCACACGAAGGTGATGCTGTACAATAGCTTACAGCAAAAAAAAAAAACCACTACACCTTACAAAATTTAACCCAACAATTTGTGAACTAGTTTTCTTGGTAGAATATGGTGACCTACAGAGACACCAAGTTTAAGTGCACATTAATTTGAAATTTCACACTAAATAATTAAATAATAACCACTTTACTTTATAATATACTCTTAACAAAAATTGGTTTAACACTAATACTTACAGTCTGTTGTCTTTCCAGTCCCCTAGTTCCAGTTCCAGGAATCCTGCTTGCTGCAAGGTGTACATGTTGGGAACCATACCACCAAACGTATGGAAGTGCCCGCAGAGATAGACAAGCCCTTCATGCCTGGACCCTATAAGCTCTCTGACCCCATTGCTGCCTGGAGACAAAATACACGACGTGGGATAGTGACCAAACCATACTCTGTACTTGCTGCCGCTGTGACTTGCTTCTTCGGTCAGACGGCGTAAGTGCTTGAGTTCGGCTTGCGACAACACGCCAATGAAGTTGAAGGGGCGGCGAGGCCCTGGCTCCAGACAGGCATCCACACCGATGAATGAGAATGTCTCATTGTCACGAGTCACTTGGTACATGTATGATCTGGGGTGTGATGAACCTTGCACTGAATATTTACGGTAGAAGTTTTCCTTGGATGTCAAACCAGGCACGTTGAAGTTATCTGAATAACAAAATCACATCAATATACAGTAATTAAACTAACAATAAACAACAAAACTATTTTCTTTATCATTTGAAATACTATACATTTCTCACAATCTTTGAGTTTCTTCCCACAAAAGCAGAATCCTTTCATAGCGTTATTTAGGGAATCATGAGAAAGTGGCACTAAAAGCAGGAAAACATCATAACAGGGAAAGTCAAAAATGCAGGATAACAGACATATGTAAAATTAGTTAACGAACAAAGGAATTCGAATAAACAGACAAATTTAATTATTAAATTAGTCAATGATAGTTATTACACTGGTTGCGGTTTCTGTTTCAAATAATAAGTATCAAAATGAAATAATAACTGCTTCACATAAGACAGAGAAAACAACATGGACCCTCTCAATATTGAGTCATGATCTTGCAATTGAGTCAGTTTTACTGCAGTTTCATCTTCACTCTCTTGCTGCAATGGTTGTGGGATGATACTTTTCTCTGCAAAATCATGTTAATTTTTACAGAAGCCACTTTAAAGATGAACTAAATCTGCAGCTTTACATAGGATGTAAATTCTATTCACCAAACTCTTTCAGATTTGGATAAAATTAACTTAGAATAATTTAAATATTTCTTAGGTTGATATTGTTACAATTAAGCCTGCTAGTGTGGCCAAGTTCAATAAGGAGAGCTACTAATAAATTCCTAATTTATATATGAACAATTTGAGTTTTGGTATTTCTTCTAGTATTCTATCATGTCTTCTAATTTGTACATACCATTATATTACATACACACTAATTTGTACATACCATTATATTACTCTGTTATGCTAGATAGTTTTTTGTTTTGCATATTTGATTTGTAGGAGATTATGCCATATTTATTGTAACAGTTCAGGGTAGTGGCACTGACTGTTGTAGATTTGGCACCAACCATATGTGGTGCGTGCACTATATTAATATGTACCAATAATTCCAATTCTTATCTGGCACAGATTTGCCTCCCATTATGTGGGGCATATAATAACGAATCTCAGCGACTACACATATATTTAACAAGCGATGAGTTTGGGGCTACAACGTGAAGCTAGGGGTTGCTTTATCGGCCTGGCATCAGTATCAATACTGTAGCAGGTTACATTAGTCCTTCGAAGTTCATCTGGTCCACAGGAAAAGGTATCCCTTATTTCTCTGCAGTAATTCAGAGACAGCCTTCCCCTGTCATCATTTGAAGTTATCTCTTGTTCTAATAAGCAGTTCCTCCAGTAATTCTGGTTTGTGGACCATTCGGGGTGCGAGTCCTCTCACTGAAAGGATAATTGAGGGCTCGCATCCTGGATAGCCATAATTGCATCACGAGGTCACATCAGATAGGACTCGTGCTGGCAGTGGTGAGTACTTGAGTTTTATACTCGGGTATCCGTGATGGTGGTAGATGGGTTTTATCCTAATTAAGGGGAATGGCCAAATTCACACAAAGGTCAGGTGGCAGCTGGCCAAAAAGAGAATGACCCTGAGTGGTGGAAGCAGACATGGGACTCTGAGGAGGCTTGTGTCCAAGGAAACTACAAAATGGGGGAGACATCTTGAGAATGCAAAACCCCGGGGTGGCCTTTGACTAAGATGGGTCACGAAGTTGCAATATTATTATTATATAATTGCACTGTGTTGGCCCCATCAACTCAGTACTGCCTAGCCATAGCATACCAAGTTAAGCATTGTTACATGTCACCTGACTGTGCAGCTGACCTTGGCACGCATGGCGCGCAAGCAAAGAGGACAGAGGTATATGATAAGCGGCGGGCAAGCAGGTGCCGCACATCATTTACATAGACCGTGCCGACAAGATAATCTTTTGTGGCACCACACAGCTGACCTTGGCAGTATTGGTTTCAGCCAACATCTGAATAATGCTCTGGATTACCGATCTCGTTCTCTCAGCGTAACTCAGTGTATGTTGAACATTCGAGATGGTCAGGGATAACTATCAATTTTGTCAAATACAGTTCTAATATAGGCCTATTCATAAAAATTCTCAGTAATAATAATCACTTGTGTGTGAACTTAAATTCATGCTGCTTCCTGATCTGACATCAACCATAGCAGTGGTCAATGTATGGAGCTGGGAAAAGTTGAGGCAGGTATACAGTCATGGGCTTACAATTAGGACTAAACTCGAGGTCATTCTTACACACTTCAGCTGTCCCCACTGATAATGACTAAAGCAGTTAGTAACACACCAATGACTGTCACATAACAGCCCAAGGAACTACTTTCTCACAGGTGCGAAAACTTTCAACACGAACATTCTAGCTGTTATTCAACCATGCTGCCCTAGTCTCAAGTTCAGACATGAAAATATTCCTCCATTTTTCATTGCCTACCATCCCATCAGGCTCAACCATGTACATACCATATACCCAAAACTGTGTAAGGTATCAGGCTCAGGTATGCCAGAAAACTTGCATTTTGGATCTCTGTAAAGCAGTCTCACAACCCGCCGAAAAAAAAACTTTGAAACTAGTGAAAATACTTTATGAGTATCTTCCCTACATACACTACCAGCTTGGGTTGGCAGGATAGAGGTGTGATATTGTGGAGATCACATAATTCCTTTACAGACAGCACTGCAATCCTCATCTTCTCCATCTTATTCTCCTTTTCTCAGTCATCAGCTCAAAAGCTACTGCACTGTGTACAATCAGAAAACATCTAGCAGGGGAGCAGCTGAGGCCACTTTCCCCAATCCTGGGGCCATCAGCACACAACAGGAACAAAATGTTGTGTATTTAATAAACCGAGATATATTTCAGGGGTTTATACCCTACAAAAGCTTACTGACAACTTCACAGAAAATTCTGTTATCTTTGATTTCCAGCTTTCATTACTTCACATTAATTTTATCCTTTGAATTAGTCTGAGGATAAAATATACCTAATAATTTAAATTTAAGTTCTCTAATAAATCCAATGCTACAAATAAAATAATAACAATAATAAATATAATGTAACTACTTTAAAAAACTGACCATGATTTCCTCGGATGTCCAGCCACACAGTCTTAGCCTGAACATTGTATTCTTGCAAAACATTTTTGTAAATCTGCCACTCGTTGACAAACTGTCTGGAGCCAATGTTGTCTGATGTCTTGGCATCTGTCAGGTCACCTAGAGTACAGTATTTAAAAAAAAATTATGTTCTCTAGGAATAACAAGATTACAATCTCTTCAAAACAATAAAAATTAAACAAGAAACAATTCCTGCAAACATACAATGAAAACCAATATGCATTACAATGTCATCAATAAAAAAAATCTGTCTTGGAAACAAGGTAAGATGAGGTAACCTAATACCATAAAGTTAAATGATGTTATCACAAATACACTACACTATTGCCAAAAGTCACCAAACAGCTCACTGCTATAAGCAAACTTGCTCAGTATGATGCTGTATAAGTGAAGGTACATATTTTTTAACACAATACATGTATAAATACATGAATCAATGGAGAAAGTTGTGTGTATTAAAAGGTGCACGACTAAGAGCCCATGGATTTCATCATTTCGTCACGAGAGATTTCTCAGTAGTTGAACATGCCATTGTTAACTATGCCACTGTCTAATGGAATAGTCATGAAAGCACTGGTCTCACACATCGCTGTAGCAGACCCAAGAAACTAACTAATCAGGACCAGAGAACTCTGAAGCATATTATGCAAACCAATCATGAGATAGGGACAGCAGAGGTAGAGAGACATATGACAAGACTTTCTGCTGGGAAGTAACAGCACTCTGACTTCATAGTTATGCCGCCGCACCAATGCCAGACGTTGTTTGGAGCGATACAGGCAACACTGTCACTGGTATACTGAGCAGTGGAGGACAGTCTAATAAAGTGATGAGTCACAGTACATTATCTTGCACTCAGATGGATGTATGTGGACCTCAAAATAGTAGAATATGTATGTTGGGCCTTCCCGGCCCATCTGAACTGTAGGGGAAAAGCAGGTAGCCGCGTGCCACAAAATCAGTGCTACCCAGAACTCTGCTGCCTGTACAAGTGGAAACACGACATAAAGTGGGGTGGAAAATTAAGTAAAACTTATGGTGAGTGGAAACACATTATTTCCAGTATAAATTTTGGAAAACACACACAATACCACCAGAAAAATCTAATGATTTTTGTACCTTATAGTATAAGGCAATAACAGACTCAAATTTCTACAGAATAAACAATAAGGTGTCAGCCATGCAACAACCAAAAATAAGGTAGTGTGGCATATTGTCTTATTGACAGCAAAGTCATTAAAAACAAAAGCTTATGCAAAAATAAGATAAGGACATTAAAATATATGGACAAAAACATATGAAATTGCATACCTGCTAAATACAACTGGTGTCATTGCAACACTTGAAGTTGCTCATTTGTCACTTTTTAAGAGTTTCCACTTCAGACTTAGAATTTAGGTAAAGCAGTCTTACAAAAGTTCTGTTCATGCAAATATCTGAATGCTCCATACAGCATCTTCTACAAAATAAATGTTCTAAAGCATCTTGATTCAGGTAACTTGTCATAAGGAAATGCAGAATATTCTTCTTCTGGAAATAACTGTACATGTCAATGGGCAAAAAATCCCAAGCCCGGATAAAGGAGGAGGGTAAATGGTGGTTGTGGAGCCTTGAGTGATGCACTGATGACGAGTAAGTGCATCCATTAAAACTCAAGAAATGTTTTAATTGACAGTCCATCTGTCAATCTAACCAGCAAATCCTACCCCTTATGGGGATGGGTGAGGGCGAGTACCTGGCGCCTTAAAACTGAGCCTCCTCGACTAAGGTATGGTAACCCAGACTGAAGAGACCCTGGTCCTCCAGGTTGGAGGTTGTGCGAAGGGCTGGTAACCCTTCCAGGAAAAACGTATATTACTCATAAAAACAGAAGAAGAAAACTCGGATGGTTCTGAAATCTGAGATCGAGAACAGGCAAAGAGCCTATCCATAAAAAGGATGTAAGTAAGTAAGTACTTCCATACATAAACTCTGGTTACAGCTACCCATGTCCCTAACGATAGCTACAACCTGAAGGCCACATTTTTCCAGAAGACTGATTATTTCAAATAGCATATCCTTCATCACGGGCTGCTGCCATTTTTCCATCAAACGTCTTGCTATTGCCACTTGTATCATTCAGTAGGATCCTAATACTTGATCTTACCTTTCATCATAGCAAAGTCAAGAGTCAATGTTCATTTCATCGAAAGACAGAACTGTCAATTTTTTTCAAAGAAGTCATAGCAAAACAGTGATTCAAGGCATGCCAGCAATTTTTTGTTTTGATGGTGACGTGAAGCGGCACGTATCAGCGAAGCTTGGAGTTCCTCCATAAATGATGTTGAAGTGTAGTCCCCTCACAGAGAAAAATACTGTACAAGCGTAGCCAAACATTATGCACCAAGCCAGAGTCCCAGTGGCAGCAGGGGAGTAAATTCCCAAAACAGTGATTCAAGGCACGCCTGCAATTTTTTTTTTGGTGATTCAAAGTGTCACACATCAGTGAAGCTAGGAGTTTCCCTAGAAATGATTTTCATGTGTAGCCCATTTTTACTGAGAAATAATGTTTGTGTGTTTTGCAATTTAACATATTTTCATGCTATTTGTAATATTATTGTAATATTGTAACATGAAAATATGTTTAAATGTAAAAATATCGAACAAAACATTACCTGAATTGACGTTACCAATACAATTTAGAAATACGATAGTGGGGAGGGCTATGAACTGGAGGGAAATTGCAGGGTAAAATTTTATCATAAAAACGTACATATTTTTTATTTTTTTACCCAGCAATTTGCCTAAACTTAACAGCCCTCCCTACTATTGCACTTGTAGCGTGTATTGGTAATATTGTAAATTCAGGTCATGTTCGGTTAAGTCTTTTTGCAATTTAACATATTACATTATGTACATATTTTTCACTTGTTTTACCCCTAAATTACCCTGATCTTCATAGCCCTCCCCACTATCATTTTTAAGATTTCTATTGGTCAAGTGTTAATGCCCCTAGTAAATTTGTGCTCTGTGTAATTAGTAGAATGGAATTATACCACTTTCAAAGATTTTTTTTTCCCAGAAAAGCCCCTATTCTAGAAAATTACCAAACTTCTTTCTTAGCTGCTTTAGGACAATTTTTGTATTAACTTAATGCATTAACTCTTGTTTTAATTGTGAACATTTGGTTTTCATTTTCGTTCCTTCTGCATCCCTGTACTTTAATTATTCTTGGAGCGCACTTACTTTATTTTTTAGAACCAAAATTTCTCTTTGGAGTTTTTCAGTTTCTGTGTTAACCACTTTATGTGACATACGTTCATCTTGACCACGTGTTGGTATCTCCAGGAAACTTGTTTTATTCTGCTGAACCATCTGATTTTTTAAAGTAATTTAGTGCAGTCTTATTTTATCAACAAATGTTTATTTGATGTTCCAATCTTTAAGTCTATTGCCCCTAACTGATGACACTTATTTCCACTTTATGTAGAAGATTCAATGAGGAACGATGTTCATTTTAAGATACATTCGTCTGTCTTGTCCCGTACGTTCAGCTTGCAAGTGTCTAACAAAATCATCAGGTGCAAAATGTGCAAAGCAAGCCCTCACTGCTTTTGTGTTCAGTCATCTTTTCTCATACATGCAAATTTCCAAACTTTACTTAATTTTGCATCTTTTGGAAATGTATGGTAACTAACCTCTGAACTGGTTTTATCATTGAAAGTTCTTTACAATTTTGCACTGCACACCCAGGCATATTCACTGTGTTTAGATTTTAATGATCAGGTGTGATAACATTAAACGCTGTTGGAGTAAAATATCTAGTTAGAGAAATGAGGCACTAAATAAACACAAATGTCAACATCTTAACTAACCAGATAAACAAATCTTGTGAATAGGCCAACGTTCTGAAATGTATTCAAAGTTCAACTTACACAGCACTCACTTTCAGAAATATTGTAAACAAAGGGGGAAAAAAATAAACTTAAATATTACACTGTAAAAAATCAGACAATGCTGCTAAGCAATATTGAAGAAATCCGGACCATGTTGCTTGGCAATACAGAAGAATTTGCAATTACGTTAAAAACTGCCCACTATCCCCTGCTTGACTCGGACCACTGGTCCAAGCAGACTGATCTTGTGGCGTGACATCATGCTGGCCTCCCTCAGGTACTGTTAGCCAGAAGAGGCCTTTCAACGCCATCCTGTGAAGACCTGGGGATGCCTAGCAAGTGGTATTACCTAAGCATGCTGCGGTAACAAAGAAATTTGGTGATGATAGTGTAATCGTCTGGAACTGTTTCTCTTGGTTGGAGGCTGGGCATTTTCCATCATGGTTTGAAGACAATCAGGTGGGACTGCTCGACTGGCCTGCTCAAAGCTCCAACATGAATCCAACAGAACAATGTTGCATCGTCTGCATGCCAAGCCCACTTGACCAACAAATTCAACTATTCAAGAAGAAATGAAGAATTCCATCAGCTGTGTACCAGAACTTGGTGAAGAGACTATCCTGAAGAGTTAATATTATGATAGGTAACACCCAAGGGAAGTTAGACATCCTACAGTGGCATAACCTACACAGTGCACGGTGGGGGGAAAGTGTATTATTCCACCTTAACTAAGGAAAAGGTGCCAGAATGAGTGTAAATCATAAATGGGCACCCAAATTGTTTCTGTTCATCAAGATGAATTAATATATTGTATACAATATCTAATGAATTGTTATAACCGACTTCTTATACTCATCTTTGCTTAAATAGACATTTATTTATTTATTTATTTAGACTCTATATTTTACGCAACATGTAATTTAGGTTTAGATCACACCAAAGCTACATTTAAAAGAAAAGCAAAAATTTATCAAGAGTCGCACCTAAGATTGGAGACTGACTTTCGGCCATACCTGTTAAAATACACAGAAACTTTTTAAATCATGAAACAAAGAGACATTTAACAGTCTGAAGCTGCTACTTATACTATTGTTAAAACTATAATGATAAATGGTGTCAGCAATATTCATGCACAATTACGGACATGCACAATTTACTACTACCTCACATAAGAAAATCTATCAAAGTCATTATGCATACAGAATGAAACCTTCATTGTAGTTTCAAAAACCCACACATTTTACGCTTGTTGCCCATGTTAAAACTAAATGACCTTGAAAGGATAAAATACAACAATTACTAAAATATACTCAACTAAAAAATCACCAGACAATTCAGTGATGTTAGTTGCATCATCTACGAAAAAAATACGCTCTACATTTAACTCAAAGTGTGATACTTTTGACACTTCTACAGTTTCAATACATTCTAATAATTTATGCAATTAATTACTACCAGTGACAATGAAGTATTTGAGTAGGTGTACTCACTAAAAGCATAAGGGCTAGCAACAATATACAACAAAATGCAAAATAACACTTAATAAAGGTAATCAATTTATTTAGTACTAAATTAAGAGAGTTAGACATCAAGTAAGTACATACGGATCAAAAATTAAAATGTGTAAATACTGTATGGTGCTACAAAGTTATCATGCAGTCACCAAACTTCTGGAACCATAACAATAAAATAGAAAAATTGCTGACAATGAAGGAGGGTTCCAGGGGACAGTTGAATCAATGATGTTTCAACTTTATTACGCATTTAAGAACAATAGGACTTTTCAGTGTCTATGATTAATAATATGCGACTACAATAAACATCACACCCCCAATATTTATTTCACTGCTGCATGACTAATTTATTAAAGCCCCACATTTATTGTCAAAAAATATTACCAGTCATAACAATTGTGAACACAGACATGCCTCTTACATCTCTTACCTTTCAGAACCTACATTCAAAATTTCAGCACTAGGAGTTGCAAGATATTTCACAAAAACCTTATCCAAAAAGTTTGAAGTTATCATACATGCACTACATTTCATGATACGTATCTAACACCCACAAGAATAACTAATACTACATGACAGGGCATCATGCTTTGTATGAACAAAAAAAAAATTTATTAAAATTAAATTGTGTAACAGTAGTGCACCCTTATAATTTGGCTGCATTTTGTAAGCATACTCAATTATGTTTATGCAAAGCTGTTTAGATTCAATGCATTACAGCATAAAAATTAATACTGAAGTTTTATTTTACCTGAAGCTAACACTACAACAGGTTTGATAGCATTCAAAGTGAGATCACAAAACTCCTTCAGTTCTGCTATCCTTGATGGGTCATGGAAAATGCTTATATGCAAATCCGAGATCTGGAAGAAAAAATCTTTTAAAAATCGTGGCATTCATTCTGAAATAATATCATAATTAGGTACATACAGCAGAAACTTGAATTCCACTTGAATTCCAACCTAACAGTTATTATATACCTTAACTCTGAATTTCAAAGTATCAAACAAATGATAGCACGAGGCCAACAAGGTTTATAATTGTGTAAATTTGTTTATAACAACTATGTACCGAGTCATAAAATGTGTTGCTAAGTTACTGAAACAAATTTCAAAATTCTATACACTATCTCATCTATGAGGGCCAGATTTTGACAACTGGATGACAAGTAAAACCACCAACTTTGAAACAGTGTCAGAATAAATTAATTATTTGCGCAATCCCTGTATCAATTGATTTGCAACTTGCTTTGTATGTATATATTTATTTATACTCATACCAATCAGCCTTGAAAGTATGGCAAAAGCCTTAAGATCCCAACCTAACATTTATTGTAAACCTTATCTCTGGATTTCAAAATATCAAACACAAATGAGAGCATAGTCCAAAAAGGTTACTTAAAATGTAACTGCGTTTATATTGTTTATAACAACAAAGTATTAAGTCACAAGTGTTGCTAAATTACTGCAAACCTTTCATAATGCTAAATTCATCTCAGCTATGAGGGTCAGATTTTTACATTTGGATACTAGGCAGAACCCGCAACTTTGGAACAGTGTCACAATAAATGACTTATTTGCAATCCCTGCATCAGTTGATTTGCAACATGCTTGTGTGTCTATGTACTTATTTATTAATTTAATAATTTATTTATATTCATTCTATACAGCCTTGAGAGTATGGCAAAAGCCATAATTTATTTTAATTCATTTTTTTTTAAATATGCACACACAAAACAATAAAAAAATTATTTACGAGTTAGACACATTGCCACAAGATAACAAATATAAATACATGAAACAAAAAATTATGTTATACACATCACTAGAACACAAACAAATGTTACTACAGACAATAGTAAAACACATCTTACATTTACTAACTCAAGATTATATATATGGCCATTTACAAGCATCCACAAATTCTCTTACAAAGTACAAAACAGTGAGGCTGCAAATAATACTTTAATATGTTTTAAAAGCTTTACTATCCAAGTTATTTAAAGTTTTACAGTATTTAGTAATTTGTTATAAATATTTATGACTACGTATATATTACAGGTGGAATAACTTTGAGTCTGGCTGACCGTTACAAATGGAATGTAAGAGCGTGAGTCATGGAGGCCAGGAGGTGAAGCCGCAGAGCAATAATGCGTACTTGACACCAGCACGGCTGTAGTCCCTTTGTCGAGTCTGAAGCAGACATAGGTAATGCGAGCACGTCCACATTACTTATACATGTTTTCCTATACTGTTTGTATCTGAGGTTTGTGCATGAAATTCATCACTTCTGCAGTCAGTGTTCTTTAATCTGTACATGACAACACACTGAAGTACGTACAGTACAACATTATACATCAAAATGCCTCCAATTTCATCAAAAGTCAATGGTAAGAATTGATGCGAGAAATGGTTTGTAATGTCTGCAGGTTATGGAAAACAAAGCGAGACTGAGGGAACCATCCACTCCACTTGAGAAAGTGCAGCTGAGAACATCTAAGGCGACGGGCGTGTCTCGTACCACAGTGCAAACAATTAAGAAGGAAGCTAATCAGAAAGAAGCTGGTGAAGGAACATGTTTCTCAACACCCAACAGGAAACAGAAGAAAACCTCTAAATACGACCTTGATACCATCAATGAAGCTGTGGTATGACATACTGTATACAATTTATACCTAACTTAAAAACATGTGCTGCATGTTGAAACTGTAAGACTTAAGCTAAAGGATGACATAAATTACCAAGGAAGTAATACAATTTTAAGAATGACTTTGAAGAAAGTAGGATGTAGGTGGCATAAAACAAAATCTCAGCACCTGGTTTTAATAGAAAAATCAGATATTCTGCAAAAATGTGTAGAATATCTCAAGATTATATGGCGAAATAGAAATGAGAAACGTACAATTATTTACATGAATGAGTCATACATTTTGTCATCGCATGTAAAAAATAATGTGGAATGAAATGTCTTCCGACAATCTGCTAGCACCTGTGGCAAAAGGTAAGCGGTTAATGATGATTCACACAGGAGGCAAAAACGGTTTTGTCCTTAATGCTCTTGAAATATGGAAGTCACACCAGGCAACAAGGGATTGTCAGAAAAAAATGAATAAAGAAAACTATGAAAAATGGTTTAACGAGCAATTTATACCAAATGTTCCACCTGACAGTATTGCTGTGATTAGATAATACTCCCTATCAATGTAAAGGAAAACAAAACACCTACTTCGAGCTCAAATAAGATGGAAATGCAGCAGTGATTAAGGGTAAAGAGAATATTTTGTTTACTAGCAAAATGCTAAAACCAACTTTGTATGAAATAAACCCACACAAACCTCGGCAAGTGCAGTACTCAGTAGACAGACTACTGGGAAATCATGACCACACAGTACTTTGTCTGCAACCCTATCATCCAGATTTGAATCAGATAGCATCTGGGCTAAAGTTAAAGGTGAAGTCGCTTCAAAAAATGTTACTTGCAATTTGACAGATGTGCGATTTGACACTGAAATTTATAATGTGATTATAAATTTAGGTGGTGTGGGCAGTGACAGTAGTGAAGTTTACACATCACACTCATCGACTGGAGTAATGAGTGGTATTGAAGAACTGCAGTAGTACTTCATACATCAGTGGTAAGTAATCAATGTTTTCTACTTTTCTCTACCTACTGTGAAAGCCTTATGTGTAAAGTAGCTCAAGCTCAGAGTTATTTTACGTCTAGTGTACAGCTCCATTCTGAAACCCATTCAACTAAACCACATGTTTTTGCATGATGCTTACATTTCTGGTGTTATGCAGTTGATAACTTAGGCTTTGAAAAATTATTCACTTAGTCAAAATATTCATGTCACCACCACTTACTGAAAATTGTTCACAAAAAACAATTAAATATTAACATCCAAATACTAAAAGCATTGCATTTTCAATAACATAAATAGTGTTTAAAAGACTGTGGCATTTATAACTTGTATTTCCTCAACTTTATCCTTTAACTTGAATGTATTTTGTGTGCTTTTGTAAACGATGAACATGGATCATTTGATGCATGAGCAAAGTCAATGCCATTACATTTCTTTAAACATGTGTGTTTAAAGTGTTCTTCTTTTAAACAGACTCCATACCCCTATTGTCTACAAGACATATAAAGGGATCATCGGAGTGAATTGAAAAATAAATACAAAAAAACCTTATTTTCACAGTGAATTAGTGTAACCATTTATTATTCTAATTTCAGTGCAGTACTGTTTTCTGTGCTTTCTCAATGTTGCAATATAATTTATGCATTGCAATACTAAAACTTTATGGCCACACATTTCACGTAAACATTCCTGATGTGACAAAAACATGCTGAATAAATAACCTTCATAATGAACACATATACACATAATAACATGAAGATTTTTTCCTGGTTGTAGTCAACACCACTTCTTTTATGCACATAATTATTTTGGGCATACTTTTAAACAAAAGGTTTATTTTTCTCAACCATAAAACATAGACAGAACAACGTAAATAGTGTAGCGCTGCTACACCAGCTTTCCCTCTCGATGCAAGTGCACAGGCAGTGTTGAAAGAAACAACTTTTGTGCACTTTCTGTCATAGACCTATCACCTTACAACCTTTTTACGTAAAGTTCAAATCTAACAAACATAATTCCAAGGTTTTCAACAAACTCCTACACAATTCATATAAATTACCAACCAAACTTCCAATGGAAAAAAATGTTGTGGTAACATTAAATGTATTTAATTTTCATATAAGTCTATTCACTCAGTGTTTTCGTTTACTATAAAACTATTCCTCCCATACCTACGAGAATCTTCCAAAGATTCATCTTGTTATAAAAAAAGATCTGTACTCAATCAATTAATAAACACTTAATAAAACTAAATTTTGTGTGCTTTCATTTTCACTGCACAAGTTACACTTCCTCTAGAACTGGTGTAATTTTCGCTTTACAAATTACACCAGGTGTAGCAGCACCAGTTGAAAGAAATTATCATTTTTGATTGTACTTGATGCTTTGCGGGTTTGGACATCAAGGGGAATGGTGTGTTGTGTGTGTATGGTAAAGGCCTGGAACAGGGGTCTGCCAGGCAGGCAGAGAATACTTTTCCTTAGGACGCCAGCTTACAGAGTACGAAAGATGACAGGCATGTGGTCAATGGCCTTTAGATGTGGCCTCCCTGATGATCCTGCACCAGAAGATTGGCTAAATTCACATGTGCCTAGGCTAGTGAGAGCTGTTTTACCTCCTCTGAACACATACTCAGGATTGTTGAAGGCCATCCTAACACCTTTAGACTTAAACAAATTGGAGAAAGTAACACAGCCATGAAACGACTGAACAAATAAAAATGATAGGCAACTTTTACACAAGATGTTTTATTTGTGTAATCCTCACATGAGGCACTTAACATGCATGGTCCCCACTCAGGCTCGGGGAACTCAGACACAGTAAAAACGGCGCAAGGCCTAAATGGAATTAAGTGGTAATGATTTATGCATCAGGAGTGTGCAATATTCCTGATGTGTGAGGTGACATTCCTCCTAGTTACTGAAATTAAATTAATATTCCTGATAAAAATAAAATCTACACGACCAGTGCAGCAATAATACAGGCACAGAGAGGCAGTGCATGACTTCCACCACACTTGGCTACCAAGATGCTACTAATGTGATGACGCGCATGCAGCAGGATATTGCCAGCGTGCGCATGCTTAGGTATAAAAGATTTGAAATTTGAACTTTAAAAAATAATAATGCAATTTTGCAATTTTCTTATAACTAATTATGTTGATGATTACATAATGACACTTGTGAAATAACGAAATGAACACTCACTTGTACAATAATATTAAAATAAAATAAACAAGCAAAACTATACCATGGCAACTTAGTACCTGATGTATCTGCGACATGTTACGTTTTACATTACGTAATACAATAAACAAACAACACTGAACTTGTGGAAGCTTGGTGTCTAAAATACGTTATGTCTTGTGTCTACTTTGGGAAACACACATATTTTACGGTAATACAAATGAACACAATAAGCAAGAATATCCTTTGGCACTTTAATACCTTACGTCTGATGTATTTCTGCTTTAAGGAAACATAAACATTACAAATAATTATGTTGCCTTGACTGTAAGACTATGTCACTGGATATTTGGTTGACCACTTTACACAACACTTTAATGCACACACTGCTGTTGCACGAGCTGCACAATGGTGAAAAGTGGAGAGGGCTCTGATTAATGAAGTTGTAGTCTACTGGATGAACAGTAGCTGGTAGGTGGTACGTGGTACACGCCACACTGATGGCACTATAATCTGCACAAACATTTTTTTTCCATCTCTGCCAGTGCAGCTAAACTATACAGAAAGCCTGCAACTGCAGTACACTACACTACACTACACATGCTACATTTTTTATAGTTGAAAGAAACCAACCTAACGTACTTCCACATATAAACACCTATTTGGGTTTTAAAAAAAACACATTTGAGATCTATAAAATGATATATTTATTAGTTCCTTTAGGTCAAATTTGTAACAATTATCAAATAAAATACAATAGCTACAATTTTTTTTTCCATTACGACAGTTGACTCTAAACTTAAAAAATTATAACCTGTTTTATAATGTTGAAGCAGCAGACAATAGTTAACATATTACATCTCACAGAATTGATAATACAAATAAGGTACCAATACTTCTTTTTGTCAGGGTACAAAGATTCTGATGGTGATTAATACAGGAATATATTCATAACATTAAAATGTGAACGAATTCCAAAAAAACAAAACATAGACGATTCTGTACAAAAAGAAGATAGAGCTGAGAATAATTCACCTCAGTTTTGAGCTCATCCTTCACCTCAAAGTTCACTAACAAAAGAAAAAAAGTAATATTATTCCAGAGAGTTTTTAATAAGGATATGAATCCCATAAAATACGTCATTAAATTATATATTGCCTTAAGTAATACACACTCACCCTCATGTGACCAGGCCATGGTCGGAACAAGTCAAGACAAACAAGCAATATAAAATATAAGCAATTTGTGTGTGGCAAATTCTAAAACAGTAACTGGTCATTATTTGGTATCTCAGTAAAACACTTGGTACATCTTACTTTCAAACTTAATTTTAATTAAATATAAAATTTTGAAAATAAATGCACATTGTGGTTGCACACTGCCAGACAATAAAAATTGTTCACCATGAAGAAACCATGCAACAACAACGAAACAGTGTAAATAATAAAAAAGCAAACTGATATACACATGATCCCATGTTGGTGTGTTTGCATTTGACCATACACCCGGAAGTTACACTGCGCACTGACCAGCAGTCGTAGACACTGGCATGAAGTTGAAGCTCACATTAACGCAAGAAACACCAGATGATACGTAGCAAACATACATGAAGAATGCCAGGATGATGCTGAAGAGGTCACTTTATGCAATTGATGGATTTCAAAAGATGAGTATTAATCAGACTGAAAACAACAGGGTAATCGTATTACCATATAGCCCACTATGTGGATCATGCAGACCATACTGTTATGTGCTGTAGCTCGCACCAGCCTCGAGCTCACTTAGGCGTGGTCCAGCTGGGGGGGGGGGACCTTGACCCTTCAATCCGCCAGGCAGACCCACTCGCTGGGACTCATGACACCCCACCCCCCCCCGGAGCAGCCAGGAATGATTGACAGCGGTGAGACCTGGCTGGCATCACAGCCCCTATTCCTTCCCTCTACTAAAGAAACAGACAAGTATAGAGGTTGCGCAAGAATATTTTGGGAACTAGGACCCTTGGTGCAATGCTGGATTTAAAGTAATTTCTGGGTGATGGCCTACAACCCATAAATACAAGCCGCAGTCTTTGGCAGAGTCCATCTGACTGAGTGCGGGTACATCACGTGCAATGAGGGATGGATGACGACGGGAGATTGTGAGACAGCGGCAGACAATGTGTTCGTGGTGTGAATGGATGAGAGGACATGGAACCCAACGAATGAAGGCTACTGTGTGTGAGGGCGCTCGGGGAACTCTAGAACATTGAGGACTGATGGGACCCGAACTAAACTGAGGTGGGACTGAAAAACATAAGAATCAGAATTTTATTTAAACATTGAAACTGTAAAATATGGACATATAATTTGTAAAATAATTGAATACGTTTTGATACACTGTCTACTGGGGCTGATTTTTAGTTCTTTAACTATGTTAAATTTCTTTGAGATAATTGTAAATTGTATTGTTTGAAGTCATTAATTATAAACTGCAAGTGATATCAATTTATTGTGAGGTGTTGAGCAGAGAGGATTTTGTTTGTAGTTATTGTAAATAAAAAGTCGGAAATTATATTTAACTCTTTTATTTATTGAAGGCCTCTAGTCCATGACGAACCTGGTTCAGCCCACACTTTGAGAGAAAAAAGCAACAATACTGTCATATACTGTTGGGAGCACTGGATACATGAAGGCACTCACACATGGAGGACCAACTCATGAGGTTGCCTACCAGTTGAGAGGATCAATGGATCATGTGCCAGGTGTGGAGGGATCCCATAGTGACCTGGTCCATGATACTGGTCAGTGTTTCGGTTCCTGTGTACCCACTAACCATTTTCTGATGCTTTGCGGAGGCGAATCTGCAATTCCAGTACCCATTACACGTGCTGCCATTAACTCTGCAACAACAATGGCTCCATTTGTAGTAGTGCTAGGCCAGAGCAATGTGGAATGCCACAGATTGGAGATGTGTGGTATTTAGTGTTGAGTAATACTTCGGTATGGGGACTGATGATTGTAAGTGGTGTTGTGGGGTGCACGACAGCAAGGTCATTAACGCCCACAAGAAGTAAAAAATAAAACACAAAAAGACCTCTACAGAAGGCAAAAACCAAAGGCAGGAGAAAAAAGACATAAAAACCTCCATGGGAGGCAAAACAAAGGGAGAAACCTCAACGAGGCAAAAGTAAAATCACAAAAACAACAAACAAAACAGGATAAAATAACCCAACAACACATGAACAAAAAACAAGTCACAACACATTAAAAACACCAGTCGCACATAAAAATGGGAATATGCCGCTCACAGATGTACCATCATCACACAGCATTCACCGTAGGTTGTAAGGAAGATTAAAAGTGCAACGAGACTGGCCATACCAGCGACACTCCAACAAAATGTGCCACATAGTCAAGGGAGTGCTGCATGCATCACTTTCAGGAGGGGGTTGGCAGGTACTTGTGCGTCAGGCAAGTGTGCTCAATGCAAAAGCGAAAAAGCACTACATCTTCCCTGTGGGTACACGAAACAGGATGAGCACAAACAGGCAAGTCTCAGATGGCCCGTAACTTGTTGAACAGTGAAAGAGAAGTCCATTCATGCCGCCAAGCATGCCAAACAAGGCCACGGACTGCATGCAGCACATCGCACGTGGCAGGCACGAGAATCACAGCGTGGAAGGCTGCATGCCTCCTTAGCCGCCACATCCACTGCTTCGTCACCAGGGATGCCCACATACCCTGGAACCCACAAGAAGAAAATGCAAACACCAATCTGCACACAGTCCCCGCCAGCTTCTCCCGGATCTTGGGAAGCAGCGGATGAGCTGTGGAGCCAGATCGAATGGCTATCAAGGCACTCATCGAATCGGAGCACACAAGGCATTTATGGTGAAACCCCCTAAAGATAAAACACAGAGCCTTGATAATAGCAAAAAGTTCTGCAGGTAAAATACTGCAAGATGGATGAAGTCCAAAAAGGTACTGAGAAGTACCAATCCTGAAAGTGCACCCAGTTGAGATATTAGATTTGGAACCATCTGTAAAAAAAAAAAGCAAACAAAACCACCGAACACAAAAGAGACAAGATCATCAAAAAGGCCCTTGTATACAAAAGGAGGAGTGGTCACCTTCGGAAATTCCGCTAGATCGAGGCGCACCTTAACCTGCATTGTCATCCATGGCTGTCCACAGTGAGGCAAAGGCAACACACACAAAGGCAAATCATACCTTGTCAGGATATATACAAAGCAAACAGATGCCAGCTAAGGAGAACCTGGTTTAGCAGAGTACAACCGTTCACTGGGCGACAAAGAAAATCAGTGTGATCAAGGTGCGAAGAATCCGAACACACCATTGGAAAGCAACATTTGGTCATGCCCGTAATGGAGGAGAGATTCACCAGCCACAGCACAAAGGCTGACAAGCCCCAGTTGCAATGTGTATACCAGCATGGTGAACACTTACTAATGATTTGAGATGGCCGAGCAGAAGAATAAACGACACTGCCATAGTCGAGTTTGCTGTAGACCAGGGCACGACACAGCTAAAGAAGGGTGACAAGTGTCAGCACCCCAGTCACAAACACTGAAAGTTTTCAATAGATTCAAGTCCCTTACACAGCGAGACTTCAGGGAATGAATATGACTCCTCCAAGTGAGTTTACAGTCAAACAAGAGGCTGAAAAATTGACAGTAGTAGAGGCAGGCAAAACAGAGGCGTACAAAAGAACCTTGGGAGAACAAAATATGCCACATCGTCTACAGAAATGGATTACCTGTGTCTCGGCAGTGGAAAAGTGAAATCCACAGCTGTCTGCTCAGTCGCTAAGGCGGTGGATGGCAAGCTGGACCTGGCGTGCTGCCATGCGCAGAGATACAGCATGGCAGAAGATAGTAAAATTGTCAACATACAAAGCACATTCCCTGCGGTTGAACAACAGAGACAATGCCATTGATGATGATGGCAAACAGGGTAACACTCAATATGCAATCATGTGGCACACCGTTCTCTTGAATGAACTCCCAAGAATAGGAAGCACCATTGCGAGCCCTGAAGGTAAGGAAAAACATAAATTGCTGCATGAAACCAGGGAGATGTCCATGAAAACCCCAAATGGACAGCTGTCGCAAGATACCATTTCAACATGTTGTGTCGTATGCCTTCTCGCATGCAAGGAGGTGCTGCCCTCGCAAAAAGGCAGACTGTATGGCTTCCTCCAAGCTGACCAAATGATCCACCGCAGAACGATTTCGGCAGAAACCACACTGGAGAGGCGATAATAGCTGCCAGGTCTCATGTCAGTATACCAGACATGCATTAACCATACGCTCCATGGTCTTACAGATGCAGCTGTTGAGGGAAATAGGACGATAGCTGGAAACTCCCCCTTTGACATTCCCTGGTTTCATGACGGGCACAAGGGTTGACTTGCACCAACGCAAGGGGAAATCACCGCAGTTCCAAATATTATTAAAAATACATAGCAGAAATAATTTCCTGTCAAGCGGAAGGTGTTGCAACATAACGTAATGGATATTGTCGGGGCCAACAGAGGTATTCTTCGAGTGTGATAAAGACTGATCCAACTGAAGAAGGGTAAAAGGCTGGTGACTACAACTTGAACCACCAAAGTGGACACCCACTGTCTCGCATGTCTCCTTGATGGCTCGAAATAAGGAAATGTAATGTGCACTACTCGAAACATCTGCAAAATATTGACCCAATTTATCTGCTACATTTGTCCCCTCTGTAACAATATTGTTGTTGGCCCAAAGGAAGAAAACCTGTGTTACGAGAGATTGACCGCACAGCTTCCGAACATTGTCCCAAATAAATTTACTGGTAGCATGTACCGTGAGCGAGGAAATGAAGTCTCTCCAGGATTTCCGCCGGCTGTACTTGATGACACGTCAGGTGCGAGCCTGACAGACATGGAAGAGCTCCAGGTTAGCTTGAGTGGGGTCAGCACTAAAGCGTCTGAGCGTACGTCATCGAGCACGGAGAGCACCCCTGCATTCGTCACTCCACCAACGACCACAAGGTGAAGATTGGGGGATAGCAACCTCTCTAGCTGACACAACAATAGAGTTGAAGAGTTCCACTGCCACATTCACATCAAGAGGAACCTCAGCAGTGAAGTGGAGGGAACGCTGGAAATATGCCCAGTCTGCTTTCTTAAGCACCCAGCAAGGTGGTATGGGTGGGGCTGCAAATGAAAACGTGATCTAACACAATTGGATAGTGGTAACCCCCACAGAGATCTGGATATATAGACCAATCAAAGTGGGTGACCAAACCTGGGCAGGAGGAAGTGCCAGTATGGGTGGTGAAGTGTGTAGGAGTACCAGTGTTCAACAGGGCAATATGAGAACTGGTGAGCGACAACTTTACCACACAACCCCGACCGTCCCTGTGGTCTGAACCCCATATCTGATTGTGAGCGTTGAAGTCGCCAACAATCAGAAATGGAGAGGTGGGAGCTGAGATGAAGGGACCTCAAAATCAGCTGACCTTACATGCAGGTGGGGGTTTACATATACGCTACAAACAGTGACAAATGTAGCGAGGAAAACCCAGACAGCCACTGCCTGCCGAGCAATGCAAAGGGCAACAGCTTCATGGCAAACAGAATCCTTCACCACAAGCCAGACACCGCCACAGGCATTGTCCATCAACACGTTATCCAGGCGGTAGAACGTGTGACCTCAAAGGGAGGCCATATCTGTGGGACAAGTGTGTTTCCTGAAGGCAAATGACTGTAGGGGTGAGGGAAACTAGGAGCTGTTTCAATTCTTCACGATTATTGAAATATCCTCAGCAGTTCCACTGTATGAGGGACGTAAGTTACGGAAAGAAGATGTGCAGAAAAATTTACTTTCCCTCTATATGTCTGTTTATCACTGGCTTAAAGCCCTCTGAGCCTTCACCAGTGTTGTGAGAATCAATATCAACTGCCATCGCAGACTCTTGCTCCAAGGAGACAGGATGGCAAGGGCATGAGCTGATGTGATCCCACGAATCATGGTCACTCGCAGGAAGGGATACAAGGCACGAAGTCTTTGGCTTGTCTATTCTTTTCACGGCAGCCTCCTGATGAGATTTTTCAATAGCAGACACTTGGACAGTTTTATTTCAGCTGGCCTACACTGCGTACCGACAGACGTAGTCCAGGTCGTCTGGACTACCTGTTGCTTCAGTGTACTCGCAAACAATTCAGTCTGGGTAGCCACATCAACTGTCTGGGTACACACATCCTTAACTGCTGGTCGAGCATTAGCAACAACACTAAGGCACAGGAGGCTTCGGGCCATGGAGAGCATGGAAACGTTTCCATGACTCACCAAAGGAAACCTTGTCAGTAGCCCAGATCCGTTGAACAGCTTGCTCCTCCTGGTACACAGAGCACTCCTTCGACCAGACTGGATGGCCTTTACCGCAGTTCACACACTTCAGCGGCTTGCTGCACGGAGTATCTGGATGCGGTGGGTCAGCACATTTCGGACAAGTTGGTGTATTCCAACATTTTGTTGTAACAAACAACGGACAAGTTGGTGTATTCCAACAGTTGTAGCAACTGAGAGGAGACGGAATAAACTTCTTAACAAGCACATTCAAGTACCCTACTTTGTTAACTGAGATAAGATCACGCACACCAAAAGTTAAGATGATAGTAGCTGTAAGTGACTTGACACCATTAGTAGTCTTCTGCACACGGCAAACACTTTTGATATACTGAGTGTGCAGCTCACTTAAAACCTCTTGTTCCGGGATATCCATTCCACTACCCTCCTGTCTGGTATCAGCGCCTCTACTTTCCTCATCAATGTTCCATGGGGCACCTTATCGAATGCCTTCACAAAATCTATGAAGCAGGCATCCACCTGCTTCCCCTCATCAACTACCTGCACCAGATCCTCTAACAACCCAGCCAGCTGAGTCTCACATCAGTAACCCCTCCTGAAACCATGCTGGGACTCCTCCAACCAATTCCTATTGTTGATTACCCTCACCACATACTGCACCACCAGCCTCTCCATTACTTTTCCTGTACTTGATGTGAGATTCACCGGTCTGTAGCTGCCAGGCCTCCCCCTATCCTCTCCCTGCTTGTGTATAGGTACCACCATAGCATCCTTCCAATCTTGTGGTAACTTACCCTCTCCTAAGGGCTTTTTAAACAGCACTTCTAAATGTTTCGCCAACTCCTTGCCACCAAACTTTAGTGCTGCGTTTCCTATCCCATCTGGTCCCCCTGCATTACTGCTCTCCAAACCCTTAATTACCTTTTCTATCTCCCACTCCCTCATCTTAAACTCACTATACACCCCCCGAACCCTGTTTGTCCCTTATTCCAACCCTCCTTTGCCTCAAACACTGACAAGTACTGTCCTTACAGCATCTCCGATTTTTCTTGGTCATTTGTCGCATGCCTACCATCCCTTCCTGTTAGCAGAGGGATCCCTTCCTCTCCTCCCCTTAACCGCCTAACATACCTAAACAATTTCCCCCATTCCTTGCCTTTTCCTTCTTCCACCATGTTCCCCAGAAATACATTCTTTGCGTGTTTGATCTTCCTTTCAAGCTCCCTACCCATTTGTTTCATCAATTCTTTAGATCTCATCATCCCTTCATTTCTCCACTTGGCATGTAATTTTCTGCATTTCTTCATTTTCAAAATCTCCTGTCCATAATATGGGGGATCTCCCCCAGTCCGTAACCTTTTCATTGGCACAAATTTCTCCAACATAACCTCCATTAATTTTCTAAACTTCCTCCACAACCCCTCTACACCCTCCTCCATAGACCATTTTTTAAACCTGTCTCAAGATGATGCCACATTAATATTATTAGTGCACAACATGAAAACTACTTGAATATACACTGGCTCAAGAACATTAAATATTACATTGTGCACTTTGACTGCTCACTTTAAATTACAAGTTAGATAATAATTTCACTCCAATGCAAGGTTTTAATTTAGGTACCTAAATAACAATGAGCAATCCAATAATTAGTTCATGAGAAAATATATTATCTCTAAAAGGGTTACCATGAACCTTTAATTTAAACAATAGGTTTCACATTAAATGCCTCAAGATTCGTTGAGATCACAAGAGTTAATACCCAAAGTATTTACCTAAAAATGCCCCAACAATAAAATATTACTTGAAAGCCTGTAGTTTCATACCCAATCAACATCATCAAATGTTGCGTGAAAATTACTTGCAACTCTTTAATTTTTACGTTGCAGACAATGGTCCCCGTATATTTGGTGACCAAACAATGTTACTTACAAATAAGCACCACCTTTGAAACTCCCTAGAAAAACATACAGCCTACTATTCCTTTTATATATTACAATGTGGCATTTCATTTACCATGAAACATTGTCACATTTAGTGACTCATAGTTTACACTGAGGATACGTCACAATCTGTACTGCATACCATAGTGATAAAACTCATATAGTTTAACCATTTTCAACCTTGACCAGGTTGGTTACCAAAATGTGATGCATTTATACTAATTGCATTTTCCTTAGAGGGCTGCCTGACTGGCCCGATAAAACCTCCTATTCAACATTTATATAACAGAAAATTCCAAGTGGTGCAATTAGCAAAATAAGAGCTAACCAAGAGAGAGCAGCCTTGTCAGCCCAGTACAATCTCTCCTACGTACAACACACAGTAAACCGTAATAAAGAGAGCACAATCTCTCATAGACATGGCTGTACTCAGCCTACTAACTTTAAAATGTCAATACTAGACCACATATTAAAAGTGTTTAAGCATTTCAAGGCCCAAACCAGAAATTTAAAACGACAAAACAAGACACCAATTTTGAATAATCGCGAACTACTGAATGCCCAAACTACATAATTATGCCTCTCCAAACATAAACTTCCTAAATCCCACACCAATTGCCATCACACCACGACTCACCATTTTTATAACAGGAGCATATCAGCTGGACGGGTTTCTCGGTCATGCTGGGTGCTTCAATTCAATTGTGAACCATATAATGCATTCTCGTGCATGGCTGCGCTACTCCAAATTCTTGTCTGGTGATCAAAGGACAATGAAAATAGGCCGAACTCATGTGCGCACAGACTTATATTATCTGGCATAATCATGAAAAAATGTGACGCAAAGAAGAAGGGGAGCCGAGCCGACATGGAGATTGCCACTTCTTTGGAGTCAAGAGTCATAACTAAGCCACTGGTGCTGGCATCGCAGGTTCTACACACTTACTAATTTTTATGCTTCAGGAAGCAGCATGGTGTAGATTCTTCTTAGTCTACTTCAAGGACAGACTTAAAAGTTTGTTCCGCCTCAAAGACTTTCTTCTCACTGTAATCTTCTAATCTTGGTCTTCCAACAGAGTCTTTCCATTGGTGCATATTGTCATGCTTGTTTTGTCAATCTAGTTTGGTTCGTTTTGTATATATTTTCATTCCAGTGTGGTTTTGAGTAATCAATTTTTTCTTGAAAATTGAAAATTTGTTATAGTTCCCTTGAATCAGCATAATGGATGCGGTCTTTCAGACCATATCCCAATATTCTTCTTAGGAATCTCATCTTTGTGGATTCTATTTGCCTTTTATTTATTCTATTCAGTGTTTTAACTCTCACTACGGATGCTAGAAATGGGACTGCTAATACTTTATAAAATCTTAACATGATTTCTACCGTAGTTTTATTTTTAAGCATTCTATAGTAGTTGATGAGGGGAAGCAGGTGGATGCCTGCTTCATAGATTTTGTGAAGGCATTCGATAAGGTGCCCCATGGAACATTGATGAGGAAAGTAGAGGCGCTGATACCAGACAGGAGGGTAGTGGAATGGATAGGGGACTTTCTCAGGGGGCGAAGGCAGAGGGTGAAAGTGGGGGAGGCAACATCGGAGGAAGAGGCGGTTACGTCAGGGGTACCACAGGGAAGTGTGCTGGGTCCTTTGTTATTTACCATAATGGTAAATGACATGGGTTTGGGGATTAGAGGAAAAATCAGATTGTTTGCAGATGATTGTGTTGTATATGCTGAGGTGGGAGAGGAGGGGCAGAAATTTGCAGGCGGACATTGATAAGATATGGTTGTGGACCAGAAAAAATAAAATGAAGATAAATGTAAGAAAAACTAATGTAGTGAGGTTCACAAGGAAGAAGATGATAAGCAGGGACATGTACAGATGGGAGGGACAAGAGATAGAAGAAACAGCAGAATATAAGTATCTAGGAATTGTACTGCAGGGAGACCTCAGGTGGAAAAAAACAGGTAGAGAGGGTGGTTGCAAAGGGAAGAAGGGCTCTGGGTATGCTGGGAAGGGTGCTGAATGGAGTCAGCTGTGAGGTGAAGGAGAAGGCGTATGGTACAATGGTACGACCAATGTTAGAAAATGCTGCAGCAGTATGGGACCCGGAGGTGGAGGTGAAAGAACTGGAAAAGATGCAGAGAAAGGCAGCAAGATGGGTGAAGGGTAGGTGGAGAAGGCAAGGGCAGGATGATGAGGAAGAAGGGAACTATAGGCCATCAGTGATGATGAAAGAAATGGGGTGGAGCTCATTGAAGGACAGGAGGAAAGTTGAACGATTAGTCAGAATGTACAGAGTGGTGAATGAAGAGGGAGGATGGGGAGGACTACACTGAAAGCTAAGTAAGGGGGTGTTTAGGGGAAGAGGAAACAACAGTGAGAAGCTTCAGAGGGTGTGGAGGAGAACGGAGTGGGGTAGGCAGTCCATGATTGTGAGGTCTGCGAGGGAGTGGAATGTGTTGAGGGAGGAATTGGTATCTGTGAGAGGGGTTGGTAAATTCAGGAAGGGAGTGGAAAAGGAGTTGGTTGGGTGAAGGAGAGTTGAGAGAGCTCGCCACCGGGCGGTAGCCTAATTGCGAGTGTATGTATGTATGTATGTATGTATCAAATATTTACGTAATTATACAATAATGCACTCTAACCAGCCTTATTTTAGGCATTAACGGAATTGGTAAGAAACTCAGTTCATGGTTTATCGTCACATGTAGAGCACTATATAGATATATATGGTGACATTTTTTCACATCAGATTATTAAAATATTTTTAAAGCTATGCAAAATATTCAAGGATTGTTAGCAAATTCAAAAGGTGCTGTCAAGATTTTCTGAATATTTCTTTCAATTGAAGCAAAACTTATTGTATCCTTCAGAGAAATATAAATAGTGTTGAATCTTGTTGTACTTGTAAATTATTTGTACTCCATTATGGTGCAAACCAACAAATATTTAATCTCTTCAAATTATTTCCTCAAATTGTTGCATGTTTTCACAGACAATTTAAGGAAAGTACATTAAATGAAGTTCCTAGGTATTTTTTGCATATTTTCATGCTGTGTTTTTGTATTTTTTATGTATTTTACCCATGATTTTCCTGGTCTTCGTAGCCCTCCCCTCCATCACGATTCTTATCTTGTACAGAAAATAGTGTAATGCATTCATACATACATAAACTGGCAATTAGGCTACCACCCGGTGGCGAGCTCTCTCACCTCTCCTTCACCCAACTAACTCCTTTTCCACTCCCTTCCTGAGGGATTATGCTTAAGTATGAATAGTACTACCAATATATGTACTTTAATTATTGTAAAACTTTCCTTCTGATGAGCCCCTAGTCAATAAATTACCATTTGTGGATTTAAGTTTACTTAATATTTTTTAATTCTTTGGCATTTTCAATATATTATTTACATTTGTACAATATTCACCCTTATCTTCATAGCACTTGTAATTGGGTTTCTAGAGTGTACTAAAGTTAGCTATATCCCAGCTCTATCCTCACTCCCATACTTACCCCTTCCAACACACACAACAGGTTCTAGACGACATGACTCACCAGAGTGGCAGGCAAACACACCATTGGGACAAGAGGGCCACAAGAACCACCCCTAAATACCACACCCATGACTTATCACATGGTATGCAACCATTTTACCAATGTACCTATGCAATTATTTTTCAGCATGATTAGTAGTGCAAAACATAAATTTCACAGTATATTTTTTTCTCTTTTCACATTTTCAAGACAGCTGTAAATAGCATTGCAAAATTCCCTATATTTACCACATATTTTACAACTTTCTTAATCTGCAGGAACATGGTTAAGGCCAGGCTACAATTGATTTAGCACATGCACAGAAACAACAGATGTTTATACAAACAGACCTAAAAATAAAGAAAACTATGCTCCATAAATTATGTGTGCATGTATTGATTATATAGTGGGGGAGGGGGGTATTACTGTTGACAGCTTAGTTTACTTTGCTGCTCATGTCACGATTTGTAGAAATATAATATGTTATTCAGTTCTTAAAATGTACCGCTCGTACAATAATAATCTCTATCAAAACAAACTAGTTTACATGGCACCAAACTCTCTAAGCACTTGTCAAATTCACTACTTTCACTTTTTCAGCCATTTTAATATTTAGGCCTACTGACATATGAGGCAAACACAAACTTATTGACCAGGCAACGGTGCACATGCACAGAAATTATAGCCCTAGTTTCTGTGAGCCCCTGTGTGCTATTTTTCTGTGCATCATGCTAACACGTGTATTGGCGCCGGATAACAGCCAGCGAGTGTTAAGACCATGACGGCACTCACCACCATGTGACATGTGGGAAGCATGTGCGCAAAGAGACCTTAAATTGGACTTTACCCATAACGGGAATATTGTATTTTTCAAGTGTTAAATATGTTCTCTTTTATTCCAGGTTAATAGTGTTTTTTATGTTTAATATGTGTATGTTCAGAAAGTGTTGCACCATACTTGGTTATAAAATTCAAACAGCACGCTGCGCAGAGATTAAGAACAGTTTTACTCTGGCCAGAATGCCGTAACAAAAGACATTGAAAGAAGACAAGAAATTACAAATTGAAAATGTACAATGTCAATTCATATTTTAATTTCTAAAGTGCCTTTTACTTTTCAATGTAAAATATTTTACTCGGCGTGCATCGCACTTCCGCTTATGTGAACCCCGTAGGCGGCCATTGTAGGTCCACACGACGTTTGCCTCTGGCCAGCCTGTCAAGGAGAACTGGCGACGTAAGAGGCTGTCATGTACACACTACAACTTTTGAACACTGATGTATATTACCATAGTTTCAATTTAGTATACCGGTCAACCTTTGCTTTGCATACGTTAGCCAGACATTTCCCCAACATTATACTTCCGCTTAACTAATTTGTGTCCTTGCGGCTTTTTGAAACTTAAATGAAGAGAAAGGGAAAAAGGTGTCGGAGAGGCCACGCTGCCCGCACAACTTGAATCAGGCGCCATCCGCCTATGCTAAAGGCTTTTCATTGAAATTTCTGTATTATTGCTGCATGCAATTTTAAGGGCTTTCATTCTATGCATGTGTTTGAGGGTATTTTTCATGTTTAATAATTTTACGGCCACATCACGTATGACCACGCAGTCAGATATCGCTAAGTCAATATCCACTCCATCCTTGCGATTTGAGAACTCATTTGTGTAAAATCATGTGTGCCATAATTTAATTCAGGGTTCTATGATTTTTTATTCAGGGTTACGTGTAATTTTCGCGTAAATTGATGCTTTTTATGAATGCCGTCATTTCCATGTTTGCTTTTTCCGCAATCAGGCATGCTACAAGCCTATAAATGTTTCAATCATAAGGGAAATATTGCAATTTCACTTGCAACACATGGTCCAGCGGCATCCTTGCCATCACAGCTTGCTTTCACTCATGTGCGTGTTTATTGTGACTACTCATATCGTGCCCCATCTTGTTTCATTGATATTTGTGTAATTTTGTACGGTGATATTATTTCTGTCCTAGCTGGCTATGTGTATAGGTCATCACCACACTAACCACGTGCTGAAGGGCGAGCCCCGACGAGTCCATGCTAGTGATGCCAAATAATCACACGTGTTCATGTAATGATTCATCTTGTAATTCTCAGTGCCCTATCTTCAGGGAAAATCATAGGTCCATCCTAGTGGCTGTCGACCCCCTTCCCTTGTGAAGATTGTGTTTTCAAACACCATGGTGACTGCATCCATCTAGGAGTGCGCTAGAGTAATTGCGGACTAGGGAGCACCCAAACGGAGTTAGCTAGACATGTCCGAGTTTATCACCATTAAATTTCTTGGCACGTTATTTGCATGAGTGGTAAAATAAAAAGTCATTTTCACAGTGTTTCAATCTATAATTTATAGTGACAGTGTCCTCGTCACACCATTTTTCATTGATAAGGTGTTTAGTAAATGTTTAGTATTGCAAAGTATATTGTAGGTACGCTCAGGTGAGATGACCACACAGAACCCACAGCACCCCTAAGAACCCTGAGTCTCAACTGTGCAGTGACTAAGAAACACCACTGGCACCCATCATCAGTAAATAATTTGTGTCTTTGTTCGTCTCGTGTCTCACCCTATGGCGTCAGTATATATTATATTCATGTGCCTGTATATGTTCTGCGCTAAATAAATTGTAGCACTGCCTTTGAAGATCGACACCTTGTCAACATTGTATACCATAATTTGACTAGTCCAATATATTTGTACTGCTATGTATTGAAAAAAGATCTTATGAATGCAATAAAACAAACACTACCAAAGGCAACGTGCTTAGCATATTCTCCAAATGTTTCAGAAGCAAAAATAATTTTATACCTTAAATCATTGTACCCAAAGCTGTAAAATACTTTTTTTGTACAATTTTATCAAAGAAATGTTTGAAATTCAATAAGTTTACTTAACAACAAACTTAACACCGAAAACTGATAAAAAATACTAACCTGTACAAACCAAAGCAAATGACTTGATGCATTACCTAATACTTCACTAGAACTTAATGTTACATCAGAAAGTTTATCACCAACGGAAGTAGAAGTATGTAAATTTTTATCATAACCTGAATCATCAATCGATATAATGTTTGTAATGTTAGCCACAAATACAGAAAATAGTATAACAAACATCACCAAGACAATCGCAACTCTTGAAATTGCCATCTTATGTCAGTAAATATTAACTTTTAGTCAAAAATACATCTGTACATAATACAACAACATCAAACCAGAACACCCAACGTGAATCTGACAAGCAGCATGGCCAATGCTGATTTTAATTTTTACCCCCAAGTGTACAGTAAAATTCCCGCATTTACCCACAAGTAGCTAGAAATATTTAACCTGCAATAAAATAAAAATTGCTTAAAAAAACTCCTAAATATCGATTAACTATGCATTTAGTGTACGTAGTTCTTTTGGCAACCGTGTCAGGTTCGGTCCGGTCCAAAATCTATATTGATTAAAGGCATGTGCAATTTAAATTCATTACCTTGGGACCGATTAAATCCACGTTTCTATTAACGCAAAGCAAAATTTGAACTAGAGTGGCACCAAAATGGAATTAAATATGAAAAAGCAGAGGTTCTAATACTTGCGTACGGACACAAAAAGAACAGAAATCTGAGCCCAGAGGTACGATTAAATAAACGTTTCTATGGGTGCAACGCAAAACTAGCACAAGCGTGGCACCAAAATGGAATTAAATATGAAAAAAAAGAGATTCAAAAACTTGCGTACAGACGAGAAAAAAAACAGAGAGTTCGTCGCATAGGCAAATTCCTAGGCACAAGAGCAATTGCTCTTGCTGCGCATGCACAGTCGACACATGCACCTGAGAAGTAACATGGCAATTATTTAGTATTTGTCATAAAATACGTTTAAGATAGATGTTTTCGGTGACTAATTGTATAAATTATTAAATTAGAGTGCTTTCAGCAACAAATTGAAGTGGGCAAAATGGAGAAAGGATGATTTCTGAGAGTGCTTCTGGTTTAACTTTTCACATAGAAAAAAAACACTTTTATTTCCATCAAAACAGTCCCAAAAATAATGTTTTATTAAGTGTTTTCGCGTCGCCAGTTTTACGTCTCTGGGATGCTACTCCCTCAGCACGGGGGTGGATCGGTCCCTTGTGAGGGACCTTGGCCACCCAGACAGTGCTCAGTTAGCTTGTGGAGGCGAGAAGAAGCTAACCCCCTCACCAAGCCACTGCCATCAAAATTACTTAATGCTGCGGAGCAAACATTGTTTTACAGGATTCCGAGGTTAGCGCCTGGGAGCTATTGGTGTGTTCGCGTGGTTTGCGTTTATTGATATTTCTGCTTGTTACCGGAAGCATTTTTGTATGTTATTTGGTTGGCAGAAGCAATTGCTAATAATGCCTTTAAAAGCAGCCATTTTTTGCTCATTCTCGCCGAGCTAAAGTAGAAATAACGAAACTAAAAGGTGGAAAAAAACTATCACCAAACATAAATTACAAACGTCGAAGTGTCTTGAGAGTGACAATTGAAAAAGTAAGTCGCTTTTATGCAAATAAATGAAGAGAATATGTTTGGATATCCTGTAAGAAGTGCAGAGATAAATAAAAATAACTAAGACAAATTTATCCTCGAAAATAAGTTATCTTGAGTGGTCAGAATTTTTAATATATGTAAATTACACAGAGTCAATAATGATTATCGACGTTTTAAAAATAATATTCCGTTTTTATTCTTATAATTTTAATGTACTGCTGTTAGTCGTTCATGTCGTCCTACCGGGTAAAAGCTGTTTTTGCTATTTTGCAGCTAATAAAAATTGAGCTTACTATCATAGAAATAGCATACCATGCGAATATCGTTAGAAGTCTGTGAATGTAACAAACTACAAACACCTTGGATAAGATTCAACTTGAACACTGCACCGATTGAATTTGCAAAATATA
Source organism: Dryococelus australis (assembly GCA_029891345.1). Taxonomy (NCBI): domain Eukaryota; kingdom Metazoa; phylum Arthropoda; class Insecta; order Phasmatodea; family Phasmatidae; genus Dryococelus; species Dryococelus australis. The sequence goes on from CM056993.1 coordinate 79,871,078, forward strand.
AGCCTTATGGAAATTCACAATGAACTAAAAAAAAAAAAAAACACGATGAAGAATAGCACATTTTCTAAACAACACAATAAGTAAACCCAATATTAGGTCGGTTACACTTCGAACACATTCTCGAATCGTATTAGCATTTATAATATAGAGTATCACGTCTCTTCTTTAACGTAAATAACATCAAACACACCATCTCAAGCATATCTGATATTATGTTGCATCGTTAAAATTTTAATGTCTTGTATGCTATAAATAGCTACTGTAGTTGTCCGCGTATTAATCACCAAACGTCATACTTCATCAATTAGTGAAATAAGTGGCACTCTGCATCCAAACGTAGCAGTATAAACATAACACTTGCTGGTTGTCGTATAGGTTAAAACTACTGTGGACTACTACAAAATATCAACAACTTTTGGGCGCAATAAAAACTTTATTCATGGGAACTTAAAAACACAGTAGCGCATGTTAAATCCTTTGTAAATTATGTATCCATGCATTTCGGGTAGTGAGAGTGAAATTGTGTGCCCAAAAGAGCCCTGCCCCCTTGTGTTCGGTGCAAATGGGTGTAAGTGCAGCAGAGTTATATTTGTGTTGCATTTCACCGGTGCAAATATTAGGTATATACTTATATTTAATCGACCACCTTATAACTTTAAAATAATGTCACTTCGTTTTTTGTGGCCATAAATACATATTGCTCTCTTGTAATGCTGGAGTCACAATAGCCCAACAAACCTGACATGAGAACCTCGACAAGGCGAAATTTGAAGAGCAGCCAATCAAGGTCACTGCAACGTCAGCCCCACAAAATCGCAGCCCCGACAGCCCGGCAAAAGTAGGTTCTATTTCTACGGAATTCGGAAATCGACTGGCGGGATCGCTGTTTCTCTCTTGATACTGACACTCTCCGGTTATGCATTTATCTGCAGCATATTAATCATTATTGTTTTACCAAAAAACTGCATCATTATTATGACGGTACTGGAATGTTTATGCTATTACTGAACATATCACCAAAATGTCCACGGACAAGCTGAGCAAAAGAAACTAAGTGGAAATGGAGTTAAGTGAATATGTTTTTCTATCTACGTCGTTTGGCGAAATGGAGGTTGTTCCTAAAGTACATAAAAACCAGTATAATGTTCCTAACTGCTAATGATGCAGCCACTTCTCTGCAAACAACTGTGAATAAATGCCTGACTATGGGCTGTAATCATAAACAACATCCAATGGTCAGCAGGCAAGCTGTTGGCAGACATTCGTTCAGCAGATTGCTGGTGGTCCTTCAGGTAAGTTGGATCGTAGGCATTTGACGCACAGCGAAGCCGGTTTCCTGTTTGTACTGCATAGGTAGAAATGTTCCCTGTCAGGCATGCGGCGTGGTTGGTGCAGTGAAGATATCTTGCTTTCTTCAGCCACACCACATGGTCCACGGCTTTCGTCTGACACCAACGTGTACGACACAGGAGGGGTGGTCCTGTTGGTGTAATGTGATGCAGATAGATGGAGTGACAGGTGGTAACTCCTCGTCGGCTCTGGTTGTGCAAGATGGCGGTCATACGTCACCACATTCGGAGCACAATGACTGGACGGGCTGCATCCAAATGGCAAATGATACTGGCATTTTTTGCGCGATTTCGCACTTGATATTTTTCTTGATTTTCCCATTGCTGTTCCATATTACTGACATGTGTCGCTCAATGCCTTAGACTGTTTGTTTCGCCTAAAGTTTCGCCAAGGCAGCACGCACACCCACTCGATGTAAGATAGATGGTGAAATGTGTGTAGTAATGTGCAGTGCAGGAGCGGTGCAAGAGAGTGCAATCTCGAGCAAGTGTAATAAAGCATAGATCAGGACAGGAGGGATGAACAAAGAAAGGAGAACTACCCCTCCTTCCCCATGCTCACCAACACGTGCTGCCCACCAGTGGACAGCTGAGCATCGCTGGTTCGTTGATCCCTTGCCCACACGTGCTCGAGCGGGGACAGCCACACTGTGACCTTCTGTGTCACGCGCATGTACCTGAACTGTCATTGATGCCATGCACATGGCTGTGTATACAAATATGGCAAGCCATGCCACATCCACAGCAACACCTACACTGTTGTGTTTACAGTGCTTAAAATAACTGCCGAGGAACTTTGTTGACAAATATGCACGAGGCATGCAATGTTGCCATTGCAACCATTGGACTGACGTGGCAGCAGACAACCGCGATGCGACCAACCACGAGCAACCGCACACAGCTATGACAGTGGTGTTAGGTGGATCTTTGCAAAATGAAATAAAGCAATTGCAAGCAGTAAAGATGGAATCAGACACTCCCAATTATCATGCACCACATTCTCGCGACAACCTCATTTGTGAAGGGCAAGGAGCAATCATTCTACATTGTCGGGTTTGTAAAGCAAAATTTCATAAGGAGTGTCTCAGTGAAAAGGAGCAAGCAACAGCAAGCAGGCTCATTTTTATGTGTGGTACCTGTTACACCAATGACGTTCAATGTAATGTGCAGCAGCAAGTTCAGGACTTATTGTCAACATGTCATATCCAGACAGGTAGTAATGAGAGAACCTTTAAAAATTTTAATTGGCACGCAGGAGATGTAACAAGCAGGATCGAAGAGAAACAGGGAGCAACTGCACAGGCCTAGGGAGTGGAGGAATGCCTCGCATATACAGTGGAGATGCAGGAGAGAGAGCAACACCCACACACAATCATTGCACATGTGGTGAGCAGAGGGATGCATCAACCGCTAGTGCTGGAAAAGTTACCTCCAACCCATCCTAATGCAACTCCCTTACCATACCTACCAATTAACACGTACGTTCCACCAATGCCTACAATGTATCCGACACCATTGTATCCGTCCATATTACAGCCATTGACAACACAATACCGGACTGTACCATCCACAATGCCCTACATGGGACTGCATGCAGAAGGAGTAGTGTCAGAAATGAGGACAGCAGTAGAGCCAGCAAGAGGAACTGGAACCATGGAGCCTAACCACAGTACACCACTGCCAGGACAAATACATGTGAGAATGTCCAGCCATTTTCCGTTATTGCCCACCTTCGCAGGAACATCGTCAGAGAACCCCATTGCCTTCCTGGAGGACTGCGCCAGCAGGCTCATCAGATATAGAGTAAGTCAGGAAGAATGGACTAGCTGTGTTGATGTGCAGCTCCAAGGAGACGCACTGTCTTGGTGGCATTCTCTTAACCACTATAGACTGCAGTGGCAGGAGTTTCACAATGCTTCCCAGTGCCATTTCCGAGGTATGTTCAGCTCGATACAAGCACAGACTCGTCTCACCTTAGAAGAGGAACCACCAAACAAGCTCTTAACTGCCTTCATCACCCACAAGACACACCTGATTCCCCAGATCCACCCGCAACTGCCGGCGAGGGAGATCCTAGAGATAATCAAAGAAACTGCAAGATTGAAACTTAGGGCAGCATTAATACATCTACTGAATGTAACAGTTGAAGACGTTATGCATGACACGATACTTCTGGAGCACAACCGCGAACAACCACTTTGCGATTCGGGAGCAGTAAGATGAAGCCACAAGCAAAAGGACACGAGGGGACTCACAAACCCACCACCAGGGCAACAAACAAATTCAAAATAATTTGACCAAAATAAACAAAATTACTTCAGGCCCCTCGCAAGTGAATATGTTGTGTTTCAAAGCAAAAAAAGACAGGAAGTGCAAAGTGCAAATCACAGTGTGGGAGTGCAATTATGTGCATGGGACACAAACAAGCTGATGTGACTTCCGTGTCGATACTGTCTCACACCAGCATACTACCAGCATAAAAAATGCCCCAACAATCGACATTTGCAAAGTATTTAAGCAGCATCAAACAAGATGCAGGGAAACATGATGCATGGGTGAAGAGGCAGGACATCTCTCCCACCCCTGACCTGTCAAGTAAACAACCGGACCAGACACCACAATACGCATTATTGCAACAGGTTAGAATTGGTGAGCAGCAGTTCATTCGCATTCTTTTGAGCGTGAACGGTCATAATATCAAGCCTTAGTTGATACCAGAGCATCGCATAATTTAATACGGCCAGAATTTGTTCAATTGCAAGAAGCAAAACCTGTCAATTTTGTTATCAAATTAGCTACCAAAATAAAAATAGTACCGCATTGGGACAAGCTCAAATCACCATTAGCATCAGAGATATCAGTACCGTAACAACAACTATTGTCATGCCGGAAATCCAGGAGGATATTATTTTAGGAATTCCATGGTTAGCCGAGCAGAATATGATTGTAGAACTGGCTGCACATTAAATTAATTTTGGAGAAAAACAGAGGCGCACAGTGTACAACTTGGATCAGAAGCCAGTCGATAATTTGCCATTTGTTATGCTAGGTGACCTTGACCATGATACCGCCCGAACATCAGGCCACCTGCCATTATTTACAGAATGAATGCCGGGATGTGTTTGGTACATGAGATGCTCTATGCCGGACTGCAGTAGTGGAATACAAGATCCCCATTAGATGCTGAACGCGTTCGTACACCACCACGTAGCTATTTACTATGCCAGGCAAAAATAATCACACAACAAATTCTAAAAATGTTGGACGAAGGCATCATAGAACCGACCTGGAGCACGTTTAATTCAGCAATCACGCTCGTGCCTAAGATGGGACATGGCATTTTTGCATTGATTTTAGGCCACTCAACCAAGTTACTAAAATTTTGTTGCCGCCATTTATAAGTGTAAAAGACACCTTAGGTTCGCTACGGCAGGCTAAAATAATGTCATCTTACGATTTAAAAATTGGCTACTGGCAAGTGCCTGTAATAATGGAAGACAGCAAGAAAACAACATTTACCGCCCCAGACGGGCACCAGTTTCAGTTTTGCGCCATCCCATTTGGACTTAAGTGCACCCCAGCTACGTTCCAATCTATGATGGTGCGCATGTCGGATAGCTTAATCGGCGAATACACCATGGCCTACCTATACAATGTAATTGTATGGTCCAACACGTGAGAAGAGCACTTACATCACCTATCTGTTGTGTTGGAGAGATTAGCAATTAGTGGTCTCATGTGCGCAGTCGAAAAATGCCACATTGGTAAAATTAGCATTGACTTTTAGGAAGGTAACAAGCCAAATCCAGAACAACTTTAAATAATTGCAGAGTATCCAAGGCCCAAGACAAGACAACAATCGCGAAAACTTTTTGGACTTATAAATTGGATTAGAGACCACATTCCAAATTTTTCAGTCCGACATGCACACCATCATAGATAGGAACATCGCTGGGGTGTACTTAAGCCCAAAGGGCATGGCGAAAAACTGAAACTAGTGCCCGTCTGGAGAAAATCATTGCGTCAAATTGGGCGAAATTGCGTCAAAATGGGGGTAACAGTGCTACATTAGCCTTGGCCTTGGCCGTCATCAGCTGTCTGGGGGTGGAGCGGGGTCCTCGTCGTCCACTTCTTTCTCGGCGGCGGGTTTCAAGTGCTGTGTGGAAAAGAGAGGTCGGTGAGGATACGGAGTGAAGGGTAGAGGGTTGGCGAGTTGGTGGATGAGAGGGTTGGTGAGGTGGCGGGCGCAGGATCGTTTTAAGCGGTCTGTGTTGGTGGCGAGGATGGTGTGGAAGTGCGGGATGCGGGCAGTAGCGAGTACCTGGTCTCGGGTGGTAGGCAGGGGTAGGTGGTGGATGAGGCGAAGCGAGCGGAAGAAGATGTGGGTGGGCGGGCGGAGCGTGTAGGTGGTGATATGGGACCAGGTGGGGGAGGCATAGGTGAGAATGGGGATGACGAAGGTGCGGAAGACGGTGTTGCAGGTGTCGGGTGAGGTGCCAGCTGAAGGGTGGAGAATGGGAGCGAGGTGGATAATGGGGGTGCGGGGTTTGGTGGTGATGGAGTCGAGGTGAGGGATGAAGTTGAAGTGGGAATCGAAAAAGACGTAGAGGTAGCGGGCTTGGGTTTCCAGGGGTTGACTGAGGTGGAGAGGCAGAGTGGGTGGTTCTCGGCGGGGTGAAGGCGGGAGTAAAGGACAGCTTCGGATTTGGTGGGGTTGAGCCCGATGCCGTGGCCGTGGAGTTGGGTCTGGATGGAGATTAGGCCGCGGCTGAGGCGGCCTCTGAGCATGTGCTCGTGGACGGAGGAGGAGAGGAGGCAGGTGTCGTCGGCATACTGGATCATGTGGGTGGCGGGAGGGACTTTGAGGTCGGCGATGTGGAGCGAGAAGAGGAGGGGGCTTAGTATGGAGTCTCGTGGGATGCCAGCAGGAATGTGGTGGGGTGCAGAGAGGGTGCCCTCCACCCGCACCCAGTAGGAGCGATCCCCCAGGTATGAGCAGAGGAGGCGGGTGAGGTGAGGCAGGATGTCCATGGAGGAAAGGCGGGTGATGAGCTGTTGGTGGGGGATGGAATCGAAGGCCTTGGCCAGGTCGAGGAGCTCCATGCCGGTGTGTTGGTGCCGGGCGAAACCAGTCACCGCGATGCGTCCCACCAAGGCAATGGCGTGGGAGGTGGAATGCTGAGGGCGGAAGCCAAACTGGTGGTTGGGAAGGATGTCTGTGGCGGAAATGGCGAGGAGGAGGCGGTTGTAAATGACCTTCTCGGCCACTTTGGACAGGATGGAGAGAAGGGAAATGGGCCGGTAGGAGGAGGGAAGGTCGGGGGGTTTGCCAGGTTTGGGGATCGGGACAACGATGGCGGTCTTCCAGAGGGAGGGAAAGTGGCACTGTAGGAGGATGGCGTTGATGAGGCGGGTGAGGAATATGGTGGCTGTGCGGGGAAGGGCACATAGGAGGGGGGCCAGAATGGAGACGGCTCCAGGAGCGGCAGAAAGGCGAAGGCGAGAAAGGATGATGAAGATTTCTCGGGTGGATGGCGAGACAGAAAGAGGGGCGATCGGTAAGGAGGGGAAGGGTGACGTGGTCGGTGAGGGGGGAATGTCCTCGTCCTTGGAAGAGTCGGAGGAAAGGGAGGGAAGAGAAACGGAGGTGAAAATGGTGTGCAGGCACTCCGAGATGGCCTCGGATTTCTCTGCGGCCGACTCGGCAGTGGAAGGGGGGATGGTGGGGGTGGATTTTTGGCATCGGATGTGGGTCCAGAGGGAACCGTTGGAATGGGTGAGGGATTGGAGGAGCAGAGTTTCTTGGTCGGCCTTCCACCTCCGGACCAACCGGCGGCACCAGTCCCGCCGGAGGAGGGATGAGCTCCTATCCTGCAGGAGGTGGGATGCCTGCCAGCGGCCATGGAAGCGGTTCCGCAGGGACAGTGAATGCTGGATGCGGGAGGGGAGGGGGCCGGAGACCAGGTGGCAGAGGGGAATGTGGGCGTTGGCGGCGGCGGTGATGGCATCGGAATGGAGGGAGGTGTTGCGGTCTATATCAGCGGGGGTGGAGAAAGAGGCGGGAGGTATTGCGGACTATATCAGCGGGGGTGGAGAAAGGGGTTGCGAGGTCCAGGGATTCTTGGAGGGAGGTTTGGTAGGCGTACCAGTTGGCGGAATGGAAGTTGAAATAAGGGAAAATAGGCAGCGAGTGAGGGCGGTAATGAATGAGTCCGAGAACATAGGAGTTATCAGATGGGCCGGCGGCAATGGAGCGGACGTCGGTAACGATGGGACGGTGGGTGGAGATGGTGAAATCAAGGGTGGAAGGGCTGAGGTTGTGGTGGGTGGGGTGATAGGTGTGGGTAGGGGGGCCATGAGTAGGAGCTTGGAACGGCGGAGGAGCTGACTGAGAGAGGTGCCTGGGCGATTGGTGGAGGGGCAGCCCCAGTTTGGGCGGGATGCGTTGAAATCCCTAGCAAGAACGACGTGTACATCGATCCTGCCGAGGACCTCGGCGGCATCGGTCATGAAGGGGAAGTTGGGCGGGAGGTAAAGGAGACCAGGGTAATGGGGTAGGGGCGGCCGTGCAGACGCATAGCGACCACCTCAGCCACGGGTGAGATAGGAATGGTTCGGCGGTGGTGAGAGATGGTAGATTTCAGGAGGAGGGCCACCCCACCCTCGTAACCAGCGCAGTCACAGCGGTGGATGATGTACCCAGGAATGTGGAGGGGAAGGGCAGGGGTGCGACAGGTTTCGTTAAGGAACATGACATTGGGTTGGTGACTGTGAAGGAGGGAATGAAGGTCGGGGAGCTTGGGGAGGAGGGAACACGTATTTCAGTGTAGGATCTAAAGGGGGAGGGGGTCCATCGCATGACTGGAGGAAAAAATTCAGCAGGATGTCCAGATTTTCGGTCGGGGAGCAGGCACGGGAAAGGGCGGTGATGGTGGATCGAATGAGGGGAGGTATTGCCAGATGAAGGCCATGATGTAGCGGAGGGAGTCGGCGAGGGAGGAAACGGGGGCGTCGGCATCAGGATGGGCAGTGGGTGGGTGGTGTTGAATGGGAACAGCGGATGGGTGGGCGAGGGTGGCACCTGGGCAGGAGTGGGAGGGGCAGAGGCTTGGGAGTGGGCCTGGGTGCGGGCGAGCCAAGGGTTGACCTTGGGGTGGCAGGGAATTCACGGATGGAGGTGATGTCGGTAGGCGGCTGGAGAGGGGGATGGTGGTGACAGTGTTGGAGGGGGTGCGGCGAGGGTGACGTTGAAGGTAGCGGATGTGATTGGGACAAGATGGATCGGTAGCCTTGTGGGGACCGTCGCACAGGCAGCACTTGGAGGCGACGTCCTTGGCGACGCAATCACGGGACCAATGTTCCCCAGAGCAGCGGAAGTAGGCAAGACGGCAGGTGCAGCGAAGCGATGAGTGGCCGAGGCATTGACAACAGTAGCAATGGGGGATGCGAGTGGAGCCGTGATATGGTTCTACGGTGATGACCCAGCAGCCGAGCGAACGAAGCGTATAGAAGAGTAAAGCCTCCCCTACTCGGATGGTGGTGATGAAGAAAGATGTGGTGGTGGCAGTGTCAGATGAGTGGAGGCGGGTGACGGGAGAAACAGGCAGCTTGAGGGCGGTAAATTCTGCCTGCACTTATTCGGGTGAGGTGGTGAGGAGGAGGTGCTTGATCACGACACGGTCCTGTTTCTCATCAGGACGACGTGACTTGTATGGAGAAAAACCGAGTGAATGAACGTGATTGAAAAGGAATTCGTGATTGTGGGCGTTGAATGTATAAAATTAAGTGCGATCACGTACGGACATCATGGAAAGGGGGCCGGTGTGTTGTGATTGGAGGTGTTTTACAATGAGAATTTTTTATTCTCAATGGAGACGAGGCAGGCGGTGGGTGGCATGCGTGGTGTTGCGGGCTTTGATGCGGTTTTGGTGACGTGGTGTCATGCATTAAACGGAGCATAGCAGGCTTGCGGCGGCGACTGTCGATGTGGCAGGTGAGGGAGAACGTTGAGAGTGGGCGTCGTCCGTGTCAACGGTAATGGAGCCCAGAGAAGAGAATTTGTTGAGTAAGGTGATGTGGTCGGAGGGGCGGATGATCTTGGTGAGCTTAGAAGTCCTCTTCGGCACGTTGAAGCCATCCTGGTCCATCGGCGTGGAGGATTCTTGAAGCGGGTCGGAAAGAAGGGAGAAATGACGGAGATTTGTGAGTAGAGCGACGGGGTGGAGAGTCAAAGGGAGGCATGTGAGGTAGCGAGGTAGAAAGGTGAGCGGAAGAGGCAAGGGGGCGGGCGGCGTCTGCGTGGATCCTGGGGTCGCGATGGTCCGTGTGTGTGAAGGTGTGTGTGAAGTGGCTGGATCTCTTCTGAGCCGAGGTGTCAAAAGAGTCGGCGCACGTGGCAAGGTCATGCGGGCTTGCGTGGCTGGCCGGGGACGTGGTGACGGTCAAACAGGGCAGGAACGATGTGGAGACAGCGGTGGTCGGCGTAGATGATGCGAAGGTGGTGATGATGGAAGTAGTGGTAGTGGCAGTCGAATGGGTCGCCAGGTTGGCAGCAGAGAGAGGCTTAGTGGGTGGTGACTCAAGTATGAAGGCGGTGCTGGAGCGGGTGGTACGGGTGTAGGTTGACGGGTGAGTGCGATGACGGGAGGGTAGAGGGGCTAAAGATGAGATGCCCCTTTCCCCAGAGGGCGCAGTGCCGAGGGAACGGCCCCCCTCCGCACTGCTCCGTAAGGGGGAGGAGTTGGTGCTTGCTGCGTAGACATGGATCGCCTGGAGCAGGGCCCAGCAGTCCCCCTGTTGACTGCAAGGCAATGGGTTAATGCTACAACTAGGGGGTGGGGGGTGGCTGCCTGTCCCAGAGGACATCAGCCCGGTTGAGCCCTAGCTCGGGGTCACGGGAGGGGAGTCCATTCCAAACTCCCCCCTCCCCCGAAACCAGTAAGCCTTACTGGGAATCTTAGCCTATACACAGCGGGTGACATCCTCCGGAACCACGCTGCTCTCCTCCAAGGCGACGGCGATGCTGCAAAGAGAGAAGGCACAATCTAGCGGTGTGACACTGGAACTCCTCCTTGGGTAGCTGCTCCCCTCTAGCGGTGAAAGCCTGGAATCATTGGTTCGCCGAAGCGCACCAAGAAGCGCAGGAACTGTGGTGCTATCTAGCAACAGCGGGCGGAACTCCGTACCCCGGCAACTAGGAATGCAGCAGATTTCCTGGCAAAAATGTACAAAAAACTGCACAAAATCCCTTCTGGCACCATCGACTGCTAAATATATATTGTGACCATTACTTGTTACTTGTGATGCGATAAGTCTCGAAAGACTTTTTATCCAGCAGTAGTGGTCGTTCTTTTCGTCTTTGATATAGAGTAGGTTAATGTGCTTATCCGTCTTATTTTTTGATGTTTTTAATGGGTAGATTATATATTTCTTATCATCATCTTTTTCTTCGTATGCATATACATTAATATAAATTCCACTTCTTTTCTCAAAGGTTTCATTTATTCACTCTTTGAGTGTTTCTTTGTACTTGATGTAATGCAGATTGAACAGACCACAAAAAGCATTTTTGATCATTGTTCTTAACATTAATTACCGCCTGCTTAGCTTTGATTTTTTCTGGGAGATCAACATAAGAACTGCCCTTGAATGGTACATATTTATTTATTAGCACTTATAATTTAAAAATTCTGTTGAGTACACACTGAGATCCCTTTGCTTCGAAAGCCCCTGTCTCAGCTATGATTTTCGTTATGCTGTTGGCATAATATTCTTCCAGATTAGTCGATTTCAGTATAATTTCGTTCTTTGTTTTAAAGAAGCTTTCAACATATTCAATATTCCCACCAATTACCCTTTTGTACTCAGTGAAGAGTTTCATGTTCAATTTGAGTGATTTTAAATGTTTATTAATTAGCTCTGTGACAGTTTCTTTTACATCATTTAGGAAATGATTTGGGTCTTTGTATGCATTCACATTCTTTACAGCATAAGTCTTGATCCTACTTTGAAATGCTGTTACGATTTCTTCTACACTGAACCTGAGTGTGTACTTATGAATTTTACTTCTCGAGTGACTTCTTATGACAGACGGTTTGTAATAGTGACTACACGCTTCACATTTCATTTGTTTCTCTCGTGGTAACTTCTATTTTGGTATTAAATGTTGTGGTATTTTAAAAATTTCCCATGCTTTTGTTGGTTCATGTGATTTATTATGTATTGGTGCAAGACCTTTGTTCAATCTACTTCTAATGTGACTTCTTATGAGAGATGGTTTGTAAAAGTGATTACAAGTTTCACACCTGACGTTCTTCTCCTGAGATTTCTTCTACTTTCTTTTTACAAAAACATCTTTCTTAAATTTATATTCTTTCCAAACATTACCAGTTGTGCTAACCTTTTTCATTGCCATAGTCGTCATCATATTATACATCAGTTTATTTTTATTTGTGTTCATTTATTACATACAATAACTTAATTTTTATGTTTTCAAATTTTTTAAGCCACATTTTTTTGCAACTGCACCCAAACGCAACTTTTAACTTTTTTTCTAAAGACTACAATCTGACAAAATGCAACTTTTTGAGCTACTTTTTTGCAACCGCTCCCAAACACAACTTTTTGAGCCACTTTTTTTGCGGTTGTGCCTGATTAGTCATTTAATGTTTTGGATCAGAAGATTAAGAGTAATTTTTTCTGATGGTTTTCTGATGGCCCGAGCATTTAATTTACCATTGTTTTTATACTACTCACACTGGCTATCACCCACAATAAAGTTGGGCAAGGTGCTCCTCAGCCCCAAGACGGCGATGGCGCTGTCGAGGTCGCCGACGTAGCAAGAGAGGAAAGAGGTGCAATGCCACTTCAGGAAGAACGGGTAGCTCCGGCTTCACCACAAACGACGCATCTGGGGGAACCGCCTGGTGATCCCCATGACAGCCTCGTGGAGGATGAGCTTTGCCCGGCGTCACCACAGTCAACAGGGAGCGAAGGAAAGCATACATTGGTGTCTCCGACAGCGAAGTGCTTACAAGCGCTGTTGCTGATGATGAGGCACCCGTTCCTGTGGCAGCACCTCAAGAAAGGTCGCCAGTCGCAGGTGCACAAGTAGGTGTGGAAGAAGATCCAGCAGGAGAGAAGGAAGGAGCAGGAGAAAACCACACAAGCAGACAGAAGGAAATAGATCGCCCAGTACGCGCCCTGGGATCGCCACGTGACCAATGGCTGCAGGAAGATAGCAGTAGGAAGAGGAACAGCGGGAGCAGGCGAGGAGATACACGTAGCAGCAGCAGAGATGGTGGGAGCGAGGGCAGCAGGTCCATTGCCTCACTTTGCCTTCACAGATCCTCATGGTGTATTCATTCACCTCAGCAGTGCCGCCAGTGTGGGTGCGTCTTAGCCACCTGCAGCACGTCTTGCCACAAGAACAATGTAGCACCAGGAGGAGAAGCGGCTCAACAGAGAAGGGCCTACTTCCTGCCCCTTCAGAGGACCCCAAGGACACCCCCAGTACTGCAGGTAGTGGCGTTGGCCCACAATCAGCCTCAGAAAGAGGGGTCTGGGGCTTCTGATGGGTGTCGCTCCACACCTGAGGCTGTTTGTCATGCTTACTGTATGCCCAGCGTTGGCATGTACCCACACTCTACTTGTGATCGATGGCGAATTGTGATTAGCGACCTACAGTTCAGGAGCAGTGTAAGAGAGTGCAATCTCAGTGGTACAGCGCCATATGTGCTCAGCAGCCCGAGACAAGGGTGGAAGAATACGTAAACATGTGATCATGCATAGAAAGGGTTTTTAAATATTATGAGGAAATTTATGAACATGGGATAAGGACACGTGTGAAGTAATTAAAGCTGATGCGCATGGAAACCCCATTCCTCCAATTGATATTGTTTTTGCAAGTGTTGTGTTTTTATAAATGTTTATTTTCAACCCCATCATTGTTTTGCCCACTTAATTCCTTCATATTAGCAAGATAGGACAAAATGTATGTTTGTTTCATTTATTTCTGCAGTGTCATGAGTGTCGTTTGCATAGTGGGATAGTAAAAGTTTCTTCGCATGTGCAAGTAAATCATTCTATGGTGCATGATCCTGCACTCGCCAGCCCTCGTGGCACAGAAGGAAAATAGTCAGCAAGTAACACCTAGAGGGGAAGGTTGTGTGTGAGATCGCAGTCTCATTTTTCCCGCCCAGACGGCCCTCAATGATTTCATCACTGGTAATCATTCAGCAATTGTGTAATATTTGGAACTTTTTGTTTTCTATCATTCGGGACACTTCCCTAGCATCCTCAGGATCTGCCTGAGGTGTTTATTAGTTTAACAGTAGACAAAATTTTCATGTAGCTCCAGAGCTTTTTAATTAGTGTAGCCTTTACCACAGGCAAAAGTGCTCAATATATGTCAGTTATTCTCCTGAAGGAACTGTAACTTTCGCCGAATAAATAGCATGAACTGACCAGTGTATTTTATTTGGTAGCCGAGAGGTATTTCAGGGTACTGGCCCTTCAACCTTAATTAATTTGCAATACCATGCAGTGATTGGGTTGCCCGAAGAGCCCCTGTTTAGCAAACAAACTAGTCCCCATACAAGGTGAACAACAAGAGCACCATGGGAACGTTGGTCTGGGTGATCGGTCTGTAGCACCCCAAGAACATCATGGAGATCTCAGCTCTACCGCACCATCATCATTAACGCCACAAAGGCGACGTCTGGCCCCTACCGGGTAAAAATTTTCCTAAAACCTCCTTTCCAAATTGTTCACCACCCCTATGACCAAAACCAACCCTTTTCCAGGCAATGACAGATGTCTAATTGGCTTGCCAACCTGTGGCCAAGTCATTACACTTCCTTTTTACAATCGTCCTCGTGTCATCCCATTCCACTGCGAAATTATGCTAATCTGCTATGCTTGCTATATGATGGGAAATTCTGCTAGTTATGGGAATAATGAGCCAAGCTCAAAGGAAACACGTTATATATGCCCACATGGTCACACGTGGCATACAAGATGATGATATGAAACACAGGTTACAAGGAGTGGTACACGTGATATTAAGGATGATATTGAAGTAGGCAGTTCCATGAGTAATTGGCAGTAAATGATAGGCCAATAGTAGCACATCAATTGGTAGTGTAGTGGTAGTTGGACAATGAGGTGATTGAATGACGAGGATAGGAACAATATTGTTTGTTGACTTGTCATGGTAGGGTGCCAGCTCGCGGTGCGAGCATGTGAATGTTATTGATGCATAGAATCTCAGGGATGTGTCGCAGACGACCGTTGGCCATCCCTCATGTCCGTCATCTTAAATAATATTACCAGTTCCGATTAAATCGCAGTCAGTCAGGTATTACATCCATACTTGCCTAGTCTAGTAAAGGCTGTTGGACTCTCTTATATGCCAGCTCACTCCTGACAGTTTGATATGGCAAGCCAATGCCATTTTTCAGACACGTGGTAAAATACACGTCAGAATGATAAAGGTTAAGTAGTTGTGAAGTGGCTATTACAATAATAGTGCAGGACTTACCATCACATATATTTATTTTCAACTTAATTCTCTATTGTACACTCATATGCTACAAAAACCGTCATTAAAGACAGGCGGGCTCTTATACTGACAAAGATTGCTGAAGGGCCTACGTGGTTATTAATGTGTTACTTCTCGGCCGTACACAAAACAGATCGAGAAGTGATATGACACGTACTCCGGGCGAGAAAACACAGAAGGTTCTGGTAAATTAAAAGTACAGAATTACAAATTGAATACTTACAGAAGTTGATGTACCCAGAGCACTGTAATGCAATGGTCACCCCACAAGACTCAAAACACTACTAACTGTACCCTTGGCGTGGAGCTCTCTCGTTGGCCGAGACTCCACTGATGAAATCATTTGATTTGATTAAAACATCGTTAAAAGTAATTAAATTTAATGAATCGAACACTGCAATACCGATTGGACGTGAACACTATTAAACCCTTATCAACAAAGCAAAAATGAGTACATTGAAAATATAAAAATGATTAATCTAATTCAACCATGCTAAGTTGACATGACAACATAACGGCACTTTGTGTGCTTGTATAAATGCTTTAATATCATTTTAGGGTTTTTCCCCTATAAAGTCTATTATGTCCTTATGTGTTTTACTCTTCTCAAAATATGTGAAATCATATTAGAATAATAATAAGTGGCTAAACGGCCACGTATTCATGTGCACCGGTTGACCTTAGTGCAAATTTATAGAATACAAGCCATAAGATTATTATCATTGTGCCTCACTGTTGTACTGTCCTGACTGGATAATAACAATTGGTATTATAAAATGTCTGAAGTACACTAAAGGTTAGTTTACGATTGACTTAAAACAATAAGCTTACATTGTGCTTAAGATATGAATCAATTAGTTTAAGGGTATTAGTTTATGACTGTCGTGTGCGGATCTTGACGGGCGTGTGCATTGTTGGAGTTACTTAAGAGATCGTTAAATTTTATATATTAAGTACAAGTCAAGACGAAGTATCCAATCAGAACACAGCGACTGGTTTTGGCGGGAAACAGAATTTAAATCTTATGTTAGGTTATATCGTATTGTGAAATCGTGCGAAAGTAATTATTTTAATCAACAAACAATATCCTCTTAATTTAAATAATAGTTCGTGGTCGTGTTTTCTTTCATGGAAGAGATTTTAGAATTCACTTTAATTAAAATGATAAGGAGTATGCTGTAAGTGTTCATTTGCTTCAACAAAAGTTCTTCCTAATAGAGTTTAAGGAGGATTCAGTAGAAACTTTCATGTCTAAGTTGGAAGATATTGAGGTAAAGTTGAAGCAAGTGAGAGAACCGATTTCAGACAAAATGTTGGTTACGAAATTCCTTATGTCACTACCCCAGGAGTTTGAACACTTTCGTTCAGGGTGGAAGTCAGTTCCATTTGAAATGCAATCTGTGCAAGAACTGAAGTCAATGCTCCTGATTGAAGAAAAAAGAATAGGTTCGAGAAAAATAAGTGATAGTGCTGGCCAGTATAAGCAACAGCAGTTCAAGAAAATGCTACAGTTGTGGAAACGATGGACATTTGGTCAGGTTCTGGGACAAAAATAAGGAAACAAGAACTTGATACGATTGCAAGAAGAGAGTTCTTTCTGATAGAAAATTTCAGGATGTTGAAGGCTAAAAATTACAATAGAGAAATTGAAGTAAATGCTTTCATGACCTTCGATGCAGAAGAGGAACTGAATGATAACTGCTGGTATATGGACACCAGAGCTAGCGAACATATGTGTAGTAACACACATTTGTTTTTAGTCTTTTGAAAACAAGCAGTTTTCAAGTTAATTAACTGTTGGTTATGCAAAGCTTTTACATTTTATAGGACATGGAACAGTGGAGTTGTATGCGTGGAATGGTGTGAAATTCATAAAGACTATATTACTAAATGTCCTTTATGTTCCACAGTTAAAATTCAATCTTTTTTCAGTTGGTTGTGTATTGGACAAAGGTCTTCATTTAGTGTCCAACAGTGAGCAGTGCAACTTTGTAAATGACCAAGGAGAAGTTCGTGCAGTTGCTAAACGTGTAAGCAAACTATATCAAATGTTTTTTTTTTTTTTTTTTTTACTGAAACACAGTCTGAGCTGTCCAAATAAGTGATGAAATGTATTGGCCCCATATGTAATCTGAGTAACTTGTGTATATTTGAGCAGGGCAGCAATACTGACTTTGACATTTCTGAATGTTATGCCAGTTTGACGAAAATGATTGTAAAATTAAGTGTGTGGCATCAGTTACTTTATCATCATAACGTTCAGCATGTTAAATCATTATTGAATAGGGAAAGTATAAACTTCATTGACCATAGCACACATTTCGTATGTGAAGAGTGTTTGTCTGGAAAACAACACTGCCTGTCTTTTCAAAACAATGTTTCTCGAGCGACCGAGTCGTTAGAATTAGTGCACACTGACGTATATGGTCCAATAGAAAGCCCATCACTTGGTGCTGTGAAGTATTTTTTATTGTTTAAGGATGACTACTCAGGGTATAGAAAAGTTTATTTCATGAAACACAAGTCTAAAGTGAAATTGTGTATCAAGAAATATGTCACGAAAGCAGAAAGGGATACTGAATGTAAAATTAAGTGCCTGAGAAGAGACAAACTGTTTAGAGTTTACTAACACTGAGTTTCGACAATTACTAGACTCATTTGGGATTGTGCACCAAAGAAATGTTGTGTACATGCCGTAACAAAATGGCAGAGCAGAAAGAGAGATGCGAAATTTAGTGGAAGCTGCCCGTACGATGCTTGGGATATGCCCAAACCTTTTTAGGCCGAAGCAATAAACACTGCAGCCTACATACTAAACTGATCAGGTCCAAGTCCCGTTGAAAGCAAAACTCCTTATGAAGCCTATCACAAAGAGGATGTTAACTTGAACGACTTCGAAGTTTTTGGTTCACGAGTTTCTGATCACATACCAAAGGAGAAAATGGTTGAAACTAGATCCGAAAAATAAGACAGGTGTTTTTCTGGGATATTACGAAGTTGTCAAAGGCTACATAGTGTTTATTCCACTAAGCAACAAGGTCGAAGTGCATCGTGATGTTGTCTTCCTGCTACCTGAGTTGAAGCATGAAGTAGAAGAGCGAAACTGAGAACAAGAAATAAAAAAAGAGTTTTTGTGTGTAGGGGATGACACTGAAAGGTGTGCAGGGAAATAGGAATAAAATTGTGTGCAGGAAGTGGAGGAGGATGTAAATGAAAAGACAGGTATACAAGATAGTAGCTGTGATGAGGATTTAGGACATATTGCTACAATAGAAAGGGAAAATGGGGGCATAGAGGGAGAAGACTACCATCTATGACCGAGAAGAAACATTTACAATCCATCATTTCTTGAGGACTATCATCTTGGTTTGTGTAACATGGCTGATGATGACTCTTAAACATTTGATTAAGCAGTGTCTAGTGGAGGGAAGCCATGGATATGGAGCTGAATGCATTGAGAGAGAATGATACCTGGGAATGGGTATCTAAACCTAGCGACTGTATTGTTAATAATTGTAAATTTGTTTTCAGATGTAAAACAGATGAAAAAGAAAATTTAGTGTCTTATAAAGTGAGGTAAATGGCAAAGGGGTTTCAACAAAATTTGATATCTTCAGAAAGTTATAGTCCAGTTGCTAGGTTAACATCAGTAATATTTTTCCTTGTTTCTTGTAATGATCAAAACCTCACAATTCATCAACTCGATATTTGTAGTGCATTGTTGTATGAGGAAATAAAATGTGATGTGTATATTTATTTACAAAAGGGATGTTATTGTGGACCTAAAGAGGAATGAAAAGGCAAAGCATGTAAATTAAAGAAAGCTTTGTATGGGTTGAAATACTCACCAAAAAATTGGAATGAAAAGTTTCATGATGTAATGAAATAGTTAGGCTTTGTGGGATATGATTACGAATATTGTCTGTACACCAAAATTCAAGGTGATTGCAAAACATGATTGCTGTTATATATTGATGATTTGTTACTAGCTTCTAATAGTGAGCAAGAGGTGGTGTCTGTAAAGAAATTGTTGAGCAAACATTTCAAAATGAAAGATCTAGGGAATGTTTGTCACTATTTGGGAATGCATATTTCACAAAATGTGGGGGATGGCACTCTTGTTATAATTCAGACTACTTATCTTGAAAATTTACTGGAGATATGTAATATGTCTCAGTGTAACACTGCTTCCACTCCTATCGAAGATAATTTTGACAATAGCATGTTAAAGAGAAACAAATCGGAGAGCCACGAAATTGAAACTAGGTGCAGACAAGTTATTGGCTCACTGATGTATACTATTGTGTGTTCCAGGCCAGATATCTGCTTAGCTATCAGTATTTTAAGCCGATATCAACCATGTGCTAGTGAGGATTTGTAGGTAGCTTTAAAGTGTGTCCTGTGCTATGTAAAATGTATCCTAAAACTAAGTATGGTATTTACCAAAAATGAAAATTGCATAGACAGCATAGTAGGGTTTGTAGACTCTGACTGGGCAGGTGACAGGTCAGATAGAAAGTCAACTGGTGGATTTGTTTCTAAAGTTATTGGCTATATTATGTCCTGGGTTCCTCGGAAACATTCTACCGTAGCTTTGTCATCCACCGAGTCCGTATTTGTAGCATTAAGCGTGACCACAAGTGAAACATGTTGGTTCAAAAATTTGTATGAAAGCTTGGTAGGATCAAGCATTGTTGCGAGGTTTCTTGAAGAAAATCAGTCTGTTATAAATTTGTGCAAAACCCCCCAGTTTCACCACAAACTGAAACATTTGGACATCAAAGTCTTTTTTGTAAGATATAAAGTTTTTAATAGCATTGTATCTATTGAGTATGTCCCCACAGAGGAGCAAGTCAGTGATGTTCTGACTAAGCCTGTGGGCGAAGCTGTTGGCCACTTCGCACGCCTATATTTCCACTGAATTTACCCTATTTCAGGGAGGCAGGCCCAGTAATTGTAAAACATACACTGAAATATACTTGTAAATTTGAAGGCTGCTATTAGAGCGCAGTACCCGAAGAACTCAGGTGAATTAAATGCCATAAAACACGTATAATTGTGGTATGACTGTTTTATTACCGTAAAGGTACAATTGAATGTTACTTACTGTGCTTGTTAATGCATGCCTTAGTTAAATGGACCCGGCACTCTGGACGTGCAGGTGGTCGCTACTGCTAAAAAATAAGGTGTAGGCCTTAGATTGTAATTAGGTGAAATATGTCAATCTCGTGAAGTCCTGGTATGTTACGTCAGGATACAGGATGACCTCCCCTCGGCTAAATAAAAATATTAAAAGGTTCTTGAATTACATTAACTATGGATATGAAGAGAAATTCAGCCTATATTGAATTGCCGAGGGGGCATATGTGGAGCTTACCATCTATCCTGCCGGTCGTCTCGAGTGCTGAAGTCTTACTAACGACATGGCGTCGGTTTCGCCCCCGTCCAGCGAATCCGACGCCAAAATGAAAACATGAAAAAAAACTGAACTTAATGAATTACATGATAAGTGAAATCGATGTTGTACATAATTAAGATTGCTGAACTAAACCATATTGGTCACATACTCGTGAATGCTGGAGCCCCAGAAATGGCAAAGAATGTGACGTCATGAGAATGTCACCGCACTTGAAGGGTGATATTAAATTTGATGATGCCTCAGATGGTTGATTCTCGATAGATGATTACATGTACACTCTTATAATTAACATTTTAGAATCGGTGTAAGTCGATATGTAATTTAATTTAGGAATGTGTATGGATGTGACGACACGCGGATTTCGTAGCTAAGAGCGGAGCTACACCCTGTTTTCTATGGAATGTTATCGACTTTCTATGCTGGAGCGGGCAGTTTCCCTAGTGAGTTACAGTGTAATCACCGTGAATTATGCTTTAGAATGCTCCAGTTAATTAATGCTGCTAGATAACCGCTCGCCACTTCACACTTCCTGTGGGAATTTGATTCCCTGTCTTTTGAAACCACTTGGACCTACGTCGCACACTGGATTCGGCCACGGGGCCCCTCGACATTGTACACATCGGAAAGCTGTGGGAATAAGCGGTGCCGCTTATTCCAGTGTTCCCTATAGTGACTGTTGCGTCCAACGGTCGTGACTTCACGGGAAACACTCGTTTAGGTCACATATCCATTTATCATGAGAGTTACCTCTTGTGTTGAATGTTAAATATTATGAACCATGGCCTCGAGTTACAGGGTGGCAAGAAAAGTGTAAACGCCGTACTTGTCGAAATGCACTGATCGAGACCGCGACCTAATGTCGATTGGTCGAGTGTTGCTGTGTGGTTAATGCGTCTGCGATGGAACAAACGGGCACTAGGGATACATGGACGTCAGGAACATGTCAGGCCTTTAGCCAGAGTAAAGTTTGCCAAGTTCAGGGGTATGATAGGTTTGAAGTAAAGGTGAAAGTATAGCTGTAGTTTGCAGTATTTAAAGTCTCAACATTGAGGGAGAGTTTTGGACACAATGTTAAGTTGGTATTGTTTTTAGTGTATTGGAGTTGTGGTTGTTTACTGCATTGACCGCCTTTTTTGGGTTGATCGGAAACGGTTAGTTAATCCGAAGTTATGTTTGTATTATGGTCAATAAAATCTGCTAAAACATCTTGGTTTCATTGGCATTTATGAGTCTATTCTTAACGAAAGGTAACGTCCAATTTATTATGCCCTGTGACTCTGCGAAGGGTATGTTTGAAAAAATGTGTTCCATTTATGAGAGGAATTGCAGTCACAACAATAGTTTGTTGCTGCAGAATTTTTTCAACTACAAAATTTACAAGGTTCTGCCTGGTATTTCTGATTTACAAAACCTTTCCATGACACCAAGAAGTGTAGCCCACACAGTTGATGATGAAACGATGATGGGTAAAATTTTGTCATTTTGCCAGGCAGATTTACACATTTTTGCCAGACAGATTTAGACATTTAAAACTGCCTGGGAATCGACCCCTGAGAGTGACAGGACATTGACTAATCTAACTGCCAGATTGTTATAAGAAGAAGAGTGATGTCATACCAGTAGCACACATGATAATGTACATTCAAAACTGTAAAATATATATATGTCTGTTTTAAGGATAACTAAAGGGGCCACCATGGCCGGAACTGCATGAAAAAACAGTTAGGTTGGAAAATCTGCAAAAACCATGGCGAACTGAACTGCTACTTTAGAAATAGAAACAACTCTAATACAAGTAACATAATTGAAAACTTTAACATTTGACTTTACCATTTGACTTTACGTTTGTTTTCCGACATATTGTTACTTATGGAGCTTGATACAATGGAACTGTCAAAGATAAAGTTAAGCACTCCTGACTTTACGTTTTCGAAAAACTAAAATTTAATTTAAAGTCAATGTCAAGCAGCTATTTTGCCAAGAATCTAACAGAGGTTATTTACAATATTGTATTGTGTATTCGTGGTTTCGTCAGAGGAAAGGAAACATAAAGTCATATGCTAAAGTTTATTGTGTTAGAAGCTTAAGGTTGCATTTCTTACAGAATCAGTGAGTGAAAATCCTAAGGGATCTTGTGTACTAGATTCAGGTTGTACTTCTTACATGATCAACAACAGTGATTCTTTGAACAATGTCACAGGTATAGAGTCTGAAACTATGTCTTCTAAGAAAAATGAAAACATGTGTGCCGAGCTCAAAGGGGATATAGAGTACCAAGAATGTGTACTGAAAAATATGCTGTATGTTCCAAGTTTAACAAGAAATCTAATATTGGTACACAAAATTACAATGTTGTCAAATTTATTGACAACATTGTAGAAATTATGAAGGGTACTAAAATCACTGGTGAGAAGGATATGGATTCCATAAAATAAATTTTAACTATAGTGAAACAACACTTCTGTCTGAGAGCAAACAAACAAGTTACCTAAATCTATGGCATAGAATAATTGGACATTTGAATGTTGATAGTATGAAGAAACTGGCTGCCTTATCATATGGTCTAGAAAAACTTAAATTCTGCACAAGTAAGATCCAATGTGTAACCTGCCCTACATCAAAGCAGACTAGAAAACATTTTGGAAAACCAAGAGAGAGAGAGAGAACAACAAGACCGCTAGAAATAATCCACACTGATGTGTGTGGGCCATTTGGCATAACGTGGGATGGTTTCAGGTACTTCGTGACCTTCTTGGACTACACACATTTTTCAGTGATATGTCTGATTAAAAACAAATCAGATGTATGTGATGCTGCCCGAAACTACATTGTTGAGGCCAAATCAAAATGGAACTCGCGTGTATACAAACTTCGTTGTGACATGGGGGGCGAATATGTAGCCAACGAGCTCACCGATTGGTGTCGAGAAAGAGGAATAAAGGTATACTATGCCCCTGCAGCAACTCCTCAGCTAAATGGACGAGCAGAGAAACTGAACAGGATGCTAATGGAGAAGACGAGAGCACTCCTTTTCGACTCTGGCCTACAGAAAGAGTTGTTGGTAGAGGCATTACGCACTGCAATGTACCTGCTGAACAGAAGACAGTCTACTACAGTAGACACAACTCCTGCCGAACTGTGGTATGGAAAAAAAACAGGATCTATCCATACTAAAACTATTTGGGTTTCTGGCTTATGCAAAAAAAATTTACGAAGCTAGGAAAACTAGACAAGAGATGTGACAAACTTATCATGGTTGGTTACGTGACAAATGGCTACATACTGTAGAACTCAGAAAAGAGGGAAATTAAACTCTCAAGAGACGTAACATTTGTGGAATCACCTGAAGTTTCTTGCTACAAACAACTCTTCACAAGAAATTCTTGCAGATAGTTTCATTTGTGTATTCTGAGAAAACATCACTAAGACTAGCGGGCAGTGTGGAAGTGAAAAGAAACACAACTGTGCTTCAAGATGATGTAGTTGATGAACCCTTTCACTGTTTTCCCTCAAACCAAGACATTGTAAAAACATCAGAAATGCTCGACTCTCTACCTGAAACATCTACTGCAATGGAAAACTGCAACCACCAGGACAGAAAAGGACGACCAAAAAGAAAACCCCAATATTTACAAGAATATGCTTTCCTACATATAAACTATTTCCGGTGAAGATCGGGATAAATGGTTGAAAGCCAATGAGAAAGAAAAGTCCTCACTCAAGAAGAATGGTGTTATTCAGTTTGTTGATGACAAGAAAATCCTAAAGAATCAAAAGGTACTCTCTAGTAGATGGGTATTTAAGAGAAAATATGCCAACAGTTATAAAGCTAGACTCATTGCATGTTGTTGTGCAGACAACAGGACTTGATTATCGTCAAACATTCAGCTCTGTGGTGTCATTGAATACCCCGAGATTCCTCATCGCCTATGCTAAAGAGGAAAACATGTCCCTCAAGCAACTTGACATAAAAACTGCTTTTCTGTACGGTACTTTAGAAAAATATGTCTTCATGCTCATACTTGAAGGTTTTTGAAGTTGAGCAGGCCTCTGTCGTTTAACTGAAGAAATCTCTCTATGGACTGAAACAAGCCTCGTGCTTGGAATAAAAGATTTGTCGACTTTCTCAATGCACATGGCACAGACAAGTCGGTCTTCGTGAATGACGAAGGTAATTTAATTCAAGCCATCTGGGTAGATGACTGTCTTGTGATTCCAAATGAGAATGACAAGATTGATTAGCTCATGATGAAGCTTCAAATTGAATTTGAGTTTAAAATTACTGACAACCCTGAAACCTTTGCAGGCCTTGAAATTTAAAATCCAAGGGGCTTCATCAACATTCATTAAGTATCATATGTGGACCAGTTGTTGAAAATATACAATATGGACTGCACAAAATCCGCATAAACTTCCACAGTTTCAGGTACTGACAACTCTGAACACTGTAATGGAAAGGAAGGTGTTAATTTTCCATATAGGGATGCTGTTGGTAGCCTTTTGTACCTGTCAAATAGTTCTAGACCAGATATAACATATGCATTCAACATGGCATCAAGAAAATTGGAAAACCCTACTGTACATGATGTATAAATTAAAATTAATATTCAGGTACCTTCAAGGAACGAGAAACCTAGGACTTATATATATTCGACAGATCTCAATACTTCGCTGATTGACGCCTACAGTGATGCAGATTATGCTAGCGACGATACATCACGTAGAAGTACTTCAGGTTATGTCATCCTATAAATGAGGAGTCCTGTTGCCTGGTCTACAAGAAATCAGACCATCATATCACTCAGTACTGCAGAAAGAGAATTCATCGCCGCCAGTGAATATGTTAAGGGAGTGCTATTTTTGAAATCTCTATATAAGGAACTCACAGGTGAAGATATTCTAGTAAACCTCAATATTGATAACCAAAGTACAATTTAGATGATAAGAATAACAGTAAGACCAAAAGGTCTAAACACATAGACATAAAATTAATGTTTCTGTGCGAAAAAGTGAATCAGGAAAATTTCAATTTAAATTATTGTCCTACTGACAGCCAGTTGGCTGATATATTCACTAAAGCTGTCAGCCCCAGTGTTTTTGTAAACTGGTAAAAAATATTGTCTCTTGCAAATGAGTATTATTAAGCAGTAAAATAATGTGTTTTTTTTTTAATATTATTTAGTAAACAAGATTATGTTAAGAATTTGTGAAATTGGTACTAAGTTCATGCTAATTTTAATTCATGGGAAGAGTGTTGATTAGGTTAATTAAAATTAACATATGATTACTTTCTCATATGTTAATGGCGTAGAGTTGGCAATACTTCGTCTAGTACCTAGTATGAAAACAATATAGATTGTTATCGTTACTGTTGTTTGTGTACTCTAAATGAGAAGTAAAATAAAAACTATTTAAAATGTGTTTGCGTGTCTTTGACTGTGTAAATTTAAAACTAAAAACAAATCAATAACATATTATGCTTGTTTGGACAGTTGTAGTTTTATTATGTGAAGTGTCATCATGTTATGTTTAAATGTACTAAAGTGCCCGTTCCACTTTCAGACATTGTGTGCCTTTTCTGCACACAAATTTAGAGGGGTTTGCGAATTTATTTTCATCATTATTATTTTCACATGTTATTGTTTTGGAAACACGCCATAGATAACATAACCAAAGACTGGCCAGCAAGGACAAGGGCGGGAGGCCACGTACCCACCGGATAGCTAAAGACTGTTGTATGCGACATAATCAATGTGTGTCTGAATACCAATATTTTATTTTAGAGTGTTCAGTACTTTAGTATAAATTGCCACATGCAGATATCAATGAACAGTGAACTTACAAATGCACGCGGGACAAAACTCCCGGTATTAAAGACACAAACCTTGTGTGAATTAAGGTGATTTCAAGGTTAAGCAACAGACATAACGACATGCAACTACAAACTTTCGAGTGCAGTTCACAATTGATTTATATTTCCTCCTAAATATTTTCACAAAGCACTTTAAAGTGGAATATTTATAATTTTTTACTTCTGTGTGCCATCCCCGTTTTCATTAATTTTCATTTAAACAGTTTTATCCAAATAACGGGATTCCGTGTTGTTGCACATGAGGAAGCAGCAGCTAGGTGCCGGCTCCCACGCAGACATGTTAGTCAGTAGTAGTCATGGGCAAGATGGTTAATTTACAGGTGTGGTTCACAACCGATTCACTCCCTGTAATGAAACGGCACTTTTGTATGGTTCATCGGTTCAGTGCGGTTGTTGACTTATGTAGGAGAAATTTCTTAAAAATTGTCTTTGGATATCAAAATATACTTTTGAAATCACGAATTTTGTCCATATCAACATAAATAAATACATCCTAGATATTATCTTGTGCTATAATTATAATCTTCCACACAAAATTAGAATGAAATATATATTTTTATATTAACGATCTTACATATTGTGACGTGTACCAAGTGCCCCTGCCCCTAAGATCGTTTGTCCACCCGTAGCCTGTAATGTCGCCGCAGCGAGGCTACATGCTCTGTGCAGCGTAGAGTGAGCTCTCAGTCACTTGAGAAATCAGGTGCATTGCAAGCGCAAGGGCACGCCGGTGCAGGGCAGCGGGTGGTTGCCATGGAGATGCCACTAAGGAGGATGAAATAAGCTAACTATTTTGAATTAAAAGTATAAGGGCCTATTTGAAGACATTGTTATGATTTTAATTAAAGGATTTATCATGTGTTTTGTTTTATTTGCGTGTTAATTGTGTACAATGCAAGAGTTATGTATCATTATTTATTTTCATCATTCACACAGTGCTTTATTCATTCCATAAGATGTTGCAAGGCATAACAGAAAGTAGTCCCGTTTCGGTGCGAGGGTAAACTGAGGTGCATCAAGCTGGAAGTTAGTCAGCGCGTAGCAATCAATGGAGGTGGATTGCATGTCGTGAACTCCGGCGTTTTCCCATGCACGCCAGGCGGCCCTCAATATTTTTTCACCTGGACATTTAACTGCAATAGACTTAACATAATACTGAAACCTGCTTGTCTTTAGCCACCCAGTAAACCACTTCCTCTCCTCGTGGGAATAACATCACCCCGGGGAGCTTTATTGTGCAATTAATCATTGTTTGTCGTAAGACATTTTGTCAGTTCTACCTCTTGGCCGGTTATAATAGCCAACAGTGTTTGTGTAAAGTGCCCTCATCGAAGGGAATGCAATTAAACATAATAAATACGACTATGAACTGTGCAGTACATACTATATTAACGTCGCATCATGCATGTCAGGGGAAGGGCCCTTATAATACCTGCTCACTCAACCTACATAAGTGATTTAATTTGCAAACGTTCTGAATTTTGTTTCACATTGTATGGGTGTGTAGGAGGCCCTGACATCTCAGGTATGCATGTGTAAGAGTTAGGTGATTTTCCAGCCAAGATCAACAACGGTGCTTTTCCAGCTGATGGGCTATTGTTTATCAAACATCACTCATCTGGATCAGTAATCAATGGGGCAGAGGTCAGCACATCAATGGGAGAAGATTGGTCCGAGCGTATGGCCTGCAACCCCGAGGTTAAGAGATGCAGCATCAACACTGACATCGCCTTCACAGCATCGGGTGCCACAGGGTATAATCATTCCTTGACTGCACCATCATAGTCCCTTAAAACCTCATTTAACACTTTTCTGTCCCACCAAACGGCGTTAAATTGACGCCTCTCCATGTGGCCAAATTCACCCACCAAAAATTTCCTAGCCAAGAAGTTTTTCCCAATTTTCCAAAATTTTCCGAAGTTTTTCCTGAAAGGCAAATTTCCCACCTTTTTCCCTGCCCACAACGGCATGAGGATGGCAGGAAAGCAGCAAGGGCAATGGCAGCATTGGGGCGCTTATGGCACACCGCATAGAGACTTGGAAAGCTTGTCCAAATCAACAAGAGATGCCTTGCCAGATGCCACGCCATTCTGCTTGGAAGAGGAGGCGAGGGAAATCGAAAGGAGGAGAAGTGATGGGGTGGATACTACCTTCCCCCAGCCCCTTACCATTCACCACCACCGACAGTCAGCTGATCCCTCGTGCACGCCGCGCATCAGCTGGGCATCGTGTTATCAATCCTGTATGGGGTAAGCAGGCCATCCGCATCGTGAGAAGAGAGGGCGATCCCGCTTCCCCAACCCCTCGATTCCACACCGGTTATTCCACATCGACTGCACATGTGGCTTTGTTTACAAACAAAGCATGGCTGGCAGGATGACTGACATCTCGCTGGAGCTGTGATGTCTGGAGTGTTTACACCCTATGGTGTATCTTGGACAATTAGCAGGTGATAGTAAGACATAGTGTAAAGTTATCGTAAGACCAGCACTACAAACATCCGTGTCGGTGACGTCCACAAGAGGGGAAAGGACAGTAGCAGTGAAGCGATGCAGGAATGCAGGACAATTACAATTTTCCAAATTTTCCCATACAAGTAAAATTTGAAAGTGAACATTTCCCAAATCATGCACTTCCGAAACATTGTGATAACTTGCTATGCAATGGTCAAAGTACCATGGTACTTTAGTGTATACAATGTGATGTAAAGTAGCTCGAAGAATGCATCGTTATACAGAACACAAATCTGTTTCAGGGCTCACGTTCCTTTGCTTGTTGTGTTACGCGATT
Source organism: Dryococelus australis (assembly GCA_029891345.1). Taxonomy (NCBI): domain Eukaryota; kingdom Metazoa; phylum Arthropoda; class Insecta; order Phasmatodea; family Phasmatidae; genus Dryococelus; species Dryococelus australis. Next base: position 79,900,069 of record CM056993.1, read on the forward strand.
TCAACAACAAATAGGCAGGGTGCAAACCAAATGCAAAATGCAACCACAGGCACTCCACGCGATCAGATATTGGAGTTTTTAGGACAGTGGGATAACGATGTGGCAGTGAATGTAAAAAGCAAGCTTTCACAAGTTATAGTGGCACGGGATGCTAACTATGTGACAGGTGGAACGGCACCGTGAAGAGGAGGGAATGGCAGTAAGGTAGGGGATGAGAGCAGTGCGAAGCAGGGATGCCGTATGCTCCCACTTCACATGTGGCGAATGTAAACAAACCCCCTCCACCCGAACTTACCCCAACAACCTCACTGCACACACAGCAACCACCTACGCCATATTTCCCATCACTACTGCAAATGTTTCCAATGCCCGTTTTTCCTTAAGTTGTACCAAATTACCTGCTAACTTTTCCAAATTTCCCGCTTATCAATCCATACATGACAACAATCCCACAGACATTGGAATGCGTGCTACGTAGCAGGACCATGGAGACTAACCTACCCCAATACTCACTAGGACCTATTACAGTAAAAACACCATCCAAGTTCCAAACACTACCTACGTTCGCATGCACGCCAATGGAATATCCGACAGCATTATTGGAAGACTGTGTATCCCAGGTGCGGGGTGAGTTAGAACGAATGGTCCAGCTGTGTCGGAGCGCAACTCCACGGGTACATGGGCTCTTGGTGGGCATATCTCAACCACTATGGACTTCAGTGGGAGGAGTTACGACGTGCATTCCAGTGCATATTCAGCGGGGTCTTTGCCTCTGTACAGGCCCAAAGCAGATTAACCATGAAGGCCAACAGTCGGGTGAGTCACTAACTGCTTTCATTACATGTTAGAGTCAACTTGTTAAATGCTTTCATCCAAATTTGGCAGAGCAGGAAGTACTGGAAGTAATTGCTGAAACGGCTCGACCTGAATTCAGAGCAGCCTTAATACCTCTGTTAAACGGAACATTAAAAGATTTAATGCATGCCACAATATTCTGGAGAGAATGCAGTAAGATGTAGACACGAGCAGAAGGAGGGCTGTTTAAACACATATCATTCTGGCAAATCGCAAAATTTTTCACATCATTCTCATAACAACAATAATGACCACGTACATGAAAAAGTATATAGTGGCCAACAGCATGAGAAATTGTATCATGGGCATATGTGTGGAAATATGTATAAGTAGTAACAGAAGAGGAGTGGAGCCATGGGGTCTGGTGGCCAAAAGCCACAGTACCAGAGCACAACATGTAATGGTAATAGCCAACAGCAAGGATGGAAACCAGACTACCCACCGCGACATCCGTGTAGGTATTGCCCAACCCCACAACACCACTGGCATAGTAAAGACCCGAACAACCCGCATATGAGGCAAATCAAAGATGCGGCAGAATGTAAACAACAGGGAAACATGTTGCAGGGGTGACACCCCGCACGCCAAAATTCGAATCGCAAACATAAAATTAACCCCACAGCAAGTATTAGTACAGCAAATGAGCAGTATTCATGCACCATTTATCCACATTGAAGTTTCTGTTAACGGCCAGTTATGCCATGCCTTAATCGATACTGCAACCTCACCCAACTTCATACAACCGCACTTTGTAAACAAGCAGGACATGACGCCTACAGACCATGTTATTCGGTTGGCCACGAACGAGCATTGTAGTACGGCCGCAGGACAGGCAGTAGTAATAGTTAAAGTCAATAACATTGAAAAGAAAACAACAGTCATTTTTACACCAGAAATATGTGAATAAAGCTATTTTGAGGATACCTTTGTTAACAGAACAACACATAATCGTAGAGCCACCCACAAGGAAAATACATTTTGGCGTGAAGGAAAGACAAACTGTGTACAACCTGGACTGCTGCCCGACGAGTAGCCTACCCGAGGTCAAGCTAGAGGAATTTGACAACCATGTCATGCACGAATACCAGGCCGCATTTCAGCACGTCCTTGACTAACATCGCAATGTATTTGGTGGAAATTATGTGTTGAAGCGCACAACCATCGCTGAGCACACCAGCCCGCGAAGCTATTTGCTGCAGCAAACGCGGATTATAAAACTGCAAATCCGGGAGATGCTTGACGATAGATTGATTCAACCAACATATAGTCAGTTTAATTCCGGGATCACATTAGCTCCAAAAAAATGGGAACTTGGCGATTCTGCATAGATTTCCGACCATTGAAACAAGTAACATGCAGCACACTCCTGCCATGTATAAGCATGAAAGATGCACTAAGCACATTAGGGCAGGCGAAGGTTTGAACATCCTTGGATTTGAAAAGCAGATATTGGAAGGTAACGATGAAACTTGAAGACAGGCCAAAAGCTGTACTCTCGGCCCGAAATTTCCGGCGTTTCCAATTCTGTGCGATGCCATTTAGTTTTAAATGTGCACCCCCCATCATTCCAGGCAATGATGGTGAGCAACAGTGGGGAGAAACACGTTATCGACTTTACGAGCACGAAACTAGGGTAGGCTGAGAGACGTTATGACGTCAATGAGAGGGAATGCCTGGCAGTTATTTGGCCAGTCAAGAAATACCACGCGTACCTCGAGTACCAGACGTTCGCACTACGGACCATCAACTGGTGCCTTGTGTGGTTGCAAACTAAGCGAGAAGCACAGAGCAAACTGACACGATGGGCATTAGACCTACGATTTCGTAGTAGAGCATGTGCCCCAGAAAATAAATTAACTAGTGGACACATTGTCACACGATGCCAACAATTGGGTAATTTCCAGGATGATGCAGGATTGGAGGACATTTTACCTTCAAACTCGCGAAACCCAGTATCAGACTTGTACAGGGAAGTCGTTGCAGAACAAAGAAATTTGCCGATATGCGCAGGAAAATACGAGACAATGTGGACAGCTAGAGGTAGAAGGATGGCGTATTGTAGACGGCAGGTTGGAGACCTGTTCGGTTCAACAGCCAAGAAAATGGAGGGTGTATGACCCAACGTGTGCGAAGGATCAAGTCTTCGCAAATTTCACACTGTGGCAGCATGGCTGGACACCCACGCATTGAACAGACGGTCAGGAATGTACACTGCCATTTTTTTGGCCAGGATTATGCCGGGACGCGAGAAGATACGTACAGCAAAACAAAGAGTGTAACTTTGACGCATTACACTTCCAGGGGTTCTGGGATGTGTTTGTGTCCCGCCTGGGAGCAGCTACAGAACAGGCGCCACGTTCGGTAGAGTGAAGGATGTCGAATAGGGTCGTACGGCGACTATGAACACACAGTCAATATGAAGGAGAGCTAATTAAATTGCCAGTTAAATTATGTTGAGTGAAAAATATTTCCTTTGGGTATAAACTGTCGGCCACTTCGCATGCCTACATTATCTTTGAATTTACTCTGCTTGAGGGAGGCAGGCCCCATAAATGCAACAAATACCCTGAAAAACACTTTAAAGTTGATTCTGCTATGAGGGTGCAGGGCCAGATGAACTCGGGAGAGTTAATACAATAAAACACGTCTAATTATGGTTTGACTGTTTAATTACCGCAAAAGTACAATGAAATATTGCTTCACATGAAAATGTGTACCCTTGGTTAAGTGGACCTGGCACTCTAGACATGCCGGTGCTCACTGCTGTGGTAAGTAAGGTGATGGCCTTAAGTTAGAGTTGCGTAAAAACTCATCCAGCACGTGAAGTCCTGGTATGCTACTTCACGATGCAAGGAGACCACCCCTCTGTTAAATAAAAGAACTTAAATGTTCTTTAATCACGTTAACTATTGTGATGAAAGAAAATGTAGCCTATATTGAATTACAAAGGGGGGTAAGCGGAGCTTACCACCTGCCCTGCCAGTTGTCTGGAGTGCTAAAGTCTGACTAACTACATGGTGTCGGCTTCGCCGCACGTCCAGCGAATCCAGCACCAAAATGAAAACATTAAAAAAATGGAGCTTAATAATTAACATGATAAATGAATTTGCTATTGTACATAATTATGATTATTAAACTAAAACTCATTGGTGACATACTCATGAAAGTCGAAGCCCCAGATATGGCTAAGAATGTGACGACACGAGTATGTCACCGCACTTGAAGAGTGATATTAAATGAAATGATTCCTCAGGTGGCTGATTCTCAATAGATGATTACATGAACACTCTTACAATTAACAAATTATAATTGGTGTGTGTCGTGACGGTTATAATTACAGGAATGCGTATGGATGTGATGAGACATGGATTTCTTCACTAGGGGGTGGATCTACGCCCTGTCTTCTATGGTATGTCGTCTACTCTCTATGCTGGAGCGGGCAATTTCCCTAGTTAATTATGGTGCAATCACCACTAAAAATGCCTTCAAATACTCCTATTAATTAGTGCGGCTAGGGAGCCACTCGCCACTTTACACTTCTTGTGAGGATGTGATTCCCCATCTTTTGACACTATTTGAAACCGCGTCGCACTCTGGATTCGGCCACAGGGTCCGTCTACATTGCGCACATCAGAAAGCTGTGGGAATACGCTGCACCACTTATTCCAGTGTTCCCTCCAATGGCTGTTGCGTCTAATGTTTGTGACTTCACTGGCCACACTCATTTAGGAAACATATCCATTCATCATGAGAGTTACCTCTTGTGATGAATATTAAATATTATGACCCGCGGCCACGAGTAACAGGGCTGCAAGAAAAGTGTAAACACCGTATTTGTCGATCTGCACTGATCAAGACTGCAACCTAATGTTGATCGGTCGAGTGTTGCTGTGTGGTTAATGTCTCTGTGATGGAACAAACGGGCACAAGGGTTATGTGGACGTCAGGAACAAGTCAACATATACAAGACACATCGTGCAGACGAGAGGTCGCAGCATTGGCCACGCATGCCTCGTAAACCATTTGAGACAGTATTGTTGGACTTAATGGGTCCATGCCCCAGAACAAGAGGGGGTAAACAATTTCTAGTCGTGGTGAATGGTAATTTTTCGCGATGGACGGAGGCATACCCTACCAGCAGGGTGACAGCAAGGAACATAGCGAGAGTTTTAGTGGAGCAATTTTTCCCCACTTTGAGGATTTCCGCGTAACCTGTTAACAGGAAACAGTACACCGTAAACGAGCTGTAAATGGAGAGAGCCATGTACTAGATGGGGTGTTAATCACGTCACAATGGCCGTTTACCACCCGAGGGCCAACCCGACAGAAAGGAGGAACCAAGAGATGTAAGGTCAACTACGGTTATATGTATGCAAACATCACGCAACCTGGGCGGATCACATTTCCACCATTCTCTATACACTCAGGAGAAGAATAAATGTGGCAACTGGAAGGTCACCCGCCGAAGTATTGATAGGATGTACTCTACGCCTACCAGGGAGGCAAAATAATCGCAACAAGAGGATAGCAGCGAGATGCCGAACACCGACACATAGTGCTGACAACAGCAGAGATGCTTCTGTGAAGTCAGGCAACAGCAAGATCGTTATGCATCAAGATAGCTACCAGTCACAAACCGACTACCGCCGAAAGTGCATGTAGGACAGACAGTATATGTAAAGACACCCCCCCCCCCTCCAGTTTACAGCTAAGAAAGACTTTTGTGCAGGGCTAGCAGCACGATGGAGTGGTCCATTCAAGTGCTACAAATGCACAGGCCAACCTTATACACAGCATGCACGAGAAGGAGAAAGGTGAGGGTACATCGGGACGACATCTGGCTAACCCCGGGTGCCATCGACAACAAGGTTGGTCGCGGTGTGTCTCGACCGCAAGATGGTGCAAGCCGTGTTGAGTTCAGGAAGGAGCGAGAGGAGACGCAATTCATGGCAGCACTTCAGGGGGGGAGATCCTGCAGGAGACCTGCCCGGCGCGCCAACGAGAGTTCACCACCAGAGGTGAGGTAGGACAGAAACACTGTCGACGAGCTCCAGGAGGAGAGGAGCGGTACAGAAGGTGCATCAACACTTCAAAGACATGCAAGGGAGGAGGAGGAAAGTATGCAGGAGTTACCCTGTGCCGATATACCCCTCTGGAAACCTGTAATGCTTCCAAAAATGCAAGGGCAAGGGGAGCATGACGAATCTGTGCAAAAGCAAGTGGTGGAAACGCAATCAGAGCATGAGGAGCATGTAGATAAGCAGGTTGAACTAAAGTAAGGGGTTAATGAAAGTTTAAGTGTGTTTCCAGGGCTGTTCAGTCGAGTTGCATCCGGAGACGGCAGAATGAGCAAGACAGCGAGGAAGGTGACAGCAAGGGCAACGAGTCAAAGAGTTCGCTCTGCCTTCGCCGGTCTCCAGGGGGAGGGGGAGCCTTTGATGTATTTCATGTGCCCCCTGCCCCTAAGACTGTTTGTCCGGCCGTAGTCTGCAACGTCGCTGCAGACGTGATCTGCACAGCATATAGTGTGCACCTGGTCGCTGGAGTGATCAGACGCATGCAAGGGCACACTGAAGCAAAGCAGCCGGTGGTTTTCATGGAACGCCACGAAGGAGGATTAAAAAGGCTAACTATTTTGAACGAAAAGTATAAGGGCCTAATTAAAGGCATTGTAGTTGTTTTAATTAAATAATTTATCACATGTTTAGTTTTATTTGAGAGCTAATTATCTACTATGCAAGAGTTATGTAGCATTTATTTTCATCATTCTAACAGTGTTTGTTTATTCCATACAAAAGAGTAATGTATTGCAGGATTTTTTTGTTGCATTTTAATTGTTTATTTAGTTCTTAAGCATGTTGCAAGGGCAGGTACTGCAAGGCATAACAGAAAGTAGTCCGTTTTGGTGCGAGAGTAAGCTGAGGCAAGCCCGCACATCGAGCAGGAAGTTAGTCAGCGCATAGAAATCAACAGAGGTGGATTGCGTGTCGTGAGCTCCGGCGTTTTTCTGTGCACGCCGGTCGGCCTTTAATATTTTGCATCTGGACATTAACTACAATAGACTTAACATAGTACTGGAACCTTCTTTGCTTTAGCCGCCCGGTAAGCCACCTCCTCTCCCCACGTGTATAACATCGCCTCAGGGAACTTTATTGTGCAAGTAATCATTGTTTGTCGTAAAATGCTTTGTCAGTTCTACTGCATGGCCGGTTATAATAGCCAAAAAAGTGATAGCCGCTCGGGCGCGTGAAACCATGAGCCATGGTATTACACGTCCAGCCTCTCAAAACTCTCAGTGATGACTAATTCTGGGAATGTGTAATGTTGGTCGGCTAGACAGCAAACAGGCCATAAATTTCTCTACAACTTACTGGGTATGCTGCTTGACATATTATTAAATTACTCTGCATTAAATAACATAGAAAAACTGCAAAACCAGGGGTGAAATGATATGGAAATGAGAACACGTGAAAATGGTACACAACAATAAACACATTAAACACTTTCAAAACTCTGGGGCTTCACTATGCTGTTTCAGGGGGTGTCTCTGGTGTCCATGTTCTTTTGCATAACAAACATTTACTTTTATCCCTTTTTGATAAAATACCTATGTTCTATTTGCGCTGTATGTATTTATGCACATTTTGGAGCGTGTGGCCACTCGGCCAGTGCTACACTTCACATGAGTTCTTACCTTACACTTTCTTACACCTGCACGGTACATTCTGCGCAAAGCACCATATGCACTGATGCACTGCTGCACAAACGAGCGCAGATGGTGGTTTCGCTGAAAAATGCGGTGCTGCGGGCAAACGGACTAGGAAGGGGATAACATGGCACGCATCATGCCCCCCACCTCCCGAGGGGGCATTCGCAGCTGCTCAGCATCATGTGTAGCAGGCACACCTCGTGCTTCTCTACCTGGGGCGTAAGGCATAAGGGCTTCTTGCCAGCCCCCACACTCTGTAAGCATTGGCTGCTGCATATGATCTTACTGGTCCTGCTCCTTACAGGATGCTGAGGCAGCCCCACAATTAATGCAAGCCGCAGGCATATGCTTCCGCCGCCGAGACTGCCGAGGGCAATACGAGCCGGTCGACTCCTTTTCTCGCTGTCACTACTGCTGCTGCTTGTGCTGGCCTCTCGTACCAGGCCATGTCACTGCCAGGAGCGACCCGGGCAGGCAGCAACTGTACGAAAGGGGTGGAAGGAGAGGGTTGGTCACACTGTCGACACTCCCCAGGTGGTACTGACACACTTGCTAAACTCATTCTGGGGGTCTCCTCGCCAACTGGTGACGCCATGATGACGGGAGTCATAGCGTCAGCTGGTGGACATATCCCCAGGAGTACTGGCGCTTGTGTTCCGACAGTGACACCGGTAGGCGAAGTGCCATCCAGCACTGTGAGACTATCTGACTATTCCCCCCACCTCCTGGTGAAAATGCATCGTGCAACGTCGAGCTATTGGCACCCCTTGCTGGCGTCCCTGGGGAGCATGCTGATGCCCGATGCCCCTTCCTCATCCACTGCTCCAATCTGGCCCTCGACAGTGTCATCGATGTCGTGGGTCACCAAGGCCCCCGAGTCACTTGCTACTGTCTTGCAATTTCTGAATGTACTGGGGAAGCAACTTCCATGGGTGTCACGTCGCCCCCATCACTCCGACCTGTGTCGTCCTGGCCCATGATGTGGTCTCGCCAGGCACCGTCGACACTTTGGTCTCGGATGTTGCCCCACCTTCCTTCACACGTAATTGCATTTTGAGCTTGGCAGGTGGATTGTCGTCATGGGAGTTTAGGGCACCAGGGCTTCCTCACCTGCGACATCTCCGGGCGAGAGACGGATGTCATCCTTGTGTGCTCTAACACTCTTCCTGCTCAAGCAGACTAGATATGTGGTTGGTCCGATGCTCTTGGTGACCCAGTGTGGGTCGGTCCACCATGCAGCCAAGCCTGCGCAGAAGTTTTGGCAGGCAGCAGTTTGGGGTTGAGACCTCAGGTAAACCCGTTGTCAGATTTGCAGGGCTGGAGGTGGCCTCGAGCTTGTTTTGACACATCTTGGTGTAATTTTGCATTGATGCTGCCACTGCTCATGATGCCATTGATGGTGCTTTCCCCATCGTCCTGCACTGTCTCCCATGCTACTACTATTGTTTTCTTGCGGGCAGTTTTTATCGCCTGGTAGGGCCAAGTTGTGCACTGGCAAGACTTCGGCAGGTGTTCGGCCAGTTGCTGTATTAACGCGCAAGTGGAGAGTGAAGAGGGCGGCGGGCAGGTGTTCCACTCAGGTGGTGTGCAGGTCCCCGAGAGCCTTCAATTCCTGGTTACGGCGCTCCTTAGGGTATACTCTCTGATACACCACAGTCTTCAGCTGGTACCCCCCTTCCCCTCCCTCGGTGCACAATCTTGCCATCTTCTGCCAGTAAACTGGGCACCGTTATTAGTGAGCAATTATTTCCGGTAACCTCAGCGTGCAAATAATTCCTTCTCCCAACACTTTTACCATTGCTTGCTATTATTGCACTGCTCATGGCGTACACCTCCACTCATCGGGAAAAGTGGTCAGTAATCAAAATGTATGCGTCTTGTGGCTGGTTCAACTATTGTATTCTATTCCTGTAACCATAGCACACCCAGTATTGCATTCTCACACATTTCTGTGGTTACTACTGCAGTGGTATGGTTTCTAGGTCGCGCACTCAGATTGTAACAGTGGCTTACCCTATCGCTCTGCTGCTGTGCTGGCCAGTAGCAAACCAAACAATGTGGTTGGTAGAGGTTACATTGCTCTTGTTTACAAAATGTGGACATACAAAATTATGTGAGGTGGCAATGTCAATCAGGGCGTGACAAGGTTGCCCATTCATATACGCCAGTTTGCGAATGAATTGTGCCATGTTACCACTAACCAACTGAATCAGTGCTTGCTGTGGTGCCAACTCCGTGTTGTTTGACAAGACCGGGGCAGCAAAGGTGACAGTCCCCTTCGCCCCTACTTCCCGTTTCCTTGGTTGCTAGGTGCAGGTCCTTTGTAGCTGTCAAGGTGGGAGTTATTGGGGCACTGGTTGTGCCAATGAAACACCTCTGCTGGCTTCCAATAGTGGTAGGTATTTTGTGGTGTTTTGGTCTAGTCCCACTTGACTTAGCTTTCCTGGCATCCTCGTTGACACTGTCACTTTTCCCGTGGTTATGACCGCTACGCGCAATCTTTTCACCATTACAGTCCCCTGCGAAAAATTTGCTTGGTTTTGGTCTTAAATGTTGTTTATGGTAGCGGGTCCCGCGACTTACTGCTGTCGTCACTGTGTGACCAGTGTCGCCATCATGCGGCACCATTCTCACGACGCGACGAACACGTGTTCCATTCCAGGATGATTGCGGGCATTTAACCTTTAACAGCTCTTCCAGGTTCCTATTAAGGACGGGTATCAGTGCGGCACGATACTCCGGCAGGACTGTCTCTTCTATGATCTCCAGGGTTTCTCTCACTGACAACTGCGGGTGAAATAGCTTGATCAGATGTGCCTTTTGCGTAATAAGCGTGGGCAGTTGTTCGCCTGGCTGCTGTTCCTGCCACATCAGTTTGTTCTGCACTTAAAGTGAAGCAAACGTGCTGCCGTATTGACTCTGAAACTCCTTTCTCCTTCCCACTCACTTCCTCTGCGTCCCTTCCCCCTCGAGCACTTAGCATTCTGATTCCGGCTGTTCGACATGATGGATGTGTTTCAATACTTTGTGTTTCAATACTTTCAATACCACTTCTCCACCCTTTTGATGGATCATCCACTGAATAACTTGGCACTCAAGAAGCTTCGCAGAGGATGCATGGGCGACAAATAGGTAACAAGTATTTACTGTCTTTCAGTACCTGCGGTAAAGTGTTAAGGGGCTGCCCACTAGAGTTGTAAGAATTAGGGAAATTTTATTATGGAAGGTGCTGACCATATTCTTGTTGAGGGTGAGTTGTGGCAGTGTGCTTTAGTTTAGTGGGGCAGTTGTTTGTGTGGATGTTCTGTTTCATTATGCTAAGGTAAAATTTTGGGTTGTGGCTTAGTACCGTATTTACTCGTGTATAGCAAGTCCTTTTTTTCTCCCAAAATAAGGAAAAACATTTCTGGGGTGGGCGCTATACAGAGGGTTTGGAGGGAGGGGAAGGAAGAGGGCACGGTAGCCATAAATTGTCCAGGGATGACGAGGGAAGTGGCGAGACTGCCTGTTGTCTCATCTCTTGATCTTACATCACTCCTCTCCCTTCTCTCTCATTCTCTCACAGAGACCCTTCAGTTATGTGTAGGTCGCAACCCCGCTCCCCTGCCAACCAAATAAAGGCATCCTGTCATGCCACAAACCAGTGCTGCCACATGTTTGCCACCCCCTCCCCCCTGGGCCAAACACCCAGATGTTACTGGTTGATAATTCCGCCATCCCTCTTTGTTTCAGTGGCAGCGGCTAGCGAACCATGTTCAAGAGGTTGGCTAAGGGACGAGGCAAACCTGTTTTTTTAGGGAACGGTAGTGTGACATTCTAGCAAAAAAAAAAAAAAAAAAAAAAAAAAAATTATCCTGTCACTGCTAAAAGGACACGGGAGAAAAAAAGAAAAAACAAAGTCAGAAGTGTTGAGTAGTAGAAGTATGAAGCATTCAGAATTTTTCTTATTTTGGCTTTTTGCACCCAAGTTATTTAGTTATAGTATTTTCCAAACATATCGCAATCACCACGCATTAATGTAAAAAAGAATAATTTGTTCCATACTTACTAACAGGGCACCACAAATTTTTGGTGCAATTTTATTAAAAAACAATTTTTCCCTGGAACTTGTTGCAAAAATCAATATATACGAGTAAATATGGTATTAAATTTTGTTTAGCATTTGCCTTGCACTATTTGAATTTCATGTATAATAAATGGAGTTTTTGAGCACTCTAGTTTTGCAAGTTTTGATGCCACCCCATGCTGCCTGTTTGACTTTGTGTAGCTCATGTCCACAGCAACTGTAAAGCTTTAACTCTTAGTTGGAGTGCTAGTACAGGGGATGGTGTTATGTAATTTGTTAGGAGTATTTTTTAAATCAGATTATTTTATAAAGAAGCAAGTTCAGTAGTTTTATTACTGTACGTTTTGTAATTCAGTTTTACTGAACCCCTTGTAAGGCTTTCTTATGGTATTTTTAAGAAATATTTTCTGCCAGTCTGGTTATGGTATTGTGGAGCTTCTATGTAAAAATACCTTATGAAAGTGGAGTATTTGAAGAAGTGTGTATTAGGGAGGAACCTTGCATTTGTTTATACTGACAGGTTATTATAATTATACTTTTTTGAGTATTGCTACATAACTGGTCTCTGTGATGATGCCAACTCATTTGTTCTAAATTTAAATACAGTAGAACCTCTCTTATTGACCCCTCACGATCCCCGAGAATAGGGTCGTAATAGAGGGGGTGGTGGGGTCCATAATAAAAAATCTGGAAAAATTTGGGCTGATTTCCCCCCCCCCCCCTAACGCCCTATACCACCAAACTTGCCATTTTTGGCATGAGGTATGTTCAATCGTCTCTAGCGCATAAAAAACCACTTTTTAAATAAAATTAAATATGTATTTTAATAGCTGGACGTCTCCCGATTAGTTTGATACCCAAGAAAGGCATATTGGACCACCCCATGTCGTAAAAAAGAAGGCCATTGAAAGTGTGTGAAAAGATTAGACTATGAATTATTTAAATAATATAAAGTTATTATTAAAGATCTATTATGCAGGTCTTGTGGGTCATACATTGCTATGAGGCACGTAGCGATCAAAAAATTTAGATGGTGTGGTGCAATACATGTATGTGCGCCGTGCCCTCGCTTTGGTCTGGCCGTTTCGTGTACGTAGCGGGGCGAGCACCTAGATCCTTTGCAGCACGGCCGGGCATGGGTGTGGCGGTTTGCTGTTAAAGCTCGGCCCTAGATCCTCAGGCTGACTAGCTGTCTGTCAGTCGCTACATGATGGTGGGTGCCGGGCGCCCGCCCGCCGCCACTAATGTTGTTACACGGCTGGTTCACTTCCTAACAGTGGCCTGGCATTGGGAAACATGCTGATAGATGCAATTCACATCCATGTGTTGGATTTATACGAAATGTAGGCGGCATGTTGGCCTCTGCACTAGCACGATGAGGTGTGGCAATGTTTACGGGAATAGAAATGATTAGTGCGGTCTACTTGAATTATTAACTATCCCAAATTTTTCATGAAAAACTTTTGACGCTGCCTATACACGCGCACGGCCTCACTCGCAATAATATGGTACCGGTAACATAAGAAAACATTTTATTTGCACACACTTATCTTTATTCACTTTACACATAAAATTGACTTCACAAGAAGAAAAACAATTGCCCACCATTAAAAATTAGCATATTATGCAGGCATGGGCGCACATAAACTTAAAAATAATAATTTAAAAAAAAAAGGGCATTGAATTAAATTTGAAGTTATCATACACACACTGATTAAGAAACTAGTTTGTGTAATGTGCCGCTGTTTTTACAGCAAAATAAGAGGGATAATGGAAGCGAAAAAAGACAGGAGGGTAAGGCAGAGGCATGTGACTAGGATAAAGAACCCTCCCCCACCCCACCTCCAACGCTTCCGCAGACAATACACCAGTGTCCCCTTCCGGCGTTAAGTAATTTATTGCTTCACGATACCATTCATGGTAAAGTGAGCACTTTTGAAAGCTCTCTCATTTGGAATAATAGTCAATAAGTTTGCTTTACTTTAGCTTTAGAGGTTAACTTCAGAGTACGGTGGAATACACACACAGTGTTTATTACTTACATTGCAATATTTATTTAAAAATATGTTTAAAGGATAAAAAATTAATGAAAGGAAAAAGTAACCCAGCCGTCAATAGTGCTCACTTTACAGTCTATAGCTTGAGAAATGCGCGACCACTAACATCAGTCAGGGCTAGTTTTCCATACACTGAAAACTGTGGATAATAGAAACTAGTACAGTCGTTGGAGAAAAGTCTACAAAACAAATCTACGCATAACTGAAACCGCGGTTCAAGATCCGCGGTTCGCAAGGGACTACTGTATCTACAGGATTGGATCAAAATGGAGATGTTTTCCTATAAATTGTTACCATATCAATTTTGCTTGGTATATTTGTCTAATATTTCTTAATTATTCTTTTCTGCTGTGTTTTAAAACCTTTTTTTGGTAAAGAGCATTATGCCTTTTGACTGCTTTTTTAATTTTTGATGGATTCAAGATTTTGAATTTGGTTAAAAATTATTGAGAGTCACCACAGGATGAAAAAGGGGTTTATGTGGTTTAGTGGAGCGATAAAATAATTAAGTTTGGGAATTTGGTCACTTGGTAACAATGATAACCTTGGAGTTAGTACTGGTTATTGCGTTTATTCTCCCGAGAATAAATACGTTCAAGTTGACACAGAGCATTCTAATTCCAAGGGGTTGTACGTATCAACCCTCCTGTACACACCATCCCCTAAGGGAGCGGCATGTGACCGGGTCTTGCGAAACCATTGCCAATACTAGGGTAGGACTGCGGGCTCCCTTCAATGGGTAGTTTGTGTGGGCGCAAAACACCACACAATTAGCCAGGCATCCATACGGTAGGCATAGTGTGCAAAGGCACTTGGCACACACATACAGTAGAGCCCCTTACTAGGTACACTTCACGAGGAAGCAACTGGACCACCTGAGTCAGCTAACCCAATACATACACCATGTGCGATTTACCGGTTGGAGTGCCAGGCCTGACAAAGTGTGACCCGATTGCCTCTGAGCAGCTCACGACGAAGTCTTAGCACCACTCCAAGTCCACTAACCTGCTCCATCCACTGCGTGCAACTCGCTGGTTGGAGTACCAGGCCTGACGGGGTGCGACATCTCATCTGGGTACTTTTAGCTACGAAATTACTGTTACCTGCCCCTGACTTGCTGCAACAACCCTCAGTACCTAACATAACGCCATTCACCCGATGAGGAGGAACCAGCATTTCGGCGTGTACAGGCCACACATTTTTACAAAAAAAAAAAAAAAAAAAAAATGACTACAAAAGTGGTGTGCGGCTTATATACGAGATATTGGCATAAAAAAATATTTTGGAAAAATTTTTTCCCCAAAACATGTTTAGAAATTTGTCAACATACAGTACATTTTAATATTTTAATTCTTAAAGGAAAGAAGGAAGGCAGAAGGAAGAAGAAGGAAAAGAAAAACCTGCAGTTATTTGTTCACTTGTGTTCATAAACAAAATAACCTTAATTTTGCACGTTTAAAATGTAAACATGTTGAAGCTCGCCAATAGATGTCGTACAGAGGAAAATAATTTCTCTACTGTACAAGAGAAAGATATCTTATGTAGTTTGCACGCCCGCTGTGGCTCTATAAGTGCACATTGATAAGATGCCATTTTGTGTAACATGTTGCTTGGTTTTACTTTCTCAAGTCACGTTACCACCTGTGGAATATTAATTGCGCGATGTATATTCATAAACATTGCAACATAACACAAATTAAGTTGGAATTTATTATGTTTGTACCGAAGTGTGACTTAACAGTATTTACAGGAATGCAAAAAATTAGTGCGGCTCATACTTGAAATATTAATTAACCCTAATATTTTTTATCAAAAACTTCTGGTTCAGCCTATACACACCAAAATACGGTAAGAAGGCATCTACAGCTCCTACAGCCAACTAATTGCCAGGTAAATCCATCCCAGTCTGCGTTCAGTCTTTCCTCCGCTTGGCATCAGGCACAATCCACCCACTGACTGCAGGAACCTCACTCCTCAGTTCTACACTGATTCGAGCCACCGTGGAAGATCGCCAGCACACGGCATCCCATCGTCGTCTATCTGCGGCTCAGACTGCCCGTGGGACTAGACCTCGCAAACACCAGCTACCGGACACCAGCATCCACCGCTGCCGCCCAGATCCCAGCAGCTCCTCGACCAGCCATTGCCAGCTGCACACCAGCCGACCTTTGAAGGGGCCCAGCGAGTCGTCTGCCACAGCCTGGCAGCGATCAGCTACAGCGCCATTCTACATGTGGTAAGCCAGCATTCACTGCCACCCACGCCGCCTTAGACACCTGCATAGCTTGCCGCCGCCCAACCGGCTCCCTCCGAGCTAAAGCGCACCCATTATTATCAGCTCATAAGGCCACCCAGGGTTCTCTGCCTGAACCCACATAAAAGAGCCCCCTTGTAGACTAGGTGACACACCAAGCTTCCCAGCCATAACGCATCAGAGTAAAACATTGTTTATGTACGAGAAACACTGGTGATGTATTTCTGAATTAGGCTAAAATTTTCACAAGACTTTGATCTCATGAACTTACAAAAGGCATTATATTTAATGTGGCAAGTAACAAAAGTACAGAAACTGTTTTTGTAAAAGTACAACAAGCAATTTATTTATATTTTTTCTTAAAAATTCAATGAATGATAAATTCTATTACATTTTCATGCACACACACACGCACTCATACAATCAACCACCCAGGCATCATCCTCAAAGATAGAGTATATCGTAATGGCCTGGGCGGTAGAGCAAGTGAATCAAGGGGTTGGACCCCTCAGGGAAATCGTGTGCTATCACTTCCGCTGCATCCCCTCGGTCCATGTAGCGCACTCGAATGCCTACACTCAAGGCTGTGCTCAATGCAATTATGTGAATGTGGTCACTTTCCTTGTACATAGGCTCCACTTCCTGAAAAAACACACAACACATCTGGTATCAATGTAATGTATTATATAAGATCATGTTTAATGCTGCATGGTTATGTACAGACTTCCATAATTATAATAAGCTCAAAACCACTGTGTACTGGCACAATGCATATAATTGGGTCGTACTGAAGACTTGAAACCCGATTGGCTGCGTGTTTAGCATGCTGACTTCCCACCACTAGTTTCGGTTCTCAGCGGAATAACTTCAAATTTTGCATGCAGGAAATGGCAGACTTTTCCTGTGACCGACAGGTTTTCTAAGAGAACTCCCATTCACCCAACCTTGCACTCCATTGTCACTACTTACAGCCTTATTCCACATACCACCTCAGGAACAACTGGAACTTACGGGTCCTGCCTTAAAACCTGTTTCTCAGTTAGTGGGTAGAATAATGCCAAGTAGGGCCACAGTGGCCCAGTGGGTACAGTAATACCAAGTGGAGCCGCAGTGGCTCAATTGATAGAAAGATCTCAAGAGGGGCGGCAGTGGCTCGGTGGCTAGAATGATACCAATTGGGGACACAGTAGCTCAGTGGCTAGGGCACTCTCAAGTGGGGCCACAATGGCTCAGTGGATAAAAATATATCAAGTGGAACCACGGACGCCAAGTGGCTAGAGCAATCCCAAGTTGGGCTGCATTGGCTCAGTGGGGCCGTAGTGGCCCAGTGGCAAGAGCACACTTGAGTGGGGTCACAGTGACCCAATGGCTAGCGCGATCCCAAGTGGGGCCACAGAACGTGCTGGCAGGTGGCTGGCTTGGACGTATTCTTCCAATAGTGGAGTTGGCTAGACGAAACCATCTCTCTCTGTGTCACATACAAGGCTGTCTTCCCTCTATCTCTTCTTTCCGGTCGCGTGTGTCCCCTTGGAGTGTAATGTGAGTGTCGCGAGGGGTATCCGGTGTCTGTGATAATGCGTGACCTTCTTGATTATATTGTGCCGACCTACACCAACAGCTGTAAGGCTTGGTTACTGACAATATGATTCGTACGAATCTGAGGAGAAAACAAACATACTGGCTGGCACACGGAATAAGTTGCAACCCTGGGGAGCTGGTTTTAATAAAATTACATTTATATAATTTATAAAAGAAAAAAATATGCCCAAGGCCCCTCTCACAAGGCGTGTTTTCTAGCTAACTGCTGTGGCCGCTTGGTGCGGTAAGAGTATTTAGGCCCTGCCTTTGGCATCCCTATCTTAACGCACAGCAGAATAAGCTGAAGAAAAAACTATGGGGTTTGCTTGTCGAGACCCTCCGTCATCTTGTCTGTGCACCAAAGTGGAGATACGAATGTATATTGGTAAACGGGGAAACAAAAGACGTACTTCACCATCTTACACTGATATAGAGAAGAGGGACACAAAAAGCACTTGTCAAACAAAATGTACTCAAATTCTTTAACAAATTGAGACAAACCATTTTCTTTCATACCACGTTCTTGCCGTCACATTTTTGTCATTACGTGGTTTTGATTTTGACATCAACAAGGATTTTGCATATTCAAACAGAGTTAGCAAAAATTCTGATTGGCTGAATTTTTACATAAACACAACAAACAAAGATAGTTTATTTAAAACGTGACTGGAACATTTTAGTCTCATTACTGAACTTACCTCTTATTATTATTACAAACTTTACGAGTACAATGTTAAGTTCTTTCTTTGCATTTTAAAGCAACTTTACTTGACTTTTCACAGTTTGGATGCAACAACTCAGCAAAAATTTCTTTGAACAAAGAGTAATAAAAATTTCTATTTACAGTAGGCTGTTGCCATTATGGGTTAAACTCACCAGACAAGAGGCACACGGTACGGTTCTCTACGATTTATACTGACACATACCACATTGCTGCGCAACATGCTTGCACTCTTTACAAGCCACTTCGCCCCATCAACAAGCAGGCACGAGCTCGGGGCAAGTCAAGAACAGTGCCAAACTACTTTTCACGTGCCCACTGAAGGACTCCCCGTGTTGGACAGCTTCAGACACGGAACTAGTTATACCCGTTTAATTATGAATGGTACTGCCTGCCCAGAATACGGAATATGAGTGCCCCGCCCTTTTAATAAATATTATATTATTTGATGGACCACTACCCTAACATTATATGAGGAAGAAGTTCCAGCAACACCACAGGATCGCAGCACCTCTGCTGCCCTGTGACGTCACACTGCCAGCTTCAGGCCTAGGTGGATAAATTTGTTGTTGCCTCCACGCAGGGAGATAAGAAATGAGTGACGCCACTGCAACCCTGATAAACCAACCCCTGCAATGAAAGGCTACACTACTATGCTACCCCACACTCGCGGAAAATCACTGCTCGAGGGATTTTCGACTATATAAGGAAGCATAAGCACACCTCTTGCCAGACACACCGGGCTTGCCAGCCGCATTGGTCAGCGAGCACTTCCTGGTCTACGAAGACCTCTCTATTCTCTACTACAGCCTGCAACGGCACCAGCCTCTCCAGCAGCTTGAAAAGGCTTCAACACCCAACAGCTTGCAGACGGCTCTACCACTTCCTGTAACCAAAGACTGCACATCAATCCAGAGGTAACCAGACGCCCCATACCCTGCAACCCTTTACCCCAGTCAGATTCCTTGACTTCTCTGTAGCAGGTTGTCGCAACATATTACCCTTCTGGACAAATTCCCCCGAGAGGAATGCTGTAAAGAGCACAATTTTAATAAGCCTTCAAATTGTTTTATTATTTTACCAGGCTTACCATCACCTGTATTTAATTATCGTAATTAATTCATTCTCAGCTAACTTCTAATATACAACAGGGACTTCCCACTTTCCTATTTCGTAATAACAAATATTAGGTTACTTTTGAAATCTTTGACTACTGCAATTTTAACTATAGTTCCTGGTGCACTTTTGGGTTATTATTATTATTCTAGTAGTGAAAGTTTGTTGCATCAAAACCCCGCTGAGAATTAGTCATGAGGCATGCCGAACTCCACAGGAGATGGGGCTTGAAGGCTTCAAGTTCGAAAGGACATACCCTGGCTCCTGGGTTTCTGGTGTTCCCTCATCTAACTTCAGTGGTATCCTAATAACAGACTGCATATCTATATGTCAGGGCCTTGGGTGTGACTGAATAAGAGACACCCCCAGGACTGCACGTCTGCGGGAAGGTCAGAAGGCTGGTAAAAAGGGTGGTACTCAGAGCCGCAACTGACGCAAAGAGCGGCAAGCATTACAGAGATTGGCTAATTCACAGGTGAACACGAAGATTGAGTGTGAGGACACGCCCCCATCCGAGGAGCCAGAGTTTAGACCTCGGCCTATTTCACCATTTATACCTCTTGCCCACGAGTCGGAACTAGGTGTCTATTTAGGTGCTTGTTGGCAGTGGCTAGCACCAGAACCCGTCAGTTGCCCCCAGCCGGAGACTCTTTTGCCGCAATAGCCGTAATCCCCCCCAAAAGGTCAACCAGGGGAAAGATGAACAGAATACGTGCACTCTACATTTGGCTTCCGGTAAGATAGTCAGGATTTGATTACCTTCAAAGTCGTTCCAAAGCTTCGAGTAGGACCCACTCCCGTGAACTATATCCCCACACGTCGGCCTACACAGCCATTGCGGATAGCACCCATCCATCCGGCAGGACCATCCATCCCCATCATTTTTATTGATTAAATCACCTCCCAACTCATACCCCGGGATAGCTAGCATCCCGTATCTTGGCAGCTCTTGTAGTGAGGAAGATCGTTCGCCGCGGACGGGAAACAGGCCTGATAACTGTTTTTAATGCTGGAAAAGTGAGAAAAGTGACCTTTTTAAACTAAAAAGTGGCTAAAAAAGTGAAACTAAGATTTCATAGAGTTGTGATATATAACACTGCTTTCGCTAAATTTTGAAAAGAGACCATTTTCATCACTACCTCAATAGGAAACATGTTTTACATGGCCTCCACCATCCCCATAGCCATCCAACGCTCACCTCAACAACTCAAATATAACAATTTTTCCTAGCGATTTCAAATAATATTTTATCAAATAATTTAATACATTTCTACACATTTGTGGTAAAGTAAAAAAAAAAGAACATTTGCAAAAACCCTTTTAACTAAAAATATAAAACAAACACAATCAGTATTTCTTATTGAATATTTTACATTTCTCCACATTACTTACGTGTAAGCATAAACGTGCAAAAACAGTTGCAATCACTTATTTTAAAATAACACAAAAAATTAATACAATGAACATAACTGCAAATACTGAATGATTTCAATAGCAACATAGGTGGAGTGTTCCCATTTCAAAAATTTTCTCTGTAACTAATTAAATGTTTGTAATTACAATGATGTTTTAATATACAGTAAATACTACAAAGAACTGTAAAGAAATTTAAGTTTAATACAATAATACAGTAAAGAAACACAAAATATCTTCCTGGCTGATGCAGGCTACATATGACATACAAGATGAAGACCAAGAGGTCACTTTCAGTCGGTATGGGAGGTCAAGATCCTCTTGAATTGTGCTGAAGTCTTCACACCTTGCAGGCCATCCATCAAAAATTGATATATAGAAGTAATCAAATCTGAAGCATCTTCTCCTAGTTCATGCTTCCTTTAAAAAAACCATCTTGTATGGTATGGATACTGCACGATCCAATATCAACAAGACCTTTTTCCCAACTACCTCAATTTCTTAATTTATGAGATGAGTCACTTTTTTGTTCACGTTCGGCCTATCACTTCCAAGCATGAGCAAATTCTAAAGAGAAAGGCTTGCTTCATTAACAGTCTTCATCAATTTGTCACAAATATCTTCTGCTGTGGCTCTTGCTATGAAAAAAGTTTCCAAATATTGTGAAACGATTTGCTGTTGAGATTCAGACCAATATCTAACAGTAATTTGGAGCTGCCTGCCACCAATGTTTGTCATTTCATCATAGCACAATGTATACAAAGAACCTTTGATATCTTTTAAGACACAGTCCCTAAAATTTGGTCCTAGGGCAGAAGTGATGAGGTAGTGCATCTTTGTGCAGCTTTAACGAAAATCTCTCCGGAACAGCACCAGGACACATTGCGTTAAACACTGTAATAATGTAATCACATGATGAGAATGAATAATTACTAGCAATAGTCTTCACTGTCCATATCAGCTCTGCTGTCATTGCACTGTCTTTAGTAGAATATAAACCCAAATTAGAACTTATCAGTGATAGTGACACCTTTGGTTGAACTAGGTATACTATGTGAAGTAAGATGTAATTGTCCAGGTGAAAGTTTAATGCGACATTCATACTTATGCTTTACTGCGCTGGCATGTTGTGTTATCGCTTGGAAACCTTTAGCTGAAACACTAATTGTCTTGTTGCAAACTTCACAAAAAATTTCACAGTCCCTATTACTGCAGACTCACACACTTTATACCCATGTCCATCACTGGTTTAAAGCCACTCGTCTTTCACTGAACACTTCCCCATGGCTTACTCAGTTTTCCTAGGCATCAAACATCTGTAATACATAACAAATGAAAAATGTTACAACATTCAAAATTATCTAGAAATAAATGAGATGGTGACACTTTTGGTGTGCTTTTATTTGTGTTTACATATATGTTTTATTTTATGTTTTACATGTAACCTACACATTTGTGCAGATTACGTACGGCTAACCCAGCAATTAAGCTGAATTATATAATTATACATGAATTGTCCCAGACCTATAACAAAATAATACATAGTGTTACACTATAAAAAAAATGGCCAATGATCCTCGGAAATGAACCTGAATGATGGCAACTGAATGTTTGACAGTAACTTTCCATGGTTTACATGACACTGTTAGATTATCAAAACTGAATTTTCAATTTACACTACAGTCTAGAAAACAATACAGACTGGAGGACTATGAACACCAGAAACATTAGTAAAAAAAAAGACCGTTAGTAAGCTGACTGCAACACATAAGTGCATGTGCTGAGCAATGGGTTCGCCACATCCCGATGTCGGAAATTAAGACGAGTGAACTTGAATTGGGGGGGGGGGGGGGGGGGGAGTGACTAATTTAAATTCAGAACAGGAAAATGTGACTTTAGTGACTAAATTGCAAAAAAGTGACTAAAAGTGACAAGTCTAAAAAAAAAAAGTGACAAAAGTAACAAAGGGACTTATTTACCACCCCTGGGGAAATTATCGCGGTTCAACTCACTCTGGGGTTTGATTCCCCTCCCCTCAGATGGCATCCTCCCCTTAAGTGGCCCTCTGTAGAACCTACCACGACCTCCCCGGGCTAGAGTAGAAACCAAAATGCCCTGGTAGGATCACATGCTGAACCAGGGAGGGCAGTCAGCGCTCTAACCACTTATCCAAGAGTAAGGACGCGCGTCAATACATATTTCCACTTGCATTGATACTTGAGAGAATATTTACAATTTACATAATTAGAATTGTTCCGATACCATGTTTCCTGATACAGATACCCCGATACCATTGCCCATACCCCAATACCAGTTTCCTTCCAAATGAATTTTAGAAAAAGTATTACCTACTGTAAATAATACATTAAAAAACATTTCTCCAACACTCATTTAAATAAAGAAATAACATCTCAAAATTCTGTATATAATTTATTGTATTCAGACACAAAATGCAAGCTGACCTAAAACTTTCAAACCCTCTGAAAATTATAATAATGTGACAAAATGCAAGTCATATTTTGAATGTCTTATGCACACTTGTACAACAAGAGTGCACGGAGAAGTTATTGATCGGGCAGTGTGTTCACTGCGGCTGTTGGAGCAGAGGTGGCGGCGGGAGGATTCCCCCTCCACATGCCGCTACATGTTGCAGATGCCTTCCGCACGTCGCAAATGTCTGTCTTTTAAAGTAATTGACTATATTTTACTGCAAAGAAAACTTGTCATTTTGAGCACTTGTATAATTCTTACAGGTGCAATTTTGGGCGATGCATAATCTTGATAAAATTTCTACTTTTGCCAGGCGCACATTTGCTCTGCAGCCGGCATGTGAAGGCAAGCGCGTGCAGCCGAGAGACTTGTTTTTTTCTTTTTGCTAGACACCTGCTTCTCCTATCGGTGGCGTGCATGGAATGTGAGGGGAGTAAGGAAGGTGCATCGCTAAGAGACAGAAAGAAGGGGAGAGAGAGAGAGGATGCTAGGTTACCACCCTCGTTGTCATAGGTAACCGCTTCCCATCTCGGAGGCGTGTAGGGAAAGTAGCAAGCCAGACTTGCTTGCCTCACCATGCCGCAATGTCGACAGATGTGTTGAAAATACAAAACGTCACACAACGCGCAGCAGAGCAGTTATAAATGGTGGACCGCATGATGTATTTCAAATACAGTTACTAGACGTTTGCATAAACAACCCGCTTAAAAACTATAGTTGCGGGAAATATTAGGTGACGGGACCCGAAATATACTTTGATCAACACAACATGCGATAAGCAATAAAAGGTTATGTTAACATTATTTAATTAGGAATTTCGCTGGGACCACAAAAAATTGTTGGTGGATGCAATATACTTCACCTTTTCCCGATGTATCTGTATCGGGTATGGTATCGGGCCGATGCATTAGTATCGGTTGAAGACAATGAAGTCAGGTTATTACTTTTTTAAACACAACAGTATTTCAGTGTGTATACGGAACACATGACAAAAAAAAAAAGAATAAATTGCATCCACCAACAATTTTCTGAGGTCCGGCGAACTTTATATTTAAATAATCTTAACATAACCTTTTATCGTTTATTGCATGTTGCACTGAACAAAGTATTGACGCAATCAGGTGAGAGACAAGACGAACGATGACACAAATTACTTACTGATAATATGGGCGCCAGCGGTGCTTCCCAATCACCGCACTGTTGAGACTCAGGGTTCTCAGGGATGATGTGGGCTCTGTGTGTCCGTCTCACCTGAGCGTACTTATGATACACTTTGCATTAATAAACATCATTACTAAACTTTTAGAAAACAATGGTAAGAGGTAGCTGTCATTACAAAAGAGAAACACTTATTGCACTGTATTACTTCCTTGTCTTATTACCACTCATACAAAGAAAAGTGCCAGAATTTTATTAGTGAATTACACTCGGTCGTGTCTAGCCAACTCCGGTTGGGTGCTCCCCAGCTTGCAATTACTATAGAGCACTTCCTAAGTAGATAACTTCTCTGTGGTGTTTGAAAACCCATTCTTCACAAGGGAAGGGGGTCGTCAGCCGCTACGGTGGACTACCGATTTTCCCTTAAGATAGGGCGCAGAGAATAATGAAATGAGACAAAAATGAACAAGTTAAATAAACACGTGTGATTATTTGGCATCACTAACGCGGACTCGTCGTGGCTCGTCTTGCCGCACGTGGTTAGTGAGGTGACGGCCTATACGCATAGCCGGCTGATGGAAATAATGTTACCATACAAAATTACATACAATCACATAAATACCCCTGGAAAATGATGGGGCACGGCATTAGTGATCACAATAAACAAGCAAGCGCCTGGAAGCAGTATTAGGTGGCGTGGATGCCGCAGGATAAACATTGCAGCGGAACATGTAGTGCAGGTGAAAATGATGTATTTCTCCGCAAAGACGGTAGATTCTGGTAGACAAAATATTATTCTGGTTCTAGCATGCCAGATGGCATGAAAATCAGACATGAGAAATGACAGTGTGGTCGGGCATACAAATCATCAATTACACGAAAAATTCATTTAACCCTGAATAAAATTGACATAAAATCCTGAATAAAATTGTGACACACATGATATTACACGACTAAAGTCTCAAACTGCATGAATGGTGCAGATATCGACTTGGCGGCTATGAACCACGTGGTCACAAAAGATGTGGCCCTAAAATAATTAAACATGAAAAATACCATTGAATATATACATAAAAACAAATCCCTTGAAATTGCAAGCAACAATAATACAGAAATTACAATGAAACACATTCAGCATAGGCGGATGGCACCTGATTCAAGTTGCATGGGTCGCATGACCTCTCCGACATCTTTCTCCCTTTCTCCTCGTTTTAAGTTTCAAAAAGCCGCAAGGGCACAAAATATTATTTAAGCAGAAGCATAATGATGGGGAAATTATCTGGCAAAAACGTATGTAAGCAAAGGTTAACAGATATACTAATAAAGATCTATGGTAAACTACATCAGTGCAAAAAGTTTGAAGTGCGTACATGACAGCGTCTTAACTTGCCAGACCTCCTACAATGACTGCACCAAGGCTAACGTCGCATGGACCTACCGGGGGATTCACATAAGCGGAAGTGCTATGCATGCAGAGTAAAATATTTTATTACTGAAAATAAAAGTGGCACAAATAATTTAAATATTGTCTTACCTTTTATAATGTTCTGTATTATCTCAGTGTCTCTTTATGATGGCATTCACGCCGGAATATTAGTGTTCTTAATCTCCGTGCAGCGCGCACTTTGAATTTCATAACCAAACATTTTGCAATATTGACAAACATACATTTTCAAACACTTTTAAGACATTTTAGACCCTGAAAAATAAAGAAGACACATTTTACACTGTAAATAATATTCCGTTATAGGAAAGTTCAAATTGGAGCCTCTTTACACACCTGTATACGCATGTATCACATGCATGGTGAGCGCCATCATGGGCTTAGCGCCGCTGGCTGTTAGCCGGCATCTGTATATTTTGGGTCCCACCACCTTAGATTTACCGCAACTATCATTTTTAAGCTTGTTGTTTATGCAAACAGCTTAACCTACACGCCTCCGAGAGGGGAAGTGGTTACCTATATAGGCTGTTCACTGTAAAGTGAGCACTTTTGACACCCTAGTTACTTTTTCCTTTCAGCCATAAATACTGCCATATAAGTAATAAACACAGTGTGTATATTCCACCACATAAAGAAGTTAACATCTAAGGCTAAAATAAAGTGTATTTATTGACTATTATTCCAAATGAGAGGGCTTTCAAAAGTGCTCACTTTACTGTGAATGGCCTATAGCAACGAACGTGACGACCTAGCATTCTCTCTTTCTGTATCTCTCAGCCGCATATCTTCCTTCCCCCCCACACAATCAATACACGCCACAGAGAGGGGAAGTTGTTGTCTAGCAAAAGGTAAAGCACATCCTCTCTCTCTCTCTCTCTCTCGACACCCACTTCACTTGCCTTGCCTTCAAACTGAAGTTCACAAGCCGGCAGCCAGCATAGAGCAAATGTGTGCCTGGCAAACAAAATTTTATGAAGATTATACGTCGCTCAAAATAGTTGCACCTATAATCACTTGTATTTCAAGCAAATGGTTTCGCTTGAAAATGTTGCGCAAAATATTTAAACAAGGAATTATTTGGAAAGATGTTGTCTTTTGTGATTAAAGATCGTTGTATCCCGTAAGGTTGATGTTTCATTGTATCTGGCATAAAATTATCATTACATGACTTTAAATAAAACTTAATATTTATTTAACTCAAAGGGCAATATCTTCGCTAATAAAATTATATTCCCAAAAGCATACACTCTACCACTTGTCTGCAAAAATTGTTTGAACATTGAGCAACTTGTATTATAAGTGTCAAATTCAATTTCAGTGACTTCTTGCGGGGAAATAGGAGGATTTATATTAATTTATTTCAATAGACACACCTCTTTAAATGAACTGATAATATGTAAGTGCCTTTTCGACACCTTTTGCAGTCTAATAATCGGCAAGTAAGCACCGAGCCGAGTGCAATGTAACTCACGACAGGAAAAATCAGAGGACGTGGTTTTTAATCATTAATTATTAAAGACAGTGAAGAAATCAATTATAATCGCCTTATTTCTGTTTCAAAATTACAAGTTTTCTTTGCAGTAAAATATGATTAATTACTTTAAAAGAAATACATTTGTCACATTTGCAACGTATAGCCACAAGTAGCGCATGGAGAGGAGAGGTAATCCTCTCGCCGCCAACCCCCCCCCCCCCCCCCCCCAACAGCCCACAGCCATGACATTACCCAATCGATAACTTTTCCGTGCACTCTTAGCTGATAGTGCGCATGGGACATTTAAAATTTGACTTGCATTTGGTGTCATATTACTATTTTCATTTTCAGAGGGTTTGGAAGTTTTAGGCCAGCTTGCATTTTGTGTCGGATTACAATAAACTATATATTGTTTTTTAAGGCATTTTATTTATTTAAACGCATCTATGAATACTGTTTTTTAATATATTATTAACAGTAATACTTTTTCCAAAATTCAGTGTTAAGGGCATTGGTATCTGTATTGGTATACGAAAACATGGTATCGAAACAACTCTGTTCTTATTTTCCTTTTTTTTTTAATGTGCGGCGTATACACACAAATACTGTAATTTTTGTGTCTTAAGAAAGCAGTAACATGATTTCATTGTCTACAACCAATACTAATGCATCGGACAGATACCATACCCAATACAGATACATTGAAAAAAGGTGAAGTATCAGTATCGGAAAAACTCTATACATAACATACCTTTGTATTGTTCACAGCTGGCTTACTCATGGCTGTCCATTCCATTATTATATCAGGTCTCCCCTTACAGGATCACTATTAGGGTCACCCCCTAGGGCATTTTCCTTTCATAGCACTGCATTACATACGTCGACAGTATGCCTACACTAATTAAGCGGATAAAAAACTCTATGATCACTCACTCACTGTAACGTGTTGCATTGTCGAACGAGGCATTCCCTGCTTCCTCTTTACAGGCCTCACCCGTTTTCTCAGGAAGACATGAGGTGAGGTACGCCAGGCGAACTGTGAGAGCGGCACCCGGTACTAGTCTGGCACCACGGTGGCCTGGCAGGACCGTGGAGGCTGCAGACATTGACGTGGCAGGAGATGTGTGGGCTCGCCCTTGCACTGTGTCCAGGACTGATCGGCAGGCACTGTAGGCGTACTGACAGGCTCACTGTCTTACGTGGACGCCAGCGAGGTGGCCGCCAGAGGCAGTGGTTCGGCTGTTGCTACTGCCTCTCTGGCAGACTGCGTTGTGTTTGGTGGCTCGGTTAATGCCCCCCCCTCCCCCACATTGGCTGGCTGTAGGTCCTCCAGGTGTCTTCCTCAGCATGAGGTGACACCAGGGTTGTTGGCACAGTAAGGAACAGGCCTTCAGATAGACCATCTTCATCTGCCCCTCTGGTCGGAGTTGAAGAGAGGCTCCACTTCCTGAAGTGAAGAACGCGTCCACAGTCGCAGTAGCTTCTGTCTCAGGTTCAGTACATGGAGCGGACAGCGGTTCCTCCAGGTACTGGGCGGCCACCGACACAAGTTCAACGAGGGCCCTCACAATGGGCTCATTTTGATGGGGAGTTCTGGTCTGACCCTCGCTGTCAGCCGGGGTGGTTGGGGACGGCCCACCGGCTCCCACGGGTGTGGCCGGGAGTTCCCTTTGAGGCTGTGTGACTGTGGTCTGTTTCAACTCCGGGGAAAGCTGCCTCCTTCCCTTGGCTTGTGACTGGTTGCCTGGCATTTCTCCCCTTTTCCCAGTGGAGTTCAGCAGCGGCAGCAGTGGTAGTTTCTCCCGATCTAGCGGACTGCACCAGGAGCTCTCACTGGCCTTGCCTGGCTGTGGTTGCGGCAGAGGGCACCCACTTTTTCACTGGACCCATGGGCGGGGTAACAGTGATAATAGGTTCATCCAATTCCTCTGATGCTTTGGAGGTTATTGAAGCTGCTACTTGCTCTTCCAGTTTCGGGCTGTCATGTGGGAAGGGCCAGATTTGCCCTTGCGCTGCTTTGCAAATTTGCCTCCGAAGGTCTTCACCCATAAAACATTATCGTGCTGAACGACCACCCTAAAGGGACCTTTCCATTTGCCGACGAGGCCTGCGCTAAACTGTGTACTGGATTTACTGAGCGGATGGAGTTGCACAGACTCACCCGTATTGAATGTTCGGGTGCCCGTTCGAGGTTGCGGGTACTTGCGTTGAATATATCGCTCCTGGGCTTCCCTCGCGGCATCGGTGCAGGTTAGAGCTGCCAACCAAATATCTTCTGGCCGAGGCAGTTTGAATGGGGAACTTTCCCACTGCCAGTCCGTGGGTCGGCGTAAAGTGATCCCTAAGAGAAGCTGGGATTGGACTGATATTGGTGGCTTTGTTTGTCCTTTATCGTAGGGCAAACAGTATTTTTGGGATGGGCCTATCCCAGTGATTGTGGTCATCCCCACTGCTATGGCACAGGATTTTCTTGATGTTCTGGTTTCTCCTTTTTGGTGGGATATGCTTGTGGGTGGTATAGTGGGGTGGTCCACGTCTCCACCCCCCGTTCTTCGCAGGCGGCGTGCTACTTTCGGCTGATGAACTGCGTTCCATTCTCCGTTAGGAGGCATTGTGGGTATCTCCACCTAGGGAAAACTTCTGCCTCGAATTTCCCAATGATGTGGTGAGTTTTCTGGCTGGGTAAGGGATATGCTTTTACCCAGAGGGAAAATATGTCGGTAATAACGAGTAGGTAGTGGCCGCGAGTGCATCGTGGGTATGGACCCATCAAGTCCGCTAACACATGTGTACATGCCTTTCCTCTGTAACACTTCTCACAGCTTCCCAAATATTGTCGGACGTTCCTGCTCATCCCATCCCAGATATACCGGTTGGCTATATCTGCTAGGTTTTCTTTGGTACCTGGGTGAGCAGCTACCGGGTGATCATGATAGTGATGACAGATATTGGTGCAGAGGACTTTGGGTGCCCATATCCTCCATTTCGCCCCTAGATGACCATTGTGGGACAATACTACATTGTTCTGGACCTCAAAGTGCTTAGCGTGCGTTTTGAGTAGCCCCTGTATTTCCGGGTATCTTTGTTGGTGGGCGGCGATCTGGTCCCGGTTGATTTGCAGCTGTAGCAGATGGATAAGTTCTTTCGGAATGGTTTCCATCAGCTGGGCTAGTACCATGCAGTCCGAGTCTTCGTCTGCTTTCTTGGCGAGGTCCAAATCAGGTTTCAATTGTAGGTGTTTATAGTCGTCCAGGTCTTGATTGATTTCCGTTACTAGCAGCGGCGGGGCGGTTACAGCTTGTGGGCTATGCTCCCAGCTGACCGAGACTCTGCGTTTGTGGCCTAGATAGACCTTGTGCTGACCACGGTCCATTACACATTGTTGTTGGTGGAGCCACAGGTGGCCGAGGATGACCCTTTCCTGGAGTCCGGGATCCACAATGAATTTGGGCGTGCTGGTGATTTTCTTCATGGTTAAACTCAGGGTTATCCATCCCTCCATGGCGAGAGTACAGTCCGGTGCGGTCATACGAACTGTTTTCAACTGAGGTCGTGCAGTTTTCCGCTGTTCCGCGGTAAGAAGGTTGCTTCGTATGAAGTTTTCTGTGGCGGCGAAATCTAGTAATGCTAAGACACTTTGGTTGTTTATAACGACTTCAATGCATGGCACCACCAGGGGTTCAGTTTCTTCACCCATGAATTGGATTACGGGCCCTTTCGTTCCGGCGGGGTCTGCTCTTTTAAGCCGTCGGCATCTGCATTTCCTGACTGGGAGGATCCCTTCGGCTGGTTAGGAGTGGGTTACAGGCCACCAGTTGCTCTCCCTTCTTCTGTGCGAGCGCGTGGCGTTGGCCATGTCAGCAAATCTTTACGAAAGTGATAGCCGGGGCAGAACCAACACTTCGGGAGATTTCACGCTGGCGGTGTCAGTGACAGTGCCTTGACCTTTTCTTGGGGTTTCTCTGCTTACATAGACTTGCTCATTTTAAGGCATTCTATATGGACTTACGCCTGTAGATTTCACTTGATCTCTCGCCCCCAGTCCACCAACTCTTCTACATCTTGCGGCTTGGGTAAAATTAGGAGGTTTCTTAGTTGTGGCTGCAGCATGCGTATTATATGGCGTACACAGCTCTCCTCCATTTTGTCCGGTTCTAAGTATGGCTGTAAATTCCGTGGTGAGGTTGGCTAGCACCTCTTCTCCGGTGAATTATGTAGCTAGCCTGTTCCGGAATTGCGTCCATTCGGTGATGAACTCCCCATATTTTCCCCACCAGTCAAGTACTTTGCCTTTTAAGGTGTCCTTGGATCAGTTTAACCCACTGATTTGGTGGTACCTCCTGCTACTCAAATTCTTTCGCATTCGTTGAGGAAAACAAATGGGTTTTCATGTGGACAACCTGCAAAGTCAGGAATCTGTGGTTCCTCTGTCCAACAGCTGGATTTGGTTTTCTGACTGTGTCTGGGGTTGTGTGGTCAGTATTTGGCAGCCCACTGACTGACTTCGCACTTCTATACCATTCCTGGTTGGGTCACCCGTTCGTCAGGCCATCCGATGTATAGGTGATGGAACGTTTCAGTACAGACAATACATTGCACGGTGTATTAGCCTTATCCTTGGCAGGTCACCCAGCAAAAATAGGCCTTCTTTCCTATTCGGCAGTCTTCGCAGCAGTACTCTAGACTGATGGTGTGGCGAACTATATCATCCCATCCTAAACAGGCGAAATGGAATTGGCGCTGGCAATGTGCGCACTCAATTTGGTGAACCTCTTCTCCAGGGCATTCTGCCTTGGCGCAGTGGTTGCTTATAGGAGAGTCCATGGTTTCTTCGGCATGCTCGTTCGATACCTTGTTGGTGCCTCACATTTTTGGGGGTTCGGAGCACCATGGGGTGTTTATCGACTCCCTGAGGTCTGGTTTGATTTTCTTTAAGTGAGCCCCGGCTAGTTCTCTCACCTCAGGGTCATGTTGGCCTGGATCTGCCTAACTCTTTTCAAAATTACGGCAGACGCCCAAGATTGGGCGCCAAAAAATACACTACCTTGATGTGTGACAGTCCTGGCTGATAGGCTACCTGTGTCTCTGGGTTCCTTGTTTGACGTTACGCGATCGCGTCTTTGGGCGGCTATTCGACTCTGGGCACTGGAGCCGGACTGGAGTACAGTACTCTCCTAGTAGGCAGCCGACTAGGCACAAAGTCTGGCTCTGGCAATTTTACTCTGCATGGAGCAGGCTTAGGTGAAGGTGCAAAGCTAATGTTGATGGGGCGATGTCTGTCCTGCAGGTGATTTTACTTGCGCAAATTCCCTCAGCTTTAATTGCACTTGACTGGAGGGTGGGATGTATGTGTGAGGTGCTAAGGTTCATTATTGGCATGGAGCTACTAGGTGCAGTTGGAGAGTAGGTGGACCCTTTGCCAAACAGGATCTCCGGCACAACTGGTTGGTATCCTTCCGCAACACGGGTGGGCGGCTCAAACAAGGTGGTAGCCATGACAGTTGGTACTTAAACAGTGAGCTGTGTCCAGTAAAACAGCCTGCTCACATGGACTCAGTAGCCCGAACCAACTGGGAAGGATGCTAAGCTCTTGTGGATTCTTAGAGACAGCCCTCGTCTTCTTAACCTTCCTCTCAACACCACCCCTACGGGTGTAAGGCATCAGGCTCTAACCTAAGATTGAGTCTGCAGGAGGTAGACAGTTGATGTATCAGAGTTCAGGTGTAGGTGCGAATTGCTACCGCCAACACCGCACCTCACTCTTGGATTCCCCACCAGAAGTGAGGAATACTCGAGCTGCAAAGCATTGGTAGCAGGAACTGCATGGTGTTGTCCCAATGGGGTTGGTCTCACCTGCACGAGAGTGTAAACCCTCTCAGCACCACGAGGTGAGCGGAGAGAGAAGTCCACCTCAGCCGGCAAGCCGAGCCCACCTGGAGCATTCCTAGTGTAGTGGCTCTACTGTTCCTCCCACCTGGGTGCAAGGAACTGGTGGCCTTCCAATATTGGCGAGGTGAGTGTCCCGTGGTCACTGGTCTCTCCAGGTTTGTAGAAGTTCCGCTCTTCAGCACCACTAAGGGAGCGGTAAGGCGGGGGTGACTTCAAAATGGCAAGCCACCTTCCAAGAAATGGGATTCTAGTGTCGTGGCTCTACCGTTCACTGCACAGGGTAGAGAATGGGTGGCCTTCCACGGATGTTTTGGTATGTTGTTGACGTAGTTTCGGAAAGAGCAAACCCGGTCTCCTGCCGTCTCCGTGAGATCCGATGATGATAAGTGGTAGGAGGGCGGAGTGATACTCAAGAGGTTAGTTAAGATCAATGTTTATTTACCGAGGGAAAAACAAACAAAGATGGTGGAAATACTACCTTCTATCCACAAGGGCTTGGCGGAAGGTACACACACTAGCATAAACAGGGGAAGGCTGCAGGAGTAGGCAGTTATTTGTGTGTATTTTAAGTTTACTCTTCGGGGCGAGCTCTACTCTCTGGTGTCCGAAAGGGACCGAACATGTCTCAGTGTGCTGTTCTGTTGATGCCGCTGATTCTTCCTTAGGTGCAAGTAGGAGGGGATCTTTGGCCCCATGACGAAGCTGTGAAGTAAAACTGAAGAGGTGTGGGCCTCTGCACCTATTGCTTGTGCGGTAAGAGCCTAGGAGAGGAGTCAGAAGACTTGATTGAGAACTGAAGCAGAACTGACGATCCAGAGGCCAGGGCGCATCTCCTTTTATACTCCTCTGCCATTCCTTCCTTCACTGACATAGGACGTTTGGAGAGGGGGTTAGCAGGTGCAAGCCCAGTGCCTAGATCCTTGGTGCGAGCAACATAGTGAAGAGCTGTGGGATCTAGGCATCATACTTGTGGCGGCTCTTGCGGCACACTGCTGTACTCGCCACGGGCCTCTTGCCTGGTACTGGTGGCTCATCGGGTAAAAATAAATTCAATTATTGGGACATCAGTCCCAGCCCAGTACATACAACAACCATGTAGGCGGCGGTGGTGACTCAACTCTGCTGACAACTACTAGTGATAAAGTTGCACCGATGAGTAGCAGTCGTTTAAGAATATGTATTGAAAGACATCATGCATCAAACCTAAGGGGTTCGGCCCACTTGTGCCTATTCTGTAGGAGTTGCTTAGTTAGTATAGAGCTGTTAGTTGCAAGTAATGACTCAGAATTAATTTTAGCAAAATTATTTTTAATGAGCGGGGTTTGAATTAACTACCTCACAAAAGTTAAATTTAATTCAGCTTATTTATTGCTGCTCTGGAAAGCAGAAGTGATATACAGTTCTGCATAAAATTGCCTTAAAAAATATATATATTAAAATTATTTTTACGTTACTTCCGGTGAATGCAAAATCCAAAACTCCAAAAGGCTAATCGCAATGACAGCGAGTAAATGAGGGGTGGTTTTTGTCCAAAAGGGACGTCGATACGGCCTGCTACAGCGGAGGTCAAGTCAAGGAGTGACTCGGATGAGGGGGGTGCAGTGGTAAGGACGTCGAGTTGCCTTCGGATCTTCACCTGGTTTTTTCTGTGTGCTGCGGGGTAGCTGTTGGAGCTTCTGGAGGAGTTGTCTTCCGGCCACTGGAGTTGGAGAGGAGAGCCTTTGCAAGCTTGGAGGGCCTTCTTCAGGCTCGAGAGTGGATGGACTTCTTTAGGCTGGAGAGAGTCTTCTGCAGACCATGGGATGCCCTCCAACCTATGCAGTCGGCAGGCCGACGAAGACTGGAGAGAGCATTTTTGCTTCTCCTTATATATCCAAAATTGCAGCTTGGTGGCTGTCAGAGAAGTGCGGGGGTTGCTAGCCTTCCAGCGCAGGAGTTGGTTACTACGGGGCAGTGGGCTGTGCCACACATTTCTTATCGCCCTGGCTGGAGGCTGCTGATATATTTACCGCCTCCTCACGAGGCTCGTCGGCAATGACATTACAGGCTGCAGGGGTGTTGCTTTACTGCGGTGTGTCTGTTAACTTTCTTATCTGCTCTGGAGTGTCCATAGCTCGGCGGGTAAAACAATCTTCAGTTTTGGGAGTAGTGACAGCATGCTAATTTCTAGGTGGGCAGTACAATCTCATTAAATAATTTTTTTAATTATTCACGTGTCTGTAGTTGGCCAGCACGTGGAGTCAATCTTGTAGCCAAGGGATTAATTGTCTGCGACATTTGACTTGCCCCGAATCGCTCTTAGCGCTTAAAGATGGGGAGGAAGTCGTATAGTAGAGAGTGCAGGCACGCTGCACAGTAGGCTGGCATGCGTCAACATAAAGCTGCACTTGTACATCACATATGTAACAAGTGGGGCCCACATATGTAACTGGCCCACTTATTCAGAAGATTTAAATGCGACACACAGAAATAAATTAGGAAAAAAAGGTGAGGAGAATAACGTGTGTAACAGAGCAGGCTGGGAACCATTTTCGAAAATATATTTTTAAAATATGTGGGAAATGTCAAAAAACCACAAACTAAGGACTTTGAAAAATGTCTAAAACTACATATTGACATTTACCTGGTGCCGGAAATCTTCTATGGAACGCCCCCCTTCAACGAAATTCTGATAAAATGCTGAATCTCGCTGCAGCTGTCCTGATGTTATGAGACGCAGGTAGACCACAATGTAATCGGAGTAGCCTTGTTGGTTGAACAATTCATATAATTCTTTTTGAGAGAAGGATTGTGGAGCATTTCTGACCTTCCCCACTACCTCCATGAACTGCACACAAGACAGATGTACGAAAATAATTTTATTTTCCTCTAGACTGTGATTAACACATTAACTATAAAATGTAATTATTCATCTACAAAAGTGGTTCAATTTAAAAAAAATTGTATACAGAAGAAATTTGGTTCAACATTCAAGATGAATTTTACAATGTAATTTGTATCATGACCAATGTACCAAGGAGTGATTGCAATACAGAAAAACCACATTAGAATGAGTACAGGCTCTAATAAAACACAATTATGACAGTCTTGTAATGTACCATCAATTTTTAAATGCATTTTATTTATTTTTTATGTATTTAGGAGTGATATTTCCATTTGCACTTTTCAAGATATGAGTAATTTGAAAGATTAATGCAAATATGCAACTAGCAGGTGGATTTAAAAAAATTAACAGTATACTAAAAATACCAGCTTAAGAATTAAGTGAAGAGATTTGGGAGGTTCAACATGGAGGTCTTAGGAGCTGATACCAGCTTAGAGTAATTAAAGTAATACATATAGTTCAAACACATTAGTCTTTGTCTAAGCATAATATGTACTATATTGTCTCTTAAGTGGCAAGAATGATATGGTCATTATAGAATAGCCTCCATATCTGGCAATGCTGCGACCGTCACAGTTGCTCTGTTGTCCTTACCCTTTAAAAATGACTTTCATGTGATGGGTAACGGGATAACCCCTAGCTGGCTAGTTCTCCCCATTCACTACTGGTTGGGAACCTGGCTTGGACCCATCGCTGTACAAACTCCCTTTGGTAAGTCTCTTGCCATTGTAACCCTTCATGGTTGTCTATGCGAGTCCTGCTATGATGGTGGTGATGGCTGTTAATTCCATCAGGTTTGAAATACAGTAAACTCTTGATTCTAAGACCTTTCATGTTTCCCAGGAAAAGGGTTGTTATTTTGAAGGGATCGTTGTTGGAAAAACCTTTTAAATTACATTTTTTTCTTGGTTCCCCAAAAAAGGGAGGATCCCTATTCCCGGGGTCTTAGAAATCAGCATTGACTGTATATTGTGTCAGATTAATGCAGAAATATTTAGAATACCATGTAAAAGTTCTACAGCCTCATAAAATTAATATTAAGAATGTGCATGAGAAAAGTGAGCACTAGTATTGGGTGTCTAGGAGGAAAGCAAATGAGGCTTAATGAACACATAACTTTTAAATTCATTTCATTTGAAACATTATACGTACATTAATACTTTGGCCCTAAGTTTAGTTTGTCACATTAATAACAGGTGTTTCGAGTTAACATAAAAATATACATATTAATACACCATTTGTCTAAAAATGTTTTCCTGTTCACGTAGTTCTCTATGGTCTGTTGTGCATGGCCATGGCTGTCAGAATAGCACAAATAATAAACACTTTCATTTGTTCACACGTAAGTTGATACAAGATTCTATACATGGTGTGATAGTTCTGTTTATGTCACGTTACCACACACTGTTATCAAAATATTGCCTTCATAAATAAAATGGTCTATAGGGTGCACTTACAGTGTCATGGAAGTCTTCAACTGTAAATTGTGGGAAACCAAGTGACACCAAATCATCTTTACTCTTTTGTGCTACTTCATGAAACCTAATTACAAACAAAAAATCATATAAAACATTAACACATTAACTGTCAAACTGACAGACACATAAGATGCAAGTTCAATGCACATATTATATACAGTATATCAATTTTAATTTAAACAAACTGGATTATTCAAACAAACACTATGAATATGAATCACATTAAACATTTTAAGGTGCCAGCCTTTTTGGTGTTTTAAGTTCACATTTTCTTAATAACCTATTACACGTGTTCTCAATATTATCATATACAAAAAGAACATCCATTCAAAAAATGTCGTCATTGTACATTCAATACATTCTGCATGATGATGATACTAATTCGGGTCTACAATTGATAACTGCAATGAACTTAGCTAGAGACTTTCCACCAATAAAATTGATGCATGACGCATTCCTGTCCATTTATAACACTCTCTCTAATTAACTACTCCACCCCATCTTTGAAGCGCAATACGCATAAAGGGGTAGGTCGAGTAAAACAAACAGTACCTGGAGCAAGAATGTGCCTACAGATTACACTGGCACTGTCAAAGCTACTACAGACACGTGCGTCTAGATTGTACTGTTCGCCTATATTCGCCACGAAGCCATCACATCACCACCCCTTTCCGAAGATTGTACTGCATACAGAGCCACTGGCACCCTCCAGCAAAGGTCGCATCAGTTATACAGCGTGCCACTGGAGGAGCAGGCATTCTAATGGAGCATCTCCAGCCTCCAGAGCCTCATGCCGAGAAGATAAGAAATGTCAACGCCTCCAGCCGCGGAGATAAGAAATGAATGGCACCCCTTCAACAGCAAGAATTATCAACCCCTGAGTTCGAGACTAGCTTACCCCGCACCTACACCTCTAAGGCTCTACAAGCTCCATAAATCAGTATAAAAGGGCTAGCATCCCATATCTTAAGGCAGTTTACTGCACCTCCACTGCTTGCGAAGACCAGAGGTAGCAGTCAGCATAAGTAGTAGCAAACCCTCCTTCTCTACCGCTTGCCAAGGCCGGAGATGTTCATAAGGGTGCGCTAACCCCTAGACCTCCAGAGATCCACCGCAGCTTAGGTCCGGGATCTCTACGCGACAGAAGACATCACCAGGAGCTCAACACCTCTTCAGCTGCCACCAGCCTCCGTCCGCAACCCCGCAGATCCAGCAGGTCCCGGGAGACGTCGCCATCCAGAGGGTCATGCCGATGCCGCTCTCACCAACGTTCCCTCCTTGGTTAACACCCAGAACTCCTTGAAGTAACGGTCACAATGACATCACTGCTGGACACACTTCCCCTTTGCACACCTGCCAGTGGTGCAACTATTACATTTTCCCTTCTGATGATTGTTCCCCATTTAGGTTCCTTCAGAACAGTTCTAAGTAGTAGTCAATTTGAGATTCAGCATTTCAATTAATCTTTTCTCACAAGAGTAATTCACTTACGTAAAACAATTAGCTTTACCACAGGCTACCTTCGTCTGATCATTCAGATACTGTTGAACTTTCATTATATGTATGTAAGATTAGGAGTTAGTGCGGAACCACCATATCTCAATACATAATAATAAAATACATTATCATAACCCAATTTCATATTATAACCTAACTTTCTAGAACATTAAGAAAAACAAAATAGGTTCTGAGGAAAAGCTGGTCAATCGTGTAAAAGGTAGACACCCACACAATTAAGAGGCAAACGAAGTTCTGCCAGCCTTGGAAGATCTTCGGCAGTGCCCAAAACACTAGGTATTCCTTCGCTAGTGGAATAGAGTGAACTAAGCAATTCCTACTATGCCACTGCTTGCAAAGGCCAGATAGGAGAGCGAATTGCTATAGCCCACACAATCCACATTGAATACCCCACCTGAAGACCTCCGTAATAAAGCAACATGAGAAATCCTAAGCTCTCTCCACTGCTTGCAAGGGCTGGAAGTTCCATCCACCACTTGCAAAGGCAGGATATGGAACACAGAGTGTGATTTCACATCACAATTCGGGGTGTCCAGCAGTACACTGTAAGGAAACCTAGATCTCAGCTTAGCTTCAGAATACTTTAGTATTAATTCTTTCCTCGTGCCATACTCCCATCAAGGAGGAGCAAAGAAACAGCTTAAGAAGGCATTGAGAGAGAGTGGATGAGTTAACTAGACTACCTTCTCTTGAGATTGCCAAAAGTGATACTAATACCCCCTTCACCTGGACATCTCAACTTGCCATTGCTTCCACAACTAGTCAGATTAACTGGTAGGGAACATCCAGCCATAGAGGCAATTCTACGGGAGCAAGATACCCTCCTAGACATTTACAGACCCTGGTTAAAGACCCCTTACCGGAGACCCCGCCCCTAGTTCACGAAGGCAACAAAAGCATCAGCACCACTGCATCACAACTGGAGCCAACCGCTGACCAACCACATACCCCCTAGAGAACCAGCCTGCAAGGAGGAGTACGCCTCTTCCTATCAGCAAAAGATACTATGTCTGCCTCTGTAAAGAGTTGTGGCAACTGCCTCCAATTTTGTACCACCAACCAGAAGGTCCACTCTGCTCACTCTGTATACTCTCCGGGCACCTAAGCAATCATAAGGTCCCTGTCTGACCTAAATTCCCTTCGTGAATCTGGCTTCGCGAGTTTTGAAGATTGCCAATGTAACGAGAACTAAGTCTTCCTATAAGAAGACATATAGTGTCAGATTTAGCACATAATTTTACACCCCTAGATTTTGGTCAAGGGTGAATGCAAATAAGTCCAAACAGTGGATTTTAGTCCCAACATGTAGAACCCCATCCTAGCCACGCGTTAGCTGATTTAAATCCAAGAGTTGCCAATGATGTCCCGCTTAAGGACCTGAGTGTCATTTTTAAATCCTGGGCTAGCGTTCAAATCATATCCTGTCCCCAGCTTAAAAATGGCGCCTAATGTGGGACAAATGCAGTGAATTAGTCTTAACTAGGCAATAGTATGCTGGTCCCAGTTGGTTATCAATAATGAAAAAGAGATGGCATGCTTCAAAATTATTGGGTCATGAATTGAAGTTCCACAGTTAAATGCAGCACATGATGGAAAACTTGCATACTGGTTCAGTGCTTTGCACACAGCTGTACTAAGGCATTTGATGTGCATGTCACCGTCGCCCTTATCACAACGTTGTTTTTGTACCTCAAACATTGAAAGGCAGATGGGTACTTTAAACTCTGTATTTCTTTGAAGAAATGTAATTAGAATCACACAATCCAAACATTTATTTTTGAATAAATCTAATTTTTAAATAGGATGAAGTTTTTAAAAACAGTTCACCATAGCAATTCATTCTGTGTAAATTCCTCAATAATGGGAATTGACAAGTGAAATGAAATGGCATCATTGCACTAAGAAGAAGACTAACACTGTTACAAACTTATATTTAAGGTTGAAGTAAAACAACTGCCTATGTAGCACTGCACCTTACTGTACAATGTGAAGAACTTATAAAAAATTAGCACAGATACCTACATTAAGACACATCAAGTTTCTTACCTGCAGGAGTTAATTAATATATTAAGGTGAAAGGGAGTAATGGCTATAATCAAGTCAGAATAAAGTTGGAAGGGGATTATTTGAAAGGAAGATTGTGAAACTTCCTGCAACAGATAATTTTAAATGCTTCAGATGATGAAACACAAGTATATTAATCCTAAACCTTGGTGTGGTGTGTATTTTTTTTTACAATGTTTTTACAAATAATTGAATGTGTCGTATGCTTTCACAACATTTTATATACATCAAATTATCAAATTAGCACGAATCTGAAAAAGACAAAGCATGTCTCAACTACAATAAGACAAAAA
Source organism: Dryococelus australis (assembly GCA_029891345.1). Taxonomy (NCBI): domain Eukaryota; kingdom Metazoa; phylum Arthropoda; class Insecta; order Phasmatodea; family Phasmatidae; genus Dryococelus; species Dryococelus australis. The sequence goes on from CM056993.1 coordinate 79,941,530, forward strand.
TGAAAGCAACATAGGCTTCATTAGGCCTAGCACGAACACAAAACAAAAAAAAATGTTGTTACAACAGCGTGAAGATCATTTTTATCACTAGGCCTGCCTTCCTCATCTTTGACATTATTAGTTGCGCCTACCTGAACGAGATCATCACAGCAACTTTTCTGTTTATCCTTGTGTGTAGCTAGAGCTGAAAACAATGACGATATAGTATTCTCTTCTACTTCTTGTGAAGTTTTATTTTCTAGTGTATCTGTTATTCTGACATTGAAAAATGAATGTAACGTAGCTTGCCTGTGGTCCTGAATCTTTTGTTTTTTTGAACTCGCTATATTACTTTTAAAACTGCACTACTACAACATAAAGACAACTGGAAAACGGTAGGCAAAGCAAAAAAATAACTTGCTAATGGCATTTACTATCACGATGCCATCTACATGGGTAGCGGTGTCCTGTTCCAAAACCGATTACTTACTGACATCTTTCGTGTGAATTACGAACTTCGTGAGTACTAGTACAAGTGATGCTTGTGGCTGCTAGAATGAGGTTAGGTAGATAGGTAGTGGGGCAAGGTCATTAGAGACAATATATTGTCTTTGGGTAGTACTAAGATATACGTACTTACAGGATGTCGCAGCAGTGTTGCCAACACCAAACATACAATGGAAATGTAACCATGTTAAAAAAAAAAACTATAAACAACCAAAATACCTGTGCTCAGTTTGTAAATATACGAGGTGATGAGAAATATAGTTTCATTCTTAATATATAGCAAATTACACTACAAGTTCTTTAACCTAGAACCCAGAGGAGCCAGTGCCGGATTTAGGAGCACCCACCCCCCCTCCCCCCCAACTACTTTTTTTTATTCTTTCAATTTTGTTTGTTTAGATCCTTGCTGTAAGCCTTAAAAGACATTTAAAATACAAAGGTGTTTGAAAAAAATGAGGATAGTCAGTCTTCAATGCCTAGTTTTAGAAAGAATTGGAAGTCAACCCACAAAATAATGTATATCACTTTCCAACTGGATGAACAGTAGGAAAAAAACTCAAGACAAATGAGGTTACCTAAACAATGTTAACTTTGACAAAGAAGAGTTCCCTAGATTGTCTCATCAGGGTAGTCAATATATGAATTCATAGCTTTTCATGTGTTGTACATAGAGGACTGTTCTTATGTTGGCTAAATAATTGCCACCTGTTTACATATTGAAGCTCAAAATAAGAAATAAGTGTCAGCTTTCTAATGTACTTATTCTGTGCTGCAGCTTACGAGCCTTTCGGGCCTGGTAACAATGTGTAAAAAGATGACGTAAGCCAAAAACTTAACTGGGCTTGAAGGACACAGCACTCGGAACCGGATGCGATGGCAAAACGAAAAATACGTGGTGTGTTAAAATACACATCCTGTATGAAACTCCATGTGTAGTTACACTACTCGGTAATGCATTGACAACTTGGCTGAAGCGTAATTCGTAATGAGGCGGAGCCGGAAAAATGTGAATTTAAGGAAGCCCTCACTAGTTAAAATGATTTAAATTCACCAAGATTATTATCTCTCTCAAAATCTATCAAATCTAATTAAAATAAAAGAATATTCCTAATTGAAACTAAGTTAATGTAATGAATTTGTTAAACACTAAGCATAAAATATAGAAAAAATTATCAACATTTTTAAAAAATACAAAAAAAAAAAATTTTAAATATTCATTTGAAAATAAATTATTGACTACCCTGAAGGTGCCATTGTCAGGCACGTAAGTGGGTACAGGCACAGGACATGGTAGCATATATACAGAAAACATCAAAAATATTGTACCATACTAAGCATGTATCGCAGGGAACCAACACTTGCAGGATGCACTTATTATGGTGTTGGACAAAATGTAATAGCATGGGGACAGACTATGATACGGTCAGGCATGCAGGCATACAGACATAGAATATTCTCATTTGGAAGATATTGCCACAGTTGGCACAGCTGACCCTCCCAAACAACCCTAGCTGTTGCTGGTTAAAGTTGCCATCCAAACTGGTCCTAAACGTTGCTGGCCAAGGAAATACATTGACATTACGACGGCAGGCTAGCCATACTTGTGTTGTGTGAGGCCGGACATTATTCCGCTGGAAAATACCAGGAAGGAGAACGCACATGGTTGCCACATTTCCTGAATGTATCACAGTGCCATCAGGGTTTCTTCAATCACAATCAATGAGGTACAGGATTACTAGGAAATGGTACCCCATGCCATGACACCTCCAAATGGGGCAGTGTGCCGCTCTACAATAAAAGTGGATCATGACGCTGGCCAAAATGTCTTCAAACTCTAATTTAGCAGTAGTCTGTATCCAGGCAAAATAATTTTTCATTTCTGAAAACCACTTGCCACCAATCGACAAGCTGCTATACTGCCTGTTCCTGGTAGGTTACAAGTACTCGGCGATGCTCAGGTCAAAATGGTAAATGTAAGGGACACCGCGACAACAGATCCCGATGTGCTAGCCGCTTGGATATGGTGGTGGACACAGGCGTAACCCCAGCTGCCATTACATGTCCCTGGATGGTGCACAGCGATGCCCATGGAGTGCCTACAGCTGAAATGTCCTCCCTGCTGGTGGTCCACCATGTTCAACCCAAGCCTTCTTTACAGGTGTGTGTACCCTCCTGTTCCCAATGTGCCCAACATGGATTCACAGTGTAGACAGAATGGTTCAAGTGGCGAGCAATGAACAGAAACACATAATCTGCCTGATGGAGAGACATGTATGCCCTCTAGTGGCACATCTGCACAAACAAACTGCATGAAACGCAACTGGGATACATTGAGATGCTGTCTCAAAAATTACAGCGTTTTAGTACGCCACCAGCAACTGCCCTATTTGACTCGTCATGCTACGAGGACGGTGTCACTCAGTTTTCCATCCACATGGAATTACCTACGTATTATGCCTACGCAAAAAGAGTTCAAAATAATGGACTTACACCAGCCAACCTGATATCCTGTGCCCTGGATGGTCTGCGAAAACAGTCCGGTTCTCCAAGCGTGGATGTCACGGAGCAAAAGTGCTAGCGCTCTGCCCGTCACGACAGGCTGCTGACCACTGCTTGGGGATGGGATCAGCACGGGCTAGACGTCACCATACTGCCGACGAGTTCCTGGTATTGACGCTGCCTATGACGTCATCCTGGGTGGCTTGCACCTGCAAAGGTTGCCATGTGGAGGTGTTGGCAGGTGACATAAACTCTGCTCAAGGTGTCATCTGGCCGGAAGAGCGGCGACGTGGCCGTGTTGATTACCATGTATGGACATAATGATGTCATTTCCAGAGTGAAGGACTGTTTCTTCGGAAATTGACCGAGCAGTTCTATCGTGAGAATTCTGTTTCCTCTTACTGGCAGAAAATTGGTTGACCCCTCTAAGGGACTATTGCAAAATATTTGTATATAAGCACCTCGAGCTGTTCATTCAGGGTCGATGGCAGCTCCGAAGGATCATCTCCTACAGTAAAATAATATGCCAAGAGTTTGCATAAAAATAAATAATGGATGCCCTTCTGGTGAAAGTGGGTAGGACATATTTGATGTCCTGATAGGTATTGGTCAGGCACCATCATGGCTTAATTTCTGAAAGTAACTGAAATCACTTTATTTTAAATTGCAGCAAAATAAAGATGAAAGTTGCTGATATTTTAATGAAGTTTGTATCAAGGTAAATAATTTAAAAGTTTCATCCCTGTTAAATGAGGAGGAGAAAATGATACTCGAAAATAAGTAGCTTGGGTTAATGAATAAAGCCAGGAATTCTTGTCAATTTGTACTCAGTAATGTTTGAGATTTCTAAAGTTCAGGAATTGGCCTATGTTGGTCCTTAGAGCCAGAAATAATAAATTTTGGTAATTTTGTAATCAGTAATGTTTGAGATTTCTTTGTAAAGCAGTTGACCTTCGTCAGCCTGTATAGCCAGAATTTATGACTTATAATTCATATCCATTTAGGGGAAGTCAAAGGAAAATTCTCCAATTTTTCAGTGAAGCGAGTAAAAATAAATTAAATTTCACCCTTTTTAAATTTCTGTGGCATAGCATGTTTAATCTTATTGTATAGTTATTTCCTAAAAGGATGGCATGTGACTAAGTAATTTATGAGAGTAAATTTAAGTTCTATAGTTTTGGAATGGTGAGGATACCAATTTTGGGGACTGTTTGTACATTTGACATTTGAGAATTACATGCAACCTAACTCTTACTCTGTGAGTACTTAAGTTGATATTTCAGTTAGGAAATATTGTAATAGAAAAGAACAAAAGAGAAAATTTTGAATGAATGAAGGAATCTTTGCTCAATTTTTCACACATGAAGGGGAAAGAAAAAATATGTTAATACTCAAATTTTAACATAGGGCAAATTTTAAGACTGTTGGAAAATATTAAAAAAAACTACACTGCACCTTTGGCATAATCATGCACTAGTATGCTATTTGCATATCATAATATTATGAATTTCTGTACTGATATTTAAGTAAAGTATTACATAATTCATGTGTTCTTGTATGGTAATTGTAGTTTACCTTTTTTCAATTGCTTCTGCACCCTCTCTGAATGGGGTTTTTTCCTACCTTTTGCTGTTTTCATTGTTTGGGTAGTTTATAGCCCACTTTGCTATGTCCTTGGGATTAAGGGCGTAGCGAAATGTCAGGCTATGAAGATAGTGTTTGGCAACCTTCATTGTACTTGCGCAATTTGTTCATGGTGATCAGTTTGTTTTGCAAACGAGTGTATGTAGCCTACTTACAAAAAACCTGGCCGCTGTGCTTATGCATTCAGTAAGTACCACCACCAAAACAATACTCAAACCGGAAACCAAATTAATTGCCCTTGTCAAATTTCATTCATATATTTTCACAGCTAACAATAACTGTGTTACTTGTATTTCCATGTTCAAGAATAACATGTTTGAAATTAGGCAAATTCTTACAAAGCAAAGGTAATCATTTCCTGCTTGATATTTATATTTGTTTAAAATTGGAAAATATATACAGGAAAAATCTTCAATTTTTATTAGCTGGTTTGCAAGATAAACTTGATTTAGTCACTCTAGAGTACAATTTACATCATTCCTTAACTGAGATAGCATTAAATTATCTTGACATAGACGCTAACCACATAAATACAATAAAATAAGCTGTACGCACTCCTTCAAAGTATGTCATTTTACTTTATTCCAACTATTTCTTTAACACTACAATCTGCAGTACATGTCAGGTCTGCCAACAAGTTTGTTTGCAAGAAAGTACAAGAAAGTACCACTTTCATAATATTTTCTTTGGTTTAAAAATTTAATAAAATAAATAAATTATAAAATTGCACATCTGGTTAAGAATAGTGAGGCATCCTGTACCCTCTAGAGCTCAGGTCCGTCAATGCTACATCACTCTTAAACAACCCTACTTAATGTCATCTACAACTTAGGGTACACGAGTTCTCGTCTTCAAATAAGTTTGTTGCCGTAACGCCCAATGAATATTTAACTTGTAAATATGTAAAATTTAAGAGACATTATTTCTCACACACTTTCATTAAATTAATCTCTCTGTTATATTTAATGAAAATATGAAAATATATTTTGACACTACAAATGGATACACCACTATGTTGGTTTTACTGTTCCTTGATTACGTTTCATTTAAACTGACAACTGTACACATATTGATTGACACTGACATAAAATATCTCAATGGGCCTTAAATATGCAAATGTTAAATATTTGCACTATAAAACTTAGACTCACTACACATGTGCCAAAAGGCTGTAAACCTTTAATAAAATTCTATCTAAGTGTACAAAATGCAAACATATTAAAAGTTGTCGTCGTTTGGTTTGCGGCAGGCGTGGGACAACAGCATCGCAGACAGGAAAACTTTTTTACGACGTGAACGTCCGCGATCTATTCAGGCTTTAAACTTGTAAAAACAACACCTAGAAATTGCTGCATGAAGGAGACAAGTATGCAAGTGACCAAGTACACTTGCAAATCGGGCAACTTTCCTCGTGAAGTAGTTACCACAGAGCCGACCCAGTCCACTGCATCGTCCAAGGTGAATGGGCCTGCCGTGACTCCACACCTCGCAGCGACGGTAATGAGCCTCTCAGCACAAGTAGGAATATCTTTAGAATAAACATATCCCGCACTGTTCTGGTAGGAATTAGTAACGTGCTTCACTCCCGCATAATTAATTTTACGGGCAATCACAGTTTTACATGTAGTAGAAATAAAAGTCACGGGATAACCCAGCTTGTTACCAAAACGGGTGCCGTAAACGCAAATGCAAAATGAATGCACATTTCTTGGGGATACACTTCAATACGCGGTGCAGGAACGAGTACCATATACTGAACCACATTAACACAAGTCCTGCTAACACCGCTCGTAAGCACCTGGTCACCAACAACCACGAACTCGCCAAGGCATTGCACCGACTCTCTCCGCGGCACGCCAAGTCAATAGCAGACTGCTGTACATGCCACTTGCACCTCAGCCCGGCAACAACCTCTTACCCGGTCCGTGGCCTACCGCAAAATTAACACGGAACAGCAGCGCTCCAAACAACGGCTACTTGAAAACATTCAAATAATACAAAGAAAAAGACTGTCACGTTAAAAGCCATATGCAAATAAAAGTAAATAATTACATTATGCTAAAATTATAGAGTATATAAAATAGACAATACACGACAGCGATTTATATTGTTTCAAATGAAAATAAAAGTTTATATTGATGCATGCCACTTTACTGCGCAGTGTGCTTGCGCTCTCTACGGGTGACACTGCACCATCAATGAGCGGACAAGAGCTCGGGGCAAGTCATGAACAGTGACAGAGTACTTTCACGTACTGATCAAAGGGACTCCATGCATTGGACAGCCTCAGACGTAAAGATGATTAACGTGATTAATTATGAAATGTACGGCCCGCCCAGAACCCAGCATGGAATCGCCACCCTTTTCAATAAATAAAATTTTATTTGATGGACCACTACCCTGAAATTATCTGTGGAAGAATTCCTAATGAAACCGCAGGATTGCAGCACCTCTGCTGCCCTGTGACGTCACATCCCGCAAGCCTCGGGCCGATATGGATAAATTTGTCGTCACCTCCACGCAGGGAGATAAGAAATGAACGGTGCCGCAGTAATCCTGATAAACCAACCCCTGAGCTGGAAGGCTACGCTACCCCGAACCCCCAGAAGATTGCTGATCCAAGGGGTTTTCGATTATATAAGGAGTTCCAAGCACGCCTCTTGTCAGAGACGCCGGGCTCACCGGCCACACACGTCAGCGAGCACTCCTTGGTCTGCGAAGACCTCCCTCCTCTCCTGCAGCCTGCAACCTGGCTTCAACCACTCCAGCAGCTTGAAGAAGGCTCTTTCTGCTCCAGAAGACTCCAGAGGTAACCCGACGTCCTCTATCCTGCAACCCCTGTAACCTAGTCAGATTCCTAGACTCTGCGGTAGCGAGTCATCACGACAGTTTCCCTTCTGGACAAACCCCCTTTTTCAAGTAGACACTATAAAGTGTAAAGAGTGTATACTTACGTCAATTAGTGTAAACATAGTTTTTTTACTTTGTTCATTTACCAGGCTCACCTTCGCCTGTATTAAATTGCATAGTTAATTACTTGAACATTAGCTAATTCTTAATCCAACCAGGATTTTCCCACTTTCTTAAAATTCGTAATAAATATTACGTAGCCAAAATAGTGGACTGCCGTAGTTTTAATATTAGCTCCTGGTTAATTTATTTATATACAAAATTTTTGTGTCAGTAAATCATGTATCAGGTGCAATAGAAAAACCCTGCTGAAGACTAGTCGTGAGGCGTGCCGAACTCCACAGGAGACGGAGCTTGCAGAAAGTTTCGAGTCTGCAATGACAAGCCGCTGCTCCTGGGTTTCCGGTGCTCCCTTGCCTACACTCGGTGGCATCCTAATACTGGACTGCAAATCTCTAAGTTAGGGCCTTGGGTGTGACTGAATAAGACATGCCCCTAGGACTGCATGTCTGCAGAAAAGTTAGAAGGCTAGTCCGATGAAAAGCAAGAAAGGCGCAATTAAGTGCCGTGCTCGGCGCAGAGCATTGCAAAGATTGATCAACTCACAGATCGCCATTGAAGTTACGTGTGAGGTCACCCCCTCCCCCCCTTGCAGAACCCAAGGAAGGGAAACAATCTCAGTTCACATCACTCTGGGGTTTGATTCCCCTCTCTTCAGACGGTATCCTCCCACTAAGCGGCCCCCCACAGAACCTACCACCACCCAGCAGGCTAGAATAATAACTAACACGCCGTGGTAGGACTACCTGATGAACTCGGGAGGGCAGTCAGCGCCTTAACCACTATCACAGAGATAGGAGTGTGTATCAATATGAAATAATAGATAAAAATTACTAAGAGTATCAAAAAAATTTCATCACACCAAAAGGTGTTGCCAACCATAGTATTTTGCAACCAAATCACACTAGTGACAATCAAATTGTCACAATAAGTTTGCTATTAGGTCTGAAATACAACTAAACGTTCCTACAAAGTAAGTTTTTATCATTAAATACTATAATTAAATTTATTAAATGTGTTGGTCGTATCAACTTAAGTAATTTTTAATTTCATCAGAAGTCCATTATTTTCTATTTCAATTACTTTTTATTTTAATTGTAATTTCAAAGCTAAAACAAAGGCAAAAAATATAAGTGTTCCTAATTACTACTACCATAAAAATAAAAAAGAAAACAAGATGCAAAAAATTTACACAAAACATAAACATTACATATTCATTCATACACGTAAGTTCTCAAGACATACCTTTCGTATTCTTTCTTATTATCTAGAAGATATTCAAAATATGCATACGCAAATGCACGAAAAAAACAATTTCCATCAGGACGAGTTCTCCTAATATTTTTGTACTTTTCCATTAAGTACTGCACTTTCTGCCTATATATGTCATCATCTGCATATTCTTCTAATAACGATACAAACGGCTCCAACATTCCAATTAAGTCTGTTGTGTCCGAGATCTGAAAGGCAAAACATTTCACAACACTTTATTTCCTATGATTTTCAATAAACAAATACATAAGTACACTTCAGTTTACAAGTTCTCACTGAACAGAACCACTGGTGCATACAACAAACTGTAAATACTATACTCATCAAATTTTAAATGCAATGGACATGTACTGCCTAAATAATAAATGATTTAATCTTAGTACCTGGCACTCACGAAGATAGTTTTAAACAATAACAAATGATTTCAGTTGGCTAATTCATTTGGTAACTATTCCAAAAATTTACTCCATACTTTGGTTACCACCGATGTTATTAATGTTACAAGTTGCAGACTATAAATTGATATTGACTACGGCTAGTAAAATGCAGTGGCAGTAGACAAAGCTCTTACAAAACAGTCCTCGTGTACCAGCTCCCTATTAAAAACAATATTTGAATGATTATAATAAATAAGCCCGTAACTCCCAAGCACAGGCGCCAAATTCTTCTTTCCAGAAGGGGGCAAAACCTTCTGTCAGAATATTCATATTCATTCAAATTTCATCTTAGTACAAGCTAGAAAGTTATGTATGTCATTCTCATATACAAAAGAGCGTTGATAATCAGCATTAATTGGGACCGGACCCTTTTCGGATTATCATATTGTACGAATTTTCGAAATGAACCAATAAAAGGGCCGTTAGACGTCTTCAACGTAAAAAAACTTGCTAGAATTGTTCATAATTCACTCTGTTGGTTACAGACGTGGAGCGGATGAATAAAACCATTAATGTAGTAAGATTTTTATGTGTTTTAACAACAGAAAAAAATATTGTACTGTATGTACAGTACAATTGAATCCGGATTATTGGTGGTCCGAATTTTTGATGTCCGAATTATTGATGCCCCACTGTATAATCATTTTTGATGGTTCCTAGATGCTTACCTGTTGATTACGGATTCCCTGAGTGCCAGATGCTAAACCTTAGGCGTTTCTGACAAAATGGCAAATTCAAGATGGCCACCAAGAAGAAAATGCAACATTTCATTTAATGGTCTTAATAAGTTGTGGGTCATTAATTGGCATACAAAGCATAATTTCAACAAATATAAATGCTGCCAATGTCACGACGATTCATAGAAAGTGTTGTGTTTGTAGTCTTACACTACATATTTTTGTGAATTAATGCAACGTTACTGTAGAAGACTGTACTTCTAATCTGGCATATATTGCAACTATCAATTTATTCCCTTTTTGTAGGATTCTATTAGTACATCAGTCATAAAGTCCCTGTCACATTATCAAATTTTCACCTTCAAACATATTTGACAGTAAAATTGGAAGACGAAATACTGCCATCAAATTTTTTCCTTTGGACAAATTTTATCAAACAATCTTGAATGAATTTGAAAATGTGTCACACTGTCAAATATTTTTACTGGGTGGATCTAGTCTGAATTTTTGTTTAAACATTAATTTCATTAAATTCATAACACAGCAGCAGTAGTGAGATACTGCTGCTGTGTTACTATGCAGTTAATTACAGAAGGAAATGTAATGAATGTTGTATTTATTTTCACTTATTTACTAAATTTAAATTTCATTCATAAAAGATATTTCCTCTACAATGAACTTTAATGTCTATGAGTTCTTAATATTACATTGCAATATTCACTTAAAATAGCATTAATGCTCAGGCATGTTCTGTATTGTTACAGTGTGAATTTTAGGACTAAAATCTTTTCTTGTGATTTTGAGTTAAACTAAGCTTTTTTATTAAGCGTGATCTCTGTAGTGGTATTTTTGCTGGCTACCTTTTTTTTGTTTGGATGCCTTAGATTTTATGCCAGCAGGAAGTTCCCTGCCCCTTCGTCTTTCTCTTTGTTAAGATGCGATAGGCCAACTCTTAATTGATTTTTCATTTAGTATTTTTCATATGGCGATCCCATCCTTGGAGGTTAGGTTAGGAAATTAGACTGTTTTGGGATGAGTTAAGCCCTCCTTATTACTTGTGCATTTTGTTTGTTAAGAAACATGTGTTGTCTTTTCCTTCTTTAATAAGTAGGTGATAGATACTTTATTGGTTTTTTTAAATTTCAAAATGCGGTTTTTGGGAAAAAAGTTTCAACAGTCGTGACCTTAAGCTAGATGTCAAAGTTTTGGTGGGAAAGTTAACTAACAGTCCTCTCTTTTAGAGTTCTACCCTTAATTTTTTTTTTATCCTTTTAATTTTTGAAACCTACCAACGGTTATTTATTTGCCGATTTTATTAGTTTTGTTCGTGTATCCTTTTTATTTTAAGGTTAGATAATTTAAGCTATGGTGGGATCGAATTAGGAATTAGATATTTTACAGTGTTATTTTTACATTCTGTAAGAATAAAGGGTTGCTATTTTTTTTTACTGCCCAGTTCTTTAGGGACTGAGGTCACTAGTTATTTTTAATATTGAAAGTGTTTCGTCACCTCTTAGATCAGCAGGCTTCCTCCGAAGCGGCGGCTGCTGGCAGAATTTACCTGACCAGGTGCGAGTTATAATTCCCCCTTCAGCATTGCGGGAGAACTGTTATTTTTCTGCTCGTTCGAAGTATCGGGCGCAGCTGTGGCCTGAAAAGCTGTGTCATCTTTTTCCTTGGTAAAGACAAGACTGTTGTTGTGCTGAGGAGAGGTAGTAAGGAACTGTACGCGGAAACAGGGCGTTAGCTGAGAGGTATCGAAGTATCAATTCCAGTGCTGGCGGGCTCTGATTGGTACACCATGACGTCGGCCTCGCTGGTGACGTCAGCGAGGCAGCTGGTGTTTATAGGCAGTAGATATCGAGGTCAGGCAGTCGTGAGAGAGAGAGAGAGACAATAGCGGACAACTGTTGTGAGCGGCCAGTTGTGGAGCAGGTGGGCCGCCCCGAAGGAGGCTGCGGCATCAAAATAATGATGAGTCTTCTTTGGAAACGTTTAATTTTGTGAGTGGTCGGGACTTTCGTCCCTGTTTAGCTGGAAGAAACACTCCAACTCTGCCTTCAAATAGTTGGACCTTAGTAAACAAGGGGCTCAGTTGGAGATGATGCAGTGCACTGCATTCGAGGTGCATTGGTGGTGTAGAGTCAGGGCAGCAACTTCATAGGTAAATATGTACTCTCCATCAGTACTGGCCGAGGGGCCATCAGGGTTATGTCTCCCATGCATGAACTAATTTAATAGGGATTTGGGAGGGAACCTACCTTTTTTTTTAAATAGTATTGTTTTCGTTTGTAAGGATATGGATAGCAGTAGTGCCTGGTGTGTAGATGGCTCTGAAGATTGTTTGGGTTCGTAGGTGGTGGAGTTGTTTAGGCCTAACTTTACTGACAGAAACCAAAGTCCTTGTCGTGTTGCCCGATATTTTCTTTTGATTGGTTTCTCTCTAAAACTAAATTCTAAAGTATTTCCTTTTACACATTTTAAAGTCGTTTGCCCTTTTCTTTCGTTTTCTGTTTAAATTAAATCTTGCAACTCTGTTAATTTTCCTGGTCAATCTATTAATAAATTGAATGAATTTATAAGCACCCGTAAATAAAGTAATTTTAGTGATGCTGTTTTTTTCTCTTTTAAGCCCTAGGGGGCAAAGGATAGAGTGCTACTACATTAGGTAATTGGAAGAAAATTTAAATTTTCCGATGTGCAGATCCCTTTTATAATACCTGTGTTAAGGGCATCCTGTGTCAGCCCTACAATACATTTTTTTTTGCGCTTAATAATTTAATTACTGTAAGCAAATGTGTTTCATAAATTTTGTTTGTTTATACCTACATACCTGGTAGTTGAAAAGAACTAATTTTTTACTCAAATCCTGTAAAATGTTTTTATTGTTTCTGTTATTTAATATTATTTGATAACCTGTTAATTTACTTGTTTGTTTTTAATAAAACGACATATATTTATTATTTTTAAATCCTAGTTCTTCCTTGTCAGTTGAGGAAGATAACCCCCTCTCCTCTATTTGGTAGGTCTACAACACCTCAGTTAAAATTAGGAGCATTGTATTTAGGCACTGGGTGCCTATTAACGGATAAGTTCTATTTTATTAGTTTTTACCTTGATGCACGGTCTCTGTCTGTGACTGACCCATGAAGCGTTCGCGGTTTTCCTCTCCTCTCTTTTGCCGTCTGAGTAACCCCCCCCCCCCCCCCCTCCTTCCCCTTAACACCATCTCCCTTTTCATTTCACTACTCCCTCGTCCCTTTTGGTTTAAAGAACCTTTTTTTTTATATTAAAGTAGCTGGTTAAGTTACACGGTATTGTATGGCCCTGCTAAGTAAAAGTTATAGAACGTGGTGGAGGCTTTGCAAGATAGCTGTTGGTGTTGGCTCATTTGTCTTCTATTTATTATGTATGTCTAAATTTATTCCTACCCTCACCCTTTTCCTACCCCCTCTCCCACCTCGTAACATTTGGTGTAGTCGCCGTGTAATTTCCTTGGTTGGTTACTCCTGGAGATCACATCTCCCTACTTCTCACTCCCCCTCGTAACAGTATAAATGAATTATCTTATTTGGTTTCCAGCAATTTTTTTGCCATTCAAAGTTTTGTATGTCGGAAACTGCCATTCTTGTCACGCATGATTCTAATTGGCTGAGCCCATCGAACATCAAAGAAATTTTATAACCGGTGCGATATTTGAATGTTTGATGGAAACTAGAGCTATCCAACTTTTTCAGACAAATATAGCAACAATAATGACATTTTGGTAACATCACAACTGTCCAACTTTATTTGATCAAACTTACTGGAAGCAGCTTGAAATGTATTTGCGTATGTCATTAGGTGTGGTGTAGGTTACATGTTCCTTGTCAACTTTTGTGTGATATGTGTATGAATCACAGGGTTATGTATGTGATATAAACGACACTCAAGGATAGAGTTGTGTGGGACATACACTTTATCTTGAAACACACTTCACTCTGGGAAAAAATAATAATTTGTAGGTGAAAATTATCCTGGGTTGGGTTCAAGCACGCAAACTGCAATACAACGTAGTAGAACTTAAAATGTGCCAGCCGTTTACTGGAAGAAAATTTTTTTTTTTAAATAATAATGAAAATATAAAAAAAAAGTTTAATTCTGTTGCTCATTCTCATGTCAGTTATTCAATTAAATATAGTTTAAGTATGAGTTTTCTGAAGAACCACAAAATCACAAAATCCCAAAATTCAAACTGAAAGTTCATTAATAGTAAAACTGAAAACAGGAAAAGGGAACATAATAGTGTCCAGCTATGCTCAGTTTGCAGAATATAATAACTCCTTTTCTCAAGGGCATCCATGGGCAAAACAAAACTTTAATATCAATCATCAAAAACTGAAACATCTTAAAGAGAAAAAAAATTAATTTGCAGTTTATATGCTGGTACCGGAAAATCTGTACATCGCTTACCATTACTGGTGATTTAAAATGGACCAAACTTATTTATTATAAATAAAACCATATTTCATTAAGTTTAGACTTTTCATTGTATAACATTTTTTGTAGCTTCTTAGGCAAAACTCCATCAAAATTACTCTCAGTAGGACTATTACATTGTACAATGCAATGAAACACTGCGGAAAAGCACTCAATCTTAATTAAATTTGAAATAAACACCAACTCCTCTCCCAAATAACTCATCTCCAACACAAATTAAAATATTCTGTACGAACTTTGCAGCAACTAGATGTTTCTACTAAAAATTCAAAACAAAACTACTAAACTAATTAACAAAATACAAATCTATGTTAACTAAACTTCCTAACAAAAATAATAATTCAAATGACAATATTCATATTAATTATTATAAAGAAATTATATAAATATAAAATAAAATAAAGTCTTTTAAAATTTCAAAATTTCTCACACAGTCCAAAATACCCACAAAACCATAGAACAATACATATTACAGAAATGTAAAACATTATAACACCTTAAATGAAATACAAGAAATTCATTACACTTTAAACATACATAAAAAAAATACAATTCTCTATCTTTCTCTGCAGTCACAAGCTACAGAGTAACATTACAACTGTTCAACTTAATTTAATAAAACTTATTGGAAGCAGCTTAATGGAAAAATTTGACAGTGTGTGTAACAGGGAGACAATTGGTGATGCATAGCCTACTATTAAAAATTTATAAGAGGAGAGAGACCATGCATCATGCCAGTCTTCAACGTGTTGACAGCTTCAGTGACAAACTGCCAGACGGTACTACATATTCATATTCACATTAACTAAGTCTTTACATGTAATTGAAAACACCACATTGAAAGCATCATCAACCGAGCAGATGATACTTCAGAACCGAAGCAACTGAGGGGTTAATCAACATTTACTTTTCTGCAGCATTGCATATTCTGCGGAACTAATTGTGACACTGAACAACAAAAGAAAAACCCAGGGCAATGGAGAGAGTTCTTTCTTTGTAGAATTAGCAAAACATGTGGGACGACACCATTAAAGCAGTTTATCATTCGAAGAGCCAACCAGCTGGTGTTACCTGGGATGATGATGCTGCCTCATTAGTAAATGGTGCACTGAATGACTTACATGAGGATGATGGCCAATATTAAAAAGATTGTGGGTCAAAGTTCTTTAGTAACAAACTTACCACAGGTTGTAGTGAAAAAAGTGACAAGCGTGGAGAGTTGATTAAAGAAATTAAAGCTAACTGTGTTGGTGTATGGAGCACTGAAGAGCTGTACATTCTATACAAGTCATGGTGTAATAAATATGACATGGCAATCTATTATACATAAATTAGAATAAATTCTTCGGCCACAATTGATTGTGCTGTATTCTCCAGGAGTTGCATCTACTACTGGTTTTGGAAGTAAATTGACACCCCTGCTTCACATTTTAAATGACACAGAGGTTAACATGAATCTATACCTCAGTTATCCAACAAGATAAGAAATGAATGTCGTAAACCTGATCTTGACAAATATGAAACACACTTATCCATGGTCCAGGTGACAGATGACACATGGTGCCTTCCTGCGCATTGGGCATGCGCACACTACTTGTTGACTTCGCCCCATCATTGAGCAAATAAAACTCATATGGGCAAGTCACACGACGGCAGAAAATGAATCCCATGCCTAAGGGATTCCTCCCAGCCTAGTGAGCAATTACAGACACATGGTGATTATTTAAAATTGTACTGTCCACTCAAAAGCCGCCATGTGGTCGCCCAGTTCCCGCCTGAGAATTTGTACTGTTCGATAAGTCACAGACACGGCGGACTCAAAGAAACAAGGCTGAGGGCATCAACAAGGGAAGTGACTATCACCCTGACCTCACAATCTGCAAAGACTTTTGAGCAGATCTTAACCAGGGTTGTTCATGACCACTAGGCCATGCACGTCGAAATAAGTGTTCAGTGAAAGTCTCAAGTACAAGTAACGCAACTGTCTCTTACGACGCCGTCCGCAGCCAAGGACGCCATCATCAGCCAGATATGTATCTCTATGTCCTCCCCTGTTCCCTTATCTCCAAGCTAATCCCTCCAGCCTCCGCAGTAGCAGGTCATCCCGACGTTCCTTATAGACTGCTCTCCCCCCCCCCCCCCCCAAAAACACTAGGATCATGAAATAATTCTAATTAATAATCATTGCATTTTCTTTTATTTTTGAAGCAGGTTTGCCTTCCATGCCATAAAATTAACTTAATTTTTAGAACATTGTAAAGAGATATGCATTCCCATTATGTTTCAAGGTATGAATAAAAATACACTCAGTTGTAACTTGAACCCTTTGTTGCTCATTTCAAATAACCTAGAAAGTCACTATTATTTCTATAATAGTTTTTAAATAACTCTTTATAATTAAACAACCACATGCTGACAGCCCAAACATGTTTGGTTATCCTCATCTTGCACAAAGCCAGGATATTATACCTTAATCACTATAAGATTCTGGGAATACCCAAATATTGTCCGGAGACACCCACACCTCCAGTAATATTCACCCGAATTATCCAGAATCACAACTACTCATTACCTCAGTCCCAGTCTGTAGTAAAGACTGGACCCAGGAGGGTTTGAGTATACACCTGGCGTTCAGGGGAGTACGCTCCTGTGTGTTTGATTATTTTTTGAAATACCTTACAATCCAAAAGGTAAAGCTAGCCAATTACGCAGATTAGCCTGTCAGGCCTTGCAAAGAGAATTAGACAGACTAAATTATCCAGAAAACACACAAGCCAATAGTGACGTACTAGAAACTACAAAAATTATTTAACCAGTATTTGGCCCTGTGATAACTTCAAGTGACGAATTTCCACTCTTATTTGAGGCTCTAAGGCAATACAGGGATTCCTTACTAGGCTGGCCCTGGCATAACCTCGATTATATCAACACCCCAGATCCACACGTGTTTCATTCCGAACCAACCCCATTGCCTCACCCTTGTACTCCTGTACAAAAGCCCGCATTACTAGCATAGTTTACACTGCCACAGGAAAGGTATTAAAAATTTGCATACCTCCCAAACCCAACACTACGTGTAGGCTAGTGTCAGTTACACTGGACTTCGCCCCCCTTACGGAAACCAACCAGACCAGAACCCTATCGGCGCAGAGTAAACTCATAAACATCCAATTAATTTTCTGGCCGGGCTTTGCATAGACATACTTTGGTTGTTTTCCCTTATTTAACCCGTAACAACTGGCGTCACGACTTTTGACGGCCTTTACGGTAGGCTAGACCAGACTCCCTTGGAGGGAGACACTCGTGGTCAAGCTTACACTGCTTATATTGTTCTCAAACGTTTAAGGATCAGTGCAGTGAAACTTTAATGGCACTTCTTCCATAAATATCACCTAAACTTGATGCAACAATGTCTACTGCAATGACTGGTAATATAGCCAACAGTTAGTATACTCAAGAATGAACAAACCTTGATAGATCATCTGTATAATTATGGTGTAATGTCATTATATATTGAACTCAGACATTTTCGTATGTCGGCAGCTACTACATCAGTCAATGAGTGGTTTAAATTATCAAAGCTTTGCAAACGAATTTGTCTTTTTCATGCCAGAGTCGACAACTTTGATGTAGGCTGTTCACGATAAAGTGAACACTTTTTAAGGCCCTTTCAACAGACATTAACCACTAATAAATATGTTTTATTGCAGCCTCAGATATAAATTTTTGAAAGTGGTGAAAGTATACACCTTATTTATTAGTCATGTGACAATGCTGATATTAAAAAATTGCTTCAATATAAAAATTGGCTTAAAAAAAAAAAATATGGTAGGGCCTTAAAAAGTGCCCAATTCACCGTGAAGGGCCTATACCCAAATGTACAGGATGATTATAAAAGAACTCCAGGGTCACACAAGCAATTTTCGGAATGAGGAAAACAATATATTACTGAAATGACAATATGTGAAAAGATGTCATACCTTCAAGTTTATGTGGTGTTTTAGTATACTTCAAAGTACGCCGCCCCATTTGTGACTCTGCATACATCCAAACTATACTAGATCTCCTCCCACGTTTGTCCCAGTATATCTTGTCTAATGGCTGTGATTACTGTGACAACCCATTGACGTAGGTGGTAAATATCAAGTATCTTCTCTCCGTACACCATGTCTTGACATGTCCCCACCCACAGAAAAAAACCAAGGGGGTAATGTCTGGACTTCGCAGCGGCCACGAGATCTGCCCACCTCTACTAATCCCCCTGTTTGGAAGTTGAGTGTTAATGTAGCGTGGACATAATTACTGTAATGGGATGGAGCTCCATCTTGTTGGAAAAAAACCAAACCCTTTTCTGCTTCAATGTCATCCAACTGCAGAAACAAAAAGAGTTCTAACATGACACAGTAAACAGCACCAGTAATTGATTTTTATGCAAAGATAAACGGCCCCACAACACGGTGATTCGCACTGATGTTCAATGACTTCAAGTGGTGACGCCAACCCCAAATGTGGCAATTTTGACCATTCACTGACCCACTCGTATGAAATGTTGCTTCATCAGTAAACATAACAGTTTCATGAAATCCTCATGCAGATAGCGAACTTGACTCTTGCTCTTGTGGCCGCAGGTTCCAGTTCATGAAAAAGCTATATATAGGCACACAAGCGAAGCTTTTTATAAACCACTTTGTAAACAGTCGACTTCGGAATTCCTAAACGTAAACTACAGCGTGCTAATGACGCTTTTGGGCTACACATACAAGATGCTCAAATTCTTCCCATGTTATCGTCTGATGTTGGCAGCCTGCTGGGTGACTTCCCTTTTAGCACACTACCTGTTTCCTTATATTGCCATAACCACTGGTGAAGAGTCTTGTCCATAGGCACGTTACCACCATACGTCGAAAATTGCTTTGAACAGTAACAGCGGACTTCGTTTCGATTAACCAAATGATGCACTGTACCTTCTGCTGCAGCATCATCATCATACTGCCGCCAATGACTGAAGCGCAACCTTCCGCAAGGTCAAGCAGGCATGCCCACAAATGACACAGACATTCCACAGTACATGCTAAACAAAACTTGCCAATGTCCTGGGTACGCTCAAAGTGATGGAATTTGTCTACCTCACTTACTAAATTTACTATAACTATTTCAAACCCCGGAGGTAATAATAAACATCCTGTACTCCAATAATGGGAAATTATCAATGCATGACCCTGCCATGGTCCTACTAAGCATACAAAGGTAAATTAAAGCAAAGATCAATGATGTCCATTTGTTAAACGATTAAACGTAAAAAGTGGCCAAGAGCAACTTCTAAACAATTTGCACTAGGAAAATGTAATTTGTGTTTCTATGGACCAAAACATCCAACCATGCCAAACCAATATAAGCACCATGTCATTCCGACACTCCGACTTCTTGCAAGCATACGGGTATCACACACTAGAGTGGCGGGGGAGACATGTCCTTCTTTTAAGAAGTGATTTCAACAAAATGAAATAATGTCCTGAATATGGTGATTTCAATACAAAGAATGCTTGTGACAGGCGAATACAAGTTCAAAGGAATATTTACGTTGTTAATGCATTCTTTCTGTATAGGACTCCAGCCGAGCCTCCTGACACTATGAAGATATCAGGAGCAGATTAAACTTTGTGGAGGGGGGGGGGTCACTTCCCCATTGTCAGTACTTTAAATAATTTCAATATTATTTTATTTCAGTTTTAAAACATTCACAGGACAGTTTCATATCAAGTGAGTTTTAATTTATTTTGGAAAAGGTGGTGGGGGGGGGGGGGGGGGAATTAAGGCTCCTAGGAAGACATGTATGGTAGATGCTTAACATCAACAGCCTTAATAGGTCAGGAATGGAATGGGCAATCTTTACTAATCAGCTGCAGTTGCACTACTAAATGCAAAATTGCAGTGTGTTCCAGTAGGAAATTTACCTTACTATGCACTGGATTTTGCTTATTTAAGGGATTTGAATAGTTGATATCCTTCTGCACCATTGAATGACAACAGCAGTAGTGTTGAACAGTTAGAAAACAATAAGCCCTTATAGCTACAAACATTTGAAAGTTTTAGGAACATTATTATTTATAGAAAAAGAAATTGAAACGTAAATATTAATGAATTTCTTTTTTTTAAAGTAAATATAATTTTGTTTATGCAGAATAACAATCAATTGCAGACATTATCAATTAATTTGAAGACTGCGAGTGACGACAGTTCCATAAGGAGGGAGTGAGAGTTTGTAGAATGAAATCCAATTGAGAAGATAATGAGCAGAAATAAAAACATGTCGGGCGAGTCCGTTGTCGCTGCACAAAGAGGTGAGTTTGTTCAGTTTAGTAGTGACAGTTGCCGAGTACAGTTAGGCGAAAGCTGCTCTGTGCATGCGGATTACCTGTTGAAAACATGTACGTAGCACAGTGCTGTATCTAACAGCGCCGTAGTAGAGAGCAAATGTTATCAGTTTGGTCTGTACAGCGCTAGTCGTGTCACGTGGTTTCCCTCCTTTCTGAGGCAGGTGATCGGCAAAGCCCTCCCTTACACCACCGCCCCTACATTCCCTACCTCAAAGCTGCTTGAAGATTATTATTTTCTCATTTGAACTTTACTATATTAATAGAAGAAGTTTGTACCATTTATTTGAACATTTTTGATAAATTCAGTTATACAATCCATCTTTATATATACTGTTGTTTTCTATATATCTTGAATTAGTGTTTGACTACGAGTAAATGTTTTTAACAACCAAACACAAACATTTTGGCATTAATAATGTGTTTCACTTATTGCATTCATTATTGTGTATGAAATTCTAGCAGCCATCGTAGATTCCATCATTTTGACAGAAACACTGAAGGTTTAGCATCTGGCACTCAACAATTCGGAATCAGCACGTCAAAGACATATAGGAACTACCAAGAAACATTATATGTACTAAAAAATTAGGTATTAAGATATTTCAATAGACACAAAGTTTTGACTGTATATATATCTCCCCTCCCCCCCATACCTTCTCATACTGTGTGTTGTATCTTTGTGTGCTGTATGTTTGTGCATGTGGATATGTCCATTATGTAACAATTATTTAATGCAAGTCAATGTTTTAAATATATAAATAAAACATTCTACTGAAATATTGAATTTATTGGTTATGTAAAGATCTGTAAACAAGATATATTTTGAAAAGGATGAGACAATCAGTCTACAATAAGTCATAAATACTTATTGCAAACTGAAGTAGTGACCAACCACTGTTTATCAACTGAGGAGTATGACATTCCTGCTGGATGAAATGTGAAGGGGTGACCTTTCCCCCCTTCATCATCAAGTCTAAATTCAATGCCCATGACCGGCTCTCAAGACCTCGATGTTAAGAGCCACTCAAATCTCTTCACTCACTCTCTCAATACCTACGCTTCCAAGTATACTCTAGTTCAGAAATTTTAAAGGCAATGCAGTTCATATGTTTACAATTCCAAACAGTGAAAGAGGAGTATACAACAATAGGAGGTAGTAGATACCAAACCCATAATCAATGAAGACCAATAAAACTATTTAAAAAATTTTTACAAAATGCCTGAAGGGCGTATCTGAGTTTGTAAGGGATGCAGGTCTTAATAAAAATAACAGAACTAAATTTGATTTTGAATTTTTTCACACAGCTATTATTTACAGCAATAAATTATCTATCTTCTCTATTACTCTTTATTTCTCAGTGATAGCAATATTTAATATCCATTTCAACTCTAATTAACGTCCTTCTTAGTGTCTATGTTTGGTTATAGTAAATAAACTCATACTAATCATTAACACATGTTCAGTTTGTCTGTTGCCCTCATATATAATGTCTTCCACTCACACATCCAGTACAAGAGTTGAGTCTGCAAGTTGCACTATTCGCTGCACCAATTTTCCACCTGCTGGTGCTTTTATATCAGTTACTCTGACCATCTGGAAGGTTCAAAGCACCCCAAGTCACACTAACAGAAATGAGGTCAGTAATTCAGAGTATACTTCAGATGTCTCAAAAACATCCGATATCCAAGGCTGAGAGCAGCACACTCCCTGTAAGGCTGCAATCTTAATCTTTTTCATCCCCAGAATCCTTGTCACCCCCTGGAATGCCACAGCTTCAAAGTTCCTTCCCTGATCGGAATGGAGGTCTAGTGGTACCCCAAACCTTGAGAAGACATGCTCTATAAGCGCATCAGTCACAGAAGGTGCTTCTTGGTTTGGCAAGGAAACTACCTCAGGCCGCTTAGTAAAGTAGTCTTGGGCTAACAGTAGATACCGATTACCTCTCTCGGTGAAAGGCAAGGGGCCCAGAATACATAATGCAGTTCTTTTAAAACTGGAAACCCTGCATTCTGGAAGAACCAACTGTAAGCGTGGGTGTTTTTCATCATTACTTTCCCAGGTTCTGTAAAGTACACCTTTCATCAGTACGAGGGAAATATAAGTGCCCAGTATGCTTTGATGGCTGCGCTCAGACTAGATATCTCTTCCCATTTGGGCCAACAGCCAGTTCCTTTCCAATTTAATAATGGCAGCACAGTGGGATCATTCAGCTGATATTTCCTAATAACCTCATCACTCCAGGTAGGTGACCCATCACAAGATAAAGAACCTTGAATTCTTGTCCTCCATACCTTCAGCGATTCACCACTCTTTTCTTCTAGTATTCACAATGATGACAAAATGGCTCACATAGCTTCCTACAAAGTGCATCAGCATGGCTGTGAAAAAGGCATCCAGATATGTGCTGTATTTCAAAGTCATATTCTTGAAGATGCTGAATCCAACAAAGTATGGTTGGTTCTTAGAATAAAAGGTCTACATTAAAGGTAGGGGTGGAAGTGTGAAATTGCATTCACCATGGCCAGAAGCTCCCTGCATGTAAAACAGTAATTTCTATTAGGCTTATACATACCTTACTGATTACTGAAGTATTCTAATAGTCTTTCCTTCCCATCTCGAATCTGAGATAACACAGTTCCAATGCCTACATCACTAGCATCCGTGTCCAAAATGAACATTCCCTCACTTTTCGGGAAACCAAGGACTGGTGGATATGTCAGAATTTTCTTTAATTTACTGAAAGCATTTTCACACTCAGTGGTCCAAGAAAATCTCCTTTTCACCTCAATCAGTTCATGTAGTGGCTTGGCGATCATGGTGAACCCAGGTACAAATTGACTGTCATAAGCACATAATTCCAGAAAACTCTGCACTTCAGTTTTGTCAGTTGATGTTGGCTAATTTCTCATTGCTTGAGTTTTCTCAGAGTCTTGTTTCCATACTATGGGCCGACACTACTGGTCCCAAGAAATTGATTTTCTTTTGAAAGCGGTGGCACTTCTTAGGAACCAGTTTCAAGTTGGTTAGAGGCCACATTCGGAATACAGAGTCTAAATGTGACAGGTGCTCTTCAAATGTCCTTCCTGTCACGTCATCTTGGTAAACCGGACGATACCTGAAGGTAAAATTTTTTTTTACCCCAGACGTTTGAAGGTGGCAAGGGCATTACACCAAAAAAAAAAAGATAGAGGGGGAGGGAGAGAGGTTGATAAGAGGGGAAAGGGGTGAGGGAGTAAGACAGAGGAAAAGAGAGGAAGAGAGGGATAAAGATGGGAGAGAGGCGAATGCAGGGAGAAGGGTAGAAAAGGGGGAAGAGGGGAGGGGGAGAGAGAGACAGGGAGGGGGAGGAAGATGGGTGAGTGGGAAGTAGGGAGGAGATAGTGGGAGGGGGTGAAGGGGAGAGAGAGGGAGGGGAAGAGAGAGATATATCCTCCCATTAAAATAACTCAGATTATTTGTAATCTCAAATTAAATTGTAATTAGAAAAATGTGAAGTTACAAAAATTTTTAAAATAGTAAGAACTGAAAAACTTATTCTTTGCAGAGAACAACAGTGGAGTTAATTAATTTTTCATATTTTGTCGTGTGCTTGATGAGTGAGTGAAGATATTTGGGCGTCTCTGAACATGGGGGTCTTCAGAGCAGATGATGATGAAATGGGTGAGTATGGAGCAGCACCAGAATGAAAGGGTGGGGGAAACAGGTGATCCCCAAAGAAAACCCGCCAAACAGCAGCAGTGTCCGGCACGATTCCCACTTGCGAAAATCCGGAGATGCCTGGCTGCTACGTGTGTTTGATGAATTTAAGTTTGAATATGTGGGGAGTGAGAGATAATGCACATAAACAATTATAAAATTATTGTCCACGTCTCATATGCAGACTGTACCATTGGGAACACCATCAGTTCTATGTACATTTCAATGTTTCTAATATTCTTATACTAACTGAAATAAGGCTATGTTTAATATAGAGAAAACAGTTATAAATAACCTGGCTAAAGTCCCCAAAACACTACTGAAGTTTTGATTAAATAACAGTGACTGCAACAAAAAAAAAATAACTTTGTTGAATTCATGCAAACCTGACCACACATGTGCACAGTTGTCATATTGCCTTAAAATTTAAGGGTTACCTGAAATACACTCCACAATGACCTCCATCCACCTCCTACAATAATTTTGGTCGGAACTGTACCTGTATATGGCTGCCTTTTTTTTAGTAGTAAGTACTATATACTCTATTTGCAGTTTCTTCACACTTTTTGAATCAAACCTGTGAAAAATTATCCCACAAATGACGTGTTTGGTTCTTTCCTAATATTTCATTTGTAAATAATATGAATACAAACTGAGAAAATAGGTGTGTTGGTAATGTCTAGTAATAAATAGTTCTTATGCAAAATATTAATACACTGAATGTCCACAAATGCAGTATGTTGTCCCTCTGGTGAAAACTTCTAGACTCTGTTAAACTTTGTTTGTATGAGGTGGAGTCATATCCTGGAAGTAAAACTTTAGCAGGGTTTCAGAAAAGTGTGAAGTAACCGTGAATGGACTATAGTGCAGAACACAGAAAAAAATAATACTCAAATTCAACTATGTGACACTTACTTCCTTCTCAATTTCTCTTTGTTGTTGCATTATAAGATCATCTTGATTGACACCTGCAAAAGATCAAAAGAACTGGGCTGTTTTGTAATTATTACTGCTACTACTACTGGTGAAATTTGCCCATTAAGTTACATTTACACAATGCTAAATGGATTTCATACAAGACCTTGCATACAAACTTCTCATGCAAGAGTTCAAGCAAATAAAACAAGTCCATACAATGTTTGCACAAAAAATTTTGTAGCACATTTTATTCTTGCAAGAGAGTACTTGATGACTTTAGTGAACATTTATTGGTCACAAAGTTAACATAAAAAATTGTTGCAAACTTTGTTCTGTGTTAATATCATGGATCTAAACTACACTCCAATTCTTAAAAGATATGAACTGTTTTTAATAACAATATGATATGCCAGAATCCTCTTCATACAGCTTATTTTTGTCTCTCACTTTTATATCCCTAATAGATATACAGGTTGATTCAAAAGTCACCATACAAAGGAGTGTTCCAAAAGTCACCATATAAATAGATACACCAAGTGTTCTTTCGTTTCAGATAAAGTTACACAATGCCATTAACAAAGGATGAACACACAGATCATCTTCCAGGTACTTACAGGAAGGTCACAGAGGATTTGAAAAGAGAGAATCATAGAGAAATAACTTGGTATGCTCCAGGACAATGTTATGTCCTTGGCTCTTAACTAGTATAGTGAATTTATTTTTTCAATAATCTGGGAAATCCATCTAAATTTCGAGTTTCCCAATTACTGGACTGACAGCCACATGCATGCAAGGGAAGGTCCAAATACACCCAAGACTTGACAGTGATAGAAGTTTAGTTGGAGGACCACATGAAGATAGACATTTGTCAGGAGAAATAAGGGATGTTAGCTACTTACATAACTACATTCTAGATGTATCTGATAATATTTCTGCCTAGATGTTGACAAAAGCTGCGTGGGTCAAACGCACTGAAAAGTACATTCACAACAATTGGGGTCATAATGAACATATTTGGTAATTTCCCTCCTAGTAAAATTGCTTTATATGCCATATATGGAAACTTTTAAAACACTCCTGTGTACAGAGACTTTTTAATTGCCCTGTCCAGTTGATCACATGATCAGTGTAGAAGAACCAATACGATAAATACGTTCAAAGCAACTTGCATGTCACATCTAGTAATCAAAGACAAGATTTGTTTTGCAAGAGAAATTCTTGTACAAGATTTATTATAACATAGGCCTCTTGCATGAGTTTTGTAAGGCTGATGCTTTAGGCACAATGGCTGTTATGGACATACGTAAGTTATGAGACAGTATGAAGGAATGTGTTACACAAAAAAAAACTTTACAACTGGTAAATTATTTATTACATTTAAATAAATAAGCATTTTTATGCCTCAATTCAGAAAAATATTTGAAACTACATGTAAACAGCACTATACTCCAATCTCAAAAACAATTAGTTAGTATGTTAGTGGTGTGAAGCTTGCTGATTAACAGTATGAAGGTATTTGCACATAAAAAATAAGTTTTGTGAAATTGCTGTGGAAAGGAGGATGTTGTTGAATGTAGATGTACAAATACAATTTAAAATGAAGTCTAGATATTGGCACAATGAATTTAACCATTTTTTTTTCTCTTTATTTTCAGTTAGGTTCATAAAGTATTAATTTAGAACACACTAAACATTTATGTAAGGGATATGACAAAAATGTCTTTCTTACCAGGATCATACTTTGTTGCTGATGCTGGTTTGTCCTCATTCATGTTTGGCAACTGAAAAGATTAACAACACATGGTTAGAATTAAACATTAAACAAATTTAGAAAAAAAATTATCTTTGGCAATCCCAAACATAATAGGCATATGTAATGAGATCACCCTATAGTTAAATTAATGCTGAAATGTGGTGATTCTGATAGGTGTAAAGTGATGGACACTCAATGAAATAAAACCAACATATTATACCTACAATTTAACATTGCGAAAGGGAGTGGAAGGGGTGTGGAGATTTGGGGGGAGGGGGGAGAAAGAGAGGTATACTTTTTAATTAATTTATTTATAAAACACAATTAATAGGTAAGTGTATTAGTAAAAACCCACAGTTAATACTGACAAACCTAATGCAGAAATTAGTATAAGATACTTTAAAGTTTTGATTTCAAGCTAACTCATTTTCTACATGTGTGTATTGATAATATTGTGAATTTAGGTATTGTTTGGTTAGGTCATTTTACAATTTAATGTATTTTCATGGTATTTGTGATATAATCATAATATTGTATCACGCAAACATGTTTAGTTGCAAAAAGATTTAATTTAACAATACCGGAATTGACAATATTACTAATACAAGTTACAAATACGATAGTGGGGAGGGATATTAACTGGAGGGAATTGCGGGGTAAAATTTTATCAAGAATTTTTACATATTTTTCACTTGTTTTGCCCAGCAATTTCCCTGCACTTCATAGTCTTCCCCACTATTGTGTTTGTGGTTTCTATTACTAATATCTTGATTGCTACTTGTAAATTTGTGTTCTGTGTAATTAGTAGAGTGGAATTATACCACTTTCTTTGATTTTTTCCCTTCGAAAAAGGCCCTGTTCTTAACATTTACCAGTAATTTTACCGGAAGAAAATGTCACAGTTCCCAGCATAAATGAAATATCCATGGAAAATGATTCCATCACATAATGCAGGCAATTCAACGTCTCAGCATCAGCCTAAAGTCTGATCTGAATTCTTTGAAGGTGGAATTCAGAGAGGCTACACAGAGTCTCAATAGTAGATTTGTTGAGCAGGAACACAAGCTGGATTCTAAGTATAAGGAACATGAACGTAAATTAGATTCTAAAATTTGAAGCATAAAATACCAAATTTGAAACACTGGAAAACGATATGTCTGAGCTTAAAGCTGAATTTAATTATAATATTCAAGCTTTACACATGCACGTGGAAAATACACAGCAAACTGTTTCCACACTGCAAACCGCTGTAAGTGAACTGGTAGCTAGTCAAAATATGCAAGCTAGCCAAATAGAAAATTTACAAGAAAAGTTTGATTGCCTTGAAATTTGCATAGATGAGCGCATTTCACACTCGCAAGTACACACGGAGTAACAGCTATGTACATGTTTTAAGGTCCAATGTAACAAAAGCAAATAACCATGTAGAAATGTTTACTAAGAAAATTTCTAATAGTCTTGAGCAAACCCAATGTAGTATGGAAGGACAAATGTGCAGGCTAGAAACCTGTATTACAGAGGTAGAGAATATGCCAGTAACTACTTCAAACACACCTGATCCAAATCTATTATCCAATGTTGATAATCAGCTTGTTAATTTTTAGTCACATTGACTGCAAATTAAATCAAACTGAAGCAGAGTATTTGGCCGTAAGGAAAATTTTTTATTGAAAAGCCTGGATTCTACAGTATCACACGCTGCACAAACTAAAACGAGTGACACTTTAGTCCAAAACACACAGCAACTGAACACTGAAAACATTGCAGTCACACTCCACGTTTGGAAGAGACGTGTGCACATAGGAGAAACCACGTAAGTCATGTATAGCGAGAAATTTGGGTTGCGTGAGACGTAAGAAACTGACTACCTCCACACGGAAGAAAAGGAGGAAATGTCACAAACTCAGCAAATAAAATGAAGCAGAACACACCACTACTGCACCGACAGGCAGTTTGTCCAAAAATTTGCAGTACGAGGCATGGTGTAGAGGACAATAACCAGTCCACCGTAACGTGACAGTGCATATCAGTGAACAGAAGTTTGTGCAACAAGTGCACAAGAAGCCTACAAGAAGTAAGCACTTGCTGAACACACGAGGGAGGCTAGAACACAGGCGGAAGAACCGCCTAATGACGCAAAGCAAGTTTGCGTACGTCAAGAAGAGTGAAGACTTGAACCCACCTTGGCCGCCGCTAGGAAGGAAGAGTCTGAACATGAGGAAAGGACTGTTCACACCATACTACAGGTTTAGCACTGTTAGAGGTCATCACGAATCAGCGCTTGGGATGTTTCATGCAAGAGCTGGGGGCGTTCTACTGAAGCTCTACCTAAGTACAACGGAAGAAGATCAGAAGGGAGTTGCTACAATTAATCAGAAAATGTTTGTACTTATCAGCAAAAAGCTGCTAGCGACACTATAAGTCGAGCAAAGTAAACAAGTTCCCGGTCAACGACCTTGTGATACACAAAACATGCCCTACAAGTTCATATTGGGAGTATGTAACACGCAAGCTGTTTCTAACATTTGAAGGACCTTACCGAGTTACTGGAGTTTCCCGAAACAACTGCTATGTGTTAGCTGACGTACTGTATCCAAGTAGGAAAATTTAATATAACACAGCTGAAAGCCTATCATGCACCCAGTATGTAAGTTAAGTCAACAACCAGCAGCAGTTTAATAAGAAGTCTGTAACGATAGCTACGTGCTTGTCTACAGCTAGATAGGGATAGATTTGTTCTATTAAGCATCCAGATGTTGCAGTGAATGATTAAGTAGACAGTCCTGAAAAGTTGTAGTTGATAAGAGCTAGGTGATAAGAGCCAAGTATTTGTGCACGAATAGTGTTATAAGTTGTTGTCAAGGTTTACTATGTACTACACTATCTACCAAAAATAAATTGGGCACCTGTCCACAATGTATGCTCGGTGGTTGTGCCGCCATTAGAATCTCGTAGGACCACCTCTTGTGGCTATAACAGCAGCCACTCTGTCTGGCATGCTCTCTACGAATGTTTGCAGGACATCCACAGAGATTCGTCGCCATTCCTCTTGCAACCATACCATGAGTTGAGTAATGGATTTTGGCCATGCCTGACGAGCCCTCACCCGGCGATCAAATTTTTCCCAAAGATGTTCTATAGGGTTGAGGTCGGGGCTCTGGGCGGACCCGTCCAATCGGCGAACATTGTTGTCGGCGTACCACTGCATAGTAGCCCTTGAAACATGGCAAATGGCATTGTCATCCTGGAGATAACACGGGTCCATTCCGTAAAAACGCCACAATATTGGGAGTATTTCATTATCCAGAATGTTACAATAGGCCTCTTGTGTTCATGTTACCACGGACAAACACTAGCGGTCCTACGCAGAGGGCCGTGAAACACAAGTCAAATAAAGTACTGAATTACCTATCTTCATGGGTGCCCAATTACTTTTTGGTAGATAGAGTATTTTATAAAGGTTATGTCTAGTGTTTTTTTTTTTTTTTTTTCACCTTACCTATATGTTGCTAGTTAGTGGTTCAGTAGTTATCTTTGGTGGCAGGCACGAACAATATAGCCAAAAATGAAGGTACAAAACTTCCGAGGTCTTTAAAATACAATTCAGCTATGTTAACACATACAAATGTTACTCTTGTTGACATACCTTGTAGGTATGACTTAGCTAAGAAAAAATAAAATTGCTGAAAAAATTTAAAACATTGTTAGTGGTCTTAAGTCTAATATAAATGTAATTCCTATTGAAATGCAGGGAAACTAGAACATTTTGCCAATCCTACCATTACTACTTCTCAGAGTTGCAAACTGGATTGGCAACCCTCAAATTCCAAAGTTAGCTCAATAAGTAAAAAGCCTGTTGTAAGCAATAAACAAGAAGATGCATCTAATCTCTCATGTTCTAAAAATTTTTTACATGTTATGCACCACAAGGTGTGCAGTTTGTACAACAAAAAAGTGTTGTTCGAATCCATTGCAAATTCATCACCTCCAGATATTTTACGTAATTCAGAACATTGGCTTTCTAAGAACATAAAGTTTTGCAATATTACTATTTTTTGGTTTCAAGTTATTGTAGATGCAGCTCTAGAGGTGGTGGAGTATGTATATATTTAAAAAGCAGTATTTATTGCAAAAACACTTGATATTAAGTGATTTGTGTATGGAAAAAAAAAAAATTGAATGTTTTTGTGTAGAGATAGGCAACCTAAATATCAGTCTAGCAGTTGTTTATAGATCTCCCAGTTAAAACGAATATGATACTTTTTTTTAATGGTATTGAATCGGTTATAAAAAGAATTTTCAGTTTTCGGAAATATGTGTTGTTATGTGGTGACTTTAATATAAATTTTAATAATTGTAGCACACTCAGCACTAGGCGACTGAATACACATTGTAGCATTGCAGTTTATATACATTTTAATCTATTTTATAATTGTTTTCCATCTGACTTTTAGTTAAATTCCCTAGTTTAGTTTGTCAGTGAGTGTAATGGTCTGAATTTTTCCTTTCATGCCACATGTAGAAGTATGAGCGTTATCAGTTTTAATGCAGGGGGAGGGGGGGTGGTTATTGAAGTTATCTGTATTATGTGGCACTTTCGAGTTCCCAGGGTCCAAGCCGGGTTGTGTCACTTTTGAGATTACTGTTTTTTCATACTTCTTTTGATTTTCCCCTGCCATCAGCAATAATTGTTTTGAAGCCCCCGCAGTGATGTAAGTTCCAGCCAATAGGAGATCGCGAGCCCTGACCAAAAGTTATTTTTAGATTTGTTTCGAGGAGTGAGGAGAGCTGCATGTGGCGAGCCCTGGACTCGTCCATAAACTATTAACAATCTCTGAAGAGGCGACTTCATGTTGCACTGAGTAGTGGCTTTTGTTGGAAAGCCACCAACAACCTTTGCAGAGGCAGGCAACATGACTGCCAACATGTTCGTTAAACGATAATGTGACTATTTAAAGCTGTGAGGGAAGATTTGTGTGTTTGTGTCGGTGTGTGCTGTATAACTGTGTTGGAACTTCTAAAATAAAATTTTGCAATATTCCAAAATGGACATAGTCTAAAGCCATGCTGCCGCAATTTTTGTAAGTGAACCAACTGAGCTAGTACCGGACTGTACTGTGGAAGGGCAGGAAACTGACTTTTGCCATGGTACAATATATTCAAGCAATTCAACCTATCAATTATAATTACTGACTCTACTAGGCACTCAAAAAATGGTAACAAATGTATTGATAATATTGTAACGAATAAATATCCATCACTCTGTTCAACTTACAATATAGAAACAATGCTTTCTGATCGCATGGCTCAAAAAAATTGTAAAAACCTAGACTTGTTAGATTCCCAAATAATCATTTTGACTTTCAGCAAAACAAATCTACGGAGCTAACCCTCTATCACTTTGTAAACACAGCCTTAGAAGAATTAGGCAACAAACTTTGTAGCAGGAATTTTTGCAGATCTATCCAAGGCATTTGATTGTGTCAATCATAAATTACTTCTTCAGATAATGATAGGTTATGGTGTAAAAGACTCTTCACTTCAAATGTTCAAATCTTACCTTTCTAATAGAACTCAGCAAGTTTGCCTTTCTCAATGTGACAAAAATAATTTTATTGATTAGAGATCCAATACTCTATTTTAGGGGCAGTGTTGTTTTTAATATTTATGAATGATTTTCCCACTTGTTTAAAAAATAAGTAATACAGTTCTGTTTGCTGATGACACATCTATAATCATAAGTGACAGAAACCATGAACAGTTCCTTGCTAATACCAGAACTACATTACAGGAAATGGTGACATGGTTTATAAATAACAATTATACTCTTAATACAACAAAATCTTCACTTATCTATTTCTCTCTCCAAATATTATCCCCCAACATCAATTCCATATAAATTCCTATACAATATACTAATGAAGTCCTACCTATTGTAAAAGATACTGTTACGTGTTGCAGGTCTGTGCGGCTGTCCTTGGCCTGCCCGGCGCTTGAGAGCAAGGATGACGGAGAGTCGTTATGAGATAACAGCGGTAGGCGACCAGGCAGTATCGTATTAGTTTCAAAGCCAGGCCCAAAAGATAATATTCTGCGGCACAATAAAGTGTGACCCTGGTTGTGGTGTTTTTCCTCATTTATCGAAGAATGCCCTGGATTGGCTCTCAGAGCGGCCCGGGGTGTGTTGAACCTGCCAGATGGTCGCACAGACTGTATTTAAGTGTGACATGCCTTGTTGCTGGGAATTTTTTTGAGTTGCAGTGGCTGAATCAATGACTGGCGGGATTCCAAGCGAGCAGCGTGGTCAGCTGTGGGAAGAGGAAGGTTGTGACTGTGAGTGTCAACATTTTGAAGGATGTGGCTGGAGCCTGGACTACTGGATCAAGTGCAATAATGGAAGACACTATAACTGATGGAAACCTGAACACATGCTAATAATGGGTATGAGTTAATTGACTGTAATCAAGAGACATTAAGAAGGACATTAAGTACAGCTGAAATAAACATTAAATAATGTGCTCACTGTTAAATAGAAAGAGTAAAATTGGATACAGATAATTGATTTTGTACATAGTAGCAGAATAAATTAATTAGAAATCAAATTTTAGTTTCTTTTTTAATTTTTTTTTATAAATAAGACCTCCATCCCTTACGAACTCAGATAAGTCCCGCAGGCGTCGTCAGCTTGTAACACTGGTGTCAGAAGTTGGATGGAGGCAAATATTAATTAATTAATTAATTGTAAATCCAATTAGGTAATAAGTTTGCAATTAGTGATATTAGGACAAATTAGATATTGTAATAGCCGTAGGTGTAAAAAATTAAAACTGTTTTATACATCTGTCGGTGAATGTTAACAAGAATACAGCTAATTCAGAAAACTTGTAAACAACGATCTTAGTGAAGAGGGGGGGGGGGGGGGGGTGTGTGTGTGTGTGTGTGTGTGTGTGTGTGTGTGTGTGTGTGTGTGTGTGTGTGTGTGTGTGTGTGTGTGTGTGTTTGTTGACTATTGGAGGGAAGGCCCCAATGTTCTTACATGTATGGTCAGTAAACATGATTGGGAGACAATACTTGTGGAGGGGAACCTGAATGATGTTCCTTGCCAGATGGTCACTGACACTGGAGCGACCATAACTGTAGTAAGACCAGATATCCTTGGGCATTCCCCCACAGTGATCGCCCGACGACAACATGGAACAATACTATCTGACTACAGTAACAGGTGAGAGCATACCAGTTAAAGGTAAAAGCAAAGGGAACTTGAAGCTTGGCGACATAAACATAGAGAACGATGTTTACATAACTGAAATAGAGGATGAATGTCTTTTGGGGCTTGATGTACTACATAGATTAGGGTGCAGTATTGATACTCAACTTGGTGTGCTACAGGTAGGCAGTACAGAGTTGGTGGCATTAACACAGCATGATTTGTCCTCCGCAGTTAATTGCCCAGTAGTATGTAATCAACCCACTGTGCTGCCTACTTCTAGTGAAATTGTCATTTCAGGCAGATGTCAAAGAAAGTTTGTCAGACATTAAGTCTAATTCAGCCAGCACAAAAGATTGATGTCCTGTAAGGTAAAGTTGTTGTAGCAAGAAATTTGGTCTCTTCTAATTCTGACGGTTTTTCAGTTAGAATGATAAATTTGTCCGAT
Organism: Dryococelus australis; assembly: GCA_029891345.1. Classification (NCBI taxonomy): domain Eukaryota; kingdom Metazoa; phylum Arthropoda; class Insecta; order Phasmatodea; family Phasmatidae; genus Dryococelus; species Dryococelus australis. Next base: position 79,976,394 of record CM056993.1, read on the forward strand.
GGTGCCATTCGTCTTGAGGAGGGAGCAGTGAGAGGTGTTTGCAAGCAGGTCACACAGGTACTAGTAAATGTTCCAGATAATTCTAGAGTAGAAAAAATATAATGTTCTCTATCAGACATATTAGATGAACTGCTAGAACGAACAAAAGAAAATCTTAACTGGCAACAGGAGAAGGCTGTCTCTGAATTAGTGCAGAGAAATTGTGATGCCTTCTCCTGTGGACCAAATGACCTTGGAAGAACTAATGTGACCTGCCACCACATTAATACAGGAGATGCCAGGCCTATTAAGCAGCAACCAAAACTACTGTCACTATCTTCGCATGAAGTGGTTGATGGTATTCTGAATGAAATGAAGGAGTTAGATGGGATAGAACCATCAGTTAGCCATGGTTGACACCCATGGTTGTCCAATGACAGATGAGACATTAATTTAAAGAACACCTATCACAATTAGAGACTGTATTCCAGAAGGTGGCCAGAGCCAACTTGAAACTGGTTCCTAAGACGTGCCATCTGTTTCAAAAGATAATAACTTTCTTGGGACACGTAGTGTCGGCCCATGGGATTGAAACAGACCCTGAGAAGACCAAAGCAATAAGAAATTAACCGATACCGACTGACAAAACTGAAGTGTGGCGTTTTCTGGGACTATGTGCCTACTGCCATCAATTTGTACCAGAGTTTGCCACAATTGCCAAGCCACTACATGAACTGATTGACGCGAAAAGGTGATTTCATTGGACCACTGGGTGTGAAAATGCTTTTAGAAAAGTAAAGAAAATTCTGATATCTCCTCCAGTCCTGGGTTTCCCGAAAAGTGAGGGTGTATTTATTTTGGACACTGATGCTAGTGATGTAAGTATAGGAGCAGTGTTATCTCAGATTCAAGATAGGAGGGGAAAGACCACTAATATACTTCAGTAAGGTATTGCATAAGCCTGAGAGAAATTACTGTGTTACACGTAGGGAGCTTCTGGCCATGGTGAAGGCAATTTCACACTTCCACCCCTACCTTAATTGCAGACATTTTATTCTAAGAACCGGCCATGCTTCCTTACATTGGCTACTAAATTTTAAGAACCCCTCAGGTCAAATAACCTGGTGGATACAGCATCTTCAAGAATATGACTATGGAATGCAGCACAGATCTGGACATCTTCACAGCAATGCAGATGCACTCTCTAGGCCATGTATGCAATCTTGTTGTCATTGCAAACATCAGGAAGTAAAGAGTGGAGAATCACTGAAGATACGAAGGACAAGAATTCAAGGTTATCTATTTTCTGATGGGACACCTACCTGGAGTGATGAGGGTATTAGGAAAGATCAGCTGAATGATCCTACTTTGCAGTTATTATTCAAGTGGAAAGAAGTTGGTTGTTGTCGGCCAAAATTGGTAGATATATATAATCTGAGTGCAGCAGTTAAGGCATACTGGGCACAGTGGAATTCCCTCGTACTGAAGAATGGTATACTTTACAGAAACTGGGAAAGTAATGATGGAAAACACACACGGTTACAGTTGGTCCTTCCAGAATGCTGGGTCCCAAAAGTCTTAAAAGAGCTGTTTAATGAAGCAGCAAGTGGGCACTTTGGTGTTAATAAGACATTTGATAGCATTAGACTGAGATTCTACTGATTTCACTGTCGGATGTTGAGAAGTGATGCAGATTGTGTGACCCCTGCACTGCAAGGAAGGGCCCAAGGACCACTGGCCAAGGTCATCTATAGAAATACAATGCTGGAACCCCAGTTGAAAGGATGGCAGTAGATATTCTGGGTCCTTTGCCTATCACCGAGAGAGGTAATCTGTATCAACTGGTGGCTCAAGATTATATATTACTAAGCGGACTGAAGTCATTCCCCTCCCGAATCAGGAATCACGTACTGTGGCTGAGGCATTCATAGAAAATGTCTTTTCGAGGTTTGGGGTGCCACTAGAACTCAATTCTTATCAGGGAAGAAACTTTGAAGCTGCTGTCTTCCAGAAGGTGACGAAAATTCTGGGGATGAAAAAAAACTTGGACTACAGCCTTACACCTTCAGTTGGATGGAATGGTCAAAAGGCTTAACCACATTATTGAGCAGTACCTGTTAATCTTTGTGGTAAACAATCAAAAGGACTGGGATTAAAAGGTGTCATTGTTTCTTCTTGCTTACCGCTCAGCAGTTCACGAATCCACAAGGGTAACACCATCGATGATGCTGTTTAGAACAGAGCTACGCCTCCCCAGTCACCTGCAGTTTGGCCGAGCAACGGAAGAGGAAGTTGCAGCCCCTGATTATGCCAGCAAATTACGTAACAGACTTGTTGGCATTCATGATTTTGCTTGACAGCACCTAAGAATAAATAGCGACAGAATGAAGATACTGTATGATAAGAGAATGTCGGGAGAAATATTTCAAGGACAATTGGTATGGCTGTAACACCCATAGAGGAGAAAAGGGTACTGCTCGAAGTTACAGAAATGTTGGGAAGGCCCCTATAGGATTCTGAAGATCAATGATGTTGTCTTTCAGATTTGTCGCCAAGGCTCTCTGACAAAGACAAAGGTTGTCCACATCGACCAACTGGCACTCTATGAAGGTCCTGACGCAGAGTCTGTTCAGATGAACAGACTTGAGGAGGAAACTGTGTTACATGTTGCGGGTCCACATGGCTGTCCTTGGCTCGCCCGGCACGTGAGGGCGAGGATGACGGAGAGTAGTGTTATGAGATAACAGCGTCAGGAGATCGGGCGGCGACATATCGGTTTCAAAGCGAGGCCCACAAGATAATATTCTGCGGCACGACGCTGTGTAACTCTAGTTGTGGTGTTTTTCCTCGTTTATCGAAGAATGCCCTGGATTACTGACCTAGGCTCTCTGTGCAGCTCGGGGTTTGTTGAACCTTCCAAATGGTCGCACTGACTGTACCTAAGTGTCACGGGCCTTGTGGCCGGGAATTTTCTGAGTTGGAGCACAGGAATGGATGACTGGCGGGATTCCGAGCAAGCAGCGTGGTCAGCTGTGGGAAGAGGAAGGTGGCGACTGCGAGTGTCAACGTTTTGAAGGATGTGGCTGGAGCCTGGACTATTGGAGCAAGTGCGTGAATGGAAGACATTATAACTGATGGAACCATACTGAACACATGTTAATAACAGGTATGAATTAATTGGCTGTAATCAAGAGACATTACAAAGGACATTAAGTACAGCTGAAATAAACGTTAAATAGTGTGCTCACTGTTAAATAGAAAGAGTAAAAAGTGGAGACAGCTAATTGATGTTGTACATAGTACCAGAGTGAATAAATTAGAAATCACGTTTAGTTTCATTCTTTTATTTTTTTTTATAATCAAGACCTCTATCTCTTACAAACTCAAATACGTCCCATAGGCATCTTCAGCTTGTAACAATACCAAACTACTTGGTCTGACAATTGACTGTAACTTTAAATGGAAAGCACAAATAGAACCCTATGCAACAGATTAAATTCTTTTTGCTTTGCTTTTTACTCCATTAAGAAACATGGTCTCTGGAAGCACTCAAATCACTATACTTTGACAATGTCCACTCTATATTGAAATATAGCAAAATATTTTGGGATGTATCTCAGGATAGGAAAAAGGTCTTCAAACCACAAAAAAAAATCATACGCATTATAGCCAACATCAAAGCCCCACTTCTTGCAAACCTTACTTCAAAAACCTTAACATTCTCACACTTCCTAGCATATACATTTAAAACATTATTATTTTTGGATTAACTAACTTAAATTACTGCATAAACAAGGACATACATTCTTACGACAAAAGAAAGACATTCATATTGCAGTACACTGAACAAAGAAATTTGAACAAAGCCCATTCATTTCATCAATAAAATTTATTAATAAACTACCAACAGCACTGAAACAGTCTTTGAACTGTACCTTATAATATGAACAACAGGTTATGGGCCCAGGGTGATTATGGACTGAGGAAGTGATTGAGATTGTCGAGTGGAGATTGTGAACATGTTTCAACGTGATTGTAAACATCATGGCGGAGTGTACAGATGACAGAGACTTGGTGAATTTTCCAAAACTAACAACTGGTAATTATTTATCCTGGAAACTCCATGTGAAGGTGCATATTATAGATAAAAACTGCTGGGTTGTAATTGAACCAGGTTATGTTGATGTCGGAGTACTGAACATCGACCAAGCAAGATTGAATCGGAAGGCTTTGTCTGTGCTTTACCGATCAGCGGGGGACAATTTCTTATTGGTCATAGAAGATCGGTGAAAGAGCAAAACTAGTCTGGGAAATATTGGAGAAAATTCACGTAACATCAACTAAGTTCCATGCGCTCCAAAGCATGAAGGAAATGGCACTTGTCACCAAGACGGTGAACATGACAATGCAAGAGTATGCTGCATCGATACAAAGACTGAACAAGAAAGTGGCTAAAGGTGGGATCATTTTTGACGATGAAATGATTGCAAATTTATTGCTCAGCGGACTACCAACAGATGAGTATGAAGTGTGTGTGCAGAACCTTCTGAGGGAACCTAACCTCACAATGAGGATGGTTAAGGGGCGGCTGTTGGACGAGGAATGATGACGACAACAGACAACTTCCAACAGAGAACACAATCAAGTTGCCTTAGCATCTACAGTAAACAAGAGGACGCAGTTCACAAGAAAGAATTTTGAAGCAAGGCGTTCACGGAGTGTAGTCAATAAAGGAAGTGATCGTAACTGCTTTAAGTGCAAGAAGCCTGAACATATTAGTAAGTTTTGCCCTGAAGTCCAATGTTTTCAGTGTAATGAGTTTGGACATTGGGCCAAAGAATGTATCAAGAAACGTAATAATAGTAATGGGGACGAGATGGGTAAGCGTGATGAGGGAGAAAATCATGTTCAGAAAGGGAAAACAATAGGGTGTGTTAGCATGTTTGTACTGATGGCTAGCAAGGAGTGTAATCAGTGGTTTCTAGACTCGGCTGCTACAGAGCACATGACCTCTTACAGAGAATTGTTTACAAATTTCACCCCTAGTCGAGGACATGTAACACTTGGAAAGGGCGAAATTAAGGTAAAGGAGATAGATACCGTCAAGCTTGTACTATTGCATTCATGAAGAGGAAATACTTTAGAGATGAAGAAAACATTATATGTACCTGAATTAAATTTTAACCTCATTTCTGTTACAAAATTAACTGCTCATGACATTCACGTAAATTTTACAAAAGATCAAGCTGTTGGTGTATTGAAAGACGAATGTGTTTTCAATGCTTTTGTTAAGGAAGATTGTATGTTTTGCAGAGTAATGTATCTGTCAATGTACCACAAAGGCATGAAGCTTTAGTCGCTGAAACCAAGAACAAGACTGAGAATGCGGATGAAGTCGAGATTGAAGCTGTTGCATTAAAGGCTGCCAGTGTGTGGCACCAACGACTAGACCACCTCCATGCAGATGCTATGAAAAGGATCCCTGGCCTTGATGTGGTAGATTATCAAAGTGACTGTTCTGTTTGTGTTCAGGGTAAGATGGCTCAGAGTATTTTTCCAAAGAAAAGTTGAACGCACGACTGCCTAACCATTAGAGCTAGTCCACAGTGACTTAATGTCTTCTCCAACAAAATCAAACAGCGGTGCATCATATATAATGAGTTTTATTGATAATTATTCCAGATTTGCAACTGTGAAATTCCTGAAGCTGAAGAGTGAAGCATTTGCCAAATTCAAGGAATATAAAGCAGACGTAGAGTTGCTACATGGGCTGAAATTGAAGAGTTTCCAAAACCGATGGGGGAGGTGAATACTGTGAGAAGAAATTCAAAGTTTCCTGCGTGAAAATGGTATCACCCATAGGAAAACTATAGCCTACTCCTCCCAACAGAATGGAGTGGCTGAGAGATATAATAGGACTACTGAAGATATGACTAGATGTTTACTGTTGCCATCAGGTTTGAGTGAAGGTTTTGGTTTGAAGCTGCCAGCACAGCCTGTTTTATAAGGAATCTGTGCCCATTCAGGCCAATTGACAATCTGCTACCTCTAGCATTGTAGAAAGGAGAAAATTTAGACAAAGAACTCCCTAGATTGCGAGTGTTTGGATGTAGAGCCTGGTTAGCTCAGAAAAAGGGAAAGTTCAAACCAAGGGCTGTAGAGTGTGTGTTTCTTGGTTATGAAAGTAACATAAAGGGTTTTTGATTGTACAACTTGAGTACGAAGAAAGTTGTGATTGAGTTGCATGTCAAGTTTGAAGAGAGTGTGTTTCCACTGAGAAAATTAGATTGCCCTAGAACTGATGATGTATTTTTTTGTGATTCTAGTAATGTAGATGAGCCTGTCGGAGACTGATGAGTGTAGTGAGTTTGTTGATACTGAGGGCCATGGTGAGTTAAGGGAAGAAAATGATGACACTGGAAATGTTGAAATTGGGACTGTTGAGAAGGTAGGTCTATGTCAAGATGTACAACCAACGCGGAGTACTCGGATTAGAAAGATAATATTAGACGGAGAAAATGTTGTTCATGTTGCAATCTTTCTGTGTACACAGCAGATTATGTTGAAGATCCTATTAGTGTAACCGAGGCCCTGAAAGGGGAATATGCAGATGAATGGAGTGATGCAATGAAAATGGAAGTAGAGAGTATTCAGAGTAAGGGCACTTATGTATTGGTTGACTGACCTCCTGACAGGACCATACTACGTAGCAAGTGGGTTCTGAAGCTGAAAATGACCAGATGATACTATCAGTATATTTAAAGCAAGATTGATGGCACAGGGATTTGCTCAACTGCAGGAAATTGACTTTCATGAGACCTATGCACCTGTGATCAAGAGAAAAAACCATCAGATTGATGTGCTAAATGGGTGGGTTCAGGAACATATTGATGTACTTACAGCTTATTTGCACAGTGATCTGAGTAAAGAGATTTACATGGTTCAGTCAAAACACTTTGAGGTTGATGACAAGAGTGTGTGTAAGCTTCTGAAAAAGTCTGTATGGATTGAAGCAAAGTGGGAGGGAATGGCATGGAACTGGGTGAAGGGTAGGTGGAGAAGGCAAGGGCAGGATGATGAGGAAGAAGGGAACTATAGGCCATCAGTGATGATGAAAGAAATGGGGTGGAGCTCATTGAAGGACAGGAGGAAAGTTGAAAGGTTAGTCAGGATGTACAGGGTAGTGAATAAAGAGGGAGGATGGGGAGGGCTACACTGCAAGCTAAGTAAGGGGGTGTTTAGGGGAAGAGGAAACAACAGTGAGAAGCTTCAGAGGGTGTGGAGGAGAACGGAGCGGGGTAGGCAATCCATGCTTGTGAGATCTGTGAGGGAGTGGAATGTGTTGAGGGAGGAATTGGTATCTGTGAGAGGGGTTGGTAAATTCAGGAAGGGAGTGGAAAAGGAGCTGGTTGGGTGAAGGAGAGTTGAGAGAGCTCGCCACCGGGCGGTAGCCTAATTGCGAGTGTATGTAAGTATGTATGAACTTTAAACACAGCGTTAAGGGATTTGGGAATGAAAAGACTTGGGAAAGACCCATTTGTTTATGTAAATGAAAGCAAGGATCTGTTCATTGGGATTTATGTTGATGATCTAGAATGTTGGGGTAGAAGGGAACAGGTAGAGTAGTTCAAGGAAGAAATAAGTATCAAGCTAGAGATCAGAAAGATAGAGAATATGATTAATTTTCTTTCCATGAATGTAGAGTACTGTAATGGAGAAATGTCCATCCACCAGACTGATTACATTAAGCAAATATTGAGGGAGTTCAAGTTAGAAGATGGAAAGCGTAGATCAGCCCCTTTGGAAATTAATAATGACGATGGAAACTCATCGGGGGATGAAAAATATGATGCCTATTTGTACAGGAAGGCAGTAGGTTCATTATTGTACTTATCCACAACTACCAGGCCAGATATAACGTATGCAGTATGTAGAGAAGTCAAAAGAGTTGTGCCTTACAAAAGGGACTGGCAAGATGTAAAACATATTACGTTGTGCCTGAAGAAAACTCAAAACCTGAAGCTAACCTTCGTTTCTACTGGTGACCATGTTAATTTGTTTTGCGATGCAGACTTTGCAAATGGAAAAGACAGGAAGTCTGTGAGTGTTTACGTGGAGACATTGGCAAATGCACCAGTCGGTTGGAAAACTAGACTACCAAAGAAGAGAGATCCTGTGGCCACATCAACTACTGAAGAAGAGTATGCATCAATGTTCCATGCTGCAAAGGAAGCATTGTGGTTGGAGCAGATTGTTACTGAATTAGGTCAAACAAAGTTTCTACCTAAGCTGTTTATTATCAAGTGTGATAATCAGGATGCTATTAAACTTACAGAAAACAGTTGTGATACAGAATTGTTTAAACATTTTGACATTAAGTACCAATTCTGTAGGAATTATGTTGAGAAGGGAATTATAAAGTTTGATTACGTTCCGAGCAATAACAACTTGGAAGATCTGTTCACGAAAGCTATGAATGGGCCTAAAACCCAATGTTTTGTTAAGGCAATGCATTTGTTCTGAGTTCATTTTGTCAATTGTAGCAGAGGAAATTTATATATATATATATATATATATATATATAAATAAGTGTTTATATTGATTTACTGATGGCAGAGCAAGGGGAAGTGTTGTAAGCTGCTATGCCATCAGTAAAGTGGTTTTTATGTTTGGACGTCCTTCACTGTGGCAGTGTTTATAGTTTATACATTGGTACACTGTTTTGGGCTTGTTTGTCTTTTGTTGTGTGTGGTGTGGTATGGGTAACTTGACTTGCGAGTGTGTATATGTTAATCAATAGTTGTCTTTTGTCTATGGTCGAATGAAGTACGTTGATGGCGACACTCGTGAATGTACATTGTAGTTTTAGCAAGACAGATTATGTATTTTATCCACTGTGCCTTACAATATGAAAAACAAATTAATCACCTCTCAATATGACACCATTAAAACTGTTAGGTACGTGATCGTGTCCAACGAACTGAATCAAATAATTTGCACACATTTTGCACACTCTCAGATAAATTGCAGGATTAGAGTTTTTGGTAGAACACTCGGTTACTACAGGCCTCTGGGATTAAATTACTACTCTCCATTTAAATTTTCTATTTCGGAGACCTTGAATGAAAATATAACTTGCATCATCCAAAAGAAAATTCACATGGGTTAGAAATCGTAGATTCACTTAATTTAATTCAGAAACTTCCAAAAATTTATAGTCCACTGGATTCAAGTTTCTAGTTGAGTTCGCAATTATTTGCTCACCAGAAGAGATGGGTCTTACCAGTTTCTATCGGTGGGGTCGGCATCATCTTAAGTGCACTAATAAAATCTAAAATAATCACAATCAGAACTCTTCTGTAACTGCCTGTGGTGAACCTGACAATATTCCACTCTCCCGCATGCTAAGAGCCCCCATCTTACGTTGGCAGACAAAACAAATCTGCGAGCTAAACTTATAACAGTCCATGCTTCATAATGGTTCAAGGAAGAGTCCTCGATACGGGGTTCGCACACTCAAGCTATCAGATATGCGGAAATAATTGTGACATCTCTTCCCTGATGTCACAATGCGGAAAATTCTAGTAGGTGAGACAGTTCTCTTTTGCCTATAGCTTCACCAGGTAATACAAAATAATACAAAGAGATCACGTAGCATGAATATTCTTTACCACAGAATATGTCACCAAGTTCTGTTACAAATAAAGAAAACCGTATAATTATAAATATTAATAATCACATCACAATTTCCACCAAAAATACAAATAAAATTTATATTTACATTTTTACTAATCAGAGGTGTTTGTTACTAAAATATGTACCAAAATATAACATAACTACTGGGGCTTTTGTTTGAATTTTTACCATCAGTATTAATATTACACAAAGTAAACAAGTAGAAAGCGACACAAACAAAACAAACTTTAAAAATCTGTATTATCTTACCATTACAGAACACAATGTGCTATAAATTTTGCAGCCATGTAAAGTTGTTAGTATTTGTATTGTAATCAACACGTTATTGTACTTATGTAATTAATTCATTGTACATTCTATCACTATCCTTCTCTCTTCCAAGAGTGTCAGAGCCTAGTTTGTCTGCAAGATAAATATTAAGATTAGAGTAATTTACTTTTAGTCTCTGATTAGTTTTACTCTCATGTTCCTGATAGTAGCTTTTTATTTATTCCAGCGATAACTTCCGACACATTAACATTATGATCACTAACACAACTGGCAATAGGCCCTGTATTATATATTCTAAATGGATACCGAGTTTTGTTAACTAGTACATGATCTATTAACTAATTTGTAGTTTTAGAGCATCTGGTGGGGAAATTTTTATTAACCTGGTTGAAGCAGTACATTGATATAAGATCACTGTAGTCTTGTATTTCTTTGCAATCACTTAAAGAATTAATGTTAAAATCACCTATTACAATGGCATATCTGCTTTGAACGTTCCTTCAGATATTGTTTTCAAATTTTTGGAGGAAAACTGGGCAGTTGCCTCTGCTGGGGTCATAGCATATTAAAATGTGCATTTTAGAGTTAGTGGCCACTCTACTGTCTAATTGTAGGTACAAACAATAAGCTGTGTTCCTCTTCTACCAGGTACTTAAATACACCTGCCCACACGGCTCTTTTAGCAAACACTTACCTAAGTACTTCCTCCAGTCTTTACAGCTCTGCAAGCAAAAAAGTTGCCATAACCCTCTATATTATATAATTTTGTTTCATTACTGTTAACCCAGTTAATGCTACAATGTCAACATTCCCTACTGTGGTAATTAATAATTCTATCCCATCCATTTTATTTCTTAAGCTTCTGACTTTTAAATAAATTATTTTTAACTTGTAGTCATCACATGCTGAAGATTTTGCAAAATCACAATAGTCCTGTACATGTGGAAAGCTTCTTTCTCCAACACATGGTACATCACTGTCTTCAGTTGCAGGTCTTAGCATTTACTCGGAGTGGAGTTGGTGTTGTTACCATTCTTAAACAGCATTCCTTTTAGATGGTTGATATCCCCTTCTTTAATACAGAGTGTCCTTTAAGTTTCATTAATCTTGGCAAAGATGTTGCCATTGTTTATCCACATAAATTTCTGTGTCTGTCTTCACACATCTGTCCATTTTTTGTGTGGTGTTTTTTGGTGCTGTGTAAGATTTTCATTAATGTAGGCAGGTCAGCTTGGTCCATTTGTTATGTTCAGACTGAGGCTGACAGTAGTCATTTGTGGGAAATTTTTCTTTGCCTTCATGACTTCCTCTTTTAGTCTGCGGGTGAACTTCACAATAATTGGAGGTGGTAGTTCTGGTTTACTTTGTGTAAGACAATGTCAAGCATCGATGTCATCTTTGGTCAGTTTTACTCCAAGAGCTGATGATGCCTGTAACAGCAAATCTACAGTACCCTAATTTAACTTTACTGGAATGTGATGAAGTTCTAAATTGTTATGCTGCAAATACTGTTTCAGGTCATATTTCCCTTTTTGGCTCAGCTAATTTGGTTTCTTGCATTGTACTCCCTTTATGCAATGGATCTAATTTGGCCTTCATCATTTCGAATTCAGCTATCACTTGATCATGTTTTTGTCTAACCTCGTTAAGTTCATTTGTTAGGTCTTCAAAATTTTCAGCAAAGAATTCCACACTTTCTCACAGTTTACTCTACTCAGCAGTAAGCATATTCAGTTGTTAAAAATTGTAATAATAAAATTATATCCTACACGCCTTAGCAATTAGGCTTACTTGGATTTATGGAGATTAACATTAAATAAATATAAAATTATTGACTCACTATTTAAGGGTACAAGTAAGATATGCTGGAAATTTATTAAATTTATATTCTGCACTCCATGTACTGAATAAATTTTTTTTGTTTACGACCTCTTACTTGTAGGGTAAAATGACATGGCTCGTAGGGAGGTGGGACAGGAGGTACAGCGGGACCTCAGGGGATTGCTGAGGAAAGTGCGGGAGATGTTAGGGCAGTAGTCAGTGGCGTGCTGGTTAGGAAAGGAGTATCCTATAGGAAGGCAGTGGTTGCGAGTGAGGTATATGAGAGGGTGTGTAGGGATTTGCGGGCTACATTTATAGATAGTAGGAAATGGTTACGCTGGGAAAGTGTAGGGAGGGACCAGGTTCACCTGAAAGAGCAGGGAAAGAGGATTCTTACGTGATCTGCTAGGTAGGGAAGTAGCTCACTGCATGGAGAGGGTCAGAGCAGAGCAGCAATTGTTGAAATATCAATCAGTTAGCAGAAAGGAAACAGAAGTGGAGAGAAATGGAGAGGATAGCATTGATGAGGCCACAGGGGTGGAGATAGGGGGTAAGCAATGTAGGATGGTAAAGCAGAGTACTAGTATAAAGATAATGGTGGTGAAATGTAGGAGTGTGTACAACAAGCTAGAGGGCTTCTGGGGAAAGGTTGAAGGATATGGGGCGGATATAGTGGTAGCTGTGGAGACTTGGCTGACTGAGGAAGTACTGGACATTGAATGTAGGCAGGATAAGTTCACCATCTTCAGAAGAGACAGGGATGGGAGAGGAGGAGGAATAATGGTGTGTGTAAGGAGAGGACTAAAATGGGCGGTAGAATGGGTTAGTGAGGATGTCGAGGTAATGGAAATTAAATTGAGTGGTAGTAGTAATAGGAGTATTACTTTGCTGGCAGCATATAGAACACCAGGACAGGGATGGCAGGCAATTGAGATGATCAAGGTGAGGGTCGATAGACTTAAGGACAGGCAGTGGGTTGTCGTAACAGGGGATTTGAATATGACAGGAGTGAAATGGATAGAGGGTGCAGAAGGAATCAGTAGCATGATGCAGAGAATGGCAGCACCATTAGTTAACAGAGGAGGATTAGTCCAGGTAGTAGAAACACATACGAGATGGAATGAGGAGTGTGTTGGGTCAGTGCTGGATGTGGTGTTGGTCAGACCTGGGAATGCTGTAGTTGGTGCAATAGTATTGGATGGTATACGCGACCATTATATCCCGGTTGTGGACTTGGGATTGGCAGGATGAGGGAAGAGCAAACGGCAGAAAGGTTGGTGTGGCAGTATGGGAGAGGAGACAAAAAGGGGGCAGAAATCTTCCTGAGACAGGTTTACAAAATGGTCTATGGAGGAGTGTAGAAGGGTCATGGAGGGAGTTTAGAGTGTAAATGGAGGTTATGTTGGAGAAATTTGTGCCAATGAAAAGGTTACGGACTAGGGGAGATCCACCATATTATGGACAGGAGATTTTGAAAATGAAGAGGAAGTGCAGAAAATTACATGCCAAGTGGAGAAATGAAGGGATGATAAGATCTAAAGAAATTATTAAACAAATGGGTAGGAAACTTGACAGGAAGATCAAACAGGCAAAGAATGTATTTCTGGGGAACATGGTGGAAGAAAGAAATTCAAGGAATGGGGGAAATTGTTTAAGTATGTTAGGAGGTTAAGGGGAGGAGAGGAAGGGATCCCTCTAACAGGAAGGGATGGTAGGCATGCGACAAATGACCAAGAAAAATTGGAGATGCTGCAAGGACAGTATTTGTCAGTGTTTGAGGCAAAGGAAGGTTGGATTAGAGGGGCAAACAGGGTTCGGGGGGTGTTTAGTAAGTTTAAGATGAGGGAGTGGGAGATAGAAAAGGTAATTAGGGGTTTGAAGAGCAGTAAGGCAGGTGGTCCAGATGGGATAGGAAATGCAGCACTAAAGTTTGGTGGCAAGGAGTTGGCAAAATATTTAGAAGTGCTGGTTAAAAAGTCCTTAGGAGAGGGTAAGTTACCACAAGATTGGAAGGATGCTATGGTGGTACCTATACACAAGCAGGGAGAGGATAGGGGGAGGCCTGGCAGCTACGACCGGTGAGTCTCACATCAAGTACAGGAAAAGTAATGGAGAAGCTGGTGGTGCAATATGCGGTTAGGGTTATGAACAATAGGAATTGGTTGGAGGAGTCCCAGCATGGTTTCAGGCGGGGATACTCATGTGAGACTCAGCTCGCTGGGTTATTAGAGCATCTAGTGCAGGTAGTTGATGAGGGAAAGCAGGTGGACGCCTGCTTCATAGATTTTGAGAAGGCATTTGATAAGGTGCCCCATGGTACACTGATGAGGAAAGTGGAGGCGCTGATACCAGACAGGAGGGTAGTGGAATGTATAGGGCACTTCCTCAGGAGGCGAAGGTAGAGGGTGAGAGTGGGGTAGGCAATATCAGAGGAAGAGGTTACATCAGGGGTACCACAGGGAAGCGTGCTGGGTCCTTTGTTATTTACCATAATGGTAAATGACATGGGTTTGGGGATTAGGGGAAAAATAAGACATTGGTAAGATATGGTTGTGGACCAGGAAAAATAAAATGAAGATAAATGTAAGAAAAACTAAGGTAATGAGGTTCACAAAGAAGAAGATGATAAGCAGGGACATGTACAGATGGGAAGGACAAGAGATAGAAGACGCAGCAGAATATAAGTATCTAGGGATTGTACTGCAGGGAGACCTCAGGTGGAAAAAACAGGTAGAGAGGGTGGTTGCAAAGTGAAGAAGGGCTCTGGGTATGCTGGGAAGGGTGCTGAAGGGAGTCAGCTGTGAGGTGAAGGAGAAGGTGTATGGAACAATGGTACGGCCAATGTTAGAATATGATGCAGCAGTATGGTACCCGTATGTGGAGGTGAAGGTGCGAGAACTGGAAAAGATGCAGAGAAGATCAGCAAAATGGGTGAAGGGTAGGTGGAAAAGGCAGGGGCAGGATGATGAAGAAGGGAACTATAGGCCAACAGTGATGAAAGAAATGGGGTGGAGCTCATTGAAGGACAGGAGGAAAGTTGAACATCTAGTCAGGATGTACAGGGTGGTGAATGAAGTGGGAGGATGGAGAGAGCTACACTGCAAGCTATGTAAGGGGGTGTTTAAAGGAAGAGGAAACAACAGTGAGAAACTTCAGAGGGTGTGGAGGAGATCGGAGCAGGGTAGGCAGTCCATGCTTGAGGGAGTGGAATGTGTTGAGGAAGGAATTGGCATCTGTGAGAGGGGTTGGTAAGTTCAGGAAGGGAGTGGAAAGGGAGATGGTTGGGTAAAGGAGAGGTGCGAGAGATCACCACAGCCTAATTGCGAGTGTATGTATGCATCAGATGAAAAGGGTTAAGAATGTGATACATTGGAGTTACTTGGTAAAGTGGGGTATAATCGTACATTGTAAACATTTAACAAATATTATATCCCAGAGTCTCTATGATATTTGCGGGATCAAAGGAATAATTATAAAAATAAATAAACTAACCTTAATTGCAGCCGTTCACAATGTTTATCCTTTATATCTTAAACATGCACATAAGTTAATCAAAAGGGGGAAAAAAAAAGAAAAAAAAACTCTTACCAGTTACCACAAATAATGGTGAAAAAGAGTAATATTGTATTTAATTGAATTAACGACACCGAAAGAAACACACCGACAATAAACAATAAACGTCATCTACGTTCAAACAAAACATGGAGTGGAAATGCAATTTAAAAATTTAAATACATTGAACAATCGATATAAGCAAATAATATCGATTTATGTCTGGAAACATGTAAATATAAATAAGAACAGTATTTAATACAAAAGGGCCTATAGTAACCCAATGTTCTACCAAAAACTAACGGTGGGTTTACGATGGACCTAACAGAATAAGTTCGCCGTGTGCTTGAGATATGATCAATATTTTCAAGGGGATTAGTTAAATTACTGTCGTGCGCTAGTCTTGACGGGTTGTGTGTGTTCTTGGCGTTACTTAAGGGAACAATATATTTTATATTTTAAGCACATGTCCAGACAAAATAGACCACCAGCGAACAGCGAAAGTTCTTAAGGTAATGTATTGAGAAATCGAATGAAAAAAATTATCTTAATCGGGGGGGCAGTATCCTCTTAATCTATAGAATAGTTCATTATCAAGTTTGCTTTCGTTGCAGAGGTTATTGAATTCGCTTTAATTAAATTTCATATTGATTGACGTAAATGTCATATGTTGGCAATGGCTTTTACATCTATAAGATTTCACAAATGTCTAAAACGATTACAGAAGCACTAACCACAGATTATTAAATATGTGTAAAATGTCAATTTTTCCAGGATATTTCGGTTGCTTAAGTCTACTATGATTCTGATTGACTAGACTTAACAGTTGCTAATACAATAATAAACTGCATACTTCTTATTGCTTATTTTCCATGTGCTTATCGAGTCATTAAGTACTAACGCAAACCGCGTATTTCCCTTCCAATAGTCCGTTTGACACTGCACCAAATTTTTTTCTAACTACCCCGTAACTGAGTGTTAAGTGAGAGCCCGGTAGATATGAAGGGATATCATCTCAGGGCTAACCCTTTACGCCCACATGGAAAGGAATTCATGCAAGGAAACCTGCATCGCAGCAGAGAGGAATTGGACAGCCATAGCCTGCCCTATGGGGCCATGACTACCTCCCTAAGTGTACTTATAACTATGCTAAACTAGAAGATACTGGGGAAAACTGGCATAGAGACCGTAAAAACCCTGTCGACAGGAAAGAATTCGAAATATTGCATGCATTAATTAGAAATGCTACATGAAACTGAGTTTTTGGAAACATGCTCTTGTTAATAGAGATAACTAGTAGAAAAGGAACAGTAACTTTTTTCATTCAGTAACTTGGTTTGAATTATAGGAGGGAGTGCTGGACTTACCATAGTGGTGACTGAGCACTATTCAGGTGAGGGATGTGGTGTTATTGGGATAAATTACGAAGGCGCGGTGTGCATGCGCACTTCACGATGCAGCACAAGTGCAGTGCAGAGTGCCAAGGGCACAATGCAAGTAGAGTGCAGTTGCAGTGTGATGTAACCCCAGAGTCGCTGGGAACGCGACCATGAGCACCGTAAGCATAGGAAAATGTAAGGAGATCGACACTTGCATGGCCCATTTTAATAAAGACTTAAAAGACAAAAGGTGACATGCAAGGAACACCTGCTAAACAGCCTTAATGCCCCAATAATATATTACAAGTGCTTTATGTTGTCTTTCTATAATTTCTGTAATTTCCAATCTCATGTGTAACCATCCACATCTCATCTCATCTTTTAATTACATGTTTTCTTAATAATAAAACACAGGTTAATTTTGTAGACATGTGAGAGATAATCACAGTAAGTTTAAGGGTTTTAAGTTCGCCGAGTGATTCGCCCGGACCATGGGGGGAAATGAGGTGTGGTGGACAGGAAATGTTGTTTGCCAGGGTTAGGGCTCCAGCCCACGGTGCGAGCACAAAGTTTCACTTGGTAGAGACTCCTCCTCTCAGGTCGTGATGGCCGACGACCATTGGCACATCTCCATGTCCAGATGTTAGCAGTTATAATACCTTTTCGTCAGATGTGAATTACACTCCAATTGTCTCATCTAGTCAAGGATGTCGGACCCCCTGATACACCAGCTCACTACCAAAGGGTTATTTTGGCTACACAATGCCATTATTAAAGACATGTGGTCGATGCAAACTTATGAAAAGGGTTAAATAACCAAAATGCATTTAATCACAATAAAAAAGTCCACATTTCACCAGTACATATTTATTATAAGTTATTCCCCATCGGGCACTGAATTACACAAAACCACCATTCTAGCCAGGTGGGCTCTTACACAGATAAAATGGCCATAGGCCTATGAAGTTACATGGTACATTACACCTCGGTCGTGTAAAAGACGAACCGAGGGTGAGAGACCAAGGGCTCCAGGCGAGAAATAAACAAAGGTTCCGGTATACTTAAGTGAATTAAACAGAATTACATTATGGTTAATGAACAAAGATGAAGTGCCTGGAGCACCATGGTGCAGTGGTACTCTCACAAGATCTCAGATGCTACTCCCTTTTATTTGGCACGGAGGCAGCTCACTGACCAGTGCTCCCACCCAAACATCACATGACATAATTTTACTTGAAGTGAAACACAATAAATGAAACGAAATGAGTTCTACAATGCCGATGAGGTGTACATATGAATAAACTCTTAATAACAAAACATAAAAACACATATTAGAAACATAACAATAAATACATATATACAATGCATTGCCGTGGCAACTTAACCTCACTATTGGCACATGTAAATTAACAATAATATTTTAAGAGGGGCTGTCCCCAGGTAAGTTTATTATGTTCATACGATTTTTGCTCGTGGTAAAACATGTGAGTTCATCTTACTTAGCATTAAAAGAGTTCAAAAATACTTTTACTAGTGGATATTTGCCACATGGCCATTTGCACCTACCACTTAGATACATCTTTTGACACATTGTAGGAAAGTCCAGTATTTCACTGCCACCAGTACTGGTCGAACACACTTTAAAAATATAAAATATAACAGAATGGTTTGTGTAATTCATAAAGGTTATGCTAATGATTTTTAGCAATATTATAGACATGTATACATGTTACACTATTCTCGTCTGTGGCCATTCAAGTAAATACACAAGATGGCGCCTCTAGCACACAAGCTCTCAACAGCTTAATAATTACTGACATGCAAGATTACATTCAACACACTGAAATAATAATAATATAAATACAAGGAGACAAGTTGTCTCGCACTTACATGATATAGGTAATAAGGAAAAATAAAATAGATATAACACTACATAACACTGACCCTCAAAAATGTAAACACTAAACATAAACAAAAAAAATTGCATTCGGCCTGACACATGTACACTGGTACATAGCTGGTAGTGTGATAATTTAACTTTGTTTGTGTACACTGAGGCATGATGCAGAACATTAACATTTGTGGCGAAAGAACATTTGACATTAACGATATCGCTCTTGGCATTGTAGATGATACAAAAATAAACATACACTGCAAACTCCCTAACAACTGACATAACCCTAATTACAACTTTATATGCCTCTTCACTTGACACAAAACATACATAGGGCATTGGTTCGCCGACTCAGGTGTTCTGCTGTGCTGTTGTGGTGCATTCCTTACGTCTCTGCTAGCATGACGTGTTGAATGGCCTGAGGCCTAGGCGCTGTCGATGCCATGTTCATGTGCAAATTTTGTGTGTAGCAAAGCATTTCCACACGGTGTGCTCGCCCACCAAGCCGGCCAACACGTCGCATGCTGCCAAGTTAGTTCTAGTCCATCTTGCAAGGGGTGCAATGTGTTACATCGTGGCTTGCGTTTCGCATTCTCAGGCAGCATTCAACTTTTGCATCATTAATACTTTTTCAATAGCTTTAATTCACCAGAACCATTTCATATCAGCCGTCCAAGACTATGTCCCTCGCAACACCCAGTGTTGGCACCCCCTGGGTGGGTTTTTTTTTTACAATTAATCCATTGTGTGACCTCGTGTCTGTATTTCTGTTTCGCTCATACTGACAGGCCATGGTCAGCTGCAATGTGAGTTGTCTCGAACGGACACATATAAAGAAGTTACCTAATAAAATAGTTAGTGAAGAGAAAATGCCACTTGTATTTTTATTAAGGGGGCCACAAGGCATTTCAGGTACACACCTACTCACACCAATTTATCAGCGTAAATGCAAGTGTGTAATGAAGTGTTTTAAGGGTCACATATGTTTCCGAAAATAAATATCAGTGTCGTATGGGTATGTGGGGAGCCCAATTATCCCACTGGACAGTCAGCAAGGAAATATTATTACTAATCCGAGGAGCATTGTAAGTCTGGGAAGGATTTAACCATGGTCGTCGGCCACATGGCACTGAGGAGAACGAGTCAGATCTACCGAACATCACAACATTATTAGGTAAATAATGTCTGGTGTCACAAGTAATAATTCCAAAGCCTCAATTTACCAAAAGTTAATATTCACAGTTTCTCAAACCTACCCTCAACCCTCATATGATCACCTGACCCACATCAAAAATGACTACCCGAATGTGTGGCAGAACTCTACCACCTTTCTGATGTTTTTGGCACATCGGAAATGTTGCCCAACTTTGTGGTCTAATCCTTCCCGCAACTAATCCACATTTTTTACTGAGAAAATTTCACCGCAAATTATTTTTCTAAAATTTTTTTCAATTTTTCCTGGGTATTTTCTGCAAATACCTGCAACGAGGGAGACGGGTGGTCAACTATACGACTTGCAAAGTCAGTGGCAGCAGCACGATGCGTCCTAGATGGCCAGACGCTACCAGGAAGGACGCACATGGCCAGTGAGAAAAAGCACGCAAGAACAGGTAAGCACCACCATTGTTCAGCAAAAGGAAGCATGGGCAGGAAAGCAGTCATTTTGAAGCAGTGTAATGTCACAGCAGCCGGACAAAGGAAAGGAGTGAGTCACTATGCGCCAACCCCCTCCAACCTCATCCCCCCTGTGCTTGGCGAATGAGGACAGCCAAGAAATGCTATGTCCCACTTCCACTAGGCACAAAGATTCTCCCACATCATGTCTTCTGCAAGCATATGGTGGTGTTTATAAAAACCATGGCTGACCAACCACAACATGGCGCATCGGCACAGTTGTGCTTGCAGTGTCTATGCCCAATGCCTGCAGATGTGTTAGACAAATATGAGATGGGCACACGCATTTGTAGGTGCATCCGAAAGACCAGCACAATAACCAACCATGTCACGAGCAATCATGGAAAAGTGCCAGAGGAAAAGGTGGACACAGACTATTCAGACACTAAAATTGCAATAAATCGTAAAAAATTTTACAGATTCATTTGTGCGAAAAGCAGTAATGTACGGGTCCGGGAACAGCACCTATCAGCTGCGGACAGTGCCAAACGCAATCGCATCGGTAATGCTTGAGCAATGCTGAGGAAAGCACAGTAACTGAATTACAATTTATTTGCGACGACTGTAGTGAAACCTTACGACCACAAATGATCCAAAAAAATTCGACGACCTACTAAAGGGATCGCAATCCTGTTCTAATGAGTGCCAACAAAAGGTGAGGCAGGCCCATCATAAAACTACGTTCCTCCACTCCCGTTATGCATGGAACTGTCGAGTGGTGGAGTTACAGATTATTCGCCCCGAAGTGGGTGGAGCAAGAGAGAGATGGCCATAACAGTGGGATAGCGGTGTTGCATGCGGGAGGGGAGACTTCAGGGGCTCGCCACTTTTCAGCGAATCGAATGCTGTAAATCAGAAATAGCTAGGCGCGCCCTTGGTCTCACACAAAAATTGTTTCCTGAAACTTGACAGGGCTTCTAAAATTGGAACTTCGAACTTCACTGTAAACAGAATGTGTTCTACAGTTATATACTACATGTTTTGTAGGCGCACTTTCATGCTCCGCTCTTTTTCAGTTGTCAAACATATTTCTTAACAATGTTTGTATTTATTTCAAATAGTTTTAAATTATAGATATCGTTAAAAGTCGTGTATGCTTCAAACATAGTGTGTAATATTCTTAACAAGTTAGTTGTTAATGATGAGCCATGAGCATCGTTCAGAAGTAGTTAGTATCATTTAAAACCTTATTACACTACAGATTTTGAACTACGGGAATAAACTAGAGCTCATAAATTTTGGACCAGAAAGGTCACAGGTATATATAACAAAACAACAAAGCCACAATGGTAAACGCAGTAGTTCGTATATGCGAAAATTCAATTTTAAGTTCGTATAATTTCGCGGACTGGCTATGAGGGTGTGAACTTAGAAATGTGTTTTTTTTTTTTTTTTTTTTTTTTTTGCTAGTGAAACCTAATGATCCTGCGTGGACAGTAAATTGGGTAAGAGATTTTTAACATTTGGGATACAAAAATACATACATCATGTTCACAGCATATAAATAATGCCATCAAATTTTCATTGATTGGTGAGGCGGATATTCATTGCCAGTTAGATAGCGCGTACAGGTTGAAGAATGGATTTGTTTACAGATATATTAATTAAGATATGCCACTTTCATCCTCTAATTTAAATATGACATACATTTTGTATGTACTGTATGTAAATTACTATTGGGTTATAAAAAAAAAATTATTTTAGAATATTTAAGTTATCATCTTCATTAGTATTGCAGAATTAGTATTATTATATAATTTCTCATTGTCTCATGTAATGTACCACACCACATAGGTACTGGTTGGAAGGTATATAACCTTCACAATCTTTAAACAAATACATGTGCAAGTGATTAGATCTGAACTAGTGGCCATAGTGTGTTGACAATTACAATTTGAGTGATGATACGTTTTTTTTTTTTTTTCAAACAACGGCACTTAATTTTTATATTTAGCTGCACAAACTACACTTACATAAGTCGGTTGTGCGCAAAATATTTATCACTGTGCCTATTTAAAAAATGCTATTTGTAATGATCTGAGTTTGGATCCACACAACTCTCCCAGTTTCAAAAGACACCAGCCGCCACTGAACTGGTTCCCATTATATATGCTAGTAAACTGCTTACTGTTGCTGCATACCAGAAAGAAGTACTCGCGGCCATTATTGGCATGGAAACATTTTGCGATTATCTGAAACTAACGAGTTTGAACTATATACTGATAACCAGCCATTAAGCTGGTTTCTGGCGACAAATAAACCCACAGGCTGGTTGGATAGATGGCTAGTGCGTTTGACTCATTTCCACTTTCATGTCAAACACATCAAAGGAGTGGACAATAGAGTAGCCGATGCATTGTCCAGGATGTTTGTTCCCGAAGAATTTGGTGTAGACACTCCAGATGAAGTAGCTGTGATGCAGGAAATGAACACTGAGGTTCTAGTTAGACAGACATCGGAAATTGCAAAAAATTATGATTTTACTTTAGTTTCTAATGTTAATATAGAGTCAGTAAAAGTAATTACTGATCCCAATTTTGTTCAAGTTCATGTTTTGAATGAATTTCCCCAAGCTTACCTTAAACCCCAGCATCATCAGGGAATTGACCTTGAATGTGTCAGCATCAAAGCAGACATTGAGTCTGGAAAGGGGGGACCCTATGAGGTTAGGAAGGTCCTCATTGGTCATGTTTATCCCAAGACTCGTTCATTTAAATTTTTTGTTCCTCAAGTGTTGCATGGACCACTGTTCCACTACTATCACAACACTTATTTTGGTGGCCATTTAGATCAAGAAAATGTGGTTGGCTGGATTAGGGACATGTTCTTCTGGCCAGGGTTAGTGAAAGAAGTTGAGCAGCTTGTTAAACAATGTGAGGATTGCCAAATGGCAAAACCTTGAAACACTAAAATAATAAGACCTTATAGAGCAACTGTAGCTCGGTACCCCTAGGAACGTCTCTATCTTGATGTTTTTGGACTTTTACCTAGAACTAAAACTGGATTTTCGTCTATTTTTATTTCAGTTTACAGTTTCAGTAGTTTGTTTTATTTCTTTTCCCCTTTAAAATAAATAAAATCTGTAGAAATTGGTAAGTTGCTTAGTCAACGACTCTTCCCTATCTTCGGATCACCCGGGCAACTGGTGACTAATAGTGTCACCTACTTTGTTTCCACTGAAATTAAAAACCTAGCATTTTAATGGGGAATAAAATTAGTACAAACTACCCCTTACTATCCACAGGCCAATCTGGTAGAACGGTAAAACCGGAATTTGAAATCTGCCTTAAGGGCATTCCAAACCGGTACCCATAAGGACTGGGACCAAGTTTTGCATCAGATTCCTTTGGCATTTAATAATGGCATAAGTAGTGCAACGAAGAAGGTGCCATCAGAGATATTTTTCCGGAGAAAGTTGCTTCATCCCATGATAAATTCCTGGGGACTTCAAGAGTTTTATTGGGATACCATTGATTCTAAAGACCTTAAGGAAGTTTGGGAGGAGGCTTCTAAAAATGTAAAGAAATATCACTTACACTTATCTTCTAGGAAAGATTATCAAAGCTGCACTTATCCCTTAAAGTAGGCGATCAGGTGTATCTTGAGACATATTTTTTTAGCAAAGTTAGCCCCAAAGTTTTCCAGACCGTTCAGAACTTGTAGGTTTCTTACTCCTGTAACTTTGTTATAAGAGGATGTTAGTAGTCCCGGGAGCTTTACTAAGGCTCATACATCACAGGTCAAAGTAAGCTCCTCTTCTTAGAGGAACACGATTTCCAAAAACCACTGACTTGGAATTGTTAGGGTTTAGGTTACGGTTAGAGTTTTGTATGTTCTGGAATTTGTAATCATTCCTGTTATTCATCATATATGTGCATGTATTATGTAGTGTTGGTATTTTGTGAAGAACGTCCAGGAGTGGTGTTCTCTCAAAGGTTCATGCTCATATCATTAGTGTTTTCATCTTCATTTAGATTGTAAGATATAAGTTATGATCATTTTACTATAGTGTTTCACCAGCATTTAAGAATTAAGAGGGTATTTTATTATATTATTCGTGTTATACAGAAACGCTCTGTCAATTAATTTGAAAATAGGGAAAACCGGAAGTGTAAAGTTTTTAGGACTAATCCACCCCTCCTTTTTTTTTTTTTTTTTTTTTTTTTTTTTTAGAAGTTATTGGGAGAGAAAAACATGGATTGTTGTTTGGCACTTTGATGCTCACATTTGTCTTTTGGGTCTGTTCTGGTATGAACTGGACAGTATAGCTGGAGGCTGCATTGGTGAAGATTCCATCCCCCTAGTATTTCTTCCTGACGTTGGTGGACCAGGGTCTGCAACGAATTCTGGCCAAATTCGATGGAGTTCCCGATTTTTTTCTCGATATCCTTCACTGGAAGCATCGCTTTTGGCGGGGAGGATTGAGGAATGCGTCTCATAAAACTATGTCCCTCCACTCCCATTATGCCTTTTTGCTTTGACACCAGTACGACGAGGAAGACAATATGTTCAGCGCAGGACTTACAGCCTGCAGTAAAAAAAAACTTTTTATATGAAAAATTTGTTTTGCTAACTATCCATAATTATTTATTTTAAATTTTTTCTTAGTAACTTAACTTACTCATATTATACAAGTGTGTGATGGTTTGCGAAGAAAAGCTTGCCCCAGCAGGCCTATGTACGTGCGACAGACAGGTGTTGCCCAGCAATCAGACATAGCTTCCAGTTGCGGCACGTACCCAAGCTGAGCATAGGGAATAGTTTGATCCGCCCGTGCCAGACAGCGCTGCAGTCTTAGTGGTTGCATGGCCGGATGGCTAACCACGTGGTATGGAACTGAGGCGCCGGAAGTTGCTGTTCACTAATAGTTTGGAATTTTATAGAAGCTTTCTGAGAGTTTCTTGGGCTCTGATTGGCTGGACTCTCGTTGCTCCTCCCTGGGAAGGGTAAAAGTTTTGTATATAATGCCAGGAGTTTGGTCGTGTAGACAGAGATCAGCACTCCTGAACATTCAGTTCACAGTTAAGTACAAAAATGTCGTAACAGAAATTATATTCCTGACCATTGTCAGGATGGCGACTTTTGCATCATGGCAAGTAGAAAAAGACTTAAGAATTTCCGTATTCCAAGAAACAGAATATTTGTATGAACTATCGGCTGAATAAAGTTATCATTCATGTTTTTAAAGACAGCCGAAAATTCTTAAAGTATAATAAAATGGGAAAATTACAGTCTTGTGTGTCTTTGTTGGACTTTATTAAACTATTTACTCTATTGTCAATGCCAGTATTGTGAGTACAGTATTAAAAGAGTACATTTACAGTAGGAGTCAGGAAATACTCCAAGTTTTGGATTTTGTATCTAGCCAGTATTAAAGAAAAATATTAAGTATTAAGAACATTGCTAATAAAATGCTAAACATGAAAATATAGCCATGTTGGCCTTTAAAAGGAGTTGAGAGCATGTTTTTTCCATTTGTTTTGAAAGTGACATATCACCCAGGCGTGTTTTTTATCTTTAATATTTTATGATAATACCCTTAACCCTGATATTAGAAGTACATTAGTGACATGGATTTGTGTTAAGGAACACAAGAGACATCATATTTCACTTGGAATTGTTTCAAGCACCACTTCTTTGTGGAATAATAGCACAGTTTTTAATGGGCATTTGTATTTTATATTTGAAAATGGTTTCATTGTATAAATTTCTGAGCCTATCTGATATTTTGATATTTAATCAGTGACAATATTCTTTTGGAAGACTGGGGATATAGATAAATAATAAATTATGAATATTTTCCATAATCCTGTGTAAACTTTGAAACATTAATACAAATAAATCATACATGTTATGCCAAGGAAGGCATGTGTTTGTCTGTCTTTTTAACAAGAAATCTTTAAATAGAATCGATATTTTTATTATCCTCTTGTGGATTGGTTCTTGAAGTGTGGTGTATAAGTCCCGCTTGCCACGTCCTTAGGAAGGGCGTCGCAAAGAATAGTCCTCGAGTAAACAACTATCAGGATCAATCAGACAGTGATTGTGTCATGGCAGTGCCGGAACAGTTTACAGCTGCAAGTGAGAGCGTGGACACACAGGGAGCACAGCTCGCGGAAACAGACTATTAGGCCGAAGATGTTGACAGTAACAAAATGTCACCTGCTAGCAACGCACCCGTGACAGCTGACAGCCATCCAGCACCAAGTGAACAGTTTTCCCAACCATTGCAAAACCTATCATTACTAACTCTACCACTCCAGCCAATGACACCATACCTGCTACCGTTTACTGTCTACCATCCTACACAAGTATTTCCACAAACGATAGGGTGAACGCAGCCCCTGCCTGGCCAGCAGAGAAGGAACATAAACCAAACAGCACTATGAACTTTAACAGTGGCCTAAAATGATCTCTGGCATGTTTTCAGAATTTTCCAACTTTCACTGGCACAGCGGGTGAAGACCCCAGCGCATTCTTCAAGGAGTGTATGTCACGGTTAAGACATTATGGTATTTGGGAGGACGAATGGGCCAGCTGCATTAGAAGCCAGCTGCGGGGAGAAGCAGGAAAATGGTGTAGTGCTATAAACCACTACGGCTTGTAATGGGAAGAGCTCATACACTCGTTCCAGTACCGGTACGGCAGCATCTTCATGTCACTACAGGTACAGAGCAATCTGTACTGGCAAGAGTAACAGCGAAATGAAAAACTGTCTACCTTATTCATGCAGAAGGAACACTTAATCGAGCATTTTCAACCGCAAATGACAGACAGGGAGGCCATGGAGATCATCGCAGAAACAGCCTTACCTGAGTACCATGCAGTATAGATGAAGTTCTGAAAGCCACCATCATCCTCGAGTGTAACATCGGCACAATGGTGACATGGGTCGCACGCAGATGATGGTAGCACGCAACGCGATCGGGTAGACCACTATCCGAAACATTTCGGACAGAAATCGGGACAACACCAAGTGAGTAACAGCAGTGGAAATAGTGCGCATCGCGGTGATAAGGCCACGCAAGGTGACAGTGCAAAGAATGATGTCACGCAAATGCGAGAGCGGCTTGACAAAAGCAAGCCATCAACAAATCCCTGCCACTACTGTAGGCCGACGGAAGTGTTCCACTGGCACAGCAGGAGCCGCAACAACCCACACCTGGACAGCTACAAGACGCCCGCATCTAACAAGCAGGGAAACGGGCAGTAGGGGCGAAGGGGCCTGATGCTCTTTCTGCCCCGGTTACATCGACAAACCATCAAGAAAACACCACAGCAAACACTAATGCAGCAGGTGAGTGGGAGCAGGGCGCAGTTAATCCGAATATTATTGTACCTGAATGTCAACCATGTCATGTGCTTAGCGACACAGCAGAGTCCCGCAATTTCGTACAACCTCACTTTGTGTATGTTAATGACTTAACCCCCACAAATCATATAATCACTACAGGTCAACTAAGTAGTGGAGCATTGGGTCAAGCCATGGTTACTGTCAGAATGAGGGACCTCTAAATGATTACAAGTGCAATAGTAACATCAGAAGTAAGGGAGGATGCAATGTTGGGCATGCCTGGTTGCAAGAACAGAACACTGGGACGTGTTCCAGACGTCCATGTATCCAAAGTACTCGTTTGTACTGCCGCAGCTGCATCAACCACAACAGCAACACTAGACTGATCGACATTATGTCTCGATCATTTCAGTGCAGATCGACAAGAATAGTGTGTTTACACTTTTCTTGTCCACCTGAAATGCGAGCCACCATATTGACTTAAAATCTATTGCAAGAGGTCACTCTTGTAATAAATTGGTATGTGGTCTCGAAGGGAGTTTCCCATGAAGTCACGATCATTGAATGATTGGAGGGAACACGGGGGTAAGCGGCCCCCTCAATACCTTATGCCTTTTAAATGAGCACGACATGTGCGGGCCAAGCCAGGAGTGCTACATAGCCCCAAGACGATTCAAAATGTGAGGAATATTATTCCTGAAGCAAGTGTAATGTTTCGAGCGGCTCCCTAGTACCAGTGAGCAATAAGATGCAAAACTGAAGATTTGCCTGCTTTTTCATAGGGGTTGCAAAATTTCCATGTATACCAGGGCAACTCCATGTTCATAACAGTGAAATTCATGTGGCGCCACGAAAAGTGAAATACAACGAAGCAAATTCTTAATTAGTAGTATTTTTACCAACCAAGCAAGCATATGTTTGTTATAAGAGTGCAACTGCCAACATCCAGTTACCATCAGTCAAATTTAACCTGTAAGTGTGATGGCATTCCCGTGACATCACATTCTCAGCCACAACAGAGGCGCTGATGGGCACGGGTATGTGACCAGCATGTAATTAGTATGTAATCATAATTATCTACAGAGATCATTCATGTAAACATGTAAAATATAGCGCATATTTTTTTTACATTTTCAATTTGGCGGTCATCTTCATTCAGTTTGACTTGAGCACTCGGAACATCTATTTGGTTCAATTCATTAACATCAACAGACTTTTATATAACAGGAATATTGTTGAATATTATAGTGACGAGGGTACATCCATTCTGCTCCTGACAAAATATTCCAGGACATTGTGTGTGCTACCATGCCTTTTCATTAAAACTTTATTAACGTCCGCACCTCATTTTACAGCAACGGCTACTGGTAGGCCATGAGTGCCAGGTTCGCGTTAAGAGGTACGCATCAGTATTGCAGTGTGACCCCTGTCATTCACCTAAACGGTGAATAAAATTTCGAAAACAGAATAGGAGACTTTTATTGACTAATACTCTCCCGAGTATCATTGGGCACTGTGCCCTAACACAGCAGTAACATCAGTGTATATTTTTTCATTGTATAAAGTATTGCATTACAGGGCCTGCCATCTTAAAAAGGGTAAACTCACTGTTGTATCGGCATGCGAAGTGGCCTTCAACTTCGTTATTTAGGAAAGATGCATTGCAATTAACATTGTTGATTAATAATCGAACTGGACAAAGTTCCTGGTGGAAGCATTGCTGACCTTTCCAAACCACCCCTCTAGGTGACCAATACCTATTAGAAGGCAATACCTAGAGCGCTGCTTTTTACCAGTTATATAACCCCCCTCCCCCTAAAATAAAAGCTAAATCGGTTCTTTGATCTTCAGGGTCCACCGTGAACTTTGCAATTTTGAAACCCCCAAGCTGTCTGGAAGCGAAAAAAAAAAACTAAACTAACTACTCACACATAAACTAACTACTCGCGATCCGCACATGTCCTTCACATTTCAATTGAAGCAAAACTGTATCACTCTTAACTGCATTTACGGCCCAGTGCGCCCGGGTACAGACAGACTAAGATTTGGGGGCTGCCTGGAAACCAGAAGCATCCCCTGTCACCTCGCCACCGGGCGGAAAGGGCACTGCTTGTTTCCGTAATGGTACACATTCACACACACACACTCATTCCAATACCGTAACATGATCTTACAAATATCCTTGTCGACTCTCCTGAGGTTCATTCCATAGTCTCATTCCATGGCATGCACTGTCGTCATCATTGGTTTCCCCAGGACTACTTGTCCGGGGGAGGATTGTCATGTCCAGTGTCTCAGTGAGTGATCAAACGAGGGTGAGATGAGAGAGGAATGAATCGTGATATTTTCTTTATCTTTCAAGTTCTTCCATTCTTGAGATCGGCACAGCTGTGAAGGGGGCCAATGGATTCAATCTGGCTTCCCTTATGAGTAGTACTTGTCACTTCGGTTGAATTGTGCGATCTTTTGACAGGATGCCGACTGAGTTGGAGGACTAGTACCTGACCACTGTGTACCCCATGAAGGGCTTGCTGTAATCAAAAGTATGCCTCACTTAAGTGCGGACAGCATCCTTCAGAATTTCAAATTCTGCGAATTTTTCTCCTCTTTGCCAGTAGCACTCCCTGAGCAAGCTCAGGCACGCTTCCTGCCGGATGGGTATGCTCGCTTCCTGCCGGGTGGGAATGCTCGCTTGGACAACGACGAGCCTATCCACAGCCTCCAGCCTTAAAAATACTACACTGTCACCCCCTCTCCCACTTCTCCTAACGACCAGGGTAAAAGCTGCCATTAGGGTAGTGGGATCTTCCAGTCGTGATAACTGCACTCCACATATGACTTCGTTATACAGCCGCAGTGGGTCCTTCGGGTGCACCCCCGCAGGCCAAGCCTGTACTGACGCATTCACTATGTTCTTTTTGTCCGGCCAGTCAATAGTCACTGTTCTCTCTGTGACTGTTTATGGAGGAAGACCTCCCTGTAAACCTTGGTTTACCTTGGGTTCGTGCCTTCTCCATGGGCAACGCCGTTTCCCATACCTTACTGGCTCGGTTCATGGCACAGACTATTCTTCGCCTGTCGTCTCATTTGAGCCTGCTCATGTTACAAGTAACACGAGTGAAGCTCTCCCAAACAAACACCACTGGGCTCCAAGCACATAGACCCTCCATCATTACCACTTTCCTCATCCCTACCCAGATCATGGGTCTCTTGCTTCTCCAGGTCTACAACTCTCATTATAGACCTGGAGTAAGGGAACTCCTTCCCATTTCCTTGTTGCTCCCTCACTTTGTTAGGCCTTTCAGAGAGGGTTTCGTTTGCAATGTTCTTCCTCTTCTACTTTTCCTTGCTGGATACTTCCGGCTTCTTGTCAAATCCATGCACAGGAACCATTTCCTGTGTCTCCATCGAGTGAGAGGCGAGAGGCCCCTCCTCACACTCATCAAATAAAATTACTCTCGGGTAAACGTGTTCACCCATAACGACAGTCATTGTCTTCCTCATTCTCCTCAGGACTGTCCACAAGGTCGTCACTCAACCAGAGTCTTGCCCACCAGACATCAAAGCCTTCCCTTCTTTTACCTATTCTAGTTGTGTAATCAAGTACCTCTTTCGCCAGGTCCCTGTACCTGAGCATGTCCCCGAGTTGAAGAGTTCCATATTTCCCCTCGAATTCAATTCTCAGATCTTCTATCTTGGGGCACTCCAATTCTTGGGTATGGGTGTCAAGCACACCACACATAATGCAGTTTGGGTCAGCCATTATGCCCAGGGAGGACAATTTTGCACAGAAGTTCCCATGTCCCATCAGAAAATGTGTTGAATAGTGGCCAGCATAGAGCCACTTTTCCAGCTGCAGCCTCCCCCGAACACTAGGGAATATCTCGTTTATGACTCTTCCTTTCTCGAAGTGGTCCTATCTAGTCTGCCATGCTGTTATTATGGCTTCCTTTCTTGCCTGGAGTTCTTCGGGGATGACGTCCCCGTTTTCTCCTTGCAATTTCTCCTTTCTCTACCACTTACAGATCTAGAGGTATTTCCCCAGCCACTGTCTGCAAAGCCTCATTTGTGGCCATCCTGTATGCCTTCGTGACCCCGAACAGTGCAGATCTCTGTGTATTTATGTTCTTTTGCTTTCCATAGACTCTCTCCCCCTCAAGGAACCATAGCCCATGTGCGTGCATGAGAATGGGAAGGAACACTGACATGTACATTAGCTTCAATGTCCGATAGCCAAGTCCCCAGTTTGTAGGAGCTACCGATCTCAGCCTTTGGAACATCACAATCGCCTTGGTCACTGCAAAGCATATGTGAGCATGGAATGCAAGTCGGCTCTCCAAGATGATACCCAGGTACTTCATTTCTGTGACCCTCTCGATCACTCTGCCCCGAAACCTGATCATCAGATTTCGCTCCATATTGACTTTTAAAAGGATCGCATTGATTTTATCTACTGAGAAATACACCTTGAATCTCTCATTCCTGTCATTCCATCCATCTCTGGGACTTTCTTAAACTTAGTCTTTCTGATTATAATGTCCAACTCTTGCATAGAGAGGGGTGCTGTGTCCTACCAGAATATTATCTGGCAACAAGACTTCTGTCACGTGCCTTGTGATCTCCTTGGAAGTCTGCAGTAGACGTTCATCGGCCTCAAGTGCAGGCAGCTCCTCATAGCATTTCACCTTTCCCGTCACCAACAGGTATACCAGGCCCCGTGGGTTTTCATTTCCCCTATCCATTACAAGCTCTCTCCAAGCTTGTAGTCTTTTCTTGCTTAGCACTCTTTTGTATTACACTCTTGTGACATTGTACCACTCCACAGCCCTTTGTCTGTTATCTGGATGATATATTCTTTTGAGCCTTTCCATAGTTGTTTCACCTCTTTCCCGTGAGCCTCTAGTTCATCATCCCATCAGGGGTGATGAGAAACCTTTCTCTGGGTTTTGGGGATAGCTGCCTCAGAAGCATTCATCACTACTTCCCCCATCCTCTGGGCTCTTTCATCCAGAGACATCTGCTGTTTACTGTCCTTGTAGGACTTAAGACCATGGAGCAATATTATGTCGAAGAGGGGCTAGTCAGCCTTCGATCTCAAATATCGGGGCCTCTCTGGTCTAGCTTTTCCCTTACCATCCAGCCGGATGGTGAACAGGATCATTCGATGGTCTCTCTCGACTTCGTCGGACACTCTCCAGTCCCCAACACAGCCAGCTGCTCCCACCATCGTTATGGTAACAACTAGATACGATTCAGTATCATAGGCAGGCGACATGTAGGTCGCTATATGTCCCGGTGTAGTCAAAACCTGCAGGTTTCTCTCCAGGGGATACCGATTGACCCCCACCCCTCAATCATCAATAATCTGAGAATTCCATAAATCCGATTTGGCTTTAATGTCCATGCCAAATATGATATTCATTTCACTTGCTGTGTTAAGTAAGTTTTTCCACTGGTCTAGGTGTCTATCCAGAGGATCTTGAGGTTGGAAATATGAGAATACGATCATCATATTCCTTCCTCCCATTTCCACCTTGATATGCATATCGAACGGGACATACATCAAACTGACCGTAGATCCAGAGATCCCTTTAGGCCATCGGCATACGACCTTCATCGTCATTGTTCTCTACCGAATGTGGTGCCAGGCTCATTCAACAGTTCCTACACACCTCCTGCCATACCTGGTGAGGCACAAACTCATCTCGTCATCTCTGGGGACACCAGTGTGTCAACTGTAGTCGAACCGGCTGCTAGGCGAATCCATTTCGTTGCGAAGGAGAGGCGCACAGTATATAACATTGACAAAACTTATGCTGATGACCTACCCCCAGTATTGCTTGTAGAGTTTTCTCAGGCAAAGTTCCAGTGCATACTGGATGAACGGAGGGAGGTATGGCAGAAAATGGCAAGATAAATGCAACTGTTGGGAGGTATATCACATGAAGATGGTTGGTTTACCACCCGAGAGTCAACCCCATGGAACATCGCAACCAAGATTTGAAGGCACAACTGCAGCTTTATGTGGGTGAGGTGCATACCAGCTGGGCAGACTCCCTGCCGGCCACCCTTTTCACCCGCCACTGGCATGTGAATGCTTAACTGGAAGAACAACAGCGGGTTTATTGTTAGGTTACAACATAACACTGCCAAGCGAGAGAAATTTCTCAGAAGGAGAGAGCAGTGAAAGCAATGGTGACAGCATAGCGCGATGAGAGAAACACTGCAGAGAGAACAGAGAGCAAGTGGAATGGAAAAAACAGTACATTGCAGAGTGGGTCCCCACGAGTACAAGGACACCACCAGTACTGGAACCCATTCAACAAGTGTATTTGTAGGCACACCCACAGTCAGCACCCTGCCAGAATTTCTGCACTGGCCTTGCTACAAAATTGATGGGACTGCACCAGAAAATAAAAGGATTAGGATCAACAACCTAACTGGCCCACGTGGGAAGAAAATGTGCGAAAAACCATATTGGCACACAATCCGCCTGTCGTCAGGAGAAGTCCACGGCGAAGAGTAATCTGGTGCCCTAACACCCCATTATGGTGCAACATCTGCTGGGCCTGCTATGCCAGCAAGAGGGGAGGATGGTGGCACGGCACATCCCACAGGAGCCCCCCCCAACCCCTGATGCCGAAGCATTGCCGATGCCAGATGAGGCAATGTCCTAAGGGTGTCTGGTCAACATAGGCAAAGGCGACAGGAGATGCGGAACAGCAACAGGAACTGCAATCCCCACACCTCCAGCAAGTGAGGAGCAAGGAGCAAGTGAGGAGACAGGAGCAAGCAAGGAGATAAATGCTAGTGACCAGGAGACTCACGACAGTGATGTTGGGGAGGAGCTCCAAGAGGAGGTTGCATGAGTAGAAGATGCATCGACACTTTCCCCAGGAACACCCACAGAAGGTGCCGAAAGCACAATGTCACCCAGTACAATGGCGCCAGTAGGGGAGTAGCCACCGGCTATCACTAAGGTGGTCGATGAAGCAGTGGTTACGAGCACTGCCGTTCGAGCACCAGAACTGCGACCAACTGCAAGGCCACTGGGGAAGATCCGCCTAGAAGACAGCTGGATGCTAATTGTCACAGCGCCGGTAGTCGACGGGGAGAGCACAGAAACTGTAGCCATTTCAGAGCAAGTGACAACGCCCCTTCTGGGATCACCAGAGGGTGGCCAACCTCTCACATTCCCCCTAAAAATCCCACCACAACTGTTGCCTGTATGATTAGCTACTGGCGGGGAATGGACAACGCACACGAGGATAGCAATAGCAAAAGCAAAGATGGCGGGTCTGATGACTCATACCGGATTCAGCAGTCACTGCATAAGAGGAGGCCAGCAGCAGGGTGCATAATGTGCATGAGCATGGCATTGACATGCCAAATGCAAGACTATGGAGGACAATGACAGCAGCTGGTTTTCCGAAGCGTAGGGGGTTGGCAATAAGCCTCTACACGTTAAGTCCATGACGGGCAGACGGCAAGAGATGTCTCTGCCACCAGTGGCCTGTGCAGCTGCAAACGGCCTCACGGGGGGTGGGTATTTGATGCGTGCCATCTAAACCCATTCAAATAGTCAGTTTATCCGCCCCAACCAAGTTCCTATGGTGCAGTGTGTATGCACACTCCAAGATGAATGTGCAAGTGCAGTTCAGGTGCAGAGTGCCAGGGACATGATTCAAGTAAAGTATGATGTAACCCCAGAGTTATTGGGATTGTGGACATGTGCGCCGCAGGCATACGAATATGCAAGGAAATCCACGTTTGCATGAGTCATTTTAATAAATGCTTAAAAGGCAAAAGGTGACATGCAAGGGCATGTGTGCACAAGGAACCACTGTTAAACCACCACAATGTCCCAATAATATATTCGAAGTGATTTATGTTGACTTTCTGTAATTTCCATTTTTACGTGTAACCATCCACATCTCATCTTTTCAGTGCATATGTTTTCTTTATAATAAACAAGGGTTATTTTTGTAGATGTGTGAGAGATCAGCACGGTAAGTTTAAGGGTTCATGTGCAAAGGTTTTGACATGGTGTTGGGGTGCCTCAGTGGGTAGAGGCGGAATACGAGGAGCAGTTAAAACTTTTGGAAGGCTGTAAATGTTAACTTAGGATGATTTTTACCCCGGGCGCCAGCCATTTCTGGACAATGCTGTGTGTTGTCGGTAGAGCAGACTCTTACAGGGTTGTTCAGCCAATGACCAGAGCATAATCCTGGACTGCAGCTCCTCGTAGAATAGTCTGTAGAAGTGTCCTATTTGATGCTGTGCTGTGGCCTGTTTCTGTCAGCACACACACAACCTTTATAACCTACATTACAAACAAAAGCTCACCGAATATTTACTGTTGTATACTGTACTGTGAATTATCCTGACTATTCACATGCCTTACATTATCACACCGACTGTACATACACATGACACTTGCGAAAGAAATACACATTAATAAACACTTGGAAATAGGGTGGGTATTATGAGGGCCCGTACCCTGTAATGCTAATGTGCTACCATGGCTCTCAGGCCAACACTTTACATGAACACTTCTGGGCTTACCCTGCCGGTTAGTTGATACAGTCAAAAATGGGTGCGAAGCTTATAAACTGGGCTAAGCTGCAGTTTAAATTTCCCCAGATGATGCAAGCACTGGGGAAGAGGAAGGTGATGTCTCGAGTGGCTAGTAAAACAACGGTTCCAGTAATAATTTAGTTATTGTAATTAAAATGATTGAAAGCAAAAGTTGATACCCCGAGTGTGTAAAACCCGAGCAGCAGTATTATACAACCACACTCCTGAGATCCTTGATGCTGACTAACTTATCGGTGTGGCACGCCGACCAGTGTTGGTGGGCCGGCCGGCCACGTGGACCTATTTTCACACATGAGCTAACAAAAAAAATTTGTCTGCACTGATAACATTGTACTCTAACATATACATAAATATTCTATCTTTAACACCGAATACTCTTACCTTTTTAAATTCTGTGAATGAGATGAGTATGGCACACGTGATGAATGGTGAATTTACAAAAGCACTACAAAACACATTATTACTACATCGCTGATACGTTTGCTATCCCCTTACCTGCTATTCCCACACACGGGGTTGCCCATGATGTCAATTAACACATAACACCCTTTACACATTTTCGTCCTTATCGGTCTACTTGCAGATAATGTATTCATGCACTGCTCTAAAGCGTGTGGTGCTCAGATGTCGCACTTCACGGTTGGCACTTTGCACTGCTCCGCCCTGTTTCCATTTGCATAGCTCTACACTGCTCTACATTTCACTTTCTTGTAGAGCACATGAGTGTGTTGCGCCATTGCATTGCAGTGCTGCTGTCAAACAGACATAAAAGGCACAAGGATGTTGCACACTACTGATGTGTTTACTAGTGTTTTATCGCCTGGATGGGTTTTATTTTACAATTAATCCATTGTGTTACCTCATGTCTTTATTTCTGTTTACCCATGCTGACAGGAAAGCTCAGCTGCAATGTGAGTTGTCTCAAACAGAGACATACAAAGATGTCACCTAATAAATTAGTTAGTGAAGGAAAAATACCACTTGTATTTTTATTAAGGTCGCCGCATTGTATTTTATGCACGGATCTACTCCCACTAATTTATCAATGTCCATGCAAGTGTGTAATGAAGTGTTTTAAGGGTCACATATGTTTGTGTAGTAAGTAGCAGTGTCATAAGGGCGTTTGGGAGTCCATATATCCCACTGTGCAGAAGAGTACCAGAAGCCTGGGAAGGTTTTTCGCAGTGGTCGTCGGCCACACGGCCCTGAGGAGGAGTTAGCTCTACCAAACGTTTCGACATTATTTGCTCAATAATGATTGGTACCATGGGTAATAATTCCAAAATCTCATTTTTTCTAATTGTTAATATACACCACTCCTCAAACCTAACCTCAACCCTTATCAGACCATCTGTCACACGTCAAAAATGTCTACATGATAATGAGCATATCTCTACTGCTTCTCTGACATTTTTGCATTTCAGTGCGATTCGTAATTCTTCAATTTTTAATTGTACACTCATTAAAGCTTCTCTTGTTACCAACATAGAATTAAATCATTATTTTGTTGTGGGTTTTTTTTATAACATTAGGAATGATAAAATATAATTTAAGTAGCCATGGTAAGGTTTTTGTAGCCTTATTTTTTCTAAAAAGATGTAATAGAATAGGTTTGTATTTTACTGACTTTTTTTTTTTTTTGCTCTGCAGTACGGTGCCTGAATCTTAATTTCCAGTAACTCAGAAAGCCAAGTTTCAAAAACAATATTGATGGCTTTTGGCAGTTCCCGGTAGCATTTGAATAAAAGAAGACAAATAATTAGGCAAATTATGGATTATTAGAAAAAATAATTGGAATGCTTGTAACCAGATAAACTGTTATTGCTAACCTAGATTCCAGAATTGTCACACTTGAGTCTAAACCATCCTAAAATATATTATATATGTTTGTATGGTTACGAAGTGCAACAGTATTTTTATTGTTTTGTTTTCATAGTGTAATATTTGACGGCTTACATGGTCTGTACCATTGCAAGAATGGTAAGGTTTTGTGGATTGTAACATAGATGTGAAGATTGCAAGGATAGGCGCCAGTTCACATTGTTGTGAACACGAGAATGCAGGAGGGGTCGTGTGGCCAACAGCCGACGTGGCTTACTGCCAATCATCCGCTGTATGTGGAGACTGACTCGAAGTGGATGCTGAAGGTCTTGTAGAGCTAAAATTCCATCTGCCTAGGCTAATATTGGCTGTAGGCCTCCCCTAAAACGTTGTTCGCTCCCTAGTAATTGTTATGGCCATCTCAGGCCTTTGTTATGTTCATGTTAAAGTACTTGTTATGTGGGACAAGATGTGTCCCAAGAAATAAAATCTGAAGAATATCATTCATCGAAATGTGTTGTTAACAAGTGAACTAGATTTGAGGATTATAAGAATAGTTTGTTTAAAGAAAAAAAAAATAGAACAAATAATGTATGAGTGAAAAGAATGAAATATATACAATCTATGATAATACAATTGCATTAAGTCCTTATGATAATAATGGAATTATATTAGAAAATAAAACAGATACAATACCATATGGGTATCAAAATGAATAATTTTTAATTAAAATTTATATTATTATAATTTAAAATTTTTTAATTTTTATATTATTATAATTTAAACCTATTTTTTTTCCAAAACAATATTGAAAAATGGAACAATCAAAATCAATTAGTTTACCATTTTCATATATAATTTCTAAAACAATATGAATAATATATGCATCATAAATTTTTAAAAAAGTTGCATATGTGGGCTCATAATCCATATAATCTCCAAGACCAAACATAGTTTTTGGTGTAAAACTAGCAATTATATTTGTTACAAAAGTGTTAAATTAGTTAATTTAGTATCTACAAGAATTTTGTCTTTTTAAATAAGAATATTTCTTTCAAAACCAAGAATATGAGATGATCGATCATCAAATTTAATATCAAAATTAGATTTAATAGATATTCGATTTTTTTTTCCATTATCTGCTATTAATTCAATGTTATTTGTTGAAAATGGATAAGTGTCTTTCAAAGATTCGATATCATGGTGTCCTTTTGAATAGTAATAACTTCATTTTTATAAACAATAGGACTCATTTTTTCAATTGTAGTTATAGTATTGTTGTATACATTTGGTGTAAAAAATGTTGTATGAAAATTAACTAATGCAATCGGTTTTGCATCATGGAAGATATCATAGTGAAGTTTTTTCTTTAGAATGGATTATTATTTGTTGATTTAAACACTTTATTATACATTTATTACAAAAATTATCTTAAAAAATGAAGAAAGTTAAATGGGGTGTCGGTATTAAAATTCATGAAGATAACTGAGAAATTAAAAAGAATGGTGAATTATGGCCTGATAAAATGAGAACTATAATAGCAGGTTTAAGCAATTGTGAAGAAACTAATTAGATGATAAATTGTATTTATATTGCAAGTTTGATAAATTGTAATAAATTGTATGTTTGTTCAAAAAAAATTTATCATCCAAAACATATTGGGTTACAAAATGA
The DNA here is from genome assembly GCA_029891345.1 of Dryococelus australis. Lineage (NCBI taxonomy): Eukaryota > Metazoa > Arthropoda > Insecta > Phasmatodea > Phasmatidae > Dryococelus > Dryococelus australis. The sequence continues at coordinate 80,016,046 of CM056993.1, forward strand.
TTTTAATACATTATCCAAAAAGCATAAAGTTAATAAAAAATTAGCATAATTTTTAATTATACTGATGAAATTATTTCTTTAGATCAATGTGAAAATTATTTTCTAATTGTATTTGATGATGTTATGTTAGACAATCAAGGCATAGTTTGTGATTATTTTTCTAAAGGAAGACATAAATATTTAGATGTATTTTATTTACCTCAGATATATTCAAAAATACCTAAACAATTGATAAGAGATAATACAAAATTTTTGTGTATATTTAGGCAAGATGATAACACATTTACAATGATTTTGTTCATGAAGATATTACTTATGAAAAATTTCAAGAGATCTGTGCCAGAGATTTTGGTTTTATTGCAATAGATTTGGGTAGAAAAATGAATAATGGAAAGTACAGAAACTATGATAAAAAAAAAAACAGGTTTACCCTAAAATGAACATTAAAACAAATGTTAAAATCAGCATTGAAATTAATGTAAAAAAAACTGTTAAAACAAAGGTTAAAATGAATATTACAATTTACATAAAAACAAGTGTTAAAATGAATGTTAAAACAAATGTTAATATGGATGTTAAAATGAACATTAAAACTAAAGTTAAAATAGTTGTTAAATCAATGTTAACAATAACATAAAAAAGAATGGTAAAACAAATGATAAAATTTATATTAAAACTTACACTAATGTGTGTTATGTTTTTGCATTTGATAATTATAAAAAAATATTAAGTTTTACAAAACATATGTTTTATTAATCCATGAATTAAGTGAGTTTTCAAACCATAACCACTTAATATCAATTTGCTCGCCTTTAGTTTTGAGATTTTTTCAAGTAAATATCAATTTGGATAGTAAGTTTCCATGATTTCATATTTATAAAAATTGCCTTCGATTTCTTATCCTTCAGAATCTTTTAATTTCTAAGTAAGCACATCATAATTTAGAACTTTACAAATAGTAAACAATTCTGTTGACCAATCAGCAGTAAAGCCTTTTTCGAAAGTTTGTCTAAGTTTGCACACACAAGCAATGTCATCAACTTTATATTCTTATTATATCTGTAATATTCACAAAATGTGTTTGCATTAAATTTTTTTGTTATTTTTATTAACTTCAATGGGCTTCATTACAATAGTTTTGTGTTTTGAATTATTGTATTCTGTCACTAAATCATCTAATATATTTACCCATTTGTAATTACCATTCAAAGCTAAATTCTTCCACATAATATTTTTAAAAGTACGATTTAATATTTATACAACACTTGCTTTTAATTCACTAAATGAAGAATAATGATTAATATGATATTTTTGCATAAGTTTGTTAAATTGTTTATTATAAATTTCTAACCCCTTATCGCTTTGTAAATTATTTATTTTTCTTTTAATTAATATATATTATTAAGCAGTTACTGCATTTTTAGCTGTTTTATCTTCACTTGGTATAGCAAATGCAAATTTCGAAAAAAATAACATCAATAATTATTAAAACATATTTGTATCCATTTTTTATATATGATATTCTTTCCAAATTACCAGTATTCATCTCTACAATATCAATTTGCCAATAATCATAGATACCATACATTATTAGTTTTCTTTTGGGGAAATATTTTCGAGAAGTTTATATAATTATTCCCTCTCTCGAAGTGGGCAATTTTTTTATTTGCAAATATTGATTTATTAGAATTACGTATTGAACATTTAATTTTCTGAACTAATCGTCCATTTTTAGTATTTCCAGTTTTTATATTATTATTTTAAGTAACTTTCTTATACTTCAAGCATCAAGTGTATTCCATTTAATAGTAAAAAAAAAATTAGTCTTTACACATTACGAATATGCTATTATTATAACCTGAGTATCAATAGTAATTTATTAGCTCTTTCTTTATCGAAATATATTTTATTGCCAGCATCTTTACCATCTACAGGATCATTTATATTAATAACTCTGTGCTCTAAAAAATAAACATAAGATTTTTATAATCAAAACAAGTGCTTAGTTTACTTTGTAAAGCAGAAACATCCAAATTGCATTGTGATTCTACATATGTTTTTAAATCAGAAACAATGGAACTGTTTTCTAATTTACATCTGTTTTTAATGCACGTATTGGTGTTCTTTATTTAAAAAAAAAGTATTTTATTGACAGCATCTTTAACAATATTATAATTTGCCATTTTATTAATTGTACGATTTTGAAGAGAAACATAATCTGTTGTATAAACAAAAGCTTTGCTTAGTTCGTCTCGAAAAGCAGAACCAATGTTATTATATTTTGGTTTTATGTATGTTGGAATGCAGTTTTTGTTGATTCATAATAGAAACAATACTTTCATATTTTCATTCTGCAGATGATTTTAAAGCGAAAGCACTACTGTCAAAGTGTTCAGTTAATGATATGATTAATGGTTTCCCAAATATATCCGTAATTTAATAATATAAAAATTATATAGTTAAACTCAAATCATTCCTGAAAAAAAGATGTAAAACACATAGATGTCCACATATAACTGAATTAAAATTCTGAATTCGATCATCATTGTAATAAACATTTCTGTTTTTGAAATAATTAAATAAATTACTAGGAGTATTTCCTCCAAATAAATCCTTATTTTCTTTGAAATAAAAAACCCAATGAGTCCCTGGATTTTCTGAAATATCAACATTTACCTCAGCATATTTATTTTTGTGCATATGCCTTGTTAATTCATCAACCATATAAACATTTCTGAAATTTTTTATATTTAATATTTTTACATATTTTTTGATATCGATATTAGATAGTGGACATATATTCAAGTTTTTTTGGCCTTCCTCTTTTTGCAACTGCGTCCTTTTCCAACCTTGTTTTCCATTGCTAAATTATGTCTTTTTGTTCTTCTAGTTCTCTATGATTATTTTTTTTATTTTGTTCAACAGAGTTGTAAATTGTGGTGGCCCCACCAGCTAAACCACCAGCTAAATCACTAAGTGCACCTAAAGCAGCAAGTATCAGGGGAATAAATCCTCTATAATGTAAACCACTTCCAGATCTTTCGTTACTCGTCTATTTAACTGTTGGTATTGATAAAGTTATTTTGAAACTTTTGCCTTCTTTCAGTTTTTCATTTTTTCGCAAAATTTGATCATTTGTTAAAAATTGATCTACACACAAATATTTTAATTCCTCAAAGAGTGGTCCTGCCAGCTTGTCAAGGAGTGGCTTGTGAGGGGGGTAGTAGGTGTCTCTTTCCCCTCAGCTAAGAAGATGCACACCAAGATGGCATCATAGGCTGTCGTCACAAGGCACTTGCTGTTCCAAGATGGTGGTTCCCTTTTTGTACGTGGACAATGATGAGCTTTTGTCACCAGATTAATTTTCTGTTTTCTGGCAATTTTCTTGAGCTATATTTTATTCCCGTGATGACTGTCCATGAGGGCAAGGTTTTGCCAGTAGCAAAAGTAAGGAAACCAAATGGTTCAATCGGAAACTATCTTGTGAGCACGTGGTAGCACATGGATACACGGACATGGAACATTTTGAAAAGGAACAGGAACACTAAGAATTTGGAAGAAAAACATGGGTACACTAAATTTCCAGTTGCCAAAAATTCACTGTCGACAAGACATACTCTCATTGCGGTGTTACTTGATGACATATATTGCAGTGTTACTTGCAGACAGACAAAATGACATGTTGTACAATTCAACATTGCTGTTGAAGCGACACTAGTTGCGGCACCACTTGACATACAGGAGAGCTGTCCCTGGGGACTGTTCGTGACAAAGCACGCTTGGGAATAGCCACTTGATGCTTGCTCTCTTTGCAGCACCTGGGAAATATTATGGTGATGGCTGTTATGGGTTATGTCAGGGCAGGCGTCAGTGCTCCCCTCAGTGTAGAGCATGAAGTAATGCATTGTGTCGTGGGCTGATTGCCTAAATGCTGCCCCCAGATGTCCAGATGTCTCTGTAGATGTTAAGAAGAACTGGTGAAACTAAATCCATTCGTTGCCTGGTCTACTATATGCTATCTAAGCTTCCTCTAAATGTTTGTAATAATCGTTGAGACATTGTTTCGGCCATCCCACGCTGTTACCAACACACATTTTTGGTTAAGAGATCGTTAGACGATATGAGTAAATAAATTGGATGCCGAACTTTCAAACCTACACGATTTATTAACTTGTTCCCACATGAGGAATTTATAAAAACATAGCTCCTATCAAGTCAGAGCACACTTAAACTGTTAAAATGCCACGAAGCCACAATTGGTTACGTAAAAAATTAGTTCCAGGCATAAAAAAGACATGCTCGGTTGCTGTGTGGCACTCTCCCCAGATAATAAACGATTAACTATACCATAACAAAGACTTGAATATTGATACAATACATGATTATATAAACGTTGATGAATGTCTGGAGAGAATGTGAACGTGTGTTCACACAGCACTGAGGTTACCACGCTACACTCTTGGCATCGGGCAGGCTGCCTCTTCATCGGCCAACTCGTCCTGCGCAACTTATGAAAAACTATTATATTGTCGATAGTTTAATGGAGCAAAATTGTGTACTTCTAACGTTGGGAGTTGGGTTATGAAATATACCGTAATTTCTCACCAAACCTTCTGCTGACAGTATGTGGGTGAAGGTATTGCAGGGGCAATACCAACTAGTTGCAGTAGAGTAGACTCCTCTTCTTTGGGTTGTGTGCCGACAGCCAATGGACAGTGTCCTCCCCATATCCATCCATTGTAATAACAGAAAATACGTATTTGTACTGTGCTTTCTAGGCAGTGAGGCCTCAGGGCGACTTACACACCCATAGTTACACAAAGATAAAAACACTCTGAAATACATTTGGAAACACTTGCATAGTACACTCAATAAAAAGGCGGGAAAGGTGGAGCCCGCGACCCTATAGCCCATAGGCACCACTGTCCATCGCACTCATAGAATAGCATTCTTTGGGTAACCAATGCAGGACACTTCATAACCGATGCACATTAGCGCCCGGTAGAGCGCTGCTCCCTGCAGCGGCCGCTGGTGATGGAGGGCAAACGGGCTTGGGGGAAGCAACGTACATTAATATTTTCAATATTTTACTTTTCTATATATTATTTAATGAATTATGAGCTAAGATGATCTTAAATGATAAAAATAACACAAGAACACTTTCATTTATACCTTGAAAGCTTTATTATAAAAATAAAATAACATTTGTTATGCTGCTAAGTGGAGGTTCAACAGTAACATTATATTTCAACTGCGCTCACAACACACTTTCTTCTACTTTGGAATTCGGGTAAAATATGTCCCGTTTGAAGTTTTATAGCACCCTTCATTAATTGTAATAGTGTCTTTTCAGTGTTCATAAGCAAAGATCTCATATTTGCAGCTTTTATATACTTAGATGAAAAGTATGGTTAGAAAACCCATATGGTCATTGCTTACATTATGTTTCCAATGTTTACGACAACCTAGTGTCAGAATACTGTCCTGCCACTGCCATAGTATTGCCCAATTCTACATTTATTATGCATATAAAACTTATTTATAAAATTATTGATAGGTGCTTGTGAAATTCACACTGCAAAATTATAACATAATTTATTATACACTGTGCCACTGTTACAAGAGTAAAGCGCTATCTCAGTGGCCTGAAACCAATTTGCGCTCTGCACATGTCAAACATATTTGCACTACCTGATATTAAAACACTCTAAAAAACTACACTCAAGACACTACAAAAATAAGCATAAGTTGTGCCATGAATTTTATGGATGACAGTCACTTACTGTAATATTGTAGAATGATGTGCAAATTAATCATGTGTCTAACTGAGACACAGCATTCATAAAGCCATTTGTTTACATCTGGAAAAGACACGTCAAATATGAACATAATCCTTAAAATCACTTTGAGCATTTCTGGCTTGTTACATTAAATTGCACTTACTGGCCTTTCAAAACATTAACACTTTAATTGCTCTGCTTTTAAACATTGCTCACTATCGCTGCATTGGTGCTCTTGGTGTGTACTCTGGGAACGGTGGGCTGAGCACATCAGCTCTCTCGGCGACAACTTCTGTGGCCGATGAGTGTTGTCGAGTATACGGGGAAAACAGCCTCGGGTGCTCGCTCACGTCACACCCAATAGTTCAGGAAAACCTACCACCATCAAATTGTAAGAGTTTACTAAGAGCAGCAAAAGCTATATATTGTGACTGGGCCCTTGAAGGGGGGAGGGGGTAGATAAATATAAGTACCTAACATTTGCACTGGCTCATCACAACGCAAATAAAATTCTGTTGCACTTGCACCCATAACTGCAGGTGAAATTAAATACCCCGAATGCAAGTGGATGATGCACTTTTAGCCACACATTCTCACACCCATTACCCGAACTACAGTGACCATTGAAATCATATGTTACAGGGTCTTCACAACTACATTGATAAATAAGCTGCAAAGGATTTTACATGCACAACTGTGCTTTTAAGTGGCCGTGAATATTGTTTTTATCGCGCCGAATAGTTGTTTATATGATAGTTATAACCTCAACGACAACTGTAAGATGTTATTTTTATACTGCGATGTTTGGTAGAGGCGAGCCACTTATTACACCAATTGATGAAGTTTGATGATTGATGATTAATACATGGGCAACTACATATTCAAGAAATTAAAATTTTAATGATGCAACATAATATCAGATATGCTTGAGATTATGTGTTTTGACGGTGTCACTTGTCGCCGAAGTAGGACAATTGTCGCGATAGGATAATGTCCACACATTTGCAGAATGAAATTATTTCGTCCGCGCTCGGAATAACACTGGACAGAAACACTAAGCAGCAACAAAATATTTGAAACTAAAGAGTATGTCGAAACAAACACTATCATCTCCTCTTTCCCTAATCAGCACAGGAAAGCAGATGCCCTTTCTTGTCGAAAAGTCATGTAATTAATATTTAAAGCTCGTTTGTAACACTATACATTTCCGAAATCTGAAATGAGGAATAACTCGATAGCTCTTTTCTTATCGACCTCTTTTTTTTTTGGTTTAGAGCAGATTGAAGCACATAAATAAGTGGGAGGGTTGGGAAAATGAATGTAATTTCGAGCTTTGGCATTTTCGTCGAATTCAGAACTGGGTAGTGTATGTGTGGTTGGGTAAGGACAGAAAAAAGAATATAAAAGCAAATCCGTAGATAGATATATAATGTATAGCAAAAATATAGCTGAAAGCTAAAGGTAATTTTTTGTGGCAACTACTTTCTCAAAAAAGCTAGATTCTATAAAATAGCTAAATTGGAAACACTGGAACTGCCAGACCTGATGGTTCAAAGCAAAAAATTCTTGGTTCAAGTAAACGAGCTATATAGTAAAAATTGAGTGGCAAAAATGTTTCCTGTTTGAGTTAATATTAATCGCTGTCCGCCATTTTCATTTCAGTCAATACAATGATGTGGTAGGGTGTAGCAATAAGGAATATAATGCATAAGTACCCAATATAATTGACAAATAAAATACAAATGGACATGTTCATGCGCTTACTGGCTGGAAATAAAGTGTAATTCGCGGATTTTGTTTTGCAATATTAAAGATGGCATAAAACAAACCGCTGGGAATTTGAATAGCGTAGTGTTGTGAATTTTTTTTTTTTTTGTGAAGAATTGCGATAATATCAAACCAGCCTGCATTTTGAGATTGCAATGTATAAGCGTATGTATGGGAGCATGTAAGCAATTTATATATCCATTTAATTGAGCGCTCGAAAACATTTAAGGTGCAATGGGCTGTGGTGTTGCGGTTCGAAACTGAAATGCAAATAATTTATACACTACAGTAGGCTGGCATCGAACCCCAAAGTTGGTGGATTGAGCTCGTAAACAAAATCATTATTTTCGTGTATTGAGACAGATGTGGAAATTATATTTTGTGGGTGCTCACAGAAAGCAGGTTCCGGTAAATGTAAACAGATTGTCGAGGTAATGTAAAGCAGAGGGGCTTTTTTAAAAGAAAAAAATTCGAAAAATGATATCAATATTTCACCTGATGGGAAGGGCTATGAACTGTAGGAAAATTGAGGGTAAAAGTTTATAATGAAAATGTACATATTTTTTTTTTTTACCCCATAATTTCCCTGATCTTCATTGCCCTGCCCACTATCAATTTAGGTGTTTGTATTGGTTTTGATTAATTATTTTTGGTATTATTTAGGTCAGCTTTACGCCGTTTTAAAAATGTCTGAATTGACGATAGTTCTTACGGTTATTTTAAATTAACATATTTGTTTTCCACAACATAGAACATACAATGTTGTGATAAATAATATATATATAACATTTGAAATCTCACACACACTTACATCAACACCACTTTACACGTAGTTGTTAACGAAACACACAAAACAGTATAGCCATATTACACAGTTGAATTGGTAACAGGCTGGTCATCAGCATTCCCAACGAAATGATCGCATCGCGAAAATGCTTATTTTTAACACAGACAGTGTACCTCAGTTGGAGGGAACTTCAAAAATTCGCAATGTCTGTAACTGTGTCAGAAATAGACATGGAATATACGGGTGTGTTAATGTAATTGAATGCAGAGAGTAACATGTTCTTATCACCTGAAAATAATACCATTCACATGGCAGAAATGTATTTCGAGTTGTAATGGAGAAAAGTACATATTATAACTTCACTTAACCTCGAAATATCATAACTGAATGTAAAATACTTACATTGAGTACAAATTGAGTATATCCAGATTGGTTACACTCACCTCCAACCCATTTCAAAGGAATTTTCTGATTTTCATCCTAAAATTTAGAACCATCTAAATTTAGAACTACCGAATATTCATTCAGTTTGAACATTAAAAGGCAATAATGTGGTAATGCGAGCTGCAAATGCAATGAGAGAAACCTGTAATTCAAAACGTGCTCCGGACTGTGTTAGCCAAAAATGATTAACACTGGTTACAGCTGTCAGCGTGCGTTCACAGCAAAGTGGGAACAGGAGCGCGAAACCACCTCGTTATTACCAATTCAATGGCAAATATACGCCTAAAATTCAAGAACTTTTCACGTCGGAGGAAATGACAAATTCCTTTCAGCATAGTGAAAAATAATAATAATTGCATCTGTGTAATCTCTCTGTACAGACTGCGCCAGGTAGAGTAATATTACAAACAAAGTTCAAACTGTTTGGAAAAAAACACTATTTCTCTAATGTTTATAAGTATCGTTAAATGCAAATGACTTCAGTACTTGTAATTAGTGCAGCCATACTCTGAGCATACTACATGCATCGGAATGATACTTTATATATATTCGATTACATAATCTGTAGATTTCAAGACGACATTCTCTAAGGATACGTCATTCTGATGTGGGAGTAACAAACTCGACGTAATACGGCAAAAAACCACCACGGTTCAATATTTCAAAAATTTACCTCGTCTCATTCACGGTAACATGACAATACGCATCGGCAGTCAATGGTTTTATGGAAATTAAAATGGCGGGACGGTTTGCAGATGTCTTCTGCTTAGAGCGCTGTAATCACTCAGTCACTCTCTCTCTCTGTTTGCTATATAGCTCGTTGGTTCAAGTAATATATCAATGATCTGTATCATACGTTGTTGAATATGACGTCATTTCCGTTTGCGTTGCTTAGTTACCTCGACATTTGAAAGGTACACTTTCGTTGGTTTGCTACGCAATGTTTATATGATCCAATGTGCCTTTGTGCAGTCGTGTATTTTATCTATAGGAATCATTTCCAGAAACAAATCTGCCGTGTGAGAAACAATTTTTTTTTTTTTGGCAGTTCGGTACTTGATAGTATTAATTTTCATCTGTGCAGATATGTAGTGTTTCGGAATACGTTTTTACTTCAAGTAATTCTACCCACGTTTACTTTTATTTTCGTAACACGTGTACCATTAAAAAAAATTTGCAGTTGACATGTAAAATATATATTTTCTGTACTACTGCAGAACGACTTAATGAAGTAGTTGTAAAAATTTCTTAGTGCAAGCGATGATAAAAATAAATTGGATGACTATGGAACCAGCTGACGAATCCAATGTTTGTTACTGTCATTTCCAAGTTGTAAATAAGGGCAATCAGTGCCTACTTGGGAGAACTATTTAAAGTTGGGGTTATTAAACAACGAGATATCACAGTTTTGACATGTTTTTTTACCACAAACTGTTGCTGTGATTTATGATTATTTAACTAAACACTGAATCTTGTAAACATATTCCCCTTGAGCCAAAATTTCGTACACTTTATAATTCGTATAGGCCTATATGAAAATTATATATTAAATGAAAAATTGTGTTGAACATGTGCCTTTGCAGTAGAGCTCGTGTCGCACATAACTAGAATTACACATACAAACATAGACACAGGAAACCAACCAAGAATAGTTGCTCTCAGGTAGGCATGTATGAACAACACAGAGAGAACTGTGTATAAGGAATTCTAAATCTAATGATGGATGCAACAAAAGACGACAAACACAGTGGTCTTCTTGCGACTAACGATTCCGTCTACAGGATTCTGTGTGTTCGTGTACATGTTAATAACTATTCCAGTTTGTTTTAGTGTGTTTGTATATGTGATTTCAGTTTTCTGCAACATAAACTCTGCTACAACAGTGTACATCAAAAACATTTTATTATTTGTTTCATGTCGCTATTGTAAACATTATCATCAGCTTGTCAAAATACTTACCAATGTTTTAAAATTGAGTACCTAGGTCTACTGCGAAAGTTTTCAAATGCCACTCTCAGGAATACATGATTTCTCTATAATTTTCTTTAACTTAATTTTCTTTTCTGTATTTTTGCCGGTAAATCCCATTATTTATTATATTTGGCAACTCCCAGTATGTACTGGTACCTAAGAAAGAAACATGTAATTATAATAATAGGAAAATAAAATGTATGTGTGCAAAATACTGTCCCACCCATTCAGCAACTAGCTCTATGATAAGCTGATAGAGAATTATATTAATTGTTACAGTCATTTATTTTATTCAACTTTGTAATTGACTTTGCTCAAATACAAGTGAAGAAATGAGGTTCCTCTCCTCCTTCAGAGGAAGGGGGCAGGGCTGTGGTGGTTGTAGGAGTAGGACGCTTACCTTCCACTAAAGTGATACATGTTTGTTTCCCTGTGAGATTACTCACAGATTTTCCCATATAAGAGTTGTGCTGATTGATGCTGCTGGCTGGCATGTTTTTCTCAAGGTTTTCCTGTTTTCCCCACCCTTGCATTTTATTGCTACTCATATGCCATATTCCATTTATTGGTCCGCGGTTACATGAGTGCTGTTAAACATATCCAACTAAATACATTCTGCAGTCATGTTTCCGCGGTTACACACCCAAAGCAGAATGAAATCTATGAAAATTCTAACCTTAACAAACATGAAACTTAAAATGTATGATATTTAATTGTAATAGCCTCCAACATTTACCACTATTGATCTTCTTAATTGTTATGAAACCTAGTCTTTTACTGTAATGGCATAATGGGTGGGTACTAGTACATTCAACCTTAAACTTAAATTAATTCCACAAGTGCAGGAATGCCAGCCAAATACAGCTATATTTTATTACACTGCTTGTTTACTTTGAAGCAGCCAATAGGAGCGCAGCAGAGAAGGGAATTAGTTCGAAACTACTTATGAAAACTTTGAACGAGAAACAACTGCGATCAGAACCTGACGAAGGTAATTTAATCTCTTCAATAGCTGATCTTGTTAAATGAAGTAGTTCTGCATCCTGTGTAACCATGGCCTTGCTGAGCAGTACTATAATATAAATTGAAGAACCTTGAAAGCTGTCTTGTGTAATACTTTTAGTTTTTAGCTACTATTCTGAGAGTGTCATGATGGCGAGCTCTGCGAACGTGGCGAGGGTGAACCGGATTTATTAATTCACCAAAGACGAGCTGATTGGCATGTTAGAAGATCTTGAAGTGCTCTTTGAAGAAGGTATTCCTGTCGTGCAGCTCTGGCACTACACAGTTCAAGATTTGTGCGCTCAGGATGCGCCTGTGACGTCGCAGCCGCAGCAGTCCTTTTTGCTCATCTAATAAACTTCTTTACCTCTCCTTAGATAATGTCCCGGTCCTTTCCTCCCTTGAACCAGCCAGTATTCTACTTTTTTTATTTCCATTTCCAGAATAGTACAGTTGCGTTTGTGTTCCAAGGAGGAACTGGAGACCATTGTGGTAAAATTGCAGATTTTCATCCTTCAGCATGATGAATTGGTTGTCATGTCATCCAAATTGTACCTTTGTAGGTTTCAAACTGTGTTCTTCAAGCTGTCTTCCCTGCTCGTGTTCACAGGTGCTGTGAGCTCTAGTTTGTTTACAGATTTCAACGTCCTAATGTGTTACTGGGGGAATTGATTGATTCTGTGTGTATGTACCACGAGCCTTTATTTTTAAATTTGAGTGAACAGGAGTTGTTTAACATCATTGTTGATAATTTTGCGCCAGTGGTGATGATACATTCCATGGTGGTTTTTGCTCCTTGTAATCTGATGGAGTTACGCCAGATTGCTTCGGAAATACAGAGACGTTTGACTGCATCAATGCAGTACCAGGCTTTGTACCATCCTTCCACTATGAGTGTTTCGAATGTGTCAAAAGGCAATGCAGAGAGTAGCACTTTTCCTTTTGTTAACATAGATCAGCGAGGTCGTGGGGCGCGTTGCACTAATTGTGCTCGGGCAGGGCATGTGGCTGCCTCTTGTTAATTGGAT